>CM035165.1:100951478-102235456 GCA_020205615.1 Panax quinquefolius | reverse complement strand
CCCAAAATTAGTGGTTTACCAGCGCTATTGAGGAATCTCTTTCTTCTTTTCCACTGGCTGATGATATTAGCTCTAACTTTTTGATGGAGGGATTATTGAACCAAATGAAAACAGGGAAAGCAAAAAGGTTAATCCCTTGCTTTCAGTTGTGAATCCTAGAAGTCCTGGTGGAAAATGTTGCTGGGTGGACACTGGTGGGGAATTGTTTTTTGATGTAGCAGAGTTACAACTGTGGCTACGTAAACCTAGTAAATTGTAAGTTCTGTTCCAGATATTTTTATATAGAAGAAGGTTTTTATATCTGCATCTAGCTATTCATATATCAGGCCATACTTTAATTGGTAGCTCTTCTTTGTTACCAGGTCTGGAGATACATTTCAGGAGCCTGAACTTTTTGAATTTGATCATATCCATTATGATTCAAGTTTTGGGGGTCCAGTCGCCATTTTATATGGAGCTCTTGGGACAGACTGCTTTAGGGAATTTCATGTCACCTTGGTGGAAGCAACCAAAGAGGTCCCCTACTACACACTAAAATTGTTTTTAATATATTATTCTATAATAAGTTGAGAATTATTCTTACTTTTATATCAACTCAATGCCTTTTATCCAAACTAGTTGGGGTAGGCTAAATATGAATCCCATATGAAAACATAAAGGTATAAATTACTGCTATGAATAAGAAAAAAAAAAAATTTATCGAATTAGATTAACATCAGCACTCTGAATCTAACCGACTGCCTCTCAATTATTTTGCTTCATTGACTTTCAACAAGCATACCTATGTAACTGTGTTAGATGCTTCAAAATTGAACAAAAAGTAGGATGAACACTTTAACCACATGATGCCATTTCTTACAAAAAAAAGTGTTGCTGATACCGATTTGTTAATAGAAGGTGACCTTGATTTATCAAAGACTTTGAGGTCGAGTACATAAGTGATTAAGTGGTTGGTACTAATGGTCTTATAGTGATGCTATAGAATTGTGTGGATCGACCTGTGCTCAGGGTGGATCAATGACCTTTTTCAAGTGAGTGTAATGAGTAGTTATAGGATCTTGCGAGGAGTATGAGGCTCGTCCAACACTGTTTGATGGGGAGGGGATAAGTCACAAGTATTTTTGTTCCACTTAGTTTGGTTTGTTGGGTAAATGTCTTGTTTTATCATTTTGTTGTATCTTCTTTTATCTGTTATCTTTTTGATTAAATATTATTTTATCTAATTAAAGAAGTTAGGAATGCATGTTTTCCGAATTTTCTTTTCTGAACATGCCTGGGGTACTCCCCCATAATATGATTCTTAATTTTGATCCAACTAATTTTGTATGTGCACTTGCTGGAGCAAATTTTCTGTAATATATCAATTCAATAACAGAACTTAGTCTCTTGTGTATTTCTTTCTTTTTTCTTCAATGAAATTAGTAAGTGGCCTGTGTTGAACGGCTCTTGTTTGTATTAGATTTTGGAGTTGTTGCTAAGAAAATTTGTCAAAATAACTTGCAGGGTAAAGTTAAGTATGTTTTTCGACCTGTATTGCCTTCTGGTTGTGAATCAAAAAGTGGTCATTGTGGCTCCATTGGCACAAGAGATCCCTTGAATTTGGGTGGTTATGGTGTAGAACTTGCTTTGAAGAACATGGAGTACAAGGCTATGGATGACAGTGCAATAAAGGAAGGTTAGTATTTGGAAATAGTGTATTTTGTTAATGTGCTAGCTTCAAAAAGCTATGCGAAACAGTATTCTCTACTGGTATGATAAGATTTAATGGTGGCTTGAAAACCTCTTACTCTAAGCTGAAACTATCACCAACTCCTTTAGCTTTATGTTTGAGTTCAGTTATGGCGTGACATGAGTTTCCTCTAAATTGACTGTCATTTGATTTTCCATCTATTTGGAGGCTTTGGTGTATTTTCTGTGCTATATACTTTATGAAGGGTGTAAATATTGTCATTATTTAGGGCGAGTCTATTATGTCCAACCGTGTCTGTGGTACTATATTGCTTATCCAATATAGACTACTTTCTTTTCGTTGAGTAAATCTCTCAATATTTCGATCTCTGAGGTGCAGGTGTAACTCTAGAAGATCCTCACACTGAAGATCTCGGCCAGGAAGTTAGAGGGTTTATATTCTCTAGAATTCTGGTTTGTTTTTTCTTATACTCATTAACTTTCTCAAATTGTAGGACAATGTCACTATAGCTTTTAATGGCATTTTATAATTATTTAACTGCTTTACATATAGAATACATCTATTTTCTTTCAGTAAATAATAAAGTAATTTTTTTTTCTTAACACATATTTTGATTATATTGTCTTGTGCTAAACGTTGCACATATATTTTCTGAAGCTCTGTAATACATATTAGTATTGCATCACTATGACTATTGTGTTTTCCTTTGAGCGGGAGAAAAGTCTTTACTTTAAAGTATTACAGTGTGGAATTTTTTCCTGGTTATATACCATCATGTTTAACGGGTTTCATTTTCGACCACTCTCTGACAATTTATGGAATACTTAAATATATTGATCTGAATTATGAGCTAAAGTACCTGTCTTCTGTTGTTTTATTTGTTGAATACTCTCGCTCTCTTTGCCCCTCTCTCTCTGTATCCTTGGTCCCTTTTTTTTCCATCTCCCCCTGGCCGCCGGAGGAAAGGAGGATCCCAAAGATATCTTAAAAAGATATCATTTAGTAAAGGAAATCCTATTCGACTCATTCTGTGAATGCCTAGATTAAGCTCTTAAGGCGTTTGTCAGACACTCAATTAACTTTGAGCTCTTTGACCCTAGCATAGTTGTTGGTGTCTAATGAAACACGATTCCTTTCTTACAGTACAATACAGGAGCAATTTGATGTAGTATCACTAGTGTATTAATTATTATAAAGTAACACATTATCACACTGTATCTTACTATACTATACGATGTGCGATACGTTAATGATACGTTTTCAAGTTAGACGGACATGATAAGAGTTAAAACACATTATAATAACCTCCTTTTTTAGTAGAAGAGTTGATCACTCAGTCTATGCAGTATGCCTTAAAATTTGTGGTACCATAAGGATACGTTTTTAAGTTAGAGAGGACCTGATAAGAGTTAAAATAACAAAATAATGACCTTCAATATAATATTTTTGAAAGGGATCGATCCATGAGACGTTGCCGTCGTGAATGATTCACTATTTAGTTATTTATTTACCTGTGTCTATTTATTAATTTAGTTCGTGGACTTGTTATTTATTGGTTTATTTTAGTGTTGCGTTATTTATTTAGAGGCCCAATTGTTAATGGGCTTAGGATTATTAAAGTGTCTTTTTATTATAAATATGTAAGTCATGATAGATTATTGGACACACTTTGATATTGAAATTATCCTAATTATTGGTTCCGATTAATACTTTTCCTCCTTATCATGGTTGGGAAACCCTAGGGGTAGTGGATCTCCACAAGATTGGATCACCCTAGTCCTTTTAATTTTCCTTATTGATTTACCGCTTTCAATTAATTATTTGTTCATCAATTTCCGTCATACATCAATTTTGTTGCTAATACAGAAATTACCAAAAGAAAATTTTCAAAATGTGTGGATGATATTGAAGGTGCTTTATCACTTGTAGAAAAAATAAATGTTCTCTCGACAGGATTCTTCTTTTCTTCTGATATAACATAAGCATTTTCATGCACATGTATATATAGGCAAACATGAAGCATTTATTTTACCTTACAAGGTTCATAAACCTTAAGTCGTTAATGTTGGGCTTTCTCTACTTATCAAAACCCTTGGGTAGGTTTTTAATTTAATTAATTTATTTTTGTATAGATAAACTCATAAAAATATATAATTTCATCTAAGAGAAGAAGAATTAATGGGGGGGGGGGAGGGGGGGGAGGGGGGGGAGGGCAGTAAGTAAAGTATTAAGCAAAAAAAGAAGAAGAAAAGGAATCTTACTACATTCATAGTGGAACATAAAAGGCAAAGGCTAAAAAAATGAGAACAACTCACCGATCTCTATAAACATTATTGTAAACTACTCTGTTTAGTTTATGGAGAACAATTTGGAAAGAGAATAAATGACTGTTTAGTCAGGTGTAAACTACTCTGCTTAAGGCACAAATAGTGACACAATATAGCCCCAGTTGAATATAATATGCCTTCAAGCATTTTAATTGCCTCAGCTAGATGTGATCCTTGATAGTCTATCTTTAGAATGTTGATTGGTCTTGAAAGCAGTATCTTCTTAATAACTTTATTTAAGTATGAATTACCCACCCAGATGATGTTAAGTTTGTCTGTTATCCTCTTGCAGGAACGAAAGCCTGAGCTAACATCTGAGATAATGGATTTCAGAGATTCTCTTCTATCATCAACAATATCTGATACACTTAATGTTTGGGAATTGAAGGGTGATTATGATACTTAGTTTGTACAAAATTTATTATATGTATCATAAAATGGAAGTCGTTAGTCACATGAACTCACCTTCCTTCTATTCTTTTATTCCTTTTTTCTTACCACAGATCTAGGACACCAAACTGCACAGAAAATAGTTCATGCCTCTGATCCTCTGCAATCAATGCAAGAAATCAGTCAAAATTTCCCTAGTGTTGTTTCTTCCTTGTCTCGAATGAAGGTAAACTAACCTGTTGCAAAGAATATCTTTGGTGTGATTTAAAAGGAAGATTGTAGATGTGCGGAATTACATCACAAAGGAATATACATTGTCATCTGTAGCTAATGAATGTGTGTGGATGCCCTCGCAGCTCAATGATTCAATCAAAGATGAAATCATTGCAAACCAGCGAATGATCCCTCCTGGCAAATCCTTAATGGCTCTGAATGGTGCTTTAATCGATATTGAAGATATTGATCTGTATCTGTAATGCCTCCACTCTCTCAACTTCTCTCTGTGTTTAATTTAAGGGTTTCTGTTCCATGTTAAACTTAAACATAAGATGTTATTACTTTTCTACTTTCTTTTTTCAAAATGGGGAATGAGATGGTAATGTAGCTGAAGCACTAGGCAGTAGGCAACCTTTATGTAAGTATCAAAAGAAAAGGAGAGAAGAGAAAAGGGTTAACAACAGACTATTTTACAAGTTTAGTAACTGGCCAAGACCTTTAATAATGATAGCATTTCGGTAGAAATAGTCGAAATAATTATATCTATATACACAATATCCATTCACTTTATACCAAGTAGTTTTGGATAAAAAGCATTGCAGAGTTGTAATTGACACAATACTATTTAGTAACATAATAATTGTTTATAATTTATGTACATATGTAGCATATTTTATCAAGGGTGTAAATATTGAAGCCTTGTTAAATTTTATCATGTTGCATTGGTTCAATGGCATTTAACATTTAGCTTGTAAACCTTTTCCCCCTTTATTTTTTGTGTGTGTAGGTAAGATTTACCTGGTAAAGTTGTATGAATACAGGATATTTCATACATGAGTTTGTGAAGTTTAATAGCCAGTGTTGATTATTACTTTATTACATTGATTATTTGGATGTCTTCACTACTTGCAGTGGACTATTTCATTGACTTTTGTTGGTTCATATTTTTGTGATTCATAGGTTGGTTGACGTGGTCCATCAGGAGTTATCTTTGGCAGACCAATATTCGAAGTTGAAGGTAACAACACTTTTGGCAAGTGAAGAGTGTACTAAAAACCAAAAAAGCTAGAATCTCAGTATTCAAAGAGTATACATCAAAACAGCAGTGCATAGAGAGCCTTAGGAGTCGTTTAAGTTTTTTAACATATTATAGGAACATGCACAGGGACGGATCCACATGTATATGGGAGGGGGCCACGTCCCCCCCCCCCCCCCCCCCAAGGTTTGAAATTTTTGTAAGATTCACCCCCAAAGTTTGAAAATTTTATAAAACTCACTTGTACATTTGGTTTGGTTTGAAAATTTTGCAAGGCTACGGCCCCCAAGTTTTGACGAAGTTTTGATATGTTTTAAAAGACTTTTTTTTGCTATGTTTTATTATCTTTGTCAAAACAAATTTTATTACTATATTATTTTTGTTTTAGTAAAAATATGTTTTGTAATAGTGAAATTTTATTTTTTTAGTGATGAATATATTTTATGTTATTAAATTTTTTTTTGGCCCCCCCAAAGAACAAATCCTGGCTCTGTGCATCCTCAGGAGGTCAGACTTCTGGATCAGTATTCCTGGACCATTTATTCACGAATTTTTTGTATGCATATTTTCCTTAATAGCAGTCAGTTAAATACCATATTAAAGTGACATGCACTCTTTGAGAATGAACTAAAATAATAGTGTGGGTTATAAACTTATAATTTAATAATGCAACCTTATGCACTAATCTTGAAGGCTATTTGCTGATAATAATATTGCCTATACTTTAGATTCCTTCAAGTACTGTGAGGAAACTTTTATCAACTCTACCTCCTCCAGAGTCCAACATGTTCCGTGTAGATTTTCGCTCTTCCCATGTTCATTACCTCAATAACTTAGAGGTGGATGCCATGTACAAGAGATGGCGTAGCAATTTAAACGAGGTATGAGTCATTGTTTCTCCAAATGTGTTTAGTTCTACTTCTAGATTATAAGCGATCCATGTATAAATTTGAGTTGCCATTTTTTACTTTGTTGATGTAGATTTTGATGCCGGTCTTTCCTGGGCAACTACGTTATATTCGTAAGAACCTGTTCCATGCAGTTTTTGTGTTGGATCCTGCATCTGTTTCTGGGTTTGAGGTAGGTTGTTTCATATGCATCCAAATGATCTGAGTTTTCTATTTTTGTGTTATATTTAGTGATTTACTAACATAATCCTTGCAAAATTTTCAGGCCATTGATCTGATTACATCTATGTTTGAGAACAATCTTCCTTTGAGGTTTGGGGTGATATTGTACTCTACAAAGTTTATCCAGAAGTTAGAAATGAGTGGCGGTGAATTCCCATCTCTTGTGGAAAATGGAAGTCAAATAGTAGAAGATTTGTCCAGTTTGGTAATTGCTTTCTTCCCATTCTTTTGTGTCTATATTCAATTTTTTCAATACTTCAACAACTTGCACGTCCCAGAGTCTCAGTTTTAACTTCTAGAAGGACCAAATTTTTTGAAAAAAGAAGTTATATATTATCTAGGCTTAAAGGGAAAATAAAAGAGATTCTTTTATCTAACTCTGGCAATGTTCTAAAAGGCGCTAGGTGGGCGGCAAGGGGGCCTAGCGCTTAGGGGGCCTAGGCGGGGCCTGAGCGGGATTTTATATTGTAAGTCAATTTTAATATTTTATCTTACATTTATCCAAACAAAACAATAATATGAAGCAAAACAATCTATAATAAATATAATAAAGGCCTTTGCTTAAAGTTCAAATACATATTTATATTGCTAATGCCAAAGTTCAAACACAAACATGCAATTGTTCAAAGTTCAAACATATTTTTAACTTATTAGTTTTATTCATAAACAAGATTGCTATAAAATAATAAAATTTTAAAATTTCAAGAATTTAATTCAATATTAAAATTTAAGAAACTAAACATAAATTTAAGAATTATATTGAATTAAAACTAAATATTACAAATGTATCATCATTTATATAATTTGAAGTTAGGTACAAGTTCAAAAAATTACAACTATAATAAAATTATTCATTTTGACTTGATATTGTTTACTTCTTGTTGTGACTTGATATGCTACAACCTGTATTATGAATATGGTAAATCATTAGAAAATTAAATATATCAAGATTTGGTTTGGGTAGTTATTAAAATAAAAAAACACCTCTCCGCCTAGGCCCGCTTAATTTCCTGAAGAGATTTTTTTTGCCGTCTTGGGCCTAGGTGAGGCGCCAGGGGGGCCTAGCGCCTAGGCGGGACCTAGGCAGGGCTTAGGCGGATCTAGGCGGGGATTTTTAACACTGAACTCTGGACGATTGATATGATCTTTTCAATATTCGGGATATTATGTATATGTAGTTAGAGATTTTAGCGTTGATCTGTTTTCCTGCTTGTGTTTTAATAAGCCTTCATGACTAAAAAGGGAAAGGGACTTTTGCCAAATTCTAAATTGAGATAAAGGAAAAATCTATTCGTTTATCAGATTTCAATTGACTAGCGAATTGTCATTTAGGACCAGATAGATACTTCAAATAAATTTTAAATTTATTTTCAGTGTTAAAACATGTCTGAGTTAGCATCCTGAAGGCTATAAAAACATAATTACTTGAGAGGCCAAGCTTCAGTTTAGAGGTTTCTAAAAAAGAAGTGGAGTTTGAGCAATTGAAATCTGCTTTATGCGCTTGTTTAACCCTAATGAGAATCTGATGTATATAATTATAAATTGCTGGGTTGGCTTTTTAGATTAGTTTAATCTTTACATACTTGGCACAAATTGATATTTTATCCACTTCATCACCTTTTTCTCCTCAGATTCGGCTTCATCACCTGACTGGCAAACTAATACTACCGTTTCCATTCCTTAATTGTATTATTTTGTTCAATTAATCTTTTGAAGCTAACTGGGATCGGTGACAATTCTGTTTTGCAGACTATTCGTCTTTTTATGTATATAAAGGAAAATCACGGGATTCAGATGGCTTTCCAGTTTCTGGGCAATGTATGAGTTTGGTATCTTTTTTGGTATATGTCATTATTCCTGGAATATTAGATCTAATGTTGAACACAGTGTTAGATCATTTTGGTGCTCTCTTACTTCTTCCATTTCTCTGTGTTGATTATTATGCACTAATATTAAATTGTCATTTGTAAAAAGGGTATGATGCAATGATTTCAAATCTGTGTTCGAATAAGAAAATTGGCATTGGGTGGAATAGCCCATGGGGTTATATACTGAAGCGTAAGGATTAACCTGTCTTGATGTGGGACATCAAAAATTATCTACACATCCTTCATGTGGAGTAGTAACTGGACCAAAGACTTGGGAAGGTTATATTATGTGCCGTCAAGCATATATTGTGATATTGGGGGCAAACATAAAAATGACATTGGCTTGTATGCTCTAATACCATATAAAGTATCAAATCCAAAACCAATGCAGCAATGAGTATATCTACTTTAAGAAGGGGGGAGCAGTTTTCAGCAGTTATAAGCGGTGTGATATATTCACACTTTAGAGATAAAAAATATTAAACATATGGTTATGATATACATTTTTCTCTCCATTACTCCCACATCGTACTCCCACTCACCCACTCATGTTTCACCATTATCTCTCTCTCTCTCTTCATTACCTCAAGTTTATCTTATTACTTACTTTTAAATTTATTACTTTTAATTATTAATACCTAAAAATAATTAACGCACACGTAAGTGTGCCCAGTATACTAGTATATATAATGTGCAAGTTTCAACTCGAACAATGTTTGATATTATATTCTCTTCACACATTTGCTATTAATCTGTTGACCATTTTTCAAACCTATTATATACTTAAATTTAGCCTTATCATACAAAGACTGTATAAACAAATTCTTTTAATTTATGTCTTATATATATCTAATTAGTTTGTTTTGTGCATTTTTGCAGGTTAATAGATTGCGGATTGATTCGGGAGATTTTGAAGATGCTCCTGAAATGCACCATATTGAAGCAGCATTTATAGAAACAGTGTTGTAAGTTTACTATGACTGTAATAGAGCTCCTATTTATGTGGAAATACTGTTTCTTAATCCTTTGCTTCTGTACTTTCATATTTTGAAATTTTCCTTGTTATGTCCAAGTGAGATTGTGATTGTGACATAGTTTATTGGCATGTCATTTTTCATATTTTGTACTCACAAGTTTACTGGATCTGTAGACCAAAGTCAAAAGCTCCACCTCAAGATACTTTACTAAAACTAGAAAAGGAGAGAACTTTCAATGAACTTTCTCAAGAGAGTTCCATGTTTGTCTTTAAGCTCGGTTTGGATAAACTGCAATGTAGCCTCTTGATGAATGGGCTTGTTCATGATCCTACTGAGGTATTGCTCAAATAACTTATTGCACCTTCAATATTCAGTTTTTTTTAGACTATGGGGCATCTTATTTTAAGCCTGTTTAATTTGACTAAAATTTTTGGCTGTTTGATTTCATTCCCTGATAATATATAAATATGTGTGTGTACACATATATGAATGGAGCTTATATTTTTCCTGCTTATAAATCTCTCTATGATAAGTTGCACAGTGATCAGTGATGACATATCAAAGTCTTCAAAAACCAGTAATGATGTGATAGTTTTTACATTCTATTGCTTTTTCCAGTAAGCTTCACCTGGGACAAGCTACTTCTCTTTGCTCTTGTCCTAGGAATTCCTTCTATCTAGTCAACCTCATATTATTTGAAGTTTTGAATCTATTTTAAATTTTGCAGTTTCTCAATCTCTACTTGCTAGAATCTACTTTATGTTTGGCTATGCAAATACAGAGCAATTAAATGTAATTCTGTTACATTTATGCTTCGGTGACAAGACAATATTTCTGTTTTTGTTTTAATTACTTTTATCAGGAGGCTGTAATAAATGCCATGAACGATGAGCTTCCCAGAATACAGGAACAAGTTTACTATGGGCATATAAACTCTCAAACTGATGTCCTGGATAAGTTTCTGTCAGAAAGTGGCATTCAGCGCTACAACCCACAGGTACAGCATTATTTTATGAATAGCAATATTAGTTATGCTTTAGTTTTTTGTTTATGTGACAACTTATTTCAGTATTATATCTATCTCACTGTTTAATCTTCCTATCTAACTTTCATGCAGATTATGACAAATAGTAAGGGGAAACCAATATTTAAATCTCTATCTGCATCAGTTCTTGGAAAGGAATCTGTTCTAAATGACATTGGCTTCTTGCACTCTCCTGACAGTAAGTCCAAATCAAGATAAGACCATAATGTTAGCTTGATATCTTTTGAATCATTAGATATTGACATATTGTTACTTGATCAAATTTGTGTTCCAGCAATTGATGATTTGAAGCCTGTGACTCATTTTCTTGCTGTCGATGTTGCATCGAAGAAAGGGATAAGGTTGCTTCATGAAGGAATCCGCTATCTGGTAATACTTTGCAAATAAAATACTGGATCTCTCAGTTACTACTGTCATTTTGGATTACTTTTGTTTTCATCATCCTTTCTTGTTTTTTGTTATTGTTGTTGTTATTATGATGTTAGAAGATTCATGATATGCAAATGTAGGTATAGAAGTGCTTGCTTGGGCATGCTATTTGTCTTTTTCTTGTTTATATTGTTATTTTGAACTTATCATGTTAAAATGCTTGCATTGCGTTGCAGATGGCTGGTTCCAGAAATGCTCGCTTGGGTGTGTTATTTAATGCTAATCTGGATGCTGAATCACCTGGTCTTCTATTTGTGAAGGTTTTTGAAATCACTGCTTCCTCGTATAGGTCTGTAAAGTATTTTGTGTCGTACTGTTATTCTATGTTTGTATTGCCTTATGGCTCTGCAGTTCGTCATTGAAATGTCTTCTTTTTTTGTCCATCTTGCAGTCATAAGAAAAAGGTGTTAAATTTCTTGGACCAATTTATCTCATTTTATGAGCATTACTACATGCTGGGATCTTCTGTTAATGCTCAAGGCAATGAATCACTTCTTGAGAAGGTCTCTGAGCTGGCTGAGGCAAATGGTTTACCATCTAAGGGCTATACATCTGCGCTCTCTGAATTTTCCTTTGACAAATGCAGAAGTCATTTGAATAAGGTATATAATTTAATCAATGGCCTTAGGCTGCTTGATTTTTTACATGCATGTTCACATGGACATTCTTTCTCATGCCATGGGTCTTCAAAAGGACCTTTTTCCCCACCAATAATAGTATATTTTTCGTGTGGCTCTTTTTTTTTTCAAAAGTTAATTATATCAATGGGAGTCATGAGTCCCTGACATCCTCTTTCTTGGAATTCTTCTTTTATAATAAAAATAAATGCTTAGTAATATCATTAATTAGATTAATCCCGACTATCTTTTCTTCTCGCTTTCATGAGGTGTTACTTGAATTATCACCCTCTATACAACACACACCATTCAAACTTTAAGATCTTTGATTGTATACTACTTATGCTACTTGCACTTAATTTTGATGCGGTGTGCAGGTGGGCCAATTCTTATTCAGCCAACTTGGGCTTGAATATGGTGTTAATGCAATCATCACTAATGGAAGGGTGAGTTTCATTTAAGGAGTTCCTGCTTCATTGTTAGAATCACATTCATATTCTATTAACTTTGATTCTTAAATATAAACTCTACATAAGTTGGATTGTTTCTCATGGATTATACAACAAAAGGTAAAGAAGATAAATTGTCGTCTTCTCAGCTGTTATAATTTAATCCCGCCACACCAAACAACTCCTTCCATAAACATTTTACTCTTCTAAGTATTTGTGCCGTATTTGTAATTCAATAGGTGATTCGTGCTGTTGATGGAGGTACACTATTAAGCCACGATTTGCATCTTCTAGAGTCTCTGGAATTTAAACAGAGAATAAAGCACATTGTGGAAATCATCGAAGCAGTTAAGTGGGAGGACATTGATCCTGACATGCTTACGAGGTTTGTTTCTTCTTTATGTTCTTTGTTGCTTGTTCTTATCTCCTCCTTTTTAGTTCTTTTCATATATTTGTAATCATATATTGAAAAGCATATAAAAAAATCACTGTGTGCTTTTTGCAGCAAGTTTATCAGTGATATTATCATGTCCGTCTCATCTTCCATTGCTACACGAGATCGAAATTCTGAAGGTGCTCGCTTTGAAATTTTGGGCACAACATACAGGTTCAGATCACTCTTATTATAAAATTGGCTCCAGAACAATTGCATAGACATGGAGGATTCCTCGTCTTTTCATTCTCTCTTTAGGGAACATGTTGCTAGGAAACAAAAATACAAGTTCTGATAATTGTCTATGTTGATCCCAATATTTATACCAACACACTAAAATATGGTTAGAAAACATTAACTTCAACTGTAATGTTGAATTTTTCTTTCTTTCTTATAAATATTCGTTTTGACAGTTCTGTAAGGGACTTTTGATGATAGCCTTTGCCTTTTGACATCTTAGAACTTCTACGGTTTTACTTCTCAGTGCCCTCAAGGTTTTCCCTTTGTTTCCCTTAAAAACTTAGGCCTCGATTGTGAATAGGTATCATTCCTCCCTCTCCCTCTCACTCATTTGTTTTGAAAAAGTGATGTGGAACAATTTTTGGAGATGAATAAGTGCTGGAATTTAACGGAAAATGCAACTAGCTGGAGCTCCGCATTCCACTACCTCTAGGATCCTCGAATGAATTCCATTATATTTCTGTCACATTTCATATTGTTCCCCCATTACTCCCTTGTTATGTGGCCTGCTATTGTTCCTTTGTTGGTTATAACTGTTTAAGTGAATTGGACTTTCTAATTTTATTACACATAATTTTCAATGCTCTTAAACCAATTTCTTTTCCTGTTCTTTTTTTTTGGTGGACAGTGCTGTTATTTTAAATAATGAAAATTCTAGTATTCATATTGATGCTGTTGTTGATCCCTTGAGTCCTTCTGGTCAAAAGCTGTCTACACTTCTTCGGATTCTCTGGAAAAGCATTCAGCCAAGCATGAGACTTGTACTGAATCCAATTGTGAGTTCATTTTATTGTATACTTACAATTATAATCTTTAAAGCATGTTTTCAGATTTTGGAGTTAATCTCCACTAATCCTTAAATTACTTGCTTTGTTAATGATGTAAATAGTTGCATTTTGTGGTTCAGAGTAATATTTAGTTAAGGAAATGATGTTCGACACATTTGTAGGACTTGATTAATTTTCCTTAATTTCCCAGTAACATGTAATTATTGATTTTTCATTATGTTGTTTAGTCTGAGTTGATACGGTAGTTAAGGTGTCTTGCATACTCTATCTCAGCTGTATACAATTTTCTCTGATTTTCTTTTCTTTTCTTTTTGTGATTATTTTCTTTAGCAAATGTGTCTATATTTCATTCTATTTCACTGGATTTTTTTTTGTATTTTGAGGTAACTAATGTCTTTATTATCCCTTTCTGGACAGAGTTCCCTTGTCGATCTTCCTCTGAAAAATTACTACAGATATGTTGTACCAACAACGGTATAGTGGCTTCATCTGATTCTGGAAAGTCAGTTTGTTTAAAATTCATTGATTCGGTATTTGAGCTTTGCCATGAATTTTCAGGATGATTTCAGCAGTATCGATCTTACAGTACGTGGCCCTAAAGCATTTTTCGCAAATATGCCTCTATCCAAAACCCTCACCATGAATCTTGATGTTCCTGAGCCATGGCTTGTTGAACCTGTTGTTGCAGTGTATGATTCTTCCTAATGTACATAACTTTTTTTGTACAGATACTGGCAACTAAGTTTAGTTTAATTCACAAAATCATAATTCATACTTTTTCTGGATTTCCAGCCATGATCTGGACAATATATTACTAGAGAACCTTGGTGACACGAGAACATTGCAAGCAGTGTTTGAACTTGAAGCTCTTGTTCTTACCGGTATAGTTATGACTCCTACTGTAACTTTAATCAGAACTCATGTTACCATTCTTCTCCCCCCTCGCGCCCTTGTCTTTCTTCTTGTCTTTTTAGTTGACTTAAGAAATTGTCGCTCTAACTGATGAACATTCATAATCAGGTCATTGTTCAGAGAAGGATCATGAACCTCCTCAAGGTCTTCAGCTAATCCTTGGAACTAAGACTGCACCTCATTTAGTTGATACTCTTGTCATGGCCAATTTGGGTTATTGGCAAATGAAAGTTTCTCCTGGGATTTGGTACCTGCAAATTGCCCCAGGTAGGAGTTCTGAGCTTTATGTTCTGAAAGAACATGATGATGGAAGTCAAGGAAAGCCTTCCACGAAATGTATCACTATAAGTGATTTACGGGGTAAACCAGTTCATATGGAAGTGAGGAAGAGAAAGGGAAAGGAGCATGAGAAATTGCTGATTTCTTCTAATGATGATGACCACTCACAGGAAAAGGTACATTTATGTATCTTTGTTCTTTTATTATGTTTCAACTTCACATTGATTTATGAAGTTTGGATTGAGCATTTGTGTAATATTTTAGCAGGAAAAGCAGAACAGTTGGAATTCTAATATTTTGAAATGGGCTTCGGAAATCATCGGTGGCGGTGAGCAGTCAAAGAAGAGTCAAAGCGCTTCCGTGGTAATTATCTTTCACATCATATATGCACCCACACCCACACCCACATATATAATTCCAGATCCAGTTCTTTTATTATTTAACAAGCCTAAGGAACATTTTCTTTAGGAGCACGTAAAAGGGGGCCGGCGAGGAAAAACAATTAATATATTCTCTATTGCTTCTGGACACTTGTAAGTTTTCCTTCCCTTTCCCAGTTCCTCGGTCCTTTCCTTCATACTTCTTAGCTAATTATAGCCCATGTATAAATATTTGGCATCTGAGAGATGGCTTCTCCATGTTTTACTTATTATCTGGGTTTAATGTTCTATATAGAGAGTAATGGCTGTAGAATTTCATGTATTGATTGATATTTTCCATTTTCTATTTGTCCGTTAAATATATTACGGCCAAACATGCAGAAATTCACAATCTACTCTCTGACATGATGATATTCTTGTAAATCTTGTATTTTTAAGCTTGTCTTTCCACGTATAGAAAACCTGTAAATTACATATTGTTAAGATATTCATTGCTTGGTCTCTGCAGATATGAGCGCTTTCTGAAAATCATGATACTAAGTGTTCTGAAAAACACACATCGACCAGTGAAGTTCTGGTTTATAAAAAACTATCTTTCTCCACAGTTCAAGGTTCTTATTTCCTCACTTGTCAGAATTCTCCTCATGTTTTGAGCTCCTTATTTGTCAATTCAAATTTTATATGCAGGTATGTTTTGATTTTCTTACATGAAAATCATCTATTCATGGCTAATCATGCAGGATGTAATACCTCATATGGCACAAGAGTATGGTTTTGAGTATGAATTAATTACCTACAAATGGCCTAGTTGGTTGCACAAACAGAAAGAAAAGCAGAGAATTATCTGGGCATATAAAATTTTGTTTCTTGATGTTATTTTCCCTCTTTCTTTGGAGAAGGTACCCTTTCATTTCTTCTGCATATGACATTGTGCTGTTGTATTTTTTCGAGGTTTAGTTTGAATAATCTGCTATACGTCTGCAGGTTATATTTGTTGATGCAGACCAAATTGTCAGGGCAGACATGGGAGAGCTGTATGACATGAATTTGAGAGGACGAGCTCTAGCATATACCCCTTTTTGTGACAACAATAGGGATATGGATGGCTACCGATTTTGGAGACAAGTATATCTGCTTAGACTCCTTTTCATTTTGCACAAGTGTTCACTCGCAGATCAAATTTGCTTATACACCGAGTAATTTATTGCCATTTTTTCCCTAAATTCTTCACTTCTTTTCATCAGGGTTTCTGGAAGGAACATTTACGGGGAAGACCATATCACATTAGGTAAAACCAGCATTATCGCTCACATTATTGTTGTTTTCTTCTTGTATGAGTGCTAACCTTACATATGGTATTGGACTTGCAGTGCTTTATATGTTGTTGACTTGATCAAATTCCGAGGAACTGCAGCAGGAGACAATCTAAGAGTAATTTATGAAACCTTAAGCAAAGATCCGAACAGTCTTTCTAATCTGGATCAGGCAAGTAGATTTTCTCTTTGTGGCTTAAATTTTATAACCATTCCTTACGTATGCCCTTTACACCTAGTTTTCCTACTTTATCTTTATACAGTCAATTAATAGTTCTACGTTTACATATCGAGGTCATATAGATATCAGTTAACTACAATAAGTCTTTTATATCAGTAAAGATAGGTGATGAAGCCTAGTGATCCACACAGAGGCTAACACGCACAATTTTCCATAAGGTGCATAGGAAGGCCATTGAGAAGTATATAAATATTGTTCCCTGGAAAATGTGAAATATGTGACGCCCCCAAAATTAGATATACATCACCCATCTTGGGTCGTCAGATACATGGTACAAAATTCAAATACAACTTACTAATACAACTGTCATATACAATACGACAAACATAATCAGTGAGTTTGAATACAAATATTATCTACTAGAGATTATACAAACTCAAAAGGAGTCCTCATTACAATTATTATCACACTATTTCACAGAATAGTGAGGACTACTAATGCTATCCTTTGGACCATCACCCCGCTCCCCGACTCGTCCCAAATATATTCTCATTTCAAGAGAACAAAGAAAGAAAGGGTGAGTTCAACTAGCCCAAGAAGAAATATTATGACTAAGATAATGCGAAATAAATTATCATTAGTCCCCAACAATGTTAAACCGATAAAATATAATAGACATCAAGTTTAACTGCAATGAACAAACAATCCATTAAAAAGTCAAGTAGAAAATAAAATCTACTATCTTTTATGATTTAAAAGGTTTTTCATCATCATTATCGCCGAGATTCACTTTTTAATAAATATTCCACATCATCGAATCACCCTCGCACTACTACTTGTTAAGGATATTCTTTAGTATCACGACCACAATTATCCATGCATTACGGGCCAAGAATATTTGTGTATTCATTAATGGTCATGATCATGCCAACAACCGTCCCATCAATGCACTACGCCAATGAGAACTTTTATCACATCATTTGTAACATTACGGTCATGATTACAATCAATAATCCTCGGTCATAATCATACCAAGTCCATCTATGCATTACAGAATACAGATGACTTTCAACAAAATATAAACATGAGGATGATGACAATGATATAAGAATTCAATAAAACAAGTTCAAGAATTATTTTATCCAGGAATTATTAACGTCCAAATTGTCAACATGATACTGTTTTGTAGAGTAAAATTCAAGAATGATCAGAAGAATATTTTCATGAAAAGATACTGGATGAAGCGCAAATATCAATGATATTCTACTAATTTCATGGAGTATAGAAGTCAAAACTTTAACCAACTGAGTATAATAAAGAATGGAATAACAAAAGAAATCACTATGCATGCGGATTGTGATGTATGTATGTGTTATTCCAATGTAATAATAATAATAACGGAACCAGTCGTCGCAAAAAATTTGCAATCGACAGTGATGTTCCAACAGAATAATAAAGATTTTAACCAGTCCTGTAAAACACATGTATGTGATGTTCCAATGTAATAATAATAAGATTTTAACCGTGTCCTGTAAAACACACGAATAAGATGTTCCAACGGAATAATAATAAAGATTTTAACCAGTCCTGTAAAACACACGAACAAGATGTTCCAATGAATAATAGAAGAATGTCACCAAGTATAGGGTAGATCACAGCGTATACAAGTTATTCCAATGTAATAATAAGAATTGGAATAACAACAGCTTCTCTTCATGAATAAGAAAGAATAACACTCCTTACGACAGTACAACAAATAATATTCCCTACCTTAAGAAGAAGAGTACTTGATATATAAGTAGTGAAGTAGCGAGAATACTTTTTCTTTCTCTCTATAGTTTATCTCTGTAGAGTTTCAAAGTGAATTAAGTAAGAAAATAATGAATGAATGAGCTTCATTTATAGAAAAATGGAATGCATAGTAACTAACTCATGAACTAATTGAGATTGATTTACTTTAATCTGACGATCCATATTTAAAGCAAAATAAAATATAATATATTCTATTTATAATCTAATAAAACGAATAACTTTATAAAAGATTTTACTATGCAGCACTATGCAAACACTATATATAATAAAATATAATATATTCTAATTATTGTCTAATAAAACAGATAGCTTTATAAAAGTATTCATTTTATATAAAAAATTTTTTACTATGCAAAACACTATGCAACACTATGCATAATAGAATATAATATATTCTATTTATAGAATAACTTTATAAAAGTATTCTGCTTTATATAAAAGATTTTCAGATTATTATATTAATAATACCAACAAAACCGAGTGACTTATCACTTAAGCATCAATAATTAATACCGGTATTGTACTATGCAACCATGCGACATCGCATTTCTTTTAACACCGGTGTTTCAACAGCTTAACAGAAAACTTCCGTTGTTATTTTCATAAAGTATTTTGTCGTTTTCTCAATCCGACAATAATTCCGTTGTGGGGTCCACCAATAATTGTGCCGTTGTACTAATATTCCCTGTTAAAACGAATATTCCCCGACCAATCGAATATTATATAACAACTTGCGTACTTTGCAAAATTTATAAATATTACCTACAACTATTATATCAATTTCACTCCATAATATTCAAAAATAATATTTATAGAAAATTCATTTTTATTCAAAAAGTTGGGGTTTTACAAAATATGCAAACACAGAACATTTTGTAATGGTAGTGCAAAGGAAGCAAATTAAGAAAACTATCACTGAATATTGATCGATTAAATCAAGTGGTATTTTATAATATTATTTTATAATATTAATTATAGACGAATACGAAAATGAGTTTTAGGGAGAAAAAAAAAACTTAATAAGGTGCTGAATTGTACTTATCAAAAAAAAATTGTGCTGACTTGTTTGCCTGACATTCTATTTCTTCAAAATTATTCATAGGTGACATTTCAGAATTGATACGAGTATTTGTTACTGTAGCATAAAAAGTCAGCATGGTTTCATTTCAGCGCCCAGTAAATTTCAAAATAGTCTTTTAAATAGACATCTAAATGCATTTAAACTCGTTTATTTAGTTTCCACTTCTCTAAAGCCTACTTTTCATATTCCAGGATCTTCCAAACTATGCTCAGCACCAAGTACCCATCTTTTCACTTCCCCAAGAATGGCTATGGTGCGTCATCATGGTGGTAATTCCACAAAATCAAAGGCGAAAACCATTGATCTATGCAATAATCCCATGACAAAGGAACCAAAGCTTCAGGTAGGAATCACCTAATTTCTCCCTATCCCCACTACCAGTGCCGCTGCCATTCATCATTCCCTTTTCTTTTTATTTGTTTGATTTAATTCCCTATTTCTTTAAACATTCTGCCAGGGTGCCAGAAGAATAGTTGCAGAGTGGCCAGATCTTGATTTTGAAGCAAGAAGCTTCACTTCAAGAATCTTAGGTGAAGATATCAATCCAGTTGAAAAGGTTACATCTCCTGAGCAAACAAAAAAACCAATCAGTGATCTTCCATCAGAAGACGAGGAATCAAAGGCAGAGTTGTGAATATAACATAGGCGTTCAGCGGATGCCTGAAACAACTCAACCATTTCTCTTACTCGGGCTGGCTTATTGTTCCATTTTTGTACTTTTATGAGACATATTAGTCGCCGTTTTTGTACTTCTCTATACATGGGAAAGACGCCGCCTAGCAGCTTTACGCTCAAGGAATTTGAGATTCCCAGAAACTGAATCATTCCAAGACGGTCCCTTTCATATAATTAATTCGCCGCATTGGTTGATGGGGCTCAACAAATTCTGGTAGTGGGATTGATCGGAGAGCTATTTACTATACGATTATTCCAAGACTTGCCCGCATGGCCGCATGTATTATCAATCTAGTGTGGCAAAGATACAAAATAATGAAATATGTCAGTAGATATAAGCAATTACGGACTAGGATCTTCTCCATTTTAAGTAAATGGAGACTCCATTTCATGGTCTAGATTTAAAATGTGATATCTCTCTCATGTCAGCATGATGTTATATTTCAACACATTTTAAATTTGGACCGAGTTCATTTATTTGAAACGTAGAGGATCCTAGTCCAGCGTTTACATGGAACAATTGATATTATAATTAATGCAGCTATGAATTGAAAACCTTGGCACAATTCAATCCCATACAAAACACGGGCAGGGTTCAGTATATTGTGAAAGTTGAATAAATTCTATTATGAAAGGAACCAATATATACATAAATAAAAGTTGAAATCAATATTGACCCTAAATAGGATGGAGGAGAATCTGCAGTCGGTGTAATAATTTGAACACAAGGAACCTCATCATTCACTTGCTTGATATAACCAAACAATAGATTAAGGACATTTATTTAAAGGAATAACATACCAAAAAGTATGAAATCAAAACAAACAAGAGAGAGAGAGAGAGAGAGAGAGAGAGAGAGAGAGAGGTGATGAAGCCAATTCCAAACAGAAGAAAATCAAAGTGGATGAATGTGAAGAAGAATCTTAGTCAAATAGTCAAATTTTTACAGCCCAAGAAACATAATCTAGCATAAAATAAAGAGCTGCAAAAGATTGAAGCTTTTCTCTCTAATTGCAATATTAATATTACCAAATCTACATTTAAGGAATCTAAATGTAGATTTAACATCTCTTAACAAAGTCACACAACCAGAACCTTTTTTCTTGCCTTTATGTACAATTCTGCCCAATAAACAATGATAATGGAAGATTCCCAATCATCTCTTCCACTCTATGAGAAACATCCATAATTGCACCCCCAACCACCTAATCTTTTCACCATATAGAAACATGAACTCTTCACCTAAATTCACTTCTCCTAACTAGTTCTACTCCATTTTCTTTCACTTCATCTTTCAATTTAAATATCCATCAATCTCCATCACCTTTTTTTTTCCTACACCAAACCATAACAAATTTGATCTCTTTTTTCCCATATTTCTCCCATGATGAATCATTCTTCCTCTTCCACAACTTCTGTCAATGGCTTCTACAATTTCCTCACACAAGGCCTAGACAATCTTGATCACTCATTCTCATCTCATAACTTCATGTCTATACAATTCCTCCAAAATGTTATTTCCTCACTCCAATCCTTCCATTCCCAATTATGCATGTTGGTTCAAAAACTTCACTTGCCCCTTGGAGAAAAATGGCTAGATGAATACATGGATGAAACCTCAAGGCTCTGGGAAGTCTGCCATGTCCTAAAATCCGCAGTCTCTGGTATGGAAAGCTACTACTCAGCCGGTCTCAATATCACTTCCTCTATCGATAATCGCCACCTTTTAAATCCACAACTTTCCCGCCAGGTAAATAAATACGTACAAATAGTCCAATCCCACAACCCAAAAAAAAAAAAAAACTGTTTTTCTATCAATGATTTTGTTTTATTTTGTAAGCACAGGTTCTTAGAGCAATTTCAGGCTGCCAAAGGGAAATAGTGGGGTTGGAAGAGGAGAACAGGAGCCTAATCGAGACAAGAATCCAACCATTATCATTGAAATTCGAGGAGAATGTTTTGATTGAATCAAAATTCAATGAGTTCAATGGTTTTCAAGGGGTTTTATATGCATTTAGAAATATTAGCTCATTGCTTCTAATGATTTTACTAAGTGGCCTAGTGTACTTTTGCCCTGAAACTAGCTTTTTCCCACAAGGAGAATATGAAGGGCAGATGGTTTTTGGTTCAACTTTCATGGTTTCAGCAGCAAGATTGCAGCAAAGAGTCAAGTCTACGATGAATGATAGACAAGGGCCGCAACATGGGATTCTTCTTTACGAGTTTATAAGGGCGAAAACCGCCATGGAGGAGCTGAAAGTTGAGTTGGGGAGAAATGTGGAGTTTGAATCAGGAGTTGAAATCAATGAAAAGGTTGAACAGTTGAAGAACTGCTTTGAGGTCTTGCAATGTGGGGCTGAGAACACTATTGTGCAGCTTGATGATTTCTTTGATGAAATTGTTGAAGGGAGAAAGAAGCTTTTGGACATGTGCAGTCATAGATAGATAGATAGAGAGAGAGAGAGAGAAACAAAGAGAGATTAGTGATGTGATGTGCAGCCACAGATAGAGAAAGTAGTTTTGAAGTTTGATAATTTTAGTCATTTCTTCTTTTTTATTTGTGCTTGCATAATGTTTTTATTCTTATCCAGAAAACATTCTGTTTGGCTGTTAAACTTTAGGGTTTAGCTTTTTTTTCTCTGCCAAATTAAGTAATTCTGAAAGAAAATAGGAATGTAATTCTTTTCTTTCCAGAAAAATAACATTTTTTCTTAGGGTTGATAATGTCATAGCAATTTTAATTTGCCATAGCAAATATGCATTTAGCTACAAGATCAGAAGATACAGACATGTGTCATGCATGCATGATAGATTAACTAATGACAAAGTTCATATTGTAGTATTTTAGCTTATGGTTCTAACTTGCATGTTTTGTTATATAGAAAGAAATTAGTAACTGTTGATACCAAACTAGACTAGATAAGAGATGATAACTGATGATTCTTGCTGAACAGCAAAAATTTGAAGAAACCTGTTTAATTGTTCTTGGGTTCACATATACTTAAAGACTACAACCTTTTTTCATATTTTAGCAATTTTTAAAATGTAAGAACAGAAAAAAAAAATCTTTCTTTCTTCTGGGGACTATGTGTTACTTTTTTGTAATACACATTTGGCAACACAGATACTCCAGCCAGGGGTGGATGGTGTCCTGTAGGAGAGCCTGGTCCATGCTCGAGGGAATACAAAGAATACTAGAAAGGGAGTTATGTGGCCACCTCTTAATTCATCTGAATATTAGTATCTTAACTATTCAGAGGACTTCTTAATACAAAGTCCACTGTTAAAATGTATTAAGAGATTTAACTAAGATCAATCAAAATCACTTTACTTTTCATATGCTAATAGTAGGGGAGGATCTTTAAACTATTACTTATGCGTTTTCATGTCCAGTTGTAACATAACAGTAAATGATTAATCATTTGACTGCAGAAAAAAAAAACAATCATGGAAAAGTAAGCATAGTAGGATATGAGGATTATATGAAGATGAGATTCCTGGGCTTGCTTTTTCAAAACAAAAGCTGAAAAATGGAAAAGTAATTTTCCTTTTCTTAAGCTTTTGTCTGATATTGGTTGGGTTGGGTTGGATTGGAAGTGAAAGAGAAAGAAAGCATTGGTGTTTTGTGTTCTTAGTATTGTTGTTGCTGATGATGGAAAAGCTACCAAAATGATTGATGCCTTCAATCGCCGGGGCCTCGTTACATTAACTACCTAGATAACCCACTAGTTTAGCCTTTGATACAGACTCCAGGACCCACGAGTCTGTAGCCTGATGGTAAAGATTATGACACGCATATACTAATTGACCAAGTATACACTCGAGGGCTTTAGGTCTCAGTTGTATGCTTATTTATTTCTTTATTTAAAGGCTTATATTCTTCTTTATGTGAAGCTAACTTAAGACAGCTTTGACCCTTATAAACCAACTTCAAAGGAGATTGTTAATAGACTACTCCTCCTCCTCCTCTATAGCACGACTGATGCTAGTTCAAAGTAACAGGATTCCTTCACAAAAGGACGACCGGTCCGTGGAGTCGAAATTCTGAAATATATAGATATACATTTCTGTAATTATATATATATTCCATCACACAAACGAATAATGAACAAATGGCCTCTGCTGTATTATAGTATATACTATAGAAAAACTACAGTACCAGGGGGTGGGGTGGGGTGGGGTGGGGGTGAAATAGTACTACCACTGAAACAATAAGACTATTGATCCAATCTTTCCTTCTCCGGAGAGAACAAATATTGGAGGATATAAGGATACAAACCTCCCTGTATCCAGTTAAATAAACTTACCAAGGTCTCCAAAAATCACAAAGATGTGTTGGCTAGAATTGTATTCACAAATATGTAAATCATCAAACTTCTGCAAATCCCAGCAGCATAACACCTGAACAAAAGTCTAAGTAAATTGTCACGCCAAGTATCCAATGTGGGTCCATTACCAATATACTTGCAACAATCTACATCATGCCACAAACTGTGATCTGTTAGCAGACCACGAGGACCAGCAACCATAGAGAAGTCAAGCCATGTTCTGAGAACAAAACCAGATGCAACTTGGTGTTTGCTGTGATGTAGCAGGGGGCAGTTGCATGCAGAAACGATGTTATACGTCAAGCCCTGGCAATGCAAATTGAGTTGCAAAATTTTCAACTCTGGCCCGAAGTTCAACAATATCTTTGTTGTTCTGAAGCCCCTTCAAGGAAGCCTTCTGCCTCTGAACCAAATTTCCAATCTGAGCAGCTCTAAACAGAAGTTCTGCCATTGTCTCAAAGTCGGCCTCTAGACAACCTCTTGATGTCATAGCAGGAGTACCTGAGAACATTAACATGAAAAGCTATTAGAAAATGAAGTACGGACAAACTAGTGGAACTTGATGGCCAGCCAATTGGTTGAAGACACGAGATCTTAACTCACCAATCCTTACACCTCCGGGTGTTATGGTGCCATTATCATCAAATATGGCAATTTTATTGAGAGTTATGTGACATATCTCACAGACTTTCTCAAAACTCTTGCCTACAAAAACATGGAAAAAAAAAGTGAAGGCAAGGACAAAATCCATTATTAAGAGTCCATTACAGAGATTGTTATTGCATATTCAACTACAATAACTCCTTAGTCTCCAAAAGATAACAAATAAAAATTACTAGAGGGTCACTGTGCGTGAACTACGATTAATAGGGCCAGGGTGGGTTTTACAGGGATGCCAGAAAAAGGGCGCAGTACATATAGACAGGTTTGCATGTAGACAATTTAGCGCATGCTCACAAACATTATTGGCATTACAAAAAGAAAAACTGTAGTACATCCAGTCCAATATGAAATTGAACTTATTTAAACAATAATTAATGAATTACAGCAGGCAATAGGCCTTATTTATGATAATGAAATTAGAACATTTTGCAGACAAACAAAAACAAGAAATATATCCTCTGATTCCTCCAAGTAATCATCTTAGGAAAGTGATGCTCCTGATTTGGATAATTTTATAAACTTTACAGTTGACACAAATCAATGACTTTAATCTTTTATCGTCCGAAACAAACATTGAACTGATGATGATTAATTCTTTCAAAACCATACAGACTTGCAGAGTGTACGGCTAAAGCATTATATAGGATCAATCAGTATTTACTAAAGTTGAATTCAACAAAAAAGAAAGGTGGCAAGCCAAGTAATGGAAAGAGATAATACCTGTCAGCCCAAGATTCCTAAGATCCCAAAGTAACAAATGATTGTCAGTGCCTCCAGTCACCAACCTGCAACTTCTTCTCAGTAAAGCAGATGCTAAAGCCTGTGCATTTTTCTTAACTTGTTGCATATATGCCTTGTACTCTGGAGTAGCCACTTGTTTCAAGGCTATTGCAAGGGCAGCAATGTGATTGTTGTGGGGTCCACCTTGCAGTGATGGAAATACAGCAAAGTTTATCTTTTCCTCGAAGTCATATTTGTCACTTTCACCTTGATTCAAAAGCATCCCTCTTTTCTTTGGCTTGGAACCCTTTCTGTAAAATATTATACCACCCCTAGGACCTCGGAGACTTTTGTGAGTTGTTGAGGTAACAATGTCACAAAATTCAAAGGGGTTGACACACTCCTGTGAAAATAAGACATGCCAATTTTAGGAAAACTTGAAGCGAAAATACAAATATAATTCTTGGATAAAGCAATAGAAGACGAAAGCAAATTAAACCAATAGGAAGTGGATGTAGAAGCAGGTGAAACAAGACCAAAGAAAGAAGGAAACTTTGGGACAAGAAACTAGATCACCAATAATTATAGCAAAAACATCCTTTGGTTTGATAGATCCATGGAGAACATAAGGAAGACATTGCATTCAGCAAGTAGAAAGCAGAAATTTCTAACTCCACAAAGTAAAGAACAAAGAGAGATTACCCCTAAACACAAATAGATTTTAACAGTTCTGACCAAGAAATTTCTATATGAAAATATATAGGCTTGGAAATTTTCATGTACATATGAACTTTCAGATGTTTTTTTCAGATAAAAAGAATATTTTATTAATGAATATAGAAGAAATTAAAATTAATGATGTGAACAAGAAGTCCTCCAAAGACCAAAAGAAAACAAATATAAATCAAAGGAAATAAATGGGAAAATATAGGCATTAGTGAAGCAATGCCCACCCATCCCTATGAAGAATGAACAAAGAGATTCCTCAAAAAACTCCCAATGCATGAGCAAAGAAAGACAATTGATCCCAAAGCAAACCTATAATCATTACCTGAACTTACAACCCCAAAAAAATAATTAAAAATATAAAAAAAAATCCTAGCATTCTTCTCAATCCAAACTCCCCAAAAAAATAGTCAAACAAGCACATCTCAAAAGAGTTTCCATATCCATCCCACTGCCAAAACCCCAATATTTGCACAAGTGAACATTTCCCACTAAATAGCAACAAATCCAACATTCACCCGACATGATATCTTCAGATAATTCCTCTACCTTAAACTATTCTCACTTCCTAAAAATATAAAAATAATCAGCATTAACTTAAAAATTGGTAAAATTATAATGAAGTTGAAACAATTGCCGAGATACATTTTAAGTGTTCTGTTGATTAATATTTCGCTATGTATTAAAAGGATAGTTGCCCCTGTAACAATGAATGAAATATTAGAGAAAAAGTTTGAGACAAGAATTGCATTCAAGACAATTCAAAAGCCAACCAGAGAAGAAAATTCTTTCAACCATGCTTTCTATCAAGTCCTTGAACTTGTAAGTCCAAACATTATATTGACTACCAGAATGTGAAGTCAAGATCATTCACATACCATAACTAACACAAAAGTAATTGATTATTTGATAGCATCAACAACAGATAATGGGATCAATCAAGAATTTAAAACCAAAGGACAACAAGCTAGAAAACAAAGATAATCAGATATTAAACATGAATATTTCACCTTAGCTGCAATAAGACCACTTATTTGGGCCATATCACACATCAAGATTGCACCACACTTGTCAGCAATTTGTCTAAACCTCACATAGTCCCACTCCCTAGGATACGAACTCCCACCACAAATTAGTATCTTAGGGCGAAAATCAAGTGCCCTCTCTTCAAGCTTATCATAATCTATATACCCGGTTTGTGGGTTCACCTTATAAGAGAGACTTTCAAAGAAAATGGAAGCCCCTGATACTTTCCTACCATTGGGAGTGTAATACCCATGACTAGTATTCCCTCCAGAAGGTGTATCCAGTCCCATTATACGATCACCCGGCAATAATAACCCAGTATAAACAGCAAAATTAGCTGAAGTGCATGAATATGGCTGAACATTTACACCCCAATTCTCCGAATCAAGAGAAAAAGCAGCCAAAGCCCGTTCACGACAAAGAATTTCAATCTCATCAATGAACTCATTACCACCATAATACCTAGCACCAGGCATTCCTTCAGAATATTTATTAGTTAAATGGCTGCCTAAAGCTTCCATAACAGCCTGGCACACAAAATTCTCAGAAGCAATCAGCTCAATCCCTTTGTACTGCCTCTGCTTCTCCTTCTCCATAATCTCGAAAACATCCGGATCCGTCACGCGGAGTGACTGATTCCCCCAAGCTCTCACAGCGTTCCGCCGAGCTTCTAGCCCTGGCTGTCGATCAATCGAGGCACAACGTTTAGAAGACGGCGATGAAGATGAGCAGGATTCATTGTCCCTTCGCCTCTTCAAACACATAGAATGCCCTAAAATCCTAAACTCCTGGACTTCTCGCTCCTCACCATCACTTTCTCCCCCCTCCTCCTTCTCCTCCGTCTGTCGCTCCTCCATCAATTGAAGCGGAATCGAAGGAACCGAACTCGACCGATCACGGGGCTTGGAATCGATCTGAAACGAGATCGAATCATCGGTTCGATGAGAAGGAAAAGCTAGACTGAGATTCGATTGCGAGTGCGTCAAATCCATCAAAAAATATCAACACACTATCACAAAACAAACCCAAACGCAAACCCTAGGAGAGAATTAGAATTAGTTATACTTCAACAATAGCAGCAGCAACAATAACAACGACAAAATCGTTTAAAGCAGTTACAGTAACAGTATTTTGGGCGCATTAATTGGGGAGAATTTGATCTGTCTGTGGTTGAAGAAGCAGCAACTTCCATGAAAGTTTTGTAAAACCCTAGCTCTGACTAATCGAACCTTTAGATACATTCTCCATATTTATATATGATACAGATACATTAGAGATGGAAATGTGCAGGGACGGTTAGATTCGACGACGGGGAGTTGCACCTGGACAGGTTTCGGCCTTTCAGCTGTTTTATTTCGGTGACGGGCTGCCGTTTTAGTAACTAATTGTAGAGATGTGGGTCCCATATAAGACGCGATCTTTGCCATTCATCTATAATGATGTGCTCTGATGAAGACCGTTGATGCTAAATATCTAGTGATCTTCTGTACTTAACGATATGACGTGGAGAGAGGTTCAAATTGTCGTATGGGTTGGGCGGTTGGACTCTTTATTTTAATTATGGGCTTTTATTGTAGAAAGTATGACCTAAAATCAGCCCACCTATAATGAGCTTTTCGAAGTGGACTAATGGTAAGACATTCATCAAGTGAAGGGTTTGAAAATCTGGTAAATCTTTTGGTGGGCTAAAAGCCTAGTCGATATGAACAATATTATCAGTTTCCTATTTGGGAACCAATAAATTCACACCACTTTTTCATATTTTCATACGTAGGGCCCATTTTTTTAACAAATCGATATTAATATTTAGTAGAAAAGTACGCCCCACGTGTGAAAATATCAAAATATCATTTCTATATTGGAGTTGATATTTTTACACGTGGGACCCATTTTTTAGCCTAATCAATATTAATAAATGGTTAAAGAGTTGGGCCCTACGTGTTGAAATATCAAAAATTATTGTGAATTTATCAATTTTTTATTTTTATCACATCTTTTTATAAATGTCAAAAAATTTAAATTCTATTTATAACCTAACTTCATAATTTATTACTAAATCATTTAAATTCTATTTATAACCTAACTTCATAATTTATTACTAAATCATTTAGATTTATTACTAAAAAATTGTATGTCCAATAATGTTAATCATCAGGGTAGGGTATGGAATCATGGTACTTCTTTGTGACTAAAGAGGCATAGTTCATGATTGTGGATTGAGCCTATCTTATCCAATATCCACTACTAAATTAATAATTTATTTTATTATCTTTTTATCACCTTAATCTTTGAGATGAGAATTTATTAAAAAGAAGAAAATTAAAAATTATGTATGTTAATATTTTAAGAAACGCATTTAGACATTATTTATTCTTCAGAAACTAACATTGATAGGCAATCTAGTCTATGTTAGAAATATATATATATATATATATATATATATATATTATTACATATTAATGTATTTTATAATTAATCTGTTATTTAATTTCATGGACAAAGTATTGTTATTTTTTAAAAACATAGTATTACTCAATACCCATTTAAGATATCAAATTACATTAAAAATTATCATAGATTGTTTAAGAATTTAATAATAGATTAATTATGGTATAAAATAATCCATAGTGATAATAAATTAATACAAATAATCATACCCAACTAAGTAAATTTACAAAAAAATAAATAAAAGTCAAATCAAATTTATCTTAGAATTATTTTGTGGGTAAATTAGGAGGGGTATAACTGTATGTATAACGGTCAATTGGGGCCGTGTTTGGGGTAGGGTAATGACGTGAGTTTTGTGGGTAGGTAAATACATTAACATTCCAAACAGGCCCTTCTTGTCTTTTAGGTCATACTCTCCTCCTATATATATTACACACACAAAAAACCCGCATAAAAAACAGAATCTCTCTCTCTCCTCTCTTCTTCACACACTACACTACCGAATCATTTCACAAATTCAATCTCCTTTATCCTCTCTATTCACACACACATATATATATATATGTATATGTTTATGTACACTCATACAATTAGCACTAATTGATTTTTTGGGTGAAGGGAATTGAGGGGATTGATTTAATTGTAATTAGTGCTGTCAGTATAATTAGTTTCGTGTAATTGAAGAATAATTTGTTGTTAATTAATGGAAGTCGGAGTGGAGTCGCCGGAGAAAGGTTGTAGTCCGGCAGGAATCGCGACGGATTTGCCGGTGACTGACGACAGAGCGGCGTCGTGTTCGCCACCGATTGTTCCGCCGAGTTTAAGGCGGAGGCTTTCGGAGGTTAAGGTGTCTTCTCCTTCGAGTGTTGAGGAAATTGAGGCGAAGCTTCGAGATGCTGGTCTTCGGAGAAAGGTTAATTTTAGAGTTTCTTGATTCTTTTTGCGCCTTTTTATTCTTGAATTTTGTTAGACACACTTTGTTTGGTTTGGAATGTAATAAAGACTCAAACTCTTAGTTTGTAGTGAAAAAAGGTAACAAATTATGAAAAAATTACAAATCACAACTCAATTAAGCGAGGCAATTCGTTTGTTTTGTTTTCAATTGGGATTTTTCTGCTCTATTTTTGTTTGGAATTTGCCGGACTCTTAGTTTGCTTGATGAGAAACTTGCCCAAATTGAGAGGAAATGAAGGGGAAAAAAATAAAGGAAAAATTTGTTAATTTGTTTTGTAGTGCTAAAGAAATGTTATAATTGGTGTAAGCCAAACACCAGAGCTTGTTTCTGGTGTTAGGTGGAGATGGGGCTCTCTCTTTTCTGAAGGGATTGTTTATATATTCGCAGTTCAGAAATCTCTTGTAGATTATTTTTTTTATTATTTTTGGCTATTCCCTTTTTTTGGAGAAGCCTTCACATAGCTTTCTCTGACTGTTACTTCTTTGGGAATCTAGTTCAAATATTTTAATAAAGTAAATCCTATGTCATTATTTGTGTATTCAGTTCTTCAGGCTTTTTGTTTATGAACGGAAGTCTGCTACACTAGCATGGACATGACATTATTATTGCCGTATTGATTTTTCCCTTTTGATTCAATGTAGAAATTCTATGAGAATTTGTCAAGTAAGGCCCGGGCAAAGCCAAGGAGCCCATCACAGTATTCATCTCATGGAGAAGATATTGGTCAGCGCCTTGAGGCAAAGCTTCAAGCTGCAGAGCAGAAAAGGTAATTATTTGTTAAAATATAACGTCTTCATGGATCATATGTGGCTGTTGTTAGAGAAATCCTGTTATGCTAGAAATCATTCAAACATAAACTTCTATGGTATCCCTGTCTTGGTTAGGCTGTGGACAAGATACGTGTAGGTTAGTTCATGGAGTATTTTCTTAAAATGGCTACGTTGTCATTCAATTTTCTAAGCCACCTCCAATTTATTCGATCTTTCTCTTCCATAGCCTAAACGCTAATTGGATTGGCGTTGGAGAGTTTTTTGTAATTCTACGCCAATTGCATCGGCGTTGGCGGATAAACCCCCTCAGTTAATTAACTATAACCATTTTTTTTAAATACAACTTTTTAAAAAATAAAATAAAAATAAAATTCAACGCCAGTTTGACTATTAGGTAACAGCTCTCCTCAACGCCAGTATGATTGGCGTTTGAGTTTTTTTTCACAACCCTAACCCTACTCTCATTCTTTCATTTCTTCTCCAGTTAATAGGATATGTTCCAACATTATATCTGCATTTTGTGGATTCATTAATAATCCATCCGCTCCAAAACTAGATATACATTTTAAAAACAATGATCACTTTATCGTCTTAAAATAGAAGTAATTATTAATAGATATTTATTAATATATTTAACATTAATTTTAAAAATGCATTTACTTTTTTTTTTCATATAATGTGGAAGGGTAAAATTTACCCAAACGTGGAATTAGGTTTTTATTATCACAAAAATATGCCCTACTTTTCAATATTTTGAATTTTCTATAGAAATTCTATTTATCAAGTGTAGTCATTTTGTTAATGTTTTAAAATATAAAATAGTACTATTAAAAATATATATTTAGGAAGATATAGATTATTGATTTTAAAAGTGGACAAATATTTAATTTGAAACAAATTATAATAAATATCATAATCATTAATTTTGGGGAGGAGTATGTTTCAGAAATTAAAGTCCTTTATGAAACATTCTTAGTGATTAAATATATGTACATTAATCATATGTACATTCTTAGTGAGAAGGGTAGAAATAATAAAATTTAATTATCAGTTTTTTAAACATTTTGTATTTTACATTACTTCAATGTAAAAAACACTTAATAGTACAAATTTTATTTTATCTAATGAAAAAAAATTCCCACCAAAAACTTAATATCACAACAAAAACTTAAACCAACAAATTGAAATGTCACAATATAACAAATTTAACGCCAATAATATGGACAAAAAAATAAAAATAGATTTTACAATAAAATTAAATTGATTACAAAAAATACTAATGTACATACCCTTGGGGGTATTCCGGAGAAAAATGGAGTTAGATGGAAGGAGAAGAAGCGCACTAGAAAAAATGGAAGGAAAGAATGAGAAGAGATAGGATAAAGAAGGATTGAAGGAAGGAAAGAAGGAAGAAAATGAGAGGAGAAAGAGAGGGATGCGGCGGATGGGTAAAGATGAGAGGTAGGGTTTTGATTGGTGTTGAGGTTGTGGGTGTTGACTAATTTATCACCACTTTGACTGGCGTTGTATCTGTTTTTAAAAAAAAATTAAGTTAAGCAATTAATTAGAATAGTTAATTAAGTTAATCCTAACCCTTCTACGCCAATTCAATTGGCGTTGGATTACAAAATTGTTTTCAACACCATTTCAATTGGCGTTTAGGATGTAAGTAGGTAAAGTTAAACAAATTGGAGGTAACTTGGAAACTTGAACGATAACAAAGCCATTTCGGAAAAATATTCTCATGGAGGTAGGTTGGTGAAGGTCTCCATGTGACAACCCTTCTCATTATTGTTTAACCCTCTATTGGAGGATATTGAATGTTAGGTAGGTTGGTTATGTTTGGTCATTCTAGTTGTTAAGAGCAGTAATAATCATATCATTTGTTGAGCTTTTGCGCTTAAGAATATTCTCACCACTTTCGTCATACCTTTTCTGACAGTTTCTAAGAATTGATAAAATAAACTAGTGTTTGATCATCCTTGTGAGAATTTCTGCTTATTTAAAATAACCATTTGCAATATTTTAAACAAATATCGAATACACTTTATATTGTATTGTTACTCATTTATGAGAATATAAAAAGTTAATTAGGGGTTACTTTTCGTTCCCGTAAAGCAACTTCCAATAATCTTGGAGGAGTCCCTCATTTGTTTGTTCTTTATGCCTTTGATGTCCGACCTATCAGGCTCAGCATTCTGGAAAAGGCTAAGATGCGCCTTGCCAAGTTGGACGAGTTGAGGCAAGCAGCTAAAACTGGGGCAGAAATGCAGTATGAGAAGGAACGTGCAGAGCTAGGTACAAAAGTGGAGTCACGAGCTCAACAGGCAGAGGCTAACAGAATGCTTATTCGACGGAGTTACTTCCAACAGAGAGCAGTACTAAAGGAAAGGACATCTCAGTCACTATTAAGAAGAATTGGTCGAGAAAGCAAGTATAAGCAGCGTATGTATGCTGCCATCTGCCAAAAGCGTGCAGCTGCTGAGAGGAAGCGACTGGTATTGCTGGAAGCAGACAAGAAGAGGGCACATGCTAGGGTGCTGCAAGTGAGAAAGGTTGCCAAGTTTGTTTCTCAACGGCGAGAGTTAGAAAGGAGGACATTGAGAGACAAGTTGGAAGACAGACTACAGCGGGTATGCAAAGTTAAAAAAGTTTTAAACTTTATGTTATAATCATTCTTGAATTTCTTGGGGATTGTATCTTTCTTACTTGTGGAACCTAATGTAAAATAGGCAAAGAGACACAGAGCTGAATATCTGTTGAAGAAAGCAAGGTTGCATAATTCCATTCCTGTTCATCGGACTAGGAGACAGACGCAGGCTGAGCACCTGTCAAGAATATTAGCAAGGTAAGTAAAAACCACCGTCTTTATCGTTGGAAATTTTATTTCCCGATTCATTTGAACTTGTTTTTACCATTTTCCTTTTATACCTGTATTATTCAACACATTAGGCATTTTGTTCACCGTAAATGTTAATGAACCTGGTTGTCTTCTTCAATTATTGTTATTTGTAGGTGCTGGAAGAAATTTCTGAAGATGAGGCGAACTACCTTAGACTTGACCAAGTCTTACGATTCTCTAAGCATTAATGTGTCTTGTGTTAAGACAATTCCGTTTGAGCAGCTTGCACTCCTGATTGAATCAGCCTCCACCCTTCAGGCTGCTAAAGCTCTACTCGATCGGCTTGAGAGCCGCTATAAAGTGTCACGGGGTATTTCTTTGACTACTAGTTCTAGTGGTTTGGATGACATCAGTCATCTTCTCAAGAGAGTTGCTTCTCCAAATAGGAGGACTACCCCAAGGACAAAGAAACCAGGGTCGGTCAGAGAAGCAGCCAAAACTCCTGTTCAATTATCAAGGTACCAAGTGAGAGTTATCCTCTGCGCATACATGATACTGGGTCATCCTGATGCGGTTTTCAGTGGTCGAGGTGAGCGAGAATCTGCTCTGACCAAGTCTGCTAAGAAGTTTGTTGAAGACTTTGAGTTGCTGATTAAGATAATATTAGATTAGATGGGCCAGTACACGGCTCTGATGAAGAATCTGACCCTGCATTGACACGACGTTGGACCTTCAGGTCCCAGCTCACAGCTTTTGATGCAGCATGGTGCTCCTACTTGAATAGCTTTGTAGTGTGGAAGGTTAAGGATGCTGAATCATTGGAGGAAGATTTGGAGAGAGCTGCTTGCCAACTTGAGCTCTCCATGATTCAAAAGTGCAAGTTAACTCCAGAAGGAGATAGTGCTACTCTTACTCATGATTTGAAGGCTATCCAGAAACAGGTTTTACTCTTGGGCTTTATTCTTTTTAAGGAAATTGACCATTTTACTTCGTAATCTTGGAAATGAATTATAATTTGGGCTCTAAGAGGGTGAATAATAAAGACCAATTACCATGCAAAACCATTCGTGCAATATTATACATTTTTTCCTTATTTTTTTCTGTACTCTTGGTACATAAAATTATCAAGAGAAGTTTGTAATTTGATATATAGATTAGTTTTGTTTATGAAGAGGAAGAGAACAATATTATCTGATGTTCAACCTTGTTGTAATCTTTTTGATGTCATCGGAACCTCGGATACATGTAACCTTGTTGTAATAGTCCTTTCCCTATTCTCTCTTATATGCAACCCTGTTGTAGTAATCTTTCTTCTCCCTTGGATACACCTAATGGTCGATAATAAAGCTCCTATTGATGCAGGTTACAGCAGATCAGAAACTTTTGAGGGAGAAAGTGCTGCACCTGAGTGGAGGTGTAGGGATACAGCGTATGGAAAATGCTCTTGCTAACACACGAACAAAATATTTCAAAGCAAGTGAGAATGGAAGCCCTGTAGCGTCACCAATTACACATATTTTATCTCCAAGCATGCCAAGTCCAAGCTTTTCAGCTCACCCTTCTTCTGTTACTGGCTCAGTTGAAAGAGATTTTGTGATGGAGAGGACTGAGAAACCTAGCCGTGTAGTTCGGTCCTTATTTAAAGCTGATGATCCTATATCACTCAAAGAAGTTGCTTTCTCTGCTCCTAGTGAGGGATTGGATGTCGAGAATGAGTTAATTGTGAATGAAGCTGTTCATGAGCCACACCACATATTTTCTGACAGTTCCAATGCCACTGAAGAGGGCCAGAACGGTATTAAGGTTGGTGCATAACTTTGTCAATAGTAGTAAATTATGACATGCCGTAAATTGGATATTTATTACTCTGAAAGAGAATGAGAAGGTCAACTGTATGGTTTTGTGCTCTTTTTTTCTCCTCTTCCGATAGTCAATTCTTTAGTAGAAGTGTATATTCTGAGGTGTGACATGTCTTTTCTGTCTTTAGATGTATTAAATAAATTTTTGTTTGGCTCGACCGAGTTACGAAAGAGTTGTATTGTGCTTTCTTTATTCGCTGAAATATGTTGAAATTTTTATTACTGATTTGTTTTGTGCAGGCAAAGTTACGAGAGGCAATGGAGAAGGCTTTCTGGGATGGTGTCACAGAATCTCTGAAACAGGATGAACCTAAATATGACCGAGTTGTTGAACTAATGAGGGAGGTGAGGGATGAGCTCTGCGATATTGCCCCTCAGAGATGGAAGCAAGAGATAACTGATGCTATTGATCTAGACATTCTCTTACAGGTACCATGCTCCAACTAATATATGTTACTTTTGCCAAGGGTTATGCTTTACTTTTAGACGAGTGTCTCTTAAAAAAATTGTTTCAACTCCCTCAGGTACTGAACTCAGGTAAGCTAGACATGGATTATCTTGGGAAGATACTAGAGTTTGTGTTGGTCACGTTGCAAAAGCTCTCTGCTGCGGCTCAGGAAAATGAACTGAAAGAACATCACCAAAATTTATTGAAAGAATTAGCTGAGTTATGTCATGCAGGATATGGGCCAAACGATTCCCATGTCATTGTGTTGGTCAAGGGCTTGCGCTTTGTCCTAGAACAAATACAGGTATTTTATTGATCTTAATTTCTTTCTTATGTCTATTGCATATTATAACTGTATCATCAATCATGCCTCCTTGGCTCCTCCCCATTCCTGGGGAGTGAAATAAATAATAATAATTTTTTAGGAAAATCACTTGTGAATTAGTAGTAGAAATATAAGGACATCACTCAGCAAAGAATTGGTTGTAGATATCTGATGATGAGACTAGGACCTGCAAGATAGAATTATCACTTCTGCAAAGAATTGGTTGTAGATATCTGATACTGAGACTTGGAACTGCAAGATAGTTTATAATGTGTGCCTAAAATTTCAGCACCTAGTAAATGATGTGTAGTAATCTCAACACTCCTCATCTTTACACTTCTCGAGGTTCTAACACATCTCTTGGCAGGCACTTAAGCAAGAAATTAGCAAAGCACGCATAAGAATTATGGAGCCATTACTGAAGGGACCTGCTGGTCTGGAATATCTGGGAAACGCGTTTACTAAGCGTTATGGATCTCCCTCTGATGCATCGAGTGCTCTGCCTTTAACAGTTCAGTGGCTTTCATCTGTGTCAGTTAACAGAGATCAGGAATGGGATGATCACACAAATACTCTCTCAGAGTTGAGAAGTAGGCATGAGGATATGTCTCAGAGGCTCCTTCCTTCCACTACTCTTAGAACTGGTGGAAGCGTCTCTGTCAGAACAAATGGAAGCCAAGTGACATCATCTCATTCAAATGCAACCCCCAATGCTCCAGGTTAATTTCATATTCATGTCGACGCATCGAGTCTCTTTCAAAAGTTTCAACTTGTATCTCTCCGTGACGCTCTTTTTTTTAATGTTTTTTGTTTTCTGTTATAGGAGCAGGCAACCAACATCTTGAGTGCAAGGGGGAGAGGATTGATTTGTTGGTGAGGCTTGGTTTGTTAAAGTTGGTAAGCGAGATATCTGGTCTGACACAGGAAGCCTTACCTGAAACTTTGAAGCTTAACTTCTCTAGGTTAAGAGTTGTACAAGCTCAACTTCAGAAGATCATTGTAATTGCAACCAGGTAGGTATCTACATCACTTGTATGACTTTTTGAATCCTTTGAAACTACTTATACAAAATATCTTGGCTTGAGCCTACCTTAACTAGTTTGGGACAAGCCGTTGTTGAGTTTAGAATATTTTTTGGGTCGAATGCAATAGCAAATAGGAAAATAGCTATTTCTTTTCTTCAGGTATAATTTTTGTTTTTGTATGTCTCCGATGTTGGGTTTCTGATGCATCTTTTTCCTACTGATGTAATTTATGCAGCATTCTAGTTCTGCGACAGACTCTTCTCAGTGACAAAATTGCTGGGAACGCCGAGGACATGGAAAATATGGTATCAGGTTGTTTCAACCATGTATCTGTTCTTGTGGATACTGTTGATAATGCAGGTATTGAAGAAATCATTGAAGTTCTCAGCAAGTTGGTAGAAGATTGCGACAAATCTACTGAAACTGTGAAAATTCAGTCAAGGAAGAGTGTAATGGCCAGAATGTTAACCAAGAGTTTACAAGCTGGGGATGCTGTGTTTGTTCGAGTGTCTCGTGCTGTTTATTTGGCTGCAAGGGGAGTGGTACTCGGGGATATCGAGGGACATGGTAGATTACTGACTGAAATTGCACTCCGGCAGGTAGGTGCAAGTGTTCTAACTGATAGAGTTGCGGAAGCAGCAAAAGTATTGGTCGTAGTCGCTACTGTGTCTGGTACTGTTCATGGGCCATGGTATGCACAGATTATAGAGAATATGTGAAGAAAATTCATATATAAGCTGGTTACAACTGGTACTATAATGTGTATATAAAGTCTAGAGGCAGATGTCCATAACAGTGTAGTATTTCTATTCTTTTAATTTTTTTTGTAAAGATTTGTGGATATGTTTTTAAAGAAAGAAATGTAAATAGTTAATAAAGGCTACTCTTCACTTGTGATTCAACTTGAAACAATGTTTCTTATAGTTGTCCTGCGTCGATGAATTTTCCATTATGTTTAATGTCCCAACAACATGCAGAATTATTACTCTGCATTAGTGGAATAATGGATCATATTCATTCTTTGGATTCGGTTATTAACTTCTTCATTAAGTGCTGACACGCAAATCACCTTCCGACCTGTGTGTCGACTCAACACTGTATTGATCAATTGGCCAAAATTAATTTCATTCTAACCACTCTCGCAAAAGTTGCATCCTAAACTAAGCATATCGGAAGAACTGAAACTCTTCTCATGGGGAAAAGGTATTTCGAATTCTGGTTTGACAAGTTGCGAGAAGAAGAGGAATTAAAATACAACAATCTAATATTTACAGTACCATTTAAAAACAGAGAACCAGATCTATTACATTCCATCATAAGATGGCATGAAGCTACTACATCATATATCACCACTGTGGGTCATCCAAACATTTTAGGTCCGACTTTAAGTATGTTTTACAAATTGCCAAATGTACAGGAGCAACAGAGGTGAAATATAAACTATACTTCCATCTCATCAAGAAATTCAAGGGCAAAAGATAAAAGTACCCTTTATCATATTATCATAAAAGTTCCAAGAGCTAATACACTTCTGACGTGTAAAAATGAGAAGAGACTATCCACCCCAATTTACAGACTCATCTCAATATGGGCAGCAGCAATGCGCCTCATGCGCCAGCGGATAATTGCTCTGCGACAGAGGCCTATCAAACAGCAGATAACCACCAGACTTATCCCACAAAGTTCAAAGAAACTATGAGCCGCATAACGCCCTGCAAAATTTATAATTTAGACAATAGGAGTTCATAAAAGAACTCAGATTAACAGATTCACAATTACACATTTAACAAGATAATACAACACTTATATATAATGTCATCTCAGATTCTCCACTCAAATAGCATGACAAAAATGACCATACTATCCTAAACTTACTGTGGTGGTATTGATTCATTCTTCCTCTCTCTTTTTTTCCCTCTTTCAGTTGACGTGGTGGGATTGTGATTTGACTCTAGTTTAACACCCTAGTATGTACATGTACAAATAAGTATGTTATTTGATGCTAGTAACATTCAGGTTCAGATTTTTTAAAATAGAATTTGAGAAGAAATTGTACCGATTGGGATGAAGTCAAAGGGGCTGAACCGATACATTACACCCACCAGTAACTGTTATAAGAAAGAAAATCAGAAGCCACTTCAAAGAAATAGATGTTCATATACAAAATTTAGGACATAAAATGTGCAAATAAATGTATGTTATCCATATTTTACACAGTTAACAACTTATTTCTTACACCAAACCGTTCCTTTTTTTAATTGACATTTTAGGAAAACTTAGATTAAGAAATTAATTAATGTTTTGTCTAATTGATTAAATTGAGTATAAAATCTCAATAGTACCCTTCTAAAATTCATTGGAAAGATGAAAGACAAACAAATTTGTATTTAATGTTTAGGGATAATATAGGAAACTAAGTCACCAACTCTTCCTTGGAATCTACAAATGACAGATAAAAATGAGCAACATTTTCTCTCTAGAAAGTCAAATAAAAGGAATGGAGGGAGTAACATTCAGTAACTAAAGCAAAGCAAGAAATAGTACAAATCAAGCAAACCCAAATTTGGCGAGCCCCATCAATAATTGAACATTCACATTTATATAGAAGTCTTAATGGGCCTCCATCTGAGCACCCACGATCACACTACCAATGAATAAACTAACTCTTGCTCTAACAAGACTCATATACATGGGCGGTGGGGGCAGCCGCGGTGCAGCCGGTGCTCCGGTCCGGTCGTCTTCCGACTCTTCTTCTCGGCTTCTGCAAGAGTCTGCAACAGGTTTTTTTTTTTTTTTTTTTTTTTTTTTTTAACATGAAACGACGTCGTTCCATTAAAAAAAATTTATTATTAGGGCATAACTCTTCACTCTTCAGACAATCAGACTCTCAGCTCTCTCTTACTCTTCGTCTTTTTTCTCTTGCTGCGGCTTCTTGGATCGGTCAAGATCAGGCTTTTACTCTGTTGCTTAACGATCTTTACACTTTTCGTGCTCGCAAGCCGAACGCTGTCGTATTTAGGATGGGAGCATAACACTTCTTCCCCTGATTTGTACTCTATTCATAGGTAATTTACTACCTTTTTTCAGTGTACAACACTTCTACTGATCTGCTTTTGTTTGTATAATTGTATTAATTGTTATATCTTTGCTTCTTAAATGCTCTTATTTTCTTAAGCAAAAAGGAGGAGCTCAATTTAGCATTTAAAACTTTTATTCAGTATATTTACTTTATTTTAATTTCATAATATTGATTTTACTTCTTTTTTTTTGGGTCTCTCTCCCGCATATTTATATAGATACATAAATTTTTACTGTATCATTTAAAGATGTCTACTTTTGGCTGTAGTGACAAGTGAGTAGTTCCGCCTCCACTGAGCTGACTGCTTTGGACTTAAAATCAAGAGCTGAGCAAGAAATCCAAATCAAAGGTAATGATATATTTATTCAATTATTCTCAGTTCAATTTTGGTAATCATATACATAAACAAATTGGTGTGATACTTTGTGTTATTTGTTATTTGGAATTTTGGATGTTGTAATTATATGAAGGATTAACTGATTAAGGACTGATTTAAAACTAAAATCTGGGTTTGTTAATGATTAATGAACTCTGAACATTTTTGAAAGTAATTTGTGCCTATCTTATGTTTGCTAAAATGTTTCAATGGAAAGGATTAATTAAAATAAAAGAATTGGTATAGAGAGAAAAGGCAGCGGAAGTGGGTGGGAGGGGTTTTGACTGAGGGGGCAAAGAGAGAGGCACCGCCCAAGACACAAGTTGCGAAAAGGGATTGATTAATGCGAGAGTCTGGTCTTACGTGACAGGCGGAAGTTTCGAAACACAAGCTACATGCATTTTACTGGTATAAACGACTCGAAATTAAATTACATTAACTCCGCTCCCTCGCCGCTACAATCTACACGTCGCTGCTCCGGACCTCCGGTAACCGCCCTCAAATTTTGACCCCCCTCAAATTTTGTTCTGGTTCCGCCACTGCGCCTGTATTGACTCGTATAGTCATATGTAGTCTACACATTTTATTCGTATAGATGAGTTATTTGCAGTGATTTTTTTTTCTTTTTTATCTCAGTCTAGAACCAAAATAGAAACTCTTACTAATATTTGTTTCAAACTCTCATTGCACTTAACTATCTTATTCCTCATAGAAGAAAATTAGCACTGCACCCATTGTTGTTGATGATTTATCAGAGTTACAACCACAACTTACAATAATTGGATAGTTATATCATCAGGCGACCAGGAAGTGATGAATGTCAAAGACACCATAGGTACTCAAAGACCTCATACAAAACAAAATGAAGATAAACCAAAATGCATTACATTAGAAATGAATTTTGAAAACCATATCTAACTGGAATGATACTACCAAATAGTTTTTTTTTTGGATAAATGAAGATATATTATAAACACACCAAAGTCGAAAGAGGACTCCGACCCATTAACCATGGAGGATAAAAATAACATGTGAATCCTAAAAAAACACAGCTTAAAAGAATCAATAAACTCACAACCCCTAATACAAACAAGACCGCTCCAACTTTACAAAAACCTCATAGAAAGCAAAACTTTCCCAAAATGTCAATGATGGACACCACAAAAGTAGGTTAGTAAGAAGGTCCTGACATGGAGAGAAGATCACTCAACAGTCTCAAAGTCCCATTTATTTCTCTCGCGCCATAACATCCACCACAATGCATTAGAAATCATATCTCATATCCCACTTTGCCCTCAAACTCTGCAACATCGTAAAAACCTCCAAGAATGAAGAAACTCTGTGACCGATATGGAATAACCAACAACCCATACAACTAATAAATATCCCCCACATCTCCTTGGCAAACTCACAATGTAAAAGCAAATGGATCACCGACTCCCAATCCTTTCTACATAAAGCACCTATTCACCACAAATCTCCCCCCTTCAGCACATTATCCATCAAAATAAATAACGCATCCTTAGATTACCTTATTTAACTATAAAACCTGAACTCATGTATAATGCTCCAAAACTCTAAACAACTACCATATGCTTACCCTGCATAATCTCCAACAAAACATTAACCATAAATTTAGTCATAACAAGTAAACCAGAAGACATATATAATATAATGTCTGGAGAAAGAAAAAATAAAAACTAGTTCACACTTCACAGTACTCACAGGAAACATGCAGGATCGTAAGAAAGAGAATAAATTATATAAGGCTGGTCTATAAAATTAGTGTTTTACACCATCCAATTGTACAACATGTCCCGTAGAAAATTTAGGAGAAAATCAAGGGATTTGAAATGAATTAACAGATTGTGTAACTATTAGTTACCATGGTAAAATTGTTTAATTAATCATTATATTTTAAATCCCATGATTTCCTCCAGAATTCCCTATGTGGCACGTTATTATTGGATGGTGTAAAACACTAGCTTTACGACATCCTTATATAATTTATTCTCTTGTAAGAAACATGAAAAAAAAGAACTACAGTTAAAAGAAATATAAAAACCACTTCACTGCGCTGCTTGAGTAATTTTTCAATGAACTTACACCAACAAAGCGCGCAATATGATAGTTATCTGCAAATCTATCAGGATCCATCAGTCCTTGGAACATCCTTTTGATGAGAAGTGGCGATGCAAGTACATTCTGCCAAGGAGAAGTGGAAAGACCATATTAGATCTCAGGTAAATTGTACAATTTGTTCTTATGGAGTGCTTGAAACATTAAAATAAAGCTCAAAGCAATGACATACACATAATTAATCTTCATATCACAAAACCTATAATTGTCGTGCTACACTAACTTTGAACAAATACAGGTGCCAAGACATTTTCCCTGAGCTGCATGTCATATAATGTACCATATACTTGCTAAGTGGGTGCACTATATCTAAACTCTACAGACTTCATGTTATTTTCGCTCCATTGTCACCCTCACCAATGCTAGACTAACTGCAAGAACAACCATTTAAACCCTTGTGAAATATATGGAATCCAAAATGGTGCCGTTAGTTTATAAACTATCCTTGTTAAACAAGTCAGTGGAAGCCACCACCATCACCAATGATAAGACTGACTGGGGAATAAAAGAACCATTCAAACTCTTATGATATATGAAAGATAGAGAGTTGCCTTTATTTCATACTTGTAAAAAAAGGTACCTGTTTTACTTGTAACATATATGCTTGTCTTTTTTCTTTCTTATTTTTTTTGGTTAAGTTCTTAAGCTATACTTGTTAGTGGTGGCATTATGACTGAAACAAGGTTTGAAAGTTCAAAATAGCTGTGTTCATTATCTGCTTGGAGTCCGTTACCCAATTCTGCCAAACAAGTTGAAAGCAAGTATTAAAACTTAAGATCTCCATATTTTTCTCACTTACTATTTTTCCTTGTCTTCTCAACCACCTGATGGTAATTCTAGGTTTCACAAGCGGTGAAGCAGTTTTCCAAGTTACTTTAAGAATTTCTCTATATATTTCCTCGTTTGCATGCCATAAGGAATCAAAAGTTGCTTACATAATCTCCAATATGCCTCAGTTTAACAGCTATTGGGAACCAAAAGTTAGTGGGTTTTATTATCAGTGATATGTAACAGTATCTAATCCGAGTGCTAAATTGTATTATTAAGAAAAGGAAAAAAAACTGACAGAAGGATAGGTGAACAAACTTAAATGATTCAGAAAATGTTTGAAATTTATTGTTTTGTGGCAAAAATAGCAATATCATAGTGAGCTATAAGGTATTAATCTAAAGATTGTCCATAAAAATTAAGAGAACAGATCTCCTTATGAGACGGAGACGGACAAAATAATGTGCAACACATTATATTTATATGTGTATATTGGTGTGCATGTCCTTGTAAGAGGCTAAGAGCATAAATTTTGCATAAAATAGTAGAAATCCGTGAATTTTTCCTATTTAGAAATTGAATAACAAAAACTCTATTATTTAAGCAGTGCAAGGCAATAACATAGCGTTATTCTAAGCATAGAAATATTCACCATCTTAAAGGCTGAGAATGAAACAGAGAAAAGAGGTCCTGCAAATCAGCTCAAAACGCACTCAGCAAAACTACGAAGTAAAGATATGCAAACCTACCTGCACGAGACCACGCACACCACCTTCAAAAAGGCGATTATACCTATGAACATTTTCCAAGACCTCAGTCACTTCCTTTTCCTGCCGACTCAATAAGCACGCCTCTGGCGTCAACTTGCTAATGAGGCAAGAGCAAATGGGACACTTGCATTTCTGCAGAGATGCCTTATAATTCCAGAACTGCAATATGCAACTGCCTGCACAACACTTATATATTAGTTCGAGTAGGGGAAAAAACTCCACCTAAAAATTTTCAGACATGGAATTATTAAATTTAGAGTTACTTCTTCGCCATTAAATTCTATCAACTGAAAGTATTCTCACTGACAAGTAATTCTTGAAAGTTTTGGCAAAATTTGGTGTCCAAAGAAAAGCTGAGAAGTGAAAACCAAGTTGAAACAACTACGGCAGAAATTCAAGTAATCAAACCAACATTATACCCAATTATGTTCCTTTGGGGAATGGGGGGACATGTTGTCAATAACACTATAGCTAATAATTTCAAATCCAAAGACATGATAAATCTTCAAGAGTAAGGGTTCATGAAGTTTAAAATAAGACCCTGTTTGTTCTTCTTTTCAAAAAATAAAAAATATCTATGCACCCTTGTACTTGCCAAGAAAATAAAAAACATAATTAAACTTAAAAAGGGAGAGATTTTATTGATGTGTTCATCACACTAAAATATATTTGTGCCTCTATTTTTTTCATTCAAAAAACTGCAAGAAATACTAATCTTAATCAAAAGGCAAAAGCTAAAAGAAACCAAATAAAGAAGGATTACCACAAAACCAGTGTCCACAGTTAGTTTTGAAGGGAATAGTGAAATTCCCAAAGCAGATAGGGCATACATCATCAGCAGGAGGACTATCATTCTTCCTCTCTCCTACCACAACCATTTCCATACCTCCTCCAACAGAATCCGAACCAGAGTTTCCTAACTCTTCTTCATTTCTCTCTCCTCCACGACCAACAACAACAGGAGGATCATCAGGGTTTTCAATTCCGTCCCTTCTCTCTCCACCATTACTAGAATTCCCAATACATTCCTCCCCAATTGCAGATTCTGCACTCCAAACACCTCGATTTCTGTGCCTAATCAAGGAATCTGTACATCTAATCATCCCTTTCTTCCTTATTGCTCAGTATCTAAGCCCAAATTCGAGGGTTTTTCATCTCTCAAAGTATATAGTATAATCGTTGACATAGACATATACGTATAGTTACATATCACATGAAAATTATATATATTTGTTTCTCTCTCTCTCTAGGGTTTATATATATAACGAAATGAATATATATAGAGAGAAATGTGTACGGAATTTGTATGAATTCGTCGGCTTTTGAGCTGATTTTCTTTATGTGACGAAATGAAGGCGGCAAAATTAGAGTCAGGTGATGATGATATAATTACACAACAGTTATTTTAGTCACTCCTTCTTCCCTTCAGAGGAACACGTGACTCTCTGATCACTCGATCTTCATTCTTTTCCCTTGTGGGACCCACTCCCGTGCTTATGCCCAAATTCAAAACAACTAAATTTGATAGGTCCACTAGGTGGACGCCAGTACTATTTATATTTATGTGAGGAGAAACTTATGAAATTATTAAATTTATTTATAAAAATATTAATTTTATAAAATATTTATAATAAATTTATTTAGTTTTAGATATTATAAATTTAAAAATTATTTAAGAAAAACAATATTAACCACTTTTTATAAGAGGATCGAGTTTCAAACATTCTTTACTTGTTTGTTTTAATTTCAATGGAATAAAACTTTTAGGATTAGATAAAAGATAAAGTAAATTTAAGATGTTTAGATTGGCTTATTTGATCAAAATTATATTTTGAACAAATATTGAAATTTTGATTAATCTTCTAAAATAAAGTGAAGATCAAATATCTGGATTGAAGTTTTTATTTTCATATTTTAAATAATTTGATTAATCTTTTAAGAAAGCGATGGAGAATTGGAGATCAAAAGTGAATTCTAACCATTTTCAATTTGTTCATCTTCATTCATCAATTATTGATAAAAATTGATATACGGAACTGCACATTATCTTATATCAAATATATATATATATATATATATATATATATATATATATTCCGCTTTCACTATAAACCTGAAGAAGTTTAACTCTTAACTTCCGTCATTATAGCATAGAAAGTCGGTGCTTACGTCGCTATATAGCCCGTCATGCTATAAATGGGTTCATTTCTTGGTTCATTTCCTCCAGGTTCGACTTAGAAAAGGCAGGGCTATATATATATTTGATATAAAATCCCAGAAACAGAAACATTGTGAAACTTTCTTCATTAATGAATTTGTCAATTTGATACACAGAACTGCACATGATATTATATTACACAACAAGGCTGGAGGAATCACTAAACAAACAAAGTTTCTACCCCATTATGAAACAAACAAAATCAAAGTGGGGTTGATAACTACCTGTGCCTTAAAACACAAAATAACGCCACTGCTTGCTGTTTTTGACCATGTCTCTTCTTTCTGTAGAATCAGCACCGGCGTTGCTACTGCTGCTGGTTTTGTCTTTCTTGCGGTATTCCTTAACAGTGGCCTCAATTGTTTCCAGCACCCGATCTCCATATTTGTTCAACTTTACACTGAATTTTAATTCAACGCAATCATTAAACTGCCTGCTGAAAATTGCTGATTTATAAGTTTAGCCTACGTTTAATACTTACTTGCCAATCCCATTAATCTCAAGAAGCTCCTTTTTACTTCTGGGTATTTTCTCGCTGATCAGCTGCAGCGTAGCGTTTCTAATCATAAAAAATACAGCAACTTATCACGAGGACTTGTATAAGAAATCCAATAGGCTTTTACTCATTGATGACAAAAAGAAATAAAATTTCAAAATGATAAAATTTTCAAAATCTTCACTTCTCCAATTTTTACTTGTGGCATTTATGAGAAGGGGGCATTTTTTTGATAATATGTATTGGAAAAGTATATAGAGTATGAAAAACGAAAGCTTACGCAAAGATGTGGTATGGCAGTACCCCTTTCCCTGCTTCCTTAAGGAGAACAGTTCGAAGCATTCGCAGAGAAGAGTATAGTTTGGCTGAGAGGTCCTGTAGAACATAATTCAATAGTTTAGGGAAATTAGACTCAAGTGAACGAGTATATAAGAAAAATCAATAAATCGTCATCGACAAACCAAGTCTATTTCTGCTCGAGGTTGGAGAGAAGTGTCCCCTAGTGGAGACCTTCGCTTTCCAGATGTCAGTGAACCTTTGGCTGGAGTTGCTTCATATCTACCTGAATTAGATGCTTTAACAGAGGAGGGGAATCTGCAGCTTACAACAAAGTTCAGTCTCACAATAGCAGCCATGTAAGTCAGTTGACAGAAGTCAATAAATGTTCAAACACACACACAAAAAAAAGGGATAGTAATATATGAAGTATCCCTTGTAACAAATCTTTGTACAATATAATTACGTTTTTTTGCCAAACAAGACAGAACTAGAAATATGTCAGAATTATAGAAAAGGTGAACCTTAATTTAATTGTCTGATCACCAGTACAGAGATTGTAGGCCTTGGTTTCATTCACCTGAAATTGACGGTTTGAATGAAAATGAGGTTCAGTCTCGTACATGTTAATTGATCATAAAGAATAAAAACAAACAAATATTTGCTCCTTTCAAGAACAAAAATCCAGTATAGAAGAACAAAGTATTGTTTGGTAAAACTTCTCTAATACAGTTTTCACTTGTTTGCTTCATTTAGCAAGAAAGCAAGAAAATAAAATAAAAATCAATAATTTATTATAAAAAAAACATTGTCAAACGATTCCTAATGTTGTTAAATCTTACCTTTAGCACTGATGATACAGATCCATAGACCTCACTTTTCTTTACATCCTCTTCAAGAAAATTCTCAGTAACAAGATGACGCAACACACGTGATGCTTCACTCTTACCTAAATGTTTTCCAGCTCCATACAGACTCAAGGAATCATGCCTGTGTTTTTTTACCTAGATTTGACATCAACAAAGTTATTAGTAAGGTTGATGAAAAACACAAGAAAAGAAAGTGAGGTACACAAGTCACTGTTAGCCATACAAATTGGTTTAAGGAACCCCTGTAGACTTCCAAGATATGAGATGCTGAAAACTGATGTCTTACTGACTTGACTAGCTCAACCTGGACAAAAAATGGTATAAATATCATAGTTCAGCTGAAACTAGAAAATGGGCTCAAATGGAGATATATATAATATCTTATATGGAACATGTTGTATCAAACAAAAAAGTTAAGATAATAATTGAAATGACTACGGGCTTCCTAACCAATTGCTTTGCTATCTGAGTGACATCCTTCTCAACAAAAGTTTGAATCTTGGAGCAATTGTCGCATGTTTTATTACAGTTGACATAGTCAAACTTCTCCCCAAAATGATTAAGTAGTAAGAAACGTCGACAATCAACATCATTTTCACAGTAACCCACCTGAGAAAAGTTACAAAAGAGAACAAATATTAAGTATCATACCAATAATGTTAACATCAACAGAAAAGCTTATGCGTAGTACCATTCGTAAAAGATTTTCAGTGTTTGTTTCGAGCATCCTCCCTGGATTTGTTATACTTGCACGACTATAGCCGGATAAAAAGGAACTTTGCTCAACAACTCCCTGACTAATCATATGTTTGACTCGTATCTGCAGAGAAACCAAAGCAGCATGTGCAAATGTAAAAGAAAAAACATAACAGAAAAATAGGGAAGACAAATTAAGGGATTATATTGCAACGGTCACATGGTTAATACCGTAATGTCGAATATTGGTTTCAAAAGAAAACAAGAATCTGCAAAAGGATTACTTATAGCAATAAAACTTCTTACATAATCACTATAACTGTAATACAACAGACAAGATGAACGCTGACCATCTCTACCAGCACGACCACACTCCTTCAACATAGATAGAAAGCAAGACCATCCAAATTAGGAACTCCCAACTATTTCAATTGGGTGCATCATGTCAAAGTACATCTTATTTAAGAGAAAAGAAGTAACGATGGATTTTCCCAGATCACCTGATGATAGCCTTCAATGGATTGAGGGAGAGAATGATGAATTACAAAACGAACATCTGGCTTATTAATACCTGAAATAGATATATCAAAATATTGAGGTCATCAGCTTATAAGCCCCATTTAAAATGCTAGACCAACCGATATTGATGATACCCATTCCAAATGCCACTGTTGCACATATTATCTTGATCTCATCTTTGCTCCACTGTTTCTGAACATATGCCCGTTGAGCAGGATCCATATTTCCGTGGTAAAAGGCTGCTTTGTGTCCACACTCCTGAACAATGTATATGCTGTTATAAGCAATTTAAAACTTATCCATTAAATTTAAACCCTAGTGTAAATCTTCAAGTCATTTTATTCTCAAGAAAGAAAACAGATATTTTTCGACCAAAGATATTGAATTGTATCAGATTAGGAAGTGCAAAAGTTCAAGACATAATGCAAGAAAACGGAAGGTTGTACGCCAGAAATTAATGAAACTATACTAACAAATCAACAATGTCAATGAAATTGTGAGTTTGTGTATCTGATGTTGACTACTAAATTGTTGTACCAAACGCATTCCAGAAACCTTCGTATCAGAGATCAAGGAGTCCCCACAGGTAATTAGTTGACAAAGAAATCAAAAATCTTTCTACCTCCTTTGTGAGAATTTATTTAAGTTGATCGTATAGTTAATGTAACCTTAATGTACAGTGAGATGTGCTATAAGCTCTGAAAGACAGTAAAGGCTCAGTAATAGCGGTGATTTTTATCACACTCACAAAGATGAGGCCAATACTTTCCACTTAATGAAGTAACTAACGTGCTTCTCCCATTTAAGCTACCAAATCACAATTTTAATGTGTAAAATGCAGACCTAAAAGGCAGGAGTATTGGAGAAACTTCACATCCAGTATTACAAAAAATACAATACAGAGTCAAATGATCAACCACTTTCAATTATGTACTGAAAGTTTACACGCTTTCAAGAAGATAGTTGCACAGTTTGATAGTTTTTATTCTTTTATAAGTCACGTATTGATAGTTCTTATAATTGGCCACTGAATTATTAGGAAATTTCAGCTTATTCTGTTGGCATATCTTCATATTATGTTAGACATTGTCCCTGTGGGAAAAACGAAAAAACAAAATGAAGTAAACATAAACAAAAGACAAACCTGTAACTTTTCAGCAACTTTTTCACAGTCTATTCTTGAAAGACAATAAATTATTCCGCACTCATCACCATGATTTTGTTTAATGATACTGTCAATATCATCCACACATTTTTTCGTCTTAGGAAGTACAGAATACCTGGAATATTGCAAAGGTTAAGTCGCTGATACTTTCAGCAATAGTTTGTACTAGATTTAATAGTTAATACTTGCTGTAAATTTGGGCGATTGAGACTTTGATGAAAAATAATGCAATCAATAAGACCAAGAGCCTGCACAACATCCTCTTTGACACTTTCTGTGGCTGTAGCAGTCAAAGCCAACACTGGTGTACGTGGAAACATCTGTTTCAAGATACCCAGACCCTGTACATGTTTCCCTGAAGTGGTTAACATTGACCAAAAGAAATTAAAAGCCTCACAAATTTGAAAGCTTCAAAAAGCCACAACCTGATAATCTGGTCTAAAATCATGTCCCCATTGGCTCACACAATGAGCTTCATCAATTACAATCCTATCAAGTGACTCACGAGCATAAAGGCTTTCCAAGTGTCGCAGCAAAACATTACTCCTGCACTCAAATGTCAGTTTAATAGCACAATAAAGTTAAAGTGTTATAAATCAGCTTCGCATTAACACATAAATTATCGCAATATTAGTTCATATAGTGGAATGTGGTTTTCATCTTTAAAAAGGATTCCTAAAGAAGAAATACTATTATACAACACGTCATCAAATCTTTTTTTATCTCATATTCAGTTCAAGTTATCATCTAGCTACACCATACAGATTGTAAAAATATCTGTAGTAAAATGTTCATTCCGAAGCATACTCGGGACATACCAAAAAAAGTACCTGCTACTCAAGACGCTGTCAAAATATGTTCAGAAATCATATAACAGTAATTTAAATGTCACTCCGATGTCAATTTTTTATAACATGCATCCCTCGTATTTTTTCGCAATCTTAGGAATGATTGAACTAGTGATTCTACCATCCTTTGAGGTCAAATGAATAAACTAAGGGCACTTACTTAGCTACTTTCTCTGGGGTGACATATAACAGCTTGTATTTACAATCTTTTAAACAAAGCTCCCTAAGAATCTCCTGTTGTTCAGTCCATTCCATATTGCCACTTAAATAAGCAGCAGGTATGTTTGCCTGCGGTACAATCCACCCACCCCACCGCCAAGAGAAAGATGCTGTTAGATATAACATATAAAACTATCCAGACAGATATGAAAGCTCTAATGCAGAGAAAAATACCTGCAACAGATGCATTATTTGATCTTGGATCAGAGAAACAAGAGGTGAAATAACCAATGTAATCCCTCGGCAAATATATGCAGGGAGCTGCACAAAAAAAAACAGTATGCAAAACATGTTCACTCCTACTTCCACAAATTATCTCAAAAAAATTACTTTTCCAATGCAACAGTACCAGAACTCTGAAAAATATGCATGAAACACCAATCAATTAGAATATAAAATTGACTAAGAAATTCCTGCAACTTTTAGATAAAGAAACTTTGCTTCAACAAATTCAAACTGGAAAGGAACCCAAACAGATGAGTATAAAAAAATATGATGCAGATGGTGTGATGGAGATTTAGAAGAAATGAGCTTATTAAATAGTACAGTCTAACTTGTCTATAAGATTTGATACAATTTTACATTAATTAGTATCATATTCTTGATTCATACCATCGTAACCAAAGCTTCGTATGTGATGTGGATTTGAGTGTTCACTATTACCTGATATGTCAGGCTTTTCCCTCCTCCAGTAGGCATCAAAACAAATACATCACGTATACTCATTGTGGCATTTATCACCTCTCTTTGGTTAGGACGAAAGGAATGATTTCCAAATACTTTCTTGTTATTGGCCTTTAGGTGAAACAAATGGACAACAGTTAGGACAACAATTAGTGCAAATCAAAGACTTTTACACTAATGTACATACAGACCTCCAGCTTCTTCGTCCATGGGAAATCCCAACTACTCCATATTTTGTCATTTGAACCATCAGTATATTTGACATCAACATATTTTCGGATGTAGGGTTCTCTCTCTATAGGAGTTGGTGGTACACCGAATGATGAGTTCAATCTATCAAACCCATCAGGCTCATTGTGTATGTGAAACTGGGATTCAAATCTCATTGGATCGATCCTAAATGCAGTTGTTGGAGGGTTGTCATAATTAAATGTCCTAGGAGCAGCTGTAGATGCAGAAAAATGTGAATTTTGCCTCTCTTCATCAAGTGATGTAACACGAAGATGTTTCTGGAGTTGTTTAATTTGCTTATTCAGCTGCAACCTGACAGAGTTGGTAAATTAACATAAGGACAATAATCAATAAATTTCTGGATCTTAGGGGGTGTTTGATAAAAACTGAATGAATTTGAATCTGTATGAGCTGAATCTGAATCTAAATGAGTTGAATCTGAATCTGAATGAAAAAAGTTGTTTAATAATTGACATATCTGAAACATCTGTATGACAAAACTTTATTATTTTACCCCTCTGAAAAAATTCAAAATTGTTGTAAATTTATTTAATATTATTTAATATAATAGTTAGTATTTTTTTAAAATTTTTAAATTTTTTTTATTTCATTCAGCTGCTCATTCAGCTAAAAAAATCTGACTTGGTCATTCAGCTCGTCCATCTTACCGATTCAGCCATTCAGACCAAAACAAACGCACTGACCGATTCAGCCATTCAGATTCAGCTCCATTCAGCTCTAAACAAACACTCCCTTAGTGAAAAGAACAAGACACGTGCAGTACTTTCATACGAAAAATGAGATGCAGAGAGATGAAGAAAAATTTTCCTTTCATATCATTTGTAGGGGTTTACGTCTTTTCTTATTTCCTAGCCTCTAAATCAAACTAGCATTTCTTTCCACATGGAAAAACAAAAGGGGGAGTGGGAAACAAGCAAACCTATCTTGACAAAGCTTCTCTATCTGATCTGGATTCAGGTCACTAACATTGTCAAGAAGATCATTTGATATGGAAATTAGCATGCCTTTCATGTCCTGTAAATGATTTGCGGCTGTGGAGCAAAGTCCTAACTGTGACAATATCAGGCATAAGAAATTAGGAACAAGTACCTGCTACCAACTACAAAACATAGGGAAGAAATTAAATGTATACCTTTAAACCATGACTGCAGTTCACACACAACTCTAGTGGCAAACAGGTCGATTCAGGTCTTGCATCATTATCCTTAATAACAGTTGGAGTAAATGGAAGAAGCTTCGATATTGACGGTTGTGGTGTGTCAGCCCATTGGTAGTGTTCCATAATTATTTGGTCCACATCAAGATTCTGAAAAACAGTCAATTAATGAGATGCACAAATATGTGCAAAGAAATCATGGGCTACTAAAATCAACTCATTTCTTACATGAAAGACAAAGCAATATTAGTAGTTTAGTACATTATAGAATAGCACATTTAATGCCTTTATTCAAAGATCATGAAGGCGTTGACATGCTAAAAAATAGGACAAAAAGTATTTACCTTGTTTATGACTATATTACGTACTTCTAAGTAGGTCAACTGAGTCTAGAAACATTTATACAGTTAAAGAGGTTTCAACTCGATGACTTCTTTTATAAATGAACTTCACCATTTACATTACAAGTCAACAAGTGTCAAGACTCCATCTTTTGAGCCAACATTATGCATTACCTCAACTATGTCATCATCAGCAATGCCATCAGAAAACGTGTTTTGTATCCCGTCCACTGGACTTGCATGAACAGTTTGATTGCTGGATAATCCACTGATCATGATTGAATGAGAATAACTATGCATTGAAGTGTAACCCTCACTTTGCCTGCTGGCAGCATTCCCACTATCAACCACATCAAAAGTACCTGATGGAAAGGAACTACCAATGCATTTGGATTTACCAATCCCCAGATCACTTGTATTGAAGCTTTTATTCACATCAGATGAAGTTCGACAACTTTTTCTCCTCGAATCCTCAAGTGATTTATTAATATCTTTAACTAGTGGTGAACTTCTCCCTGATTTTATATAATTCCTCGAAGACAACTTTATGCTGGAAAGAGCTTGACAAACCTGCCAAAAAGATTACATTATAAAGAGATCACGTAGAAGATACCCATTAATTAAAAAAATTCAAAATGAAATTATGTTGACTGGAAAGTAAGTAAAAATATTTATGAAAGATTATTTAGCTTTATAATTAAAAATGAATGATACTAAGACTCAGCAAAATATTTCCTTTGTCTTGATATACTACAAACTATCAATCCCTATATCTAAAAGCACGGCATTCAAGTGACATTTAATTGAGTGAGTTAATTTGGTTGGTCAAGGTGACTCAAATGAATTGACGGTTGGTCATGACTCATTAGACTGAGTTTGAGGTGAGTTAACAATGATTTATGGAGCTTCATTTTGTGGATGCTTCACCTCTTCGTTTTTTGTATCACGACTCTTCATTTTTATCACCTCTTCATTTCTTCCACCTCTAAAATCGTAATGTCACTCTCCTTCTTCCTTATGGACCCTTCTTCTCCCAAATTAATTGGTGTAAATAAATATGTATATACCCTCATCTTAATGTGTCCCACCCAAATGCAAAGAAAGAAAGACAAAAAGAAAAAGAAAAGGAAGAACAAATCCAAAGAGGCGTGAGGTAACGACCGACGGGAAGGAGAGCACACTGCCTCTAGGCCATCTTTCAATTTTCATTACAAAGTCATCCATTTCCTCTTGTTTCCTAGCACACATTCTATTCAACAACTATAATCACTAATTTCTAAATTCTTGAGGCGCGTGAATAAGTAAGTTTCTCTGCATTTTCTCCTCTCACACAGTCACAATCTCCTGCATTAGTTTACTACATGACTATGCATGATTATTGAAGAAAGTTGACGATAATTTTTGTGCAGTTTTATACATGAAAAGATAATCTGATATTTTATTTGTCTTTTTTAATTAAAAGATAATCGTACAGGTTCAAAGTCGCGGTAGCGGCCTATGTTTTGGAAGGTCATTTTTTGACTCGGTATTTAGTTTCGGTAACGGTTTCGAGCGATACTAACTAGTTAGGAGCTTCATATAAAGCAAAAAAATTATGAAAAAAATCTAACTAAGAACAACAAGATAGATCAATTAAGTTCACAAAAAACACTATCTAGTGCACATAGCATTTTCTAAATGATAAAACACACATCTCGCATATATGTTTAATCAATTTTACATTTGAGTAAAGTTGATATTGATGTACTCTTAACTCAAATGGTTGAGCATACATGTTCTGTAAAATTTAAGTACAATTTAAAATTTTCAAGTCATACTTAACTAGGTACTATATAGGTACAATTTAACTTAACTAATTATATATATTAAGTACATTTTTTAATTTATTTTAAGTTATATTTAACTTGGTGCATATAGGTAAAATTTAAGTACAATTTAAGTATTTAACTTAACTAAGTATATTTTAAGTACAATATTTTTTAAGTTTTTCAACGTAGACTTAACTAGGTACTACAATTTAAGTATAACTTATAGAAAAAGGTTTGTTCTCTTTTGTCGTCTCCATTTTAAAGCTTTTAGCATATTAGAACTTTTTTGTGGCATTTCTCTCCTCTATGCCGTGATTTTTCTATTACTTAGTCTAAAACTGTTACATTACACCGAGTTGCCGAAACCGTTAAGTTACGCCGAATTGCCGAAATTTCACCGAAAAGTACCCTTTACATGAAAATTAAGTAATTTTGTAATTCGTATCAAATATCAATGTTGTGGTAACTGGTAACGACCTATACTTTGAACCATGACTAAATGTCAGTACATTAGCCTCATAACATTTATTGCATTCTGGATTAGGAGCCGTGTTTGAAACTCCCTCCGTCCTCATAACTCAAAAGGATGACTAAAGGTACAATTATTTTTGTCCCCAAGAGGATGAGAAAAAGTACAAAAGGTGAATGGTAATTATGTCATTTAATAGTAACTAAAATTACTCATTACTTTATGAATCTTGTGGGACCACTATGGATAAATTTGAAACTATATTTACTCTCTTTCCTCTATTTTTATTTTCCTTGATATGTATGAAATTTGTTCTTTGTTCATCCTTTTGAGAACGGAGGGTGTACTAAATTAAAAAAGGTAAAATAATATCCTAAAATTAAGAGATTGATGCAGAGATAGATTCATGAACTTGCAACTCAGTTTAAATATACCATGAAAAAGCTCACTAATTGTTTAAGTCATGAACATTAAAGCATGACCTTAAAATGATATCCATGTCACATAAAAAATGCCCAAAAATAAAACTATTATCTATTAAATAATAACTTTACAAATTTAAAAAAATAAAATAAATAACAAAAAATTAAAACTATTATATCAAACTAGCCCATAACTCACACGGGCTATCAAACTTGTATTAACTAATTAAAAGAACAAAGGAGAGAACAATTAAGGACAATAAACAAAGGGTAAGAGATTCCTTTTTCTGGACAAAAAAAGGTGAAGCTGTAAATCAGACTATCTCAATCACTAATCTATATTATTAATGGAAAATGATAATGAGTAAATTAAAAAAATGCAAAACAATTGAAATGATAAGACAGGTAAGTCCTCAGAACCGGTTGACGTTAAAATTCATCACTGTGACTTATTTCCAATATTTATGTTACCTTTTCAACTTCTGTACTGTGCACTCTTTTAAAATTCTGAACTTGACAAGTTATTAACCTGTAAAGATTATAAAATCAACAAAATTAGAACAAATGGCTAGTTAAGCTTAAACTATTCATATGAATAAACCAGGATTCTATATCTGCTAAAAAATATATGTATATGACCAAGCTTGGGACAATTAGTAAAAATACCTCTTTGAGCGTATGTGGAATTGCCAAGTAACAGAAAAATAAATACTTCAAATAAAGCAGTCAAGAATATTATTAACTGAGTCTGAAAGCAACCATTAGACATTCCAAAATAGTTCTAAAGTGCATATATGACATGAGTAAGAGCATTAAAAAATATATAGGCTCAAGTTATATTTGAAAGACAAGCAGAACAACTAGCAGTCTAGTACACTATTATAATTTATTAAAAAAAAGACTAGCACATTATTATATAGATTAGCCAAATCTACTCATGATTTTGGGTATGGTTACTATCAACCATAAGGATCAATCATTTAAAACTAAAAGGGAGCATACACTGGTATATTTCTGCATAGACATTTCTCATCTCTAACAACTGAAGCTAATCACTAATTTTCCAATCATTAAATTTTACTATAAGAAGATATTCTCAATACAGATATAAGCCTCATGTCAATGTCATAAACTACTATGAATTGCATACCTTGCAGCCATTGCTCCTTCAGTGCAAGGTGTTTGTGTTGACAAGGAGAAGAGAAAATTTGTACTTAAGAACTTATTTTGGCTTGAAAAATTAGCATGTGCTTTGGCACGTTGAGACCAGTTAACTTTTGGACATTTTCATCAGATACGGAATCTCCACTAGAGTATGTTCCACTGATATCAACACCACCAACAGTGAGCCAATCAAGTAAAAATATAGACTTTTTAAAAGAAACAGAAAAGGTCATGAGAAGTGAAAAGCACAGTTATTTCATGCCTGAAAAAAATTTCTTTGATCATCAGCAAACATATTCATCTAATACGAAATAGCCCCCCTGTTCAATGACATTGCTTCTGATAAGCTTTGCTAACTCAAATTTGGGTTACAGATGCTGAAAACGTAGAAATGACAACAAATTAAGGAGCATCTAAAGTAACAAAGATAATAAAACCACAATGAAGTTATTCAGAATATAAAAATGACAAGAATAAAATAGGAATATGGTAATGTTATTGCTTAAGAATAATGTTCCCATATACAAACAAAGCCATGCAATTAAATTCCCCATCATAAACAGTACAAGAGATAAATTCAATCAAACATAAAAAATGAAATATTTACTGGCCTCTATAAATATGACTATGATTATACTTATAGGACGTCTTATATATTTCATAAGACAATGCTAGCCGTTCTTCACACAAAACAACGGTTTGATCCTACTATGTTATTTACCCATAAAACATAATACTCCTTCTGTCCCTTTTTACTTGTCTTTTTAGAGAGATTTTTGTTCATTTTTATTTCCCATATTATCCTTTATGATTAAAGGCTAATTTGTTTCTCTCTCATCTTTCCAATAAATTTTAAAAGGTTAATATTGAAATTTTATACTCAATTTAGTCAATCTTAATTGCATTTCTTAATCTATGTGCATAACCTTAAAACGTCAATTAAAAAGGGACGAAGGGAATAATTATTATGTTAATTTTTTCCAGAATATGACTATCTTGCTTGACATCTATGTGTAGCTTGCATTCAGTGGTCTATAGAACAAATGTTTGCGAGAAATCAGAAACTTATGAGAAATTTCTTTGGTACACATCAACCTTAGTGTATTTTATTTACAATTTATTTAATATAGTTGAATACATTTGTATCCACATTGCAATACCCATTCAGACATATTATGCTGGAAAAAATTTCAAATAAATAGAGATGGGGTGCTTCAACATGGCATTGAATGCTAAAGTATTACCCATATTAAAGTATTAAACAGTTTTAAAAATAAATCATATAAAACAAGCATACAAGAACTACTAATACTCAACCACTGCACTAAAAACCTTAAAAAAAATGCTTCCTTTGAACAATATTCACAAATTAGCAACTGATAACTAAGAAATGCATATCCCAAAATTACAAATTCTGTATAAAATGCAGAGAACCCTCTAAGCATTTGTAAACAAAAAAAACAATTAGGGTATATAAGCACTACAAAAACCAGAAAGCTAATTTTCGAAAATGAGAAATATTAGTTGATTGATTAATGTGGATAAAATAAGCTAACCACTCCCCTGACCACTGAAGGAGGGACTTGGCAGGTTCCGATGAGAGAGAAAGTGTATGTTTCTACTTTCTACTGTCTACTGAAGAGATAGAAGCTTCAACAAATCAACGTGTGTGGAGTGGCGGCGTGGCGCCGTGGCGGAACTATTAATTCTGCACAATATTGGGGGCCTGGGGCGGTCTTTTCATATGTCATGACCATGGGCCAGCCTGTTCGGGATGACTTATTTTTTTTAGGTCCTTTACGTAAATATAACAACAAAAAAGTAAATTACAAAAAAACAGATCAATTAAATAATTACAAAAAGAATGATTTATTTATTAAAAAAATACAATTCACATTAATAAGAAACCTAAAAATCAAGACAAATAATCGCCATAATTAATAATTCAAATTCAAATATTTATATCTAACAACAAAAACAAATTCAAATTCAAAATAATAATTCAAATTTAAATATTCAAATTCAAATCTTCATCTCCCTCACATACACTTTGAATATTTAAGTTTAAAGTTTAAACAAGCAGAAATTTTTAGCTACCTAATATAGGTTCCATCCACCCAATTTTTTTATAAGTATATTTTTATTATATATATTTATTTATTTCATTTACAGTAAACCGGCAGAATTTTTGTATATTTCATTCGCAGGAAAACATCCCATGTCCCAAATCACCTGAGAAAATAAATTAATCTTCATCTTCACCGCCGCTACACCTCACATACTCCGTCACACATACCGCCAATCTCCGTCATGTCAAAACGCCTAATGAGAATAAGAAGAAGATTAAGCCTACAAAAAGTTTTAAAATAAATAAATGTATTTAATAATGTTACAATTTTTTTTATAACTATTTTGTTTCTCATAAATAATAAAATGGTTACCTTTGTATGAATGGTTGGCTACCAACTGCATCACATTCAAACGAAATTGGTAACTTAATAAAATTGAATTGCATACTTTTATTGCAAGGTTTGGCTACCAATCGAATGAAGGTTTTGGCTACCAATGAATCACATTCAAAATAATTGGTAACTTAATAAAACTTAATTAGTTACCTTGGATACCCAATGAATATGAAAAAATTGAATGTGTAAAGGTGAAAAATTGAAGGTGTCTTGATGTATGAATTGATTACACTTTTGCGAAAAGTTTGGCAACCAATTGAATGAAGGTTTTACCTACCAATCGCATCACATTCAAAATAATTGGTAAATTTAATAAAACCGAATTAGTTACTTGGAACCCACCGCAATATAAAAAAATTGAAGATTTGTCGTGAATAGAGGTGAGATGGAGCATACCTTCAAAATTTATAATTTGGTTCTCTCCAACGAATTAGAATAATCAAACTAAGAAGGATTCGACTATAATTTAAAAATATATATAAACATGAAATTATCTAAAACGTGGGAGTATTCAAAATCGTTTTTTGAAGTCCATGAGATATGGATGATCCTGAAAATCCATGAATGATCCTTCCGTCATTCATCAAAAGAAGATTACCATTTTATTTGTAGTAACTTGCCATAAATGACCACCAATCAGTTGGTTGAGTGGTGTGCCTTTCTCCGTCAAACAAATTAAGAGGATAGTTCTGATTTGTGATTGGAGAAATGATTAATGAAAAAGACAACAATTTATGAGAAGCATGTATGACTAACTAATATATATATATAGGGCATAACTAATCCATAAATTAAGAAATTTTAATTGAATACTAATTCCTTAAATTAAGGAATCCAAATTACACAAATATTGTAAATAAAGTGGGAAGTGTATTAGTTATGTAAAAAATTTTATGAGTGAATTTATTGTTGTAATTATTTTTAAAATGTAATAGAATATGTAAATCACCCTATTTTTAAATATCTTATAAGTTATTTTTAATTATGATTTATAAATAAAAGTTATTTTTACTTATAAGTCAAGTTTACAAGTTAAAATGAATTGTAAATATAACTAAAATAAGGATAAAATAATCATTACACTAACGCTATGTTTCTGAGTTTTAGAATGGACAAAAAAGAAAAGAAATGGATATGAGTTTTTTAATAAACGTAAAAGAAAAAAAATGGATAGAAAACTTGACAATTTTTCCTACCAAAAGTTTCCGTCCAAAATTGGCCTGATTTGGACGGAAAGAAAATTAGAATAAGTAATATTTTTATAATTCCTATATTATCCTTTAACTTTTAATATTATAAATTTTAAATTACAACGTATGTGCTCAATTTTAAATTTTCTATCATTTTCTATTAAAAACTCAGAAACAACACATAGAAAAACTTCAAATTTTCTATTATTTTTTTTTTGTTCTAATTTAAATTTTATAATTTTTTTTTTGTTCAAAACTGAGTATTAATCAAATTTACTTATTTTAAAAACACTTGCGATATATAAAATTTTCAACCCACTCAAAAGTAGTGCGGAGTCGCTGGACACAGCAAGTAGATATTCTGCGTTAAATAATCCATCCTGGGTTTACCTCCATCACCGGAACTGTGGAACTCCGAACGTCTACCCTCATCTCGCTGGCATTTGAATGGGATATTATTATCCTTCATTATCCTCTTTCCTCTCCACTCCCGTCCCTATCATCAGACGCAACAAGGTACAATCTCTAATTTCTACTTATTTATTTTTTTAATTTTTTTATGCTCCTTAATTTTGGTAGCAACCATACATATAATACCTTCTTATCTTTTGTTTGTCAGTTCAATTTAATTTTTAATTGATCAGTTGAAATTACTCAAGTACTGAGCTAAAATGGTGCTGGAAGTGAAGGCTATGTTATGAATTGGAAAGATATAGGGTAAGGAAAGGAAGATGAGAGCTTGATCAACAGTCCATTCCACTTCTGTTTAGCATTGATTTTTTTTATCAGACTTGGGTAGTTGGGTTTATTTTTTATTTACTTTATTCCTAGCATTATCCCTTCTCAAATAAAGCCTTGAACTTTATGATTTTTAAGTGGTGGACATTGGACAATCAATTGATATTATCAGAAATTTATGTTATGATTTTGATAATACCAAATGATAAGTACAGTGACGACTGGAAGCTTTAGTCTCATGCATTTCCTTGTAGTGATAAAACTGTAAGAATATTTTAGTCACAAGAAAATTTAAAATTTTATCACATACTTGGTCTTTATTTCTCACTACAAGTAGGTGATACTATGCTGGATACTGTAAGCTTTATTTATCTCTGAAACATGTATAAGTGTGAATACAATTTGGTTTGAATTATTCTCAGAATTGCGCAGAATTGAGACCAACCCAAGCTTTTACACAAGGATTTCATCAATCGAGGGTTTTGACTCTCAAGGCAATGCATGAGACTAAGGCTTCCACAATGATAAGTGAATGCTCTAAGCAAAGAATCCCTCATGTTTTGACTGTCGCTGGCTCCGATTCAGGAGCTGGTGCCGGAATTCAAGCTGACATCAAGACTTGTGCTGCTCATGGAGTGTATTGTTCTAGTGTGATCACTGCTGTCACTGCACAGAACACCGTGGGGGTTCAGGTCTGATTGTCTAGTTGCTTATTTTGAAATTTTGTTTTTAGATTTAGGGTTGGGTATTAGTGAATAATTTTATTTTGAATTTTTACGTTTGTTACCAGGATGTGAACATTTTACTGGAGGGGTTTGTTTCAGAGCAGTTGAAGTCTGTGATGTCAGATATGCATGTTGATGTTGTAAGTCTATCATAATACTTACATTCTTAATCATCATTAAGAATGGTTTATTAATGCAGTGGGGTTCGGTGGGTTGCAATGCTATTGACCATATTTGATCTGTTAAGGTGTAGAGTGTATGAAAGTACTACCATTTGAGTCAGTTTCTTTACTACTAATAAATTAGATTCTCTTTCTGTTGAGAATCGAATCCATGACGTGAAGTGTGCACCAGTGAGCATTTGAATCTACAGATGAAGAGGTGCATTTATCAAATATTATAGAATGTAATAGTTTGTCACATAATGCACAAAGGAATGTTAAGGTCGCCCAAGCAGCGCTTATTAAGATATGTGATGTTAAATTCAGCATCGAAAAAATGATGTAAGAAGGGTATAGTAATTCACATGGATGGGCCTAAGGCCTAAAGATTGGGTTTCAATCTTGTGTCTTAGGTCTTCTCTTATGAGCATTGGTGATGTGAGTTCGTAGTTGGTCTCGAGATTATTAGTTAGTGGTCTTAGATAGTTAAATTTATCTTCCAAAAGTGGACTTGGGTTTACTAGGACACCATGGGGACCATGTTGTCCAGTTATCATTTTATTTCTGATTACAGTTTCTTTATTCTTACAGTTTCTTTATTCTCTGGTTGCAATATTGAAAATGTATAGGAGTGATGTATAAGTGGTTTTGTTTATTGCCAATATGGTGATCACTTTGTTTACCTTTTTGTTTTCCATTTGAAATGTTTTTGATTTTCTTATTGCTTGTTAAGCAATCTTCTGAATCTTATTGCTGAGTGTTGATCATGATGTAATATTGATATGATATTAGGTGAAAACAGGAATGCTTCCCTCAATCGGCATAGTCAAGGTTCTTTATCACAGTCTCAAGGAATTCCCAGTTCAAGGTTTGTATTCTTACTGTTTTTCTGGTTAAAATTGTTGTGATTCGGAGTTGACTTAGCTGAAATGAAGGCAGCTTTAGTGGTTGATCCTGTGATGGTATCTACCAGTGGAGATGTACTGGCTGGTCCTTCAATTCTTGATACATTTCGGTAAGAGAGCTCTGACCAAATTACGAGTTTTCTATGAACACCAATGAAATACTTGTTATTCCATATTATGTCATAGCTCCATCAATTTGATTTGTTTACCTTTATGCAGACTCACCAGCTCATTGTTTGCCTATGCCTTCTCATGTATATAGTATACTGCTAGTTTGTTTGTTGTTTTTAATGTTGTGAGACGTGCTCTAGAAAAATGGTTTTTGTTTGAGAGTCGTTGCCATATGCAGAACCAATGCTGGAACATAGTTGTTCTGTTCATTAGTGGACTTGTATAATTAGGTGAGTGTGCTTGGCCATTTTCACTCTTCTGAAATAATAGTAGCATTGGCTGATGGTAACAAACACAAATTCATAATAGCAGGCTATAAGGTGTATTGTCATGTTCCTCATCATGAATAGATGGTGGTTATACTTGTTATCCTTGCGTGTGGAATAGCACTTTAGGTCCCCAACCCCCCACCCCAAAAAAAGAAAGGCGAAAAAACCCCCCTAACCACAAAAAATGATGAAGAAAGAAAGAACGAGTGAAACGAGGTCACATGTAATATCCTATTTCTTTATATGGTGCTTTGATTGTTAGTTTAATTAGTCTTCAAAGTTGTTGATTTATTCTAATCCCTTGTTAGCAATCAACACTTCATTTTATTGCCGCATTACTGGTGCATTAAACAATGTTGAGGACTGATGCAAGGAAGATTTGTGAGTTTGACACTCCTTCTTCCAGTTCTCCTGAGCCTTCTTGCCCCCTTTTTGGCAATTTTACAAAATTATTTAGTAATCCCAAGAAAAAAATAGAAGTTTATATCCTTGCCTTGGTGTTTGCCTACTTGCATCTGTTGTGACAACTATGAAGGAAAATTTTCAATTTCTTAACTATGAATGCACTTTTTTCTCCTAAGCTTACAGCCAAAGTCTGTGTTGTTTGAAGGGACTATAGCTGAGACACGGTCATTCCTTCTATGGCCAAATAGTTGAGAAATCTTTCTCTCTCTTTTTGTGTTGCATTTGCATTTTCTTTTCTTGTTTCGGGTTTTTAGGAATGGAGTTGTTGGAAGGGTACCTCTCTGCATTGCGTTTCTTATTGTCACATTTGTATATTTCATTATTATTTGTGAACAACCATAGATAATCATGGTTGTTTGGTTTCTGATACAGGGAGCAGCTTTTTCCCATGGCTGACATAGTAACTCCTAATCTAAAAGAGGCATCTGCTTTAATTGGTGGTATGAAACTGCAAACAGTGTCTGACATGCGTTTTGCAGCGAAATCTATACATGATATGGGTCCACGGTTAGTTTATGCCAACTGGACTAGATATGTAGTTTTCTTATGATCACGCTGTAGTTTGCATACATCATTATGATTTGTTATTTGGTCTTCGTGAAGCTGTATATAAATTTTCGTATTGTACTGTGTTTTCCTTCTTGTCAATATAAACCCTGCATATACATACCTCATATATCTTTTGGAGCAACCGGAAGAAGGTGGACTTTATTCAAATTGTTGTTTTACCTTTAGGAATGTGCTTGTTAAAGGTGGTGACCTTCCTGCGTCATCAGATGCTGTAGATATTTTCTTTGATGGTATGCTCATATATTCTTTCCAATTTTCGACTTGTAACAGTATTCTTGCTTCTTCGTGTTTCTTGTTAATTGCTTACCTTCTACTCTGATTCGGCCTTGAAGGTGAGGAGTTCTACGAGCTGCGATCACCACGGATACACACTCGAAATACTCATGGAACTGGTTGCACCTTGGCATCATGTATAGCAGCTGAGCTAGCAAAAGGTTCTCAGATGCTGTCAGCTGTTAAGGTAATTTATTCTGTTCTTCCGATTAAGGGTCCTAACTGAGTTTTTTTAGTATTTTGGGGTTTGAATGTGTACTTAACTATTACTAGGGCAGCTTTAAGTTATGTCTTGCTATATATAGGCTTGAAACAATCAACATATTTTGTTGGTTGAGCTGTCAATCAAACAGGAGACGGGAAAGACCAAGCAATCACCCCCCCCCCCCAAAACCCAACACACAGTCTTTCTCTGTAGTCACTTCCCTTTACGTTTCCTTCTTTGGATCTCATTTTTCGCTGTTACTAACATATGGCAGAAAGATTAGGGGTAATTTATAAAATTTTAGGAGGTCCTACTGTGATTAATTGAGTGAATAAATGCTATCCATAGTGATGCTTCTCAGATGAACGAGTGACAAGATAAACAAGAACAGAAGTAGATAAATGTATTTACCTCAAGAGGAAAACATCATTGTGAAAACATTCTGAGAGATAGTACTGTTAGCACTTAGATGTTTTGGCTTTTTCAAATGAAGACTGGTGACACCACACTTGATAACTGAGTTGGTTCATGTTGAGAGTTCTGAAAATTTGTAGTTACTAGTTATCAAAGCTAAATTTAGTTATATTTTTAAATATGGTTCGCAAGAAAACAGATCCTTTGTTTGTAAAAAGTTAAGATGGACAGCACAGCAGAACCAACATTGTAGATAATGCTTTGACTTGAGTTGGAATTCCTCCCAAACCGTAAAATCATATCCACAGTAAAGATTAGATAAAAGAAACAAACATGTAGATCAAATTTTAATTTACAGATACATATAATAACAGTGTATTCATTTAACACCAGTGCATTGGCGTTCAGTGATTCTTCTTTTGTTTTAGGCTTGTGCCTTACCCGTCTGCTGCCCTGCCTTTTATTTTCTCTCATACATTGGAAGATCATTTTTCTTCAATCCAATCTTGACAGGTCGCTAAACGCTATGTTGAGACTGCATTGGATTATAGCAAAGACATGCTTATTGGAAACGGGCTTCAAGGTCCATTTGACCACCTGTTTAAGCTCAAGAGGAATGTCCACAATTCAATTAGACAACAGGTATTTGATCCCAGTGACCTCTTCTTGTATGCTGTGACAGACTCGGGGATGAATAGTAAGTGGGGCCGCTCAATCACAGATGCTGTGAAAGTTGCCATAGAGGGAGGTGCCACCATAGTTCAGCTCAGGTATAGTAGCTTTTCATTGACATTCCTTGTCCCCATATTCTTTTGATTAGTGATACATCCCCCTATTCTTTTGATAAGTGATATTTCTTCCCCCTATTGAGGACGCTTTTTAATACTATTGTAATTTACATCAAAAAGGAGAGAGAAATAATTCTCCTTCTCAACATTTCTTACAGTTAGCACCCCTAAATTCTTGCCAGAGTTGAAAATTGAAAGCTGAAGTTGACCTATTCTTGAGATGGCTGCCTCTGTGTAATCTTTTGGGTTTGAGAATGCTTTTGCTATTTACACTATTATCCTGTCATGTTTACAGGGAAAAGGATTTGGAAACAAGAAACTTTCTGGAAGCAGCCAAAGGATGCCTGGAAATTTGCCGTTACCATGGTGTACCTCTGTTGATAAATGACCGAATTGATATTGCCCTTGCTTGCGATGCAGATGGCGTGCATGTGGGCCAATCTGACATGCCTGTTCATGTTGCTCGTTCTCTTCTTGGCCCTGAAAAGATCATTGGTGTATCATGCAAGACGCCAGAGCAAGCACACCAGGCTTGGGCTGATGGTGCTGATTACATAGGTTGTGGTGGAGTGTATCCAACCAATACAAAAGCAAACAATCCAACACTCGGCTTGAATGGCCTTAAAACTGTATGTTTGACATCCAAGTTACCTGTGGTTGCTATCGGAGGCATTGGCGTCTCAAATGCACGTGCTGTGATGGAATTAGGCGTAGAGAATTTGAAAGGTGTTGCAGTTGTGTCTGCATTGTTTGATAGGGAATGTGTTTTGACCCAGACACAAAAGTTGCACGCATTGCTTATGGAGACGATGGCCTCATCGGTAAGATAAACGAACTCCCCGCCGGACGAAATTTTACCGGCAGACTTGGCATGGATGTTGCAATCATTTCTAGCTAAAAGTCCATTTTTCAAAGGAGTTATTATTGGTGGGAAAATATTAACCTCTTTTTTCTTTTTCTTTTTAAATGCATAAGGTGAAACAACCCGGGTCAAATTTCGAGTTCGGAATTAATCTCGGGTCAAATCACAAGTCCGAATCGAATCAAATCCATCAAAATAAGGCCTTAAACTACTACTAAATTTCAATAATATCTTCTTGGGTTATCTTAGCCACCCATGGGTTCGTGACTTGATCAATCTTATTGGTAGTAACTTATTTCCTTATATGCAGACAAATTTTTACACGGCTCAAAGATCTTTGCCTCTCTAGCCATTGTGGGATAGTATCGGTTGGTTTTATGTCTCCACCTCCGGACCTCCATCTCTCCATTGTGTGCCGAGAGCTTTAGAGCCTGGCTCGATACTTATATGTAAACAACTCAATTCAAATCCAGAAGTCCGAATAAATCTCTGGTCAAATTCTAAGTCCAAATCGAATCAAAATAAAGTCTCAAACTACTAGCCTAATAATATCTTCTTGGGTCATCTTAGCCCACCGCATGTTCTCAAAAGGTCATGACTTGAAGATACTATCGGTAGTAACTTATTTTTTTATATGCAGCTAAATTTTTTGCCTATCTTGGGACTGGGGTGTGTTACATAGGAGCCTGCACGTAGATTCAAAAGTTGACCAAAATGTGTTGCTCGACACTTTTAATAGTGTCTAATGTATTATTTTAATATTAAAAAAGTACAGGCATTTTTGTTGTTATTCCAACTAAAGTGTGGACAATATGCGATCCAGTTTGAGTAGAATATGGGGGTTTTTTATTCTTAATAAATTTCATCAGCAACTAAAAAGAAAACTTGCCTTTTTCACCATTAAATATTAATATAGACAAATAAATACACAGAAAGATAAAAAAAATCAAGAATTCATCTTACCACCAATATACACAAATTTATAGAGGAATTATAAGAAAATGAAGAATCAAAGATGATATAGAGATGGAATTTCTAGTTCTCCTCCGACTGATTTTTGATGTGTATGCATGGTTGCTCCTAATTTTTATAGAAAATTGATATTTCCACGTGCATTTTTTACATTGGGGAAGTCACATATTATACGGTGTGGGGTCAATTGACCCTACTTGAAAAAATAATTTATTTTATAATATATGATAAATTTAGAAAAAAAATTATGTGTAATGAATAAATTGACCGTACCGAAATTTTATATTTTTTTAATATGCGGGGTCAAATTGAATTTTTTATAATTTTTTCAATTATATATTACTTTTACTCCTTGATGTATGTATTTTCCTCTAATATTTTAAAATAAACAATAATCTAATTTAATTTATTTTTATAACATAAGAAATTTAAATATTTATTAACAAATTTGTGATTAGAAAGGCGTATTCTGAGTCAATAAGGGGTGTGTGTATATATATATAATGTTATTATTTGTTATATTAACAATATTATAACCAAATACATGTTGTACATATCGCAGACACAGCAACATGGTCCAAGCCCACAGTAGTAGGCCGGCCGCAAGCATGGGTCGCAATTTTTAGCCAGTACAATGCGGAATTTTTGGTCCTACCAGTGAAGACTTCTACCGGTTTGTCGGTCTATACATATCTGATCTACCAAAAAATATAAAATTATCTAAAAAAAATTGGCTCGAGGACGCTATCTCGAACCCTTGCTAAATTATTTATAACATCACAATATTTTGACCCCACTGAATTATAATCTTGGCATCACCACTGGTCTCTCATATGGAGATGGGACCCACTTACTATAAAAAAAATTATGTGAAAATATCAATTATTTATGTGAAAATATCATTATCTGAGATAGGTCTTCATTAATAATTTAAATGCCCTTCTTATTTGACCAATATACCTTCTGTGACGCCCCCAAAATAGGTATACATCACTCATCTCTTGAGTCGCCAAATACATGATCTGTAATTCAAATACAATCTTAAATATACAATGACATGGTATGTGAGTTTTAATACAAACATTGTCTTCTGTACAAAGATTAAAACTCAAAATAAGTCCTCAATACATTTATTAACACACTATTTCACGAATAGTGAGGACTACTAATGTTATCCTCCGGACCGTCACTCCGCCCCGACTAGTCCTTGCTACGCTCTCATTTCACGAAGAGAACGATGAAAGAAAGAAAGGTGAGCTCAACTAACCCAAAGAAAAATATTATGACTAAGATAACGCAGAATAAATTATCGTTAGCCTTCAACGGTGTTAAACCGATACAATATAACAATCATCAAGTTTAACTGCGGTGAACAAGCAATCCATTAGAAGAGTCAAGAGAGAATAAAATCTACTATCTTTTATGATTTAAAAGGTTTTTCATCACTTTTATCACGAGACTCAACTTAATAAATAATCCACATCATCAAATCATCCTCGCGCTATAGGCGAGGATATTCTTTAAGATATCACGACCACGAATTATCCATGCACCACGGCCAAAAGATAATCATGTTTTCATCAATCTATTCCGATTATGCCATAAAATAATTCATCTTTGCACCCTTGGCGAAGAGAATCCATAGCCATAATCATACCAAAACCGTCCCATCAATGCACTACGGGCCAATGAGGACTTTTTCCACATCATTTGTAACATTACGGACATGATTATACCGAATAATCCCTGGTCATAATCATACCAAATCCATCTATGCACTATAGGCCACATATGACTTTCAACATTATATAAACATGAGAATGATGACAATGTTATAAGAATTCAATAAAACAAGTTCAAGAATTAATTTATCCAGGAACTAATAACGTCCAAATTGTCAACATGATACTTCTTGTAGAGTAAAATTCAAGAATGCTCAGAAGAATATTTCCATGAAAAGATATTTGGATGAAGCCTTGAAATATCAAGGATATTCCACTAATTTCATGGAGTATAGAAATTCAAAACTTTAACCAACCGAGTATAATAAAGAATAGAATAACAAAAGAAATCACTTTATGCATGCGGTATTATTATAGACAAGTTATTCCAATGTAATAATAATAATCGGAACCGGTCGGTGCGAAATTCGCATCGACGTGATGTTCTAAAAGAATAATAAAGAATGGAATAACAATGAAATCACCATGCATGCAGTACTTGATGTAGACAAAGTTATTCCAATGAATACTAAATAACGGAACCAGTCGGGCGTAATACGCACCGAGCGGGATATTCCAACAAAATAATAAATAATAACCAGTCCCACAAAACGCATGCATGTGATATTCCAACAGAATAATAAAGAATGGAACCCGGTCCCACAGAAAAAAGCATGCATGAGACGAGGATATTCCAATGTAATAATAAAGAATGGAATAACGTAAGAATTTCACTAAGTATAGGGTAGGCTCAGATATCTGAGTTATTCCAATGAATGATAAAGAATGTAATAATGAAGTTCTCTTCATGAATACAAAAGAAATAATACCCCTACGAGTACAACAAATAATATTTCCTACCTTAAGAAGAAAGAGTTTGGATATATGAAAGTAGTGAAGTAGCATAATACTTTTCTTCTTTCTCTCTCTAGAGTTTCAAAGAAATTAAGTAAGAAATAATGAAGGAATGAACTTCTATTTATAAAGAATGGACTACATAAGAAACTAACTCATGAATGTATCCGAATGATTACTTTAATCTGACGGTCCATATTTAAAGCAAAATCTTTTAAATAAAATATAATATATTCTATTTATAATCTAATAAAACGAATAACTTTATAAAAGATTTTACTATGCAAACACTATCAGAGACCTTATGCAAATACTATGATAATAAAATATAATATATTCTAATTATTGTCTAATAAAATGAGATAACTTTATAAAAGTATTCATTTTTATATAAAAAGTTTTTCTGCTTTTATTACATTAATAATACCAACAAAACAAAACCGAGTGACTTATCACATAAGCATCAATAATCAATACCGTAATGCTACTATGCAACTACGCCAGATTCTCAGTACTTTTACTACCGAAGTAGTTCAACAAGATATTAATGGTAAAACTTCCGCCGTTATTTTTAATAAAATATTTTTGTCGCTTTCAATCCGATAATAATTACATTGTGGGGGTCCACCAATGATTGTGCTGCCGCATTTGGATATTCCCGACAAAAAATAATATTCTCCGACCAATCGAATATTATACAACAACTTGCATACTTTCAAAATTTATAAATACTACCCACAACTATAACATTATATCATATCCACACCATAATATTCAAAAAATTATTTCGAGAAAATTAAATATTTATTCATAAAATCACGGGTCTCACAATCTCCCTCCTTATGGAATTTCCCGAAATTTTACGTGCGCATACTGATATATTAGAAGAGGTGAGAATACCTTGACTTCATTTCATATTCTAATTCTTGAGGTATAACCTTTGAGCGTCGAATATGATCCTTCTTATCCAAGATGTTAACACGTATCTCCTTATACGTTAAATCTTCTGCTATCTCGCTTAGTTCTAATTTAATAACGTGGTTCGGGTCGTCCACATATTTACGTAACATCGATCGTAAAAAAAACGCTCGAACACGCAACATACTGGGCGAAGAAACGAGTCTATAGGCCACAATTCCTACTTCATCGAGGATTTCAAATGGGCCAATTAAATCGAGGGTTGAGATTTCTCTCTCTTCGATTCTTGCTTCTAGAATAACGCCTCTTGAACCTTCTTCTTCACATTCATCACCTGAGTATGTAGCTTGAATTCGCTTTAACTTTATCGATTAAAGTTGATTCTAATCGTATATTCGTTATCTTCACGTGGGTTCAGATATTCGCACTTATGAATCGCATACGATCTTCTACTCAACGCGTCAACTACCACGTTCGCACTTCCACGATGATATTGCAGATGGTATACGATCGTAATCTTCAACAAACTCGAGCCAACGCCTTTGTCGCGTGTTACGTTCATTTTAGTTGAAGAAATATTTGAGGGTTTAAGAAATGGGTTTTATCTTTGGGTCAATACAAAATTCGATTTCACGCTTTCTGGGGTAGGCTAAGAAGTCTTCAAGAATACGTCAGGAAATTATTAACAATATAAATATCATTCAAAACTGTGACCCTCATCCAAGACTTGGATAGTACGTCACATTGATACATATCAACTTGTCATCGTCATTCACGACATCGCCTACAGAAAGTCTGGCTTCGATGCATTCCACAAAAGAAAGTCAACATCGAAAGGACCGAGGCTCTTTACTTATGGCTTGATATGATAATGATTGACTTTAGTGGTTTGGTTGCTTGAATTCGCATAACATGTTGGTTAGGAATATAAAAGCTAACAACCTTACGAAAAGCATGATGAGTAGTTAACCAATTGTGACGCCCCAAAACAGGTATACAACACCCATTCTGAGTTGTCAAAATACATGGTACAGAAACAACTACAACTTTATTAATACAACATAAAAACTGTGAGTTTAAATACAAATATTGTCATCTAGACAATATCCACACTCAAATAAGTCCTTATTTCAATTATTGATACATTATTTTACAAAAATGGTGAGGACTACTAAAATAACTTCTAGAACCATCATTCCATATCCCAACTAAGACTCACTATTTACATTCTCGCCTCCCTCGAAGAAAAAAATGGAACAAAAAGGAAAAGGGTGAGCTCAACTAGCCCAAGAAAGAACATTATGACTAAGATAATACGTAACAAATTATCGTTAGTCTTCAACAGGAAAAAATCTAATAGAATACAATAGACAAACAAGTTTTAAATCAATATTCGCAATGGAAATAATAATTCATTAGAAGAGTTAAGTAGAGAATGAAATCTACTATCTTCTATATATGAATATAAAAGTTCATCGCTCATCTTTTATTCCCCTTAACATCAATAAATATATATCTCGAATCAAATATTCATCTTTTGCACTACAGCCCAAGATATTCATCACCGGTCATGTTTCATCTAAACACTGCTCATCTTTGCACTACGGCCAAAGATATTCATCGAAAATCATTCATCTTTGCACTACAGCCAAAGATATTCGATTATATCATCATTTAGGACCGAGGATGATGAAAATATTTTAAAGAAAACGAATCCAAAGTGAAACAAAAGAACAAATATTAAGGATAATGTCTTTTAAACAATCCAAGTTCAAAAATACTTCATAAATAACTAGAGTGGAGTAAAATTCAAGAATGAAGACCAAAACATAGATCCAATCCAAGATAGGAATCATAATGATTTATCTTGGACACGAGAAAAAAATTTAATTTTTTTGTGAATAGTGTCGATTCGTGAATAATGTCAGATATCGTGAATAGTCTTAGTATATGTAAATAGTAACCCGACACTAAAAGATAGAAATTTCACAAAAAAATCATCATGCTTCGTGAATAGTATTCGTGAATAAGAACTCATGAATAAGAACTCATGAATAGTAACTTATGAATAAGAAACCCCCATACGTGAAAAAGTTCTAAATTTGATAAAAGTTCCAACCAATATTTTGGCATAATGATATTGAAGAAATAATATCATTTTTAAAAAAATAATATCCCTTACCTCGGAAAGAATAAGATTTACATTGGAATACTAGATATAGTCTTTGAAAGAACTTGCACCGTATAAAGAATACTCAAAGTACTAAAATACTCACAAAATACGCCGATATTATAGAGAGAAAATCATAGTTTAAATGTGATTTTCAATTCTAACCTAACCACCCTATTTATAGAAAAATGCTTAGAACACCAAAAGCGGAAAATTTAATATAATATATATATATATATATATATATATATATATATATATATATAAATTTTCTACGCCCAATATTTCAGTCAAAGATCAGCCACTCAAGTAGCCTACATCACAAAAAAATGTTTTTGTAAATTAAAATATTTAAAACTTTCAAAAATCAATTATTTCAGAACTTCGAAACTTCAATAATTCATAATAAATAGCCTTTTTATCAGAAAATTCAAATCTCGTGACTTTTTATAGAAAATTCAATTCTCTACAACTTTACAGAAGAAAGTTTTTCCAAATTCCAAACAGAAATTGACCGAAATTCATAAATGGGCGATTTTACATGCTATAATCAAATTTCAGCCAAGAAATGGGCCCACGGACATGTTTAACATGTTTTAAACAACTTTTGCAACAAAAATACTCTTCCTCCTCATATACTCATATATCCCACATTTATTGTAAAAAATATCATCATTATTATATAATATAATAAAATATTATTTTATCAGAAAAGATAAAATATCAATTCTTAACAATCACTTTAAAAATTTTCTCCATTTATAACCACATAAAATCAATATTTCCTCATCATATAAATCAATAATTAATTATTTACAAATAATATTACAGAATCACAATCTTGTGCCGCTCCTCAGAAAGAGAGGGCTTTCCAATAAGGATTTCTCCTTCTACATACGCAATTAGGTGACCAAACCTCTCCTTTGATGTAACTTTCTAGACATTGCCAATAATGTTTTCTAATAATATTATTCGATAATAATATGAATTATTGCTCGATAATGGAAAATACCGTGTAGTGACAATTATTGAAACAACAATAATATAAAATATCAACGCAAAGAATTATTGAATCAATAAAATAAAATCTTTGAATAATAATTCATCGTAACAATTATTGAGTAGTGCCTTCTTACGTAAGAATCAATAATTGGTGCAACAACGCGTATTACTGTGTTTTAACCACCGAGTATTCCAACAGTGTTAACGATAACCACTACGCCGTTATATATAAACAACTTATACTTGTCATTTTCTTCATCCAATCGCTTTCCGTTATGGGGCCCACAAAAGACTGCGCCGTCGTACGAATATTTTCCGACAATAAGAATATTCCACGACCAAACGAATATTCCCCGACAACAATGAATATTTTATAACCACCTGCTTATTTTTTAAAATATATGCGCATTTTACCCATAACTAACCACATTAATCAATTCAACCCTTACTATTTCAAAATAATAAATAGAGGAAATTAAATTTCATTTATTAATAATTTTGGGTCTTACAACCTCCCCTCCTTATGAAATTTCATCCTCGAAATTGACGTACGTACCTAGTGTTTCGAAAAGATGAGGATACCTCGCTTTCATTTCCGTTTCCAACTCCCAGGTCATTTCCTCAATAGCATGGTTTCTCCACAAAACTTTAACTTGTGGTATGACCTTCGTGCGTAGGACATGTTCCTTCCTATCCAAGATCTTGATAGGTACCTCTTCGTACGTTAAGTCTTCGGCTATCTCGTCCGGTTCTAACTCAATAACGTGGTTTAGGTCTTTCATATATTTTTACGAAAGACGTATATATGAAAAACATTATGAACACGAGACATACTTGGAGGTAACGCGAGTCTATAGGCCACATTTCCTACTTGTTCAAGAATCTGAAATGGACCAATAAATCATGGATTGAGATGATAACGGCCACACCTATACTTGCCTGATAACTGTTGTTGTAGGAGAATTCCACCAATGGTAAATACTTATCCCAACTGCCTTTGAAGTCTAGGACACAAAGTCTTAATAGATCTTCATGAGTTTGAATAGTCCTCTCTGATTGTCCGTCTGTTTGAGGATGGTATGCCAAACTAAATCGTAAATCCGTGCCCATAGCTTTTTGCAAGCTAACCCAAAATCTTAAAGTGAATCTTGGGTCACGATCCAAAACTATGGATACTGGCATGCCATGCAATCTCACAATCTCATCTACGTCACATACGAGAAAGACGCTCGCAATAATAAGTCTCTCCGTGTCGCTAAAGAAATGAGCGGACTTGGTTAATCTATCAACAATAACCCAAATAGCATTTATGCCTTGAAAGCCGATGTGGAAGACCCATAACGAAATCCATGGTAATGTGTTCCCACTTCCATTTTGGAATCTCAAGTGGTTGCAATGGACCCTTTGGTACTTGATGCTCCGCCTTTATACGTTGACAAGTTAAACACATCGAGATAAACTTTGCAATCTCTCTTTTATATTGTTCCACCAAAATGTATGTCAAGATCACGATACATTTTGTACTTTCCGAGATGGATTGCAAATGGTGTATTGTGTGCCTCCATCATGATCTTGTACTTCAAATCAGAATCATTAGGAACATAAAGTCTGGAATGGACTCGAAGTATTCCTTCTTCATCGATTCTTGCTTCTGGAATAGCACCTTCTTGCACTTTCTTCTTCATATGCATCAGCTCCACGTCTGTGGCTTGAGAAACTTTAACTTTTTCGATTAAAGTCTGTTCTATGCGTATATTTGATATCATCACACTCGTTCCTGCATATGATCTTCTACTCAACGCGTCAGCTACCATGTTTACTTTTCCAGGATGGTATTGAATAGTGTGGTCGTAATCTTTCAACAGCTCGAGCCAACGTCGTTGCCGCATGTTGAGTTCTTTTTGAGTGAAGAAATATTTGAGGCTTTTATGGTCTGAATATATCTCCACTTTCTCCCCATATAGATAGTGCCTCCAGATCTTTAGCGTGAAAACGACTGCTGCCAACTCTAGATCATGCGTAGGATAATTCCTCTCATATTCTTTAAGTTGTTGCGAGGCATAGGCTATGACTTTCCCACGTTGCATAAGAACACATCCTAACCCTTTGCACGAAGCATCACTTGATAAACAAATTCATCCGAACCGGATGGTATTATCAAAAGCAATGCTTAAATGAGTCTCCTCTTGAGATCTTGGAAACTCTTCTCGCATTCCTCGCTTCCATACTAATTTTTTATCTTTACGAGTCACCGAGTTAATCTGAGTAGCGATTCTAGAAAATCCTTCCACAAATCTCCGATAATAACCAAATAAGCCCAAAAAGCTACGTGATTCGATCATCGTCTTTGGTTGCTCCCAACTTTGTATTGCTTCAATCTTCAACGGGTCAACAGACACTCCATGTTTTGACACCATGTGCCCAAGGAATGCTACTTCCTCGCCGAAACTCGCATTTCTTCACTTTGGCATATAGCTTGTTATCACAAAGCCTTTGCGTTACCAACTTTCAAATGGTGCTCATGATCTTCACGGCTTTTGGAATAGATGAGGATGTCATCAATAAAGACAACAACGAATCGATCCAAATATTCCTTGAATACTCGAGTTCATCATATCCATGAAAGCGGCGGGAGCATTAGTCAATCCAAAAGACATGACTAAGAATTCATAATGCCCATACCGAAGTTTAAGGCGATCTTTGGAATATCCTCGCCTAACCTTCAAATGATGATATCCGAATCGAAGATCGATCTTTGAAAAGAATTGTGCTCCTTGAATCGGTCAAACAGTCATCAATACGAGGTAGCGAGATACCTATTCTTGATAGTGACATGGTTTAATTCCAGATAATCGATACAAAATTCGCATACTCCGTCTTTCTTCTTTACAAATAAAATAGGAGCACCCCAAGGAGATGTATTGGGGCGAATGAAACCGATGTCCAACAACTCCACGTAGTTGGACCTTTAACTCTGAAGTTCAATAGAGCCATTCGATATGGGTTTTAGAAATGGGCTTTGTACCAAGTTCAAGGTCAATAAAGAATTCAACTTCACGTTACTAGGGTAGGCCAGGAAGTTCTTCAGGAAAGTCAATAACAACTTGAATATTATTCAAATCTGACGTGTCTTTATTCAAATCCATAACATGGGCTAAAAAAGCTTGACATCCGTGTTTCAATAAACGAATAACTTTATGACTTGATATGACATTGATTGATTTTAATGGTTTAGTTGCTTGAATTCGCACAACACGTTGATTAGGAATATGAAAACTAACAACCTTACGAAAACAATCAATTTTGGCATGATGAGTAGTTAACCAATCAATCCCTAAAATCACATCAAAAATAAGTATATTTAAAGAGATAAGGTCAACAGGTAATGTGATGGTGCCAACTTGGATCAAACAAAATTTATAAACAGTGGATGTGATGAAAGTTTCTCCTAACAGAGTTTCCACAAATAGGTCAAAGTCTAATTTCTCCGGAGTCAAGTTTAAACGTTGAGCACAAGCAGAAGAGATAAATGAATGGGTAACACCGGTATCAAGTAATGTATAAACTTCGCATGAATTTATGATTAGCTTACCCGTGATCACCTCGTTTGGGTTCCTCGCATGTTGACCAGTCACGATAAACGCTCTTCCGGTACCTCGACTTTAACTTTTAGGGATGGACTTTTGAGTCACAATCCTCACTGGACTTGGTTTCGCTTATAAGGCAATCTCGAAGCGATATGTCCTTCCTTTCCACAGATTATAACATACCTTAAACCGTTGTAGGCGGTTGAATGATATGTCCTTCTTTTCCGCACTTATAGCGTATGACCGGTGGTCGTTTCTCCTCCTTGGAACCGATTCTTCTTTGGTCTTGACCTCTTCACATTGTCATTGTTGAATCTCCTCTTTTAAAATCTCCCCGAGTCGCTTTTTTCGTAGCCACGATTACCACCAGAGTGGTTACCGCTTGTCCGAATCTTTTCCTCCCCATTTGGTTTTCATTGCTCAGATGGTGATGCCACCGGTAGATGATACAGTTGCGGTCCCTTGGTTGGACGTACTCGCTATCTCGCTCTAATAATTGAGTCATGTTGACAACATCCGAATATAAAGAAAATTTATGAGAGATAAGATATTCAAGATCTCTCGGGTTTTAAACCTCTCGAAAACATCCTCGTCATTCGTTCCTCATTCTCTACCAAATGAGGTGCAAACTGGATAACTCTGCGAACTTCGCCGTGTTGGGACACCGCCATGTTGTTTTGTTCTAGTCTAATAAACTCTACCTCCTTCATACGGCGAATACTTTCGGAAAGTATTTTTCGTTGAAAAGTTTTTGAAACGTTTCTAAGACACGCTGGTCACAGGCGGTAGATGCGTTTACGAGACTCCCACCAAATGTCTGCCTCGCCATTTTAACATAAAGATGGCGAATGGAACCTTCTGTTCTCCGTGCATCCCAAGACATCGAATATCTTGGTAATTTGCTTGACCCACGTTTCCGCCATGATCGGATCCGACTTTCCCTTAAATTCGTGGTCCCGACTCTTTGAACTGGCTGTCATGATGTGACAAGCGCAAGCGTTCTTATCATTTCCACCCATATTGTGTGCACGTCTTCACCTCGTGCGATTTTGCATGAACTGCAAAAAGCTCCTAAACATCTAAATGCTCATCGCTACTTTCGGTGGTGTTGTTTCCAAGAGGAATATTGCCTTCCTGTTGCGTTCCTCGGGGTGGTGATTAAAGGTGTTTTCACGGTCTCATTAACTCCATCATTAATATTCTCACCGCCATTCTTAAATCACGCCATAAAAACAAGGGTTAATTAAACAAATTAACATATCACATATTAACCATATACTTGATGACCAACAAATAAGCTTAAGTATGACATACTTAGCGAAGGATTACTCATTTCTCCCTCCTAATACTATTCCCCGATCTCCGCAAGAGACCATATCCCTAAGCTCTGATACCAACTGTGACGCCCCAAAATAGGTATACTGACACCCATTCGAGTTGTCAAAATACATTGTATGTAAACAACTACAACTTTATTAATACAACATAAAAAAGTGTGAGTTTAAATACAAATATTGTCATCTAGACAATATCCACACTCAAATAAGTCCTCATTTCAATTATTGATACATTATTTTACAAAAATGGTGAGGACTACTAAAATAACTTCTAGATCCATCATTCCATACCCCGACTAATACTCGCTACATTCTCGCCTCCTGAGAAGAAAAATGGAACAAAAAGAAAAAGGGTGAGCTCAACTAGCCCAAAGAAGAACATTATGACTAAGATAATACGAACAAATTATCGTTAGTCTTCAACAGGAAAAATCTAATAGAATACAATAGACAACAAGTTTTAAATCAATATTCGCAATGGAATAATAATTCATTAGAAGAGTTAAGTAGAGAATAAAATCTAGTATCTTCTATATATGAATATAAAAAGTTCATCGCTCATCTTTTATCAACGTAACATCACCAATATATATCTAGAATCAAATATTCATCTTTGCACTACTGAGCCAAAGATATTCATCATTAATCATATTCATCTAAACACATGTTCATCTTTGCTACTACGGCCAAAGATATTCATCGAAATCATTCATCTTTTGCACTACTGAAGCCAAAGATATTCGGTTATATCATCATTTAGGACCAAGATGATGAAAAATATTTTAAAGAAAATGAATCCAGTGAAACAAAAGAACAAATATTAAGGATTCATACTTTAAACAATCCAAGTTCAAAAATACTTCCTAAATAAGTAGAGTGGAGTAAAATTCAAGAATGAAGACCAAAACTGTAAGACCCCAACTTATTATAAATAAAATCGAATTTCCTCTAATTATATTTGTGAATAATAAGGTATTAATTTGATATAATTCTCTAGTTATGGGTGAAATGTGCAAATTTTGCAAAATATGTAAGTGGTTATAAAATAATCATTATTGTGGGGGAATATTCGTTTGGTCGTGGAATATTCTTGTTGTCGGGGAATATTCGTACGACGGTGCAATCATTTATGGGCCCCATAACAGAATAACTGTCAGATGAAGAAAACGTCAAGTTTGAGTTTTTATAAATAACAACGTAGTTATTCACTGCTTAACTAATTGTTGGAATACCCGGTGGTTAAAATACGATGTCTGGCGTGGATGCACAATGATTGATGAATTATTGATCCTTACGTAAGAAAGCACTACTCAATAATTATTACGATGATTCTTTATTCAATATTTTATTTTATTGATTCAATAATTGCTGCGTTGATATTTTATATTATTGTTATTTCAATAATTGTCAACAGCTGCAAGATTTCCCATTATCATATCAATAATTCATATTATTTGAATAATATTATTAGATAGCATTATTGGCAATGTCTGAAAGTTACATCAAGGAGAGGTTTGGTCACCTAATTTGCGGCATGATAAGGAGAAATTCTTATTGGAAAGCCCTCTTTCTGAGAGCGGCTGGTTGTCATAAATATAATTACGTAATATTATTTGTGAATAATTAATTATTGATTCATATGATAAGGAAATATTTATTTTATGTGGATATAAATATTGGATATATTTATTGTGGTTAAAAATGTAGGAGTTAATGTTGTGGTGTTTTATCGGTATTTTTTCCGGAATGAAGGTATTAAAAATTAAACCAGTGTTTTTTGAGATATATTGTGTGAGTTATAATTTTAATCCGATAGTTAGATCGTTGTAATTTTTGGATATGTTATACATATATAAGTTGAGTATATGTCCACAAATTTTTGAATCATTAAAATGAGCGTATGATTTGTTATGAATTTTAGGAGGTGGTGATTGAAATTTGGTTTATAAATGATTTTGGTGAAAAATTCTAGAATTGAGTGGGCCCCACTTGTGGTTGGTAAAGAAATATGCTGAATTTATTTCAAATATGGTGTGTGGGAATAGTAGCAGGTAAAGTCATTAGGTTGCAGGTCAAGTATGCTAACATTTTCCTATAAATAGAGGGCTAAGTTAGAATTGAAAATCACACCAGAAACAAGTTTTCTCTCTTTCTCTCTCTAGATTATTGAGTGTATTTTGTGAGTATTTAGATACTTTGTGAGTTTCTATTCATCGGTTACTGAAGTTTCCTTGACCTTATACCGATATTCCGATCAAAATCTTCGATATTTTGAGGTAAGGGATGTTATTTTCTTCGTATATGATATTATTTCTTCAATATCATTATCTTGGAAGTATTGATCTGAATTTTTATCAAATTTAGAATTTTTTGTAACCGGGTTTCTTATTCACGTATATAGCCTTATTCACGTATACGACACTTATTCACGAATCGACACTATTCATTCAAAAATAAAAATTTTCTTCTTTTTGTCCAAGATGTCTATTATGGTTACTTTTCTTTGATTGTATCCATGTTTTGATCTTTATTTTTGAATTCTGTTTTAAAATTGGTATTTATGAAGTATTATTGATCTTGGATAAAATCATTATACTGAATCCCTACTATTTGTCCTTCCGTTTCATTTGGATTCGTTTTTTTTAAAATATTTTCATCATCCTCGGTCCTAAATGATGATATTACTAAATATCTTGACTGTAGTGCAAAGATAAATGATTAATCGATGAATATCTTTGGCCCGTAGTGTAAAGATGAATAGGTGTTGAGATGAACATGACTAACCAGGTGATATGAATGAATATCTTTGGCACAGAGTGCAAAATGAATATTTGATTAAAGATGTATATTGATTGTTCTTACAGGGGATAAAATATTGATGATGGACTTTTAAATCTTAGAAGATAGTAGAACTCATTCTCTACTTGAATCTTCTAATGGATTCTTTATTTAAATTACTGATTGTTGATCTAAAACTTGTTGGCTATTATATTTTATCGATTTTTCCTGTTGAAGACTAACGATAATTTGTTGTATATTATCTTAGTCATAATATTCTTTTTGGGCTAGTTGAGCTCACCCGTTTCCTTTTTGTTCCATTTTTCTTCTCGGGAGGTGAGAACATAGCAGAGGAACTAAATAAAGTACGGAGTGATGGTTCTAGAAAGATGTTTTAGTAGTCCTCACTATTTCGTAAAATAGTGTTTGAATAATTATAACGAGGACTTATTTGAGTGTGGATATTATGCAGAAGACAATATTTGTATTTAAACTCACAGTATGTGTTGTGTCGTATTTTGTACGACAATTGTATTATTGAAGTTGTAGTTTGTTTTCTGTACCATATATTTGGCGACTCAGAATGGGTGTTGTATACCTATTTTGGGGGCGTCACAAAAACATAGATCCAATCCAAGATAGGAATCATAACAAACGATCTTGGACACAGAAAAGAAAATTTAATTTTTCGTGAATAATGTCGTATTCGTGAATAGTCTTCAGATATCGTGAATAGTGCTTGAGTATCGTAAATAGTAACTCCGACACTAAAAGATAGAAATTTCACAAAAAAAATCATCATGCTTCGTGAATAGTACTCATGAATAGTAACTCATGAATAGTAACTCATGAATAGTAACCCCGACATGAAAAAGTTCCAAATTTGATAAAAAGTTTCAACCAATATTTCGGCATAATGATATTGAAGAAATAATATCATTTTAAAAAAAAATTAATATCCCTTACCTCAGAAAGAATTGTACTTCTGACTGAAATACTAGATATAGTGCTGAAAGAACTTGCACCGTATAGCAATACTCAAATTACTAAAATACTCACAAAATACGCTCGATATTATAGAGAGAGAAAGAGAGAGAAATCTGTAGTTTCTGGTGTGATTTTCAATTCTAACCTAAACACCCTATTTATAGGAAAATGCTTAGAACACCAAAGCGGAAATTTTAATATAATAATATATATATATATATATATAAAATTTCTACGCCCAATATTTTAGTCAAAGATCAGCCACTCAAGTAGCCCACATCACAAAAAAAACATTTTTGTAAATTAAAATATTTAAAACTTTCAAAAATCAATTATTTCGAAACTTCAGAACTTTAATAATTCAAAATAAATAGCCTTTTTATCAGATAATTCAAATCTCATGACTTCTTATAGGAAATTCAATTCTCTACAACTTTGCAGAAGAAAGTTTTTCCAAATTCCAAACAGAAATTGACCGAAATCCATAAACGGACGATTTACAGGCTATAATCAAATTTCAGTCAAGAAATGGGCCCACAGACATGTTTAACATGTTTTAAACAACTTTTTGCAACAAAAAGACTCTTCCTCCTCATATACTCATATATCCCACATTCATTGTAAAAAAAATCATCATTATTATATAATATAATAAAATATTATTTTATCAGAAAAGATAAAATATCAATTCTTAAGAATTGTCACTTTAAATTTTTTTTTCCATCTATAACCACATAAAATCAATATTTTCCTCATCATATAAATTAATAATTAATTATTCATAAATAATATTACTGAGAATCACAAGATCTTGTGAACCGGTAGTTCCTCGGAAAGAGGGGCTTTTCAATAAGGATTTCTCCTTCTTCAAGGCAGCGATTAGGTGACCAAACCTCTACTTAGACGAACTTTCTAGACATTGTGTGACTCCCCAAAATAGGAATACAACACCCATTCTGAGTCGCCAAATACATGGTACGTAAAGCAAACTACAACTTCAATAATACAATTGTACGTGCAAAATACGACAACACATACTCGTGAGTTTAAAAATACAAATATTGTCTTCTGATAATATCCACACTCAAATAAGTCCTCGTTATAATTATTCAAACACTATTTTACGTAAATAGTGAGGATATTAAAACATCTTTCTAGAACCATCACTCGCATTCCCGACTAGTTTTTGCGCTATGTTCTCACCTCCCGAGAAAAATGGAACAAAAAGGAAAAGGTGAGCTCAACTAGCCCAGATGAAGAATATTATGACTAAGATAATATACAACAAATTATCGTTAGTCTTCAACAGAGAAAAATCGATAAAATATAATAGCCAACAAGTTTTAGATCAACAACAATCAGTAGCGGAAATGATGATCCATTAGAAAGAGTCAAGTAGAGAATGAGTTCTCTACTATCTTCTAAGATTTAAAAGTCCATATCAATATTTTATCCTCATAACAACAATCAATATATATCTTTAATCAAATATTCATCTTTGCCACTACGGGCCAAAGATATTCATTTATATCATCGATTGGTCATGTTCATCTCAACACTGCTCATCTCTTTGCACTACGGCCAAAAATATTCATCGATTAATCATTTATCTTTTGCACTACAGGTAGAAGATATTTAGTAATATCATCATTTAGGACTGAGGATATGAAAAATATTTTAAAGAAAATGAATCCAGTGAAACGGAAGGACAAATAGTAGGGATTCGTATAACAGTTTATCCAAGATCAATAATACTTCATCAATACCAATTTTGAAGCAGAATTCAAAAATAAAGATCAAAACATGGATGCAATCAAAGATAGTAACCATAATAGACATCTTGGACAAAAGAAGAAAATTTCATTTTTCGGTGAATAGTCTTAGTGATTCGTGAATAATGTCGATCGTGAATAAATATCATCGATATCGTGAATAAGAACCCCGACACAAAAAGTTCCAAATTTGATAAAAATTCGGATCAATACTTTGGCATAATGATATTGAAGAAATAATATCATATATGAAGAAAATAACATCCCTTACCTCAAAATATCAAGATTTAATCTGAATATCGGTATAAAATTCAAGAAAACTTGCAGATCGATGAATAGAAACTCACAAAGCATCTAAATACTCACAAAATACACTCAATAATCTAGAGAGAAAACTTGTTTCGGTGTGATTTTCAATTCTAACTTAGCCCTCTATTTATAGGAAAATATTAGCGGACTTGACCAAACTGATGGCTTTTACTCGCTACTTATTCCCACCCACCACATTTGAAATAAATTCAGCACATTTCTTCACCAACCACAAGTGGGGCCCACTCAATTCTAGAATTTTCCACCAAAATCATTTATAAACCTAATTTACAATCACCACCTCTTAAAATTCATAACAAATCATAAGTTCATTTTAGCGGTTCAAAATTTGTGGACATATACTCAACTTATATATGTATAAAATATTCAAAAATTACAACGATCCAACTCTGTCGGATTAAAAATTATAACTCACACAATATATCTCAAAAACACCGGGTTTAATTTTTAATACCTTCATTCCGAAAAAAAAACTTGATAAAACACCTCAACATTAACTCCTTCATTTTTAACCACAATAAATATATCCAACATTTATATCCACATAAAATAAATATTTCCTTATCATATGAATCAATAATTAATTATTCACAAATAATATTACGTAATCACATTTATGACAACCAGTAGCTCCCGAAAAGTGGGGTCTTTCCAATAAGAATTTCTCCTTATTGGTAGCCGCGATTAGGTGACCAAACCTCTCCTTGATGAACTTTCTAGACATTGCCAAAATGCTATCTAATAATATTATTCAAATAATATGAATTATTGATCGATAATGGGAAATATTATGCGATGATAATTATTGAAACAACAATAATATAAAATATCAACGCAAAATTATTGAATCAATAAAATAAAATATTGAACAAGAACTATTGTAACAATTATTGAGTAGTGCCTTTCTTACGTAAGGATCAATAATTCATCAATCACATGCATCCACGCCATTCATCAATATTTTAACCATCTGGATATTCCAACAATGTTAATTGTAATAACTACTTCATATTTATAAAAACTCAAACTTGTCGTTTTCTTCATCCGATAGTTATTACATTATGGGGCCCATAAATGATCGCTAGCAGGTCAATGCGAATATTCCCGATAACAAGAATATTCCACGACCAAAAACGAATATTCCCCGAACAACAATGATTATTTTATAACCACTTACATATTTTACAAAATTTGCACATTTCACCCATAACCGTGAGAATTATATCAAATTAATACCTTATTATTCACAAATATAATTAGAGGAAATTCGATTTTATTTATAATAAGTTGGGGTCTTACACATTGCCAATAATATTTTCTAATAATATTATTCGGATAATATGAATTATTAGCTTCGATAATGGAAAATACGTGTGTAGTGACAATTATTGAAACAACGATAATATAAAATATCAACGCAGCAATTATTGAATCAATAAAATAAAATATTGAGCGATAATCACCGTAACAATTATTAAGTAGTGCCTTCTTACGTAAGAATCAATAATTGGTGCAATACTGGTGCTATCTTTGTCTGACAACGCGATTACTCTGCTTTAACAACCCATTATTCCAACGGTTAATAATTGGTAACCACTACTGTAATTATTTATAAATAACTTATACTTGTCATTTTCTTCATCCAATCACTTTACATTATGGGGCCCTCAAAAGACTCAGCCGTCATCACGAATATTCTCCAATGAATGAAGAATATTCCACGACCAAACGAATATTCCCCGAATGACAATGAATATTTTATAACCACCGCTTATTTTTAAAATATATGCGCATTTTACCCATAACTAACCACATTAATCAATTCAACCCTTACTATTTCAAAATAATAAATAGAGGAAATTAAATTTTATTTATTAATAATTTGGGGTCTTACAACCTCCCCTCCTTATGAAATTTCGTCCTCAAAATTGACGTACGTACCTGGTGTTTCGAAAAGATGAGGATACCTAACTTTCATTTCAGTTTCCAACTCTCAGGTCAATTCCTCAATAGCATGGTTTCTCCACAAAACTTTAACTTGTGGTATGACCTTCGTGCGTAGGACATGCTCCTTCCTATCCAAGATCTTGACAGGTACCTCTTCGTACGTTAAGTCTTCGGCTATCTCGTACGGTTCTAACTCAATAACGTGGTTTGGGTCTTTCACATATTTACGTAAGACGATATATTGTGGCGCCCCCAAAATAGGTATACATCACCCATTCCGAGTTGTCAATACATGGTACGTAAAAACAACTACAACTTTATTATTACAACAAGAAAAGCGTGAGTTTGAATACAAATATTATCTTCAGACAATATCTATACTCAAATAAATCCTCATCACATTTATTGATACATTATTTTACAAAATGGTGAGGACTACTAAACAACTCTCTCTAGAACCTTCATTCCATACCCCAGGCTAAGTATTCGCTATATTCTCGCCCCGAGAATAAAAATGGAACAAAAAGGAAAAGGGTGAGCTCAACTAGCCCGATAAAGAATATTATGACTAAGATAATATACAACAAATTATCGTTAGTCTTCAACAGGAAAAATCTAACGAATCTGATAGACAACAAGTTTTAAATCAATATTCGCAATGAAAATAATAATTCATTAGAAGAGTTAAGTAGAGAATGCAAACTACTATCTTCTATCTATGAATTTAAAAGTTCATCGTCTATCTTTTATCCCCGTAACATCAATCAATATATATCTGGAATCAAATATTCATCTTTGCACTACTGGGCAAAGATATTCATCACCGATCATGTTCATCTAAACACTGTTCATCTTTGCCTTCTACGGGCAAAGATATTCATCGAAATCATTCATCTTTGCCTTCATGTGACGCCCCCCAAAATAGGTCCATTCCATCCAACCCATTCTCGAGTCGCCAAATACATGGTACGAAATAACTACAACTTTATTAATACATTTGTCATGCAAAATACGACAACATATATAATTGTGAGTTTAAATACAATTATTGTCTTCTAGACAATATACATACCAAATAAATCCTCATCCCAATTATTGATACATTATTTTACAAAATGGTGAGGACTACTAAACAACTCTCTCTAGAACCTTCATTCCATACCCCACTATTAGTACTTTCGATACATTCTCTCCTCCCGAAGAAAAAATGGAACAACAAGAAAAGGGTGAGCTCGACTTGCAAAGAAAGAATATTATGACTAAGATAATATACAACAAATTATCGTTAGTCTTCAACAGGGAAAAATCTAATAGAATACAATAGAAAACCAGTTTTAAATCAATCTTCGCAGCGGAAATAATAATTCATTAGAAGAGTTAAGTAGAGAATGCAAACTACTATCTTCTATATTTGAATTTAAAAGTTCATCGTCGATATTTTATCCCTGTAACATCAATCAATATATATCTGGAATCAAATATTCATCTTTGCACTGAGCCAAAGATATTCATCGATTAGTCATGTTCATCTAAACACTGCTCATCTTTGCACTACTGGTAAAGATATTAATCGATGAGTCGTATTCATCTCAACACTGCTTCATCTTTGCACTACAAGCTAAAGATATTCATCAAGAAATCATTCATCTTTGCACTACGGGCCAAAGATATTCAATAATATCATCATTTAGGGTGAGGATGATGAAAAATATTTTAAAAAAAGCGAATCCAAAGAAACAAAAAAACAAGTATTAAGGATTCGTACTTTAAATAATCCCAGTTCAAAAATACTTCATAAATAACAGTTTGGAGTAAAATTCAAGAATGATCAAAACATGGATACAATCAAAGCTAGTATCCATAATAGAATTTTAGACGAAAAAGAAGAAATTTCATTTTTTTGAATAGTCAGATTAAGTGAATAGTCTTGTGATATCGTGAATAGTTCAGATATCGTGAATAGTCTTAGTATCGTGAATAGTAACTCAAACACCAAAAGATAGAAATTTCATAAAAAAACACCTTCACGCTTTCATGAATAGTACTTTCGTGAATAGTAACTCGTGAATAGTAACTCGCTGAATAGTAACTCGTGAATAGTAACTCATGAATAGTAACTCATGAATAAGAACCAGAAACATGAAAAAGTTCTAAATTTGATAAAAAGTTCCAACCAATATTTCGGCATAATGATATTGAAGAAATAATATTATTTTCGAATAAAATAACATCCCTTACCTCGAAAGACAATCTTTCAATTGAAACACCTGGATATAGGCTATGACTTGAACTTGCAATCAGATATAGCAATACTCAAAGTATACTCAAAATACTCACAAGAATAAACCGATAATATAGAGAGAAAACTTCAGTTTAAATTGTGATTTTCAATTCTAACCTAAGCACCTATTTATATAGGAAATTGCTTAGAACACCAAAAATGAAAATTGAATATAATATTAATATAATTATACAAATTTTCCTTAGCCCACCTTTTGGTCAAAAACACCAGCCACACATGTTAATGATGTCAAAAAAAATACAAAAACGTTTTTCTAACAAAAATAATTTAAACTCAAAAATCAATTCACACCCGATATAACAAAAACTTCAATAATTCACAATAAATAGCTCTTTTATCGAGAAAATTTGAATCTCGTGACTCTTTATAGAAAATTCAATTCTCTACAACTTTGCGGAAGAAAGTTTTCCAAATTCCAAATAGAAATTAACCGAAATCCACAAGCAAGCGATTTTACGTGCTATAATCAAATTTCTATTAATAATTGTGTCCACCAACACACAAAACATGTGTTAAACATTTAATGCCACAAAAATACTCTTCCTCCTCATATACTCATATATTCCACATTCATTGTAAAATATCACCATTAATATATTATTAAAATAATATATTTAAATGAATTATTTTATCGAGAAAAAGATAAAATATTAATTTTCAACAATTGTTATTTTAAAAATTTCTCCATCTATATCCACATAAAATCAATATTTTCCTCATCATATAAATCAATAATTAATTATTCACAAATAATATTACAGAATCACAATCTTGTGAACCAAAGTAGTTCCCAAGAAAGAGGGGCTTTCAATAAGGATCTCTCCTACTTGGCGCAATTAGGTGACCAAACCTCTCCTTGAAGCGAACTTTCTAGACATTGCCAATAATGTTATCCAATAATATTATTCAGATAATATGAATTATTGCTCTGATAATGGAAAATACAATTGTAATGACAATTTATTGAAACAATGAAGAATATAAAATATCAATGCAAGCAATTATTGAATCAATAAAATAAAATCTTTGAATAATAATTATGTAACCATTATTGAGTAGTGCCTTCTTTACGTAAGAATCAATAATTGGTGCAATCTGAGTGTCTTCTTTGTTCTCAACAACGCGCGTATTAGTGTGTTTTAACCATCGGGTATTCCAACAAGATAATACTCAGAATAACTACGCCAGTTATTTATAAACAACTTATATTTGTCATTTTTCATCCAATCGCTTTTTCGTTATGGGGCCCACAAAAGCTCACGCTGGTAAATGCGGATATTCCCAAAGCACGTCTAAATATTCCACGACACAAACGAATATTCCCCGATAATAATGAATATTTTATAACCACTTGTTTATTCAAAATATTTGCGTATTTTACCCATAACTATCCACATTAATCAAATCAACCCTTACTATTTCAAAATAATAAATAGAGGAAATTCCATTTTATAAAAAAAAAAATCGGGGTCTTACACTACAGGCCAAAGATATTCAATAATATCATCATTTAAGGCCGAGGATGATGAAAAATATTTTTAAAGAAACGAATCCGATTGAAACAAAATGACAATGATTAAGGATTAAGGATTAGTATTTTGTTTTATCCATGTCCAAAATACCTCAAAAATAATCATAGTGGTGTAAAATTCAAGAATGATCAAAACATGGATACAATCAAAGCTAGTATCCACAATAGATATTTTAGGCGAAAGGAAATTTTTTATTTTTCAATGAATAGTCCGTATTTGTGAATAATTCAGATATCGTGAATAAGTCAGATATATCGTGAATAAGAATCTCAGACACCAAAAGTTCCAAATTTGATAAAAACTTCAGATCAATATTTCAACATAATGATATTGAAGAAATAATATCATTCTGAAAAAAATAATATCCCTTACCTCGAAAGATCGGTACTTTAAATTTAAACACCGGATATAAGCTATGACTTGAACTTTACAATCGAGTATAGCAATACTCAAAATATACTCAAAATACTCACAAGAATAAACTCGATAATATAGAAAGAAAAAACTTCGGTTTACGGTGTAATTTTCAATTCTAACCCAAGCACCTATTTATAGGAAAATCTTTAGAACACCAAAGCGAAAATTTAATAAAATATAAATATATGTATCAAAATTCCCACGCCACTCTTGAAATCTGATTTCATTTCAATAAGCACATGCCACCTTCTAGAAAAGTAAGAAAAAACGTTTTTCTAATTTAAAATAATTTAAACTTCCAAAATTAATTATTTGAGCTTGAACTTTAATAATTCACAATAAATAGCCCTTTTAATCGAATATTCAAACTCACGAATTTTTATTGGAAATTCAATTCTCTACAACTTTACGAGAAGAAAGTTTTTCCAAATTCCAAATGAAATTTGGTACCGAAATCCACAAACAAAGCGATTTTACAAAGTTATAATCAAATTTCAATCAAGAAATGGGGTCTACCAACACATAAAACATGCTTTAAACATACTCATATATCCCACATTCATCGTAAGAATATCATCATTATTATATTATTAAAATATAATAATATATTTAAATGAATTATTTTATCGAAAAAGATAAAATTTCAATTTTCAACAATTGTCACATTAAAAATTTTCTCCATCTATATCCACATAAAATCAATATTTTCCTCATCATAGAATCAATAATTAATTATTCACAAATAATATTACGTAATCACAATATTGACAACCCGAGGCGGGAAAGAGGGCTTTCCAATAAGAATTTCTCACTCTGCCAAGCATTGATTAGGTGACAAACCTCTCCTAGACAAAACTTTCTAGACATTGTCAATAATGTTATCTAATAATATTATTCGGATAATATGAATTATTGCTTCGATAATGAAAAATCTTGTGTAATGACAATTATTGAAACAACAACAATATAAAAAATATCAACGCAACAATTATTAAATCAATAAAATCTTGAGCGATAATTACATAATCATTATTGAGTAGTGCCTTCACGTAAGAATCAATAATTGGTGCAATACCGCGTGTCTTCTTGTGTTTTGACCAATAAAGAGTATTTTAACAGTATTACTTGATTACAACTACGCCTGTTATTTTTTTAAACAACTTATATTTGTCGTTTTCTTCATCCAATAGCTTTTTTAGTTATATGGGGCCCACAAAGGTCACAACGTGGTCGTCGAATATTCCCGACAAAGAAGAATATTCCACGACCAAACGAATATTCCCCACAACAATGAATATTTTATAACCACTTGCTTATTTTGAAATATTTATGTATTTTACCCATAACTATCCACATTAATCAAATCAACCCTTACTATTTCAAAATAATAAATAGAAAAAATTAAATTTCATTAATAATAAGTTAGGGTCTTACGATTACAAGATTTGGAAGAGAGGAAATCTCAATCCACGATTTGTTGGTCCATTTGAGATTCTTGAATCAATAGAAAATGTGGCTATAGACTTCGCGATACCTCCAAGTATGTCTCGAGTTCATAATATTTTTCACATATCTATGCTTTGTAAATATGTGAAAGACCCGAACCATATTATTGCTTTAGAACCAGACGAGATAGCCGAAGATTTAACGTACGAAGAAGTACATGTTAAGATCTTGGATAGGAAAGAAGCATGTCCCACGCATGAAGGTTATACCACAAGTTAAGGTTTTGTGGAGGAACCATGCTTATTGAAGAAATGACACAGGAGTTGGAATCAAAAATGAAAGCGAGGTATCCTCACCTTTTGAAACACACAGTACGTCACGTCAATTTCGGGACGAAATTTCATAAGGAGGGGAGGTTGTAAGACCCCAACTTATTATAAATAAAATTGAGTTTTCTCTATTTATTATTTTGAAATAATAAGGATTAATTTGATATAATGCTCTGGTTATGGGTGAAATGTGCAAATTTTGCAAAATAAGTAAGTGGTTATAAAATAATCATTGTTGTCGGAGAATATTCGTTTGGTCGTGGAATATTCTTGTTGTCGTGAATATTTATACGACGGCGCGATCATTTGTAGGCCCATATAATGATAATAACCTTCGGTTGAAGAAAATGATGAAGCTTGAGTTTTATAAAATAACAGAATTGGTTATTCTGCTTAACACTTTTTGGAATACACGGTGGTTAAAATACGATGTCTGGCGTGGTTGCACAAAGATAGCACCTGCGATTACACAGTATTGTTGAATTATTGATTCTTACATAAGAATACACTACTCAATAATTGTCACAGTAATTACTGTTCAATATTTTATTTTTATTGATTCAATAATTGCTGCGTTGATATTTTATATTATTGTTATTTCAATAAATGTCACTGCACAGTATTTCCCATTATCAGATCAATAATTCATATTATTTGAATAATATTATTAGATAACATTATTGGCAATGTCTAGAAAGTTCTGTCAAGGAGAGGTTTGGTCACCTAATTGTGCGCCAGTAAGGAGAAATCTTTATTGGAAAGCCCCCTCTTTCCTGAGAACGGCCTGGTTGTCATAATTGTGATTCTGTAATATTATTTGTGAATAATTAATTATTGATTTATATGTTAAGGAAATATTTTATGTGGATATATTTATTTTATTGTGGATATAAATGAAGGAATTATAGCATGAAATAATTGTTGAAGGTTTGGCATAATTTTTATGGAATTACAATCATTTCTTAGATAAAATATTCATTTAAATATATTATTATAATATATTATAATTGTTTAAATAATAATATTATTATAATATATATATATATAAGCACGTGAATATGTTAAGGAGGTGAGAAGTTTGGCTTTGATTTCCTCCGGTGTATTGCATTAATCTTTTCCTTTTCAAAATCATGTGCTGATTTGGTTTATTTTCTCCTGCAAAGTTTTGGGTGGCCCCAACCATTGAAATGAGAAAAGCTAGGAATTTAATTGCCTTAGCATTATGCAGGAGTTGGTGGAAATGATATTATTGCAGCATGTGAATTAATGGGTGGAGGTTAGATAATTGATTTTGAATTCTTTACATGCAACTTTTCATAATTGATGAGCCATTTGGTTGGTGAAAGGGATGTTGTCTGCAAGATGATTCAAAGGGTGGCCCCCACCCATATTGAAATTAAGAAGTTAAGCTTTGAAAAATGAGAAAAGTTAGGCATGCTACTGAAATCTGTTCCTCTGAATTGTGCTATAAAAGGAGGGCAAACCTCCATCCTAAAATCACACCTTGATAATCAAAAATTCTTATTCTAAAGTATTGTGAGTATTTTCTTGAGTATAAGAATATTTTGAGCGTAGTTTTTCTGCAAGATTTTCTCAGAATAATATCTGATATTCTAGTCAAATCCAGTTTCTACCAAGGTAAAGGATATTATTTTATTTCAATACTCATGAGAAATATTATTTTCTTTCATACTCCATAGTATGGAAGGGATATTATTTAATTTCATATTCCTAAATTTGAACTTACTATGGTAAGTATTGTTTCTATAATTCCTGAAATGATTAGAAATTTTGTTTCATCTAATATCATTTCATAAGATTATTGGTCTGAACTTTTTATCAAATTTGGAACTTTTTATGACTGGGTATTGTTCACGAGTCTCGTCATTACTTGCATCGTTTTACAAAAGAAAAAAAATTATTTTTTCTTCTTCCAAATTATCTGTTGTGACCCTTATTCTTGAAATTAAATCCATGTTTTGATCTTCATTCTTGAATTTTACTCCACTATAGTTTATTATGGAGTATTATTGATCTTGGATAAACTGTTATACGAATCCTTAATATTTGTCTTCGGTCTCACTAGATTCATTCTTTAAAATATTTTTCATCATCCTCAGTCCTAAATGATGATATTCTTGAATATCTTTGGCTGTGTAGTGCAAAGATGAATGATTAATCGATGAATATCTTTGGCCCGTAGTGCAAAGATGAACAGTGTTGAGATGAACACGACCAACCGGTGATCTAAATGAATATCTTTGGCTCATAGTGCAAAGATGAATATTTGATTAAAGATGTATATTGATTGATGTTACGAGGATAAAATATTGATGATGGACTTTTAAATCTTAGAAGATTGTAGAACTCATTCTCTACTTGACTCTTAAATGGATTGTTGTTTCATTTGCGATTGTTGATCTAAAACTTGTTGTCTAATATATTTTATCGATTTTTTCCTGTTGAAGACTAATGATAAATTGTTGTATATTATCTTAGTCATAATATTCTTTACTGGGCTAGTTGAGCTCACCTTTTTCCTTTTTGTTCTATTTTTCTTCTCAGAAGGTGAGGACATAACAGGATCTAGTCGGGGTATGGAGTGATGGTTCTAGAAAGATGTTTTAGCAGTCCTCACTATTTCTGTAAAATAGTGTTTGAATAATTGTAATGAGGACTTATTTTAGTGTGGATATTGTCTAGAAGACAAAATTTGTATTTAAACTCATAATATGTGTTGTCGATTTTGCACGCGACAATTGTATTATTGAAGTTGTAGTTCTTTTCGTACCATGTATTTGGCGACTCGAAATGGGTGATGTATACCTATTTTGGGGGCATCATGATTAGTATCGAGCTTAGGGATATGGTCTCTGGTGGAGATCGGGGAATAGAACTAGGAGGGAAAGATGAGTAAATCTTTCGCTAGTATGTCTACTAAGCTTATTTGTTGGTCATTATAATATATGGATATAATGTGATATGTTAATTTTTTTAAATTAACCCTTGTTTTATGGCAGTATTTAAGAATGGTTGCTGAGAACGTTAACAATGGAGTGTATGAGACTGTGGAACAACGTTTAGTCACAAACCAGGAGAACGTACAACAGGAAGACAATATTCCTCCTGTAAAAAAACTACCGAGCAAACGATGAATGATGGAATGTTTACGAGCTTTTTGCAGTTCATGCAAAATCAGACGAGGGAGACTCGTGCACAAAATACGGGTGGAAATGCTAGCAATGCGTGACTTATCACAGCCAAACAGTTCAAAAAGTTGGGACCACCAGAATTTAAGGGAAAGTCGGATCCGATCATGGTGGAAACGTGGGTCAAACAAATTACCAATATATTCGATGTCTTGGGATGCACAGAGGAACAGAAGGTTCCATTCGCCACCTTTATGTTCCGTGGTGAAGCGGACTCATCGGTGGGAGTCTCGTGAAGCGTACTGACCACCGCTTTTCAAAGATGTCTTGGGAAACGTTTGAAACTATTCAATGACAAGTACTTTCTTGAAAGTATTCGTCATATGAAGGAGGTGGAGTTTATCAGACTAGAACAAAATAACATGACGGTGTCCCAGTACGAGGCGAAGTTTGCAGAGTTATCCAGGTTTGCACCTCATTTGGTCGAGAATGAGGAACGAATGACGAGGATGTTTCGAGAGGTCTAAAGCAGAGATTCTAAATATCTTATCTCTCATAAATTTTTTTATATTCGGATGTTGTAAATGTGGCTCAATTATTAGAGCGAGATAATGAGTATGTCTAAACCGAGGGACCACAACCAGAGTCATACCGGTGGCGGTAGCCATCGGAGCAATGAAAACCAGCAGGGAGGAAAACATTCGGACAAAAGCGGTAACCACTCGGGTGGTCATCGTGGCCATGATAATAGGAAAGGTGAGTCAAGTGGAAATTTCAGAAAGAGGAGATTCAACAATGACGGGAAGACATCAGCAGCAGCACCAGCACCAACAACAAATTCTAGGGGAGGAGAACGACCGCCAGTTAGATGTTACAAATGCGGGAAAGAGGGACATATCAACCCAAACTGTCCACAACAATCCAAGGTATGTTACAATTATGGAAAGGAAGGCCACATAGCTCGGGATTGTTCTGTAGCAAAACCAAGTTCAACGGGGATGGTGACTCCAAGGGTTGTCCCGGATAAATTAAAATCAGCGGTTCCTGGAAGAGCGTTTGTCGTGACTGGCCAAAACGCGAGGAACCCGAACGAGGTGATTACGGGTAAGCTAATCTTGAATTCTTGCAAAGTTTATACCTTACTAGATACCGGTTCAACCCATTATTTTATCTCTCCTGCTTGTGCTCAACGTTTAAACTTGACTCCCGAGAAATTGGACTTTGACTTATCTGTTGAAACTCCGTTGGGTGAAACTTTCGTTACATCTACAGTTTATAAATCTTGCATAATCCAAGTTGGCACTATCACATTACCTGTTGAACTTATCTCTTTAAAGATACTTGCTTTTGATGTGATTTTAGGAATTGATTGGTTAACCACTCATCATGCTAAAATTGATTGTTTTCTTAAGGTTGTTAGTTTTCATATCCCTAACCAACCTGTCATACAAATTCAAACTACTAAACCACTAAAATCAGTCACTGTCATATCAAGCCACAAAGCTATTCGTTAATTGAAAAACGGATGTCAAGCTTTCTTAGCCCATGTTATGGATTTGAACAGAGACAAGTCAGATTTGGATAATATTTCTGTTGTTAGAGAATTTTCTGATGTATTTCCTTAAGAACTTTTCGGTCTACCCCTGGAACGTGATGTTGAATTCTTTATTAACCTCGAACCGGGTACAAAATCCATTTCTAAAACCCCATATCGAATGGCTCCTATTGAACTTCAGGAGTTAAAAGTCCAACTACAGGAATTGTTAGACATCGGTTTCATTCGTCCTAGTATATCTCCTTGGGGTGCTCCTGTTTTATTCATAAAGAAGAAAGAGGGGAGTATGCGACTTTGTATTGACTATCGAGAATTGAACCATGTCACCATCAAGAATAGGTATTTGCTACCTCGTATTGATGACCTATTTGACCAGTTACAAGGAGCAAAATTCTTTTCAAAGATTGACCTTCGTTATGGATATCATTAGCTGAAGATTAAAACTGAGGATATTCCAAAGACTGCCTTCAGAACTCGGTACGGGCATTATGAACTTAGTCATGTCTTTTGGATTGACTAATGCTCATGCGGCTTTCATGGATATGATGAACCGTGTATTCAAAGAATATTTGGATCAGTTCGTTGTTGTCTTTATTGATGACGTCCTCATCTATTCCAAAAGCCGTGAAGATCATGAGCACCATTTGAAGCTGATACTTGAGAGGCTTCGTGAAAACAAGCTATATGCCAAGCTAAAGAAATGTGAGTTATGGCTTGAGGAAGTAGCATTCATTGGGCACGTGGTGTCAAAACATGGAGTATCTATTGACCCTGCGAAGATTGAAGCAATACAAAGTTGGGAGCAACCGAAGTCGGTGACCGAAATGCGTAGCTTTCTGGGCTTAGCTGGTTATTATCGGAGATTCGTGGAAGGATTTTCTCGAATCGCTACTCCGTTAACTCAGTTGACTCGGAAGGATACAAAATTTATATGGAGCGAAGAATGCGAGAGGAGTTTCCAAGAGTTCAAGAGGAGACTCATTTCGGCACCTGTTCTGGCAATACCATCTGGTACGGATGGATTTGTTATCTACAGCGATGCTTCAGGCAAAGGGTTAGGATGTGTTCTCATGCAACATGGGAAAGTCATAGCCTATGCCTCACGACAACTCAAAGAATATGAGAGGAATTATCCTTCTCATGATCTAGAGTTAGCGGCATCGTTCGCATTGAAAATCTGGAGACACTACCTGTATGGGGAGAAAGTGGAGATCTATACAGATCATAAAAGCCTCAAATATTTCTTCACCCAAAAAGAACTCAACATGCGGAAACGACGTTGGCTCGAGCTGTTGAAAGATTACGATCACACCATCCAATATCATACTGGAAAAACAAACGTGGTAGCTGACGCATTGAGTAGAAGATCATATGTGAGTACGAGTGCGATATTGTCAATGCAAAGACCCATTTCGTATGACTTGCAAAGGATGGAGGTAAAATTAAAGACTTCAGGGACCCACATAATGATGGCGAATATACGAGTAGAACCGACTTTAATCGATAAAGTTAAAAATTTGCTCAAGCTACGGACACAGAATATCATGCATGAAGAAGAAAGTGCAAGAAGGAGCTATTCCAGAAGCGAGAATCGATGAAGAAGGAATACTTAGATTCAACTCCAGACTTTGTGTTCCTAACAACTCTAATTTGAAGTATAAAATCATGATGGAGGCACACAACACCCCGTTTGCAATCCATCCTGGGAGTACCAAAATGTATCATGATATTCGACACATATTTTGGTGGAACAATATGAAAAGAGAGATCGCGGAGTTTATCTCGAGGTGTTTAACCTGTCAACGTGTAAAGGCGGAACATCAAGTGCCAAAAGGTCCATTGCAAACACTTGAGATTTTGAAATGGAAGTGGGAACACATTACCATGGATTTTGTTACAGGTCTTCCCAAAGTTTCTCAAGGTATAGATGCGATTTGGGTTATTGTTGATAGATTAACCAAGTCTTCTCATTTCTTACCGATACATGAGACTTATTCTCTTGAACGCCTTGCTCGTATGTACGTGAATGAGATTGTGAGATTGCATGGCATGCCGGTATCAATAGTTTCGGATCGTGACCCAAGATTCACTTCACGATTTTGGATTACCTTGCAGAAATCTATGGGCATGGATTTACGATTCAGTTCAGCATACCATCCTCAAATGGACGGGCAATCAGAAATGACTATTCAAACCCTTGAGGATCTATTAAGACTCTGTGTCCTAGATTTCAAAGGAAGTTGGGATAAGTACTTGCCACTGGTGGAATTCTCTTACAACAACAGTTATCAAGCAAGTATAGGCATGGCTCCATTCGAGGCGTTTGTATGGACGAAAGTGTCGTTCTCCGGTATCTTTGGGGCGAGGTGGGAGAAGCAACGTTGTTGGGACCGAGAATTAGTGCACATGACTACGAGAAAAAGATCCAAATGATTCGACAACGTATTCAAACCTCACAAGATCGACAAAAGAGTTATGTTGATCTTCATCGAAAGGACATGGAATTTAATATTAGAGATCATGTACTGTTACGTATTGCTCCATGGAAGGGAGTTACAAGATTTGGAAAGAGAGGAAAGCTCAATCCACGATTTGTTGGTCCATTTGAGATTCATGACCTAATAGGAAATGTGGCCTATAGACTCGCATTACCTCCAAGTATGTCTCGAGTTCATAATATTTTTCACATATCTATGCTTCGTAAATATGTGAAAGACCCGAACCATATTATTGCTTTAGAACCAGACGAGATAGCCGAAGATTTAACGTACGAAGAAGTACATGTTAAGATCTTGGATAGGAAAGAGCATGTCCGACGCATGAAGGTTATACCACAAGTTAAGGTTTTGTGGAGGAACCATGCTATTGAAGAAATGACCTGGGAGTTGGAATCAAAAATGAAAGCGAGGTATCCTCACCTTTTTGAAACACCAGGTACGTACGTCAATTTCGAGGACGAAATTTCATAAGGAGGGGAGGTTGTAAGACCCCAACTTATTATAAATAAAATTGAGTTTTCTCTATTTATTATTTGGAAATAATAAGGATTAATTTGATATAATGCTCTGGTTATGGGTGAAATGTGCAAATTTTGCAAAATAAGCAAGTGGATATAAAATAATCATTGTTGTCGGGGAATATTTATTTGGTCGTGGAATATTCTTGTTGTCAGGGAATATTTATACGATTTGCCTGCGATCATTTAGGGCCCCATATAATGAAATAACTGTCGGATGAAGAAAAACGACAAGCTTGAATTTTTATAAATAACTTGGCGTAGTTGTTCTGAGTTAACAACTTGTTGGAATACCCGGTGGTTAAAAAAGCGATGTCTGGCGTGGTTGCAAGACAAGATGGCACCAGACGGTATTGCACAGTATTGTTGAATTATTGATTCTTACGTAAGAATACACTACTCAATAATTTTCACAATAATTACTGTTCAATATTTTATTTTTATTGATTCAATAATTGCTGCGTTGATATTTTATATTATTGTTATTTCAATAAATGTCACTGCACAGTATTTCCCATTATTAGATCAATAATTCATATTATTTGAATAATATTATTAGATAACATTATTGACAATGTCTAGAAAGTTCTGTCAAGGAGAAGTTTGGTCACCTAATTGCGCGCCAGTAAGGAGAAATCTTTATTGGAAAGCCCCCTCTTTCCTGAGAACGGCCTGGTTGTCATAATTGTGATTCTGTAATATTATTTGTGAATAATTAATTATTGATTTATATGATAAGGAAATATTTTATGTGGATATATTTATTTTATTGTGGATATAAATGAAGGAATTCTAGCATGAAATAATTGTTGAAGGTTTGGCATAATTTTTATGGAATTACAATTATTTCTTCGATAAAATATTCATTCAAATATATTATTATAATATATTATAATTGTTTAAATAATAATATTATTATAATATATATATAAGCACGTGAATATGTTAAGGAGGTGAGAAGTTTGGCTTTGATTTCCTCCGGTGTATTGCATTAATCTCTTCCTTTTCAAAATCATGTGCTGATTTGGTTTGTTTTCTCCTGCAAAGTTTTGGGTGGCCCCAACCATTGAAATGAGAAAAGATAGGAATTTAATTGCCTTAGCATTATGCAGGAGTTGGTGGAAATGATATTATTGCAGCATATGAATTAATGGGTGGAGGTTAGATAATTGATTTTGAATTCTTTATATGCAACTTTTCATAATTGATGAGCCATTTGGTTGGTGAAACGGATGTTGTCTGCAAGATGATTCAAAGGGTGGCCCCCACCCATATTGAAATTAAGAAGTTAAGCTTTGAAAAATGAGAAAAGTTGGGCAAGCTGCTGAAATCTGTTCCTCCGAATTGTGCTATAAAAGGAGAGAAAACCTCCATCCTATAATCACACCTTGATAATCAGAAATTCTTATTCTAAAGTATTGTGAGTATTTTCTTGAGTAGAAGAATATTTTGAGCGTAGTTTTTCTGCAAGATTTTCTTAAAATAATATCTGATATTCTAGTCAAATCCAGTTTCTACCAAGGTAAAGGATATTATTTTATTTCAATACTCGTGAGAAATATTATTTTCTTTCATACTCCATAGTATGGAAGAGATATTATTTAATTTCAACTATGGTAAGTATTGCTTCTATAATTCCTGAAATGATTAGAAATTTTGTTTCATCTACTATCATTTCATAAGATTATTGGTCTGAACTTTTTATCAAATTTGGAACTTTTTATGACTGGGTATTGTTCACGAAGTCATCGTCACGCCATTCTTGTTCACGCAGTCTTGTTCACGAGTACTATTCATTCACGATCGTTTGTTCACGATCGCTCATTCGTGTATCTTTCACGGCATCGCTCACAAAAGAAAAAATAATTTATTTTTTTTCTTCTTCCAAGTTATCTGTTGTGACCCTTATTTTTGAAATTAAATCCATGTTTTGATCTTCATTCTTGAATTTTACTCCACTATAGTTTATTATGGAGTATTATTGATCTTGGATAAACTGTTATACGAATCCTTAATATTTGTCCTTCTTGATTCTCACTTCGATTCGTTCTTTAAAATATTTTTCATCATCCTCAGTCCTAAATGATGATATTACTGAATATCTTTGGCCTGTAGTGAAAAGATGAATGATTAATCGATGAATATCTTTGGGGTAGTAGTCAAAGATGAGCAGTGTTGAGATGAACACGACCCAACTGGTGATATGAATGAATATCTTTGGCCAGTAGTGCAAAGATGAATATTTGATTAAAGATGTATATTGATTGATGTTACGAGGATAAAATATTGATGATGGACTTTTAAATCTTAGAAGATAGTATAACTCATTCTCTACTCTTGACTCTTCTAATGGATTCAAGCTTTACTGCAATTGTTGATCTAAAACTTGTTGTCTAATATATTTTATCGATTTTTCCCCGTTGAAGACTAATGATAAATTGTTGTATATTATCTTAGTCATAATATTCTTTACTAGGCTAGTTGAGCTCACCCTTTGTAAGACCCCAACTTTTATAAATAAAGATGAATTTTCTATAAATATTATTTTTGAATATTATGGAATAAATTTGATATAATGTTATAGTTGTGGGTAATATTTATAAATTTTTCAAAGTAAGCAAGTTGTTATAAAATATTCGTTTGGTTTGGGAATATTTGTCGACTACTCAATCATTAGTGGACCCCACAATGTAAGTATTATCGTAGTTAGAAAACGTCAAAATTATCTTTCTATAAAAATAACTATGAGAGGTGTTACCGTTAAAACCGTTGAACTATCCGGTAGTAAAAGTACAAGATGTCTGGCGTAGTTGTATAGTAGCACACGATATTGATTATTGATGCTTACGTGAGAAGTCACTCACCTATGCTTTCAATTATTCTTCACAAATAATTCTTTGCATCATATCTCTTATATTATTGATTCAATTATTGTCACAAAGATCATCCAGATAATATGTTATAGTATTAAATCAATAATTGAGACGACAAGTTATAAATGATTAATAATTGTTGAAAGATTAAATATGTGTTGATTAAAAATAAAATGATTTGTGGTAATATTTATTCAATCCTTGATGTATATAAAGAGTCATTATGAGGCGTTTGTGGTAAGTTTGATTATTTTATGGGGGTCATATGTCATCATCTAAGAGTCTCTTCGTCAATAATAATTACCTTCATCAATAGTAATTACCTTCGTGAATAGTAATTACCTTTGTGAATAAGTAATTACCTTCTTCGTCAATAGTAATTACCTTTACCGACGTCCAAACCACTTGCCGCTTCATATTACAAAGGCGTCGAACCACTTGTCGCTTCACATTACAAAGCGCCAAACCACTTTTCTTTTCACATCACCACCAAATCGCTTCCACTTGCTTTTTCACATACGGTCTTAAGTTAGAAATCTTCTATAAATAGAGGCCTAGTGCTTCATTATTTTTCACGAATTCATTCAAGCTATAGAGAGAAAAGTATATAGAATAATAAGAGAAAAGAAGAAGAGTATTTTGTTACTACACTACTTTGCGAGATTCAATCTCCTACCAAAAGTAAGGGGTGTTATTCTTTCTTATTCACGAAGAGAATCTGTTGTTATTCCATTGCTTATTATTACATTGGAATAACTTTTGTACACTGCCGCTTACCCTATACTTGGTGACATTCTTCTATTATTCTGTTGGAACATCCTATCTGTGTGTTTTACACCGCACGGGTTCCGCCTTTTTATTATTATTCTATCAAAACATCCCATGCATCATGTGTTTTACACCTGACTGGTTCCGCTTTTATTATTATTACATTGGAACATCCCATGCTGTGTGTTTTATGCCTGACTGGTTCCATTCTTTATTATTCATTGGAATATCCGTCTGCATGCGTTTTTGTGGGACCGGGTTCGTTATTTATTATTCTCGCTGGAATAACTCGCCATCGCGCTCTATCGCATGCATGGTGATTTCTTTTGTTATTCCATTCTTTATTATACCCAAATGGTTAAAACTTTGACTTTCTATACTCCATGAAATTAGTGGAATATCCTTGATATTTGCGCTTCATCTAAAGTATCCTTTCATGGAAATATTCTTCTCGATATTCTTGAATTTTACTCTACAAAGCAATGTCATGTTGACATTTGGATGTTATCGGTTCCTAGATAAATTAATTCTTGAACTTGTTTTATTGAATATCATTGTCATCATCCTCATGTTTATATTATGTTGAAAGTCATTTGTGGCTCAGAGTAGTGTATAGATGGACTTGGTATGATTATAACCGAGACTATTCTTGTAATCACGACCGTAATGTTACAAATGATGTGGTAAAAATCCTCGATGGTCAGTAGTGCATTGATGGACGATTGTTGGCATGATCATGACCATTAATGAATACACAAATATTCTTGCCCGTAGTAGTGAATAATTGTGGTCGTGATACTAAAAGAATATCCTCGATCAGTAGTGCGGGGGTGATTCGATGATGTGGAATATTTATTAAAGTTTGAGTCTCATTTATAACAAAGATGAAAAACCTTTTAAATCATAAAAGATAGTAGATTTTATTTTCTACTTGACTCTTTTAATGGATTCTTTGGTTCCATTGTAGTTAAACTTGATGTTCATTATATTTTATCGCTTTAACAACATTGCAGCTAATGATAATTTATTCTGCATTATCTTAGTCATAATATTTCTTCGAAGCTAGTTGAGCTCACCCTTTCTTTCACCGTTTCTCTTCGAGAAATGAGAATATAGCTTTCGTTTTAGTCGGGGAACGAAGTAATGGTCCGTAAGATAGCATTAGTAGTCCTCACTATTCTCGTGAAATAGTGTGATAATAATTGTAATGAGGACTCCTTTTAGAGTTTGTATGATCTCTAGTAGACAATATTTGTATTCAAACTCACGCTTATGTCAGATTGTATAACCATGCTTATATTAGTAAGTTGTATTTAAATTACATACCATGTATCCGACTACCCAAGATGGGTGATGTATACCCAATTTTGGGGGCGTCCACAATTGGTATCGAGCTTGTGATATGATCCTGGCTAAGATGTGAGAATAAGTACTAGGAGGGAGAGACGGGAATACCTTCGCTAGTATGACCTACCTAAATTTATGTGCTATATTTTGTTGGCTCATTAGAATATAGGGATAATATGTTACACGTCAATTAACCTTTGTTTTTGTGGCGATGTCTCAAAATGACATCCGAGAATGTTGAGAATAAGAATGGAGCACAAAGCGATCGTTGATTCACCACATATCAATAATCGTGGATAATGTGCATCGTGAAGGCGACAATCCTCATGCAAACAACAACACCGACCAAATGATGAATGATCAAATGTTCGGAGGCTTTTATCTGATTCAGGCAACGGCATGTGAGGCGACTCTTGTCCAAAACGTAGGTGGAAACACGGAAAACTCTCGGGCGGTCACCGCTAAACAATTCAAGGAGCTGGGACCACCGGAGTTTAAGGGAGAACCAAAACCACTTCTGGCGGAAGCATGGATAATGCAGATTACCAAGATATTTGATGTCTTGGGATGCTCCAAGGAGCAAAAGGTTCCCTTCTCCGCCTTTTATTTGCGAGAGAGAGGATTCTTGGTGTGGAATCCAGAAACGACTCAACTTCTTTGTCAGATCAAGATATCTTGGGAGAAGTTCCAGGAGTCGTTCAACGACAAATACTTTTCTCGAAAGTATTCGCCATACGTGAAGGAGGTGGAGTTTATCAAGTTGGAACAAAACAATATGACCAGTGTCGCAATACGAGGCAAAATTTGCGGAGTTATCACGGTTTGCATCCCACTTGGTGGATAATGAAGAGAGAATGGCGCGAATGTTTTTAAGAGATTTGAAGTTTTAGATACGCCAACATCTTATTTCTCATAAATTGTGTTTGTATTCAGATGTTGTAAATAGGGCTCGATTAGTTGAGCGCGATAACGAGTCAACGCAACTAAAAGAGAAAGCAAATAATTAAAATTATAATACCAAATGGTAGTAGTCATCGAGCGGTGACAACAAGCGTGGAGGGAATCAATGTGCCGATATGGTAACCACTTCGGTGGTAATCGTACAAAACAATAAGAATGGATATTTCAAAAAAGGAGATTCAACAATGATGGAAAGACGTCAAAGACCAAAGACCACTGTTAAGGAAGGAGAAAGACCACCTATCATATACTTCAAATGCGGAGAGAGACACATCACCAAACCTACGCACGCCAGTCAAAGCATGTTATAATTATGGAAGAGAAGGTTACTTAGCTCGATTTTATGTCGCTTATCAAAGACAAATTCAATTTAGGATGGATGCACCAAAGGTCGTCGGAAAAGTCAAAATCGGTAGTCAGAGGAGAGGCGTTTGTTGTGACCTCCCGCAGAGAGTAAGGAATCTAAATGAGGTCATCACGGTAAGCTTATCATAAACTCTAATGAAGTCTATACTTTGTTTGATCTGGGGTTCTACCCATTCTTTTATTTCTCCTACTTGGCTCCATCGATTAAATTTGACTCGAGAGAATTAGACTTTGACTTATCTGTGGAAACTCATTGGGAGAAACCTTCATTACATCCAATCGCTTATAAGTCTTGTTTGGTTCAAATCGGTACCTCTCACATTACACCGTCGATCTTATTTCATTAAAAATACTTGCATTTGACGTGATTCTAGGGATTGATTGGTTAACTACTTATCATGTAAAAATTGATTGTTTTCGTAAGGTAACAAACTTTCATATTCCTAACCAACCTATTATGCGAATTCAAGCGACCAAACCATTAAAATCAATCACGGTCATCTCAAGCCATAAAGCTATTCGCTTATTGAAAAAGCGGATGTCGAAGCTTTCTTAGCTCATGTCACGATTTAAACAAAAATACGCCGCTTTTGAACTATATTTCTATTGTTAATAAATTTCCGACGTATTCCCAAAGAACTTCCTCGGCCTACCCCGTAGGCGTGAAATTGAATTTTGTATCGACGACTTGAACCCTTCTAAAACCTATTTCCAAAGCCCCATATCGAATGGCTCTATTGAACTTCGGAGTTAAAGACCAAATTGCAGGAATTGTTAGACATCGGCTTTATTCGTCCCTAGTACTTCTCCTCGGGGTGCTCCTGCTCTATTCGTGAAGAAGAAAGATAGGAGTATGCGACTTTGTATTGATTATCGGGAGTTGAATCATGTCACCATCAAAAATAGGTATCCATCGCCACGTATTGATGACCTGTTTGACCACATTCAAGGAGCCAAATTCTTTTCAAAGATTGATCTTTGTTCAAATATCACCAATTGAAGATTAGAACCACGACATTCCAAAGACGGCTTTCGAACTCCTAAGACAGACGGCATCATGAATTCTGAGTCCATGTGCTTGATTGACTAATGCTCCTGCTTTGCCTTCATGGATATGATGAACCGAGTATTCAAGGAATATTTGGATCACTTTGTGGTCGCCTTTATTGATGACATCTCGTGGCGCCCCAAAATAGGTATACATCACCCATTCCGAGTTGTCAATACATGATACGTAAATAACTACAACTTTATTATTACAACAAGAAATCGTGAGTTTGAATACAAATATTATCTTCTAGACAATATCTATACTCAAATAAATCCTCATCACATTTATTGATACATTATTTTACAAAAATGGTGAGGACTACTAATCAACTCTCTCTGTAACCTTCATTCCATACCCCAGACTGCACTTACTTTATATTCTCGCCTCCTGAGAAGAAAAATGGAACAAAAAGGAAAAGGGTGAGCTCAACTAGCCCAGTAAAGAATATTATGACTAAGATAATATACAACAAATTACCGTTAGTCTTCAACAGGAAAAAAATCTAATAGAATACAATAGACAACAAATTTTAAATCAATATTCGCAGCGAAAATAATAATTCATTAGAAGAGTTAAGTAGAGAATGCAAACTACTATCTTCTATGTATGAATTTAAAAGTTCATCGCTCATCTTTTATCCCCGTAACATCAATCAATATATATCTAGAATCAACTATTCATCTTTTGCACTACAAAAGCAAAGATATTCATTAGTTAATTCATGTTCATCTAAACACTGCTCATCTTTGCACTACGGGCCAAAGATATTCTTCAGAAATCATTCATCTTTTGCACTACAGCCAAAGATATTCAATAATATCATCATTTAAGACCGAGGATTATGAAAATATTTTTTTAAAGAAACGAATCCAAAGGAAACAAAATGACAAGGATTAAGGATTAAGGATTCGTACTTTGTTTTAGCCATGTCCAAAAATACCTCAAAATAATCATAGTGGTGTAAAATTCAAGAATGATCAAAACATGGATACAATCAAAGCTAGTATCCGAATAGATATTTTGGACTGAAAAGAAAATTTTCATTTTTGATGAATAGTCTCAGATTCGTGAATAATGTCGTATATCGTGAATAGTCACCAGTATCACGTGAATAAGTAACTCCAGACACCAAAAGTTCCAAATTTGATAAAAACTTCAGATCAATATTTCAAAGATAATGATATTGAAGAAATAATATCATTACGAAAAAATAATATCCCCCTACCTCACACAAAAAGACAAGATTTTAAGTTGAAACACCGGATATCGACTATAACTTAAACTTGCAATCAGTATAGCAATACTCAAAGTATACTCAAAATACTCACAAGAATACGCCGATAATATAGAGAGAAAAATTTCGGCTTCGTGTGATTTTCAATTCTAACATAAAGACCTATTTATAGAAATTCTTTAATTACAAAAAGCGAAAAATTTAATAAAATATTAATATATATATATATAAATTTTCTCGTACGACTCATACCAGCTGATTTTCCAACTCTTAACACATGCCTACAAATAACAAAAACGTTTTTCTAACTAAAATATTTTAAACTTCCAAAAATCAATTATTTGAGACTTGAGCTTCAATTTCATAATAAATAGCCTTTTGCCGAAAATTCAAATCTTGCGAGTTTTTATAGGAAATTCAATTCTCTACTGACTTTGCGAAGAAAGTTTTTCAATTCCAAATGTAAACCCACCAAAATCCACAAACCAAGATTTTACAAGCTATAATCAAATTTCAATCGATAAATGGGGTCCAATTTACATGTTTAACATGTTTTAAACATTTATTGCAACAAAAATACTCTTCCTCCTCAGATACTCATATATCCCACATTCGTTGTAAAAATATCACCATTATTATATTATTAAATATAATAATATATTTAAATGAATTATTTTATCGTAAAAGATAAAATTTCAATTTTCAACAATTGTCACATTAAAAAATTTTCTCCATCTATATCCACATAAAATCAATATTTTTCTCATCATATGAATCAATAATTAATTATTCACAAATAATATTACGTAATCACAATATCGACAACTGTGTAGTTCCTTCAGAGAGAGGGGCTTTCCAATAAGAATTTCTCCTTCTTGGCGCAATTAGGTGACCAAACCTCTCCTTATGTAACTTTCTAGACATTATTGCTTAACGGCGGCAAATAATAATGTTATCTAATAATATTATTCAGATAATATGAATTATTGCTTCGATAATGAAAAATAATTGTGTAATGACAATTATCAAACAACAAAGAATATAAAATATCAACGCAAAGAATTATTAAATCAATAAAATATTGAGCAAAGAATTATCAGAACCATTATTGAGTAGTCTTTGTGAGACCCCGATTTTATCAATAAAGATTTAAATTTTGTCAAAATAATTTTTAATATTATAGTGTGAATTTGAGATAATATTATAGTTGTGGGTAGTATTTATAAATTTTGCAAAGTATGCAAGTGGTTATATTATATTCATTGGTGGGAATATTCTTGGTTTAGCGGGAATATTCGTATAACTACTCAATCATTGGTGGACCCCATTAATGTAATTATTGCTTGATTGAGAAAACGACAAAATATTTTTTATCAAATAACGGCGGAAGTTTTACCGCTGATCTTTGTTGAACTACTCGGTAGTAAAAGTACAAAGAATACGTGTGGTTGCGTAGTAGCACACCAGTATTGATTATTGATGCTTATGTGAGAAGTCACTCAGTTTGATTCCATTATCATCGATTAATAATATGAATTATTATAATGATAATGACGCTTTTGTTTTATTCAGATTATTAACGTAATAAAATGTAAACATCTTTTAAATAAAATAGAATACTTTATTAAAGTTATTCTATAAATAGAATATATTATATTTTATTATGCATAGTGTTGCGTAGTGTTTTGCAGTAGTTTTTGTATAGTATTGCATAGTGTTTGCATAAGAAATGTTTTTATATAAATAGAATATATTATATTTTATTTAAAAGATTTTTCTTAAATATGGACCGTCGATTAAAGTAAATCAATCTGGACCGCTCATGGATTAGCTATTATGCATTCCATTTTCCTATAAATAAGCTCATTCCTTCATTATTTTTTCTTTAATTCATTGAAACTCTGTAGAGAGAAATTATAGAGAGTTTATAGAGAGAAAATTATAGAAAGAAGAAGAGTATTCTGCTACTTCACTACTTCTATATTCATTTCTTTTTACATGAAGGGGTGTTATTCTTTCTTCTTGAAGAGAACTTCATTATTCCATTCACTATTATTCTGCTGGAATAACCTCAGAAAAGTGGCATACCCTATACATAACTTTGTATACGCGGCGTACCCTATACTTGGTGAAATCCTTATGTTATTCCATTGCTTATTATTCACATTGGAATAACTCAGATATGCCGGTTTACCCTATACTTGGTGACATTCTTCTATTATTCGTTGGAACATCCTCGTCATGTGTTTTACACATTTTAATTCGGTTCCGCTTTTATTATTATTCTGCTGGAACATCCTGCTTTTGTGTTTTACACCTTACCGTTTCGCTTTTTATCATTCTCGTTGGAATATCCTATCTCGTGTGTTTTACACCTGGATCCGTTCCATCTTTATTATTTTGTTGGAACATCCTGCTTGCAAATTTCACCCGACCGTTCCGTTATTATTATTCTCCGCTGAATAACTCGCCTGTCACAAGTACCGCATGCATGGTGATTTCTTTTGTTATTCCATTCTTTATTATACCCAAATGGTTAAAACTTTGACTTCTATACTCCATGAAATTAGTAGAATATCCTTGATATTTAAGTTTCATCCAAAGATCTTTTCATGGAAATATTCTTCGATCATTCTTGAATTTTACTCTACTAAAAAAGATGTCATGTTGACAATTTGACGTTAATAATTCATGGATTAAATAATTCTTGAACTTGTTTTATTGAATTATTATGTCATTGTCATCATCCTCATGTTATATTATGTTATCTTTGGCTTACGTGCATAGATGAACTTAGTATGATTATGACCGGGGATCATTCGGTATAATCACGACTTGATATAAATGATGTGACAAAAGTCCTCGGTGGCTGTAATGCAAATGGATGGATAGTTTTTGGTATGATTATGACCGGGGTGATTCGGTATAGTCATGACCATTGATAATTTGATGAAAATCCTTGGCCGTGTAGTACGAGGATGATTAAATGTGGTGGTTTATTTATTAAAATTTAGTCTCAAATGATAAAATTGATGAAAACCTTTTAAAACCTAAAGATAGTAGACTTTATTCTCTACTGACTCTTTTAATGGATTGCTTATTCATTTGCAGCTTAAACCGGTTGTCTATTGTATTTTATCGCTTTAACATTGTTGAAGGCTAATGATAATTTATTCTCGCATTATCTTAGTCATAATATTTCTTCTTGAGCTAGTTGAGCTCACCTTTTTTTTTTCAATTCTCTTCAGAAATGAGAACATAAATTTGAGACGAGTCTGGGAACGAAGTAATGGTCCGCAGGATAGCATTAGTAGTCCTCACTATTCTCGTGATATAGTGTGATAATAGTTGTAATGAGGACTCCTTTTGAGTTTGTATAATATCTAGTAGACAATATTTGTATTCAAACTCACGCTTTATGTCGTATTGTACACCTACGCTTATATTAGTAAAGTTGTATTTGAATTTATGTACCATGTAAGTGGCGACCCAAGATGGGTGACGATACCTAATTTTGGGGCGCCACAAGTGCCTTCTTCTACGTAAGAATCAATAATTGGTGCAATACCGCAATAGCTACCGTGTTTTAACCACCGAGTATTTTAACAAAGATAATTGTAATAACTACGCTATTATTTTTAAACAACTTATATTTGTCGCTTTTCTTCATCCAATCGCTTTCAGTTATGGGGCCCACACATGGTCGCTAGTAAATGCGATTTAATATTCCCCGACAAGACGAATATTCCACGACCAAACGAATATTCCCCGACAACAATGAATATTTTATAACCACTTGCTTATTTTGAAATATTTGCGTATCTTACCCCTAACTATCCACATTAATCAAATCAACCCTTACTATTTCAAAATAATAAATAGAAAATTAAATTTCATTAATAATAAGTTGGGGTCTTACAACATCCTTATTTATTCCAAAAGCCGTGAAGATCATGAACAACACTTGAGGCTGACACTCCAAAAGCTTCGTGAATATAAGCTTTATGCCAAGTTGAAGAAATGCGAGTTCTGGCGAAGAAGTAGCATTCCTTGGGCACGTGGTATCAAGTCATGGAATATCTGTTGACCCAAAGAAAGATCGAAGCTATTCAAAAGTCGGGAACAACCTAAATCGAGAGACCAAGACGTAACTTTCTTGCTTTATTGGTTATTATCTGAGATTCGTGGAAGGATTTTCTCGAATCGCTACTCTATCGACTCAAATTGACTCGTAGAAGATACAAAGTTCGGTTAGAGCGAAGAATGTGAGAAGAGTTTTCAAGAACTCAAGAGGAGACTTATTTCAAAGACTGCTTTGACAATACCATCCTGCCTTGGAGGATTTGTCATCTACAAATGATGCTTCGCAAAGGGGTTGGGATGTGTTCTCATGCGCAACATGGAAAAGTTATAGCCTATGCCTCATGACAACTCAAAGAATATGAGAGGAATTATCCTACTCATGAGAGGAATTATAGCCTATGCCTCGCCCCCAAAATAGGTATACATCACCCATTCCGAGTTGTCAATACATGGTATGTAAAACAACTACAACTTTATTATTACAACAAGAAAACCGTGAGTTTGAATACAAATATTATCTTCTGATAATATCTATACTCAAATAAATCGTCATCACATTTATTGATACATTATTTTACAAAAATGGTGAGGACTACTAAACAACTCTCTCTACAGAACCTTCATTCCATACCCTCGACTCGTATTTCGCTATATTCTCGCCTCACGAGAAGAAAAATGGAACAAAAAGGAAAAGGGTGAGCTCAACTAACCCAAAGAAAGAATATTATGACTAAAGAAAATATACAACAAATTATCGTTAGTCTTCAACAGGAAAAATCTAATAGAATACAATAGACAACAAGTTTTAAATCAATATTCAAGCAATGAATAATAATTCATTAGAAGAGTTAAGTAGAGAATGTAAACTACTATCTTCTATGTATGAATTTAAAAGTTCATCGCTCATCTTTTATCCTCAGTAACATCAATCAATATATATCTAGAATCAAATATTCATCTTTGCACTACAGCCAAAGATATTCATCAATTAATCATGTTCATCTAAACACTGCTCATCTTTGCACTACGGGCCAAAGATATTCATCGAAATCATTCATCTTTGCACTACACAGCCAAAGATATTCAATAATATCATCATTTAAGACCGAGGATGATGAAAAATATTTTTAAAGAAACAAATCCAAAGAAACAAAATGACAAGGATTAAGGATTCGTACTTTTGTTTTATCCATGTCCAAAATACCTCAAAAATAATGATAGTGGTGTAAAATTCAAGAATGATCAAAACATGGATACAATCAAAGCTAGTATCCACAATAGATATTTTAGACGAAAAGGAAAACTTTTATTTTTCGATGAATAATGGTCGTATTCGTGAATAGTGTCGATATCGTGAATAAAGGTCAGTATCGTGAATAAGAATCTCAAACACCAAAAGTTCCAAATTTGATAAAACTTCAGATCAATATTTCAAAGATAATGATATTGAAGAAATAATATCATTACGAAAAAAATAATATCCTTACCTCGAAAGATCAAAACTTAAAATTAAACACATCAGAATATAAAGCATGACTGTAATACGCATCGTGATAAAGCAATACTCAAAATATACTCAAAATACTCACAAGAATACGCTCGATAATATAGAAAGAGAAAACTTCAGTTTACGGTGTAATTTTCAATTCTAACCCAAGACCCTATTTATAGGAAAATGCTTAAACACCAAAGAGTAAAAATTTAATAAAATATAAATATATATATCAAAATTCTTACGCCACTCTTGAAATCTGATTTCAGCTCAATAAGCACATGCCACCTTCTAGAAAAAGTAAGAAAAAACGTTTTTCTAATTTAAAATAATTTAAACTTCCAAAAATCAATTATTTCGGAGCTTCGGAACTTCAATAATTCACAATAAATAGCCCTTTTGTCACAAAATTCGAAACTCACGAATTTTTATAGGAAATTCAATTCTCTACAACTTTACAGAAGAAAGTTTTTCCAAATTCCAAACAGAAATTGACCAAAATCCACAAACGGACGATTTTACAAGCTATAATCAAATTTCAGTCAAGAAATGGGGTCCACCGACACATAAAACATACTTTAAATATTTTTGGTAACAAAAATACTCCTCCTCCACACATACTCATATATCCCACATTCATCGTAAAAATATCATCATTATTAAATTATTAAAATATAATAATATACTTAAATGAATTATTTTATCAGAAAAAAGATAAAATTTCAATTTTCAACAATTGTCACATTAAAAATTTTCTCCATCTATATCCACATAAAATCAATATTTTCCTCATCATATAAATCAATAATTAATTATTCACAAATAATATTACGTAATCACAATATTGACAACCAGTGCGCCCTCTGAGAAAGAGGGCTTTCCAATAAGAATTTCTCCTTACCTGGCATTGCAATTAGGTGACCAAACCTCTTCTTGACGTAACTTTCTAGACATTGCTAATAATGTTATCTTATAATATTATTCGGATAATATGAATTATTGCTTCGATAATAAAAAATACTTGTGTAATGATAATTATCAAACAACAAAGAATATAAAATATCAACGCAAAGAATTATTAAATCAATAAAATATCGAACAATAATTATCAGAATCATTATCGAAAAGTGCCTTCTTACGTAAGAATCAATAATTGAATGCATAATTGCAACTTTCTTGTGTTTTAACCACCGAGTATTTTAACAAAGATAATTCAGAATAACTACGCCAGTTATTTTTAAACAACTTATATTTATGCGTTTTCTTCATCCAATCGCTTTTTAGTTATGGGGCCCATAAAAGATCACATACTGTCGCATTTAATATTCCCCGACAATGAAAATATTCCGACGACCAAACAAATATTCCCCGACAACAATGAATATTTTATAACCACTGCTTATTTTGAAATATTTATATTTTACCCATAACTATCCACATTAATCAAATCAACCCTTACTATTTCAAAATAATAAATAGAAAAATTAAATTTCATTAATAATAAGTTGGGGTCTTACAGCATGTGATGTTCCAAATGTAATAATAAAGAATGGAATAACAATAAATCACCATGCATGCGATTGCAGATGTATGCGAGTTATTCCAATGTAATACTAATAAGGGCGAAAATCAGTCCCAAGAAACGTATGCGTCACGGATATATCCAAATGTAATAATAATAAAGACGTAATCGTCCTCCCATGAAAACGCATGCATGGTGATATTCCAATGTAATAATAAAGATTTTAATCGAATTCCCAAGAAACGCATGCATGTGATATATTCCAATGTAATAAGAAAGACGAATAATAGTAAGAATGTCACCAAGATATAGTAGATCACAGATACAAAGTTATTCCAATGTAATAATAAAGAATGGAATAATGTGTTCTCTTCATGCATACAAAAAGAAATAATATTTCTTACGAATCTACAACAAATAATATTCCTTACCTTAAGAAGAAGAGTACTTGATATATAAGAAGTGAAGAAGCGAGAATACTTTCTTCTTTCTCTCTATAGTTTATCTCTGTAGTTCAAAGAATTGTAAGAAAATAACGAAGGAATGAGCTTTATTTATAGAAAAATGGATCGCATAAGAATTAACTCCATGAACTACCAAATTTATTTACTTTAATCGACTAAGTTCATATTTAAAGCAAAAATCTTTTAAATAAAATATAATATATTCTAATTATAATCTAATAAAACGAATAACTTTATAAAAGATTTTACTATGCAAACACTATACGAGCACTACGCAAAACACTATGATAATAAAATATAATATATTCTAATTATTGTCTAATAAAATGATAGCTTTATAAAAGTATTCGCTTTATATAAAAGATTTTACTATGCAAAATACTACGCAGACACTATCTTAACACTATGTATAATAGATATAATATATTCTATTTATAGAATAACTTTATAAAAATATTTTATTTTATATAAAAGATTTTCTCAGATTATTATATTAATAATACCAACAAAACCGAAAGTGACTTATCACGTAAAGCATCAATAATCAATACCGTGTACTACTACGCAACCACGCCAGACATCGCATTTTTTTAACACCGGGTGTTTCAACAGCTTAATTCAGAAAACTTCCGCCGTTATTTTCATAAAGTATTTTTATCGTTTCTCAATCCGACAATAATTCCGCTAGGGGTCCACCAATGATTGTCTTGCATTTACGAATATTCCATGTTAAAACGAATATTCCCCACCAATCGAATATTATATAACAACTTCATGTATTTTGTAAAATTTATAAATATTACTCACAACTATAACATTATATCAATTTCACTCCATAATATCCAAAAATAAGATTTATAAAAATTTATCTTTATTCAAAAGTTGGATTTTACAAATACCGGTGTGCTACTACGCAACCACGCGTACATCATTCATTTCTTTTACTACCGAGTAGTTCAACAAGATTAATGGTAAAACTTCCATGAATTATTTTAATAAAATATTTTTGTCATTTTCAATCCAACAATAATTACATTGTAGGGTCCACTTAACGATCAGATTGTATAATTAAATGCGGATATTTTTCGACAAAAAGAATATTCCCCGACCAATCGAATATTATATAACAACTTGCATACTTTTCAAAATTTATAAATACTACCCACAATTATAACATTATATCATATCCACACCATAATATTCAAAAAATTATTTCGAGAAAATTAAATATTTATTCATAAAATCTGGGGTCTCACACCTTCTGCTATATATTAATCTCGGTCCGCATATTTAAATTGTACCTGGGTTGATTTTTAGAAGAAGGGTAAATTTGGTATATTACAAGTGAACTTATTGTTCGTAGTTTAGTTTGAAAGCGCTCGTAAAACTAAACTACGGACGAGGGTATTTCTTTTACCGTTTGATCAAAAATCGGACGAATTGGATTTGTTGTAAGGATAATCTTATTTTTATAACGTTTGCTATGAATTCGCCCCATATATAATGATTCATAACAACTATTTGTCATAAAATTAAAAAAATAGACAAAACCCATTTATAATATATAATGATCTATAACACGTATAATTTCTCTCTCTATATATAAACATATATATTGTGTTGACTGTTATTTATTTTATACTATTAATACAAAATCTGAGACTGGATGGTTGACAAATTTTAATATGATACGAGGTAGCAAAAATTAAATATGATACTAACTCCTCTTAATATATCTAGCTTTTGTAGTTTTATGTTAAATTAAAGAAAATAATCAGATAATATTAAATATAATATTAATTATTTATAATATTTTAAATTTTTATAATTACCATATTTATCTCATATTCTTTTTTATCTCGTAATATTTTTTTATGAGAGTTAATTTTAAAAAATTATAATTAATTATCATATATTGTACAGAACGATAAATAATTAAAATAAATAAAATTATTTAAAATGATATATATTAAAAGACGGAAGGAATATGATATAAAGACGAACGCAAAGTGCTCCACATGTTGCTATTACGTGCTTGAGGGTCCATGCCTTGATTCAACCCACTGAAATCACCCTCTAGTAATTACATGATAAACTAAAAGAAATAATACAAATTTTAATATTAATGTTAATTTCTATTTTAATTAGAGTCAACTTTTTTTTTTCAAATAAACATGACCGATAAATTTTGATGGCTAAGTTGACTCTAATTAAAATCAGTAATCCACTTTTATTGAAAAAAATTAATTTCTTATAAACACCATTAACTCATTACAAATAAATTCAAAACCAAATCTCATATTGACTTTTTAAAATTAATTTTGGAATCTTATAATTTAAAATTGACTTGAAATTTATTGTTTTAATAATTTTGTAATTAATAATATTCTTTATATAGATTATAATTAATAATTTTATAATCTTTATGAAATAAAACTTTTTCTAATGATAGTAGTAATATGCAATACTATAGGTAAGGGAATTGATATTTTAATACTCCTCCGCCCTCTTTATAAAAATTCTTATTATTATTTTGGGTAGTCCCATGTTAAATGTCTATTTTTCTTTAATAACCAAATTTTTACACATTTTTCCTATTATATCCGTAACATTAAATATCTCATACTTTTCTTATTCTAATTCTCTCTTCATATTTAATTTATTATTATTATGACATTTTTGTCATTTTATTCTCCTTCTTAATACGCGAAAAAATTCACTCAGACTTTTTATCATGACTTTATGGAGATATATTTTTGATTTTTCAGTGATCATCTCGTAATCATGATTCTTTATGTGAGAAAGAACCATGTAAAAATATCAAAAACATATGAAACTGATATTTCTACATAATATTCTCTCACTGATATACAGTAGGTCACAATATAAAAATATTAAAAACACACACTTTAATGACCAATACATAAACAAGACATTGCCATATCACGAATAATAATTGCGTTAACAATCCATGTGATCTAATTAATGTCACATGACTTAAATTTATATTTGTTGGTACCAAATTTTATGTATTAAATATTACTACTTTCTTCGTTCTTAAAAGATTATCGTTTTAAAAGAAAAAATTTATTTTAAAAAGTTTGTCGTTTATAACTTTTGAGAAGAATAAATTATTTACTTTCCTATATTACCTCTACCTTCTCTTATTGTCCCAAGAAATTCTCTCCCTTGTATTAATAGTTTTCAACTTTCTATAAAGGGGTAATGATGGAATTTCAAATAAATTTTATTTGATAAATGATACTTTCTTAATTCATGTGTCAAAACTTTAAACGATAATCTTTTAAGAACGGAGGTAGTATGATTTATCAAAGCTTTAATGGTTTGTTAAACCATCTGTCTCATATGAGCCACCTCTAAATTATTTTACATAGAAATTACTCCTCCTTTTTTTTTAATTTACGTTTTAAGGTTTTGTAAATTAATTAAAAAATATATAATTATTATAAAATAGTCTAAATATAAGTCAAATTTAATCATTTATAAAGATAAATATAAACATACTTTCGATGATTAAATTTTAACCCCATAAAATTAGGATGCACTAGATATAGAGTACTTAATTATTATTTTTTTGGCTAATTAGTTTATAATAAACCTATTTTTAATATTTGAGGGGAAAATCTAAAATGTTTGAAGCCCAAAAAATTGAAAATAAAATAAATTTCCAGATAAGTTTTGATAATCTCACCCACCCAAGTCATGGTAATACTATAATTGGAAAATGACAATAATTTACCAGGGAGTATTTTTTTGGCCAAATCCAATTGGAAAATGACAATAATTTACCATGAACAAAAATAGTGGGTCCCACTTGAGAACTTTCCTCCAGGCAAAACAAAACAACGGAGTCACTGCCGAAACTAAAATCCGCGTTGTTATTAGTTTCGAAAATAGATTTTTGTACTCACAAAATATTACAAATTTGTGTCGGAATATTACAAATTCTCTCTCTAAATCTACCCTTTTCTACTGTGATAAAGCTGTAATCAACCCTATCCACCGACAGCTATAAAGATTCCAAATCAAACCCTAATGATTTCACTATCCTCATTTGCTTGTAATCCTCGATCTCCAATCAATTCGACCCGGAAAAGATGAAGCTTTGTTTTTGATCGAATCCAATTCCCAACTTTCCTTATTCTAAAACCCCATTTAATTTTGTACATTCCTAATTTGCCTGGATCAAAAGCTTTTATTTTTTTCTCTCTCTCATCGAAAATGCTGGAACGGTGTTTCGGACAACGCCGGAGCCGGCAGTTCCAGCGGATACTCCGAAACGGCAAGCTCACGTTGCTCTGTCTCGTCTTGACCGTCGTCGTCCTACGTGGCAATCTCGGCGCCGGAAAGTTCGGTACGCCGGAGCAGGATTTGAAGGAGATCCGGGAAACGTTCTCTCATTACCGGAAGCGCGCCGAGCCGCGCCGCGTTCTGGAGGAAGTCGCCACCGACAATTCGGCGGCATCGGGGAGTAATAATTATGCCGAATTTGATATTAATAAATTATTCGTGGATGAAGAAGCTGAAGAAAAGAGGGATCCAAACAAGCCTTACACTCTTGGGCCAAAGGTCTCTGATTGGGATAAGCAACGAGCTGAATGGTTGAACAACAACCCTGATTTCCCTAATTTTATTCGACCCCATAAGCCCAGGGTTTTGTTGGTAACTGGGTCTGCACCAAAACCCTGTGAAAACCCAGTCGGGGATCATTACTTGTTGAAAGCTATAAAGAACAAGATTGATTATTGCAGGCTTCATGGGATTGAAGTTTTCTACAATATGGCTTTATTGGATGCAGAAATGGCTGGGTTTTGGGCTAAACTGCCGTTGATTCGCAAACTTTTGTTGTCGCATCCTGAAGTTGAGTTTTTATGGTGGATGGATAGTGATGCAATGTTTACAGATATGGCGTTTGAGATACCGTGGAAGCGGTATGAGGATCGGAATTTAGTGTTGCACGGGTGGAATGAAATGGTGTATGATGACAAGAATTGGATTGGACTGAATACTGGGAGTTTTTTGCTGAGGAATTGTCAGTGGTCTTTGGATATTTTGGATGCTTGGGCTCCAATGGGACCGAAAGGGAAAATAAGGGATGAGGCGGGGAAGATTTTAACTAGGGAGCTTAAGGATAGGCCAGTTTTTGAAGCTGATGATCAGTCTGCAATGGTGTATTTGTTGGCGTCGCAGAGGGATAAGTGGGGTGAGAAGGTGTATCTTGAGAATCATTACTATTTGCATGGGTATTGGGGAATTTTGGTTGATCGGTATGAGGAGATGATTGAAAATTACAATCCGGGTCTTGGTGATCATAGGTGGCCTCTTGTGACTCACTTTGTGGGTTGCAAGCCTTGTGGGAAGTTTGGGGATTATCCCGTTGAGAGGTGCTTGAAGCAGATGGATAGGGCATTCAACTTCGGGGATAATCAGATTTTGCAGATGTATGGTTTTACACATAAATCACTTGCTAGTCGGAAAGTTAAGAGAACGCGAAATGAAACTAGCAATCCTCTTGAGGTAAAGGATGAGCTTGGGTTGCTTCACCCTGAATTTAAAGCTGTCAAGGTCTCGTCTACTTGAAGATATAACTGGAAGGGATCAACTTGAGATTAAGATTGATAAGCCTTTACCCCCTTACAACTTTACTTGTGCACCTTTGACTTGTGATACATTCATTTTGTATCTTAATGTTATCTTAGCTTGGGGTTACTGTATTCTTAATTTCTTGCCATCTTTATATGTTATTGGTCTTTAAGTTATATAATTGAATGATAGTTTATGCTCCTTCTCCAATTTAAGTTTGCTGGGTATATAAATGTGTGTGGTGGTTGGATGCAAAAAAGATCTCCATTTCCTTTTTGTTTTTGAACATGTAGAGGTATGATATGGTTAGATTAATGGATGTAGATTATACTTTTCAATGTCCTGTGTTTGAGGTTGATGCAAATTAAATTAGCATTTATGTTTCCATTTTATTTTAGAAATGTATAATTGCATTCTGGTCTGTGTACTTAGCAGGAAAAGGTATTCCATTCTGGCTTGTGTCCAAATTTGATCTCTATGACTTTATAGTTAGGGTATTGTCATTCGCAGATGGCAATTATGATTTTGTCATAAGTTACTAAAGTTATCTAGCTTTTGACCAGAAAAACGTTAGGGCCGGAGTGGGCGCCGTTTCCCTGACCACATAGGATTTATTTATTATATTTGTATATAAGTAAAGCAAATATTAGATTTAAAGATTTTAATTTGTACATTAAAAATTACCAAGAAAACAATCTTAAGTGTCACCGAAAAAATCCATTTCAAGCATCATAACAATAAAGCTCAGAACAATGCTCCGATATAAAATTAGTCAAATTTACCTCCAATGCTCCGATATAAAGAAAAGTCTAAGAGTGAAAAAGTGAAAATACTTATAGGGCTCCAATGCTGATCATATGTGACACGATTCTTGTTGGATAAGTAGAAAATTGTATGGGTACTTCACTTGTTCATTTACACATCAGCTAGAAAAAAAATCTTTAAAAGAATCAGACAGCCTAGGCAGGTGGGACAGAACAAGGAGGTGGAATAGGCATGACCTGAACTCCAATTAAGCTCAGAACTTGCTATCAATTTGAAGTTGTAGAACTTGGCTCAGGTGGAGAGTATGTTTCATGGTTTTATAGCATTAAAATGTGAAAATCTAGTTTGATGGTGCTATAAATTCTGCAACAAAGTGATTACAAAGAATATCTAATGGTTATTGTGGAGTATATACTCAACATATGTAGGTTGACTCAGATGCATCTGCTGAATTTCATAGCCTTTTTGTTTTACTAAACTGTGTGAAACATCTGTAATATTGGTATCGGAGAAGATCGGATGAAACATATTTGATTTTGGTATGCCTATGAACGTTGTGATAATCACTCCTGATAGGACTGAGGGCATCTCTCAGCTCAACTGTTCATCATGTAAAAACATGAAAGCTTGATGTTCCATTAAGGTTGGTGGTTCTCACCTATTACATATATTTGATTACTTGTCTCATGGTCGAACTGTGTAGTTGGTCACATGTTTGTCTTGTGTTCTGCGGCACTGTATCAGCAAGGTATATGTATTCTCTATCTCTCTCTATGGTTCAGAAGGTTAATCTTGTTTATTTTGATGTATTCGTGGTTTGCAAATCCTAAGTTGGATGTTGAGGAAGTGACCAGAATAAGTATTGCAGGGGAGCTAGCTTTAATAGCAGAATCTACATGATTAGCCCCCATCTTGTTGGTTACCAAGGAATTGATTCATATCTGTTGTATTACCTATAAACTAAGCTATTTCTTTAGCATTCTAGAGAATATGTTACAAATAAGTGAGTCAGTTGCATCAGGCAATACAACTTCTTGGCCCGTAATAAAATTTATAGCCAACATAAATAATTTAGAACAGTTCTCTCAACGGAGTAGGGAAGCCTTACATGATGTTTGTGGCCTATGAAGGAAGTAATACAGGAGCAATATTTTGAGACCCCTTTACATTTGTACCTTAAAGATACTGATTTTAAGCGAAGATGAAGTATTCTTCTCTTAACTGTACGACTGTTAGTTTCTTGTCTTTCTTCTCAGACAGGAGGTAGATGAAATGCTGCTTGATTAGTTTTATTGGCCTTTAATGCGCTGAATATTGCGGAGATATGTAAGTGCTATTATTGTGTGAATTGGCAAATAGTTTAGCGTCTGGAATTCTGTTGTGGAATCAATTTCATATAGCTGCTTTTAATGTCTGCAATTTGGGATGAGATATGGTACATGCTTTCAGTTCATACTGTTCATTTAATTATATGTGCCACATGTTTATTAATATCAGAGTAATCTCTGTGTTTTTCAGTTTTGATGTGATCTAGGCTTGCAACATTTAGCTTTGGCTTCTCATGGTACTATCAATAAAGAGTCAGCTCCTCTGTAACTTTCTAACAAAACCTATTAAGTTGTGAATTCTAATGAAGGGATGCATAGAAACAAACCTCAACCCAAGTAGACCCCTTAGGGGTTATGAAAGAAGGCCCTTGGCCTTGAACCCCTGCATGCACCTCCCTGTTAGGGAAAGAGAGGGACACCACTTAAGTTTCACATTTGAACCCAATATTTTTCTCTTAATCCTCAGCTCCTGTTAAAAATCCATCCTAATAAATTATGAACTTCACATAAATGAAATCAGTGTTCTGTTCCGAAAATGTTCCATTCCAATGTCTGTAAATTTTGAGCTTTCTAATATCCTTCAATCATCGAGCTATTTACTGCTACCTCTTGCTTTCCATTCGAGCCCAAGAGCTATTTACTGCTACCTCTTGCTTTCCATTCGAGCCCAAGATGTAGAAAGAAAACGGATGCTTGTTGCCTTTTCTGATAGACAGAAGATTGCTCTTTTTGAGATACTTGGTAGGTGCATCTTCATGTGCCTCTCCAGGTGGTTTGCTTATTAAACACACACACACACACACACGTTGGCAATATCAGTGTAAAGAAATATAAACCAGACACTGGTAATAATAAAAGAGTTATAACTAGCCACTATTTAGAAGTTAGAACTGTAAACAAAACTGCTCATTCAACACAATGAAAGAACATATTAATGATCAAACAAGTAAATAAGTCGACAGGGTAACACCTACACAAATACCATTGTTAAGAATCCCCGAAAACTGATTTTAAACTCAAACCTGTAATTCAAATACTAATAACAATTTCAAATTCACAACAGCAGCACACCTAGTATTCTCACACATTTGCAATTCACAGACCTATTAACTCCATCAGGATCACGAAATTTACAGAACCTTATTTAACCATCACATCCTATGAAGTAAATGTGTTTTATACAAACCATGGAACCATCTTGAATCTAATGGATTCCAGAAGTATAAATCCATTCTTATTTTAAGCAGAAAGGGACAAATAGTCTCTTAGGTAAGTACGATTTCACCACTTTGATGTGCCTCCTTCACTCGCTTATCATACTCATACTCGTCCTCTTCCTCCTCCTCGTTGTCAACTTCTCCATCATCTTCTTCTTCTTCTTCTTCTTTCTCATCTTCTTCCTCTCCCCATCCAAATCCTCCGATCGAACGGGAAACTGGAGGAGGGCTCCTGGCTTCTTCCACAATTTTCATGATGTCCTCCACACTTTGGAGAGAAAATGCAGGGTTTTCCTTCCTGTAGTACATGACTTGAGATGCTTCTGTTAACTCCCTCGGCAAGTTCTTCAAGAACCATGGGTGGTTCTTGATATCTTTAATGGTTATCCTCTGCAGGAACAACAGAGTTAGAATTGCAGTATTTCAATCTTTTTCTTTTTTTCTCTCTCTTGTTACTGGCTGGTAGTATTGGTCCTACTGGAACAGCAACAAGTAAAATAGCATAGATAATAAAATTAATTTTTTTTTTAAAAAAAAGGTCCCTCAAGAGTTGAACTCTTTCCAACATAGGTAATCAGGATTCTGATCTTTGCTAAGAATTTCATATCCTATTCTTTGGAAAGCTTCAATAAAGGAACTACATGTGAAGACAAATCCTTTATGAGAGCATATTGATTGTAGTGCAATTTATACACTACATTAATAATGATAGTGATGAATGTACAAACAACAATTAAAATATTTTTGAAAACCCAATAAGGCACTTCCGTGGCAAGCAACTAGCCGCAAACAATGTCAGGCTGAGAACTAGTGTCTAACACAAGAAGTGTACAAAGGATTAAAAAGAAACATACAGTTGATACACAATCAACCATGAACATCACCAGGACACAAAATGAAATATATTATCCAGACTATTTTTCAAAAAAATTGGCGTCAAAATAAAACATACACTGGTGGCACTGGCAACAAATATGCGAGAAAGAAGATGCCTACAATCTTGAGATATGTGAACATAGTCAGGGATCTTGTATTGAACAGCCATTATCCGCTGGAGAATAATGAGAAAGCGCAAGATTAAAGACGGTAAAACACAATAAAATAGCAATTGGAAGAACAAAAAGTAAGGATAATTTACCTGAATAGTCTTCCTGAAATTTTTTGGATCCTCTTGGTCTTCAAAAGGGTATGCTCCAACTAACATAACATATAGTGTCACTCCACATGACCATACATCTGCCAACTGAAGAAAGGCGCCCCAAAAATTACACAATAACCTCCAAAGAATAGACAGTCATCATCTCCACTTCAGGAAGAGAGTCAGAGAGACAGAGATAGAAACAGAGAAACATGGATGGACAACAAAGTTTCAAAGTGTCTACAGTCTACATTCCTATTTCAAAAGTGAGGTTTCATTATTTCCCAGACAACCTATGCCCATAGCTGAAATATCATATATTCTTAAAATATACCATAGAAGAATTCTGAAACAGTATCACATGTGGAAGGGGACATAGGTGAAAGTTTGCTTACATGCCAGTCTCCTAGGCAACAGTAGTATACCCAGTGAACATTATAGATATATGGGAATTGAAGCCAAGAAACTTTTGCAATAAGACCAGCTCAACTTGGAAGGATTCAGTAAGCACAAAAAACTCATACCAATACGTACCAAAAACTGGCTACAAGTCGTTTAACTCAATGTAACAGTTTAAAATTAGAATTTCCATGTTAGAATAAACACAACACATGACTTTGGTCACTATTCTTCTGCAACCCGCATAGTCGAGAAACTCATAAAGTAACCAAATGATTGCAAAGAGCAGGTATAATACAATAAATTCGCCACAAATAACAGAAAAGGTTCACTTTGTTAGATAAATCTATAATTTCTCCCTGCTCTTCCTAAGAATGCACCCAACTAGGAACACAAATATTAGATAATCCACTTAGTTGTGTGACATCATTCCAGTATACCAAAGGTCAAGCAAATGGCAATAAATCTTTATATTTACATTTCATTTTACTTTTGTAAGATTAATCCAGTGCATGGAAACATAATTTACCTTGCCATCATATTCTCTTCGAGAAAGAACCTCTGGAGCAATGTACGCAGGAGTGCCAACAGTCGATTTGGGTCTCGAATGGAGCAGAGATGACTACAGAAAGAAATGGTGACAATAAGTAGACTTCAAAAATAAAATTAAATGTAAAATTTCAAACAATAGTTTCACCTATTATTATGTGTAAAATTTCAAAAATTAACCTTTGAGTATCCAAAATCACATATTTTCAGGCGTGGTGCTGGGCTCCCATCCAAGAGAGTATTCTCCAGCTTTAAGTCTCTATGGCATATTTGCTGCCAAACATGATAAGTAATCAGCAAAATGTATTTCCCATACAAGGAATCATACTTCCATATAACTAACTAATTATTCATAACACAACAAAATTTAAGCTCTCGAACTTGTACTTGTTGTGTCTACCCATTATGTAAATTATACAATGTACAGTAAAACCTCTATAAATTAATATTGTTGGGACTGGAAAATTTTATTAATTTAGAGAGTTATTATTTAATCGATAAATTAATAATTTATTAATTTAAAGAGTGTTTTTCTATTCGGTGAACATAAATTTAATTACATTAAAATTATTGCATTTTATTGATGTTTATATCATACTTTTTTTTTGATGCAATGTATCATACTTATTAAATTAATGTAATAATAGAATTCATTGCAAGTGATATTAATTATTTTTAATAATTAAATAATGTTCATTGTATCCACTTTTCAAATTACATTCACATTTTATTTCAAAAAAAATTATATTCACATTAATTTGTATATATAAGTTCATTGTATTAGAATTTAAGACATTCCATGTATGATGATAAAAAGAACTATCATATAAACATCAACAAAAATTCTTCAAATCATACTCAACAATGGCTTCTCATCTAAAAGGTGTCCATAAATCCACCATGACAGATCAAATACATAAGGAATTATGCGAGTATAAGAGAGGTCACCCTACATGTACTCAGAAAGATTTAGAACAGTGGCTTGATGAATCATATTTTACAAGATTACCCTACATATATTTGTAATTTAAAATAATTATTAATTTATGATTTTGATGGGACCATGTATTTATATAGGAGTCTTTTTAAAAATTATTATTTTTATTATTTTATCGAAATTATTAATTTATCCCATTAGCCCAAGTCGGGACTGGGAACAAATATTATTTTAGAGAGATTATTAATTTATCGAGTATTAATTTATAGAGGTTCTACTGTACAATCTCATACATGCATGTGATGACAATCACTTGTATACACAAGCAGGCACAAACACATAAACGAGTTCTCTACGTATTCTCTTTACCATGGAATGACAGTAGTTGACTCCTGAGATTAACTGCTGAAAGAAGTATCTAGCCTGAAAATTTAAGGGGGAGAAAATAGCCAATCAGAATTCTAAAACTACAAACCACATGTTAGCTGTTCTAACTTTGAAAATTACTTCGCCATAATGTTCAATAAAACTTAAGATACCTCATCCTCACTGAATCTCCCTGCATTGCAGATGCGCTCAAAGAGTTCTCCTCCTGCTGCATACTCCATGACAATAGCAAGATGGGTGGGAGTGAGTACCAACTGTAAATTCAAAACCCAAGCTTAAAATGAGAAAATAAAGTTAAATCCATTTATCATTACAAAAATGAAATCATGAGATAATAATATCAACAAAAGGGCAGGAAAATGAAAGATACTTGCCTCCTTGAATCTTATTATGTTCGGGTGCCTGAGAGATCTATGATTTATGATCTCTCGTGCAACATTCTCGTCAATCTGAAATTGAAGAACACGAAATTGAGGCCAAATTCAAGATTGAAGCTAAGCAAAAAAAAAAACATGACAATGGAATCTTTTGATAGAAGTTGATAAACATGCATGATGCATGCATATGTACATGATACATACATACCTATTCATATAAAATACAAAATAAAAGGAAATGTCAATAATATGTAGTGATAATTGAATTAATTTAAGTGATCAACCAAATTTAAATGTGAAAATCATCAATCTTTGTGTCATCTTTCAATTATATATCCATGTAAACAACATATATTATTATAATCATTAAAACCGAAGTAAATTGATTAAATGGTTTGACAAATTCAAACACGGAAAATAACCACCTTGTGCTCAACATATAAACTAAAAACCCAAGTAATAAAATAAAAATAAAATACAGACTGCAAAAATTATCTACTATAATAATCGAAATTCAAATGTGAAAAAGCTGTACAAACCTTGAGTCCTCTTTCAATATACTTCATAGCAACTAGCTCTTTAGTAGCCTTATTCCTCATAAGCCTAGCCACACCGAAATTCCCAGACCCAATATCCTTCACTAGCTCGTACTTCTCCATTTCCCCTCTCCCTTTATATACAAATCCCTAACTTAATAAACTTCAAAACTTCAACAATTCAGCTACAGTTCATACCTTTGAGCAAAATCAGAACTGGGTCTCACCCAATCAGGCCCAAAACTGAAAATCAGAGCTCAGATATTGAATCTTATGTGTTTTGGTAATTAGGGTTTCAAAATCGAAAAATCAAAAAGGGCAAATGATCCAATTAGTTGAGAAATATGGTGTGTGATTTGGAAAGAAAGTGAAGAATAATGACAGACAGCTAAAAGGAGAGTGTAAGAGAATGAAAATATTCCCAAAGAATCAGAGGAGCTATAGATACATGCTTTTAGAGAGAGAAATATACTAGAATATGCAGAGACACGGAAGGAGAGAGAAAAAGGGAAATATTAGTAGTATCCTACTGCTGCTGCAATAATTACGGATAAGGTTTTTAATGGCCCAATTATGGAAAAATGAAAGTTTGGCAAAGTCCAACTAAGACCAACACTATTATATCATATCACCTACTGTGCCAGCTCAGGATGGGTAACAACTCATTATTTTCACGAATAAATTTAATAATTTTATAAAAAAAATTTCACATAAATAATAAATAAAATTCATTTTTGTGTGAGAGAATATCTTGTAAAATTAATATTTTTAATTATAAAAATATTAATTTCCTATAAAATTAGCTCAAATGTTAAAGTGGTGATAAAATTACGGGATTATCATATAAATTTACGCCGATTATAATTACGAAATTTAAGAATATATATATAATTAGTAGTATAAATTATAAGAAGATCTCATTTAATATACATCTTTTAAAAAAAATTGTCACTAATACTTAATTAAAAAATTAACGTAAACATTTTAAATATATATAATTTTTCTATAAGAAATGATACTTGTTGTGCAACTTGTCAAAGATTTGAATACTTTTAGAAGAGTAAATTTGTTAATCCATTTCATTCTTTTAATCCAATATATAACATAATAAATATATTGTGGTGTTATACGTAAATAAATTTGGTAATTTGTTTACTATCCTCTAAACAAATTTTGAATTTTAACGACTATTTAATTTATTAGTATTATTTTTTGTATAATAATACTAATTTTGATATTCGAATTATAAATATACCTTATCTAGAAGTGATTTGGGAACAATTGCATACGATAAGAATAGAAACCCAATTGGCAAGTTAGGTACGTTTGTAAAGTTGATGTTCTTCAATATTATATTTATTTTTTAATTGAATATTTGATAAAATATTTTTCTAATAATTGTGGAAATTATTGTGTTGTCACTCTATTATTCCTTGATTATTGCGAATCTCATACTAAACATTTAGTAGAAAACATACTTGTTGAACATACTGGTAGTGGCGCGAGAGTTTGAATACATTTTAATTTTTTTTAGAGTAATACTTTCTCCGTTCTTAATTATTTGACGTTTTAGAGGTGGACACAAGAATTAAGGTAATAATTAGAAATCATTAAATATAATACTCAATTGCCTATAATACCCTTAAATCTTTTGTTGGAATAAGAAGAGTTTTGTTGGAATAAGGAGAGAAAGAGTTTAAAATATCAAAAAATAGGTAGAGTAATGAGGGGTAATTTTGAAAAGATTGTCATTAATTCTTCTAGATTTGAACAAACGTCAAATAATTAGGGACAAATAAAAAACTCTAAAACGTCAAATAATTAAGAACGGATGGAGTAGTAATTTAAGTTTCACATATATATTTACATATCCAATGTATATGTCATTGGATACTAATAAAAGTATCATGTCTTTTTTATTCTGTCGAAAATTGATTTTACGGTATAGACGCTTATGACCTCTCCCATGCCCCCAACAACGAAAGAAAAGGGGAAGTGAGTAAGAAATAGAAACAACTTCCGAAACAAAATTTTAATGAATTTGAAATAAAATATATGGAGAAGTAATCTATATGAAACTTGCGACGCGTCTATTTGTATCAAGGGTTCTCGATATGTAACTACTCAAGATATCATTTCATCGTCTTATGTAGAAATCATTGACAATACGCAACATTCAGGTAGCAGGTAGCTTGGTGCAACCAATTGATTCGTGTATCGTATTACAATCAGAGAGGAATCACATATACCTTATAAAAACACCAAATAACAATTAAGGTAATGTATAGAATGCGTAAAAATAAAAATAAATAATTGTTTTATATTAGTGCGTTATTTTATTCATTTTCAAATTTGTCGACAACTAAAATCTGATTTAAAATTGTGATATCAAAATTACACATTATCATATTTTTCTTACAACCTACGTCCCTTGTTATAAAATTAAATAACAATAAACTAAAGTACTACGAATTGTTTATTAATTTGTTTTGCTGATTAAATAAAGTAATTAATTTATGTAATTACTGGTATTTCTTTCACAAAGTCGCATAGTATAAAACTTTATTTGCTAGAAAGCTAGCAAATCGAAAAATTTACAGAAGCTGACCCATTTCCCTCTCCGTACATTCACAGTTAGATCCAGTTAATCGCCGGCGATCCCGATGCGGCCCACCGTCCGATCACTCTCTCTCATCGTCCTCTTCGCCGTACTCCTCGTCGTTTCGCCGGTGTTCGCTTCGGAGTCGGATCATAAGGTTAACTTCAGTCTCAACCCTAGTTTTAGATAACTTTATTGTCCAAATTCAACGTTCAGGTCTGTATTAGATCTTTCATTTCGTTTGTTAAATTTCAAAATTTTATTCAGATCTGTGTAATGTGGTCAATTTGTGAGAATTTGTATGCATTCGTGATTGGTTTGTGGGTTGAGGTTCGATTTGTTGTTTGAAGAATGTAAAGACTATGAATTTTGTGTTAGGTACGATTGATGTGCTGGGTTACATCCCAATCTATAGCTCTACTATTGTGCTTACGGTTTAGTAGTGTGATGAGAGTTACACTGTTAGGCTGGCATAATGATATGGCATTTAGAATTATGGGATGGTGGAAAGTATGGAAGGTTAATGTTCTGAAGTATGTTGAATTTTAGTTTTTGATTTGAAGGGAGTCTTGGAAAATTGGAGGAATGAAATGCGGGAGAATAGAAATTGTTTTCACAAGGATAGAGAGATGCATCACTTATTTATTCAGTTGACCAGGAAAGACTGGACTGGATGAAGGAAGGCAAATGGTGTCATATGATTCAGTAGTGGATCATTTAAAGCTTGTTACTTTATGTTTTGTCAAATCACTTAGTTTCTGTTGGAGAATCCCGCCGAGAGCAGATGGAACCTGCTTTACTTCCCTTCCCTTTCTTATCAAAAAATGGAATTATACCCTCTTTTTGTTTTCATTATTCCCTTCTCTTTCGTCATACCAATGTGAACATAGGTTGTAGAGTTGACTTACTCAAATAAATTTTGTTCTGTCTTTTTTTCCTGGAATTGCTTATATAAAGGAAAGGCCGAAAGAGAAGTCTTTCTTCAATGAGCTCCATGCGGTTGGGGGAATTAGTGTAGTCATTCAAGAGTCTTTAGTTACAAATAGGGCCCGAACTCTTTCCCCTCTCAAAATCCAACTTTATTCTTAGTTTCTAACTATGGACCATTGGAATTTATGACCAACTTATCGGGGCCCCAGCACACATGTGCATTCAGGATACAGTATATAAATTCATTTAGTAGAATTTGTATTATATTACTCCCTCCGTCCCAGGATAAAAGTCCGGGTGGACTTTTCACGTATATTAAGAAGAGGAATGAAATGACAAAATTGTCCATAATAATGTCATTAATTATTTCCAATGTAGGCGAGAGAGTGACTTTCTAGTTATTCAATTCAAAATATTATCTCTCCATGCTTATTAAATATGGAGAGAGAATTAGAATAAGAAAAATATGAGATATTTAATGCTACGGGCATAATAGGAAAAAATGTGTAAAAGTTTGGTTATTAAATGAAAGTGAACATTTAACATGGGACTATCCAAAATAGTAATAAAGACTTTTATCATGTATAGCAAAGAAGACAAACTTTGTGCAAGCTTTAAAGATTCATTTTTAATTATGGAAAATGAAGTAAGGCTTACATGATACTAAATTTATTATAGAGTAGCAAACTTAAACTTAAGTTTTGTCCCTATAAACGGAACCTTTGTGTTAGTGTATGAGGTACCCGATTCAGTAAAATGGAGTGTGATTGTGCAATTTCAGTCATTTTATTGTGACTAAGTTTTTGAATATTTGAAATAGTTTTTCATACCCTTAATGTAGCAGTTCGACTTTTGGCATGTAAATAGAAAAAGCTGTAGCCCTGTATGAAAAGATGTGTGATAATGTTTTGTGTATAAAGATATGAAACATGTACCATTCAAATAGAAAGAATTATTATTTTTCAAATTTATTTGTATTGATTGTACAAAAAAAGATCGACTAATTAAAATTTCATGTGTTCATTAGTAAGTTTGTTTTGTTATTTATGGATAAATTGATCTAAATTAGGTTAGGAAACTACCGGGGGTCTATGTATTTTTTGGATGGTAATAAAAATAGAACTTTTAGATCTTTTAATTATAGTAGTTAGTGATTAGTAGTTTTTCTCCTTTTTGAAACAAGATCCTTAATTATACTAGAATTGGGGTTTTCTATTTCCTATAGAAAGTGTTGTAATATCCATTGTTGAATTTAGAGTTTATTATTGATTTGAGTAAAGGCATAATACAATCTGTGGCCTGGGCATGGTTCTTCTTCCTCTTTTCCCTTCTTTCTCTATCTCTGTGATGGAGGAAGAAATTATTTTATTGTAATTAATCTAACCCTCCCCAACAAATTTCTTTCTCGTTGTTGATAGTTGATACTGGCAAGACCAGCCATAAATTCTGCATTGATAGTAGTCACCCAACAGATACCAGAAGAAGAAAACACCATATACCTAAAGGATTATGAATGTATAAGACTTGAAATTGTTGTATGGGAGTTGGTAGATCAAATGGGAAAGGGAAATAATGATGGCACTAATATGGTGTGGTGGTTGCACATTTTGGTATAATTGTCTTATGATTACCGTATTTTCCACTTGGTTTTATTTATTTTTGGAGGATTTGTTGTCTTCTTTTTACTTTGTATACCTGTCTTTTCTAATAAATTTCTTTCATTATAATATTTTCATGACCCCAATCTAGCAATCTGTAACAGTAGAACTCTTAATCCATGTTTAAGGATTCTCCTTGGAAGACTCAGAAATATATTTTTTCAAGAGCAACATTTTCTTTTTCTTTCTATAAATACAATCCTCCTTTTTGGCTTAGTGCGAGCATTCCTGAAAGATGATCTCTACAATTTCTTGTTGTTGTAACTTAAATTAACTCATAAATCTTTTTTTTTTTAATACATATCCGCTTACAAAACAAGGGAGCATGGATCTTTTTGACTTCAACTATCTTATAGTTCACATAATGAATGATGATTTGATCTCAAAATAACTTGGAAAGGAATTATAAGAAATAAAATTTAATGCATGTACAGTTGCCGTGTCTTTTCCAAGGGTTTCTCTGTTAGATATTCCAAGACTATATTGGTAGTTGATATATATTCCCGAGTCTATTTTCTATTGGTTGCATGATTGTGATTTCAGTTTTAGGTTTCTACTGAAGTACTACACCTGAGAAATTTACTTTTGGTAAAATTGGGCGAATGTTTTGTTTCCCAATACTTGAGTCTTCCCTCTGTCCACTTGTTCATGTGAACTAGAATCTTAAATTTGAATTTGGTAGAATTTTCACCTTTATCGCATAGAAATGACAGTTAGATTTTTTCTATATTTTTATTTGGCTGTTAATTTGTCTTAGCATTAAATGTCAATTGTGTTCTTCAGTAGCTAAGTTTGATTTTTATGATAACAGCATGCAAAGCTTTTGTGCATGTACAGTTACCTATACAAAATAGCTTTTGAACATGTATAGGTGTGTAGTTTTCACCCTATGTCTGCATAATTGTTTCCTTTCTTTTTAACTGTTTACTTGACTAATATACCAGTTTTTGTTGACATTTATTGATAGCTATATATACTTTTCTTGACACCACATTTCTTTTCCTATGCAGTATCAAACAGATGACCCTGTAACACTTTGGGTAAACAAAGTTGGGCCTTATAATAATCCACAAGAAACATACAACTATTACAGCCTTCCATTTTGTCATCCATCTGGCAACCCTGGTCACAAGTGGGGTGGTCTTGGTGAGGTCTTGGGTGGAAATGAACTTATTGATAGCCAGATTGACATAAAGTTCAAAAGTAAGTATATCAGTATATCTTACCTACAGTTAATGTGGTAAGGTTACATAAAGATGTCTCTTATATTGTTTATTGCAGAACATGTGGAAAAGAGTACCATCTGCGAACTTGAACTTGATGAATCAAAGGTCAAACAGTTCAAGGATGCTATTGAAAATAGCTATTGGTTTGAATTTTTCATGGGTATGTTATGTTTTCTATATTTTATGATTGCCGCCATGTCAATATTATGCATTCATTTAAATTGTGCTAAGATTTCAGGCTACATTTAGAAAGGAAAAATATTTGATTGAGCTTATTATATTGAGAGTCCTACTTGACAATACCATGCACTCATTTAAATTTAAGCTCAAACATCAGGTTACGTTTATAAAGGAAAGTAGTAGATTGAGCATATTATTTAATGAGAATCCTACTATGCAGTATTGCAGTATGATTGTAGTTTGAGAACAAAGTAAGGTCAAACTGTTTAAGAATGTTATTGAGAATAACTTTTGGTTTGAATTTTTCAAGGGTTTGTTATGTTCTATCATATTTTTGTATGACCGACAACATGACATTATGCACACATTTATAGTACTGAAATTTCAGGCTACATTTGTAAAGGAGAATAGAGATTGAACATATTTCTTAATGAGAAACCTACTATCATTTTGTTATGAGCACAAAGTAAGGCATGCTCTATGAAAATAAGGAAGATTGTTGTAGGGGAGCTAAAAATAGTATTAACTATCAGTAGAATCTGATGTTTCAACTGAAAACATGTCTAGACGAAGAAACCTTCTTCCATTTCCATATTCTATTGTAAATATAGGTGAGATTTTAAGTGTTAAAGTTGAGGATTTGATTCTGTATTGTTAGCTCCCAATAGTTTCAGTGATGTCTAACAAGCATGCAGTTGTATGAGTCATTATTTTACTCATTCATTTTATCATATCGGAGTTGCTGAAAATATTGTAGAGCCCTTGCCTTGTCTTCCAAATTTCTGCTAGATTTTCTGTAGCATTTCTTTTGGAGTTGTTTTATGTTGTTATGCGGTGGCTGTCTTCGTTTTTGGACTATAGTGGTTCAGTAATATACATAATTAGTAACGTGATAACTGCTTTTATTATCTGTATGCTTTTTGGTTGGTTTAAAGGTTTAAATTTGCTTGTGTGCTTCCTTGAAGAGTTATTCCCATTCTACTTAACCTTTTTCTGATATCAATTTGTTTGATCTCTGACATGGTGAATACAAGCTCAGATGATTTGCCATTATGGGGTATGCCTTCCTGTAACTCTTTGTTATTTAGTTCTTAAGAGCATTGTCTTGGAATTTGACCCTGTAATGCGCATCATTCCACTTCTATAGGTTTTGTTGGTGAGCTGCATCCTGATAAAAACAGTGATAACCATAAGCATGTGGTTTACACGCATAAGAATATCATTGTACAACACAACAAAGATCAGGTTTGTAGCTTTAAACACCAAAATGCCTTTGCAACATATCCTTTATATTTCCCAGCTATACTGTAAGTTCCTTTCTTGCAGATTATTCATGTTAACCTCACTCAAGAGAGCCCCAAACCTTTGGAAGCAGGGAGAACATTGGAAATGACATATTCTGTTAAATGGGATCCAACTAACATCACTTTTGCTCATCGTTTTGATGTTTACCTGGACTACCCATTCTTTGAGCATCAGGTGAATCTTGAGGGTACTAGAATTTATCATTTTAAACTGCAACTTCTTTTGGGTTGATGCTAGAATTACAGTTGCTGGGTTGCTTGTTGAACTTCTACGTTTCTGTAAAAGCTCTGATTGTTTAGGAAATCTACTTTTATAACATATGGGATCTTCTTAATACCAAACCGCAATGCAATTCAATGCAGTCAGTTTAAGGGAATGCCTTGTTGTTTTTGCAGATTCATTGGTTCTCTATTTTCAATTCATTTATGATGGTTATCTTCCTCACTGGTCTGGTATCAATGATATTAATGCGAACTCTTAGAAATGACTATGCTAAATATGCTCGGGAAGATGATGATTTGGAAACTCTGGTAAATACATGCCTTTAGTAGAATTTGCTAGTTTAATTTCCCCCTCTCGTTTTGCCATATATTGATTTACACTACATTCCAGGAAAGAGATGTAAGTGAAGAGTCTGGTTGGAAACTTGTTCATGGAGATGTTTTTAGACCCCCTCGCAGTCTGGTAGTACTTTCAGCTGTTGTTGGTACTGGGGCCCAGCTTGCTTTGTTAATTCTTCTTGTTATCTTAGTTGCAATAGTTGGAACATTGTACATCGGGTATGTTAGACAAGTAGTTAAATAATATTCTGGATTTTTCTCCAATCAGTTTATCACAATGTTTATTTGCTAAGAATGTAATTTATTTATTTTTTGTTATTTGCTGTCACATAATACTGTATAGTACACTTGTCAAACAAAAATAAAATCACCTTAGTGTTCATGGATTGTGAAGATTTAGGTGGTTCTCTAAAATCACTTCCTTCCTATCTAGGGTCCGTGGGATATACCCAATGTTCTAAAAGGCGGCCGGGGGGCCTAGCGCCTAGGCGGAATTTTTTATTTTAAGTCAATTTTAATATTTTATCTTACATTTATCCAAACAAAACAATAATATAAAGCAAAACAATCTATATTAAAGGTAATAAATGCATTTGCTTAAAGTTCAAACACATATCCATATTGCTAATTTTAATGTTCAAACACAAGTATGCAGTTGTTCAAAGTTCAAACATATTTTTAATGTATTAGTTTTATTCATAAACAAGATTACTATTAAATAATAAAATTTAAAATTTTAAGAATTTAATTCAATATTAAAACTTAAGAAATTAAACATAAATTTAAAAATTATATTTAATTAAACTAAATATTACAAATGTATCATCATTTATATAATTTGAAGTTGGTACAAGTTCAAAAATTGCAACTATAATAAAATTATCCATTTTGACTTGATATTGTTCACTTCTTGTTGTGATTTGATATGCTACAACTTGTATTATGAAAATGGGAAATCATTATAAAAATAAATATATTAAGATCTGGTTTGGATAGTTATTAAAATAAAAAAAAATTCTCCGCCTAAACCCTGCCTAGACTCTGCCTAATTTTCTGAAAGGATTTTTTTGCCACCTTAGGCCTATGTTTGGCGCCAGGGGGCCTAGTGCCTAGGCGGACCTAGGCAGGGATTTTTAGAACACCGGATATACCTTAGTGGGTATATAACTTATATACCCTAGTCTCTTAAAAAAAATTTATCTATTTTTTTTTTAGGAATATCCGACCTACAGGTGGAAAGAACGTGGAAAAATATGAGATTATATAAATTTTATTTGATTTGAGGTTGTGGAATGCCCTTATTATATTCATGTAAAATAAGTACGTTTCTGGTGGCTCAATTTTTTTTAATTTTTATTGCTATTAATCGGTCACTATAGATTTTTCTAAACAATGCTAAAAGGGTCGTATTAACTCTCTATAAGTTATATACCCACTAAGCATAGTCTTGTATATTTTCCATTCATGTTTCTATTGGTCTGTCTTTTAGTATTGCAGGAATACAGTATTTGTTGACTGAAATTTCATTTCTCCATGGTTTTCCTGTTTACTTTATTTTATTGGCTCCAAATTTACTTGCATAGTTTTTATGTGGTCCAGGAGAGGAGCAATTGTCACAACTTTTATTCTATGTTATGCTTTCACGTCATTTATTTCGGGTTATGTAAGCGCGGGGATGTATTCACGCATGGGCGGTATGCACTCTCTTGTTTTATTTGTGTTGTGCTCTACTGCTATCATTAATACATATTGTGACATCTCTATCTTCTTCACAGGGAAGAACTGGATAAAGTCAATGATCCTCACTGCATCACTGTTTCCATTTTTGTGCTTTGGAATTGGTTTTGTTCTGAACACAATTGCTATATTTTATGGGTCTCTAGCAGCTATTCCCTTCGGCACAATGGTGGTTGTTTTTGTCATTTGGGGTTTTATCTCTTTCCCTCTGGCTCTTCTTGGTACAGTTGTTGGAAGGAACTGGAGTGGTGCTCCTAACAATCCTTGTCGCGTAAAGACCATTCCTCGCCCAATTCCTGAGAAGAAGTGGTACCTTACGCCATCTGTAGTGTCAGTAATGGGAGGACTGCTACCCTTTGGCAGCATATTCATTGAGATGTATTTTGTCTTCACTTCTTTCTGGAATTACAAGGTAAGTACTAATTACCGGTTCTTATAGTTTGGTAAAATGATCCTCGAGTCTCGTTTTTGTAGTTTGATAAATTTCTATGTAAGCTTATTTTGTTTCCTTTATCTAGCACGTGATTATTGAGTAGTCCACTAAAATGGACCATTCTGAATATAAAGGGGTACCGGGAAACATATTTTACTGAACAGTTGATGAAAATAAAATGAGCCATGGTGTGGATGTGGGTTCCTCTTTGACATGCATTAAAAGTTTGTTAGATGTGGAAGAAAGAATCTGCTAGTAACATCCATCCTTGCATCAATGTGAAGACTTCATAAGTTCTATCGTTGATGTGAGAAAATAACTTGATGCTGGTGGGGCATAATGTGCAATTGGATTTTGTTTGAGCCTGGATTAGTTTTGGCCAGTCCTAGAAAACTCTTGGTGCAAAATGATCTTTTTAAGCTTTCCTTGAATGGGACTGCTCCATGGCTGATGGATGAATTTTAATTCGGTAGTAACATTCATGTTTCTGGCATATGCATGGATCTTCAGAAGATTCAAAATTTACACAATGTATTAAGCAGAGACTTGTAGGACACAGTTGTCTAACACATTTATTTAGTAGTCCAACTGGACTACTATAACATGACTACTAGTCTACTACATAATTATTTAATTTTAGTTTAGACAGAAGTGTTCATAAAAATTGAACAATGGAGGATACTCAGTACTCTAGACACAAATGCATTCGTGTGTGTGTGTGTATGTTACTTCTTAGTAAATAAATGAAAAGCTAATTATAAAAAAATGAAAATGAAAATGGTGTAAATAGTTAAATTAATGAAAGTTTATACCATTAATTAATGAAAGGAAAATTAATTATACCATTTGTGCATTCATCTTGTCTTCCATTTAATTTTTGCCCACTTTTTTGGTCTTTCTCAATGTTCTAAAAGGCGCTAGCGGAAGATAGGCTCTCTTCTTTAGTACTATTAATATTTTGTCTTACATTATCCAAATAAAACAATATGCAAAGATAATATAGGCTTTGCTTAAAGCTATCCATATTGCTAATGTCAAAGTTCAAACACAAGGATTGCTAATTCAAATTTGTTGGAATTTTATTCATAAACAAGATTGCTATTAAATAATAAAATTTAAAATTTCAAGAATTTAATTCATCTTTAAACTTAAGAAACTAAACATAAATTTAAGAATTATATTGAATTAAACTAAATATTACAAATGTATCATCATTTATATAATTTGAAGTTGGTACAAGTTTAAAAATTACAACTATAATAAAAATATCCATTTTGACATCTCCCTTTTGTTATCTTTTTTATTGTTCATTAGAAAAATAAATATATTAAAATCTTTTAAGTAATTAAAAAAAACCTCTTTGCCTAGACCCCACCTAGGCTAAGAATTGGAGAATTTTTTTACTTCATAAAATCATTTTTTAGAACACTTCTTTCCTGGAAAACAATTAACTTTTAAAATCATTGTTAGAAGGAAAAAAATTGTTAGAAGGAAAGTAAACTACTAAGAATCATAATTTTGATTACTTTTTATAGTTTACACATCTCCTAGCATTTTCATGCCCATGCCTAGTGCTGATAAAATAAAATTTCATGCATAACAATCATCAATGTTCTTTCTGCAAAATACAATTTTTCCCCTCAGGTTTAAACAATCCCTTTTCCCTTTTGTTATGACAGGTGTATTATGTCTATGGTTTTATGCTGCTGGTTTTTCTGATTCTCATTATTGTTACCGTATGTGTGACAATCGTGGGAACATATTTCTTGTTAAATGCTGAGAATTATCACTGGCAGTGGACTTCATTCTTCTCTGCTGCCTCAACAGCTGTTTACGTGTACTTTTATTCAGTATATTATTTTTATGTGAAGACTAAGATGTCAGGGTTCTTCCAAACTAGCTTCTACTTTGGATATACACTGATGTTCTGCCTTGGCTTGGGAATACTCTGCGGTGAGTATTACTATTTTGACATTTTTATGTTATCATGTCATATTTTTCCTTTCTTTAGGTAGAGAAACCTATATTCTGCTTTGAGGTAATCCATATCAATTATGTCAGTGGAGTATTTGATCTGCGCTCTAATGGTTTTATCTTCTGCCTGATAGAATTTTTACACATTAAGCTTAGGTGCTACTATGGTAATGTGCTTGTTGTTTCAGCTGAAACTATTTGGTGAAAGATACTTTTTGCTAAAGCTATAGTTGCTGATAAGCTAATACTGAAATAAGCAAGGGAGCCTGTTTTTATTAGCTGAATATAATTGGTGAAATGATATTGAAATAAATCTTCAAAAATATTCTTGAGTTTAAAAATACTTCAAATCTGGTAGTATCATTATTTGATGTTACTCCTTGTAGTACTGTAATTTGATGGGGTGAAACAAGCAGCTTTGAAAATAGTATTACCAATAAATAAAAGGGCAATTTTGAAATAATCCAAAAAAGCAGCCATGTACCAGATTATTGCTTATAAGCCATTTCCCTTTTTATTTTTACCCTAAATAAGCCGAAAACACAGCCCAAGATCACTTGATGCTTAAGAAATAATAGATTAAAACAGACAATCTCATTGTCTAAGTATTGATTGTTACTAATTTGGGCTCCCCAACAGGTTAGGTGTGCGTAATTATGTTTTAAGTAGAGATTTCTTTTAGTTCAGTTGCCCTCTCCTACCCTTTTTGGCTCAACAAGAAAAGAGGAAAACATAAATTACAGTGAGGTTCTGTGATCTGCTCTAGTGCTGTAAACGGTTCTGTGATCAATACTCGTTTCTTTTATGCAGTTGGATCGTTAGGAGGGAATGACTAATTGTTTTTATTGTGCGATAATGTGCTGGAAACTAAAGTTCCTCTAAGCATTCTAAGGCTAAATTCAAATAGTAAGGTTATGTAGATATTTATAAGCTATTACGATTATTCTTGTTTCTATTTGGATTGGGATTGAGCTATAGCTGACCTGCTAACTTTGACAAGTAAAAATTGACCCAGTAAGAAGACTCCATAATCGATAAGACCTAATGAACCCTTATCTGAATATATGAGACCTATTAACCACTTGAGAGAAAAAGATAAGATTAACAAACCACAAATATTGACAAAAAAAATGAACTCAGAAGTTACTAAATATAGATATACCATAGAACAGGTTGCTAACTTTCATATTCAACCAAGTTACAAGTTACTCCATTGTTCATTAGAATAAATAGTTTACTGATGCTGTCTTTTAGTTTCTTAACTTTGGTTTTATGCCTCACATCAATTATCCAGGAGCTGTTGGTTATTTGGGCTCTAATCTTTTTGTGAGGAGGATTTACCGAAATATCAAGTGTGATTAGTAATTTCCAAGAAGAGAACCAAGGCTGCTTCCTCATGCTCAATAGGCATTCTGAAACTGAGCAGAGGCGTTTTATAATCTATTGGGAACCTAACTGTCTTTTACAGGTAAAGTCCACAATGATCCAAGATGGCATGCAAGTCTTTGGAATTTGGAGGTGCCCTTTGTCCCTTTTTCCTGGGCCGAAGAAGAAATCTTTTCGTACTTAAATTAGAAGTAGGGATTGTTTTATAATCTAAAGGTTAGTATGATGTTAGACTCTTCTGTCATGTAGTTATTATTCTCTTCCCTCTAAAATGGATCCTAGTACTGCCCCTTACATTACATTTTGTCTGTTTTTGATTTTACTATTATTGCCTTGTTGGGGCATTTGGAGCAGTATAACCTTTAGGGAATTGAATTTTGTGCCATTGAATTGTATGGGGGAGAACAATTATTTCTTATATATGTATTGCAGTATATTTATTGCCTTCAAACTTTTACTCTTACAAATAGAATTAATTTTTAACTTTCCACAAGTAGTTTTGGCTACTTTCGGTTTTTTCCTACTATCTCTACCTTCTTTTACTACATACATGATACATTCTGTGATCTACTCATGTTATATGGTTCAGTTGTCTCCCCACTTAACCTGGAAATTATTGATCATTCTTCTTGAATCTGTGAGATAGGTTATACATGTACTCTAAAGTACTTAATGTTTATTTATTTTTTTTTGACCTCGAAAGGATGACAACAAGTACATAAATAAATTACAATTATGTTATTTAGTTGGGATCCATTAGTATAAAAATAGAAAGACGGGTTAGTATATGTACTTTTGCATGGTCAATAAAGATGATTTTTTTTTTTTTTTTTTTTTTTTTTTTTTACCATCTTTCTTCTACTTTTCTTATCTTAATGTATTAAAGAATGCACTTAGATAATATCTTTTGCAGGACTGAGGGAGTATATGGTGAGTTTTACCTGAGCTTGGGCAGGTTCTTTGGCCCAATATTCCAATTAGGTAGAATTCAGCTGGAATTAAGGTCTGAAGTGTTATGTTTGCTATGGATACTATTTTAGTAAACAGATCTCTCACCGTCCAAATGTGAGATCTAAGAGTCGAGATCAATTTGGGTTGGGTCCGATCGTTAGGTATTTTGTCGGCTATAGAAATTATTATCAACGGCCAATGTAATGATCAAGTTGTCCTCGAAGATTAGTAGTAGAATTTTTCCTAGCCTCTAAAAACCGGTACAAAATTTTGACATCAGTCAGGTTATAACAACCGTGAAGATTCAAAAAATTAGTTAATTGATAATAGAATCCCCACCCACCCCAAAGATCGTCATGCCTCACCCCACATCACATAATTTCATAATGGTCTAATGGCATCATCATTATCCTTAAATTACACACTAGATAAAGTATAACAAATCTCACAAACCTCTTTCTTAACCTAAATGAAAGGCCAATAATTAATGCAAATTGTAAGGACCAAATTAAAAAAAAAAACTTGTAACTTATTGATAAGGTGAACCGTGCTATGTTGCCATGTGGAGGATAGGATTCCTTCACTCACACTATTTCCACAAGCCCCTCCATGCATTAAATTTCCTCACCACTCAAAACTATCCTTTTAACTCTTGCATTTCCTCTCCTCCCAACTCCCACTCACAAAGCCCAAATGGCCACCACACTTTCCGGCCCCATGATGAGCACCTCCTTCCTCCGCCGTCAGCAGCCGGTGGCCACTGGCTTCCGGGCCAACATGGGTCAGGCTCTGTTCGGACTCAAACCATCCAACAAAAACAGGGGAGGCAGAGTAACTTGCATGGCCACGTATAAAGTGAAGCTGCTTACACCAGAAGGGGAGAAAGAATTTGAGTGCCCAGATGATGTTTACATTTTGGACCAAGCTGAAGACATTGGAATTGACCTCCCATATTCTTGCCGGGCCGGATCCTGCTCTTCATGTGCAGGGAAAGTGGTGTCGGGTAAAGTTGATCAGTCGGATCAGAGCTTTCTTGAAGATGAACAAATGGATGCTGGTTATGTTCTTACTTGCCATGCTTATGCTCAGTCTGATGTTGTTATTGAGACCCACAAGGAGGAAGAAGTTGTTTAATTTAAATTTAAATTTAATTCAATAATTATTTACATGGAGGATTTAGGCTTATAGCTAGTTCCCTCCTCATGCTGCTTGCTTTGTTTTGTTTTGTCATGTAACTTTGTTTCAATGGAACAAAGAGTTGAATAATGTTGTTTTGATTTAGTTATTTTCTTGATATTTTAGAGTTCAATTTTGAGACTATTTTAAATGTACTTTTAAAAGTCAAACTTGATATTATATATATATATATATAGCATCCATAAATAATTCAGAACTCATAAAATGAAAAATTCCCAAGAAGCAAGGGCAATCTTCATTCATGGCTAGCTATATTGTATGAAAACTTTTAGGTGGTACATCTAAGATGAGATATACAGGGCAAAAAAAGGTAAAATCTAACGCATGTTCTTATATACACCATGCAGTTCGTCAGTTGAAAAAAGTAAAATCTAATGCATGCATGTTCTTAATTTTTGTTACAAATTTCAGCTACTATTTCAGTTTTAGACTTTGATATCTATTCAAGCAAAACACAAAAACAACTTTGAAGTGAACATGTGATCTAATAAAATATTATTAAAATAGCGTATTGAAATTTGACTTGAATTATTAAATATGGTATCGGAGTTCTTAAATATAATATTTCTTAACATCGTAAAATGTGACATATACGAAATATTTGGATATAATTGAAAAATTCAAATATTATTATTATTTTTTAACACTAACAGTTCAATATTAATTGTAATTCATATTCGACATAAAATTAATTGTTAATAAATGGTTTTCCAAAAAAATAAATAAGAAAGGTGTAATTGAGAGAAGCCTCATCCGATAAAATAAACTCCACAGGTAGAGGATAGAATTTCCACACGCCACACAGTTTCCAACCATTTCCTCTTCTTAGCACTCTCAAGTCTTTGTCTCTCCTCCCAGTTTCAACCAACAATGGGGGCAACCATACTCTCCGGCACCATGATGAGCACCACCTTCCTCCGCCGTCAGAACCCGGTAACCACCAGCCTCCGGGCCAACTTGGGTCAAGCCCAATTCGGACTCAAATCATCCAACAAAAACAGGGGAGGCAGAGTAACTTGTATGGCTGCATACAAAGTGCAGAATTTGAGTTCTGGACCATTTAGAGGCAGACATATAGCTACAATCCTGGATCCAATAGAGATATGAGCATATACATATATTTTCTATGCTCTAAAATATATATACGAAATATAATATTACTCCTCTTTATTATGAAATGAAAAAACATTAAATTATTAGACACAAATTATTTTAGTTATTTAAATAAAATATTAATATTTATGTTTCGTTTAAATAAAATATAGTATATTTTTAAGTGCAATAACATAATTTTTTTGTAATGATGTTAGATATTAGACATCACACGATAAATATTATTCTTTTAAATTTATATAATATATATATAATTCTATTCCAAGTAAAAATAACTTAATTTTCAAGTGAAAAACAAACTCTTCTACAAAATAATAAAAAATTACATCAAAGGAAATCTTAATAGGAAAGAGATGAAAGGAAAATCTATATATATAAAAATATATATATATATATATATATATACCCAGAGGAAAGTTTATAGGAAGCTAAAGAGTTTTTGGAGAATGCAATGTATTTTCACATGAGAAGAGAATAATATTAAGAGTGAAATGAAAAACATTAAATTATTAGACATAAATTTTTTATAAATATTTTATAAATTATATTTATGTTTCATTTAAATAAAAAAAAAACTCTTACCCATTTTAGTAAAATAACTTTAATAATAAAAAAACAAACTCTTGTACAATATAATAAAAAAATTACATTATTAATAGGAAAGAGATTGAAAGGAAAATCAAGAGAAAGTTTATAAAATAATTTTTGGAGAATGCAATTGCAATTATTTTCAATGAGAATAAAAATTCAAATCCCATTCATTCCCAGATCGCAATGTCAAAATTGACCTCACCTCCTCTCTTATGTAGTAACTAAAACCCCTTAAATCCTAGTTTTTCTCTCTCTACATGGTGTTACTCTATCACTAACTAGAACCACCACCACTAATGGCGATGTCCGCCCTCCGTCTCCGCCGTTCACCTTCTCTCTCTTCCTGTATTTTCAACCACTACAAGCGTCTCTGCTCTTCCGTTCTGGCACTCCCCGTACCGCCACAACCGTCTCTCTCCTCCTCCTCCCAAAACCCTAAGCTCGATCGCCTAAACTTTCCGTCTCTCTCCTCCTCCCAAAACCCTAAGCTCGATCGCCTTAACATTCCGTTTCCATCTAAAGTTTCTCTCTCGTCGGGGCCGAGAACTTCGTACAGAGATAACAATGACGATAACAAAACCTCACCTGACGAGGGTTGCGATTACACTCACTGGCTAATTACTATGGAATTTCCTCAAGATCCGAAACCTTCCCCTGAAGAAATGTTTGAAACCTATGTCAAGACCGCCGCCAAAGTTCTCGGAAGGTCTATTTATCTCTCACTCTATATTGGGTCATAATTTTGGTGAATTAAAGTCCTATACTCAAAAAAGTATTTTGAAGAAACTGAAAATGTAAAGTAAGGTAGTTAAAAAAATACGTGTTTACTGTTTACAAATGGTACCCTAATTCATTGAATCAAAATCTTTTATTGCAAATGGTAATTAAGTATGAGCTTTTATTGATGGGTTATTTGGTTGGCCGTGTAAATGGGGTCCAAACTGATGTATGTAGAGATTGTTACATGATTAAGTTGCTAGTTATAACATTGATAGTCTTCATATCCTCATTTTGGATATGCATTTGCTTCATTGCCTAAGAGCATGAGTTGGGTTGAGGTACTGATACTTGAATTTGGGACAACTGTTGGAATGTGTTAGACACGTGTCCAATTTGTAATTATGGAAGATAAATAAGAAGATGGTACTGACAATGAAGGGCTTTTGCTCCATGATTAAAGCAAGAAATATAAACCTCTTTTTCTCATGATATTCATATCCTTGAACATTTTAGTGCAAAATGGATAACTATATTGAATTTCATTTACACGCATGTCAACTTCCCTGTATCTAATATGCACACTTTCAAGCTGAATTTGTGTATACTAAAATTTGGATTCAACAAGGTCTGACCTGAATATGTCCCCGCACTAGCCCCTGTAATATGGTCAGCTTGCATACAATGCATCATTTTGAATAAATTTGTGCTGCATCCTTAACCTGACTATTGTTTTCTTTTATTTTTCCTTATAATAATCTTTCAAGTGGCTTTATTGGGTCACTACTTTTTGGTGAAAAATTATGCAGTAATGCTTTTGTGGTTGATGATAAATGCTTGTCACTTTGGACTTTGATTTTTAGGCTAATTTTGGTATATTTTTTGTATTGCCTTAGTGTTGAAGAGGCAAAGAAAAAAATTTATGCCTGTAGCACAACAACTTTTAACGGCTTTGTGGTTGAAGTGTCGAAGGAAATGTCAGAAAAGTTTAGAGGTGAGTATATAGCCTTAATTTATTGATAAAGGATGAAATTGGTTGCTGATGATTATTGTCAAATTTTGTTATAATCAGGTTTGCCTGGAGTTGAATTTGTTTTGCCAGATTCCTACATTGATCCAGGTAACAAGGAGTATGGAGGTAGCCTTGATTCCTACATTGTTATGGCATTGATTTATTGATAAAGGATGAAATTGGTTGCTGATGATTATTTTCAAATTTTGTTATAATCAGGTCTGCCTGGAGTTGAATTTGATTTTCCAGATTCCTACATTGATCCATTTAACAAGGAGTATGGAGGTAGGATTATTCTTTAAGTTGCTTAACTAATTCCACTTATTCCTAAGCCTTATATCTTTTTCTTTCCTTTGGAAATTAGATATTTTGCTCTTTCATGCATTTTTATTCATTTAGACTTGCATTACTGAAAATATCAGGAGACAGTCAAGCTACTATATCATTTGCAAGGTCAAGTGGAAGGTATGGTAATCGAAATAGGGATTTCAACCAGCCAAGAGGCTCCTATCAACAAGGGAATTCATCATTTGACAACCAAAGATCCACGCAAGGGAATGCAAGGAACTTCGGTCCACCACAAAATCCTCCACCTCAGCAGAATTATGGTCCTCCTAGAGTAGGTCCACCGCAGCAGAATGATGGTCCTCCTAGAGTAGGTGAAAGAAGAGATCCTATGCCAATGAATAATTCCCCTGCAGGACTAGAAAATTATCAAGGAGATAGAAGAGATCCATTGCCTTCTTATCAAGGAAATTACAGCCAAGGACAGAGAGGAAACTCTTATCCTCAAAGACAAAGAGGTTTCCCACCAGTAGAGCAACAGACGAATCATGTACCTCCTGAACAAAAGGATTTTGGAGTAGGCAATAGGAATTATGCTCCACAAGGTGGAGGTTTTGGGCAACGAGCGGGTGGAAATTTTGGGCAAGGCACAGGCGGGAATTTTGGGCAAGGTAATGGCAGAAATTATGGGCAAGCTGAGGGCGGAAATTTTGGGCAAGGAGCGGGTGGAAATTACAGTCAAGGATCTGGTGAATACTATGGGCAAGGGGCTGGTGGAAATTATGGGCAAGGAGCTGTAAGAAATTTTTGGCAAGGAGCTGGAGGAAATTTCGGGCAAGGAGCGGGCGGGAATTACGGTCAAGGAGTCGGTGAAGGTTTTGGGCAAGGCCTTGGTGGAGTCCCTGGTGTAGGCAGTAGGAATTATGCATCACCACAAGGTGGAGGTTTTGGGCAACGAGTGGGTTGGAACTTTAGGCAAAGCACAGGCGAAATTTATGGGCAAGGTGAGGGCAGAAATTTTGGGCAAGGAGCGAGTGGAAATTACAGTCAAGGATTTGGCGAATATTATGGTCAAGGAGCTGGTGGAAATTATGGGCAAGGAGCTAGAGGAAATTTCGGGCAAAGAGCGAGCGGGAATTACGGTCAAGGAATTGGTGGAGGTTTTGTGCATGGCCTTGGTGGAGTCCCTGGCATAGGCAATAGGAATTATTCATCACCACAAGGTGGAGGTTTTGGGCAACGAGTGGGTTGGAATTTTGGGCAAGGCACATGCGAAAATTATGGGCAAGGTGAGGGCAGACATTTTGGGCAAGGAGCAAGTGGAAATTACAGTCTAGGATCTGGCGAATATTATGGGCAAGGAGCTTGTGGAAATTTTGGGCAAGAAGCGGGCGGGAATTACGGTCAAGGAGTCGGTGGAGGTTTTGTGCAAGACCTCGGTGGAGTCTCTGGCGTAGGCAATAAGAATTATGCATCACCACAAGGTGGAGGTTTTGGGCAACCTACGGGTTGGAATTTTGGGCAAGGCACAAACGTAAATTATGGGCAAGGTGAGGGCAGAAATTTTGGGCAAGGAGCGGGTGAAAATTATAGTCAAGGATCTTGCAAATATTATGGGCAAGGAGCTGGAGGAAATTTCAGGCAAGGAGTGGGCAAGAATTACGGTCAAGGAGTTGGTGGAGGTTTTGGGCAAGGCCTTGGAGTCCCTGGCGTAGGAAATAGGAATTATGCATCACCACAAGGTGGAAGTTTTGGGCAACGAGCGGTTGGGAATTTTTGGCAAGGCACATGCGGAGATTATGAGCAAAGTGAGGGCGGATATTTTAGGCAAGGAGTGGGTGGAAATTACAGTCAAGGATCTGGCGATTATTATGGGCAAGGAGCTGGTGGAAATTATGGGCAAGGGGCTGGAGGAAATTCCGGGCAAAGAGTGGGCGGGAATTACGGTCATGGAGTCGGTGGAGGTTTTGTGCAAGGCCTTGGTAGAGACCCTGACCAAGAAACTGGCTCAAACTACAGGCAGAGGTATTCAGGACACGGGGAAAATCAGAGGTTTCAACAAGGGGAGCAGATAAACATGCAGCAGGAGCAGCAAAGGAACTATGTAGCTACAGGGCAATCAGGAACAGAACATGTAAGCTATCTTCCTCTTCATTTCTCATAGTTCTCTTCCCACTAAACCCTGATCCATTATACTAATAGTCAATAGACTCAAAAACAGATGGGCCAATTGAAAGCTTTCAGTTATATCACTCTTCATCCAAGTGATGTGAAGGTTAAAGCTGAGAAGTATTTTGAAAATTGACGATTAATATTATGTGATGCATTTATTTTGTTTTAGGTGCTGTATTAGTTCTTTTTCTATAATTCCAAGGTTTAGAACTTGGGATATTGTTCAGGGGAATTTTTTTGTTCAACTTTCTTATTGTTTCTTTTTCTTTTCAGCATATGTGAGAGTCCCACTGCATGAAATGTGCGCATAGCCCAATTTAATTAGCAAACTGAAAGTGCAGTTGTCCATCAAAAAGGATGTAAGATACTTGAAATAGATCCATGAGTCGATATTTGCATACTATCTATGCAAGAACTTCCAAAGACTGCTATTAAAAACTAACTTATTTCGAAGTGCCTTCTGCTTATCTGTTCATAAAAACTATAAATTACCAAATGAAACCACCACACAAGTGCTTTCCTATCTTCCTTTTCCCTTGTTGTACGCATGAGGTTCTTAGCAACCTGGCTTTAAAACAAAGAAATCCCTTATAAACTCCCGCAGCAGGACAGTGAGCTTTCTTGAAAGGTTTTCTTTTGCACTAATTCGTGTATGGTGTTACAGCAGCATGATTTTATACTTATTTTTACTGACGACTATAATTAAATGGCTAAAAGACAGGGTTACTGAGGTCCTTGGCTGTATCTTTTTGGTTGTTCTTGTTTTTTGATGAAATTGATGATATTTGTTAGTTTTGCAAAAAAAGTAGTTTTACAATAATATGATGATGAGATAGGCAATGATGATGAGATCTTGGTATACAGATTGGTAATGTTTTTGTGTTATTTTCTGCGGCAGTGGAGATATTGAGAAGATTCAAGCATTACATTCAGACGGGATACGCGATGAAACTATGCCAGCAAGTTTCAAGTGCTAACAAGGAGACATACTACATGCTGGAGTTTTGTTCCCACCAGCATGACAAGCTTCAAGATGTGGAATAATTAGAAAGGAAAGAAAAGTAGAGATGAGTATATTTTATTGTGCATTTCTGATCCACCATTAAGTTATAATTGTAGCTCCGGTTGACATATTTTATAAATATTATTGTAAAATGTTGACCATCAGAAATTATACCTTATACCCCTGATTGTGTGAAACAAAATTATGAATCTTAATAGAAGAGTCGGTAGTGCGTACCTGATCCCCACAATTCCATACAATTCATCTTCCATGTAATTTGTGAGTGCATATTACATATGAAAGAAGATTCAGTATAAAAATATACTATATGTATTCGTGCCTCTGGCATACATGGACGGTCCAGATGATTTATTAGGGTGAGCGGGAAATTCAAAATCAATTGTATTTTGTTAGATAGATATAGCTGTAGCAACGAGATTAATGTTTATTAAAGTCAGTCTTAGTAAACATTAATCTCGTTGATAATTTAAGATTATCAACCCTTAGTAAAAATTAATAATGGGTATAATAAAAGAATGTGAATATAATGTTTATCCTTGCTATACAAAACAAATAAATATAAACACAATCAGAATAATTCTAAGCAATCTATACAGTAGAAGGAAGACAACTCCTACATTACTAGAGTCTTGAGTAGAGAATATGCAACTTTTATGTGGCGAGAAAACAAGTGAGAGTGTTGTGGGATAAGTGATACAGAAACATCACACTTGTGTCTTACAAGCTATAGACTCGTAGCACCTCTAGTCAATGTAGCCGAAAAATTCTGCCCTGTTGAACAGTGATACAACCATAAAAATTGTAAAGGTAGTTTTACTATAATATGATGATGAGATAGACAATTATACTATCAAGGCAGTTTCTGTTTCTGTTTCTTGGTATACAGATTGGTAATGTTTTTGTGTTATTTCCTGCACAGCAGGGGTGATACTGAGAAGATTCAAGCATTACATTCAGACGGGATACGCGATGAACTATGCCAACAAGTTGTTAATGTGAAATTTGCATGTTGTTTAAGCAATGTGAATGGAATAGTACTGTAAAATGAGCAGAGTAATATAAGTGTACAACCAAAATCTTCTAGTTTTTATGGCTATCAATACTTGCTACATATTTTATTAGTATTTTTTTGGGCAAAGGTGTAAAAATGTTTCTGACGTTTACCCGAAGTTCCATTTACATCTTGTACTTTTTTTTTCAAAAGTGCACTTGATGTTACAAATTTTAGGTACTTTTTTTCCTTCAAAAGTACACTTGACGTTACAAATTTTAGGTTAACTGTGCCTCTGCCCCTAACGGACATGCCACCTAAACTAACTCGACTTACACCTAGACATTTTTTGCTGTAGACAGAACAAAAGCCTTTCCGTATTTCAAAAAGGCCAAGAAGTCCTAATCAATTTCTTCAAAGAAAGAAAGACGAAATCGAAGAGGAGAAGAAATTAAGCCTTAATCGACCTCTCTATACTTTTTGAAATTGGTCGAAGAATCGCCATGGCTTACTATTCGTCGTCATCTTCATCTTCTGCTCGAAGACGCGCCATTGATGTTGATTACGAAGCTATGTCGTTGTGTTATTGTGGGTTAAGAGCTCCTCTATGGACCTCATGGAGCGAAAGAAATCTTGGCAGAAGGTTTTTCTAATACTCGAAATTCAGAGTAAGTTCTTATAATTTAGTTTGATTTAATATTTGGAAAATGTTTTTACCTACAACAATTGAATAATTTTTAATTTTTGAATTCTGGAAAGAGGGGATGTGGGTTCTTTGTATGGCATGACCCACAAATGTGTGAGAGGACAAAGGTTATCATAAATGATCTGGAGAGGGAGAACAAGATTTTGAAATATGCCGCTAACTCAATGTAATTGGTGAAATTGGTTAATGAAAGTCTTTGTTTGTGAATTGTAATGTACTGCTTTGTGACTTGTAATGTTTCTTTTACCTCAATGTCAAAGAATTGTTGAATCAACTTAGTTAATGGAAGTCATTTTTTTTGTGTATCATTGTGAATGAGTTGCGTAAGTGACATGAGTAAATGTACATTACAAGCAAAGACAACTATCGAACATCTTTTCTGAGGCTGCTTTGTGTCTTTTAATGTTTTTGTTAACTTAATCTGGTTGTCAATGAGTTGAGCAAGTTTAATATATTGAACAAAATATATTGCCAAAAGATAGTATCAAATTTTGTTGCTAAAATATAGGTTGCAGAAACATGTTCATTACATTTCTTTTAACTGAGCATACACAATTCAACATTATCCAAAATATATTCCCCAAATTTATTGTTCAGTTCCAAAAATATAACTAGAAGAAGTACAATTGCAAAGTAGACGCTAATTAAAAAAATAGTTTAATGGTCAATTTTTCAAACAGCCACAACAGTTAGAAGTTCGGTTATCTCCACTACCATTAAGAGGAATTCCTTGTGACTTGCTTGCATTGCTGCTCCTACCAATTCTTTCATCCCTATTTGCCATAAGATGTGTGGTAATGATGCAACTTATACCCCTCCATTGCAGTCCTGGAGGTCTGAAAGGCATGTTAGACATGCATGTTTACAGTTCCACCATCAGCTCTATGGTTTATTTTTCTACTGTCAACTGAAGATAATGCTTTGTTTGTAGCTTTGTCTGCTTTTAGTTGAACTTCAATAGGGATTGAAAATCTAGTGTTAGGATTAACTATAGGTGACTGTGTCTGACTTTCTTAATTGAGAATTGTTAATGATATGCCACTATACATGTACATAACATAACATCATGCTTTGCAATTAGAAGCTTGCACATTCTACTATATCAATCATAATGAATTACATATCAATTACTTTGTATGTTACTAAACCAGTGCTGTCATCATATAACAACTCAAAACCTTCACAATGATTGAATTGCTTTTTGGAATGAGCTCTTGCAGCAGATCAAACTTGTAATTTTGAAAGCCTTGGCCTTAAAAGCCTGACATCCCATGTTGTCACGCTGTTTCAGCAATTTAATCAATTTATCAAAATCCAATAGACTATGCATGTGAAACCCCAGATTTTATGAATAAAGAATTAATTTTCTCGAAATAAATTTTTTTTATATTATGGTGTGAATTTGAGATAATGTTATAGTTGTGGGTAATATTTATAAATTTTGCAAAGTATGCAAGTTGTCATATTATATTCGATTGGTCTGGGAATATTCATTTTAAATGCAGAAAATATTAAATCGACTTTTATAATCATTAGTGGACCCCACAACGGAATTATTATCGGATTGAGAAAATGACAAAAAAAATTATTAAAAATAATGGCGGAAGTTTTACTGGTTAATCTTTGTTGAACTACTTTCAAGTAGTAAAAGTACAATGTCTGGCGTTGTTGCGTACAAGAAGCACACGATATTGATTATTGATATTTATGTGAGAAGTCACTCATTTTTGTTCAATTATTACTACAATAGTTCTTGCGTATAAGATCTCACATTATTTGATTCAATTATTGTTGATTTAGAAGTTTTGTTTTATTCTTAATAAAATAGAAACATCTTTTATATAAAACAAAATACTTTATTAAAGTTATTCATAAATAGAATATATTATATTCTATTATGCATAGTGTTTTGCATAGTAAAATCTTTTATATAAAAATGAATACTTTATTAAAGTTATTCTATAAATAGAATATATTATATTTTATTATGCATAGTGTTTGCATAGTAAAAAATCTTTTTATATAAATAGAATATATTATATTTTATTTAAAAGATTTTTCTTTAAATATGGATAGTCGATTAAAGTAAATCAATACTGACCGTTCATGGATTAATTCTTATCGCATTCCATTTTTCTATAAATATAAGCTCATTCCTTCATTATTTTCTTACAAATTCACCGAACTCTGTAGAGAGAAACTATAGAGATAGAAAAAAAAGTTTTACGCTACTTTACTACTCTTATATCAAGTATTATTTTACGGTAAGGATATTATTCTTTTGTATTCAAGAAGAGAACTTACATTATTCCATTTCTTTATTGTTCGTTGGAATAACTTTTGTATCTGTACGCTGGCTACCCTATACTTGGTGACATTCTTCATTATTATTCTCATTATTATTATTCTGCTTGGAATATCCCATACATGTTATCTGTATACGGACTGGTTCCATTTTTATTATTTAAATCTTTATTATTACGCCGAATATCACATTCATGCATATATATCTGTAGGACTGGTTCCATCATTTATTATTTCGCATTTATTATTACATTGGAACATCCCATTGGTGTGAATTTCACCCGACCGGTTCCGTTATTATTATTCATTGAAATAACCGCCTATGCCGGCAATCCGCATGCATGGTGATATCTTTTGTTATTCCATTCGGTATTATACTCAGTTGATTAAAATTTTGACTTCTATACTCCATGAAATTAGTGGAATATCCTTGATATTTGCACTTCATCCAGTATCTTTTCGTGGAAATATTCTTCTAAGCATTCTTGAATTTTACTTTACAAAGCAGTATCATGTTGACAATTGGGACTTTATTGGTTCCTGGATAAATTAATTCTTGAACTTGTTTTTATTGAATTCTTATATCATTGTCATCATCCTCATGTATATGTTATGTTGAAAGTCATCTGTGGCCTGTAGTGCATAGATGAACTTGGTATGATTATGACCAAGGATTATTTGGTATAATCATGGTAGTAATGTTACAAATGATGTGAAAATTAAAAGTCCTCATTGGCCGTAGTGCATTGATGGGCGCTTTTTGGTATGATTATGGCTATGGATTCTCTTCGGCCAAGGGAGCAAAGATGAATTGTTTTATGGCATGATTAAGACCGTTGATGAAAACACGATTATCTTTGGCTCGTAGAGCATGGATAATTCGTGGTCGTGATACTAAAAATATCCTTGGCACATAAATGCGGGATGATTTCATGATGTGGATTATTTATTAAAATTTGAGTCTCAAATGATAAATGTGATGAAAAAACCTTTTAAATCATAAAAGATAGTAGATTTTATTTTCTACTTGACTCTTTTAATGGATTGCTTGTTCCGCTGCAGTTAAACTTGATGTCTATTATATTTTATCAGTTTAACATTGTTAGAGACTAATGATAATTTATTCTGCATTATCTTAATCATAATATTTTTTACTGGGCTAGTTGAGCTCACCCTTTCTTTCACTGTTTTTTTCAGGAAATGAGAATATAGCTGGGACGAGTCGGAGAGCGGAGTGATGGTCCAGATGATAGCATTAGTAGTCCTCACTATTTTGTGAAATAGTGTGATAATAATTGTAATGAAGACTCCTTTTGAGTTTGTATAATCTCTAGTAGACAATAATTGTATTCAAACTCACAGTTTATGTTTTATCGTATTGTATACGATAGTTGTATTAGTAAGTTGTATTTGAATTCTGTACCATGTATCTGGCAACCCAAGATGGGTGATGTATACCTAATTTTGGGGGGTGTCACAGTTGGTATCAAAGCTTAGGGATATGATCCCTGGCTAAGATGTGAGATAAGAACTAGGAGGGGAGAGACATGGAATTCCTTCGCTAGTATGACTTACCTAAGTTTATTTGGTATTTAATTAGTCGGTCAAAGTATAGGGATAATATGTGATATGTTAATTAACCCTTGTTTTGTGGCAGTGTTTGAAAATGGCATCCGAGAATGTTGAGATTATCAATGGAGCACAGGAGACCGTTGAGTCTCCACAGATCAATAATCGGGATAATGTGCAACGGAGGACAATACTCCTCATGAAAACAATAACACCGGCGAAATGGTCAATAATGGTTTGGTCGAGGCTTTATGCAATTCATGCAACAACAAAGTAAGGTAGCTCCTCGCCCAAAATGGTGTAAATATCGATAACTCTCGACGGCCACCGCTAAGTAGTTTAAGGAGCAATTCATGCAACAACAGGCGAAGGCGCCTCGTCCATAATGCAGTGGAAACAATGGTAACCCAGCTGGTCACCGCTAAGCGATTCAAGGAGCTGGGACCACCGAGTTTCGGGAAAGCCGAACCACTTAAGGCGAGACATGGATAAAGCAGATTACCAAGATATTTGATGTCTTGGAATGCTCGGAGGAGCAAAGGTTCCATTCGCCACCTTTATGTTGCGTGAAAAAGGAGATCATTGGTGGGAATCAGAAACGTACCCGGCCGGCGACTCAAGATGTCTTGGGAGAAGTTCCAAGAATTATTCAACGACAAGTACTTTCCTGAAAGTATTCGTCACATGAAGGAGGTAGAATTCATCAAGCTGGAGCAAAATAATATGACCGTGTCGCAGTACGACGCTAAGTTTGCAGAGTTATCCGGTTTGCATCCCATTTGGTCGATAATGAGGAGCGAATGACGCGAATGTTTTTGCGAGGTTTGAAACCCGATATACGTCAATACCTCATTTCTCACAAACTTTGTTTATATTCGATGTTGTGAATAGGGCTCGCTTATTGAGCGCGATAATGAGTCAAGACAACCAAAAGGCAACGACCAACAACACGATAATAATCATACTCTGGCAATTGGCGGCCATCGCCGAACAACGATAACCATCGTGGGAATATTATTATGCCAAGAATAAGTAACCATTTTAAATTGTAATCATGGCCAAGATAATAAGAATGGACATTTTAAGAAGAGAGGTTCAACAATGACGTGAAGACGCTTACAGACCAAAGACCGTTTCAAAGGAAGAAGAATGACTACTGGGTCAGTATGTTTCAAATGCGGACAAGAGGGACACATCCGTCAAACCTGCATTGAATAATCCAAAGCGTGTTTTAATTGCGGAAGAGAAGGTCACCTAGCTCGATTTTATCGTATGGTGAAGTCAAGTCCAGCTGGGATAGTGATGCCAAAGGATGTCCCAGACAAGCTAAAGCCGGTAGTTTAAGAAAGAGCATTTTTTTTTCTTGACAAGGAACCTGAATAAAATTATCACGAGTAAGTTAATCATAAGTTCTTACGAAGTCTATACCGTGTTAGATACCGGTTTTACTCACTCTTTTATTTCACCTAGTTGTGTTCAATATTTGTACTTAACTCCGGAGAAGTTAAACTTTGATTTATCTATTGAAACTCCATTGGGAGAAACCTTCGTTACCTCCACTATTTATAAATCTTGTTTGATTCAAATCGACACTTTCACGTTACCTGTCGATCTTATCTCTTTGAAAATACTTGCCTTTGATGTATTTTTTTTTTTGAAACGATTGGTTAAGTACTCATCATGTTTTTCGTAAGGTTGTTAGCTTTTATAATCCTAACCAACCTATTATGCGAATTCAAGCAACCAAACCACTAAATTCAATCATTATCATATCAAGCCATAAGTAAAGAGCCCCGATCCTTTTGTTGATGACTTCCTGGTGTGGAATGCACCGAAGCCAGACTTTCTGTAGGCGACGTCGTGAATGACGATGACAAGTTGATAGGTATCATTGTGAGGTGCTATCTAGGTTAAGGGATAGAAGTTACAGTTGGTATCAATGTGACGTACTATCCAAGTCTTGGATGAGAGTAACAGTTTTGAATGATATTTCTATCGTTAATAAATTTCTTGACATATTCATGAAGACTTCCTAGCCTACCCCTAGAGCGTGAAATTGAATTTTGTATTGACCACGGTACAAAACCCATTTCTAAAACCCTCAAATATTTCTTTACTTAAAACGAACGTAACATGCGCCAAATACGTTGGCTCAAGCTGTTGAAGATTACGATCGTACCATTCAATACCATCGTGGGAAAGCGAACGTGGTAGCTAACGCGTTGAGTAGAAGATCGTATGCGTTTACGAGTGCGATGTTGTTAACACAAAGGCCCATTTCGTACGACTTACAAATGATGAAGATAGAGTTAAAGACTCTAGGAACCCAAGTGAAGATAACGAATATACGAGTAGAATCGACTTTAATCGATAAAGTTAAAAGCCGCCAAGCTACATACTCGTGAGTGATGAATGTGAAGAAGAAGGTTCAAGAGGGCGTTATTCTAGAAGCAAGAATCGACGAAGAAAGAAAATCTCAACCCTCGATTTAATTGGCCCATTTGAAATCCTCGATGAAGTAGGAACTGTGGCCTATAGACTCGTTTTATCGCCAAGTATGTTGCGTGTTCAGAACTTTTTTTTTCGTATCGATGTTACGTAAATATGTGGATGACCCGAACCACATTATTAATTTAGAATCGGACGAGATAGCAGATGATTTAACGCATGATATCTCGTGTTAAAATCTTGGATAAGAAGAATCGTATCAAACACTCAAGGGTTATACCTCAAGAGTTAGAATCTGAAATGAAGTCAAGGTATCCTCACCGTTTCTAAAGATACCAGTATCGCACGTAAATTTCGAGGGCTTAAATTCCATAAGGAGGGAGATTGTGAAACCCCGTTTTATGAATAAAGAATTAATTTTCTCGAAATAATTTTTTTATATTATGGTGTGAATTTGAGATAATGTTATAGTTGTGGGTAATATTTATAAATTTTGCAAAGTATGCGAGTTGTCGTATTATATTCGATTGGTGGGAAATATTCATTTTAAATGTAAAATATTCAATGCGACGACAATCATTGGTGGACCCCATTAACGAAATTATTATTTGATTGAGAAAACGCGATAAAAATATTTTATTGAAAATAACGGCGGAAGTTTTACTGGTTGATCTTCGTTGAACTACTCGGTAGTAAAAAATACTGATGTCTACGTTGTTGCATAGTAGCACGCGGTATTGATTATTGATATTTATGTGAGAAGTCACTCATTTTGTTCAATTATTGCTACAATAGTTCTTTACATAGTATCTCACATTATTTGATTCAATTATTGTTGATTTAGAAGTTTTTTTTATTCGTAATAAAATAGAAACATCTTTTTATATAAAACAAAATACTTTATTAAAGTTATTATATAAATAGAATATATTATATTCTATTATGCATAGTGTTTTTTGCATAGTAAAATCTTTTTATATAAAATGTATTAATACTTTATTAAAGTTATTCTATAAATAGAATATATTATATTTTATTATGCATAGTGTTTGCAGAGTAAAAATCTTTTATATATAATAGAATATATTATATTTTATTTAAAAGATTTTTCTTTAAATATGGACCGTCGATTAAAGTAAATCAATCTGGACCGTTCATGGATTAATTCTTATGCATTCCATTTTCCTATAAATAGAAGCTCATTCCTTCATTATTTTCTTACGAATTCACCGAACTCTAGAGAGAAAACTATAAAGAGAGACTATAGAGATAGAAGAAAAGTTTTCTCGCTACTTCACTACTCTTATATCAAGTATTATTTAACAGTAAGGGATATTATTCTTTTGTATTCAAGAAGAGAACTTACATTATTCCATTTCTTTATTGTTACATTGGAATAACTTATATATCGAACTACTACCCTATACTGGTGACATTCTTCTATTATTCGTCTTTATTATTACATTGGAATATCCTCATGCATCTATACGCTGTGGGACTGGTTCCATTTTTATTATTCCGTCTTTATTATTCTCGCCGAATATCCTCACATGCATCTTATATATGGGACCTGGTTCCACCATTTATTATTTTGCATTTATTATTCTGTTGGAACATCCTGTTGGTGTGAATTTCACCTGACCTGGTTCCGTTATTATTATTCTGTTGAAATAACCGTCTATGCGAAGTACCGCATGCATGGTGATATCTTTTGTTATTCCATTCGGTAGTGGAATATCCTTGATATTTGCGCTTCATCCAGTATCTTTTCGTGAAAATATTCTTCTGAGCATTCTTGAATTTTACTTTACAAAGCAGTATCATGTTGACAATTGGGACGTTATTGGTTCCTGGACAAATTAATTCTTGAACTTGTTTTATTGAATTCTTATATCATTGTCATCATCCTCATGTTTATGTTATGTTGAAAGTCATTTGTGGCCTGTAGTGCATAGATGGACTTGGTATGATTATGACCAGGGATTATTCGGTATAATCATGACCGTAATGTTACAAATGATGTGAAAATTAAAAATCCTCATTGGCCGTAGTGCATTGATGGGCGATTTTGGTATGATTATGGCTATGGATTCTTTCTTGACGAGGGAGCAAAGATGAATTATTTTATGGCATGATCAGGACCGATTGATGAAAACACGATTATCTTTGGCTGTAGAGCATGGATAATTAGTGGTCGTGATACTAAAGAATATCCTTGGCCCGTAGTGCGAGAGATGATTTTTTCATGATGTGGATTATTTATTAAAATTTGAGTCTCGCGATACTTGATGATGAAAAACCTTTTAAATCATAAAAGATAATAGATTTTATTTTCTACTTAACTCTTTTAATGGATTGCTTGTTCACCTGCAGCTTAAACTTGATGTCTATTATATTTTATCGGTTTAACATTGTTGGAGACTAATGATAATTTATTCGCATTATCTTAGTCATTATATTTCTTCTTTGGGCTAGTTGAGCTCACCCTTTCTTTCACTGCTTTTCTTGAAAATGAGAATATAAATTTGGGGACGAGTCTGGGAGCGGGAGTGATGGTCCGAGAGGATATCATTAGTAGTCCTCACTATTTTGTGAAATAGTGTGATAATAATTGTAATGAAGACTCCTTTTGAGTTTGTATAATCTCTAGTAGACAATAATTGTATTCAAACTCACGATTTATGTTTTGTCATATTGTACCTGACGAGTTGTATTAGTAAGTTGTATTTGAATTCTGTACCATGTATCTGGCGACCCAAGATGGGTGTTGTATACCTAATTTGGGGGCGTCACAGTATATTTTGAAGTGGATGATTAGATGAATATATGAAATGTTTGAACTGGATGATTATTAATATGAAATATATTTTTTGGAAGATTGAATTATGGTTCTGTGTTTTACTATATATTCTTACAGTCGGTGAATACATTTTGGTCCTGTAATGTTATATAATGCATTTTGGTGCCGTAATTTTGGTGAATACATTTGGTTGTTATGGTTCATGATAGGGTACTTATAAACATATGTTATTTTGGTTATGTAAATCCTCTGTATTTTGAATTTCTTTGTGTGTTTATGGTTCATGTTCTGCTTCTATATTTTCCTAATTGTCTTAATAAGTTGTTTGTTATGTGCATAGGTTGGTCTCATATTCATTATGAGTCTGCTGCATTCATTTCTTCCTGCCATATTAAACATGAAGTCATAATAAACCAAACCAAACCAAACATTAATTCAATGCTCTGCTTCAATTTTGCCTAATAAGCATTCAATTCAAAACTAAACATGTATTCACATTTTAAGTCAAATCAACATTCAAAACATACTTGCCAACCATCAAAACCAACATTAAGCATTCAATACATATTTGCCAAAATAACCTTCAATACATAATTTAAACATTTATTACATTCAAATATACAAATCTACACATTTTGTTGCAATACAATGAAAAACAAAATCCAAGAAATTACTAACCCAATCCATAATTTCTTCTTCATCGAACTTTGTTTGTTAATTTTCTTCCTCAACTGCTGCCCTTATCTTTGCTGCACCAAAATCGCTTCTTCTTCATTTCTTTCTTCATTGTTTATCTCACCTTTGCTCATCAATGTGTTCCCAATTTCCATCTTCATTATTACTTCCATTAAACTCTCAATTTTTTCATTGTTTCTTTATATCTTTCCCCTTATTACATTCAAATATACAAATCTACACATTTGGTTACAATACAATGAAAAACAAAATCCAAGAAACTACTAAACCAATCCATAATTTCTTCTCCATCGAACTTTGTTTGTTACTTTTCTTCCTCAACTGCTGCCCTTATCTTTGCAGCACCAAAATCTCTTCTTCTTCATTTCTTTCTTCATTGTTTATCTCATCTTTGCTTATCAATGTGTTCCCAATTTTCATCTTCTTTATTACTTCCATCAAACTCTCAATTTTTTCATTGTTTCTTTCTATCTTTCCCTTTAGTAGCAATATCACTTCCCTTGATCTCTCTGTAAATGGAGGATCACACCATTTAAAGAACCTACAACACAACATGTTATCCTGCAACCAGTTGCACACAAATCCAACCATCAAGCCCATAACATATATTCTTTTACAACATACAACAAATATATGCTTTTACCAAGCACGAAATTGGGTATTTAAGTAAGCAAAAATATAACAATCTTCCATTTCACTCTATAATAACTTTTTCTAAAATTAGTTAAAGTTGTTGAATCTTAGATTCCCATAGTATATACAATAAATGGATAGCTTCAAGTGTTTACAATTTACAAAAATTGTAACATCTAGTCATATGTTGGTGGTTTAAGTGTGTAAATGTAGTAGATAGCCATCCTCTCTTTGGAATCATCATCTTTTAAAATGTTCAAATAACTCCTCAAACATCTAATACTCAAATATTTAACAACACCAGATGTGTTGTTAAATATTACAACAAACATTATGTGTGACGCCCCCAAAATTAGGTATACGTCACCCATCTTGGGTCGCCACTTACATGGTACATAAATTAAAATACAAACTTAATTATACATCTGTCGTGTAACATACGACAATACATAAACTGAGAGTTCTAATAGGAATATTGTCATTTAGACAATATCCATACTCAAGGAGTCCTCATTACATTTATTGTCACACTATTTAACAGAATAATGAGGACTACTAATGCTATCTTCGGGACCATCACTCTTTTCCCCGACTCGTCCCAGCTATATTGTCATTTCCTGAAGAGAACAGTGAAAGAAAGGGTGAGCTCAACTAGCCCAAAGAAGAAATATTATAACTAAGATAATGCGAATAAATTATCAATAGTCTTCAACAATGTTAAACCGATAAAATACAATAGACAACCGGTTTAATCATGCGTGAATATGCAATCCATTAAAAGAGTCAAGTAGAAAATAAAGTCTACTATCTTTTAGGTTTTAAAAGGTTTTCATCAATTTTATCACTAAGACTCAGGTTTAATGAATAAACCATAATATCTAATCATCCTCGTACCACGGTCAAGGATTTTCATCAAATTATCAATGGTCATGACTATACCGAATCACCCCCACGGTCATAATCATACCAAAACTATCCATCACTTTGCATTACAGCCACCGAGGACTTTTGTCACATCATTTATATCAAGCCATGATTATACCGAATGATCCTCGGTCATAATCATACTAAGTTCATCTACGCACGTAAGCCAAAGATAACAAGTATAGGGTATGCCACAGATATCGAGTTTATTCCAATGTAATAATAAAGAATGGAATAATGTAAGTTCTCTTCATGAATAAGAAAGAATAACACCTTTACGAATTACAACAAATAATATCCCTTACCTTAGAAGAACTCAATATTGGAAAAGTGAAGTAGCGAGAATACTTTTCTTCTTTCTCTATAGTTTCTCTCTGTGGTTTCAATGAATTCGTAAGAAATAATGAAGGAATGAGCTTTCTATTTATAGAAAAAGCCGAGGGTGGCTCTTGGTCTTAACGAAGGGTCAAAATGACTCTTGTAATATTGAAGAGACAACTACTATTTACTGAAGGGTAATTAACCTTTAGAACAATCAAGAGGCGCTTAACTCTTGGTAATATTGAAGGGACAACTACTATTTGCGAAGGGGTAATTACTATTGACGAAGGTAATTACTATCGATTTAAAGGTAAATACTATCGATGAAGGTAATTACTATTCACAAAGGTAATTACTATTCACAAAGGTAATTACTATCGATTGACGAAGGTAAATACTATTAAGACGAAGGTAATTACTATTCACAAAGGTAATTACTATTGATGAAGGTAAATACTATTCACAAAGGTAATTACTATCGACGAAGAGACTCTTAGATGATGACATATGGGCCCCCATAAAATAATCAAACTTACCACAAACGTCTCATAATGAGACTCTTTATATACATCAAGAATTGAATAAATATTACCACAAATCATTTTATTTTTAATCAACACATATTTAATCTTTCAAAATTATTAATCATTTATAACTTGTCGTCTCAATTAATAATTTAATACTATAACATATTATACGAGATAATCGTGACAATAATTGAATCAATAATATAAGAGATATGATGCAAGTGATTCTCATAATAATAATTGAAAGTATATTGAGTGACTTCTCACGTAAAGATCAATAATCAATATCGTGTATTTATATATCTGACGCCAGATTCTTTACTTTTTTACTACCGGGTAGTTCAACAGTTTTAATGATAATACCTTTCATTAAGTATTTTTATAGAAAAATAATTTTGTCATTTTCTAACTACGACAAATACTTCCGCTAGGGGTCCACCAATGATTGAGTAATCAGACGCATTTAATATTGAAAGTAGTATGCACACAAGCCAATCATGTTTGATGATAAAGCATATACTTTGTAATAATCTTATTCATTTATTAATAAAAAGTATTAATTTATTAAAGGCTTTTAATTATCTACATGATCTTTGTTTTATAATATGTGATAAACCCATAGTTTTAAGCAATGCTTTTAGAATAATGATGATGATCATTCTAATGAGATCTAAATTCTTAGAAAGCTTAAAACTAAAATAGTTCCCAATCATTGGATTACTAAATTGGGGATTAGTGAATCCAGATAGATTGAGTACATACGTTGCTTCGCTTCATTGGATGAGGATGATTGATCTCATGATCATTTGTGTGGAGACACTAAAGCAAGTATGTAGGTGCTTATTAGAGAATAAGTTCACCGAACGTGGCTCGCTAAGGAATACCTAATGGAGTTTTATTTGCTGTCGATAGGAATTCTCAGAGTGATAGTAATCAAGTAATCCTTGGACTTGAGATCATCATAGTATCTTGTGTATGATGAGTTATACTTTGACTTATTCCTTAAGACCCTTAGGGTATATCAAAGGGTATGCTTGGGTATAATAAGTTGTACATGGAGATAATGTATAATCAATAAAGAATCTACCACTTCTAATAAAAGAAGAGAAATGTCCTATGTGATTCGATAAATGACAACCCAAAGAGTCCTTGGCGGCGTAATGAAATTAGAAAGGAATTTCTAATTTGCATTATTTGGAGTTTGTGCATTTAATGAATCAAAATACATATAATTAAATAAAATAAGACTTGACAAAGAATTCCATGTCTTATATTTAATTGGGACATTGTATGGTGGAAGAATTGAATTGTCTTGAAGAACTATTTACTCAAAGGTTCTTTAATGATTAATGTTGAAATCTATATTATCCGGAAAGTCGTTGATCGCTAGGAGGCTTATCCCTATCAGAGAATAAATATTATTTAAATAAATTAATTGTTTAATTTATTTATTTAAATAAGATTAGAATTGTTCTAATTGATTTATTCACAACCTGGTTTAATATGGAGAGCCTAAAGGGTCACACCATAAAAGGAAGAATAATTATTTAAGAAGTTAATGGCATAATCGTAATAATATGTTAAGTATATTTAATTTAATCTATGGTGATAGAATAAATTAAATAGCTTAATATTTATTATTTAATATTTTAGAAATATTAAATATAAATTAATAAGAGAGTCTTATTAATATTATTACAATTATTATTATTTTAATTTCTAAAAGAGTTTAGGAATTAATTTAATATAAGTACTCTCATTTATTCCTAATAGGATTAGGAGGAAAATTAGTTAAAGGAGTTTAATTAATTATCCCTAATAAGATTAGGAGCTTAATTAATTAAAAGAATTTAATTAATTAAATAAAACCCAATTCCTTAATTGTTAAGGTGGGTTGCCCACATCTATAAATAAGAGGTCTCTTATTATGGGTGAGGGGGGTTGTTGACTTTTTCAACATACTGACATAATTCCAATTGTTTGGAGAGTACACCTTTCTATAGAGATAGGAAAAACTAGGGTTTGAGGCAATACCCTTCTTCTTGAATTTTCTTCTTCCTTGGTGGATCACCTCTGAGGCCAAACATTTGGGTGGCTAACGTTGATCAAAGGAAGGAACCAAACCCGGTGGATTCAAGATTGAACGCGAAAGGATTTGGAGGTGAACTTGTACACGAGGAAGCTCGATCTTCAAGGGTATGATTTATTCTTTATCTTTTCGTTTAATTAATAATTGTGCATAAAGGGTGATCCGGGTATATGGTTTGTAAAATTTTTAAAACTCTGATTTTTACACGCTTCCGCATTATTTTGTAATTTGATTACATACGTGAATATTACAAACCTAACAAATATTCCCCGACAAAAAGAATATTCCCCGACCAAACGAATATTTTATAACAACTTGCTTACTTTGCAAAATTTATAATATTACCCACAACTATAACATTATATCAAATTTATTCCATAATATTAAAAAAAAAAATTATAGAAAATTCATCTTTATTTATAAAAGCTGGGGTCTTACAACCTCCCCTTCTTATGAAATTTCGCCCTCGAAATTAGGGTACGTACCTGATATGATAAAGAGGTGAGGATACCTTAAATACCTTTATCGTTAAAAATATTAAATTCATCTTCGCAATCCGGCCAAAGATATTCATTAACAATTCATCTTTGCACTACGTGCCAAAGATATACAACTGTAAAACCAATAATGCTGAGACGCAACTTAATAGTATCACGACCACGAATTATTCATGCACTAACGCCCAAGGATATTCGTGTTTTCAATTACTGGTCATGATTATACCCGAATAATCCTTGGTCATAATCATACCAAGTCTATCAATGCACTACTGACGAAGATGACTTTTACCACATCCATGAATTAATATTTCATTCTTTGAGACTCAAATTTCAATAATTAATCCATATCATCGAATCATCCCTGCACTACAGGCCAAGGATATTCATTAGTATCACGACCACGAATTATCCATGCATTATGGCCAAAGATAATCGTGTATTCATTAGTATCACGACCACAAATTATCCATGCACTACGGCCAAAGATAATCGTGTATTCATTAGTATCACGACCATAAATTATCCATGCACTACGACCAAAGATAATCGTGTATTCATTAGTATCACGACCACAAATTATCCATGCACTACGGCCAAAAATAATCGTGTATTCATTTACGGTTATGATTATACTTCAAACAATCCACGGTCATAATCATACCAAGTCCATCTATGCACCTGAGACCATGATGACTTTCAACATAATATAAACATGAGGATAGTGATATAAAGAATCAATCAAATGAGATAAAGGATAAATATTAAATATTTATAATATAATTTATCCAGGATTCAAGAATATCCCCATGTTATCAATCACTTAATGGAGATCAAGGAGCAAGGAGCGCTTGAAATGTAATAGGACTGCTGATCAAGGTTTCTATTTATTTTAAATAGTTTTGTAATAGGAATAGTTAGAATTAATTTTGAAAAATTGGAGATCAAGGAGCAAGGAGCGCTTGAAGACCCGTTTGTAATGGAGCCCGGGTTTAAATGTAATTGTTATATTTAAATATTAATTCTTGCACCCCTAGGGTTTGACCTTTTGGTTCACTTGATGGCTCTAGTGAACCAAACTAGAATAAAAGTCCATAATCAATCCGGGTAGAATATAGTATTCTATATGTGCATGCTTATACTATATATATTATATATTATGCAAACATGCTTCGCATGTTCATTAATATAACGCGTATTTTATATATATATATATGTATGCCGCTTAAACAAGATGAGACAAATTAATAACAAACCCCTCAATTTTTTATATTAAGTCCTAAGCGTTCAAAGATATTTGGAATATCGAACGTCGCCTTTCTAACATGATAAAATTAATAGATTATTAAATATTTAATATGAGTTTGTTATGTCACCACAAGGCAAGTATTAAGTATTTAAGATGTTAATTTATCACATTTGATGCTTATAAAGAAAATTGAACAATATTGTTTTGTTGTGTCACCACAAGGATGATATTTTTCTTTTTGAAATATATGGAGTGCTAGGTTGGACTTAACTTGGATAATTTTGATTCGGATGTGCCACCACTTGATCAAAATAATCTAAGAGGCAAAATACAAGGAGTTGCATAGTTGATGTAATTGACAAAAGTTGTCTACCTATTTATTTATATATAGTTTGTTGTGTCCCCACAAAGGCTATATACATTTGAAATGGGATCCTTATTCTCACTAGCAATCTTTAATTAGATTTTGCTTAACTATATAAGTGAGGTAATATAGTTTGAAGAAAATAGTGGGAGATACCAATTTAAAACAAGACCTAAATTATTTTGGTAATTAATAAAAGAATGTATGTTAAAATGTTGTTAATTACAAATTCATTTACGAATTTTACAATGTCTAAATTACTATCATCACAGCGTAGCATATTAGATGCTAAATTAATCGGGCCAAATTAAACGGATTGGTTAAGGAATTTGAGAAAAGTTCTCCATTTGAAAAGCTATCTTATGTCCTTAATACGCTTATCCTGCAATGGTTGCGCATAATGCCTTTGAGGAAGAAATTGCTACTTTTAGAAAGTGGCACGATGATGACACATGATTGGCTCGATGCATCATGCTCAGTATCCATGAGTAACGAGCTTGAACACAAGTAAAACTATGGATGCTCCTACTATATTCCTGCGCACATCAAGTAGTTGATGGTGAGAAAAGTAGGACTAATAGATATCGATATCTAAGGAGCTCTTCCGATCTAGAATGACCATGGCACTATAAGATGCATAAAAAGTTCTTAACATAATCAATTTGATTGATCAATTAGACAACCGGTTTTGTCATAGATGGAGAGTTGAGCCAAGATTTGATTTTGCACTCACTCCGGACTCCTTTCATGATTGTTGTGAATTTTTCATATGAACAAGCTAGATATCGCCTTCATTTGATTTGCTTAACATGTTGAAAATGTTGAGAGTCACTTTCCAACCAAGAAAGACCATGTCTTCTTCGGTAGGGGCCAAAGGATCTTCTCGAAAAGAAGAACGATTCAAAGAAGGTAAATGAAAAGGCAAAACAAAGGATAATAAGAACAAAAGCGATAACGGATAGCAAAGGAGTTTGCTTCCACCGCAATAAGCACCGACACTGGAAAGAAATCATGAGAAGCATCTTGCGAGAGGCTAACCAAAGAAGCTTAGTGAAGTTTCGATTACAATACAATTTTGTTCATGGTTGAAATAAATTTTTCTTTAAGTCAATGTTCTACTTGGGTATTGGATACCGACTTTGGTTATCATAAATATAGATTTATGAAGGACCAAGCGTAAGTAGAAAGTTAAACAAAGATAAGTAATCCTATATGTGGAAAATGAAGCAAAGGTTCTTTGCATTAGCTATAGAAACTTATAGTTCAAGATCGCTTACTGGCAAATCTATTAAGTCAATAAGTTGTTATTGTATTCCATTCTTGTTAAAATATTATTATTTCCATTTTATTGTTGGACAATAAAAACTTTGGTATTATAATTAAGAACAATTGTTGTTCTATTTATAATAATAATGTTTTGTATAGAATCGGAATATTACTTAATAAATTTTGTATACTTGACTTACATGAAAATAATTTTACATATTGAACAAATTAGTATAAGAAAAGGAGATGATTATTCAAAGAGTTGAATGTGTGTATTTGCTAAAATACAAGTGTGAATTATTTGAAAGGTTCAAAGAATTGTAAGTGAAACAAATTGGCAAAGTATTAAGATTCTTTGATTAGATCAAGGATAAATACTTGTGCAATAAGTTTCTAGATCATCTCAAATGGTTTTCTCATAATGGACACCTCCTGATACATAATAATTGATTGATGTATCTGAAAGGAAAAATCATACCTTGTTGGACATGGTGTTTGTCCATCATGATTTTACCGATATTCCAAATCCTTCCGGGATAATGTCCTAGAAATGGTCGCGTATCTACTGAAAATGGTAACCTCAAAATCCTACCCCAAGACTCCATAAAAGTTATGGATGGGAGGATTCCTAATCTTAAGTATGTTAAGATAAGGGTTGTCCAACTTATGTGAAAAGGTTTCAAAGGATAAGCTTAGGACAAGATTTGACAAGTACAATTTGTGGGACATCCTAAAGTAAGTTTAGGGTATATGTTTTATAATCCTACTTAGCAAAAGGTGTTTTTGTCAAACACACGCCTTCTTTTCTAAGATAAATGAGTTTATTATTGAAGGGCTAGTGGGAGGATAATAGATCTTGAAGAGTTCAAGAACCACAAAATACTATAAGTCAAATAAGAGGAACACGTAGATAGACTTCATTATACCACAAAATGAATCAGTAATCGAATAGTACCAAAGATACCTAGAGGTATGGATTCATCATGGATGATGATGATGATGAGGTACACATCATGAAGATGATGATCCAGAGTTACATTCGATGAGGTAAGACTTCTAGTGTGTATAAAAGGGTCGATGGGAGCGTCGTGAAATTTCTAGTATTATATGTTGATATACTACTGGATGAGGAATGACATACCAATGCTACAATCAAAAGATAAAGTTGTCTAAACATTCCTCCACGAATGATTTGGGAAGAGTATCTTAATTGGGGATAAAATCTATATAGATAGATTTAAGAGGATGCTCGACTTAACCCAAGGAACGATATTCATTTGATGCTAAAGTCGATATAGCATGGCATACTCCAAGAGATGTCTCATGTCGATGAGCTATGGAGTGTATCTCTCTTAATAGTCCCCACGCACTCTCGAAAAGAGAGGTCGCATGAGTGACAATCATGTATGCAATGAAATGTACGAGACCGATGTTGATCACCATCGTATTATGGAGAAGTTCACTATGAGTCGGTGAAAAACATCTTAAAGTGCTTAACCCAAGCACTAAGGATGTGATTATATTCATGATGGGTCTAAATTAAAACTAGAGGGCTTAATGATCTCAAGTTTTTCGATGATACCAAGATGACGTAAAATCCACTTTAAGGTAAAGCGTTATCTTGAACGAAGGGCGCAAATGAATTGGAAAGGTTCCAAACAAAGAAAGAGTTCTTTGGTTTAGTGATAAAGACAAAGTATATAGCTATAAATGAAGTCTGCAAGTTGATTGTTTGGATTAAAAGTTCATTACGTAACTAGGAATAGTTCCTAAGTCTCATCTTGGATCTAAACATGTGTTGTGGCACTTTCATTTGATTATTAGAATCATTGAAAGATGGGAAATCACTATAGAGATAGTGGACTCTCATGAACAACATTACATATCCATTAATTAAAGCTTATCCAACAAACAGGATAATCGTCTACTTAGAGAAGAAGAGTATAAGATACCATGACGATTGGCTTTAGTGCAAGTGGGAGATTGAAAGTAGTATGCACACAAGCCCATCATGTTTGATGATAAAGCATATACTTTGTAACAATCTTATTCATTTATTAATAAAAATATTAATTTATTAAAGGCTTTTAATTATCTACATGATCTCGTTTTTATAATATGTGATAAACCCATAGTTTTAAACAATGCTTTTAAAATAATGATGATGATCATTCTAATGAGATCTAAATTCTTAGAAAGCTTAAAAACTAAAATAGTTCCCAATCATTGGATTACTAAATTGGGGATTAGTGAATCCGGATAGATTGGTACATACGTTGCTTGCTTTTCATTGGATGAAGATGATTGATCTCATGATCATTTGTGTGGAGACACTAAAAGCAAGTATGTAGGTGCTTATTAGAGAATTTGTTCAATTTGAGCGTTGGCTCGCTAAGGAATACCTAATGGAGTTTTATTTGCTGTCGATAGGAATTCTCAGTAGTGATAGTAAGTCTAAGTAATCTTTGGACTTGAGATCATCATAAGATATCTTGTGTATGATGAGTTATACTTTGACTTATTCCTTAAGACCCTTAGGGTATATCAAAGGGTATGCTTGGGTATAATAAGTTTATACATGGAGATAATGTATGATCAATAAAGAATCTACCACTTCTAATAAAAGAAGAGAATGTCCTATGTGATTCGATAAATGACAACCCAAGAGTCCTCGGCGATGCGGTAATGAAATTAGAAAGGAGTTTCTAATTTGCATTATTTGAGTTGTGCATTTAAGGATCGAAATACATATAATTAAATAAAATAAGACTTGTGATGAATTCCATGTCTTATATTTAATTGGGACATTGTATGGTGGAAGGATTGAATTGTACGGTAACTATTTACTCAAAGGTTCTTTAATGATTAATGTTAAAATCTATATTATCCGGAAAGTCGTTGATCGCTGGGAGGCTTATCCTATTGTAGAATAAATATTATTTAAATAAATTAATTATTTAATTTATTTATTTAAATAAGATTAGAATTGTTCTAATTGATTTATTCACAACCTGGTTTAATATGGAGAACCCAAAAGGGTCACACCATAAAAGGAAGAATAATTATTTAAGAAGTTAATGGCATAATCGTAATAATATATTAAGTATATTTAATTTAATCTATGGTGATAGAATAAATTAAATAACTTAATATTTATTATTTAATATTTTAGAAATATTAAATATAAATTAATAAGAGGAGTCTTATTAATATTATTACAATTATTATTATTTTAATTTCTAAAAGAGTTTAGGAATTAATTTAATATAAGTACTCTCATTTATTCCTAATAGGATTAGGAGGGAAAATTAGTTAAAGGAGTTTAATTAATTATCCCTAATAAGATTAGGGAGCTTAATTAATTAAAAGAATTTAATTAATTAAATAAAACCCAATTCCTTAATTGTTAAGGTGGGTTGCCCACATCTATAAATAAGAGGAGTCTTATTATGGGTGAGGGGGTTGTTGACTTTTTCAACATACGACATAATTCCAATTGTTGGGAGAGTACACCCTTTTTCTATAGAGATAGGAAAAACTAGGGTTTGAGCCAATACCCCTTCTTCTTGAATTTTCTTCTTCTTGGTGGATCACCTCAGAGGCCAAACATTTGGGTGGCTAACGTTGATCAAAGGAAGGAACCAAACCCGTGGATTCAAGATTGAACGCGAAAGGATTTGGAGGTGAACTTGTACCTGAGGAAGCTCGATCTTCAAGGGTATGATTTATTCTTTATCTTTTCGTTTAATTAATAATTGTGCATAAAGGGTGATCCGGGTATATGGTTTGTAAAATTTTTAAAACTCTGATTTTTACACGCTTCCGCATTATTTTGTAATTTGATTGCGCACATGAATATTACAAACCTAACAAATATTCCCCGACAAAAAGAATATTCCCCGACCAAACGAATATTTTATAACAACTTGCTTACTTTGCAAAATTTATAATATTACCCACAACTATAACATTATATCAAATTTATTCCATAATATTAAAAAAAAAAAATAGAAAATTCATCTTTATTTATAAAAGTCAGTCTTACAACCTCCCTTCTTATGAAATTTCGTCCTCTAAATTAGGGTAATGCGTACTGATATGATAAAGAGGTGAGGATACCTTAAATACCTTTATCGTTAAAATATTAAATTCATCTTCGTAATCCTACCAAAGATATTCATTAACAATTCATCTTTTGCACCACGTGCCAAAGATATACAACCTCAGAAACCAATAATGCCGAGACGAACTTACTTAATATCATCACGACCACGAATTATTCATACACTCATGCCAAGGATATTCGTGTTTTCAATTACTGATCATGATTATACCCGAATAATCCTTGAGTCATAATCATACCAAGTCTATCAATGCACTACTACCAAAGATGACTTTTACCACATCCATGAATTAATATTTCATCATTTTGAGACTCAAATTTCAATAATTAATCCATATCATCGAATCATCCCCACTACGTGCCAAGGATATTCATTAAGTATCACGACCACGAATTATCCATGCATTACTACCAAAGATAATCGTGTATTCATTAGTATCACGACCACAAATTATCCATGCACTACTGCCCAAAGATAATCGTGTATTCATTAAGATCACGACCATAAATTATCCATGCACTACGACCAAAGATAATCGTGTATTCATTAGTATCACGACCACAAATTATCCATGCACTACTACCAAAAATAATCGTGTATTCATTTACGGTTATGATTATACCAAACAATCCCAGTCATAATCATACCAAGTCCATCTATGCACTACAGCCACGATACAGATGACTTTCAACATAATATAAACATGAGGATAGTGATATAAAGAATCAATCAAATGAGATAAAGGATAAATATTAAATATTTATAATATAATTTATCCAGATTCAAGAATATCCCCATGTTATCAATCACTTAATAATCTCATAATCTAATATCATTAATATTATAACAATATTTTAATCACTTCTTAAATTTATAAACAATTTATCTCAATTATTTACGCTTTACTATATAATGCATTTAATCATTCAAAAATGCCATACTCATAAGATATCATCACCAATTATCAAATCCTCATAAAAAAAAAATATGCATATACTCTATATATAGGATTCTCTAGCCATAAAATCCTATTTTCAACTTTGTTACTTCATATAACATATTTAACTCATATGTTCAGTAATTAAACTATTTTCATAAAAATACCAAATCAGTCCCAAAATATTTCTTTTCTGGGATTTAGCATAATATAGTCCCATGATGAAAATATATTTTTCTCTAAATTTTTAAAATTTATTTACTATTTTTCAAAAATCAATTTCTAATTAATCCTTAAGAAATTTGCTACCTCAAGTTTAACTCCAGAAATTCCCAAATCTTGGCAGGACCTTACACATGTTAATGTGAGCCTCTAGTTTAAATTTCATGGTCATCTGAGTTGTAGAACTCCTATTATAGCATTTTCATCGAAAAATCCTAAATATTGAAATGGTCATAACTTGCTCATTTTAAGTCTTAATGAGCTCATTTTTGGACACGATGTTCTTTATACCATATACTTTTATGTCCCAAAAGGCCTGAATTTTTCTCACTAATTAAGTGGCCGAAACAGCCCTTACATAAAACGTGGCAGCAACTTTTTGGACATTTTGAAGTTTTGACTCCTTTGCTAAAATCAGTCCACACGAAAATCTACAACACCTTTTTTAGTTATTCCACTTGGATTAGTTAGGTAACTCATAGATCTAACTTTAGGACTTGACCACACTCAAAAATTCAAAATATAATAGGAGATTTGGTCAATTGAATTTCTTGTTACGTTTTTCACCAAAATCTGATTTTTCAACCCTTTGTGATTTCTAAGAAACTTTCATGTTTTCACATAATAACCAACATAACTCATCATAACACTTACTAATACTTCATATACCCATGATTTTCATTAGTCCAATGCTTTTATTATGACTTTCATCATAATCCTCGTAAACAGATCCTTTTAGTTGAAGAAATATTTGAGGGTTTAAGAAATGGGTTTTTGACTTTGGGAATCAATACAAAATTCGATTTCACGCTCTAGGGTAGGCTAGAAATCTTCAAGAATACGTCAAGAAATTTATTAATGATAGAAATATCATTCAAAATCATTCATTCTTATCCAAGACTTGGATAGACGTTACATTGATACCAATCAGAAGACGTCACAATGACACCTTACATAAAGGTATAGTCAAAAACCTGCTTTTAGAAATTAGAATCTTTGGGAAGTGCTCAAGAAACCTTCATACATGGGAGGCCATGCTTTTAGGTTATGGTAGATATCATATAGCCACAGAATTATCCTTGGTTGACCTAATAGGCCCCAAAGAAAACGAGAAGATTGCTATCATATTCTTCCCAATGGTGAGTCTCTCTTGACATATCATTATCTCCACTGCTCTCTAATTGGGTATTATACTCCAAACAAACACCAAGATTATATAGGTAGTGCTTGTAAATGTACTCAAAGCAGTGGATGAGCACAACCATGTCTTATGATGACACGAGGTTGTATGTCATTAGACATCTTGTGTAATAGTGGCAAAACACCCTTCCAAGTTAAATTCACCTCACCTCAACATCTATAGACCACCATTCTATTCCTCGCTATCCCCCACCGACCCAAATACACACTTTTATTTCCGAAAAGGAATTGTGAAACAAAAGGGTTAATTAATATATCAAATATTATCCCTATACTCGATGACCAATTAAATAACAAATAAACTTAGGTAGGTCATACTAGCGAAGAATTCCCGTCTCTCCCTCCTAGTTCTTATCTCGCATCTTAGCCAGGATCATATCCCTAAGCTCGATACCAACCGTAATGCTACCCCAAAATTAGGTATACGCCACCCATCTTGGGTCGCCACTTACATGGTACATAAATTTAAATACAAACTTAATTATACATCCGTCGTGTAACATACGACAATACATAAATCGAGAGTTCTAATAAGAATATTGTCATTTAGACAATATCCATACTCGAGGAGTCCTCATTACATTTATTGTCACTCTATTTAATGTAATAGTGAGGACTACTAATGCTATCTTCGGACCATCACTCTTTTCCCCTCTCGTCCCAATTATATTCTCATTTCACGAAGAGAACAAAGGAAAAAGAAAGGTGACAATAAATGAGGACTACTAATGCTATCCTCTGGACCATTACTTACCTCCCCGACTGTCCCCAAATTATGTTCTCATTTCACGAAGAGAACAAAGAAAGAAAAGGTGAGCTCAACTAGCCCAAGAAGAAATATTATAACTAAGATAATGCGAATAAATTATCAATAGTCTTCAACAATGTTAAACCGATAAAATACAATAGACAACCAGCTTTAATCTGCGTGAATATCAATCCATTAAAAGAGTCAAGTAGAAAATAAAGTCTACTATCTTTTAGGTTTTAAAAGGTTTTCATCAATTTTTATCACTAAGACTCAGCTTTAATGAATAAACCACAATATCTAATCATCCTCGCATTACCACGGCCAAGGATTTTCATCAAATTATCAATGGTCATGACTATACCGAATCACCCCGGTCATAATCATACAAAAACTATCCATCAACGCATTACATGTGCCACCGAGGACTTTTGTCACATCATTTATATCAAGCCATGATTATACCGAATGATCCTCGGTCATAATCATACTAAGTTCATCTATGCACGTAAGCGAAAGATAACATAATATAACATGAGGATGATGACAATGACATAATAATTTAATAAAACAAGTTCACGAATTAATTTATTCAGAACTAATAACGTCCAAATTGTCAACACGATCATCGCTTGTAGAGTAAAATTCAAGAATGATCGTAAGAATATTTCCATGAAAAGATCTTTGGATGAAACGCAAATATCAAGAATATTCTACTAATTTCATGGAGTATAAAGTCAAAGTTTTAACCAACCGGGTATAATAAAGAATGGAATAACAAAGGAAATCACCACGCATGCGGTGCTTAGATGTACAAAGTTATTCCAACAGTAATAATAATAAGTAACCGTGTCGTGAAATTCACACCGACAGATGTTCCAACGAATAATAAAGATGGAACCAGATCCGGTGTAAAAACACACGAGATAGGATATTCCAATAGAATGATAAAGATTTAAACCAGTGTCCCATTGTAAAACACACGCATGTGATGTTCCAATGAATAATAATAAAGATTTTAACCAGTCCGATGTAAAACACATGACAGGATGTTCCAATGAATAATAGAAGAATGTCACCAAGTATAGGGTAAACCACGATGTCAGATTATGTATAGGGTATCTGGCGATACTGAGTTATTCCAATGTAATAATAAAGAATGGAATAACAGAGGATTTCACCAAGTATAGGGTATGCTGCAGATACAAAGTTATTCCAATAGAATAATAAAGAATGGAATAATGTGTTCTCTTCATGAATAAGAAAGAATAACACCCACTTACGTACAACAAATAATATCCCTTACCTTAGAAGAACTGAATATTGGAAAAGTGAAGTAGCGAGAATACTTTTTCTTCTTTCTCTATAGTTTCTCTCTGTGGTTTTCATGAATTCGTAAGAAATGATGAAGGAATGAGCTTTCTATTTATAGAAAAAAGCGAGGGTGGTTCTTGGTCTTATGAAGGTCAAAATGACTCTTGGTAATATCAAGAGACAACTACTATTTGCGAAGGGGGTAATTAACCTTTGGAACAATCAAGAGAAGCGCTTAACTCTTGGTAATATTGAAGGGACAACTACTATTCTTTGCGAAGGGTAATTACTATCGATTGGCGGTAAATACTATTGAAGAAGGTAATTACTATTAACGAAGGTAAATACTATTGATAGATGTAATGTAATTACTATTCACAAAGGTAATTACTATTCACAAAGGTAATTACTATTGACAAGGTAAATACTATTGACGAAGGTAATTACTATTCACAAAGGTAATTCTTATTGACGAAGGTAAATCTTATTGATGAAGGTAATTACTATTCACAAAGGTAATTACTATTCACAAAGGTAATTCTGATTGTGAAGAGACTCTTAGATGATGACATATAGGGGCCCCATATAATCAAACTTACCACAAACGTCTCATATAATGACTCTTTATATACATCAAGAATTGAATAAATATTACCACAAATCATTTTATTTTTAATCAACGCATATTTAATCTTTCAACATTTATTAATCATTTATAACTTGTCGTCTCAATTAATAATTTAATACTATAACATATTATCTGAGATGATCTTTGTGACAATAATTGAATCGATAATATAAGAGATATGATCGTGATTTCTTTGTAGCGATAATTGAGCATAAATGAGTGACTTCTCACGTAAGCATCAATAATCAATATCGTGTTTCTCTTATCTGACTCTGGCGTATTCTTCGCATTTTTTTACTAAGTAGTAGTTAACTGTTTTAACGGTAACACCTTTGCCAGTTATTTTTATAGAAAAAAATAATTTTGTCGTTTTCTAACTACGACAATACTTCCGTTAGGGGAGGTCCACCAATGATTGAGTAAAATGTATTTAATAATCCCAGAGAAAAAGAATATTCCCACCAAACTAATATTTTATAACAACTTGCTTATTTTGCAAAATTTATAATATTACCCACAACTATAACATTATATCAATTTTATTCCATAATATTAAAAATAATATTTATAGAAAATTCATCTTTATTTATAAAAGCTGGGGTCTTACAACGGAAGTATTGTCGTAGTTAGAAAACGACAAAATTATCTTTCTATAAAAATAACTACAGAGGTGTTACTGTTAAAACCGCTGAACTACCCTAGTAGTAAAAGTACAATGAATACGCGTTGTTGTCAGATAAGAGCATACGATATCGATTATTGATGCTTACGTGAGAAGTCACTCACTATGCTCAATTATTACTACAAGAATTGTTGCGATCATATCTCTTATATTATCGATTCAATTATCATCACAAGATTATCCATATAATATGTTATAAGATTAAATCAATAATTGAGACGACATAAGTTATAAATGATTAATAATTGTTGAAAGATTAAATATGTGTTGATTAAAAATAAAAAGATTTGTGGTAATATTTATTCAATCCTCGATGTATATAAAGAGTCCATATGAGACGCTTGTGGTAAGTTTGATTATTTTATCTGGGGCCCATATGTCATCATCTAAAAGTCTCTTCGTCAATAAGAATTACCTTTGTGAATAGTAATTACCTTCGCAATAGTAATTACCTTTACCAAAGGCCGAACCACTTGTCGTTTCACATTACAAAAGGCCGAACCACTTGTCGCTTCACATTACAAAGCGCCGAACCACTTTTCTTTTCACATCACCAATCGTTAAGCCACTTGTCTTTTTCACATGGCGGTGCTAAGCTAGAAATCTTCTATAAATAGAGGCCTAGTGCTTCATTATTTTCACGAATTCATTCAAGCTATGTAGAGAGAAAGTATAGAGAGAATAAGCGAGAAAGAAGAAGAGTATTTTGTTACTACACTATCGCAGATTCAATCTCCTACCAAAAGTAAGGGGTGTTATTCTTTCTTATTCGTGAAGAGAACTATTGTTATTCCATTCTTTATTATTCTCGTTGAATAACCTTTATACGTGGTTTACCCTATACTTAGTGACATTCTTCTATTATTCTTTGGGAACATCCTGTCATGTGTTTTACACCTTTTACCCGGTTCCGCTTTTTTATTATTATTCTCGTTGGAACATCCCGTCTGTAGTGTTTACATCTGACCGGTTCCATCTTTATTATTATTCTCATTGAACATCCGTCTCAGTGTGTTTTACGCCGGACCGGTTCCATTCTTTATTATTCTCATTGAATATCCCGTCTGCATATGCTTTTACGCCGACCGGTTCCGTTATTTATTATTCTCGTTGGAATAACCTCACCAAAAGGCCTATCGCATTTATGGTGATTTCTTTTGTTATTCCATTCTTTATTATACCCAATTGGTTAAAACTTTGACTTCTATACTCCATGAAATTAGTGGAATATCCTTGATATTTAAGCTTCATCCAAAGATTCTTTTCATGGAAATATTCTTCTCCAAGATTCTTGAATTTTACTCTACAAAGCAAAGATCATGTTGTCGATTTGGACGTTATCGGTTCCTAGATAAATTAATTCTTGAACTTGTTTTATTGAATTCTTATATCATTGTCATCATCCTCATGTTTATATTATGTTGAAAGTCATCTGTGGCACAGAGTGCATGATGGACTTGATATGATTATGACCGAGAGACTATTCGGTGTAATCATGACCGTAATGTTACAAATGATGTGGTAAAAAATTCTCGATGGGTCGTAGTGCATTGATGGACAGTCTTGTTGGCATGATCACGACCATTAATGAATACACAAATATTCTTGGCCCGTAGAAGTATGAATAATTGTGGTCGTGATACTAAAGAATATCCTCGGCCAGTAGTGTGGTGATTCGATGATGTGGAATATTTATTAAAGTCGAGTCTCAAATATAATAAAGTTGATGAAAAACCTTTTAAATCATAAAAGATAGTAGATTTTATTTTCTACTGACTTTTTAATGGATCATTGATTCCTTGTAGTTAAACTTGATGTTCATTATATTTTATCGCTTTAACAACGCCAGAAGGCTAATGATAATTTATTTTGCATTATCTTAGTCATAATATTTCTTCTCGAAAGCTAGTTGAGCTCACCCTTTCTTTCACCGTTTCTTCGTGAAATGTGAATATAGGTCCGGATGAGTCGAGAACGAGTAATGGTCCGCAGGATAAAGATTAGTAGTCCTCACTATTCGTGAAATAGTGTGATAATAATTGTAATGATGACTCTTTTTGTGAATGTTGAGAATGTTGAGAATAAAGAATGGAGCACGCGCGATCGTTGATTCACCACATATCAATAATCGTGATAATGTGCATCGTGAAGGCGACAATCCTCATGCAAACAACAACACCGACCAAATGATGAATGATCAAATGTTCGGAGGCTTTATGCAATTCATGCAACAAAGAAAGTAGAGCGATTCTGTCCCAAAACGTAGGTGGAAACGGAAAACTCTCGGTGGTCACGCAAATAAACAGCTTCAAGGAGCTCTGGGACCATCGGAGTTTAAGGAGAGCCAAAACCACTTCAAGGAAGCATGGATAAAGCAGATTACCAAGATATTTGATGTCTTGGGATGCTCCGAGAGCAAAGGTTCCTTTCACGCTTTTACGTTGCGCGAGAGGCGACATCTTTGGTGGAATCGGTAAAACGTACTCAACTCATTGATCAAGATATCTTGGGTGAAGTTCCAGGGAGTCGTTTCAACGACAAATACTTTCCCGAAAGTATTCGCCATATGAAGGAGGTGGAGTTTATCAAGTTAGAACAAAACAATATGACCGTGTCGCAATACGAGGCAAAATTTGCGGAGTTATCACGGTTTATATTCCCACTTGGTGGATAATGAAGAGAGAATGGCGCGAATGTTTTTAAGAGGTTTGAAGCGGAGATACGTCAACATCTTATTTCTCATAAACCGTGTTTGTATTCGAGATGTTGTAAATAGGGCTCGATTAGTGGAGCGCGATAACGAGTTAACGCAACTAAAAGAGAGCGCAAATTTAAAAAATTATAATACCAAATGAGTAGTAGTCATCGGCGGTGCGACAACAACAACGTGGAGGGAATCAACAGGCCAGATATGGTAACCACTTGGTGGTAATCGGGGGCCAAAACAATAAGAATGGATATTTCAAGAAAAGGAGATTCAACAATGATGGAAAGACGTCAAAGACCAAAGACCCGTTGTTAAGGAAGGAGAAAGACCACCTATCATATGCTTCAAATGCGAGAGAGGGACACATCACCAAATCATACGCCATGCCATTCAAAGCATGTTATAATTGTGGAAGAGAAGGTCACTTAGCTCGATTTTGTGCGTTTCATCAAGACAAATTCAACTAGGATGGAGGCACCAAAGGTCGTCCCAGTAAAAGTCAAAACCTAGAAGGTGGTGGAGGAGGCGTTTGTTGTGACCTCTCGAGAGAGCAAGGAACCCGAATGAGGTCATCACGGTAAGCTTATCATAAACTCTAAAGAAGTCTATACTTTATTTGATACCTGTTCTACCCATTCTTTTATTTCTCCTACTTGCGCCATCGATTAAATTTGACTCCGGAGAAATTAGACTTTGACTTATCTGTGGAAACTCCGTTGGGAGAAACCTTCATTACATCCACTGTTTATAAGTCTTGTTTGGTTCAAATCGATACCCTCACATTACCTGTCGATCTTATTTCATTAAAAATACTTGCATTTGACGTGATTCTAGGGATTGATTGGTTAACTACTTATCATGCAAAAATTGATTATTTTCGTAAGGTTGTTAGCTTTCATATTCCTAACCAACCTATTATGCAAATTCAAGCGACCAAACCATTAAAATCAATCACGGTCATCTCAAGCCATAAAGCTATTCGCTTATTGAAAACGGATGTCAAGCTTTCTTAGCTCATGTCACGATTTAAACAAAAATACGCCGCTTTTGAACGATATTTCTATTGTTAATAAATTTCCGACGATTCCCAGAAGAACTTCCCGCCTACCCCGGGCGTGAAATTGAATTTTGTATCGACCTTGAACCCTAAGACAAAACCTATTTCCAAAGCCCCATATCGAATGGCTCCTATTGAACTTCGTGAGTTAAAGACCCAATCAGTAGGAATTGTTAGACATCGCTTTATTCGTCCTAGTACTTCTCCTTGGGGTGCTCCTGCTTCTATTCGTGAAGAAGAAAGATGGGGAGTATGCGACTTTGTATTGATTATCGGGAGTTGAATCATGTCACCATCAAAAATAGGTATCCATTGCCACGTATTGATGACCTGTTTGACCAATTGCAAGGAGCCAAATTCTTTTCAAAGATCGATCTTCGCTTTGGATATCACCAATTGAAGATTAGAAACCACCGACATTCCAAAGACGGCTTTAACTCCTGAGACGGGCATTATGAATTCCTAGTCATGTCCTTTGGATTGACTAATGCTCCCGCCGCCTTCATGGATATGATGAACCGAGTATTCAAAGAATATTTGGATCACTTTGTGGTCGCCTTTATTGATGACATCCTTATTTATTCCAAAAGCCGTGAAGATCATGAGCAACACTTGAGGTCGACACTCCAAAAGCTTCGTGAATATAAACTTTATGCCAAGTTGAAGAAATGCGAGTTCGGCTTGAAGAAGTAGCATTCCTTGGGCACGTGGTATCAAGTCATGGAATATCTGCATTGACCCAAAGAAAGATTGAAGCTATTCAAAGTGGGGAACAACCTAAATCGATGATCAAGTACGTAGCTTTCTCGGTTTAAATTTGGTTATTATTGGAGATTCGTGGAAGGATTTTCTCGAATCGCTACTCCATCGACTCAAATTGACTCGGAAAGATACAAAGTTCGGTTGGAGCGAAGAATGTGAGAAGAGTTTTCAAGAACTCAAGAGAAGACTTATTTCAAAGACTGCTCGACAATACCATCCGCTCGAGAGGATTTGTCATCTACAAATGATGCTTCTGCAAAGGGTTGGGATGTGTTCTCATGCAACATGGAAAAGTTATAGCCTATGCCTCGCGACAACTTAAAGAATATGAGAGGAATTATCCTACTCATGATCTAGAGTTGGCAAATTTGTTGTCTTTGACTTAAAATTTGGAGGCATTACTTGTATGGGGAGAAAGTGGAGATCTTTACTGATCATAAAAGCCTCAAATATTTCTTCACTCAAAAGGAACTCAACACGCGACAACGACGTTGGCTTGAATCTGCTTGAAAGATTATGATCATACCATCCAATACCATCCTCGAAAAGTGAACGTGGTAGTGATGACGATCGAGAAGATCATATGCAAGCACGAAAGTGCGATATTGTCAACGCAAAGGCCCATTTTGTGTGACTTGCAAAGGATGGAGATAGAGTTAAAGACTCCAGTGGACGATGTGATGATAGCGAGTATACGAGTAGAACCGACTTTAATCGATAAAGTTAAAGTCGCCAAGCTACGGACACTGAGTCGATATGCATGAGGAAGAAAGTGCAAGAAGGTGCTATCTTGGAAGCAAGAATCGATGAAGAAGGAATACTTCGAGTCAACTCTGCACTTTGTGTTCCTAACGACCTTGATTTAAAGTATAATATCATGATGGAGGCGCACAACACACCATTTGCAATCCATCTCGGGAGTACCAAAATGTATCATGATATTCGGCTATACATTTTTTGGTGGAGCAATATGAAGAGAGAGATAGCGTTGTTTATCTCAAGGTGTCTAACTTGTCAACGAGTTAAAGCGGAGCATCAAGTACCAAAAGGTCCATTGCAACCACTTAAAATTCCGTAATGGAAGTGGGAGCACATTACCATGGATTTCAAGCACGGCCTTCCTAAGGTTTCTCAAGGCATAAATGCGATTTGGGTCATTGTTGATAGATTGACCAAGTTTGCTCATTTCTTCGACACGAGAAACTTATACACTTGAACGCCTTGCTCAGATGTACATAAACGAGATTGTAAGACCGCATGGTATGCCTAGATCCATTGTTTCGATCGAGACCCAAGATTCACTTCACGATTTTGGGTTAGTTTGCAAAAAGCTATGGGCACAGACTTACGATTTAGCTCGGGATATCATCCTCGATTTGACGGACAATCGGAGAGGACTATTCAAACTCTTGAAGATCTATTAAGACTCTGTGTCCTTGATTTCAAGGAAGTTGGGACAAGTTCTTACCATTGGTGGAGTTTTCCTACAACAACAGCTTATCAAGCAAGTATCGCATGGCTCCATTCAATTGTTGTATGGAAGAAAGTGTCGTTCTCCAAAGATGCTTGATGAGGTGGGTGAAGCAACGTTGTTGGGACCGGAGTTGGTACGTATGACTCGACGAAAAAGATTCAAACGATCCGACAACGTATAAAAACCTCACAAAATCGACAAAAGAGTTATCTTGATCTTCATCGAAAGGACGTGGAATTCGATATAGGAGATCACGTGTTGTTAAGAGTTGCTCCATGGAAAGGAGTTACAAGATTTGGAAAGAGAAAAACTCAATCCTCGATTCATCGGTCCATTTTAATCCTCGATCGAGTAGGAACTGTGGCCTATAGACTCGCTTTCTGCTAAGTATGTCTCGTGTTCATAACGTTTTCACATAACCATGTTACGTAAATATGTGAAAGACCCGAACCACATTATTGAAGTTAAAACCGACGAAATAAGCGGAAGATTTGACGTATGAAGAGGTTCCTGCTCAAATCTTGATAAGAAGGAACATATTCTACGCCTCCAAGGTTATACCTCAAGTCAAAGTTTTGTGGAGGAACCACGATGTTGAGGAAATGACTTGGGAGTTAGAATCTAAAATGAAATCAAGGTATCCTTACCTCTTCGACATACCAGTATCGCACTTCCTAATTTCGAGGGCTTAAATTTCATAAGAAGGGAGGTTGTAAGACCCCAACTTTTATAAATAAAGATGAATTTTTTATAATATTATTTTTGAATATTATGGAATAAATTTGATATAATGTTATAGTTGTGGGTAATATTTATAAATTTTGCAAAAGTAAGCAAGTTGTTATAAAATATTCGTTTGGTCGAGGAATATTCTTTTTTTCGTTGAATATTCGTGCGACGACTACAATCATTAGTGGACCCCAATAACGGAAGTATTGTCGTAGTTAAAAAACGACAAAATTATCTTTTTATAAAAATAACTAGCAGAGGTGTTACCGTTAAAACTGCTTGAACTACCCTAGTAGTAAAAATGCGATGTCTGCCGTAGTTGTATAAGAAGACACGATATTGATTATTGATGCTTACGTGAGAAGTCACTCAATTATGCTCAATTATTGCTACAAGAATTGCCGTGATCATATCTCTTATATTATTGATTCAATTATTGTCACAAAGATTATCTCGTATAAATATGTTATAGTATTAAATTAATAATTGAGACGACAAGTTATAAATGATTAATAATTGTTGAAAGATTAAATATGTGTTGATTAAAAATAAAATGATTTGTGGTAATATTTATTCAATCCTTGATGTATATAAAGAGTCTCATATGAGACGTTTGTGGTAAGTTTGATTATTTTATAAATGGCCATATGTCATCATCTAAAAGTTTCTTCGTCAATAGTAATTACCTTTGTGAATAGTAATTACCTTCAAATAATAGTAATTACCTTTACCAAAGCGTCCGAACCACTTGTCGCTTCACATTACGAAAGCGCCGAACCACTTGTCGTTTCACATTACAAAAGCCGAACCACTTTTCTTTTCACATCACTCACGATCGTTAAGCCACTTGTCTTTTCACATAGCGGTCTTTAGCTAGAAATCTTCTATAAATAGAGGCCTAGTGCTTCATTATTTTTCACTTAATTCATTCAAGCTATAGAGAGAAAGTATAGAGAGAATAAGAGAAAGAAGAAGAGTATTTTGTTACTACACTATCGCAGATTCAATCTCCTACCAAAAGTAAGGGTGTTATTCTTTCTTATTCGTGAAGAGAACTGTTGTTATTCCATCGCTTATTATTCTGCTTGGAATAACCTGTATAATGTGGTTTACCCTATACTTGGTGACATTCTTCTATTATTCTGCTGGAACATCCTCGTCATGTGTTTTACACCCACCGGTTCCGCTCTTTATTATTATTCATTGAACATCCTCGCTCTCGTGTTTTACACCCTGGTTCCATCTTTATTATTATTCCGCTGGAACATCCTCGCTCTGTGTGTTTTTACGCCGACCGGTTCCATTCTTTATTATTCGTTGGAATATCCTCGCATACATGCGTTTACGTTTGGACCGGTTCCGTTATTTATTTATTATTATGTTGAATAACTTTTGCACCATGCGCCTATCGCATTTACGGTGATTTCTTTTGTTATTCCATTCTTTATTATACCCAAATTGGTTAAAACTTTGACTTCTATACTCCATGAAATTAGTGAAATATCCTTGATATTTAAGGCTTCATCCAAAGATCTTTTCATGGAAATATTCTTCTCAAAGATTCTTGAATTTTACTCTACAAAGCAATGATCATGTTGATACTTGGACGTTATTGGTTCCTAGATAAATTAATTCTTGAACTTGTTTTATTGAATTCTTATATCATTGTCATCATCCTCATGTTTATATTATGTTGAATGTCATCTCGTGACCAGTAGTGCATAGATGGACTTGGTATGATTATGACACAGAGACTATTCGTGTAATCATGGTAATAATGTTACAAATGATGTGGTAAAAAATCCTCGATTAGTCAGTAGTGCATCGATGGATGCTTGTTGGCATGATCATGATCATTAATGAATACACAAATATTCTCGGCCGTAGTGTACATGAATAATTGTGGTCGCGATACTAAAGAATATCCTCGTCAGTAGTGCGTGGGGTGATTCGATGATGTGGAATATTTATTAAAGTCGAGTCTCAATTATAACAAAGATGATGAAAAACCTTTTAAATCATAAAAGATAGTAGATTTTATTTTCTACTTGACTCTTTTAATGGATTCATTGGTTCATACCAGTAGTTAAACTTGATGTTCATTATATTTTATCGGTTTAACATCACAGTTGCGCTAATGATAATTTATTCGCATTATCTTAGTCATAATATTTCTTCTTGAAGCTAGTTGAGCTCACCCTTTCTTTCACCGTTTTCTTCTGTGAAATGTGAATATAATTGGATGAGTCGGGGAACGGAGTAATGGTCCGGAGGATAGCATTAGTAGTCCTCACTATTCTCGTGAAATAGTGTGATAATAATTGTAATGAGGACTCCTTTTGAGTTTGTATGATCTCTAGTAGACAATATTTGTATTCAAACTCACAGCTTTATGTCGTATTGCATACCTACGCTTATATTAGTAAGTTGTATTTAAATTTTGTACCATGTATCTGACTACCCAAGATGGGTGATGTATACCTAATTTTGGGGGCGTCACATCAAAGATTGAATAAATATTACCACAAATCATTTTATTTTTAATCAACACATATTTAATCTTTCAACAATTATTAATCATTTATAACTTGTCGTCTCAATTAATAATATAACATATTATACGATGATAATCTTTGTGACAATAATTGAATCAATAATATAAGAGATATGATGCATGAATTATCGTAGAATAATTGAGTATAAATAAGTGACTTCTCACGTAAGATCAATAATCAATACTGCAGTGCTACTATGCAACCACGCCAGACATCGTACTTTTTACTACTTGGGTAGTTCAACAGCTTTTAACTGTAACACCTCTAGTTATTTTTATAGAAAGATAATTTTGTCGCTTTCTAACTACGACAATACTTCCGTTAGGGGTCCACCATCGATTGAGTAGTCGTCATTTATATATTCTCCGACAAAAAGAATATTCCCCAACCAAACGAATATTTTATAACAACTTGCTTACTTTGCAAAATTTATAAATATTACCCACAACTATAACATTATATCAAATTTATTCCATAATATTCAAAAATAATATTTATAAAAAATTCATCTTTATTTATAAAAGCTGGGGTCTTACATTATGTCACTGGAGCCCAACTAGAAGAAATTATATCACATACCTTGAAACGAGAACAACCGATGAACCTTCTTCCTGGATCAGCAGTTCCCTCTTTCCAAGCTACCCACATAGGTGCGACAATCCCACATCGGCATGTCACTGGAGTTCTGGGCTTCTCCCAATCTTCGGCGCGATTTGTAAAGCTATTTTCTCTGGAGCTCATATTAGTTCCTCTCTTAATTGCCTTCTCTTCTTTTCTTTTCTTCGTCGATCTATGTGGAGGAAGTAGGAGTTGGAATCGATTTGGGAATGATTTCGGAGATAGAGAATGTTTTGATTCCTCTCTTCAATTTCTCTTCGTCGTCGGTCTACCTAATTGAAGGAAAAAGAGTTACAAATGATTTGAGAATGATTTTGAGGATTTTGGGATTTAGTCTAGGATTTAGGAATTTAATCCACGTAATATATTTAATTGATTGCCAGTATTATAACGTCCTTTTTCAGTTAAATGGTTAACATACATAGACGTTAAAATTACTTTTTGTAAATAACGTATAGGTAAATGAGTTGATTGTAAAAAAAAAATTAGTTCGGTGATATATTTGTAAATCAACCCTAATAGATTGGGAGAAAATTTAACCCAAATAAAAAATGAAGAGTTTATCACATGAGAAATAAAAAAGAAGTTAAAAGGAAAATAGAAATTCAAATCTCATTTATTATTCGAAAACCCCTTAAACTCTGTTTATTATGCTCTCTCTATACGAGATCACTCTCTCACTAACTAGAACCACCACCACTAATGGCGATGTCAGCTCTCCGTCTCCGCCGCGCACCTTCTCTCTCTTCCTATATTATCAACCGCCACAAGCCTCTCTGCTCTTCTGTTTCGGCACTCCCCGCACCTCCACAACTGTCTCTCTCCTCCTCCCAAAACCCTAAGATCGATCGCCTAAACTTTCCGTTTTCATCCAGAGCTTTCAGAGCATCCAACGTTTCTCTCTCGTCGTTGCCGAGAACTTCGTACAGAGATAACAACGACGATAACAAAATCTCGCCTGACGAGGGTTGCGATTACACTCACTGGCTAATTGCTATGGATTTTCCTAAAGATCCGAAACCTTCCCCTGAAGAAATGTTTGAAACCTATGTCCAGACCGCTGCCAAAGTCCTCGGAAGGTCTATTTCTCTCACACTGTATTTTGGTCTTAATTTTGGTGAATTAAAGTCCTATACTCAAAATAGTATTTTGAAGAAACTGAAAATGTAAAGTAAGGTACTTAAAAAATACGTGTTTACAAATGGTACCCTAATTCAGTGAATCAAAATCTTTTATTGCAAATGGTAATTAAGTATGAGCTTTTATTGATGGGTTATTTGGTTGGCCGTGTAAATGGGGTCCAAACTGATGTATGTAGAGATTGTTACATGATTAAGTTGCTACTTCTAACTTTGATAGTCTTCATATCCTCATTTTGGATATGCATTTGCTTCATTGCCTAAGAGCATGAGTTGGGTTGAGGTACTGATACTTGACTTTGGGACAACTGTTGGAATGTGTTAGACACGTGTCCAATGTGTAATTATGGAAGATAAACAAGATGGTACAGACAATGAAGGACTTTTGCTCCGTGATTAAAGAAAGAAATATAAACCTCTTTTTCTCATGATATTCATATCCTTTAACATTTTAGTGCAAGATTGATAACTATATTGAATTTCATTTACACGCGTGTCAACTTCCCTGTCTCTAATATGCACACTTTCAAACTGAATTTGTGTATACTAAAATTTGGATTCAACAAGGTCTGACCTGAATATGTTCCCGCACTCAAGTCCCTGTAATATGGTCAGCTTGCATACAATGCATCATTTTGAATAAATGTGTGCTGCATCCTTAACCTGACTATTTTTTTCTTTTATTTTTCCTTATAATAATCTTTCAAGTAGCTTTATTGGGTCACTACTTTTTGGTGAAAAATTATGCAGTAATGCCTTTGTGGTTGATGATAAATGCTTGTCGCTTTGGACTTTTATTTTCAGGCTAATTTTGGAATATTTTTTGTATTGCCTTAGTGTTGAAGAGGCAAAGAAAAAAATCTTTGACTGTAGCAACACAACTTTTAACGGCTTTGTGGTTGAAGTTTCGAAGGAAATGTCAGAAAAGTTTATAGGTGAGTATATAGCCTTGATTTATTGATAAAGGTTGAAATTGGTTGCTTGATGATTATTTTCAAATTTTGTTATAATCAGGTCTGCCTGGAGTTGAATTTGTTATGCCAGATTCCTACATTGATCCAGGTAACAAGGAGTATGGAGGGAGCCTTGATTCCTACATTGTTATAGCCTTGATTTATTGATAAAGGATGAAATTGGTTGCTGATGATTATTTTCAAACTTTATTATAATCAGGTCGGCCTGGAGTTGAATTTGTTTTGCCAGTTTCCTACTTTGATCCAGCTACCAAGGAGTATGGAGGTAGGATTAATCTTTAAGTTTGCTTAACTAATTCCACTTATTCCTAAGCCTTTATCTTTTTTTGGAAATTAGATTTTTCGCGCTTTCATGCATTTTTATTAATTTAGACTTGCATTACTGAAAATATCAGGAGATAAGTATATTAATGGTACAATCATACCCATACCACCTATTATATCATTTGCAGGGTCAAGTGGAAGGTATGGTGATCGAAATAGGGATTTCAACCAGCCAAGAGGCTCCTATCAACAAGGGAATTCAACATTTGACAACCAAGGGTCCACGCAAGGGGATGCAAGGAACTTCGGGCCACCACAAAATCCTCCACCTCAACAGAATTATGGAGGAGGTCCACCGCAGCAGAATGATGGTCCTTCTAGAGTAGATGAAAGAAGAGATCCTATGCTAATGAGTAATTATCCTGAAAGACTAGAAAATTATCAGGTAGATAGAAATGATCCATTGCCTCCACCTCAGCAGAATGATGGTCCTCCTAGAGTAGGTGAAAGAAGAGATCCTATGCCAATGAGTAATTTCTCTGTAGGACTAGAAAATTATCAGGGAGATAGAAATGATCCATTGCCTCCACCTCAGCAAAATGATGGTCCTCTTAGAAGAGGTCCACCGCAGCATAATGATGGTCCTCCCAGAGTAGGTGAAAGAGATCCTTTGCCAATGAGTACTTCTCCTGCAGAACTAGAAAATTATCAGGGAGATAGAAATGATCCATTGCCTCCACCTCAGCAGAATGATGGTCCTCCTAGAGGAGGCCCACCGCAACAGAATGATGGTCCTTCAAGAGTAGGTGAAAGAAGAGATCCTATACGAATGAGTAATTCCCCTACAGGACTAAAAAATTATCAGGGAGATAGAAATGATCCATTGCCTCAACCTCAACAGAATTATGGTCCTCCTAGAGGAGGTCCACCGCAGCAGAATGATGGTCCTCCTATAGTAGGTGAAAGAAGAGATCCTATGTCAATGAATAATTCCCCTGTAGGATTAGAAAATTATAAGGGAGATAGAAATGATCTATTGCCCCCACCTCAGCAGAATGATGGTTCTCCTAGAGAAGGTCCACCGCAGCAGAATGCTGGTCCTCCTAATGTAGGTGAAAGAAGAGATCCTATGCCAATGAGTAATTACCTTGCAGGACTAGAAAATTATCAGGCAGATAGAAATGATCCATTGCCTCCACCTCAGCAGAATTATGGTCCTCCTAGAGGAGGTCCCTCGCAGCAGAATGGTCCTCCTAGAGTAGGTGAAAGAAGAGATCCTATGCCAATGAGTAATTTCCCTGCAGGACTGGAAAATTATCAGGGAGATAGAAATGATCCATTGCCTCCACCTCAGCAGAATTATGGTCCTAGTGTAGGTCCACTGCAACAGAATTATGGTACTCCTAGAGTAGGTGAAAGAAGAGATCCTATGCCAATGAGTAATTCCCCTGCAAGACTAGAAAATTATCACGGAGATAGAAATGATCCATTGCCTCCACCTCAACAGAATTATGGTTCTCCTAGAGTAGGTGAAAGAAGGGATTCTATGCCAATGAGTAATTCCCCTGTAGGACTAGAAAATTATCAGGGAGATGGAAGAGATCCATTGCTTTCTTATCAAGGAAATTATAGTCAGGGACAGCGAGGAAACTCTTATCCTCAAGGACAAAGAGGTTTCCCGCCAGTAGAGCAGCATACAAATTATGTACCTCCTGAACAAAAGGATTTTGGAGTCGGCAATAGGAATTATGCATCACCAGAAGGTGGAGGTTTCGGGCAACGAGCGGGTTGGAATTTCAGGCAAGACACAAGTACAAATTATGTGCAAGGTGAGGACATAAATTTTGGCGAATATTATGGGCAAGGAGCTGGTGGAAATTTTGGGCAAGGAGTTGGAAGAAATTTCGAGCAAGGAGCTAGAGGAAATTTCGAGCAAGGAGCGGGCGGGAATTACGGTCAAGGAGTCGGTGGAGGTTTTGGACAAGGCCTTGGTGGAGTCCCTGACGTAGGCAATAGGAATTATGCATCACCACAAGGTGGAGGTTTTGAGCAACGAGCGGGTTGGAATTTTGGGCAAGGCACATGCGGAATTTATGGGCAAGGTGAGGGCAGAAATTTTGGGCAAGGAGTGGGTGGAAATTACTGTCAAGGATCTGGCGAATATTTTGGGCATGGAGCTGGTGGAAATTTCAGTCAAGGAGCTGGAGGAAATTTCGAGCAAGGAGTTGGAGGAAATTTCGGGCAAGGAGCGGGCGGGAATTACGGGCAAGGAGTCGGTGGAGGTTTTGGGCAAGGCTCGGGCGGAAATTTTGGGCAAGGAGCGGGTGGAAATTACAGTCAAGGATCTGGCGAATATTATGGGCAAGGAGCTGGAGGAAATTTCGGACAAGGGGCTGGAGGAAATTTCGGGCAAGGAACTAGTGGAAATTTCGGGCAAGGAGTGGGCGGGAATTACTGGCAAGGAGTCGGTGGAGGTTTTGGGCACGGCCTTGGTGGAGTCCCTGACGTAGGCAATAAGAATTATGCATCACCACAAGGTGGAGGTTTTAGGCAAGGCACATGCGGGAATTTTGGGCAAGACACGTGCGGAAATTATGGGCAAGTTGATGGCGGAAATTTTGGGCAAGGAGCGGGTGGAAATTACAGTCAAGGATCTGGCGAATATTATGGGCAAGGAGCTGGAGGAAATTTCGGACAAGGGGCTGGAGAAAATTTCGGGCAAGGAACTGGTTGAAATTTCGGGCAAGGAGCGGGTGGGAATTACGGTCAAGGAGTTGGTGGAGGTTTTGTGCCAAGCCTTGGTGGAGTCCCTGGCCAAGAAACTGGCTCAAACTACAGGCAGAACTATTCAGGACATTGGGAAAATCCGAGGTTCCAACACGGGGAGCAGATAAACATGCAGCAGCAGGAGCAGCAAAGGAACTTTGTAGCTACAGGCCAATCAGGAACAGAACATGTAAGCTATCTTCCTCTTCATTTCTCATAGTTCTCTTCCCACTAAACCCGGATCAATTATACTAATAGTCAATAGACTCGAAAACAGATGGGGCAATTGAAAGCTTTCAGTTATATCACTCTTCATCCAAGTGATGTGAAGGTTAAAGCTGAAAAGTATTTTGAAAAATTGACGATTCATATTATGTTATGCATTTATTTTGTTTTAGGTGCTTTATTAGTTCTTTTTCTATAATTCGAAGGTTTAGAACTTGGGATATTGTTCGGGGGAATTTTTTTTGTTCAACTTTCTTATTGTTTCCTTTTCTTTTCAACATGTGAGAGTCCCACTGCATGAAAGTGCAGTTGCCCATCAGAAAGGATTTAAGATACTTAAAATAGATCCATGAGTCAATATATTTGCATACCATCCATGCAAGAACTTCCAAAGACTGCTATTAAAAACTAACTTATTTCGAAGTGCCTTCTGCTTATCTGTTCATAAAAACTATAAATTACCAAATGAAACAACCACCCAAGTGCTTTCCTATCTTCCTTTTCCCTTGTTGTATGCATGAGGACCTTAGCAACCTGGCTTTAGAACAAAGAAATCCCTTATAAACTCCCTGCTGCAGGCCCGCTGGACCATGAGCTTTCTTGAAAGGTTTTCTTTTGCACTAATCCGTGTATGGTGTTACAGCAGCATGATTTTATCCTTATTTTTACTGAAGACTATAATTGGCTAAAAGACAGGGTTACAGAGGACCTTGACTGTATCTTTTTGGTGGTTCTTGTTTTTTGATGAAATTTATGATATTTGTTAGTTTTGCAAAAAAGAAAGAAAGTAGTTTTACAATAATATGATGATGAGATAGGCAATTTCTGTTTCTTGGTATACAGATTGGTAATGTTTATGTGTTATTTCGTGCAGCAGTGGAGATATTGAGAAGATTCAAGCATTACATTCAGACGGGATACGCGATGAAACTATGCCAGCAAGTTTCAAGTGCTAACAAGGAGACAGACTACATGCTGGAGTTGGCATGACAAGCTTCAAGATGCATGTGGAATAATTAGGAAGGAAAGAAAAGTAGGATGTATTATCCACCAGAAGATCATGAGTAGTATATTTTACTGTTCCACCATTAAGTTGTAATTGTTGTTCCACTATCAAAGGTTGACATTATTCTATGAATATTATTGCAAATGTTGACCACCAGAAAATATACCTTATACCACCACTGATTAAAGAGTTTGTGTCTACAATCTTTAACATAGTCAGTCACATGACTTCTGTTTTCTGTATGGAGTTTTGTTTATTAATGAAATTAAATAATTACCCTCTGGAATCACGAGAAAATGTGGCTGTCACTCATTATTCCTTGTCATACAAAATTGTTTAAAATATCTCGAGGAAATATGTAAAGATAGCCTCTTTAAGTCAGTTGAACACTGACTTGAACAATTCTGAATTCGTACAGAACAGGCTTAACATCTTATATCTCTAACAAAATTGAGGTGAAACAAGTGAGAGTGTTGTGGCATAAGTGATACACAAACATCACACTAATGTCTTACAAGCTATAGACTCGTAGAACCTCTAGTCAATGTAGACTTAATTGAGCTAATCTTAAAAGCCATGTTTTGGTTCATAGCTTTTCCATGCATGATATATATATAGTTAGGCTTCTACTCTTAGGAAGAGGGTTGATTAGTATGCATGTCTTCTACTTCATATAAAAAATATTGCATTATTTTCTCTTGAATCATCTTTTCTAAAACTCAAGAAAAAGCAATGGGATTTTCATGTTACCTTCTCTATTTGAGTGCACATTAGAGAAGACGGAATTGTTGAATCCTGGAGGGTAACCGCTTGTGACCTTTTGCACCGGTGATATACAAATTATCTTCAAGGACAATGCTCTACGCACGCCTCAATTCAATCTTGGTGATATCTTCTCAACTCTCTTTTAATTTTCATAGTAGTTTTTCAATTATTTTACTACAATCTTAAGGATAAATTTTGGATTCTACTATGTTAACCGCTACTAATGTCATTCCCGATATCACAAAAATTGAGGCTCTTTCTGTTTCTAATTTTAAGAGATGGCAAACTAAAATTTTATTAGTCATGGATATTGAAAAGGATGATTTTGTTCTTACAAAACCAAAACTAGAAAAACCCAAAAGGTAATTGTCTTGTTTGTGATGACCTTGGTCATCATGCTATGCAATAATATAGACACAAGAAGAGGAACGACAAACCTGCCCCATTAATGCAAATTTGGTTGAGTCAGATGTTATTGTTGCAGTCGTTTTTGAGGTTAATATGATGGCACATGATAATAATTGGGTGGTAGACTGGTGCAACTAAGCACATTTGTGGCATTAAAAATGCATTTTCCTCCTATATATCAATGAGAGAAGTAGAGGAACAAGTTTACATGGAAGACTCTATTCCTGCACCTATTTTGGGAAAAAGGGAAAGTCCTTATTAGGCTTACCTCCGGATAAATCCTCTCATTGATAGACGTGTTTTATGTGCCAAATATCCGTCCAAACCTTGTGTCTGTATCTTTGCTAAGCAAAATGGGAATAAAAATTATTTTTGAGTCGGACAAAATTATAATGACTAAAAATAGGGTATTTGTGGGGAAATGGTACAATAATAATGGGTTATTTGTACTTAATGTCTTGAATGAAAATGATATTTCTTCCACTTATTTGCTTGAGTGTGATTCTTTGTGGCATGCTAGACTAGGTCATGTTAATTATTCATATATTAAACAAATGAAAGAAATAGGCATTCTTAAAAATATTTCAATTTCCAAACATGATAAATGTCATACTTGTGTTGAAGCTAAAATAACCAAGAACCCATGCAAACCTGTGTTAGAAAGAGAATCAGAATTACTTAGGTGGTGTTTGATAAAATTGAGTAATTAAGATCTGAATGGTTATGACATCTTAATAAATTAGATCATCTGGATGAAATTGCATCTGAATTTATAAAGTTGTTTGATAATTGTAATTGTTAAAACATCTTAATAACAATATTTTACAATTTTAACCTTGTAAATGAAAATAAAGACTTTTGTATTCGATGTAAATTTTTAACTATATGCGAAATTCTACAAGTGTCCTGAACTCCATCTCCATCTGTACTACTGAATTCTACCACCACTACCACCACTCAACTACTACCTGCAAATTCCAATGATCTATAATTTCGAATTCCCTCTACAAATCGGAGGGCTTTAAATTTGGCATCAATCAATCATACATACATATACGTTGTCTGTGACGCCCCCAAAATTAGGTATACGTCACCCATCTTGGGTCGCCACTTACATGGTACATATAAATTCAAATACAACTTACTAATATAATTGTCAGTATAATAATACACATAAACCGTGAGTTTGAATACAAATATTGTCTACTAGATATTATACAAACTCAAAAGGAGTCCTCATTACAACTATTATCACACTATTTCACGTAATAGTGAGGACTACTAATGTTATCCTCTCGGACCATCACTGTTTCCCCAACTCGTCCCAAATATATTCTCATTTCAAGAGAACAAAGGAAAGAAAGGGTGAGCTCAACTAGCCCAAGAAGAAATATTATGACTAAGATAATGCGTAATAAATTATCAATAGTCTTCAACAATGTTAAACCGATAAAATACAATAGACAACCAGCTTAATCTGCAAATGAATATGCAATCCATTAAAAGAGTCAAGAGAAAATAAAGTCTACTATCTTTTAGGTTTTAAAAGGTTTTCATAAATTTTATCACTAAGACTCAGCTTTAATGAATAAACCACAATATCTAATCATCCCCGTATCACTACCCAAGGATTTTCATCAAATTATCAATGGTCACGACTATACCGAATCACCCCCGGTCATAATCATACCAAAAACTATCCATCATCGCATTACAGTGCCACCGAGGACTTTTTGTCACATCATTTATATCAAGCCATGATTATACCGAATGATCCTCGGTCATAATCATACTAAGTTCATCTACGCACGTAAGCCATAATATAACATAAGGATGATGATAATGACATAATAATTCAATAAAACAAGTTCAAGAATTATTTTATCCGTGAATTAAGAACGCCCAAATTGTTAACAAGATACTGCTTTGTAGAGTAAAATTCAAGAATGATCGTAAGAATATTTCCATGAAAAGATATCGATGAAACGCAAATATCAAGGATATTCTACTAATTTCATGGAGTATAGAAGTCAAAGTTTTAACCAACCGGGTATAATAAAGAATGGAATAACAAAAGAAATCACCACGCATGCGATTGCAGATGACATAAAGTTATTCCAATGTAATAATAATAATCTAACCAGTCAAATCGTGAAATTCACAATCGGCAGTGATGATCCAATGTAATAATAAATGTTTGAATAATAAACAATGGAACCAGTCCTGTAAAACACACGCATGTGATATTCCAAATGTAATAATAAATGCGGAATAATAAACAATGAAACCAGTCCTGTAAAAAACACACGTACATGTGATATTCCAATGTAATAATAAAGAATGGAATAATGTAAGAAGATCACCAAGTATAGGGATTCATAAGCGTATACAAGTTATTCCAATGTAATAAATAAGAATGGAATAATATAAGATTTCACCAAGTATAGGTACGCCAGATATACAAAGTTATGTATAGGTATACCACTTTTACAAAAGTTATTCCAATGTAATAAGAATGAATGGAATAATGTAAGTTCTCTTCATGAATAAGAAAGAATAACACCCCTTTTAGTACAACAAATAATATCCCTTACCGTAAAAGACACTTTGGATATCAAAGTAGTGAAGTACCGTATCACTCTTTCTTCTTTCTCTCTATAGATTTTCTCTCTATAGCTTCTCTCTATAATTTCTCTCTGTAGTTTCAAAGAATTGTAAGAAAATAATGAAGGAATGAGCTTCTATTTATAGGAAAATAGAATGCATAGAATTAATCCATGAATCTATCTGCATTGATTTACTTTAATCCTACAAATTCATATTTAAAGCAAAATCTTTTAAATAAAATATCATATATTCTATTTATATAAAAACATTTTACTATGCAAACACTATGCAACACTATGCAAAAACACTATGCAACACTATGCATAATAAAATATAATATATTCTATTTATAGAATAACTTTAATAAAGTATTCTGCTTTATATAAAAGATGTTTCGCTTTTATTACGTTAATAATACTGAATAAAACAAAACGTCATTATCGCTATAATAATTCATATTATTAATCGATAATAATGGAATCAAACCGAGTGACTTCACATAAGCATCAATAATCAATACCGTGTGCTACTATGCAACCACACGACATCGTATTTTTTTACTACCAAGTAGTTCAACAAAGATCAATCAGAAAACTTCCGCCGTTATTTCAATAAAATATTTTGTCGCTTTTCTCAATCCGACAATAATTTCATTAGGGTCCACCAATGATTGAGTCAGTTGTACGAATATTCCCTGCTAAACCTAATATTCCCCACCAATCGAATATAATATAACCACTTGTGATACTTTTGCAAAATTTATAAATACCACCCACAACTATAATATTATCTCAAATTCACACCATAATATTAAAAAATTATTTCACAAAATTTAAATCTTTATCGATAAAATCTGGGTCTCACAATCTCCCTCCTTATGGAATTTCTCCCTCGAAATTAGGGGTACGACTTAGTATGATAAAGAGGTGAGGATACCTTGAATACCTTTATCGTTGACAACATTAAATTCATCTTTGCAATCCTACCAAGATATTCATTAACAATTCATCTTTTTTGCACTACAAAGCCAAAGATATACAATCAGAAAACCAATAATGCCGAGACTCAACCTTTAATAAGATCACGACCACTTAATTATCCATGCACTACTAGCCGTGGATATTCGTGTTTTTTAATTACTACCATGATTATACCGAATAATCCTCGGTCATAATCATACCAAGTCCATCAATGTACTACTACTAAAGATGACTTTTACCACATTCATGAATTAATATTTCATTCACGAGACTCAAATTTCAATAATTAATCCATATCATCGAATCATCCCCGCACTACAAAAGCCAAGGATATTCATTAAGATCACGACCACGAATTGTCCATGCACTACTACCAAAGATAATCGTATTCATTAAGATCACGACCACAAATTATCAATGCACTACTACCAAAGATAATCGTAGTATTCATTAGTATCACGACCATAAATTATCCATGCACTTCCTACCAAAGATAATCGTATTCATTAAGATCACGACCACAAAATTATCCATGACTACTACCAAAGATAATCGTGTATTCATTAAGATCACGACCACAAATTATCCATGCACTACTACCAAAGATAATCGTGTATTCATTAGTATCACGACCACAAATTATCCATGCACTTCTACCAAAGATAATCGTGTATTCATTAGTATCACGACCACAAATTATCCATGCACTACTACCAAAGATAATCGTATTATTCATTAGTATCACGACCACAAATTATCCATGCACTACTGTACCAAAGATAATTGTGTTTTCAATTACTACTATGATTATACCTTAACAATCCTCGGTCATAATCATACCAAGTCCATCTATGCACTACGGAAAACGTATGACTTTCAACATAATATAAGCGTGAGGATAATGATAAAAGAATCAATCAAATGAGATAAAGGATAAATATTAAACATTTATAATTTATCCAGATTCAAGAATATCCCCATGTTATCAATCACTTAATAATCTCATAATCTAATATCATTAATATTATAACAATATTTTAATCACTTCTTAAATTTATAAACAATTTATCTCAATTGTTTACGCTACCATATAATGCATTTAATCATTCAAAATGTCATACTCATAAGATATCATCACCAATTATCAAATCCTCAAAAAAAAATTTGCATATACTCTATATAGGATTCTCTAGCCATAAAATCCTATTTTCAACTTTGTTACTTTCACATAACATATTTAACTCATATGTTCAGAATTAAACTATTTTCATGAAAAATACTAAATCAGTCCCAAAAATATTTCTTTTCTGGGATTTAGCATAATATAGTCCCATAATGAAAATATATTTTCTTGGAATTTTAAAATTCATTTACTATTTTTCAAAAATCAATTTCTAATTAATTCCTTAAGAAATTAGCTACCTCAAGTTTAACTCCAAAATTCCCAAACCTTGGCAGGACCTTACACATGTTAACGTGAGCTTCTAGTTTAAATTTCATGGTCATCGGAGTTATAGAACTCCGGTTATAGCATTTTTCGCTTTAAAAACCTAAATATTGAAATAGTCATAACTTGCTCATTTTAAGTCAGAATGAGCTCATTTTTGGACAGGAGGTACTTTATACCATATACCTTCATGTCCCAAAAGGCCAGAATTTTTCTCATAATTTAAGTGGCCGAAACAGCCCCTCTAAAATCATGGCAGCAAGCTTTTTTCGGTTTTTGCAGCTTTGCACTCCTTTGCTAAAATCAGTCCACACAAAAATCTACAACACCTTTTCCAGTAATTCCACTTGGATTAGTTAGGTAACTCATAGATCTAACTCTAGGACTTGACCACACTCAAAAATTCAAAATATAATAGGAGATATGGTCAATTGAATTTCATGTTACGTTTTTCACCAAAATCTGATTTTCAACTCTTTTTCAAGAAATTTCTAAGAAACCAACATAACTCATCATAAAACTTACTAATACTACGTATACCCATGATTTTCATTAATCCAATGCTTTTATTATGACTTTTATCATAAACCACGTAAACTATTCATTTTAGTTGAAGAAAATATTTGAGGGTTTAAGAAATGGGTTTTGTACTGGGGTCAATACAAAATTCGATTTCACACTCTAAGTAGGCTAAGAAGTCTTCAAGAATAGGCCAGGAAATTTATTACTAATAGAAATATCATTCAAAACTGTGACTCTCATCCAAGACTTGGATAGTACATCACATTGATACCAACTGTGACTTCTATCCCTTAACCTGGATAGCACCTCACAATGATACCTATCAACTTGCCATTTCAGTCACGACGTCGCTTTACTACGTAAAAGTCTGGCTTCGGTGCATTCCACACAAGGAAGTCAACAACGAAAGGATCGGGGCTCATTACTTATGGCTTGATATGACAATGATTGATTTTAGTGGTTTGGTTACTTTGAATTCGCATAACAGGATGGTTATGAATATAAAAGCTAACAACCTTACGAAAAGCATGATGAGTAGTTAACCAATTGATTCCTAAAATCACATCAAAGGCAAGTATTTTCAAAAGATAAGATCGACAGTAACGTGAAAGTGTTTATTTGAATCAAACAAGATTTAAAAATAGTAAGCGAAACGAAGGCTCCTACTAACGGTTTCAACCAATAAGTCAAAGTCTAACTTCTCCTGAGTCAAATTTAAACGTTGAACGCAAGCAAGAAAGATAAAATAATGGGTAGAACCCAGATCTTATAAGGTATAGACTTCGTAATTTATAATTAACTAACCTGCATAACTTCGCTCGGTTTACTCGCTTTTTGAGAAGTCGTGAAAATGCACTTCCTAAAACCAACGACTTTGTTTTGTCCATATCCACCTTTGGTGCCACCGTCCCAAATAGACTTCGACTTTGGTGCACAACAAAATCGAGCTAAATGACCTTCTCTTCTTGTAATTTCCACTTCTATTATCTTTGCCATGATTACCACCGGCGGTTACCATTCTTGGCATGATAATTTCCCCACGATGGTTATTATTATTCGATAGTCGTTGCCACCAAAGATGATTATTATCGTGTTGTTGGTCGTTACCTTTTGTTTGAGTTAATCAACACTCTCATGTGCTTCATTGCTTATCTCAAAGATTTTCGGATGCCATTCTCAAACAAACACCGCCACAAAACAAGGGTTAATTAACATATCACATATTATCCCTATACTCGATCCCACCAATTAAATACCAAATAAATTTAGGTGGAGGTCATACTAGCGAAGGAATTCCCGTGCCTCCCTCCTAGTTCTTATCTCACATCTCACCAGTGGATCATATCCTCTAGGCTCGATACCAACCGCGACGCCCCAAAATTAGGTATACGCCACCCATCTTGGGTCGCCACTTACATGGTACATAAATTCAAATACAACTTACTAATATAACTCGTAGTGTATACAATACGACATAAACCGTGAGTTTGAATACAAATATTGTCTACTAGATATTATACAAACTCAAAAGGAGTCCTCATTACAACTATTATCACACTATTTCACGTAATAAAGGAGGACTACTAATGCTATCCTTCGACCATCACTCGCTTTTCCCAACTCGTCCCAAATTATATTCTCATTTCAAAGAGAACAAAGAAAGAAAGGGTGAGCTCAACTAGCCCAAAGAAGAAATATTATGACTAAGATAATGCGTAATAAATTATCAATAGTCTTCAACAATGTTAAACCGATAAAATACAATGTAGACAACCAGTTTAATCAGTAGCGGAATATGCAATCCATTAAAAGAGTCAAGTAGAAAATAAAGTCTACTATCTTTTAGGTTTTAAAAGGTTTTCATAAATTTTTATCACTAAGACTCAGCTTTAATGAATAAACCACAATATCTAATCATCCCCGCATCTACTGCACCAAGAATTTTCATCAAATTATCAATGGTCATGACTATACCGAATCACCCCTCGGTCATAATCATACCAAAAACTATCCATCATCGTGCATTACAAAGCCACCGAGGACTTTTGTCACATCATTTATATCAAGCCACGATTATACCGAATGATCCTCGTCATAATCATACTAAGTTCATCTATGCACGTAAGCCATAATATATAACACGAGGATGATGACAATGACATAATAATTCAATAAAACAAGTTCAAGAATTATTTTATCCGTGAATTAAGAACGCCCAAATTGTTAACAAGATACTTGCTTTTGTAGAGTAAAATTCAAGAATGATCGTAAGAATATTTCCATGAAAAGATATCGGATGAAACGCAAATATCAAGGATATTCTACTAATTTCATGGAGTATAGTCAAAGTTTTAACCAACTGGGTATAATAAAGAATGGAATAACAAAAGAAATCACCACGCATGCGCAGATTTGCATGATGATGTTTATTCCAATGTAATAATAATAATCTTAACCGTGTCGTGAAATTCACACCGGCAAGCGAGGATGATCCAATGTAATAATAAATGCCAAATAATAAACAATGGAACCAGTCCAGTCCGTAAAACACACGCATGTGATATTCCAAATGTAATAATAAATGCGAATAATAAACAATGAAACCAGTCCCAAAACACACGGCATGTGATATTCCAATGTAATAATAAAGAATGGAATAATGTAAGAAGATCACCAAGTATAGGGGATTCACAGATACAAAGTTATTCCAAATGAATAAATAAGAATGGAATAACATAAGGATTTCACCAAGTATAGGGTATCGCCATATACAAGTTATGTATAGGTATATACCACTTTTTACAAAGTTATTCCAATGTAATAATAATGAATGGAATAATGTGTTCTCTTCATGAATAAGAAAGAATAACACCCTTTACGGGTACAACAAATAATATCCTCTTACCGTAAAAGACACCGGATATCAAAGTAGTGAAGTACCGTATCACTCTTCTTTCTTTCTCTCTATAGATTTTCTCTATAGCTTCTCTCTATAATTTCTCTCTGAGTTTCAAATTGAATTGTAAAGAAATAATGAAGGAATGAGCTTCTATTTATAGGAAAATAGAATGCATAGTAATTAATCCATGAACTATCCCGTATTGATTTACTTTAATCTGACGGTTCATATTTAAAGCAAAATCTTTTAAATAAAATATCATATATTCTATTTATATAAAATATTTTACTATGCAAACACTATATGCAACACTACGCAAAAAACACTACGCAACACTACGCATAATAAAATATAATATATTCTATTTATAGAATAACTTTAATAAAGATTCTTCGCTTTATATATAAAGATGTTTCGCTTTTATTACGTTAATAATACGAATAAAAATAAAACGTCCATTATCGCTATAATAATTCATATTATTAATCGACAATAATGGAATCAAACCGAGTGACTTCTCACATAAGCATCAATAATCAATACCGCAGCGTCTTACTTATGCAACCACACGTACATCGTACTTTTACTACCGTAGTTCAACAAGATCAACCAGAAAACTTCCGCCGTTATTTCAATAAAATATTTTTTTTGTCGCTTTTCTCAATCCGATAATAATTCTATTATGGGTCCACCAATGATTGAGTAGTTATATTTAATATTCCCTCGCTAAACCGAATATTCCCCACCAATCGAATATAATATAACCACTTGCATACTTTGCAAAATTTATAAATACCACCCACAACTATAATATTATCTCAAATTCACACCATAATATTAAAAATTATTTCGACAAAATTTAAATCTTTATCGATAAAATCTGGGTCTCACATTGTCAATATCTCATCTCATTTAACCTCATGGATTACAAAGAAAAGACTTTGTTTTCTTCTTCTATTTCTCTTTCCTCCATTTCTCCCACCTCGCATTCAAATTGGGTGTTTTTTTTGATTTGATTTTTAGGAATCTTCCGAGGCATCGGTTTAGTAATCTGCAGAGTAAAATGTTCCCAAATATTTTTTGGTGGTGAGTGTTTTGTTGTGCGGCATCGGTGGGTTTGTTTTGGGTATACGATCCATGTAAGTCAAAGATCTACAAATTGAGAAGTACCACCGGGATTTCTGAGTAGCATTGAAGGCGCAGTGGGGTTTTTCTACGGTCGTCATCGCCGATTTCCGAGAAATATCCATAATTATCTTTGTGATTCATCACTCCTCTATCCTACTAAAAATTAATACCGTGAACAACAACAAAGGAGAAGAAAAGCGGCGGACGGAGAGAAGAGCAATGAGTGAAGTGCAAAGAACGCAGAGATCAGTAAGGTTAAAAGATGATATTTTTGTCCAAAAATAATATAAATTCGCTCAGACATGCCTCTTAATGCTATAAAATTATTTTTGTGTCTAAGCCATTAAGAGCCATTAAGAAGTAAAAAAAAATTTGTCAAACAAAATTTGCCTCTGATCGAATCAGAGGCAAATCCATTCAGAGCCATTAAGAGGTAATCAAACAGTGCCTTAGTCTTATTCATTCAGACTTGGGAGACTTGAAATCAATCATGACAAGATGTGGTAAAAAATATTATGCGACTTTTATTGATGATTTTCAAGGTATACTAAAGTTTATTTACTTGGATATAAAAATGAAGCATTTGATTTGTTTATTAAATATAAAGCTAGATCAGATAGAGGTGGTGAATATGAACCTTTAAATGTTTTTTGTGAAGAACGTGGTATTGTGCATAAAATTACACCTCCTTATTCACCAGAATCTAATGGTGTTGCTGAAAGAAAAAATCGGACTTTAAAAAAAATGATGAATGATTTGTTGATTAGTTGTGGTGCACCTTCTAACTTGTGGGGAGAAGCTATTTTATCTGCTTGTCACATTAAAAATAGAATAATTTATAAAAGGACTAGTCAGACTCCGTTTGAATTGTGGGAAAATCATGTACCTAATTTAAAATATCTCAAAGTGTGGGGGTGTTTGGCTAAAGTCTTACTTCCTGATCCTAAAAAGAGAAAAATTGACTCTAGAGCTTCTGATTGCATATTCACTGGTTATGTTGAAAATAGTGGTTATGCCGAAAATAATGTTGCATATAGATTTCTTGTTATTAAAAGTGATGTGATAGATATTAATATTGTGCTTAAAACTAAGAATGCAGAGTTTTTTGAAAATAATTTTACTATGTTAAAAAATACTACTCATCATTAAGGGTGTAAACGAACCGAGTCGATCCGAGTATTGAGTTGCTCAGATTTGGTTCACAAAATTTATCGAGTATAAAATAAAGTTTGATTGAGGCTCATTTAGCTACCGAGTCGAGCACGATTCCGAATCGAACACGTGCAGTTTGGATTTTTTCAACGAATATGATCCGAGTATCAATAGAAAATTATAATTTGAGGAGGTTCGAGTAATTTATCGAACTTTAAAATATGCTCATATTTGACTCATTTATATTTAAATCGAGCTCAAATCGAACTTTTTTTAATCGAAATGCGAAGTCTGAATCGAGCCCCGGCTGTTTGCTCATTTTACAACCTTACTCATCATAAACTTGAGTTGCATGACGACATATCTGAAAAATTACAAGACTTGCATGTTGAACTTGGAAAGAGTAAAAAAGTAAGGAAATAAACAAATTTGGGTGATGACTTTTATACTTTTTTAATGGATAATGATCCTATTACTTTTTCCGATGCTATAATTTCACCCGATGCTCCATTATGGAGAGAGACAATTAATAATGAAATAGAATCTATAATGAGTAATCATACTTGGGAGTTAGTTAATTTGCCTCGTGGTGCTAAACTCATTGGGTGTAAATGAATTTTTAAAAGAAAGTTAAAACCCCATGGCTCTGTTGATTAATTTAAAGCTAGGTTTGTTGCCAAACGCTATAACCAAAAGAAAGACTTAGATTATTTTGATATTTATTCTCCAATAGCTAAAATTTCTTCTATTAGAATTTTAATTGCTTTGGCTTCTATTTATAATTTGGTTACGTTATTCATCAAATGGATGTAAAAATAGCGTTTTTAAATGAAGAAAGTTACATGGAGCAACCCGAAGGGTTTATGGCTCATGGTAAAGAAAATAAAGTTTATAAATTGGTAAAATCATTATATGGACTTAAGCAGGCTCCTAAACAATGACATGATAAATTTGACTCTGTTATGATAAAAAAATGGATTTGTTGTTAATGATGCAGAAAAGTGCATATATTCTAAGTTAGATAAAAATGTTGTAATCCTACCCAAGAAAAATATTGTTGCACTCTTCTTATAGTTGTGGCAACACTAGAATGGCCTCTCACTCCCTTACAATGTAGCTCCTCAAAGATATGCCTCATGCTTTTTAGGAGGCCTAGTTCACCAACTGAGCTAGAGCTTTGATGTAACCAATTCATATTCACAAATAGCTAATTCAGTCACAAAATCTTAAAGATGATTATGTCCTTCATAAGAAGCTATAAGTTGTTGCATCCATAGAGGAAAAACAGTAGTTATAGCTACCACTTCTGCACTTTCTTCATGCATTCTAGATAAACTGTCAGCAACTATATTCTTCTTTCCCTTCTTGTACAAAATGGTATAATCATACCCCATAAGTTTACTCAACCATTTATGTTGCAAGAGAGAAGTAACATTTTGTTCTATGAAATACTTCAAGTTTTGGTGATCAGTTTTAAGATGGAAATGTTGATTAGTTAAGTAATGAGACCACTTTTTAACAGCACTAACCATTGCCATTTATTCTCTCTTATAAGTGGACATAGTTTGAGCTCTAGAACCCAAAGATTAGCTGAAATAAGCTATTGGCTTGCCTTCTTGCATTAATGTAGCCCCAATGCCACTATTAGAAGCACCAGTCTCCACCACAAACTCTTTATTTTAGTCAGGTAAGGCTAGAACAGGAGTGCTAGTCATTTCTTCTTTAAGAGCTATAAAAGCCTTTCATTTTTATGCAATAAGATTGTCTGTGGTTTGGCTATTTTTCCATAACCTTTCACAAACTTTCGGTAATAGCCAATAAGCCCCAAAAAACCTCTCAAGATTTTGATGGAAATTGGAATGGGTCACTGCATCACACTTTTCAATTTTGCTTTGATCAACTGCCACTCCATTGCCATTAATAATATGACCCAAATAATCAATCTCATGCAAGGCAAATGCACATTTAGACCTTTTAGCATGCAAGTGGTGCAATCTTAGGATTTCATATGTTGTTTTAAGATATAAGTGAGAATCTAGATCAATCAAAAAACACAAGAATGCATTTCCTAAGACTAGGTCCAAAAATGGAACTGCAGACCCGGAAACAGACAGACATGGAGTCACAGATCACTATTGATGACTCCCAGTATCAGCAATAGTACAATTTCCTTCCTTACCTTGCAAACTGCTATCAGCCGCCGATAGACTTGCTAGGAATTCCCATTTCCTCCAGCTGTAAATATGCAAACACGTGCATTTAAAAAGAACTTGTCATTTGTATATTATAATAATAAAAAAAAAATTCCAGAAAATCAATTTGCTAGGTCAATTTATGTGAAGTTTATTCATGCATTCAAACAAATGGACACACTCCTGCAAATGGAGATGGAGACTGTACTGTGCTCATGGCCAAACCAACTGCAATGCAACTATACAAAACATGAGTGATGCCAAGAACAAACAAGAACTGGTGAAGCTGTTCAAGACCTTCATAAGAAACAAAAGGTTCTCGCCCCTGCCAAAAATAAATGAACAAAATCCTACAAGTGCAGCGATTTACCTCACCACAATATTATGGTGAGATTACGGATGATTAGTTCCTTTAGGAGGGATCTCAGTCTCTTTTATAAACAAGGACTTTTTGAGGTTAATACGTCATAATCTTCTTTAGAAGAGAGGAAGAATTTACTGTCAAAAAGAGAGGAGTCCACACAAAAACCATAACTGTAGTGACTGTCAAAAGGGGGAATACTTCCATTATGTCTCCATGTTCACTTTACCATACAATCCTGGATCCAATAGAGAGCATATACAGATGAGCTTGAGCCCAAAAATTGACATCAAAAACCCAAACCCCACATCAGAAACACTTAAACAATGTCTTATTTCTCAATCTTCAACAGAACTATGCCTCTCTTTTTTGAGTCCAAAGAGGGGGTGAGAGCAAATAACCTAAATACGCTAACAAACAATTCCTTCAAAGAATGTTACTTTTTATTCAACAACACATGAATAGGAATTTATATTTCATAAATCAATTACTAACCTTCCTTAAATCTTTTCTAAAGAAGCAAATAGAGCCTTTCTCCTAGTCTTCTTTAACAACTGAAACAACAACTAATAAAAACAAGACAACCCCAATAATAAAAAACAAAGTTAAACAAAACAAATGCCCAATTGATGAGAATAAAAACTCAAAAAAAAAAGTTAAACAAATAAAATACCCAATTCATAATTCACAAACCCAGAAAGATTCAGTCACCTTCCCAAATCTGTAAAGTGATTTTTGGACCAATAAGCACACAAAAATCATAGCTGTAGTGACTGTAGCAACTGACCAAGTTGGTGTCTCTGCCAGAGACATCCCTTCCCTTATCAAGCCCTCCATTCCTAAATTTCAACTCTCCATCTATGGAAAGTTTACAACATTTTCTGGAGAAAATGAAGAGACAGTGGAATATCCAAGAAATGGGCAACTGGGAATGTTGATATATATAAATATACACATATATATGTAACATGATGAAACCCAGCTCCGGATGCATTGGAGCTGCTGCGATCTATGTATGAGAAAAAAACTTGTAAACTATTACCGGGCGACGACGACAATGAATACATTAGCGAACGTCTTCGGTTGGGAAGAAAAAGAATTGGGCAAAACTATGAATTTAGCCACTATAGTTGGCAAGTTTTACTTAATGCACAACTGAACTTTTAATTTTTTGAAATAGCCCATTAAACAAATTAAAATTTTTTAATTGGATCAGTCTGTTAAAGTTCTGTTAATATGAACGTTAACTTTTTTTGGCTTTTTTAAAAAAAAAGAAAAATGAGTCGGCCAATATCGATATATAACAACCACTAGTAACAAAAATTACATATATAGATTAACGATTATCCTACCCAGGGACGAAGCCACATGTATGTTGGAGGGGGCCACGGAACCCCCCCAAGGTTTGAAATTTTTGTAATATTCACCCTCAAAGTTTGAAAATTTTATAAAACTCATTTGTATATTTGATTTGGTTTGAAAATTTTGTAAGGCTACGGCCCCCAAGTTTTGACGAAGTTTTGATATGTTTTAAAAGACTTTTTTTTGCTATGTTTTATTATCATTGTCAAAGCAAATTCTATTACTATATTATTTTTGTTTTAGTAAAAATATGTTTTGTAATAGTGAAATTTTACTTTTTAGTGATGAATATATTTTATGTTGTTAAATTATTTTTTTTCCCCCAAAGAACAAATCCTGGCTCCGTCCCTGATCCTACCATTCCCTAACACAATGTCATCAAATCATGAAGAAACAAAATCCAACAAATTAATCATACAATTTTCCTATTTCCAAAAACAGAAATGAATCAAAGAACTAACTTTATCACACTCGGTATATAATTTTTTTATTACTAGTCATACTCTTAACAAAATGCCATCAAATCATAGAAAACTCGACAGCCAGAAAAAGTCTTTTGCCGAAGCCAAAAAGAAGTTATACATAAACAAAATCCAAAGAATTAATCATTGTCTAAAAACAGAAATGAATCAAAGAACTAACCTTCGTCTTCTTGCTCATCTTCATCTTCACTCTCTCCATCTTCACCTTCACTCTCTCCATCCAAATCATACCCGTAGGTCTCATTCAAGTAATTCACAGCTGCCTGAGTAAAAACCAACTTATCCGAATTCAAAATATCAAACAAATTCAAAGTTCTAGGCGTCAGCATCTTCAATGTCCCAATATTCCGGCTCGAAAGTCTCACATTATCCGAAACCTCTGTCATCAAGAACATGGATTTCTCCTTGGGATCAATACCCCACCTGTTCAGCAACCCAATAAATTCTTTCGTTTTCGGCTTCTCAAACTTATCACCAAATTCCTCCACGACAATCCCATTTTCCGCCGCGCTAGCCAACGCCGTAGAAATCGCCAATCTCTTCTCCTTCTTGTTGATTTTGATGGACCAGTCTCTGGGTTTGGGTCCAAACACGACGCCACCGCCAGGCCGGAGTGGGGTTCGGTTGGAACCACGGCGGGCGCGGCCGGTTTTCTTTTGTGGGTAGGGTTTCTTCCCGCCACCGCGTACCTCGGCGCGGGTGAGAGTGGAGGCGGTGCCGCGACGCTTGTTTTGGAGGTCGGTGGTGATGCCGCGGTGGACGACGGCGCGGGCGGTGTCGGGAGGGGCGGATTTCAGGTTGAGGGTGGTTTCGCCTATTTTGGATCCGTCGAAGGAGAGGACTGGGAGAGTGGCGAGTTCGGAGCAGATTGGGGAAAATGTGGATTGGCAAATGGGGTTTGGTTTGAGGGGTTTTGAGAAGGAGAGGAATTTCTTTGTGGGGGTTTGATTGAAGAAGATAGAGGATGAGAAGAAGGAGATGGAAGATGGTAAGTGAGTCGCATAGACCGCCATTTTTTTGGAGAGAAAAAGAGGATAGATAGAAACGTTATCTGGTGTTTAGCAGTCTATCTGTTGTTGCTGAGATGGGGTAATGAGAATTGGTTTGGTCGTCGAGGTGGCGGTGGCTTTTGGTTGCACTGGTATGACATTTGAACAAAGAAAATAAAGTGTGGATAAGCTAAACCGCTTAGGCCTAACAGCCCACGTCATTTTTGTTTTCTTTTTTTTTTACAAACCACGTAGGAAAAAATTCAAAAATATTTAGTTTATTTAATAAAATGGTCTAATTTTAATTTTTTAATTAGTTCAAATAATTATAAAAATTAAAAGTTCAGTAGTTTAATAAGTAAAAGTTGCTAATCATAGTGGAATAATCCTTAGTTTAGCCTTTTTTTAATGTCACCCGTTCATTTTTTTAATAAAATGGTCTAATTTTAAATTTTTAATTAATTCGATGTGATAATTATAAAAATTAAAAGTTCAATGATATAATAAATAAAAGCTACCAAAACCTAGATGAAAGTTTATAGGAAGCAAAAGATTTTTTGGAGAATGCAATGTATTTTAAAATAAAATTAATCAATTAATTTAAATAACTTATATTATTAATCGACTACAATTGAATAAAATCATTAACATAAACTAATCTTTGCTAAATACTTCCTTTAATAAATACTTTAGTGTATTTTGTATCAAAATCTATTCTAAGATTATAGTCTTATAAATATATTTATAAAACGATAATTTTTTTAATTTTTTTTAAAATATGGTTTTAATATTTGTTACAAATATAGAAATAATGGCATGATAAATAATAATAACATGCTAGAAATTTTATGTGATTTTATAATATAAAAAGAATTATATATATTTCTAATAAATGGACGAAAAATTTATTTTTTATTTTAAGAATAATATTAGTTAATATTGTAAAAATAAATAAATATAAAACATTTCATTCAGCAAAAAAATTTACATTAAACCATTCATTTGAATCGTTCGAATCGTCTGAATGACTGACCAATTTAAAATTTTGTTATTCAGTGCTTAACAAACAACCCCTAACATTTTTCCAATTATTTTGGAATAAGAGTCCAATTTAATTTTTTAAACCAGAGTTTTAACATTTTTGAATAAATAAAAAATGAAGAGTTTATCACATGAGAAATGAAAAAGAAATAAAGGAAAATAGAAATTCAAATCTCATTCATTAACTAACTACCAGTCGCAATGTCAAAACTGACTTCAGCTCCTCTCTTATATAACCTTCGAAACCCCCTAAACCCTAGTTTCTCTCTCCTACAAGATCACTCTCACTAACTAGAACCACCACCACTAATGGCGATGTCCGCTCTCCGTCTCCGCCGCGCACGTTCTCTCTCATCCTGTATTATCAACCACCACAAGCCTCTCTGCTATTCCGTTCCGGCATTCCCCGCACGCCCACAACTGTCTCTCTCCTCCTCCCAAAACCCTAAGCTCGATCGCCTAAACTTTTCATTTCAATCCAGAGCTTTCAGAGCGTCCAACGTTTCTCTCTCGTCGCGGCTGAGAACATCGTACATAGATAAAAACGACGATAACAATCACTGGCTAATTACTATGAATTTTCCTCAAGATCCGAAACCTTCCCCTGAAGAAATGGTTGAAACCTATGTCCAGACTGCCGCCAAAGTCCTCGGAAGGTCTATCTATCTCTCTCACTGTATTTTGGGTCTTAATTTTGGTGAATTAAAGTCCTATACTCAAAATAGTATTTTGAAGAAACTAAAAATGTAAAGTTACCAAATTACGTGTTTGCAAATGGTACCCTAATTCAGTGAATCAAAATCTATGTAAATGATCAAGTATGAGCTTTTATTGATGGGTTATTCGGTTGGCCGTGTAAATGGGGTCCAAACTGATGTATGTAGAGATTATTACACGATTAAGTTGCTAGTTATAACTTTGATAGTCTTCATATCCTCATTTTGGATATGCATTTGCTTCATTGCCTAAGAGCATAAGTTGGGTTGAGGTACTGACACTTGACTTCGGGACAACTTTTGGAATGTGTTAGACACGTGTCCAATGTGTAATATGGAAGATAAATAAGAAGATGGTATTGACAATGAAGTGCTTTTGCTCCATGATTAAAGCAAGAAATATAAACCTTGAACATTTTAGTGCAAGATTGATAACTATATTGAATTTCATTTACAAGCTTGTCAACTTCCCTGTATCTAATATGCACACTTTCAAGCTGAATTTGTGTATACTAAAATTTGGATTCAACAAGGTCTGACCTGAATATGTTCCCGCACTCAAGTCCCTGTAATATGGTCAGCTTGGCCTTGCATACAATGCATCATTTTGAATAAATTTGTGCTTCATCCTTAACCTGACTATTATTTTCTTTTATTTTTCCTTATAATAATCTTTCAAGTAGCTTTATTCGGTCACTACTTTTTGGTTAAAAATTATGCAATAATGCTTTTTTGGTTGATGATAAATGCTTGTCACTTTTGAATCTGATTTTTAGGCTAATTTTGGTATATTTTTTGTATTGCCTTAGTGTTGAAGAGGCAAAGAAAAAAATTTATGCCTGTAGCACAACAACTTATAACGGCTTTCAGGTTGAAGTATCGGAGGAAATGTCAGAAAAGTTTAGAGGTGAGTATATAGCCTTGATTTATTGATAAAGGATGAAATTGGTTGCTGATGATTATTTTCTAATTTTGTTATAATCAGGTCTGCCTGGAGTTGTATTTGTTTTGCCAGATTCCTACATTGATCCAGTTACCAAGGAGCGTGGAGGTAGGATTAATCTTTAAGTTTGCTTAACTAATTCCTCTTATTTCTAAGCCTTATCTTTTTCTATTTTTGGAAATTAGATATTTCACGCTCTCATGCATATTTATTCATTTAGACTTGCATTACTGAAAATATCAGGAGATAAGTATATTAATGGAACAATCATACCCAGACCACCAAGCGGCTCCTATAAACAAGGGGATTCAACATTTGACAACCAAGGGTCCACACAAGGGGATGCTTGGAACTTCGGGCCACCAAAAAATCCTCCACCTCAGCAGAATTATGGTCCTCCTAGAGTAGGTCCACTGCAACAGAATGATGGTTCTCCTATAGTAGGTGAAAGAAGAGATCCTATGCCAACGAGTAATTCCCCTGCAGGAATAGAAAATTATCAGGGGGATAAAAGAGATCCATTGCCTCCACCTCAGCAGCATGATGTTCCTCCTAGAGTAGGTCCACAACAACAGAATTATGATCCTCCTGGAGTAGGTGAACGAAGAGATCCTATGCCAATGAGTAATTTACTTGCAGAACTAGAAAATTTTCAGGGAGATAGAAGAGATCCATTGCCTCCACCTCAGCAGAATTATGGTATTCCTAGAGTAGGTCCACTGCAGAAAGATGGTGGACCTAGAGTAGGTCCACCGCGGAATTATGATCCATTGCCTCCACCTCAGCAAAATTATGGTCCCCCCGGAGTAGGTGAAAGAAGAGATCATATGCCAACGAGTAATTTACTTGCAGAACTAGAAATTTATCAGGGAGATAGAAGAGATCCATTTCCTCCACCACAGCAGAATTATGGTCCTCCTAGAGTAGGTCCACCACAGCAGAATTATGGTCCTCCTGGAGTAGGTGAAAGAAGAGATCCTATGCCAATGAGTAATTCCTCTGCAGAACTAGAAAATTATCAGGGAGATAGAAGAGATCCATTGCCTCCACCTCAGCAGAATTATGGTCATCCTAGAGTAGGTCCACCGCAGCAGAATTATGGTCCTCCTGGAGTAGGGGAAAGAAGAGATCCTAAGCCAATGAATAATTTACTTGCAGGACTAGAAAATTATCAGGGAGATAGAAGTGATATGTTGCCTTCTTATCAAGGAAATTACAGCCAAGGACAGGGAGGAAACTCTTATCCTCAAGAACATAGAGGTTTCCCACCAGTAGAGCAGCAGACGAATTATGTACTTCCTGAACAAAAGGATTTTGGAGTAGGCAATAGTAATTATGCATCACCACAAGGTGGAGGTTTTGGACAACGAACGAGTGGGAATTTTGGGCAAGGCACAAGCGGAAATTATAGGCAAGGTGAGGGCGGAAATTTTGGGCAAGGAGCGGGTGGGAATTATAGTCAAGGATATGGCGAATATTATGGGCAAGGAGTTGGTGGAAATTTTGGGCAAGGAGTTGGGGAAAATTTTGTTCAAGGAGCGGGCGGGAATTACAGGCAAGGAGTTGGTGTAGGTTTTGGGCAAGGCCTTGGTGGAGTCCCTGGCGTAGGCAATAGGAATTATGCATCACCACAAGGTGGAGGTTTTGGGCAAGGAGCGGGTAGGAATTTTGGGCAAGGCACAAGCGGGACTTTTGGGCAAGGCACAGGCAGAAATTATGGGCAAGGTGAGGGCGGAAATTTTGGGCAAGGAGCGGGTGGAAATTACAGTCAAGGATCTGGCAAATATTATGGGCAAGGAGCTGGAGGAAATTTCGGTCAAGGAGCGGGTGGGAATTACGGTCAAGGAATCGGTGGAGGTTTTGGGCAAGGCCTTGGTGGAGTCCCTGACGTAGGCAATAGGAATTATGCATCAGCACAAGGTGGAGATTTTGGGCAACGAGCGGGCGGGAATTTTGGGCAAGGCACAAGCGGAAATTATGGGCAAGGTGAGGACAGAAATTATTGGCAAGGTGAGGGTGGAAATTTTGGGCAAGGAGCGGGTGGAAATTACAGTCAAGGATCTGGCGAATATTATGGGCAAGGAGTTGGTGGAAATTTCTGGCAAGGAGCTGGAGGAAATTTCGGGCAAGGAGCGGGCGGTCAAGGAGTTGGTGGAGGTTTTGGGCAAGGCCTTGGTGGAGTCCTTGCCGTAGGCAATAGGAATTATGCATCACCACAAGGTGGAGGTTTTGGCCAACTAGCGGGTGGGAATTTTGGGCAAGGCACAGGCGGGAATTTTGGGCAAGGTGAGGGCGGAAATTTCAGTCAAGGAGCTGACGGAAATTTCGGGCAAGTAGCTGGTGGAAATTATGGGCAAGGAGAGGGCGGGAATTACGGTCAAGGAGTCGGTGGAGGTTTTGGGCAAGGCCTTGGTTCAGTCCCTGGCCAAGAAACTGGCTCAAACTACAGGCAGAGCTATTCAGGACACTGGGAAAATCAGAGGTTCCAACAATAGCCTTCTTTTCCCTCGTTGTGCTGCGCATGAGGTCCTTAGCAACCTGCAGCAGGACAGTGAGCTTTCTTGTAAGGTTTTCTTTTGCACTAATTCGTGTATGGTGTTACAGCAGCATGATTTTATCATCTTTTTTTACCTATAGTTAAATGGCTAAAAGACAGGGTTACTGAGATCCTTAGCTGTATCTTTTTGGTTGCTTTTGTTTTTTGATGATATTTATTAGTTTTGCAAAAAAAAGTAATTTTACTATAATATGATGATGAGATGGGCAATTATAGTATCAAGGCAGTTTCTGTTTCTTGGTATACAGTTTGGTAATGTTTTTGTGTTATTTCCTCCTGCAGCAGTGGAGATATTGAGCACGACATTCAGACGGGATGAAGTATGCCAACAAGTTTCAAGTGCTAACAAGGAGACTGACTACATGCCGGAGTTTTGTTCCCACCAGTGGCATGGCAAGCTTCAAGATGCATGTGGAATAATTAGAAAGGAAAGAAAAGTAGGACACCAGAAGATGATGAGTAGTATATTTTATTATTGTGCATTTCTGATCCACCACCATTAACGTATAATTGTAGCTCCACTGATTGTGAGAAACAAAGTTAATGGAGGAGTCAGGAGTGCGTACCTGATCCATCCCCACAATTACATACAATTCATCTTTCCATGCTCCGGACCGTATAATTATAACCAATTATCATATTACCCCAAATTTAAAAAGAATGATATTTATCATGTGATGTCTAATATCTAACATCATTCCAAAAAAAATGGTATGTTATTATTTTTATGTAATAACATACCATTTTTTTTGGAATGATGTTAGATATTATTAGACATCACATGATAAATATCATTCTTTTAAATTTGGGGTAAGATGATAATTGACAACTTGTTCCCATATAGATAAACATAATTCAACATAATGAAAAAAATATAAAAAATCTACCCATCCAAGTAACAATAACTCAATTTTAAAGTGAAAACAAACTATTATACAAAATTACAAAAAAAAAAAAAAAAAATTTACATCAAATGAAATTTTAATAGGAAAGAGATTGAAAGGAAAGTTTATAGGAAGCTAAATAGTTTTTGAGAATGTAATGTATTTTAAAATAAATTATTTTAAATAACTTATTTTATTAATTGACAACAATTGAATAAAAATCATTAACATAAACTTCAATCTACCTAACATAAGTATAGTTCCTAGTAAACTTTTAGTAAAAATTATTCCCAATTATTTTGGAATATGATTCCAATTTAACTTTTTATTTAGCAATAAAAATTATTACTAACTACCAATAAAAATTATTTAACTTTTTATTTAACAATAAAAATTATTCCCAATTATTACTAGGGAGAAGGTTTAAATATGCCCCTGACTTTTACCGCAATGTCTACCGAGCGCCCTATACTTTTTTTTGTCCAAAAGTACCCTTAAGTTATAATTTTAAGGTCAATTGTGCCCCTCCCATTAACAGACACGCCACCTAGACTAATGTGACTGCCACTTGGAAATTTTTTGCTGACAAGGCTGAAGACCAACACTTTTGAAAAAGGCAAAAACATAATAACAAATTCTCCATAGATCTTAACAAAGATCGATCATGAAACAAAGATCTGATTATTGGAACATAACTCAAGATTTCAAAGCAAAAACAAGATCAAATCAATTTAAACCAAAATCATGCGAAGAAAGTAACCAAAATCATGTGTGCGAAATTATAGTCCTAGATTCCTTAAAACTGCTCTTCTAACTCATGAATACGAATTTGTAATGCTAAATTTTGATCATAAAATTCTTCTAATAAATTCTCCTTGGGTTCCCATTCTTCCTCTTCTTTCACTCACTCTCACTACTACCTCAAGAACTAGCTCTAAAAATGCAACTATTAGTTCTTCACGCACCACGTAGATATCTCTAATTTCTTCTTCGTCCCACATCACATTAACCTCGGTTAGTGATTAAAGGTGTCTCAAATCTGGTCTCATGTGCTTCATTGCTTATCTCAACATTTTGGATGCCATTTGCAATATCGCCACAAAGCAAAGGTTAATTGACATGTAACACATTATCCATATACTCGACCGACCAATTAAATATCAAATAAACTTAGGTAGGTCATACTAGCGAAGGAATTCCCGTCTTTCCCTCCTAGTTCTTGTCTCACATCTCAAATGTATCATATCCCTAAGCTTTGATACCAACCGTGACGCCCCCAAAATTAGGTATACATCACCCATCTTGAGTCGCCGATACATGATGCATGTAATTCAAATACAACTTAATAATACAACTCGTCAGCAGTATAATACAATACAAAAAACATAAACCGTGAGTTTGAATACAAATATTGTCTCACTATAGAGTATACAAACTCAAAAGGAGTCCTCATTACAATTATTATCACACTATTTCACGTAATAGTGAAGAAGACTACTAATGCAAACATCTAGATCATCACTGCTCCCGACTAGTCCCAAATTACGTTCTCATTTCCTCATTTCAAGAGAACAATTGAAAGAAAGAAAGGTGAACTCAACTAGCCCAAGAAGAAATATTATGACTAAGATAATGCAGAATAAACTATCATTAGCCTTAAACAGTGTTAAACTGATACAATATAACAAACATCAAGTTTAACTGCAGCGGAACAAGCAATTCATTAAAAGAGTCAAGTAGAGAATAAAATATACTATCTTTTATGATTTAAAAGGTTTTTCATCACTTTTATCAAATCATCCCTACACTACAGGCCAAGGATATTCTTTAGTATCACGACCACGAATTATCCATGCACTACGGCTAAAGATAATCATGTTTTCATCAACGATCCTGATCATGCCATAAAACAATTCATCTTTGCACTACGACCAAAGAGAATCCATAGCCATAATCATACCAAAAACTCGTCCCATCAATGCACTACGGACAATGGGGACTTTTTCCACATCATTTGTAACATTACTAAGCATGATTACAATCAATAATCCCTAGTCATAATCATACCAAGTCCATCTATGCACTACAAAAGCCATGATGACTTTTTAAAAAAAATATAAACATGAGGATGATGACAATGATATAAGAATTCAATAAAACAAGTTCAAGAATTAATTTATTCAGAACTAAAACGTCCAAATTGTCAACACGATATCGCTTTGTGAGAGTAAAATTCAAGAATGATCGTAAGAATATTTCCATGAAAAAGATATCGGATGAAGCGCAAATATCAAGGATATTCCACTAATTTTATGGAGTATAGAAGTCAAAAATTTAACCAACTGAGTATAATAAAGAATGAAATAACAAAAGAAATTACCATGCATGCGGTACTTCGCATAGACATGTTATTCCAATGTAATAATAATTAATCTGAACCAGTCATGCGTAAAGCACAAACAGGATGTTCCAATGTAATAATAAAGAACTAATAATAATGTAAATCACCACGCATGCAGATACTTTGTATGAGCGGGTTATTCCAACGTAATACCAATAAAGACGGAACCAGTCCCACAGTAAAATGCATGTATATGATATTCCAACCGAGTAATAAAGAATGGAATAACAATAGAATTTCACAATGTATGCGATTGTACATGACAAAGTTAATCCAAAGAGAATAATAAATAATGGAATAACGTAAGAATTTCACCAAGTATAGGGTAGATCACAGATATAGGTTATTCCAATGTAATAATAAAGAATGGAATAATGTAAGTTCTCTCTCATGAATACAAAAGAAATAATACCCCTTACGAGTCAACAAATAATATTCCCTACCTTAGAAAGAAGAGTCTCGGATATAGAAGTAGTGAAGTAAATAGAACACTTTTCTTCTTTCTCTCTAGAGTTTCTCTCTAGAGTTTCAAAGTGAATTCGTAAGAAAATAATGAATGAATGAGCTTCTATTTATAGTAAAATGGGTTGCATAAGAACTAACTCATAAACTATCCAGATTGATTTACTTTAATCTGACCAATAATATTTAAAGCAAAATCTTTTAAATAAAATATAATATATTCTATTTATAATCTAATAAAATAAATAACTTTATAAAAGATTTTACTATGCAAACACTATGCATAATAAAATATAATATATTATAATTATAGAATAACTTTATAAAAGTATTCTGTTTTATATAAAAAGATTTTACTATACAAAACACTATACAGACACTATGCATAATAGAATATAATATATTCTTTTTTTAGAATAACTTTATAAAAGTATTCTGTTTTATTACATTAATAATACCAATAAAACAAAACTGAGTGACTTATCACATAAGGATCAATAATCAATACTGTGTGCTACTATGCAACCACACGTATTACTGTACTTTTACTACCGAGTAGTTCAACATTATCAATGGTAAAACTTCCGCCGTTATTTTTAATAAAATATTTTTGTTGTTTTCTCATTCCGACAATAATTCCGTTGCGGGGTCCACTAATGATTGTGCCGTTGCACGAATATTTTTTGATAAAACAAATATTCCCCGACCAATCGAATATAATATGACAACTTGCATACTTTGCAAAAATTTATAAATATTACCCACAACTATAACATTACATCAAATCAACACCATAATATTAAAAAATTATTTCGAGAAAATTAAATCTTTATTCATAAAATCTGGGGTCTCACAATCTCCTCTCCTTATAAAATTTTGCCCTCGAAATTTACGTACGTACCTGGTATGCCGAAGAGGTGAGGATCCCTTGACTTCATTTAAGATTCTAATTCTTGAGGTATAACCTTTGAGTGCTGAATACGATCCTTCTTATCTAAGATTTTAACACGTATCTCCTCATACGTTAAATCTTCTGCTATATCGTTTAGTTCTAATTTAATAATATGGTTCGAGTCGTCCACATATTTACGTAACATCGATACGTTAAAAATGTTATGAACACGCAACATACTTGGCGGTAAAACGAGTCTATAAGCCACAGTTCCTACTTGATTGAGGATTTAAAATGGGTCAATTAAATCGAGGGTTGAGATTTCCTCTCTTCATCGATTCTTGCTTCTAGAATAATGCCCTCTTGAACCTTCTTCTTCAAATTCATTAGCTCCGGGTGTGTAGCTTGAGCGACTTTAACTTTATCGATTAAAGTTGATTCTACTCGTATATTCGTTATCTTCACGTGAGTCCCTAGAGTCTTTAACCGTATCTCCATCATTTGTAAGTTATACGAAATGGGTGTTTGTGTTAACAACATCACACTCGTAAACGCATACGATCTTCTACTCAACGCGTCAGCTACCACGTCCATTTTTCCCACGATAATATTTAATGGTACGATCGTAATCTTCAAGAGCTCGAGCCAACGTCTTTGGCGCATGTTACGTTCGCTTTAGTTGAAGAAATATTTAAGGGTTTTAGAAATGGGTTTTGTCTCAATCAATACAAAATTCGATTTCACGCCTAGTAGGGTAGGCTAAGAAGACTTCAAGAATAAGTCGGAAATTTATTAACAATAGAAATATCATTCAAAGTCAGACCCTTTATCAAAGACTTGGATAAGACGTCACATTGATACCTATCAACTTGCCATCGCTCATTCACGACGTCGCTTACGTAAAAGTCCGTGTAAGACCCTCACTTTTTATAAATAAAGATGAATTTTTTATAAATATTATTTTGAATATTATGGAATAAATTTGATATAATGTTATAGTTGTGGGTAATATTTATAAATTTTGCAAAGTAAGCAAGTTGTTATAAAATATTCGTTTGGTGGGGAATATTCTTTTTGTCGGGAATATTCGCATTTACGGCTCAATCATTAGTGGACCCCATTAACGGAAGTATTGTCGTAGTTAAAATCCACAAAATTATTTTTTCTATAAAAAATAACTACAGAGGTGTTATCATTATAAAACCGTTGAACTACCCTAGTAGTAAAAGTACAAGAATACGCTGTGAGTTGTATAAGAACATACGATATTGATTATTGATGCTTACGTGAGAAGTCACTCAATTATGCTTCAATTATTGCTACAATAATTCACGCATCATATCTCTTATATTATCGATTCAATTATTGTCACAAAGATCATCCGTATAATATGTTATAGTATTAAATTATTAATTGAGACGACAAGTTATAAATGATTAATAATTGTTGAAAGATTAAATATGTGTTGATTAAAAATAAAATGATTTGTGGTAATATTTATTCAATCCTCGATGTATATAAAGAGTCTCATATGAGACGCTTGTGGTAAGTTTGATTATTTTATGGGGGCCCATATGTCATCATCTAAGAGTCCCTTCACAATAGTAATTACCTTTGTGAATAGTAATTACCTTTGTGAATAGTAATTACCTTCGTCAATAATATTTACCTTCGTCAATAGTAATTACCTTTGTGAATAGTAATTACCTTCGTCAATAGTATGCACCTTCGTCAATAGTAATTACCTTCTTCAATAGTAATTACCTTCACAATAGTAATTACCCTTCGTAAATAGTAGTTGTCCCTTCAATATTACCAAGAGTTAACGCCTCTTCTGTTCCAAGGGTTAATTACCCTTCGCAAATAGTAGTTGTTTCTTCAATATTACCAAGAGTCATTTGACCTTCATTAAGACCAAGAGCCACCCTCGCTTTTCTATAAATAGAAAGCTCATTCCTTCATTATTTCTTACTTAATTCAATTAAAACTCTAGAGAGAAAACTATAGAGAGAAAGAAGAAAAGTATTTTGCTACTTCACTTTTCCAATATTCAAATTTTCTAAGGTAGGGAATATTATTTGTTGTAGACTCGTAAGGGGTGTTTTTTTTTTTATTCATGAACTGTTATTCCATTCTTTATTATTCTCATTGAATAACTCAGTAAAAGTGGCATACCCTATACACGACCAGATATGCTTAATACCCTATACTTGGTGAAATCCTTTATATTATTCCATTCTTATTTATTCTCATTGAATAACTCGTATATGCTTAATCCCTATACTTGGTGACATTCTTCTATTATTTTATTATTCCGCTGGAACATCCTCGCTCAGGCTTTTACGCCGACCGGGTTCCGCCTTTTTATTATTTTGTCTTTATTATTCTATTGGAATATCCTCATGCATGTGTTTTACACCTTTACTGGTTCCGCTCTTTATTATTCTCAGTATTTATTATTCTCATTGAATAACTCGCCTACGCGCAAGCACCGCATGCATGGTGATTTCTTTTGTTATTTCATTCGCTATTATACTCGCAGTTAGTTAAAATTTTGACTTTTATACTCCATGAATTTAGTGGAATATCCTCGATATTTGCGCTTCATCCAAAGATTTTTCATGAAAATATTTTTCTCGAGCATTCTTGAATTTTACTCTACAAAGCAAAGATCATGTTGACAATTTGGACGTTATTAGTTCCTAAATAAATTAATTCGTGAACTTGTTTTATTGAATTATTATGTCATCACATCATCATCCTCATGTTATATTATGTTATCTTTGGCTTACGTGCATAGATGAACTTAGTATGATTATGACCGTGGATCATTCTGTGATAATCATGGCTTGATATAAATGATGTGACAAAAGTCCTCGGTGGGTCTCAGAATGCAAAGATGGATAGTTTTTGGTATGATTATGACCGTGGGTGATTTGGTATAGTCATGACCATTGATAATTTGATGAAAATCCTCGACCGTGGTACAGGGATGATTAGATATTGTGGTTTATTCATTAAACCGAGTCTTAGTGATAAAATTTGATGAAAATCTTTAAAACCTAAAAGATAGTAGACTTTATTTTCTACTTGACTTTTTAATGGATCAGATATTCACGCAGCTTAAACCGGTTGTCTATTGTATTTTATCGCTTTAACATTGTTGAAGACTATTGATAATTTATTCTCGCATTATCTTAGTTATAATATTTCTTCTTGGGCTAGTTGAGCTCACCCTTTCTTTCACCGTTTTTCTCGTGAAATGAGAATATAGCCGGGACGAGTCTGGGAAAAGAGTGATGGTCCCAAGATAGCATTAGTAGTCCTCACTATTCTCATTAAATAGTGTTACAATAAATGTAATGAGAACTCCTTGAGTATGGATATTGTCTAAATGACAATATTCCTATTAGAACTCTCATTTATGTATTGTCGTATGTTACACCTACGGATGTATAATTAAGTTTGTATTTGAATTTATGTACCATGTAAGTGGCGACCCAAGATGGGTGGCGTATACCTAATTTTGGGGGCGCCACAACAGTATCGAGCTTAGGATATGATCCCCGCTAAGATGCGCGAGATAAGAACTAGGAGGGAGAGATCGGGGAATTCCTTCGCTAGTATGACCTACCTAAGTTTATTTGTTATTTAATTGGCTCATTCGAGTATAGAGATAATATTTGATATATTAATTAACCCTCAGGTTGTGGCGGTGTTTGGAAATGACAATTTAAAATATTCACAATGGAGTGAATGTGACCGTTGTGACACCTTTAATCACTAATCGGAGTTAATGCAAAGGTCGACGAGGAACAAATTAGAGATATCCATGTAGTGAATGAAGAACTAATTGTTGCACCCGAGCTAGTTGCAGAGGTAGCAGCTGAGAGTGAGGAAGAAGAGGAAGAAGAGGAAGAAGAGGAACCTGAGGAGAATTGGTTAGAAGAAATTTATGATCAAAATATTTAATTACAAAATCGTGTTCATGAGCTAGAAGAACAGGTTGAAGAACGGCAAACGGTCGTGGAACAAAGGGATACAACAATTCAAAATTGGGTTACCCGATATGTGATGCTCGAACAAAATCACGCTTTGGCTTTGGTGGTGTAAGATATTAAAGTTGGAATCTAAGAATTTAAAATCAAAGATCAGCTGAAAGAAGAAACAACTGAACGAAGGAGAATAGACGATGCATGGGTAAAAGCTGCACAACGCGTTGATAGTGTAGAAAAAAGACGTCCGATCCAATAAAGCCAAAATAGATTAAATGGACTTTGCTTTTTGGACAAAGAATTGAGAATTTCAACATCGAATTCGAATTACCACGTGCATAGCGGTCAACCCGAATTCGATATGGATCGAGAATAATGATTCAAATTATGGATCAGAATGTGAAGAAGCACTTAAGGGTGGAATGTACCTATAGTAAAGTCAAACTCGTAATTTAAGCGAGAAGCGTTTATCGAGAAAACCCGAACGGGTTATTACGGGTAAATTAATTATAAATTATCACGATGTCTATACTTTATTCAATTCAAGTTCTACCCACTTTTTATTCTACCTAGTTGTGTTCAATGTTTAAATTTGACTTGAAAAATTAGACTTTGATTTATCTATTGAAACTTCGTTGGGAGAAACCTTCGTTACCTCCAATCGCTTATTAATCTTGTTGTTTCAAATAAACACTTTCACGATCTTATCTCTTTGAAAATACTTGCCTTTGAGGTAATTTTTGAAAATGATTGATTAACTACTTATTATTCTTTTTTTGTAAGGTTGTTAGCTTTCATATTCCTAACCAACCTCAAGTATACTGAATTCAAAGTAACCAAACCCTAAAGTTAATCAACGTTATATCGCTCCATAAGTAAAGAGCCCCGATCCTTTCGTTGTTGACTTCCTTGTGTGGAATGCACCGGCCGGACTTTCAGAGGCGACGTCGTGAATGACGCGATGACAAGTTGATAGGTATCATTGTGAGGTGCTATCTAGGTTAAAGGATGTAAGTCACAAATGGTATCAATGTAACGTCTTATCCAAGTCTTGGATAAGAGTAGCGCTTTTGAATGATATTTCTATCATTAATAAATTTCTCGACGTATTCTTGAAGATTTCCTAGCCTACCCTAGAGCGTGAAATCGAATTTTGTATTGACCCCAAAGACAAAAACCCATTTCTTAAACCTCAAATATTTCTTCAACTAAAAGGACTGCTTTACGAGGATTATGATGAAAGTCATAATAAAAGCATTGGACTAATGAAAATCATGGGTATATGAAGTATTAGTAAGTGTTATGATGAGTTATGTGGTTATTATGTGAAAACATGAAAGTTTCTTAGAAATCACAAAGGGTTGAAAAATCGATTTTGGTAAAACGTAATATGAAATTCAATTGACCATATCTCCTATTATATTTTGAATTTTTGAGTGTGGTCAAGTCCTAGAGTTAGATCTATGAGTTTTGTAGCTTATCCAAGTGGAATCACTCGAAAAGGTGTCAGAGATTTTGTGTGGACTGAATTTACGAAAAGAGTCCAAAGCTGCAAATTACAAAAAACGCTACTGCCTTAGAAACTTTCAGGGGCTATTTCGGCCACTAAATTTATGTGAAAAATTCTGGCCTTTTGGGACATGAAAATATATGTTATAAAGTACCTCCTGTCCAAAAATGAGCTCATTCTCGACTTAAAATGAACAAGTTATGACCATTTCAATATTTAGGTTTTTTGACGAAAAATGCTATAACCTGAGTTCTATAACTCAGATGACCATGAAATTTAAATCGAGGCTCACATTAACATGTGTAAGGTCCTGCCAAGATTTGGGAATTTTGGAGTTAAACTTGAGGTAGCTAATTTCTTAAGGAATTAATTAGAAATTGATTTTTGAAAATAGTAAATGAATTTTAAAAATTTCGAGAAAATATATTTTCATTATGGGACTATATTATGCTAAATCCCAGAAAAGAAATATTTTTGGGACTAATTTGGTATTTTTCATGAAAATAGTTTAGTTACGAACATATGAGTTAAATATGTTATGTGAAGTAACAAAGTTGAAAATAGGATTTTATGGCTGTAGAATCCTATATGTAGTATATGCATATTTTTTTTTTGAGGGATTTGATAATTGGTGATGATATCTTATGAGTATGGCATTTTGAATGATTAAATGCATTATATGGTAAAAGCGTAAACAATTGAGATAAATTGTTTATAAATTTAAGTGATTAAAATATTGTTATAATATTAATGATATTAGATTATGAGATTATTAAGTGATTGATAACATGGGGATATTCTTGAATCTCGGATAAATTATAAATGTTTAATATTTATCCTTTATCTCATTTGATTGATTCTTTATATCATTATCCTCACGCTTATATTATGTTGAAAGTCATCCATGGCTTTTGAATAGTGCATAGATGGACTTGGTATGATTATGACCGTGTGATTGTTATAATCATAATCAGTAATTGAAAACACAATTATCTTTGGGTCAGAAGTGCATGGATAATTTGTGGTCGGATACTAATGAATACACGATTATCTTTGGTCAGTAGTAATGGATAATTCGTGGTCGTGATACTTAATGAATATCCTCGGCCCAGTAGTGGAGGGATGATTCGATGATATGAATTAATTATTGAAATGAGTCTCAAAGAATGAAATATTAATTCATGGATGTGGTAAAAGTCATCTTTGGTCGTATTGCATTGATAGACTTGGTATGATTATGACCAAGGATTATTCGGTATAATCATGGATCAGATTGAAAACACGAATATCCTTGGCCAAGAAGTGTATGGATAATTCGTGGTCGTGATACTATTAAGTCGCTGCCTCAAAGATTATTGGTTTTACAAATTGTATATCTTTGGCCCAGAAGTGCAAAGATGAATTGTTAATGAATATCTTTGGCATGTAGTGCAAAGATGAATTGTTAATGAATATCTTCGGTAGGATTACAAGATGAATTTAATATTTTTAACGATAAAGGTATTCAAGGTGTCCTCACCTCTTTATCATATCGTGCATCGCACCCTAATTTCGAGGGCTTAAATTTCATAAAAAGGGAGGTTGTAAGACCCTGACTTTTATAAATAAAGATGAATTTTTTATAAATATTATTTTTGAATATTATGGAATAAATTTGATATAATGTTATAGTTGTGGGTAATATTTATAAATTTTGCAAAAGTAAGCAAGTTGTTATAAAATATTCGTTTGGTGGGGAATATTCTTTTGTTTGGAGAATATTCAATGCATTTACTACTCAATCATTAGTGGACCCCCTATTAACTAAGTATTGTCGTAGTTAGAAAATCGACAAAATTATTTTTTCTATAAAAAATAACTACAGAGGTGTTATTCATCAAAACCGCTGAACTACCCTTAGTAAAAAATGCGATGAATACGCGTAGTTGTATGATAAGTAGCATACGATATTGATTATTGATGCTTACGTGAGAAGTCACTCAATTATGCTCAATTATTGCTACAAAGAATTGCTTTGATCATATCTCTTATATTATTGATTCAATTATTGTCACATTATCATCTCATATAATATGTTATAGTATTAAATTATTAATTGAGACGACAAGTTATAAATGATTAATAATTGTTGAAAGATTAAATATGTGTTGATTAAAAATAAAATGATTTGTGGTAATATTTATTCAATCCTCGATGTATATAAAGAGTCTCATTATGAGACGTTTGTGGTAAGTTTGATTATTTTATGGGGGGCCATATGTCATCATCTAAGAGTCCCTTCACAATAGTAATTACCTTTGTGAATAGTAATTACCTTTGTGAATAAGTAATTACCTTCGTCAATAATATTTACCTTAAATCGATAATAAGTAATTACCTTTGTGAATAGTAATTACCTTCGTCAATAGTATGCACCTTCGTCAATAGTAATTACCTTCTTCAATAGTAATTACCTTCGTCCAATAGTAATTACCCTTCGTAAATAGTAGTTGTCCTTCAATATTACCAAGAGTTAACTCGCCTCTTCTGTTCCAAGGGTTAATTACCCTTCAAGAATAGTAGTTGTAACGCCCCAAAATAGGTATACACAACACCCATTCTGAAGTCGCCAAATACATGGTACAAAAAGCAAACTACAACTTCAATAATACAAATGTCGTGTGAAATACGACAATATATATCGTGAGTTTAAATATAATATTGTCTTCTAGACAATATCTATACTCAAATAAATCCCCATCATAATTATTGATTCATTATTTTACAAAATGGTGAGGACTACTAAACAACTCTCTCTAACCTTCATTCCATACCCCGACTAAGTACTCGCTACATTCTCGCCTCCCGAGAAGAAAAATGGAACAACAAGGAAAAGGGTGAGCTCAACTAGCCCAAAGAAAGAATATTATGACTAAGATAATATACAACAAATTATCGTTAGTCTTCAACAGGAAAAATCTGATAGAATACAATGACAACAAGTTTCGGATCAATATTCGCATGAAATAATAATTCATAGAAGAGTTACGTAGAGAATGAAATCTACTATAATCTATGAATTTAATACCATCATCAATATTTTATCCTCAGTAACATCAATCAATATGCATCTGAATCAAATATTCATCTTTGCACTACAGTGCCAAAGATATTCATCACCGGGTCATGTTTCATTTAAACACTGCTCATCTTTGCACTACAGTGCCAAAGATATTAATCAATCTGGTCCATGTTCATCTCAACACTGCTCATCTTTGCACTACTGAGGCCAAGATATTCTTCGAAATCATTCATCTTTGCACTACAAAGCCAAAGATATTCAATAATATCATCATTTAAGACCGAGGATGATGAAAAATATTTTAAAGAAACGAATCCAAAGTGAAACAAAATGACAAGGATTAAGGATTAAGGATTCGTACTTGGTTTTATCCACGCCTAAAAATACCTCAAAAATAATCATAGTGGTGTAAAATTCAAGAATGATCAAAACATGGATACAATCGATAGAGTTAGTATCCGAATAGATATTTTGGACAAAAGATGAAATTTTATTTTTCTATTGAATAGTCATTATCGTGAATAGTCAGATATCGTGAATAAGTGTCGTATAATGCGTGAATAGTAACTCAACACCAAAAGATAGAAATTCCACAAAAACATCTTCACGCTTATGAATAGTACTCGTGAATAAGAACTCGTGAATAAGAACTCATGAATAGTAACTCGTGAATAAGAACTCATGAATAGTAACCCATGAATAAGAACCCCCATATACATGAAAAAGTTTCAAATTTGATAAAAACTTCAGATCAACATTTCAAATAATGATATTGAAAAATAATATCATTACGAAAAAAATAATATCCTTACCTCGAAGATCAAGATTTCTAATTTGAAACACAGGATATAAAGGCTATGACTTGAACTTGCAATATAGCAATACTCAAAGTATACTCAAAATACTCACAAGAATAAACTCGATAATATAGAGAGAAAAACTTCAGTTTACGGTGTGATTTTCAATTCTAACCCAAGCACCCTATTTATAGAAATTGCTTGTAACGCCAAAAGCGAAAAATTTAATAAATTAATATATATATATATCAAATTCATACGCCAACCTTAGAATTCAGATCCTAGCATTTCCCACATGCCACCTTCTAGAAAGAAATGATAAAAACGTTTTTCATAAAATAAATAATTAAAACTTACAAAAATTAATTATTTTGAGCTTCCGAACTTCAATAATTCATAATAAATAGCCCTTTCATCAGAAAATTTGAATCTCATGAGTTTTTATAGGAAATTCAATTCTCTACAACTTTACAGAAGAAAGTTTTTCCAAATTCCAAATAGAAATTGACCGAAATCCACAAACGGGCGATTTTATTTATAATCAAATTTCAATCAATAAATGGGGTCCAATCGACATGTTTAACATGTTTTAAACATTTATTGCAACAAAATACTCTTCCTCCTCAGATACTCAGTATATCCCACATTCGTTGTAAAATATCACCGTTAATATATTATTAAAATAATATATTTAAATGAATTATTTTATTAGAAAAAAGATAAAATATTAATTTTCAACAATTGTCATTTTAAAAATTTTCTCCATCTATATCCACATAAAATCAATATTTTCCTCATCATATAAATCAATAATTAATTATTCACAAATAATATTACAGTAATCACAATATTGACAACCAAAAGCTTCTGTGAAAGGGGGCTTTCCAATAAGAATTTCTTCTTCTCACAGCAATTAGGTGACCAAACCTCTCCTTGATGTAACTTTCTAGACATTGCCAATAATGTTATCTAATAATATTATTCAGATAATATGAATTATTGCTTCGATAATGAAAGATACTTGTAATGACAATTATTGAAACAACAAAGAATATAAAATATCAACGCAAAGAATTATTAACTCAATAAAATAATCGAATAAGAATTACGTAACCATTATTGAGTAAAGTGCCTTCTTACGTAAGAATCAATAATTGGTGCAATACTGCAGTGCTACTTGCTCAACAACGCGTATTAGTGTGTTTTAACCACCGGGTATTCCAACAAGATATTAATCAGAATAACTACGCCGTTATTTAAAAACAACTTATATTTGTCGCTTTCTTCATCCAATCACTTTCAGCTATGGGGCCCACACACGGTCGTTGCGTGCGTTGTACCTAATATTCTACGATCTAATATTCCACGACCAAACGAATATTCCCCAACGATAATGAATATTTTATAACCACTTGCTTAATTTGAAATATTTGCATATTTAACCCTTAACTATCCACATTAATCAAATCAACCCTTACTATTTCAAAATAATAAATAAAGGAAATTCCTTTTTATTTAAAAATTTTGGGGTCTTACAACCTCCCCTCCTTATGAAATTTCGTCCTTGGTTGACCCAATAGACCCCAAAGAAAAACGAGAAGATTACTATCATATTCTTCCCAATGGTGAGTCTTCTCTTGACATATCATTATCTCCACTGTCTCTAATTGGGTATTATACTCCAAACAAACACCAAGATTATATAGGTAGTGCTTGTAAATATACTCAAAGAAGTGGATGAGCACAACCATGTCTTATGATGACACGAGGTCAGTATGTCATTAGACATCTTGTATGATAGTGGCAAAACACCCTTCCAAGTTAAATTCACCTCACCCTCAACATCTATAGACCACCATTCTATTCCCTTGCTATCCCCCGCTCGACCCAGCTACACTTTTATTACCTGAAAGGAATTGTGAAATGTATATGAGCACAAATAGCCCAGTAAAGAATATCATGACTAAAGATAATTAAATTATCAATAGCCTTCGTTAGTAATAAATTAGAGATTTAGAACATATGGTAGATGATAAAACTTTTCAACCATAGTTGCAGCGGAACGAGCAATCCATTAAAAGAGTCAAATAGACTATAAAGTCTATTGTCTTCCACGCTAAAAGTCCATCAACAATGTTTTATCCTCAGTAACCTCAATCAATCAGCCTTTTTCACAATCATATGAATAACTCATAATCATAATTGTGATTCTAAATTCCTCTTCTCATCCGGACGAAGATAATTCCATCACCCGTAAGACCTCGAATTTTTTAAATAAAAGGAATTTCCTTTATTTATTATTTTGAAATAGTAAGGGTTGATTTGATTAATGTGGATAGTTAAGGGTTAAATACGCAAATATTTCAAAATAAGCAAGTGGTTATAAAATATTCATTATAATTCTAGAATATTCGTTTGGTCGTGGAATATTCGCATCGCCGTGGGAATATTCGCATTTACTGGCGTAGCGACATGTGTGTGGGCCCCATAACGGAATGCGATTGGATGAAGAAAACGACAAATATAAGTTGTTTTTAAATAACTAGTAGTTGTTACCAAGTTATCATTGCTGAATAATTCTTATGGTTAAAACACACTAATACACGCGTTGTTGAACAAGAAGAAGACCTGATTGCACCAATTATTGATTCTTACGTAGAAGGCACTACTCAATAATGGTTACAAAGAATTACCGCTCAAGATTTTATCGAAGTTAATAATTGTCGCGTTGATATTTTATATCATTGTTGTTTCAATAATTGTCATTACACAATTTTTCATTATCGAAGCAATAATTCATATTATCCTAATAATATTATTAGATAACATTATTGGCAATGTCTAGAAAGTTCTGTCTTGAGGAGAGGTTTGGTCACCTAATCATACGCCAAGAAGAAGAAGATTTTATCGAAAGCCCCTCTTCCCTGAACCTGCCTCATTGTCAATATTGTGATTCTCGTAATATTATTTGTGAATAATTAAATTATTGATTTATATGATGAGGAAAATATTGATTTTATGTGGATATAGATGGAGAAAATTTTTAAATGACAATTGTTGAAAATTAATATTTTATCTTTTTCTCGATAAAATAATTCATTTAAATATATTATTTTAATAATATATTAATCTGTGATATTTTTACAACGTAATGTGGGATATATGAGTATGCGAGGAGGAAGAGTATTTTTGTTGCAATAAATGTTTAAAACATGTTAAACATGCTCGGCGGACCCCAATTATCGATCGAAATTTGATTATACCGTAAAATTGCCCGCTTGTGAATTTTCTTAGATTTCTGCTTGGAATTTGGAAAACCTTTTCTTCAAAAAGTTGTAGAGAATTGAATTTCCTATAAAAACTCAAGAGATTTGAATTTTCTGATGAAAGGGCTATTAATTATGAATTTTTGAAGCTCTAAAGTTCAAAATAGTTAATTTTGTAAGTTTTAATTGTTTTATTTAAGAAAAACGTTTTTGCAATCCCACATGTGATACAAATGTGCTGAATTCAGTTGGTCTAAGGTGGGCTTGAATTTGTTTAATTATATTATTATTTTATTAAATTTTCTACTTTGGTGTTCTAAGCATTTTCCTATAAATAGGGTGCTTAGGTTAAATTGAAAATCACACCGTAAATCAAGTTTTCTCTCTATATTATCGAGCGTATTCTTGTGAGTATTTTGAGTATACTTTGAGTATTGCTATACTGATGCAAGTCCAAGTCATAGCCTATATCCTGTTTTCAAATTTAGATAACTTTTTCATGCTTGGGTTACTTATTCATGGGTTACTTATTCATGAGTTACTATTCACGAAGTTACTATTCATGAGTTACTATTCACGAGTTACTATTCACGAGTACTATTCATGAAGCGTGAAGATGTTTTTGTGGAATTTCTATCTTTTGGTGTCTGAGTTACTATTCACGATATCGACACTTATTTACGATACTCTGAAGACTATTCACGATACTTGTCTTATTCAATTAAAATTAAAATTTCTTCTTTTCGTCTAAAACATCTATTCGGATACTAACTCGATTGTATCCATGTTTTGATCATTCTTGAATTTTACACCACTATGATTATTTTGAGGTATTTTTGGACGTGGATAAACCAAGTACGAATCCTTAATCCTTAATCCTTGTCATTTTGTTTCACCGGATTCGCTTTCTTTAAAAAAAATATTTTCATCATCCTCGGTTTTAAATGATGATATTATGGAATATCTTTGGCCCAGAAGTGCAAAGATGAATGATTTCTTAAGAATATCTTTGGCCAGAGTAAAGAGATGAATGATTTCTCAAGAATATCTTTGGCCCAGAGTGCAAAGATGAATGTGTTTAAATGAATACATGACTAATCGATGAATATCTTTGGCCCTTGTAGTGCAAAAGATGAATATTTGATTCCGTATGTATATTGATTGATGTTACAGGATAAAAGATGAGACGATGAACTTTTAAATTCATACATGTAAGATAGTAGTTTGCATTCTCTACTTAACTCTTCTAATGAATTATTATTTCACGCTAATATTGATTTAAAATTTGTTGTCTATCAGTATTCTATTAGATTTTTCCCTCGTTGAAGACTAACGATAATTTGTTGTATATTATCTTAGTCATAATATTCTTTATCGAAGCTAATTGAGCTCACCCTTTTCCTTTTTGTTCCATTTTTCTCGTGAGGCGAGAATATAAATGAGTACGAAGCCTGGGGTATGGAATGAAGGTTTTAGAAAGGATTGTTTAGTAGTCCTCACCATTTTTGTAAAATAATGTATCAATAAATGTGATGAGGATTTATTTGAGTATAGATATTATCTGAAGATAATATTTGTATTCAAACTCACGCTTTTTCTTGTTGTAATAATAAAGTTGTAGTTGTTTCGCACCATGTATTGACAACTCGTAATAGGTGATGTATACCTATTTTGGGGGCGTCATGTAAAATTTTTAAAGTGACAATTGTTGAAAATTAATATTTTATCTTTTTCTGATAAAATAATTCATTTAAATATATTATTTTAATAATATATTAATAGTGATATTTTATAATGAATGTGCGATATGTGAGTATATGAGGAGGAAGAGTATTTTTGTGGCATTAAATGATTAACACATGTTTTGTGTGTTTGTGGACCCCATTTCTTGATCGAAATTTGATTATAAATTTAAAATCGTCTGTTGTGGATTTCGGTCAATTTCTGTTTGGAATTTGAAAAAACTTTCTTCTGCAAAGTTGTAGAGAATTGAATTTCCTATAAATAGCCGCGTGATTCAAATTTTCGGACAAAAGGGCTATTTATTATGAATTATTGAAGTTTCGAAGCTCCGAAATAATTATTTTTCAAAAGTTTTAAATTTGTTTTAAAAGAAAAACGTTTTTAACAAGGTAGGTGTGCCCACTAGAATGTAAAAAGAGCTGAGATCAGATTGTCCAAGGTGTGCGTGAAGATTATATATATATATATATTAATATTTTAATAAATATTTTACTTTGGTGTTCTAAGCATTTTCCTATTAATAGGGTGCTTAGGTTAGAATTGAAAATCACACCAGAAATTGAAGTTTTCTCTCTCTATATTATCGAGCGTATTCTTGTGAGTATTTTGATTATACTTTGAGTATTGCTATACTGGTGCAAGTTCGCTCAAATGTTATATCCCAACATTCCAAAGATCGCTTCTTTTGAGGTAAGGGATAGTAAGGGATTTTAAGGGTGATTATGTTTTTCAGTTTTGTATTTTTTTGGACCTTTAAAATTCTGGAAAAATTTGAAATGATATTTTGATGAGTTTTGTAGATTGTGTCCAAAATGGCGATTTTTGGATGTATAGATTAGGAGTTATGGATTTTATGAGAAAAAGACTATTTTAAAAGTAACTCATTATAACTCCTTGTGGTTAACTCCAAAATTGATGAAATTTTTATTGGGAGTACATCTATATAATATCAGTATACCGTATTAATTTTGAAATTTTTGGACAAAAGTACAATTTATGATAAATGTCTAACTATTCTAGTAGTTTTGGTCATATGGAAAATATTAAATGAATTTTAAAAATTCTCGAGAAAAATATATATTCAATATGGGACTATATTCTTCTAAATCCCAGAAAATAAATATTTTTGGAACTGATTTGATATTTTCATGAAAATGTTCTAGTTATGAGTAAATGAATTAAATATGTTATGTGAAGTAAGAAAATTGGAAAATATGATTTATTGGCTTGAGAATCATATATGAGGTATATGCGCAGATTTTTATGAGGGTTTTGGTTAATGATGATGAAATCTTATGAGTTTGGCATTTTAGATGATTAAATGCATTAATTATTAAAGTGTAAATAATTGGATTAAATTATTTATAAGTTTAAGAAATGATTAAAATATTATTGTAATATTAATAATATTAGATTATGAGATTTCTAAGTGATTTATAACATTTGGATTAAGGTGTTATAAATATGGATATGAATTTTATTATGAAACTTTATCTTTTCGTTATGAGGAGTTATTAAGCTACGATATACGATACTACGTATTTAATCACGGAAAACTATTCACGACAAAATTGGTTTCTTCTCTGACCAAATTATCGTTAATTTATGAATCTTACTTTTGAAATTAAAACCATGTTTTGATTATATTGTTTTTATATAACATTCTTATAACCCTAATGATAATATTTCTCTTTGACTTGAGTGTAAAGATGGGTAGATTATTGGTATGATCGTGACTATAGGTTCTCTTTCGGCGAAGAAATGCAAAAAGTTGAATTGTTAACTGGTAAGATCATGACCATTAAATTTACAATTGAATATTTTTAGCTTAAGTGCAAAGGTGAATTGATCAACATGGTTATAATTATTGTTATATAACTTCTAAAATGATTATGTATTTCTTTGATATATGAATATCTTTAGCCTGTAGTGTAAAGATGAACTGTTGATGAATATCTTTGGCTCGTAGTGCAAAGATGACTTGTTGTTGAATATCTTTGGCATGTAATGCAAAGATGAACTGTTGATGAATATCTTTGGCCAATGAAGGCAAAAGTCAATTGTTGATGGTATGATCATGACCATTGAATTTACAATTGAATATTTTTAGCTTAAGTGCAAAGGTGAATTGATCAACATGGTTATAATTATTGTTATATAACTTCTGAAATGATTATGTATTTCTTTGATATATGATTATCTTTGGCTCGTAGTGCAAAGATGACTTGTTGATGAATATCTTAGCCTGTAGTGCAAAGATGAATTATTGATGAATATCTTTGGCCCGTAGTGCAAAGATGACCTGTTGTTGAATATCTTTGGCTCGTAGTGCAAAGATGATTTGTTGTTGAATATCTTTGGCATGTAGTGCAAAGATGAACTGTTGATGAATATCTTTGGCCGTGGTGCAAAGATGAATTTATTAGTATGATTATGAACAGGAACTATGATTTGGTATAACCATGATCTTTGACATTTCAGGTAAAGACAGGTGATGGAATTATCTTCGTCCTGGATGAGAAGAGGAATTTAGAATCACAATTATGATTATGAGTTATTCATATGATTGTGGAAAGGAACTGTTGATTGAGGTTACAGGGATAAAACATTGTTGGTGGACTTCTAACGTGGAGAAGACAATAGACTTTATACTATTCTATTTGACTTTTTAATGGATCGCTTCGTTCAACGCAACTATGGTTGAAAAATTTTATCATCTACCATATGTTCTAAATCTCGATTTATTACTAACGGGCTATTGATAATTTAATTATCTTTAGTCATGATATTCTTTATCGGGCTATTTGTGTTCACCCTTCCGCTTCACAATTTCTTTCGTGTAATAAAAGTGTAGCCGGGTCGAGCGGGGATAATGCGAGGAATAGAATGGTGGTCTATAGATGTTGAGGGTGAGGTGAATTTAACTTGGAAGGGTGTTTTGCCACTATCATACAAGATGTCTAATGACATACAACCTCGTGTCATCATAAGACATGGTTGGCTTTCATCCACTTCTGCCGAGTATATTTAGAAGCACTACCTATATAATCTTGGTGTTTGTTTGGAGTATAATACCCAATTGTAGAGGCAATGGAGATAATGATATGTCAAGAAAAACTCACCATTGGGAAGAATATGATAGTAATCTTCTCGCTTTTCTTTTAGGTCTATTGGGTCAACCAAGGATAATTGCGGGCCATATGATATCTACCATAACCTAAAAGCATGGCCTCCCATGTACGAAGGTTTCTTGAGCACTTTCCAAAGATTCTAATTTCTAAAACAGCTTTTGACTATACCTTTATGTAAGGTGTCATTGTGACGTCTTCTGATTTGGTATATATTTGTATCCAAACTCACAAAGATATGTGTTGTTGTATTTTGCACGACAATTGTTGTAATAAAGTTTTAGTTGTTTTCCGTACCATATATTTGGCGACTCAGAATGGGTTGGATGGAATGGACCTATTTTGGGGTCGTTACACTAGTTCTTAATTAGCCATTGGAGATTGAAGCAAATTGAAGAACACTGAAGATCAAGAGCAAGAGCAAGAGAGGAGCATCAGATTTGCTGACAACAGATTCTATTCTCTTCTCTTATCATACTTTTATCTTTTAATGTCTATTCAATTATGGATTATTGGTTTTAATTCATTAATTATGAACTAACTCTTTTCTTAAGATTTCAGTTGAACCTTTTATGTTTATAAATTAGTTATTCGATGTATTCCAATTATTTATGTCAAAGTGAATTGTTTATCTTGTCTTATGCTTATTGCTTAATTATTTGATCAAGAATTACCTTGAACTCTGAAGGAATTGAAAGAGAATTCTAGGGTTAGAATCGGTACATGATAACATGTGACTTAGTTATTTGCATGGTGAATAATTAGGTTTGTGAATTGAATGGAAATATCTGTTCACCGCATGTAACACATAAGGAATCGGAATTGAAGGAGTTTAATTCAATTGTTTTGCATATGAATATAACAAGATTAATCTGGATTAAATAGAAGGCAATTGATCACTTGGAAAAGGACTTTTGGCATTTGAGAATTCCTGTTAACAATTCAGTAGACATAATAATTGGGATAATTGGATAATTGATTTATAGTTCATAATTGGGGATATTGAAGTCTTAATCTTTATTTATTTGAATTAATTTTAGAGTAATCTAGTTTTAATTGGTTAATTTAGTTTTCTTAAATAGAAAAATCACGATTTGAGATTGTTTAAATAAAATTAGTTTGGTTAAGAATTAGTACTTGGTGATTTTTATTAAATAATTCCTCGTGGGAACGATACTTTCCTTATCACTTTATTACTTGTTGACCGTGTATACTTGCACGTATTCATTGATTCCGAAATCGATCAACAATGAGTAAATCCTTCGCTAGTGTGTCTTATCTAAGCTTATTTGTTGGTCAGTCATAATATAGGGATATTATGTGATATGTTAATTTGTTTAATTAACCCTTGTTTTATGGCATTTAAGAATGGCCACGAGAACGTTAACAATGGAGTGTATGAGACCGTGGAACAACCTTTAGTTACAAACCAGAGAACGCGCAACAGAAAGGCAATATTCCTCCGTAAACAACACTACCGAGTAAACGATGAATGATGGAATGTTTAGGAGCTTTTTGCGCTTCATGCAAAACCGGATGAGGGAGACTCGTGCACAAAATACGGTGGAAATGATAAAGAATGCTACTGCTTGTCACAACCAAGCGCTTCAAGGAGTTGGGACCACCAGAATTTAAGGAAAAGCCGGATCCGATCAAGGCAAAAACGTGGGTCAAGCAAATTACCAAGATATTCGATGTCTTGGGATGCACGGAGGAACGAAGGTTCCATTCACCACCTTTATGTTCGCGATGAGGCAAACTCTTTGGTGGGAGTTCAGGAAGCGTACACTCGGCCAAACTTTTCAGCACTCATGTCTTGGGAAACGCGTTTGAAACTATTCAATGATAAGTACTTTCCTCGAAAGTATTCGGCTATATGAAGGAGGTGGAGTTTATCGATCGAACAAAACAACATGGCGGTGTCCCAAAGACGAGGCGAAGTTTGCGAGTTATCCGTGTTTGCACCTCATTTGGTCGAAAATGAAGAATGAATGACGAGGATGTTTCTGAGAGGTCTGAAGCCCGAGATTCGGCAATATCTTATATCTCATAAATTTTCTTTATATTCAGATGTTGTAAACAAAGCTCAATTATTAGAGTGAGATAATGAGTTTGTTCAACCGAGGGACCACAACCAGGGTCATACCGGTGACAGCAGTCATCAGAGCGATGATAACCAATGAGGAGGGAAAAATACTAACAAAGGCGGTAACCACTCGGATGGTCATCGTGGCCATGATAATAGGAGAGGTGAGTCAAGTGCAAATTTCAGAAAGAGGAGATTCAACAATGACGGAAAGACATCAACAAAGAAAGACCAAAGATTCAACAACAAATTCTAGGGGAGGAGAACGACCGCCGCTTAGATGTTACAAATGCGGAAAGAGAGACATATCATTCAAACCGTCCCAAACAATCCAAGGTATGTTACAACCGTGGAAAGGAAGGCCACATAGCTTCGGGATTATTCAGAAAAAACCAAGTTCAACGGGGATGGTGACTCCAAGGGTCATCCTGGATAAATCGAAATCACGTTCTCGGAAGAAAGTTTGTCGTGGCTGGCCAAAACTCGAGGAACTCGAATGAGGTGATTACGGGTAAGCTAATCTTGAACTCTTGTGAAGTTTATACCTTACTAGATACCGGTTCTACCCATTCTTTTATCTCCTGCTTGTGCTCAACGTTTAAACTTGACTCCGGAGAAATTGGACTTTGACTTATCTGTTGAAACTCCGTTGGGTGAAACATTCGTTATATCTACAGTTTATAAATCTTGCATGATCCAAGTTGGCACTATCACATTACCTGTTGATCTTATATCTTTAAAGATACTTACTTTTGATGTGATTTTAGATTGGTTAACCACTCATCATGCCAAAATTGATTGTTTTCGTAAGGTTGTTAGTTTTTATATTCCTAACCAACCTATCATACGAATTCAAACAACTAAACCACTAAAATCAGTCACTATCATATCAAGCCATAAAGCTATTCGTTTATTGAAAAACGGATATCAAGCTTTCTTAGCCCATGTTATGGATTTAAACAAAGACAAGTTAGATTTGAATAATATTTCTGTTGTTAGAAAATTTTCTGATGTATTTCCTGAAGAACTTCCCGGTCTACCCCCAGAACGTGATGTTGAATTCTTTATTAATCTTGAGCCAGGTACAAAACCCATTTTTAAAACCCCATATCGAATGGCTCCTATTGAACTTCGTGAGTTAAAAGTCCAACTACGAGGAATTGTTAGACATAGGTTTCATTCGTCCCCAAGACATCTCCTTGGGGTGCTCTTGTTTTATTCGTAGAAGAAGAAAGACGGGAGTATGCGACTTTGTATTGACTACCGAGAATTAAACCATGTCACCATCAAGAATAGTATCCGCTACCTCGCATTGATGACTGTTCGACCAAATGCAAGGAGCACAATTCTTTTCAAAGATCGATCTTCGCTTCCGGATATCATCACCAAGATTAAAACCGAGGATATTCTAAAGACGCCTTCGAACTTCTGATGCGGGCATTATGAATTCTTAGTCATATCTTTTGATTGACTAATGCTCCTCTTTCTTTCATGGATATGATGAACCGTATTCAAGGAATATTTGGATCAGTTTATTGTTGTCTTTATTGATGACATCCTCATCTATTCCAAAAGTCGTGAAGATCATGAGCACCATTTGAAGCTGATACTTGAAAGGCTTCGTGAAAACAAACTTTATGCCAAGCTGAAGAAATGCGAGTTCTGGCTTAAGGAAGTAGCATTCCTTGGGCACGTGGTATCAAGTCATGGAATATCTGTTGACCTAGCAAAGATTGAAGCTATTCAAAGCTGGGAACAACCTAAATTAGTGACCGAAGTACGTAGCTTTCTCGGTTTAGCTGGTTATTATCGGAGATTCGTGAAAGGATTTTCTCGAATTGCTACTCCGTTAACTCAGTTGACTCAGAAAGATACAAAATTCGTATGGAGCGAGGAATGCGAGAGGAGTTTCCAGCTTGCTCAAGAGGAGACTCATTTCGGCACCTGTTCTGGCAATACCATCTGGTACGGATGAATTTGTTATATATAACGATGCTTCAGGCAAAGGGTTATGATGCGTTCTCATGCAACATGGGAAAGTCATAGCCTATGCCTCACGACAACTCAAAGAATATGACAGGAATTATCCTACTCATGATCTAGAGTTGGCAGCAGTCGTATTCGCGTTAAAAATTTGGAGACACTACTTGTATGGGGAGAAAGTGGAGATTTATACGGACCATAAAAGCCTCAAATATTTCTTCACCCAAAAAGAACTCAACATGCGGCAACGACGTTGGCTTGAACTATTGAAAGATTACGATCACACTATTCAATATCATCCTGAAAAAGCAAATGTAGTAGCTGATGCATTGAGTAAAAGATCATATGCTAGTACGAGTGCGATATTGTTAAGGCCCATTCTATATGACTTGCAAAGGATGGAGGTAGAATTAAATACTCCAGGGACCCACATGATGATGGCGAATATACGAGTAGAACCGACTTTAATCGATAAAGTTAAAGTCGCTTTCAAGCTACTTAACTTGGGCGATACGTATGAAGAAGAAAGTGCAAGAAATAGCTATTCCAGAAGCGAGAATCGATGAAGAAGGAATACTTAGATTCAACTCCAGACTTTGTGTTCCTAACGATTCTGACTTGAAGCATAGAATCATGATGGAGGCACACAAAACCCCGTTTGCAATCCATCGTGGGAGTACCAAAATGTATCATGATATTCGACATACATTTTGGTGGAACAATATGAAGAGAGAGATCGCGGAGTTTATCTCGAGGTGTTTAACTTGTCAACGGTAAAAGTGAGCATTAAGTGCCAAAGGGTCCATTACAACGACTTGAGATTCCGAAATGGAAGTAGGAACACATTACTATGGATTTCGTTACAGGTCTTGTAAGACCCCGATTTTTTTTTTTAATAAAATGGAATTTCCTCTATTTATTATTTTGAAATAGTAAGGGTTGATTTGATTAATGTGGTTAGTTATGGGTAAAATGCGCAAATATTTGAATAAGCAAGTGGTTATAAAATATTCATTATTGTCGGGAATATTCGTTTGTCGTGGGAATATTCGTCTCGCTTGGGAATATTCGTGCATTTACCAAGCAGCCTTTTATGGGCCCCCATAACGAAAAAGCGATTGGATGAAGAAAACGACAAATATAAGTTGTTTATAAATAACGGCGTAGTTGTTACAAGTTATCTTGTTGGAATACCCGGTGGTTAAAACACACTAATACGCGTTGTTGAACAAGAAGACACCAGATTGCACCAATTATTGATTCTTACGTAAGTAAGGAACTACTCAATAATTGTTACGAAGAATTATCGCTCAAGATTTTATTTTATTGATTCAATAATTGTCGCATTAATATTTTATATTATCGTTGTTTCAATAAATTGTCATTACACAAGATTTTCCATTATCTGAGCAATAATTATATTAACCGCGACGCCCCCAAAATTAGGTATACGCCACCCATCTTGGGTCGCCACTTACACATGGTACATAAATTCAAATACAAACTTAATTATACATCCGTCGCAGGTGTAACATACGACAATACATAAACCGAGAGTTCTAATAGGAATATTGTCATTTAGACAATATCTATACTCAAGGAGTCCTCATTACAATTATTATCACACTATTTCACGTAATAGTGAGGACTACTAATGCTATCCTCCGGACCATTACTCCGCTCCCCGACTCTCGTCCCAAATATATTCTCATTTCACGAAGAGAACAAATGAAAGAAAGGGTGAGCTCAACTAGCTCAAGAAGAAATATTATGACTAAGATAATGCAAAATAAATTATCCTTAGTCTTCAACAAAGGTTAAACTCATAAAATACAATAGACATCAAGTTTAATCTACAATGAACATACGCAATCCATTAAAAGAGTCGTAGAGAATAAAATCTACTATCTTTTATGATTTAAAAGGTTTTTCATCATCATATAAATTTAGACTCGCCTTTAATAAATATTCCACATCATCGAATCACCCTCGCACTACTACCCAAGCATATTCTTTAGTATCACGACCACAATTATTCATGCACAATATCACCTGTATTGAAAGATAAAGCATATACTTTTCTAAATATCTCTATTCATTTATTAATAAAATAGTATTAATTTATTAAAGGCTTTAATTATCTATTAATAAAAGTATTAATTTATTAAAGGCTTTTAATTATCTACACGATGTTTTTTTATAATATGTGATAAACCCATAGTTTTAAGCAATGCTTTTAGAATAATGATGATGATCATTCTAATGAGATCTAAATTCTGTAGAAAGCTTAAAACTAAAATAGTTCCCAATCATCGATTACTAAATCGGGGATTAGTGAATCCTGGATAGATCGGGTACATACGTTGCTCGCTTCATCGATGAGGATGATCGATCTCACGATCATTTGTGTGGAGACACTAAAGTAAGTATGTAGGTGCTTATTAGAGAATAAGTTCACCGAACGTGGCTCGCTAAGAAATACCTAATGGAGTTTTACTCACCACAATAGAATTCTTAGAGTGATAGTAGTAGACAAGTAATCCTTGACTCGAGATCATCATAAGATCTCGTGTATGATGAGTTATACTTTGACTTATTCCTTAAGACCCTTAGGTATATCAAAAAGGGTATGCTTAGGTATAATAAGTCAGATACGGAGATAATGTACGATCAATAAAGAATCTACCACTTCTAATAAAAGAAGAGAAATGTCCTATGTGATTCGATAAATGACAACCCAAAGAGTCCTCGGCCAAGGCAGAATGAAATTAAAAAGGAGTTTCTAATTTGCATTATTTGAGTCAGGCATTTAAGAGTCGAAATACATATAATTAAATAAAATAAGACTCGACAAAGAATTCCACGCCTTATATTTAATCGGGACATCAGATGGTGGAAGGATTGAATTGTATTTGCAAATATTTACTCAAAGGTTCTTTTATGATTAATGTTGAAATCTATATTATCCGGAAAGTCGCTGATCGCTAGTGAGGCTTATCCCTATCAGAGAATAAATATTATTTATTTAAATAAATTAATTGTTTAATTTATTTATTTAAATAAGATTAGAATTGTTCTAATTGATTTATTCACAACCTATTAATACGGAGAACCTAAAGGGTCACACCATAAAAGAAAGAATAATTATTTAAGAAGTTAATGGCATAATCGTAATAATATAGTTAAGTATATTTAATTTAATCTATGGTGATAGAATAAATTAAATAGCTTAATATTTATTATTTAATATTTTAGAAATATTAAATATAAATTAATAAGAGGAGTCTTATTAATATTATTACAATTATTATTATTATTTTAATTTCTAAAAGAGTTTAGAAATTAATTTAATATAAGTACTTCATTTATTCCTAATAGATTAGGAGGAAAAATTAGTTAAAGGAGTTTAATTAATTATCCCTAATAAGATTAGGGGAGCCCATTTAATTAAAAGAGTTTAATTAAATTATACCTTATTTTATTAAATAAGGTTACTTCGATATCTTTATAAGAGGAGTCTTATATCGATATCAAAATATACGTACGCAATTCCAAAAGTCGGAGAGACGCGCTTTTCTATGTAGATAGATAAAAAACTAGGGTTTGCCAATACACCCATCTTCTTGAATCTTTCTTCTTCCTCGGTGGATCACCTCTGAGAGGCCAAACACACGGTGGCTAACGCCGATCAAAGGAAGGAACCAAACCCGGTGGATTCAAGTCGAACGCGAAAAGGATCGAGGTGAACTTGTACTCGAGGAAAGCTCGATCTCTTCAAGGGTACGATTTGTTCTTCATATCTTTTCGCTTAATTAATAATTGTGCATAAAGGGTGATCCGTATATGGTTTGTAAAATTTTAAACTCGATTTTTCACGCTTCCGCTTTATTTTTGCAATTTGATCAAGGTTTCATAATATTACAAACCTAATAAAGGCATCGTGAGCCAAACCTTTATGCTAATTATTAATTGTTTTAATTTAATATGTATATCGATATGTGTTTAGAATAATTTAATTGGGCATAATTTTTTTGTTTTATTTTTTAAAAAAAAAAAAAAATTTTTTTTTATTCCGTTTTCGTGATTCATTTTTTTTAATTTTTTATTTGTATCATATATATATATATTATATATATATATATATATATATATATATGCAATATTTTTTATTAAAAAAAAAAAGTATATATATTTTTAGATTCATTAAATTAAAACTAAATCAAAAAAAAAAATATCGATGATATTCTTTAAATAGCATTATAAAATTTGGTTATATATATATATATATATATATATATTATATATATTATTTTATATATTATATATATATAATGTTTATATATATATTTTAAATCAATATATATTTATATATATATATATATTAATTTATATATTATAATATAAGTTTATTTTAATTTTAAAATAAAAAAAAAGGTTTATTTTAATTTTAAAATAAAAGTTTATTTTAATATTAAAATAAAAAGTTTATTTTAATTTTAAAATTTGAATTTCATGCTAACTAATTGAGTTGGAATTGGATTCCATGATAACTAATTGGAGTTGAAATTGAATTTTTATTTTTCTAAAATAAAGAAGTTTATTTGTGAATAGGAAAGTAAATCCATCTTTCCTTAAATAAAGGAGTTTATTTAGATATGAAATAAGATTTCATATTATTCAAAATAAAAGAGTTTATTTGTGAATAGAAAAGAGAATCCATGTTTCCTTAAATAAAGGAGTTTATTTAAATATGAAATAAGATTTCATATTATTCAAAATAAAGGAGTTTATTTGTGAATAGAAAGAGAATTTGTTTCCTTTAATAAAGGAGTTTTTTACATGGAATCGATTCCATAATTAATTAAAATAAAGGAGTTTATTTTGATTAAAGATTTGATTAAAATAAAATAGTTTATTTTATTCAAAATTAGATAAATTAAAATAAAATAGTTTTATTTTGATTTAAATTTGGATTAAAATAAAGGAGTTTATTTTGATTCAAAATTAGATTTTATACTAACTAAATTTGCCCATTAAATGATATCAATATATATATTAAATGTTTATTATTCATAAGATGAATGTTATTTATCGATGCATATGATGATGTGTATGATAATAAATGGGATCGATTATGGACTATCGATTAATGTGATCGATTTTATTTTAGTTGATGCACGAATGTATGGGTTTTATTAAATGGGGTCTCACAGACTCGCCTTCTCTAATTTTTCTTAATGTAAATTCTATCTCCTCCTATGTATTTCCCCTCGATCACGATCAAGGTTTCTATTTATTTTAAATAGTTTTGTAATAGAATAGTTAGAATTAATTTTAAAAAATTGAGATCAAAGGATCAAGGAGCGCCAAGACCCGCTTGTAATGGAGCCCTAAGTTTAAATGTAATAGTTATATTTAAATATTATTTCTTGCACCCTTGGGTTTCAATTTTTTGTTCACTTGGTGGCTCTAGTGAACCAAACTAGAATAAAAGTCCATAATCAATCCAAGTAGAATATAAGTATTCTATATGTGCATGCTTATACTATATATATTATATATTATATGCAAACATGCTTCGCATGTTCATTAATACGACGCGATATTTATATATATATATATATGCAATGCACAAAACAAGATGAGACAAATTAATAACAAACCCCTCAATTTTTTTATATTAAGTCCTAAGCGCTCAAAGATATTTGGAATATCGAACGTCGCTTTCTAGCATGATAAAATTAATAGAGTATTAAATATTTAATATGAGTTTGTTGGTCACACACAAGGCAAATATTAAGTATTTAAGATGTTAATTTATCACATTTGATGCTTATAAAGAAAATTGAACAATATTGTTTTGTCAGGTCACCACAAGGATGATATTTTTTTTTTGAATATACGGAGTGCTAGGTCGACTTAACTTGATAATTTTGATTCGGATGTGCCACCACTCGATCAAAATAATCTAAGAGGCAAAAGAAAAGGAGTCAGATAGTTGATGTAATCGACAAAAGTTGTCTACCTATTTATTTATATATAGTTTGTCAGGTCACCACAAGGCTATATACATTTGAAATGGGATCCTTATTCTCACTAGCAAATCTTTAATTAGATTTTACCAACTATATAAGTGAGGGTAATATAGTTTGAAGAAAATAGTGGGAGATACCAATTTAAAACAAGACCTAATTTATTTTGGTAATTAATAAAAGAATGTATGTTAAAATGTTGTTAATTACAAATTCATTTACGTAATTTTTAAATGTCTAAATTACTATCATCATGAAGCATATTAGATGCTAAATTAACCGATCAATTAAACTGATTGGTTAAGGAATTTGAGAATAGTTCTCATAGTCAAAAGCTATCTTATGTCCTTAATACGCCTATCCTCGCAATGGTTGCGCATAATGCCTCCGAGGAAGAGATCGCTACTTTTAGAAAGTGGCAAGATGATGCACAATGGCTCAATGATCATGCTCGATCCACGAGTAACGAGCTTCACAACAAGATGAAACTATGGATGCTCCTACTATATTCCCGCACATCAAGTAGTTGATGGTGAGGAAAGTAGGACCGATAGATATCGATATCTAAGGAGCTCTTCCGATCTAGAATGGCCAATGGCACTATAAGATGCATAAAAAAGTTCTTAACATAATCAATTTGATTGATCAATTAGACAACGAAGTTTTGTCATGGATGGAGAGTTGAGCCAAGATTTGATCTTGCACTCACTCCCTGACTCCTTTCACAATTGTTGTGAATTTTTCATATGAACAAGCTAGATATCACCTCACGATTTGCTTAACATATTGAAAAATGTCGAGAGTCACTTTCCAACCAAGAAAGACCAAGTCTTACCGGTAGGGGCAAAAGGATCTTCCTCAAAGAAGAACGATTCAAAGAAGGTAAATAGAAAAGGCAAAAACAAAGGATAATAAGAACAAAACTCGATACGATGATAAAGAAGGAGTTTGCTTCCACCGCAATAAGCCCGACACCGAAAAAGAAATCATGAGAAGCATCTTCAGCAGAGGCTAACCAAAGAAGCTTAGTGAAGTTTCTGCATAAATACTTTTGTTCATGATTTAAATAAATTTTTCTTTAAGTCAAGGTTCTACTTGGGTATTGATACCGACTTTCGTTATCATAAATATAGATTTATGAAGGACCAAGCAGTAAGTAAAAAGCTAAACAAATATAAGTAATCCTATGTGTGGAAATGAAGCAAAGGTCACGACATTAGCCATAGAAACTTATAGTTTAGCAATGCCTACTGCAAATCTATTAAGTCAATAAGTTGTTATCAGATTCCAGCTTCTTAAAAAAATATTATTTCCATTTTATCATTGGACAATGAAATCTTTGGTATTATAATTAAGAACAATTGTTGTTCTATTTATAATAATAATGTTTTGTATAGAACTAGAATATTACTTAATAAATTTTGTATACTGACTTACGAAAAATAATTTTGCATATCGAACAAATTAGTATAAGAAAAGGAGATGATCATTCAAAGAGTTGAATGTGTGTATTTGTTGAATACAAGTGTGAATTATTCAAAGGTTCAAAGAATTCGTAAGTGAAACAAATTGACAAAGTATTAAGATTCTTTGATTAGATCAAGGAATAAATACTTGTGCAATAAGTTTCTAGATCATCTCAAATGGTTTTCTCATAATGGACGCCTCCCGATACGCAATAATCGATTGATGTATCCGAAAAGGAAAAATCGTACTTATTGGACATGGTGCGGTCCATAATGATTTTACCGACATTCCAAAGATCCTTCTGTGATCATGTCCTAGAAATGGTCGACATCACTAAAAAGGTAACCTCAAAATCCTACCCAAGACTCCATAAAAGTTATGGATGTGGAGGATTCCTAATCTTAAGTATGTTAAGATAAGGGGTTGTCCAACTTATGTGAAAAGGTTTCAAAGGATAAGCTTGGGGACAAGATTTTATAAGTGTCGATTTGTGGGACATCCTAAAGTAAGTTTAGGTATATGTTCTATAATCCTACTTAGCAAAAGGTGTTTGTTACGAAACACGCCGCCTTCTAAGATAAAGGTGTTTATCATCAAGGGGCTAGTGGAGGATAATAGATCTCAAGAGTTCAAGAACCACAAAATACTATAAGTCAAATAAGAGGAACCTCAGAGATGTAATTCTATTATACCACAAATCTAATCAGAATCGAATAGTACCAAGATACCTAGAGGTATGGATTCATCATAGATGATGATGATGAGGTACACATCATGTAAGATGATGATCCAGCTATATACGATGAGGTAAGAGTTTGTACTCTTCGAGAAATGGATCAAGCAAGTTTCAAATAAGGAACATTCGCTTTGATGAGGCAATCAAAAGAGTTTGATTTTATCAAAAATAAGAATGAACCTAGTGTGTACAAAAGGGTCAAGAGAGCATCGTGACATTCCTAAGATTATATGTTGATATACTACTGATAAGGAATGACATACCAATGCTACAATCAAGAAAGATAAAGTTGTTCAAACATTCCTCCATGAATGATTCGGGAAGAGTATCTTAATCGGGGATATAAATCTATATAGATAGATTTAAGAGGATGCTCGACTTAACCCAAGGAACGATATTCATTTGATGCTAAAGTCGCTTAGCATGGCAAACTCCAAGAGATGTCTCATGTCGATGAGCTATGGAGTGTATCTCTTTAATAGTCCCCACAGACTCTAAAAAGAGAGATCGCATGAAATGACAATCATGTATGCAATGAAATATACGAGACCGATGTCGATCACCATATTATGGAGAAGTTCACTATGAGTCGCTGAAAAACATCTTAAAGTGCTTAACCCAAGACTAAGGATGTGATCATATTCATGGTGGGTCTAAATTAAAACTAGAGGGCTTAATGACTCAAGTTTTTCGCATGCACTCAAGATGACAGTAAAAATCCACTTTAAGGTAAAGTGTTACCTCGAAACAAAGGTGCAAAGGAATCGAAAGGTTCCAAACAAAGAAAGAGTTGCCGGTTTAGTGATAAAGACAAAGTATATAGCTATAAATGAAGTCGCAAGTTGATTGTTTGATTAAAAGTTCATTACGTAACTAGAATAGTTCCTAAGTCTCATCTTCGATCTAAACATGTGTCAGGGCACTTTCATTTGATTATTAGAATCATCGAAAGATGGGAAATCACTATGTAGATAGTGGACTCTCAAGAACAACATTACATATCCATTAACTAAAGCTTATCCAACAAAGCAGGATAATCGCCACTTTAGAGAAGAAGAGTATGAGATACCACGACGATCGGGTTTAGTGCAAGTGGGAGATCGAAAGTAGTATGCATTAAGCCAATCATGTTTGATGATAAAGCATATACTTTATAACAAATCTTATTCATTTATTAATAAAAAGTATTAATTTATTAAAGGCTTTTAATTATCTACATGATGTCGCTTTTTATAATATGTGATAAACCCATAGTTTTAAGCAATGCTTTTAGAATAATGATGATGATCATTCTAATGAGATCTAAATTCTGAAAGCTTAAAACTAAAATAGTTCCCAATCATTGATTACTAAATCGGGGATTAGTGAATCCGATAGATCGGGTACATACGCTGTTTCGCTTCATCGATGAGGATGATCGATCTCACGATCATTTGTGTGGAGACACTAAAGCAAGTATGTAGGTGCTTATTAGAGAATAAGTTCACCGAACGTGGCTCGCTAAGGAATACCTAATGGAGTTTTACTCACTCGTCAATAGGAATTCTCAGAGTGATAGTAGTACAAGTGATCCTCGACTTGAGATCATCATAGATTCTTGTGTATGATGAGTTATACTTTCGACTTATTCCTTAAGACCCTTAGGGTATATCAAAGGGTATGCTTGGGTATAATAAGTCAGTATATGGAGATAATGTATGATCAATAAAGAATCTACCACTTCTAATAAAAGAAGAGAAATGTCCTATGTGATTCGATAAATGACAACCCAAAGAGTCCTCGGGTTAAGCGCGTAATGAAATTAGAAAGGAGTTTCTAATTTGCATTATTTGAGTCAGGCATTTAAGATCGAAATACATATAATTAAATAAAATAAGACTTCGAAAGAATTCCACGCCTTATATTTAATCGGGACATCAGATGGTGGAAGGATCAATCAGACTTCAGAATTATTTACTCAAAGGTTCTTTAATGATTAATGTTGAAATCTATATTATCCGGAAAGTCGCCGATCGCTAGGAGGCTTATCCCTATCAGAGAATAAATATTATTTATTTAAATAAATTAATTGTTTAATTTATTTATTTAAATAAGATTAGAATTGTTCTAATTGATTTATTCACAACCGCTTAATATGGAGAACCTAAAGGGTCACACCATAAAAGGAAGAATAATTATTTAAGAAGTTAATGGCATAATCGTAATAATATAAATATATATATTTAATTTAATCTATGGTGATAGAATAAATTAAATAGCTTAATATTTATTATTTAATATTTTAGAAATATTAAATATAAATTAATAAGAGGAGTCTTATTAATATTATTACAATTATTATTATTTTAATTTCTAAAAGAGTTTAGGAATTAATTTAATATAAGTATTTCATTTATTCCTAATAGATTAGAGGGAAAATTAATTAAAGGAGTTTAATTAATTATCCCTAATAAGATTAGGGGCTTAATTTAATTAAAAGAGTTTAATTAAATAATACCTTATTTTTCTATATCTATTAATAAGAGGAGTCTTATATTACGGGTATATAAGAAAAGTACGATAATAATTCCAATTTGGTTGAGAGATATATTCTATACGATAAAAACAAATTGCAAAAAATCTTCTTGTCTTCTTCTTCCTCGTGGATCAAAAAACATCGTAGTTTAAAAAATTTACAAACCATATACCCTTTATACGCTTAATTAGATCATCCTTTTTATGCATAATTATTAATTAAACGAAAAGATAAAAGAATAAAATTAAATACCTCAAGATCCTCGAAGCTTCCTCAAAGTACAAGTTCACCTCCAATCCTTTCGCTCAACTTGAATCCACCGGTGTGTTCCTTCCTTTCGATCAACGTACCCACCCAAATGTTCGGCCTCTAGAGGTGATCCACCAAGGAAAGAAGAAAATTCAAGAAGATGGGTATTCGGCTCAAACCCTAGTTTTCTATCTCTATGTAAAAGGAGTACTCTCCAACTATTGGAATTATTACGTATGTCAGTTGTAAAAGTCAACAACCCATACCACCCATAATAAGACTCCTCTTATTTATCGATGTGGCAACCCACCTTAACAATTAAGAAATTGGGTTTTATTTAATTAATTAAATTCTTTTAATTAATTAAGCTCCCTAATCTTATTAGGATAATTAATTAAACTCCTTTAACTAATTTTCCTTCCTAATCCAATTAGAAATAAATGAGAGTACTTATATTAAATTAATTCCTAAACTCTTTTAGAAATTAAAATAATAATAATTGTAATAATATTAATAAGACTCTCTTATTAATTTATATTTAATATTTCTAAAATATTAAATAATAATATTAAGCTATTTAATTTATTCTATCACCATAGATTAAATTAAATATACTTAACATATTATTACGATTATGCCATTAACTTCTTAAATAATTATTCTTCCTTTTATGGTGTGACCCTTTTTGGTTCTCCATATTAAACCTATTGTGAATAAATCAATTAGAATAATTTAATCTTATTTAAATAAATAAATTAAATAATTAATTTATTTAAATAAATAATATTTATTCTACAATAGTGATAAGCCTCCCTAATGATCAACGACTTTCCGTAGATAATATAGATTTCAACATTAATCATAAAAAGAACCTTTCGAGTAAATAGTTACCAGACAATTCAATCCTTCCACCATACAATGTCCCAATTAAATATAAGACATGGAATTATCACAAGTCTTATTTTATTTAATTATATGTATTTCATCCTTAAATGCACAACTCCAAATAATGCAAATTAGAAACTCCTTTCTAATTTCATTCTCGCCGCCAAGGACTACTCGGGTCATCATTTATCGAATCACATAGACATTTCTCTTTTTATTAGAAGTGGTAGATTCTTTATCGATCATACATTATCTCCATGTATAACTTATTATACCCAAGCATACCCTTTTGATATACCCTAAGGGTCTTAAGGAATAAGTCAAAGTATAACTCATCATACACAAGATACTATGATGATCTCAAGTCCAAGGATCACTTCAGACTACTATCACTACAGAATTCCTATCGACAGCAAATAAAACTCCATTAGGTATTCCTTAGCGAGCCAATGCTCAAAGAACTTATTCTCTAATAAGCACCTACATACTTGCTTTTAGTGTTCCACACAAATGATCATGAGATCAATCATCCTCATCCAACGAAAGCAAGAACGATGTACTCAATCTATCCTGGATTCACTAATCCCCAATTTAGTAATCCAACGATTGGGAACTATTTTAGTTTTAAGCTTTCTAAGAATTTAGATCTCATTAGAATGATCATCATCATTATTCTAAAAGCATTGCTTAAAACTACGGGTTTATCACATATTATAAAACAAAGATCACGTAGATAATTAAAAGCCTTTAATAAATTAATACTTTTTATTAATAAATGAATAAGATTGTTACAAAGTATACGCTTTATCATCAAACATGATCGGGTTTGTGCATACTACTTTCAATCTCCCACTCAGCACTAAAGCCAATCGCCATGGTATCTTATACTCTTCTTCTAAGTGACGATTATCCCGCCATTGGATAAGCTTTAGTTAATGGATATGTAATGTTGTTCATGAGAGTCCACTATCTCTATAGTGATTTCCCATCTTCAATGATTCTAATAATCAAATGAAAGTGCCACAACACATGTTTAGATCCAAGATGAGACTTAGAACTATTCCTAGTTCTCAGAATGAACTTTTTAATCCAAACAATCAACTTGCAGCCTTCATTTATAGCTATATACTTTGTCTTTATCACTAAACCAAAGAACTCTTTGTCGCTTGAAACCTTTCCAATTCATCGCACCACCGCTCAAGGTAACACTTTACCTTAAAGTGGATTTTCTCGTCGCCTCGGTCTGTCTCAAAAACTTGAGTCTGTAAAGCCCTCTAGTTTTAATTTAGACCCACCATGAATATGATCACATCCTTAGTGCCTGCTAAGAACTTTAAGATGTTTTTCACCGCCTTCATAGTGAACTTCTCCATAATACGACCGATCAACATCGTCTCAGATATTTCATCGCATACATGATTGTCACTCATGCGATCTCTCTTCTCGTGAGTCTGTGGGGACTATTAAGAGAGATACACCCATAGCTCATCAACATGAGACATCTCTTGAGTTTGCCATGCTAAACGACTTTAGCATCAAATGAATATACGCTCGGGTTAAGTCGAGCATCCTCTTAAATCTATCTATATAGATTTATATCCCCAATTAAGATACTCTTCCAAATCATTCATGGAGGAATGTTTAGATAACTTTATCTTTACCGATCAGTAGCATTGGTATGTCATTCCTCATCCGTAGTATATCAACATATAATACTAGAAATGTCACGACGCCCCCATCGAATTCTTTTTGTACACACACTAGAAGTCTTACCTCATCGAATGTAACTCGATCATCATCTTCTATGATGCAGCACCTCATCATCATCATCCATGATGAATCCATACCTCCTAGGTATCTTCTAAGACTATTCCGCATTTACGATTTATCTTGGCAGGTACAATAGGTCTATCTATGTTTCCTCTTATTCGACTTATAAGTTTTTGTGGTTCTTGAACTCTTCAAGATCTATTATCCTCCCACTAGCCCCTTTTTTTAATGATAAACACCTTTATCTTGTAAGGCGCCATGGTTTCGTAACAAACACCTTTTGCTAAGTAGGATTATAGAACATATACCCTAAACTTACTTTAGATGTCCCACAAATCAGACACTTGTCAAATCTTGTCCCAAGCTTATCCTTTGAAACCTTTTCACATAAGTTGACAACCCTTATCTTAACATACTTAAGATTAGAATCCTCCCCGTCCATAACTTTTATGGAGTCTTGGGGCCGGATTTTGAGGTTACCTTTTTCGTAGATATGCAGCCCATTTCTAGACATTATCCTGTATGATACCGGAATGCTCAGAAAATCATTATGGACCGCACTACGTCCAACAAGGTACGATTTTTCCTTCGTATACATCAATCAATTATTACGATCGTGATGTGTCCATTATGAGAAAACCATTTGAGATGATCTAGAAACTTATCAAGACAAGTATTTATTCCTCGATCTAATCAAAGAATCTTAATACTTTGCCAATTTGTTTCACTTCAATTCTTTGAACCTTTCAAATAATTCACACTTGTATTTCAAAGAAATACACACATTCAACTCTTTCAATGATCATCTCCTTTTCTTATACTAGTTTGTTCAATTTGCAAAATTATTTTCACGTAAGTCAAGTATACAAAATTTATTAAGTAATATTCCAGCTTTATACAAAACATTATTATTATAAATAGAACAACAATTGTTCTTAATTATAATACCAAAATTTTTATCATGTCAACAATAAAATGGAAATAATGTTTCTAACAAGAATTGGAATACAATAACAACTTATCGACTTAATAGATTTGCCCAGTAGGCATCGCTAAACTATAAGTTTCTATAGCTAATGCAAAGAACCTTTGCTTCATTTTCCACACATAGATTACTTATATTTGTTTAGCTTTCTACTGCTTGGTCCTTTCATAAATCTATATTTATGATAACCAAAGTCAGATCCAATACCCAAGTAGAACCTCGACTTAAAGAAAAATTATTTCAATCATGAACAAAATCAGATTGAACCGAAACTTCACTAAGCTTCTTTCGTTAGCCTCCGCAAGATGCTTCTCGCAGCTTTCTTTCCAAAGGTCCAAAGCTTATTGCAAAGGAAGCAAACCCTTTGCTATCCGTATCGCTTTTGTTCTTATTATCCTTTGTTTACGCCTTTCTATTTACCTTCTTTGAATCGCTCTTCTTTTCGTAAGATCCTTTGGCCCCTACCAAGAAGACTTGGTCTTTCTTGTCGAAAGTGACTCTCAACATTTTTCAATATGTTAAGCAAATCAATGAGGTCGATATCTAGCTTGTTCATATGAAAAATTCACAACAATTGTGAAAGGAGTCCGGAGTGAGTGCAAGATCAAATCTCGCTCAACTCCCCATCCATGACAAAACCAATTGTCCTAATCGATCAATCAAATCGATTATGTTAAGAACTTTTTGTCTGCATTTATAAAGCCATCGGCCATTCTAGATCTAAGAGCTCCTTAGATATCCGATATCTATCACCCCATTTTCCTCACCATCAACTACTTGATGTGCAGAATATAAGAGAAGCATCCATAGTTTCACGCCGACGTCAAGCTCACATCATGGATGCGAGCATGATGCATCGAGCCAATCGCATCATCATCTTGCCACTTTCTAAAAGTAGCAATCTCTTCCTCAGAGGCATTGTTCTGCAAACTATCAGCAGGATAGGCGATATGACATAAGATAGCTTTTCAAATGCATGAGAACTATTCTCAAATTCCTTAACCAATCCGCTTAATTCTATCCGATTAATTTAGCATCTAATATGCTTCGCAGTTGATAGTAATTTTAGACATTGTAAAATTTCAGAAATGAATTTGTAATTAACAACATTTTAACATACATTCTTTTATTAATTACCAAAATAATTTAGGTCTTGTTTTAAATTGGTATCTCCCACTATTTTCTTCAAACTATATTACCTCACTTATATAGTTCTAAGAAAATCTAATTAAAGATTTGCTAAGGAGAATAAGGATCCCATTTCAAATGTATATAGCCTTGTAAGTGACACAACAAACTATATATAAATAAATAGGTAGACAACTTTTGTCAATTACATCAACTATGCAACTCCTTTTTTTTGCCTCTTCTTAGATTATTTTGATCAAGTGGTGGCACATCCGAATCAAAATTATCCAAGTTAAGTCCAACCTAGCACTCCATATATTCAAAAAGAAAATATCATCCTCAGGGTGACACACAAAAAACAATATTGTTCAATTTTCTTTATAAGCATCAAATGTGATAATTAACATCTTAAATACTTAATACTCATTGTGGTGACACAACAAACTCATATTAAATATTTAATACTCTATTAATTTTATCATGCTAGTAGGCTTACGCTCGATATTCCAAATATCTTTGAACGCTAGACTTAATATAAAAAATTCGAGGGGTTTGTTATTAATTTGTCTCATCTTGTTTAGCGCCAAGCATTTATATATATATATAAAAATACGCCATTATATTAATGAACATGCCAAGCATGTTTGCATAATATATAATATATATATAGTATAAGCACACATATATGTAATACTATATTCTACCCGGATTGATTATGGACTTTTATTCTAGTTCGTCTCACTAGAGCCACCAAGTGAACCAAAAAGGTCAAACCCTAGGGGTGCAAGAAATAATATTTAAATATAACTATTACATTTAAACCCTGCTCCATTACAAATCTGGTCTTCAAGCGCCTCGATCTCCTCGATTCTAATTTTCTAAAATTAATTCTAACTATTCCTATTACAAAACTATTTAAAATAAATAGAAACCTCGATCAAGAAATAAGGGGAAGTACATGAGAGAGAGATAGAATTTACATTAAGAAAAAATTAGAGAAGACGAGGTACGCAGAATTCTATTTAATAAAACCCATACATTCATGCATCCAACTAAAATAAAATCCAATCACATCGTCAATAAATTCATAATCAATCCCATTTATTATCATACACATCATCATACGATCAATAAATAACATTCATCTTATGAATAATAAACATTTAATATATATATCGATATCATTTAATGGGCAAATTTAGTTAGTATAAAATCTATTTTTGAATCAAAATAAACTCCTTTATTTTAATCCAAATTTAAATCAAAATAAAACTATTTTATTTTAATTTATCCAATTTTGAATAAAATAAACCAATTTTGAATAAAATAAACTATTTTATTTTAATCAAAATTTTTAATCAAAATAAACTCCTTTATTTTAATTAATTATGGAATCCAATTCCATGTAAAAAATCTTTAATTAAAATAAACTCTTTATTTTAATTAATTATGGAATCCAATTCCATGTAAAAAATCTTTAATTAAAATAAACTCTTTATTTTAATTAATTATGGAATCCAATCCATGTAAAAAATCTTTAATTAAAATAAACTCTTTTATTTTAATTAATTATGGAATCCAATTCCATATAAAAAATCTTTATTAAAGGAAACACTTGATTTCTTTCCTATTCACAAATAAACCCTTTATTTTGAATAATATGAAATCTTATTTCATATTTAAATAAACTCCTTTATTTAAGGAAATACTTGATTCTCTTTCCTATTCACAAATAAACCTTTTTATTTTGAATAATATGAAATCTTATTTCATATCTAAACAAACTCCTTTATTTAAGGAAAGATGGATTTATTTCCCTATTCACAAATAAACTCCTTTATTTTAGGAAAAATAAAATCCAATTTCAACTCCAATTAGTTATCATGGAATCCAATTCCAACTCTAATTAGTTAAGATGAAATTTAATTTTAAAATTAAAATAAACTTTATTTTATTTTAATATTAAAATAAACCTTTTATTTTAAAATTAAAATTAACATTTTATTTTAATTATAAAATAATTAAGAATAATATATATATATATATATATATATATAACTATTATATATATATATATATATATATATAATATATATATATATTATATATATATATATATTCTATTCTGTTTTTTTTTTTTTGATTATCGATTCGCAAATTTACTTTATTATTAACTCATCTTATTATTATTCCAATTAAACTCCTTATTACGTATACTTAAATAATTTTAAATCTTTAATAATACCCCTTTAATTCATTAAAGGCTTTTAATTTCCAATTTTAAATTATTAAAATCATAATTTTAACACTTTAATAAATAATATTATTTTTTCTACAATTTTTCTAACAATATTCTTTTCTGATAATAGATTTCAACATTAATCATAAAAGAATAATTCGAGTAAAATAGCATCGCATAATTCAATCTCTTCCACCATAATGTCCCAATTAATATAAGACATAATTACCGCCAAGTCTTATTTTATTTAATTATATGTATTTTATTCTTAAATTCACAACTCCAAATAATGCAAATTGTAAACTCCTTTCTAATTTCATTCTCCGCTGCCAAGACTACTACCGGTCATCATTTATCTAATCACATAGACATTTCTCTTCGCATTTATGAGTTATACTTTCGACTTATTCCTTAAGCATCTTTAGGGTATATCAAAGGGGTACTTGGGTATAATAAGTCGTATACTGGAGATAATGTACGATCAATAAAGAATCTACCACTTATTAAAAGAAGAGAATGTCCTATGTGATTCGATAAATGACAACCCAAAGAGTCCTCGGTTATGCGTAATGAAATTAGAAAGGAGTTTCTAATTTGCATTATTTGAGTCAGGCATTTAAGTGTCGAATACATATAATTAAATAAAATAAGACTTTGACAAGAATTCCATGCCTTATATTTAATCGGGACATCAGATGCTGAAGGATTGAATTGTGATTTCAAGAATTATTTACTCAAAGGTTATTTTATGATTAATGTTGAAATCTATATTATCCGGAAAGTCGCTGATCGCTAGTGAGGCTTTATCCCTATCAGAGAATAAATATTATTTATTTAAATAAATTAATTGTTTAATTTATTTATTTAAATAAGATTAGAATTGTTCTAATTGATTTATTCACAACCTATTTAATACGGAGAACCTAAAGGGTCACACCATAAAAGGAAAGAATAATTATTTAAGAAGTTAATGGCATAATCGTAATAATATAAAGTTAAGTATATTTAATTTAATCTATGGTGATGTAATAAATTAAATAGTTTAATATTTATTATTTAATATTTTAGAATATTAAATATAAATTAATAAGAGGAGTCTTATTAATATTATTACAATTATTCTTATTTTAATTTCTAAAAGAGTTTAGAATTAATTTAATATAAGTACTCGCTTATTCCTAATAGATCGTGGAGGAAAATTAATTAAAGGAGTTTAATTAATTATCCCTAATAAGATTAGGGTTTCCCATTTAATTAAAAGAGTTTAATTAAATAATACCTTTATTTTTATAGGTTACTTGATATCTATATAAGAAGAGTCTTATATCGTATATTAATGATACGTTATAATTCCAAATGGTTTGGAGAAAGACGCTTCTTTTCTATGTAGATAAAAAAACTAGGTTTGAGCCAAATACCCATCTTCTTAAATCCTTCTTATTCCTCGTGGATCACCCTGAGGCCAAACACTTGGGTGGCTAACGCTTATCAAAGGAAGGAACCAAACCCGGGTGGATTCAAGTTGAACGCGAAAAGGATCGAGGTGAACTCAGTACCGAGGAAACTCGATCTTCAAGGGTATGATTCTTATTCGTTATCTTTTTCGCTTAATTAATAATTGTGCATAAAGGGTAATCCGTATATGGTTTGTAAAATTTTTAAACTCGATTTTTACATCGCTTCCGCTTTTAATTTTGCAATTTGATCACGTTATTGAATATTACAAACCCAACATTACTACCGGGTAGTTCAACAGCTTTAATGGTGACACCTCCGTAAGTTATTTTTATAGAAAGATAATTTTGTCGCTTTTAACTACGACAATACTTCCGCCATGGGGTCCACTTAATGATTGAGTCAGTCGCACGAATATTCCCCACAAAAAGAATATTCCCCTAAACAAAACGAATATTTTATAACAACTTCATTTACTTTGCAAAATTTATAAATATTACCCACAACTATAACATTATATCAAATTTATTCCATAATATTCAAAAATAATATTTATAGAAAATTCATCTTTATTTATAAAAGTCAGGGTCTTACAACCTCCCTTCTTATGAAATTTCGCCGAAATTAGGGTACGTGCGACTGGTATGTCGAAGAGGTAAGGATACCTTGATTTCATTTCGATTCTAACTCCCAAGTCATTTCCTCAACATCGTGGGTTCCTCCATAAAACTTTCGACTTGAGGTATAACCTTGGAGCGTAGAATATGTTCCTTCTTATCCAAAATTTGAACAGAACCTCTTCATACGTAAAATCTTCCGCTATTTCGTTCGGTTCTAACTCAATAATATGGTTCGGGTCTTTCACATATTTACGTAATATGGATATGTGAAAACGCGCATGAACACGAGACATATTTCACAGAAAGCGAGTCTATAGGCCACGCCCTACTAGATCTAGGATTAAAATGGACCGATGAATCGAGGATTAAGTTTTCCTCTTTCCAAATCTTGTAACTCCTTTCCATGGAGCAACTCTTAACAACACACGATCTCCTATATCGAATTCCACGTCCTTTCGATGAAGATCGATAATTCTTTTGTCGATTTTGTGAGGTTTTATACGTTGTTGGATCATTTGAATCTTTTCCGTAGTCATACGCACTAACTACTCCTCGGTCCCAACAACGTTGCTTCAACAACCTCATCCCAAAGATATCGAGAAATCACACTTTCTTCCATACAACGCTTCGAATGGAGCCACGCCAATACTTGCTTGATAACTGTTGTTGTAGGAAAACTCCACCAATGGTAAGAACTTGTCCCAACTCCTTTGAAATCAAGGACACAGAGTCTTAATAGATCTTCAAGAGTTTGAATAGTCCTCTCCGATCGTCCGTCTGCCCGAGGATGATATGCCGAAATAAATCGTAAAGTCAGTGCCCATAGCTTTTTGCAAACTAACCCAAAATCGTGAAGTGAATCTTGGGTCTCGATCGTAAACTATGGATACCGCAGATACCATGCAGCCTTACAATCTCGTTTATGTACATACGAGCAAGACGTTCAAGTGTATAAGTTTCTCAGATTTGCGGTAAGAAATGAGCGTAGACTTGGTCAATCTATCAATAATGACCCAAATCGCATCAATGCCTTGAGAAACCTTAGAAGACCCCAGAATTAAATCCATGGTAATGTGCTCCTACTTCCATTCTGGAATTTCAAGTGGTTGCAATGGACCTTTTAGTACTTGATGCTCTGCTTTAACTCGTTGACAAGTTAGACACCTTGAGATGAACAACGCCATCTCTCTCTCTTCATTATTCGCTCCACCAAAATGTATGGCGAATATATCATGATACATTTTGGTACTCCTGTGATGGATTGCAAATGGTGTGTGTGTTGTGCGCCTCCATCATGATATTATACTTTAAATCGTGGTCGTTAGAACACAAAGTCCGGAGTCGACTCAAGTATTCCTTCTTCATCGATTCTTGCTTTCGGCGCTAGACCTTCTTGCACTTTCTTCCTCATACGCATCACCTCCACGTCTCAGAGCTTGAAAGCAGCCTTTAACTTTATCGATTAAAGTTGGTTCTACTCAGATATACTCGCTATCATCACATGCGTCCCCTCGAGTCTTTAACTCTATCTCCATCCTTTGTAAGTCACACAAAATGGGCCTTTGCGTTGACAATAACGCACTCAGATTTCTGCATATGATCTTCTACTCAATGTGTCACCTACCACGCTCGCTTTTCCGTGATGGTATTGATGGTATGATCATAATCTTTCAATAGCTCAAGCCAACGTCGTTGTCGCATGTTGAGTTCCTTTTGAGTGAAGAAATATTTGAGGCTTTTACGATCCGTGAAAGATCTCCACTTTCTCCCCATACAAGTAATGCCTCCAAATTTTAAGTGCAAAGATAACAAATGCTAACTCTAGATCATGAGTAGGATAATTCCTCTCATATTCTTTGAGTTGTCGCGAGGCATAAAGCTATAACTTTTCCATATCGCATGAGAACACATCCCAACCTTTTGCCGAAGCATCATCAGAGATGACAAATCCCTCCGAGCCGTATGGTATTGTGAATAACAAAATTTGAAATAAGTCTCCTCTCGAGTTCTTGAAAACTCTTCTCACATTCTTCGCTCCAACCAACTTTCAGATCTTTTCGAGTCACCGAGTCATCGGAGTAGCGATTCGAGAAAATCCTTTCACGAATCTCCGATAATAACCAAATAAACCGAGAAAGCTACGTGATTTCATTAACGATTTAGGTTGTTCCCGACTTTGAATAGCTTCAATCTTTGCTAGGTCAATGATATTCCACGACTTGATACCACGTGCCCAAGGAATGCTACTTCTTCAAGCCGTAACTCTCATTTCTTCAACTCGCATAAAGCTTATATTCACAAAGCTTTTGGAGTGTCGACCTCAAGTGTTGCTTCATGATCTTCACTACTTTTGGAATAAATAAGGATGTCATCAATAAAGACGACCACAAAGTGATCTAAATATTCCTCGAATACTTGGCTCATCATATCCATGAAGGCAAAGAGGAGCATTAGTCAATCCAAAGGACATGACTAGGAATTCATAATGCCCGCATCTTTAGGAGTTTCCGGAAGCCGCCTTTGAATGTCACGGTTCTAATCTTCAATCGGTGATATCTTGAACGAAGATCAATCTTTGAAAAGAATTTGGCTCCTCAGAATCGGGTCAAACAGTCATCAATACGTGGCAATGGATACCTATTTTTGATGGTGACATGATTCAACTCCCGATAATCAATACAAAGTCGCATACTCCCATCTTTCTTCTTCACGAATAGAAATGGAGCACCCCAAGGAGAAGTACTAGGACGAATAAAGCCAATGTCTAACAATTCCTCGCAGCTTGGGTCTTTAACTCCTCGAAGTTCAATAGAGCCATTCGATATGGGGCTTTGGAAATAGGTTTTGTATCGGGTTCAAGGTCGATACAAAATTCAATTTCACGCCTGGGTAGGCTGGGAAGTTCTTCTGGGAATACGCCAAGAAATTTATTAACAATAGAAATATCATTCAAAACGACGTATTTTTGTTTAAATCGTGATATGAGCTAAGAAAGCTTGACATCCGCTTTTTCATAAACGAATAGCTTTATGGCTTGAGATGACCGTGATTGATTTTAATGGTTTGGTCGTTTGAATTCGCATAATAGGTTGATTAGGAATATTAAAGCTAACAACCTTACGAAAACAATCAATTTTTGCAGATGATAAGTAGTTAACCAATCAATCCTTGTAATCACGTCAAATGCAAGTATTTATAATGAAATAAGATCGACAGTAATGTGAGGGTACCGATTTGAACCAAACAAGACTTATAAACAAATGGATGTAATGAAGGTTTCTCCCAACCAGTTTCCACAGATAAGTCAAAGTCTAATTTCTCCTGAGTCAAATTTAATCGATGAAATGCAAGTAGAGAAATAAAAGAATGGGTAGAACCGGTATCAAATAAAGTATAGACTTCATTAGAGTTTATGATAAGCTTACCCGTGATGACCTCATTCGGTTCCTTGCTCTCCGGAGGTCACAATAAACGCTTCTCCTCAGACTACTGCTTTGACTTTTCTCGACTACTTTTGGTGCCTCCATCCTAGTTGAATTTTTCTTCAGAACGCACAAAATCGAGCTAAGTGACCTTCTCTTCCACAATTATAACATGCTTTGACTGGCATGGCCGCAATGGACCGATGTCCCTCTCCTCCGCATTTGAAGCATATGCTAGGTGGTCTTTCTCCTTCCTTAACAACGGTCTTTGGCCGACGCTTTCCATCATTGTTGAATCTCCTTTTCTTGAAATGTCCATTCTTATTGTTTTGGCCTCGATTACCACCGGCGGTTACCATATCCGCCCGCTGATTCCTCCACGCTTTGTTGTCACCGCTTGATGACTACTCTCACCGGTATTATAATTTTGCTTACCGCTTCTCTTTAGTTCATATTGACTCGTTATCGCGCTCCACTAATCGAGCCCTATTTAAAACATCCGAATACAAACACAGCTTTATGAGAAATAAGATGTCGACGATTCTCCGCTTCAAACCTTTTAAAAACATTCGCGCATTCTTCTCTCTTCATTATCCACCAAGTGGGACGAACCGGATAACTCCGCAAATTTTGCCTCGTAGACACGACACCTGGCCATATTGTTTTGTTCCAACTTGATAAACTTCATCTCCTTCATGTGGCGAATACTTTCAGAAAGTATTTGTCGTTGAATGTACCTCCCAGAACTTCTCCCAAGATATCTTCAAGACAAAGAAGTTGAGTACGCTTTTACCGATTCCCACCAATGAATCGCCTCTCCGCCAAGCAACACAAAAGGCAAGAATGGGAACCTTTTGCTCTCTGGAGCATCCCAAGACATCAAATATCTTGGTAATATGCTTTATCCATGCTTCCGCCAAGTAAGTGTTTTGCTTCCCTTAAACTCCGGTGGTCCCAGCCTCCTTGAATTGTTTAATGGTGACCGCCGAGAGTTTTCCGTGTTTCCACCTACGTTTTGGACAGAGTCGCCTCATCATTGCTTATAAATCGCATAAAGCCTCCAACATTTGATCATTCATCATTTGGTCAAGTGTTGTTGTTGTATGAGGATTGTCACGCCTTCGATGCACATTATCCTCGATTATTGATATGTGGTGAATCAACGATCGCTCAGGCTCCATTGCTATTCTCAACATTCTCGGATGTCATTTTCAGACATCGCCACAAAACAAAAGGTTAATTGACACGTAACAAATTATCCCTATATTCTCGACCGACCAATAAAATAAAGACATAAACTTAGTAGGTCATACTAATGAAGGTATTCCCTCTCTCCCTCCTAAGTACTATTCTCACATCTTAGCCAGTGGATCATATCCCTAAGCTCGATACCAACCGTGACGCCCCCAAAATTAGGTATACGTCCACCCATCTTGGGTCGCCACTTACATGGTACATAAATTCAAATACAAACTTAATTATACATCCGCATGTAACATACAACAATACATAAAACGAGAGTTCTAATAGAATATTGTCATTTAGACAATATCTATACTCAAGGAGTCCTCATTACAATTATTATCACACTATTTCACGTAATAGTGGAGACTACTAATGTTATCCTCTCGGACCATTACTCCGCTCCCCGACTCGTCCCAAATATATTCTCATTTCAAGAGAACAAATGAAAGAAAGGGTGAGCTCAACTAGCTCAAGAAGAAATATTATGACTAAGATAATGCGTAATAAATTATCCTTAGTCTTCAACAAAGATGTTAAACCGATAAAATACAATGTACATCAAGTTTAATTCAAGAATCGGAACATGCAATCCATTAAAAGAGTCAAGTAGAGAATAAAATCTACTATCTTTTATGATTTAAAAGGTTTTTCATCATCATATATATTTGAGACTCGCTTTTAATAAATATTCCATATCATCGAATCACCCCGCACTACTACCAAGGATATTCTTTAGTATCACGACCACAATTATTCATGCACTACTACCAAGAATAGTTGTGTATTCATTAATGGTCATGATCATGCCAACAACCTGCTCATCAATGCACTACGGTCACAACCACAAATTCCACGCACTACGCCGGATATTTGTGTATTCATCAATGGTCATGATCATGCCAACAACTATACATCAATGCACTACTATCCAAACGAGGACTTTTACCACATCATTTGTAACATTACTATTATGATTACACCGAATAATCCTCGTCATAATCATACCAAGTCCATCCATGCACCACTGTGAACGTATGACTTTCAACATAATATAAACATGAGGATGATGACAATGATATAAGAATTCAATAAAACAAGTTCAAGAATTACTTTATTCAGAATTATTAACGTCCAAATTGTCAACAAGATACTCGCTTTGTAGAGTAAAATTCAAGAATGATCGTAAGAATATTTCCATGAAAAGATATCGGATGAAACGTAAATATCAAGGATATTCTACTAATTTCATGGAGTATAAAGTCAAAGTTTTAACCAACCGGGTATAATAAAGAATGGAATAACAAAAGAAATCACCATGCATGCGATAGACCACATGTGCAAAAGTTATTCCAATGTAATAATAAATAACGGAATTCAGTCCCACAGAAACGCATGCATGTGATATTTCCAACGTAATAATAAAGAATGGAACCAGTCCGTGTAAAACACACGCATGTGATGTTCCAATGTAATAATAAAAGAATGTCACCAAGTATAGGTAAACCACTTATACGTGATATTCCAATGTAATAATAAGCAATGGAATAACAAATGCTTCTCTTCATGAATAAGAAAGAATAACACCCTTTACGGTACAACAAATAATATTCCCTACCTTAAAGAATCAATATCGGAAGAGTGAAGTAGCGAATACTTTTTCTTTCTTCTCTATAGTTTCTCTTTCTAGAGTTTCAATGAATTCGTAAGAAATAATGAAGGAATGAGCTTTCTATTTATAGAAAAACCGAGGTGGCTCTTGGTCTTAACGAAGGGTCAAAATGACTCTCGTAATATCAAGAGACAACTACTATTCATGAAGGGTAATTAACCCTCGAACAATCAAGAGACAGCTTAACTCTTGTAATATCAAGGGACAACAACTATTCATGAAGGGTAATTACTATCGACGAAGGTAATTACTATCGACGAAGGTAATTACTATCAAGAAGGTAATTACTATCGACGAAGGTAATTACTATCAAGAAGGTAAATACTATCGACGAAGGTAATTACTATTCACAAAGGTAATTACTATCGACGAAGAGACTCTTAGATGATGACATACGGGCCCCCATATAATAATCAAACTTACCACAAACGCCTCATAATGCACTTTTTATATACATCAAGGATTTAATAAATATTACCACAAATCATTTTATTTTTAATCAACACATTTTAATCTTTCAACAATTATTAATCATTTATAACTTGTCGCCTCAATTAATAATATAACATATTATACGATGATAATCGTGACAATAATTGAATCAATAATATAAGAGATATGATGCGAAGAATTATCAGTAGAATAATCGAGTATAAATAAGTGACTTCTCACGTAAGCATCAATAATCAATACCGTGTCCTACAACGCAACCACGCCAGACATCAGCATTTTTACTACCGGGTAGTTCAACAGCTTTAACTATGACACCTCTGCTGTTATTTTTAGAGAAAGATAATTTTGTCGCTTTTCTAACTACGCACAATACTTCCGCCAGGGTCCACTAATGATTGAGCCGTCGATTTAATATTCCCCGACAAAAAGAATATTCCCCACCAAACGTAATATTTTATAACAACTTGCTTACTTTGCAAAATTTATAAATATTACCCACAACTATAACATTATATCAAATTTATTTCATAATATTCAAAAATAATATTTATAGAAAATTCATCTTTATTTATAAAAGTGGGTCTTACAATCAATAATATTATTGATAACATTATTGGCAATGTCTAGAAAGTTCTGCATCAAGGAGAGGTTTGGTCACCTAATCATTGCCAAAAGAAGAGAAATCTTTATTGAAAGCCCTCTTTCCTGGAACTACTTTGGTCACAAGATCGTGATTCTGTAATATTATTTATGAATAATTAATTATTGATTTATATGATGAGGAAAATATCGACTTTATGTGGATATAGATGGAGAAAATTTTAAAATGACAATTGTTGAAAATTAATATTTTATCTTTTTCTGATAAAATAATTCATTTAAATATATTGAATTATATATTATGAATTATTGATTATGAATTATTGAAGTTCAAGCTCAAATAATTGATTTTTGAAGTTTAAAATAATTTAAATAAGAAAACGCTTTTTTATTACTTTTTCTAGAAGGTTGGCATGTGGGAAATGTTAGGAGTCGATTTCCAAGAGGCGAGGGAAAATTTATTATTAATAATATATTATATTAAATTTTCTACTTTGGTGTTCTAAGCAATTTTCTATAAATAGAAGTGCTTAGGTTAGAATTGAAAATCACACCGAAAATCAAGTTTTCTCTATATTATCGAGCGTATTCTTGTGAGTATTTTGAGTATATTTTGAGTATTGCTTTATCTAGTGCAAGTTCAAGTCATAGCCTATATCCTGTTTTTGAACTAAAGATCTTGTCTTTCGAGGTAAGGGATGTTATTTTCTTCTCAAATGATATTATTTCTTCAATATCATTATCTTTGAAATATTAGTTGAAACTTTTTATTAAATTTAGAAATTTTTCATGTTGGGATTACTATTCATGAGTTACTATTTATGAGTTATTATTCACGAAGTTACTATTCATGAGTTACTATTCACAAGTTACTATTCACGAGTACTATTCACAAAGCGTGAAGATGTTTTTTTGTGAAATTTCTATCTTTTAGTGCCTTGAGTTACTATTCACGATACTCAGACTATTCACGAATCTGACTTTATTCAATTAAAAATGAAATTTCTTCTTTTTGTCCAAAATATCTATTCCGGATACTAGTTTTGATTGTATCCATGTTTTGATCATTCTTGAATTTTACTCCACTCGATTACTTATGAAGTATTTTTGAACTTGGATTGTTTAAAATACGAATCCTTAATATTTGTTCTTTTGTTTCACCGGATTCGCTTCCTTTAAAATATTTTTCATCATCCTCACCCTAAATGATGATATTATCGAATATCTTTGGCCCGTAGTGCAAAGATGAATGATTTATTGATGAATATCTTTGGCTCAGTAGTGCAAAGATGAACAGTGTTGAGATAAACACGACTTCATCGATTAATATCTTTGGCCAGTAGTACAAAGATGAAAGTGTTTAGATGAACATGACTAATCGATGAATATCTTTGGCTGTAGTGCAAAGATGAATATTTGATTCCGTATATATATTGATTGATGTTACGGTGGATAAAATATCGACGATGAACTTTTAAATTCATATATAGAAGATAGTAGTTTGCATTCTCTACTTAACTCTTCTAATGAATTGTTGTTTCCACCGCAGCTTGTTGATTTAAAACCGTCATTGTCTATTGTATTCTATTAGATTTTTCCTCGTTGAAGACTAACGATAATTTGTTGTATATTATCTTAGTCATAATATTCTTTACCGGGCTAGTTGAGCTCACCCTTTTCCTTTTTGTTCCATTTTTCTTCTCGTGGAGGCGAGAATGTAATGAAAGTATTTAGCCTGGGTATGGAATGATGGTTATAGAGAGAGTTGTTTAGTAGTCCTCACCATTTTTGTAAAATAATGTATAAATAATTGTGATGAGGATTTATTTGGGTATGTATATTGTCTAGAAAACAATAGTTGTATTTAAACTCACAGTATATATGTTGTCATATTTTACACGACAAATGTATTAATAAAGTTGTAGTTATTTCTGTACCATGTATTTGGCGACTCAGAATGGGTTGGATGGAATGGACCTATTTTGGGGGTGTCACAGGTCTTCCCAAAGTTTCTCAAGGCATAGATGCGATTTGGGTTATTGTTGATAGATTAACCAAGTCTGCCCATTTCTTACCGATACGTGAGACTTATTCTCTTGAACGTCTTGCTCGCATGTACGTGAATGAGATTGTGAGATTGCATGGCATGCCAGTATCCATAGTTTTGGATCGTGACCCAAGATTCACTTCACGATTTTGGGTTAGCTTACAAAGCTATGGGCACGGATTTACAATTCGGCTCGGATACCATCCTCAAACGGACGACAATCGTAGAGGACTATTCAAACCCTCAAGATCTATTAAGACTTTGTGTCCTAGATTTTAAAGGAAGTTGGGATAAGTACTTGCCACCGGTGGAATTCTCCTACAACAACAAGCTTATCAAGCAAGTATAGATATGGCTCCATTTGAGGCGTTGTATGATTTAAAAATGTCGCTTCTCCAAAGATATCTTTGGGATGAGGTGGGAGAAACAACGTTGTTGGGACCAAAATTAGTACGCATGACTATAGAAAAGCTCCAAATGATTCGACAACGTATACAAACGGCACAAGATCGACAAAAGAGTTATGCGGATCTTCATCGAAAAGACGTGGAATTTAATATTGGGGATCATGTATTGTTACGTGTTGCACCATGGAAGGGAGTTACAAGATTTGGGAAGAGAGGAAAGCTCAATCCACGATTTGTTGGTCCATTTGAGATTCTTGATCGAATAGGAAATGTGGCCTATAGACTCGCATTACCTCCAAGTATGTCTCGTGTTCATAATGTTTTTCACATATCCATGCTTCAGTAAATATGTGAAAGACCCGAACCATATTATCAAGCGTTAGAACTGCATTTGAGATAATAGAAGATTCAACGTACGAAGAAGTACTGTTAAGATCTTGGATAGGAAAGAGCATGTCCTACGCACCAAAGGTTATACCACAAGTTAAGGTTTTATGGAGAAACCATGCTATCAAGAAATGACCGGGAGTTGAATTAGAAATGAAAGCGAGGTATCCTCACCTTTTCAAACACCAGAACGTAAGTCAATTTTAGGATGAAATTTCATAAGGAGGGAGGTTGTAAGAACCCAACTTATTATAAATAAAATCGAATTTTCTCTAATTATATTTGTGAATAATAAGGTATTAATTTGATATAATTCTCTCTACATGGGTGAAATGTGCAAATTTTGCAAAATACGCAAGTGGTTATAAAATAATCATTGTTGTTTGGGAATATTCGTTTGGTCGTGGAATATTCTTGTTGTCGGGAATATTCGCATGCGACGGCACAGTATATTTGTGGGCCCCATAATGTAATAACCGTCATTGATGAAGAAAACGACAAGTTTGAGTTTTTATAAATAACTAGCCAGTAGTAGTTATTCAATTAACACCGCTGGAATACCCTTGGTTAAAATACATGAATACGCGGATGCATGCACGATGATTGATGAATTATTGATCCTTACATAAGAAGGCACTACTCAATAATTGTTACAAAGTAGTTCTCGCTCAATATTTTATTTTATTGATTCAATAATTGTTGCGTTGATATTTTATATTATTGTTGTTTCAATAATTGTCATTTACGACAATATTTCCCATTATCGGATCAATAATTCATATTATTTGAATAATATTATTAGATAGCATTATTGGCAATGTCTAGAAAGTTCTCATCGAGGAGAGGTTTGGTCACCTAATTGCGGCTACTAATAAGGAGAAATTCTTATTGAAAGCCCCCTTTCCCAGAACTACCGTTGTCATTATAAATGTGATTTTGTAATATTATTTGTGAATAATTAATTATTGATTCATATGATAAGGAAATATTTATTTTATGTGGATATAAATGTTGGATATATTTATTGTGGTTAAAAATGAAGGAGTTAATGTTGAGGTGTTTTATCGAGATTTTTGTTTTGAATGATGGTATTAAAAATTAAACCAGTGTTTTTGAGATATATTGTGTGAGTTATAATTTTTAATCCGACCGTTGGATCGTTGTAATTTTTAGATATGTTATACATATATAAGTTGAGTATATGTCCACAAATTTTGAACCGTTAAAAATGAACGTATGATTTGTTATGAATTTTAAGAGGTGACTGATTCAGAAATTAGGTTTATAAATGATTTTGGTGGAAAATTCTAGAATTGAGTGGGCCCCACTTGTGGTTGGTGAAGAAATGTGCTGAATTTATTTCAAATGTGGTGGGTGGGAATAGTAGCAGGTAAAGCCATCAGGTTGCAGGTCAAGTCTGCTAATATTTTCCTATAAATAGAGGGCTAAGTTAGAATTGAAAATCACACAAGAAACAAATTTTCTCTCTTTCCCTCTCTAGATTATTGAGTATATTTTATGAGTATTTAGATACTTTGTGAGTTTCATTCATCGATTGCAAGTTTCCTTCAAACCCTATATAATTATTCCGATCGTAAATAATCGATATTTTGAGGTAAGGGATGTTATTTTCTTCATATATGATATTATTTATTTAATATCATTATGCCGAATTATTGATCTAAATTTTTATCAAATTTAAAACTTTTTGTGTTGGGGTTACTATTCACGTGATACTAAGACTATTCACGATATCTGACACTATTCACGAATCACTAAGACTATTCAATCTAAAAATGAAATTTTCTTCTTTTTATCCAAGATGTCTATTATGGTTACTATCTTTGATCAGATCCATATTTTGATCTTTATTTTTGAATTCAAATTTCAAATTGGTATTTATGAAGTATTATTGATCTTGGATAAACTCATTATATTTAATCCCTACTATTTGTCCTTCCGCTTCAATCGGATTCGCTTTTCTTTTAAATATTTTTCATCATCCTCATCCTAAATGATGATATTACTAAATATCTTCAATTCAGTAGTAAAAAGATAAATGATTAATCGATGAATATCTTTTGTCCGTAGTGCAAAGATAAGCGGTGTTGAGATGAAATACGACTAACTTTGGTGATACAAATGAATGTCTTTGACTCAGTAGTGCAAAGATGAATATTTGATTAAAGATGTATATTGATTGTTGTTACAGGGATAAAATATTGATGATGGACTTTTAAATCTTAGAAGATAGTAGAACTCATTCTCTACTCGACTCTTCTAATGGATTCTTGCTTCCATTGCAGCTTGTTGATCTAAAACTTGTTGGCTATTATATTTTATCGATTTTTCCTCGTCAAGACTAACAATAATTTGTTGTATATTATCTTAGTCATAATATTCTTTATTTGGGCTAGTTGAGTTTCACCTTTTCCTCTTTGTTCCATTTTTCTCAAGAGGTGAGAACATAGCAGGAACTAATTGAGTGCGGAGTGATGGTTTCTAGAAAGATGTTTTAGCAGATCCTCACTATTTTTGTAAAATAGTGTTTGAATAATTAGAACGAGGACTTATTTGAGTGTGGATATTGTCAGAAGATAATATTTGTATTTAAACTCACGTATATGTGTTGTCGATTTTTGTACGAGAATCAGTATTATTGAAGTTGTAGTTTGCTTTCATACCATGTATTTGGCGACTCGTAATGGGTGTTGATACCTATTTTGGGGCGCGTCATGTAATCTGTAAGAAATAATGAATGAATGAGCTTCATTTATAGAAAAATGGGTTACATAAGTAACTAACTCATGAATCTGGTCCAGATTGATTTACTTTAATCCGACGGTCCATATTTAAAGCAAAATCTTTTAAATAAAATATAATATATTTTATTTATAATATAATAAAACGAATAACTTTATAAAAGATTTTACTATGCAAATACTATGCAGCACTATGCGTAATAAAATATAATATATTCTAATTATGTAATAACTTTATAAAAGTATTCTGCTTTATATAAAAAAGATTTTACTATGCAAAATACTATCATGTATGCTATAATAATAGAATATAATATATTCTATTTATAGAATAACTTTTTAAAAGTATTCTCGCTTTTATTACATTAATAATACTAATAAAACAAAACCGAGTGACTTATCATCATAAAGATCAATAATTAATACCGTGCTACTACGCAACCACACACGTATTAGTGTACTTTTTACTACCGATAGTTCAACATTATTAATTCAGTGAAAAACTTCCGCCGTTATTTTTAATAAAATATTTTTGTCGCTTTTTAATTCGACAATAATTCCGCTATGGGTCCACTAATAGTTGTGCCGCAGTACATCTAATATTCCCTGATAAAATAAATATTCCCCGACCAATCGAATATAATATGACAACTTGCATACTTTGCAAAATTTATAAATATTATCCACAACTATAACATTACATCAAATCAACACCATAATATTAAAAAATTATTTTGAAAAAATTAAATCTTTATTCATAAAATCTGGGGTCTCACAGTTGGGAGTCAAATTTTATGTTTCGATTGGGTTTTTGTTTTCATGATACAAATATAGGTTACTTTCTTCCCATGATTTTGGTTTAAATTGATTTGATCTTGTTTTTGCTTTGAAATCTTGAGTTATGTTCCAATAATCAAATCTTTGTTTTATGATTGATCTTTGTTCAAATCTATGGAGAATTTGTTATTATGTTTTTGCCTTTTTCAAAAGTGTTGGTCTTCAGCCTCATCAACAAAAATTTTCCAAGTGGCAGTCACGTTAGTCCAGGTGTCGTGTCTGTTAACGGGAGGGGGCACAATTGACCTTAAATTTATAACGTTAAAAGTACTTTTGGATAAAAAAAAAGTATAAAGTGCTCAATAGACATCGCGATAAAAGTCCGGACATTTTTGAACATTCTCCCGTTATTACTAACTACCAGTCGCAATGTCAAAACTGACCTCAGCTCCTCTCTTATATAGCCATCGAAAACCCCTTAAACCCTAGTTTCGCTCTCTCTACAAGATCACTCTCTCACTGACTGAACCACCGCCACTAATGGCGATGTACGCTCTCCGTCTCCGCCGCGCACTTACTCTCTCTTCATGTATTAACAACCACCACAAGCCTCTCTGCTCTTCAGTTTCGGCACTCCCCGCACCGCCACAAGTGTCTGTCTCCTCCTCCTCCTCCTCCCAAAACCCTAAGCTGGATCTCCTAAACTTTCCGTTTCAATCCAGAGCTTTCAGAGCATCCAACGTTTCTCTCTCGTCGCGGCCGAGAACGTCGTACAGAGATAACAACGACGATAACAAAATCTCGCCTGACGAGATATTGTTTGAGGGTTGCGATTACAATCACTGGCTAATTACTATTGATTTTCCTAAAGATCCGAAACCTTCCCCTGAAGAAATGGTTGAAACCTATGTACAGACCGCCGCCAAAGTCCTCGGAAGGTCTATTTCTCTCTCACTGTATTTTGGGTCTTAATTTTGGTGAATTAAAAAAATTACGTGTTTGCAAATGGTACCCTAATTCAGTGAATCAAAATCTCTGCAAATGATCAAGTATGATCTTTTATTGATGGGTTATTTGGTTGGCCGTGTAAATGGGGTCCAAACTGATGTATGTAGAGATTATTACATGATTAAGTTGCTAGTTATAACTTTCATAGTCTTCATATCCTCATTTTGGATATGCATTTACTTCATTGCCTAAGACCATGAGTTGGGTTGAGGTACTGATACTTGACTTTGGGACAGCTGTTGGAATGTGTTAGACACGCGTCCAATGTGTGATTATGGAAGATAAATAATAAGATGGTACTGACAATGAAGGGCTTTTGCTCCATGATAAAAGCAAGAAATATAAACCTCTTTTTCTCATGATATTCATATCCTTGAACATTTTAGTGCAAGATGGATAACTATATTGAATTTCATTTACACGCTTGTCAACTTCCCTGTATCTAATATGCACACTTTCAAGCTGAATTTGTGTATACTAAAATTTGGACTCAACAAGGTCTGACCTGAATATGTTCCCGCACTCAAGTCCTTGTAATATGGTCAGCTTGCATACAATGTATCATTTTGAATAAATTTGTGCTGCATCCTTAACCTGACTAATGTTTTCTTTTATTTTTCCTTATAATAATTTTTCTAGTAGCTTTATTGGGTCACTACTTTTTGGTGAAAAATTATGTAGTAATGCTTTTGTGGTTGATGATAAATGCTTGTCACTTTGGACTTTTTGATTTTTAGGCTAATTTTGGTATATTTTTTGTATTGCCTTAGTGTTGAAGAGGCAAAGAAAAAAATTTATGCCTGTAGCACAACAACTTATAATGGCTTTCAGGTTGAAGTTTCAGAGGAAATGTCAGAAAAGTTTAAAGGTGAGTATATAGCCTTGATTATTGATGAAGGATGAAATTGGTTGCTAATGATTATTTTCAAAATTTGTATAATCAGGTCTGCCTGGAGTTGTATTTGTTTTGCCAGATTCCTACATTGATCCAGTTAACAAGGAGTATGGAGGTATGATTAATCTCTAAGTTTGCTTAACTAATTCCACTTATTCCTAAGCCTTTATCTTTTTCTTTTTTTGGAAATTAGATATTTCGCTCTTTCATGCATTTTTATTTACTTAGACTTGCATTACTGAAAATATCAGGAGATAAGTATATTAATGGAACAATCATACCCAGACCACCTCCTATATCATTTGCAAGGTCAAGTGGAAGGTATGGTGATCGAAATAGGGATTTCAATCGGCCAAGAGGCTCCTATCAACAAGGGAATTCAACATTTGACAACCAAGGATCCATGCAAGGGAATGCAAGGAACTTCGGGCCACCACAAAATCCCCCACAGCAGAATTATGGTCCTCCTAGAGCAGGTCCACCGCAGCAGAATTATGGTCCTCCTGGAGTAGGTGAAAGAAGAGATCCTATGCCAATGAGTAATTCCCCTGCAGGACTACAGGGAGATAGAAGAGATCCATTGCCTCCACCTCAGCAGAATTATGGCCCTCCTAGAGTAGGTCCATCACAACAGAATTATGGTCCTCCTAGAGTAGGTCCACCACAGCAGAATTATGGTCCTCCTAGAGTAGGTGAAAGAAGAGATCCCATGCCAATGAATAATTCCCCTGCAGGACTAGAAAATTATCAGGGAGATAGAAGAGATCCATTGCCTCCACCTCAGCAGAATTATGGTCCTCCTAGAGTAGGTCCACCACAGCAGAATTATGGTCTTCCTAGAGTAGTTGAAAGAAGAGATCCTATGCCAATGAGTAATTCCCCTGCAGGACTAGAAAATTATCAGGCAGATAGAAAAGATCCATTACCTTCTTATCAAGGAAATTACAGCCAGGGCCATATAGGAAACTCTTATCCTCAAGGACAAAGAGGTTTCCCACCAGTAGAGCAGCAGACGAATTATGTACCTCCCGAGCAAAAGGATTTTGGAGTAGGCAATAAAAATTATGCATCACCACAAGGTGGAGGTTTTGGGCAACGAGCAGGTGGGAATTTTGGGCAAGGCACAGGCGAGAATTTTGGGCAAGGCACAGGTAGGAATTTTGGGCAAAGTGCGGGCGGAAATTTTGGGCAAGGAGCTGGAGGAAATTTCGGACAAGAAGCTGGAGGAAATTTTGGGCAAAGTGCGGGCGGGAATAACGGTCAAGGAGTCGGTGGAGGTTTTGGGCAAGGCCTTGGTGGAGTCCCTGGTCAAGAAACTGGCTTAAACTACAGGCAGAGCTATTCAGGACACGGGGAAAATCAGATGTTCCAACAGGAGGAGCCGATAAACATGCAGCAGGATCAGCAAAGGAACTTTGCAGCTACAGGGCAGTAAGGAACAGAACATGTAAGCTATCTTCCTCTTCATTTCTCATAGTTCTCTTCCCACTAAACCCTGATCAATTATACTAATAGTCAATAGACTCAAAAACAGATGGGGCAATTGAAAGATTTCAGTTATATCACTCTTCATCCAAGTGATGTGACGGTTAAAGCTGAAATGTATTTTGAAAAGTGACGATTCATATTATGTGATGCATTTATTTTGTTTTAGGTGCCTTATTAGTTCCTTTTCTATAATTCCCAGGTTTCGAACTTTGGATATTGTTCGGGGGAATTTTTTTTGTTCGACTTGCTTATTGTTTCTTTTTCTTTTCAACATATGTGAGAGGTCCCACTGCATGAAATGTGCGCATAACCCAATTTAACTAGCAAACTGAAAGTGCAGTTGTCCATCAAAAAGGATTTAAGATACGTAATATAGATCCATGAGTCAATATATTTGCATACTATCCATGCAAGAACTACCAAAGACTGCTATTAAAAACTAGTGCCTTCTGCTTATCTGCTCATAAAAACTATAAATTACCATATGAAACAACCACACAAGTGCTTTCGTATCTTTTTTTTCCCTTGTACGTATGAGGCCCTTGGCAACCTGGCTTTAAAACAAAGAAATCCCTTATAAACTCCCTGCCGCAGGCCATTGGGCTTTCTTGAAAGGTTTTCTTTTGCACTAATTTGTGTATGGTGTTACAGCAGCATGATTTTGTCCTTATTTTTACTGAAGACTATAGTTAAATGGCTAAAAGACAGGGTTACAAACTCCTTCAATGTCTGAGAAGTAGAGTTTCAGAACTTTTCTCAATATGATCTTGAAATCAAATCTTCTATGAGGTGGTGCATGAATTGGTTCATTGGTTGTTATCATTTATGAAATATTGGTGATGGGGAGATACTCGCGAAAGTAAGATACATACTCCCTCCGTCCCTTAGGATAAAAGTCTTTATTACTATTTTAGGTAGTCCAAAGTTAAATGTCTACTTACGTTAAATGATCAATTTTTTACCATAATTTGCCTATAATACCATTATTATTAATTGTTATATTTCTATTCTTTATGCATATTTATGGAACATCACTAGTAATGTGCAAAAAACTATGCAATTAAATGAGAATTTAAATATGGACAATTTTGTCATTTTATCCTCTTTCTTAATATGCGCAAAAAGTCAATCAGGACTTTTATCCTGGGACGGATGGAGTATAAAAGATGTAACGGACTGCAGATTGCATATGCAGGCTTCAAGATCCAATTTGTTTCAGAAGTATATAAAATTTAGATCATTGACAGAGATAGACAAAAATGATTTATTTACTGAATTCCAAGTAGATAAGACTTTGTTTAAGTAACTTAAAAAAATTGTTTGAATAACAAAGTATATTATCAGATATATATTTTGTTGTATAAATAAATATTTAAATTTATATAAATGCAGAAAAAGAGGCTTATCAAAAGAAAAAAGAATCCTAGCCTCGGTATAAATGCAAATGAGTTATCAGTTGGGTAGATACAGTGTCTTATTATTGAGTTCCCCTCCCCTTTCCCCCCTCCTTTTTTGGTTGCATGAGGTCTTTCCAGAAGCTATTATACATTTATATCTATTTTTTGAGGCAGTTTCAGTTGGGAGCCTTGATGTGGATCCTTTTGTTGCTCTAGAGTCTAGATGTAGACCTAGACCATATGGCTGTATATTATGTTCTTTTTGCCTTTTGTATACTCTCTCTTTGTACATGGGAATGGTGTCCTTTTAGTGGTTCCTTTATAAACAAGTGTAAAAGTGTTTATCACTTGCCAAAATTTTCCCTTTTATCTGTCTCTTATCTTTTTGGTTGCTCTTGTTTTTTGATGAAATTTGTTAGTTTTGCAAAAAAAGTAGTTTTACTATAATATGATGATGAGATGGGCAATTATACTATCAAGGCAGTTTCTGTTTCTTGGTATACAGATTAATAATGTTTTTGTGTTATTTCCTGCAGGGGAGATATTGAGAAGATTCAAGCATTACATTCAGCTGGGATACACGATGAACTATGCCAACAAGTGGTTTAGCTTTTTCCATGCCTTCTTTAGCGCTAGTGTTGCATGCCTAGAAAAATCCATGTAAAACCATCCCTCTTTTCCTCTAGATGGGACAAAAATAATAGTTAAAGAGTTTTTGAGTGTTGCATGGAGTATAAATTTCCAATTTCTTTGTTGATTTGTGCAACTGGTGAAGTTCAGCTTCACAAATATTGTCTTGATGTTTTATCCTGCTATTGTTGGACTTTACCTGGGTTAAGGGTTGATAGTGGTTTTTTTTTGGAAACCCGATATTTTTTTTGCTTACATGAGACTCTCTCTCTGGGATCTACACTTTACTCACTTCATGAAGGGATTATTCGATCTTGGGAAATTCAATTTTTACATCAGTTTCACTATTTATTTCCCTGAAAATAGTAGCATTGTTGATACTTTACTTGTTATCTAGGTATGAAAGACCAGGGTATGTATGTAAAATATCAGAAGTTTATTTTCTTTTACTACTTCCCTCTAAAAATAGTAGCATTAATTAATTTATTAAAAAAAATAATTTTACTTGTTATCTAGGTTTATGGAAGGCCAGGGTATGCATGTATGGTATGTATGGTATTTTTTTCTCTAGTTAGTTAGTTAGTGGGTGGCCATTTATGCCTGCTCCCCATTATAACTTATCCGTTATAACGACAATGAATGAATGAATTCTTTTTTTTTTTTTTTTTTGGGTTTTAATCTCAAAATTAATGATACTCGAATTAAAACTTGAAAAAATTTTTTAAGTTGAAAAAATAAGTCTCCTGACATGAATAAAATAGTCTCATTTGTAAATTTTATAAACACTAAAAATATACTTTTTTTTATTTTTATGCTAAAAATAATAAATTGTTATTTTAATAATACTGAAATTATAATGAAAATTTTAAAAATATTATATTATTTCATAGTACATCAAATTAGTGAGAAACAAATAAAGCATATTCATATTCACGACTATAAATTTGAAGAAAAAGAAAAAACTGTATTTTTACATATTTTTCATATTTTTTGCATAATTCTTTTTCGTAAGAAAAGTGCGTTCCACTAGTAAGTATTATGTGAAAATATATAAAATTCACGTGGAAATAGTATTTTCAAAAAAATAAAATAAGAAGAAGAAAAGTCGTGCACAGTTTGATAATAAATTGAATTAGGGAGGGAAAAAATAAAAATAAAAAAGAAATCATAATTGTGGCATTTGCTTTCCCCTTCACACAATTTACCCCCAAATTGCTACTTTTCCAAACGCATTTGATCCACACCTGGTCTGGTGCTCACGCGTAAAGTCATCTTCCTCCATGGCACGAGTCTTCTTCCTTCCTCTTCTTTCTCATAGACATTTTCGCAAACACGATCTTTGCATTCTCAAGATAATGTAATAATCCTCTAAACTAATTTCCCTGCTAATAAAACCTTTTTCTCTTTCTACAGTTGCTGCCGACCAATCCAACGTTTCTGCTTCAGCTCCAAAACAAGGTATTTCCTTTTCTCTGTAACGGAAAAGTTGGAATTTTTAATGTATTTGCTTGTTATTTCTTTGTGATCTGCAAATGTTTAAATATTTATTTGTAATTTTAAGAGTCTGAGTTACTTTTGTAATTTTTCCTTTTGGGTTAAAGTCTTTAGTTTATTAGGATTCCGAATTTTGTTTAGGGTTATGGGTATTTACTTAATTGGTTTATATATGTATGATTTATCAGTCTGCTATTGTGGGAAGCTCAAATACTGGTGGATTATGGATAAATTAATATGTACAAGTCACAAAGACCCAGTATTTGGTTAATAGATAGGGGTAAGAATTGAAGTATTTGACTGAAGCCTCCCTTTTATATGCCATGCCCTGACTTTGTTACTGTGCTACTACGGCTTTGACACAATTGTGCACAAAACTCTCAAACAAAGCCTTATATTTATTCCTAGAATTAGGGGTAAGCTATTATTTGCTTGGTTTGTTGCTTAATATGATATTAAGATTTGTCGAAGTCGTAGAAACATTTTCCCCCCTTCTTTCTGCTTGATTCCGCCGGACTGTTAAAATGGTTGTAGGTGTATGTAGTGCTAGGGGCTTCTTCAGTAAGTTGTTACAAGTCTTGGGTAAAATGAGCAATATTATGAACTGACTTTATTTACTATTGTCTTTACTTACCAGGAATGAGGAGGGCGAGGTATCATAATGTTGCTAGCCAAGGGATGGAAGAGTGGACCATTAGGAAGGCCCTCACTTTATCAGATGTTGATATCACCCATCCATTCCTCACTCTGCCTCGCCAACCAGTTGAAAACCATATACTTGTGCATTTGACGCAGCTAGAACGGGATCATTTGAAGAATAGAGAGCATGTAACCATTAATGCCCGAGATGAGGATACTGGTGAAGCTCATGTGATGAAGTTGAAATGGCGTGGAAGTTATTATAATCTTATTGGCAAATGGGGCCGCATTGTTCGAGCTAAGAAACTTGATGTTGGGAGAGAAATAAAAATACGCTGGGTTAATGGATGCTTACACTTCACAGTTCCACAGCAGCAGATTCAAACAGTAGCACCTTTGCAGATTGTCTCACCTCAAGTACTTCACGACCAGTGGCCTATTAAGAAGGTTCTGACACTGTCTGATGTGGATACCAATCATCCTTTTCTACCTTTGGCACGTCGATCGGTTGAAGATCATATTCTTGTTCATTGGACTCAGCAGCAACGAGAACTTTTAAGAAATGAAGAACAAGTTAATGTGACTGCTCGAGATGCTGATACTGGGGATATATATGTGATGAAATTGAGGTGGCGTGGAAATTATTATAACCTTATTGGAAAATGGGGAAAAATCATTCGGAGGAAGGGGCTTGGTGTAGGAAAAGAGATAAAAATACGTTGGGGTAATGGATACTTAAACTTTTCAGTTCCCTATGAGCGCAGTATTGTGGTACTACCAGGGCAAGATCAATGGCCAATTAAGAAGTTATTAACGTTGTCTGATGTGGATACTAATCACCCATTTCTCACTTTGCCTGGAAAAGCAGTTGAAGATCATATTCTCTTTTATTGGACTTTGCAAGCACGGGAACATTTGAGGAATGAACATCAAGTAAATATTAATGCTCGAGACGATGACACTGGTGATTTATATCTGATGAAGTTGAAATGGCGTGGGAGTTATTACAATCTTATTGGTAAATGGGGCCAAATCATTAGAGGGAAGAGGCTTCATGTTGGGAGAGAGATTAGAGTACGCTGGGATAATGGGTGCTTACTCTTTTCAGTTCCACAATGATAGCTGTATTGATGGTGTTTGGTAGGATTTTCTCCATGCACTTTCTACTCATTGTCATGCATCAGTCATGGTATTTCTCTTTTGTAATTATTATCTGTTTAGAAATCATAAGTTAGCCTTCTTGTTTTGCTAAGTGTGAAAGATTTAAAATCTTCAACAGAAATGTGTCAATAGAGCCTTATTAAACCTCTCCATAGTCCATACTGTAACCAACTTAAATTTAGAATTATTGCAAACTGTAAGCAAAACAAGACAATATAGGACTATCATCTACCTCTTACTTTAGTCCCTGTTTCAGAAATAGAATTATTTAAAAAAGGCTGATTTATCGCACGCTCATGTGTGTATATTTATAAATAGAAATGAGAAGAAGAAGAAGAAGAAAGGAAATTAGTATGAAACATATAATAGATGAGAAAATCCTTAGACGAAGAAGTTTAAATGGTTGAGATGTTATGGGCGTATTATCTCCATCTTTGTATGCTAGTAGTTCCTCCAAAGGGAAGTAGGAGTATTGTTCAGATTCTTTATATCGTTTCTCTGAACCATGGTTCAACCCTTAGTGACAAACTGGAAACAGTTGTGGAAAAGAGAAGGTTATGTGATGTAATTACACGCTGACACTTGCCTCTTAAATGACTGAAAAATTGACAGAACAAGAGTGCCAAAAAGGGAAAAACTCTTATGCAAATTCTAGCGAAGCACAAACTTAGTTCTTAGAAGAACAAAATATCAATATGTGTGTGTTTGTGTTTGAGAGAGAGAGAGAGAGTGATAGATTTCTTCAATTATCAAGAATAATTTCTAGTGGTGTCATAACTTCTATTTATGAAAAGAGACGACTCCCATCTTTTTTTCATTTCACAAATGACATTAATTTAAATTTTTTGTATTGCCAACCTACGTTGTACGTACCCTTCTTATTCACAATGGAGAAAAAACAAAAAGTGTCGGGATATAAAAGTAGACTCATATATAGGCTACTTTACTTTCTTTCCTCCAACTTATCCAAACAATCTTCTTTCCTTTCTTTCTTTTCTTTCTTAACTAATGCAAAAATAATAGAATGCACTACTCTTACTTCTCATCCTTTATATATAACTATAAATAAAGGTGATGCATTTTGTACATGTACGAGGATAATTGAGGGCTCTGGCTACACCAAGTGTATATAGATCATGAATTTAGATATTAAAAATAAAACTGAATTTTCATATTTAATCTTTGTGGACTGATAGTATTATATATTTGCAAAAACTGATCTGTTGGATGATTAATATTTAATATTATGAGTTATGAGAGAGAGAGAGAGAGTGAAAGGGAAATGTTCTTCAGAGATGCATACAGGTTTCCACCATAGCTTACCTTCTATTTCTTTCTTCAATTGTTCCGATCAGGACAAGTGGGTTGGTTCATTTCCTCCTATCTATACGCAATTTTCTGTCTTCGTTCGTGATCATGTTAGGCGAAAGGTAGTTGTAGAGGAGTGGCTGTGAAACGGCGATTCCCCCCTTTCCATTGAAGTAGGGAGGGCATTCTACCGATGCTAAAGCTAGCTTGCTTACCAAGCCACCCACTTGAGAAGCTAGTGGCTAGAAGAAAGCGTGAAGCTGTCTAAGCTTGGTGCACTGTTAAAGATAGGCTACAAGTTGTTGGAATGAGAGTTTGACTACACTGATTTCAATTTTCATGCATATTTAAGTTGGAAGGTTGACTTGTACCAAGCCCCCTCCCAGGAAGCAATTCCTCCCAGCACCCTCAGTGCAAGGGGATATATAATGGATGATAGGCCTTATAATGTCCAACAGTTTACTTCATGTAATACTGACTATAGTAGCAAGTTTGAGGACATGCATTACAGTTTCATAATTTACAATTATCCGTGTGATGATCTAGATATGCTTAAGACTCTGGTCTGTCATTTTGAGTTTCTTTTGATAATTTCTAAGCGAATATATACACCTTCTGCAGGTTATCAGACTTCCATCAGACTCTACGCGTCAGAGCAGTCACTTGTTTCACTACTGGCAATGCCTCCTTTCATTGTGGAATTTGCGTCAAAAATTTCAGTAAAGCAGAGCAGATTCCCATGCTGGCGGGATTTGTGCAAGTGTCCACTCAAGGTTTCTGACTTGCATCAACCTTGTCACCCCGAGAAAAGGCTCACTAATATCCACTTGCCTAGACTCGAGGGATTCATTTTCTAACACCAGCTTTCTTTTAGGAGGTGTCAGACAGTTTCTCCACATGAAGAGGCATTGCATTTCTTTAATCAATGTCAACCTGAGAACTCGACGAGCAAGTGTTTGCTCCAAGCAGGTTGACTTGAGACCTATGGTAAAATTTGGAATGGATAATGGTAGGAAGAAACTATGAAGCCACGGATGTGAAGCTGATACTTGAACGTGCAAGTTGATTACCTTTCTTGACATTTGGCATCCTCTGTAGAGTTTGTGCCATCACACAGTTTGTAAATTGGAAGAGAATTTGTCGGGGCAGCGAATGCGGAATGCAGCATTTAATCTCTCCCCAAAACCATTGCTAGTTTGTTCCAATGTGTTGCAGCTCCAAGAATCAGAAAAAGAGCCAGATATAGAGCGGAATGCAGCATTTAATCCCTCCCTAAAACTATTGCCAGTTTGTTCCAAAGTTTTGCAGCTCCAAGAATAGCGAAAAAGAGCCATTTATAGTTGGTCAGGCTGATATACTTGTTGTGGTCTTAGTCTACCAGTCAAGGATGCCTATTTATTAATTAATCAACTACCTGAAAATAAACTTCACGCTTAACTCTTGAAGGCTCAAGAAAACAAATGAGCCATATATATGATATAGATAATTTGATATACTTTTTGTGGTCTACCAGTCAAATTTATTAATCCCTGTGTTTCACAAAAAAAGTGTCTCATTTGTTAAATTTGTAAATGTTAATCTTATAATTAATAAAATACATAAAATGTACTCGACAATTTACATATAAAATGAAATGGATGATTCTGATCCGGTTATCACAAAATTAATTGACCAATAAGATATCATTTTCTGAGATCATTTCACTCATTGTATTGATCGATTAATAAGCGTTAATTTCATTTAACCACTCATTGATCAATCTTTAGTCTTATATAAGAAATAAATTAATTTTTTAATTGTTGGATATGAAAATAAGTATCAATAATAATTTTGTTTGAAAATATATGTAATAAACAACACTCTTCTATAATTTTTATCAATTTCATATATTAATAAATTTTATAATTCGACATAAATTAACATAACAAGACTAAGTATAATATCCTACGAGAAATCATATCATGACAACAACTAATATCAATATCAAATTATTATTATTTTCTTTATTCAAATTGTCTTTATTATGTTTGTCAGAATATAATCATGCATAACTAAAATCTAAAAATTATTTAATATAAATCTAATTTATTTTTATTATTTTTAGTGAAGTGATTATTATAATTACAGTAAAATAAAAATATATAATAATAAAATATGCTCCAAGCTCCATCAAGCCTTCACCTGCCCTGAATCTGAACGACGTAAAAAGCTTCACTGTTCTGTATATGGAAGAACAAGCCGAAGAAGAAGAAGAAGCAGCAGCAGCAGCAGCAGCAGCTAACAAGAAGAAGAAGGATAGTCCTTCTCTGCTCCGATTCTTTCCCAATCCCTAAATATACAAATAATTAAATGTATATTTAGAGAGAGAATCTACCGGACAGAAGAGGCCGATTGAGAGAGATAATGGGGAAGGGGACGTTATCATTTCGCCGTCGCCGGACGAAGAAGCCGGGGGATACTCCTTTATTACCGGCGCCGGCGGACGCTGCTGGTGATACTCCATCGCCGAATAACGGTGCGAATAATAGTAATTCGATATCGGCGATGGTGGCGGGGTCGAGCAAGCCGAAGAAGAAGGCCGGTGGAGCGAGGCTGTGGATGCGGTTTGATAAGTTGGGGCAATCGGAGGTAATTGACTGTGAAAAGAGTACGATTATCAAACGTGTGTCGATTCCGACTAGGGATTTGAGGATTCTTCTTGGCCCTGTTTTCTCTCACTCCTCTAATATCCTTGGTAATCATTCATTCACTTCATTCTTTTTCTCTCTATATGTATATATCAATGTGAATGAATTGTGTGGAAATGCTACTTTTGTTTTTTTACCTCATCTTATATTTGTCCTATATGATTCAGTTGTTTTGTTGTTAGCATTTCCTCTGCCCCAAAGTCACTATTAGAAGTCAAGGTTTTGTAGAAATGTTGAACTTTAATACATTCCATGGAAAAGATCATATCGTTTATTGTGAAATGTCCTGAAGAAATTAAAGGCTAAAAGGGGAAAGTAAGTAGACTCTGATTTGGGATGGAGGCATTAGGAAGTATGAATTTCAAGGATGATTAATTGGTTCGATATTGCACTGCAAATACTGTATCTACTATCTAGTAGAGAGACCTTTTCTGCTGTTATAAGGCAACTTTTAAGTTGTTATACAGTTGTTCAATTGTTTTTAGTGCCAAGTTAGCTTCACTTAAGGAGCAACAGTCATTGCAAAAATTAAGATGAACTGACAGATTGAGTATATGGTACTGTAAACTTAATTAAGTTATATGATGTCAATTCCTCTAGGATATGCAGATTTAGGTTACTTGAGCTGTAGGAGATAGATTGCTGACTTATACACATTGGTTCTGCACATCGCATTAACCTTTTTGATCTTGAAGCTTAGTATAGTGAAGCTGTTTGTGTTATACTCAAAAGGCAAAGTTAGTTGATTGTTAGGTGCAAATGCAGCTGTTGGAATATTTTTGGTAAGTAATGCAGCAATAGTTCAGAAGTATATGATTGAGTTTAATGGTTAGGAAAAATCAACTGAATTTGGGGAAATCTCAAATTCCCTCCAGTCCCTCCGCCATAAAATAGAAGTTCACTGGACCACCTATCTCATTGATCCATTTTCAAAATTAGTGTAAAAAATTTCATTATGTTATAAAATATTACTAAAATCAAGAACAAACAAGATTAGGAAAAAGAGAGCATTCTCTTTTTCCTTTGATATATCAATCATTCACTTTACAAATGTTATTATTTATAGATATAATAACATCAATACTAACATAAATACTAGTAGGTTACAAAACTCAAAAGGTTATGAGTTTTATAACTCAAAAGACATGGGAGTTACATGTACGTAGACATCCATAATATTAATCTAGACATATAATTTTATAACACTCCCCCTTGGATGTCTATGGTATAGCTATACGCATTGAAAGCTGTCTCATTAAAAACCTTACCAGGAAAAACTCATGGGAAAAAACCTTGGTTAAGGGAAAAAGAGTGCAGCGCGTATTAGCTCCCCCTCATGAATATATCCTTAAGTTATTCAGTTGTCGCATTACAATATTGTGACGCAATCCTTCAAACGTTGCAGTTGGTAATGCTTTGGTGAACAAATCTGCTAGATTATCTTTTGAGCGAATTTGTTGAACATCAATGTTACCACACTTTTCAAGGTCATGTGTGAAAAAGAATTTCGGTGAGATGTGCTTTGTTCTATCTCCTTTGATGTATCCTCCTTTTAATTGAGCTATACATGCAGTATTGTCTTCATATAGAAGGTATGGAGTTCTTTTGTAGCAATTTTCTAAAAATATGCCTCGTTAAAAACCTTACCAAAGAAAAGCCCTGTGGGAAAAAATTTTGGCCAAGGAAAAGAGTACAATATTCTTGAATAACTTCTAGTGCCTTAGGATTGCCTCATTAAAACCCTGGAAAGGAAAATCCAGTGGGAAAAAACCTTAACGAAGCAAAAAGAGTACAATCAACCCATATCATTTTTAAAAATCTCAGTTGCTAATGGCTTAGTGAACATCTCAGCCAAATTATCACATGATCGTATCTGTTTGACATTAATATCGTCACTCTTCTGGAGCTCATGTGTATAAAAGAATTTTGGTGCAATATGCTTGGTTCTATCACCCATGATATAGCCTCCTCTAATTTGAGTGATACAAGCAACATTATATTCATATAATATCGTTGGACTATTTATGACTGATGATAATTCACAGTTCTCACGAATTTGTTGAATTACTGATCTCTACCAAACACATTCACAACTTATTTCATGAATTGTGATAATCTCTGCATCAGCAGATCCAACTAACTGTGGTTTTGATCCATATTGCTAGTAAGTTAACTGCAAATGCTATATCAGGTCATGAGAAATTTTGCAATATACATCAAAGCACCAATTACATTAAAATATAGTACTTCAGGACCAAAACACCAATTTCACGAAGATATAGTACTTCAGGACCAAAAATTTCTTCATCATTTTCTTGTGGTCAAAACGGATCTTTCTTGATATCAAGTGACCAATCTATCATTGGAGTACTCAAATGATATATTAACATTATCCATGTAAAGTTGCTTCAGGACTTTTTCTGTGTATGTTGATTGATAAACAGGAATTCCATAGTTCAATTTGTAGGCCAAGACAAAAATCTATTTTACCAATATCTTTCATCTCAAATTTGTTATTTTTGTCGACTCTTCTGGAGCAAGATCTTTTGATAAAAATGCATGCACAAATTGGATTATTCTCAAATCCTTCTTTCAAAAGATATCAACTCAGGCGATTATATCACAATATGCATCTGGATTGCTTTAACTCATATAAGAATCTTTGTAGCTTGATAGAATACATACTTCGAGATGTTGAATTATATGCTTCAGACATTTAATATCCTTCAGGGATTTTCATGTGGATATAATTATCTAATGATCTATACAGATATGATGTAACAACATCCATTAATCGCATATCCAAATTTTCTTTTGCTACCAAGCTAATTTAAAAATCTGAATGTAATTGCGTCCATTACAGGAGCATATGTTTTTTTATAATTAATATCAGGTCTCTGCGAGAAACCTTTGTGCTACAAGTCGCGCTTTGTACCTTATAATTTTATTTTTCTCATTTTGTTTATGTACAAATACCCATTTGTATCCAACAGGCATTACACCTTTAGGTGTTCGGACTATAGGTTTAAAAACTTCACATTTACTTAGTGAATTTAATTCTGCTTGAATCGCCTCTTTCCACATTGGCCAAATATTTCTACATTCATCAACGATTTGTGGTTCATATACATGATCATTACTTCTGGTAATATACATAGCAACTTTATATGAAAATATGTTGTCGACAACGATTTTATTTTTATCCAATATATACGTCTACTGTATATACATAATGTATCGAGATCTCGTTATTTTCAGGTACAAGGTCCTCTTCAGGGATAACTCATCCTTTTCAGGGGATAACTCTTCAAGAGTTTTATTTACAGGAGATTTTTGTTCACAAGTTTTGGATAGATCGATAAATTTTGTAGCCTGTTTCATGGGTATAGCCTATTTATAAACTGCAACTTGTTTTTCTTGTACTTTCTTCTTCTGAGAAATTTTATTTTTTAACACCGATAGATCTTCCACGCTTCAGGTGTGGTTTTAATTCAATTTGTTGCTGTATTAACTGATTGTCCTACAGGGACTTCAATCTTTGCTAGAGTATTAGCAGCTAGAATGTGAGATATCACTATTTTCTTATTATCGGTGAATAATTCTGGTAATTGATTTGTAATTCATTGCAAATGAATTATCATTTGAACTTCTAGTTCATATTGATTTGTATAAGGATCAAGATTAAATAACGTTTAAACATTCCAATTAATCTCCCGTCGTGCTTCAGGAAACGACTTTTCTCTCCCCCTAATGGTGGGAAGACTATTAAAATAACAATCTTCAAAATATACCTTAAAAATATCACTCTTAATTCTTTCTTAGAAAGATGAACACTAAATATCAATAATTAAATATGATAGTTTGATAATTAATTTACTTTGATATAATCAAGAGATAAATGAATCTTCTGGTTCTTTAAGGGATGTTCATGGGAGTTTTCAATAATTCAATGCATCATTATTGATCCTAAATGATCATGCCAAATCATAAAAATATTTGGATCCGAACACTTCTGGTGTATTACACACTTCTGGTGTATTACAACATTTGTTTCAACTATTCTCATTTTAGTTTAATATAATCCAGAAGAGAAAATATACATTTTTTCTAATATGAGCTTTTGACCCGATACTATTGAAGTAATATAAAGAAATTCTTCATTGCCTTCAATATTGGTTTCAATATGATAACCATTATAACGTATATCCATTCCATTTGAAAAGTCAAAATAATTCATAGGATCTTCAGGATCATTATGATCAATAAAATTTATTTCAATTTTTTTTCCTTTTCTTTTATGGAGTCTTGGTACAAATCTACCAAATGTTTAGGAGTACGGCGGGTACATTCCCTTTTCTATATTGATTGTTCTTTTCACGTCCACTACCACAACCACAACCATAATTTTCTCTATATTATCAAATGAGGTTCCATTCACTCCAGGGAATGTAATAGAATCGGTCGAACGAGATTGTTGGGTTTTCAGCAAAAACTCATTATTTTGTACCGCCACTAGAAGACATAATATCACTTCTGGGAACATAGTTTCCTTTATCGCTTCAGGGAATATTTTGTGAACTTCCGTTCTCGATATTGCTACTGCAAGAGCATATTCGAGGCATGAAAATATAATAAATATTTTCTCTAACATGTCTTCATCAGTGTTTTTTTTTTCCACATAATTTTAATAGTGAGATTATTTTAAAAAATATAGAATTGTTCTCACTCAACACTTTTAAAATCTTGCAACTTCAGGTGCAACCAATTATAACGAGCTTTTGAGAGAATTACAAATTTTTGATTCTCATATCTTTCCTTTAAATCATTTCATAAGACGAGTGAGTCTTTTACTGTAATATACTCATATTTTAATTTTTCATGGAGATGATAGTGAATAAAAATCATTAATTTTGCATGATCCTCCAAGGATGCATGATTGTCAACTTTAATTGTATTTTCAAGGTTCTTTACCTTTATATGAATCTCAGCATCAAGATTTCATTACAAACAATTCTTGCTCGATATAAATCAATGGCAACAAATTCAAATTTATAAGATTTGAATATTAAATAACTAAACATATTTTCCATCAAATTAAATAATTATATATGTTCGTATTTAATTGTAATGAAACAATTTATAGAAATGCAAGAAACACGAAACTAAATTTGTCCACTAAAATTAAATAACAAATCAACACTACTAAGTATATTTGTCATTGTAACTTCATACAAAAAATATATAAAAAATAATTAGAAATTTAGTTTATTATAACTATCCACATGTGCATGAATATCAGGTTATAAAATTTTTATAAGCTTACAATATATATTTATTTAAGTTTGTCTATGAAAAATCTTTCATATGTCTACCTTTATTCTCAAACATTTTTTATTATAATAACGTACATTCAAATCAAGTATAGCGAGCCGTAAAGATAAGTGTAATAAGTAAACAGTAAGCAACAATTAAAAGTAACAGTGTGTGAAGCCTACTAAAAAGTAGAACTGAAGAAATATATGATGTGTGGATTCTTAAAATTCAGATAGATTTTCAGAATTATGCTTGGTCGGGCAATGGACAATATGCTCGTCTCTTTTTAGGTTGCATGATTGCCCCTTTTTTTTTTTTTTTCCAGTGTTACTGGAAGAAGAGTGAGGAAGTGGGTTGGGTATTCAATATCCTATATGGTTGCAAGTTAAATCAATTTTGTTGTGTTTTCTTAAACATAAGATTTGAGAGTACAACTCGAAAAAGACTGTACTATGTTGGTTACCTTACACCGTGCAAAAACATGCAGTTTATTATTTCCATTTACCATGTATACATGTTCATGCAGTATGTTGCATATCAATATATATATAAGTGATGTACATGTACACTAAAAAAAAAAAAAATGAGCATATAGGCAACTACATGTAGATAATATATATATATATATATATATATATATATATACTTCTCCTTCAAATCAAATATGATTATCTTCAAGACGAAAAGTGAGAAGCAATTCGTACGATAACGTGTTATAAAATATTACTAAAATCAAGAACAAACAAGATTAGGAAAAGAGAGCATTCTCTTTTTCCTTTGATATATCAATCATTCACTTTACAAATGTTATTATTTATAGATATAATAACATCAATACTAACATAAATACTAGTAGGTTACAAAACTCAAAAGGTTATGAGTTTCATAACTCAAAAGACATGGGAGTTATATGTACCTAGACATCCATAATATGAATCTAGACATATATAATTTTATAACACATTATATTTAAGTAAGCTGTGATCTTGTCATGGATTTGCTTAGATTGAAACTTCCAAAAACTCAGTTAACATCTAACACTAATATTTTATATGTATATTTAGATTAATATTAATACCATGGGAGACTCGATTTTAATGGTAGACATTTTATTTGATAAGTAAAAATATATTAAAAAACTCAAAAGGGGTTACCTTCCCAATCCAGACTCTGATTTTAGTCCTAGACATGATCAGGCAATATCTCTCTCTGTATGTATTTATGTTTATTTATATTGATCTTAGAGCTCTCTCTCTCTCTTCTTAATTTGTGTTTGCTGTTCGGTTAAACAGACATATTTACAATTTTTTTCCTTGAAAAGTAATGTGAATTTTTCCTTCTTATTGTTGGCAGCTAGGGAGAAGGCAATGATTGTCAATTTGGAGTTTATCAAGGCTATAGTTACTGCTGAAGAGGTTCTGCTGCTTGATCCTCTCCACCAGGAGGTTCTCCCATTTGTGGATCAGCTAAGGCTTCAACTTCCTCAGAAAAGCCCTCGTAAAATTGATGGAGCAGGTCAGCTGGCTGGACTTGAGAATGAACATTTGACAACACCTGGACAATGGTTACCTGTTCCTGAAGCTGTTGAAGGTTTGCAGGCTGAGCTTCCATTTGAGTTTCAGGTTTTGGAAATTGCGTTGGAAGTTGTCTGTACATATTTGGACTCTAGTGTGGCAGACCTTGAGAGAGATGCGTACCCCGTGTTGGATGAATTAGCGAGAAGTGTTAGCACCAAGAATCTTGAGCATGTTAGGAGTTTGAAAAGTAATCTTACTCGTTTGCTTGCAAGGGTACAAAAGGTATCTTTATGTTTACTGTATCAGATCTTTTGTTTACTTTTAGAAACAAAGAAGAAAAAACAATGATATTAGGCATATTATGTTTAATTTTAGAAAGTTTTTACTTTTATGTCTACTGTACTCGATTTAAGCTTGACTAGTTCAAAAAATTCGTTTAAATGCTAAATATGAGGAACTCCATGTTGTCATATGCTCTGTAGATGAAGATTTCTTATTAAGGAACTTACCTGTCTTATATTAGGTGAGGGATGAAATTGAACATCTTTTTGTAGATGAAGATTTCTTATTAAGGAACTTACCTGTCTTATATTAGGTGAGGGATGAAATTGAACATCTTTTAGATGACAACGAAGATATAGCTTATTTATACTTGACAAGAAAATTGATCCAGAATCAGCAATCCGAGGCTTTACTGGGAGCTTTGGCTTCAAATAACATCACAGCTATTGCAGCCAATCTTCATCGACTTAGTTCTAACAGGAGTGGGAGTTTGGTGACTAGCAACTATTCTAATGACCAGGATGTTGAGGATCTGGAGATGTTGCTGGAGGCATATTTCATGCAGCTGGATGGCACTCGTAACAAGATATTATCCGTAAGTATTATTGGATGAGAGCTATTGTAATGCTGCTGATCATATGGACTCGTTTTATGTTAGTAGTTTAAATTGTTGTTTATTTATATGTACATAGTTGGTGGCACACTACGATGACATTTTTCAAAGGTAATTTCTTTAGCTACTAACATGTCTACTTGCAACCAAGGATTTTCCCCTGTGCTTTTAGAACCAACCCACCTAGACATTTAACAAATTCTTGGGGTACCATAAAACACAAAAAAAATGACATGTCTATGTAATCATTTGTTTGATTCCAGCAAAATGCTCATGTAGTTCCCTTCCTGCAGGTTCGCGAGTACATTGATGACACAGAAGACTATGTCAACATCCAGCTCGACAATCAGCGAAATGAACTTATTCAACTGCAGCTAACGTTGACAATTGCGTCATTCGCAATAGCTCTAGAGACTCTAATAGCTGGGATGTTTGGAATGAACATCCCTTGCGGATTATACGAAACCAATGGAGTATTCGGCCTTTTTGTCGGACTTACCACTGCTGTTTGTGTATTTGTTTTCGTGCTTGTTATTGGATATGCTAGATGGAAGAAGCTACTTGGGTCGTAAGCTGCCTAGATTACCACGCATATGTTCATTATTTCAATAACTCTCGCCGATTACGTTTCTTCCCTTATGATCTACGGGTTAGTGACCGGTCGAATTTTTCTATTTTTTTTAATTTTTTTTGCTTTTGGCTACTAAATAATTAATATGATTTATTGGATCGAAATTTTTACAAATAAAAAAAAATATCAAAAAATTTAAGTGTCATTTGATACAAATAAAAAATGTTTAATGTAAAGGCATGCGCAACCTGCTTTTTATAAATTCAATTCAAATAATCCTAAATCACCGATTTTTGTAAAAAATTTCAATTCTAATAAATCACATTAATTATTTAATAATCAAAAGCAAAAAAAAAAAACTTAAAAAAATTTCGGTCACTAATCGGGTCGGTAGATGACGGTCAGCGTAGAAAGACTCTCATTATTTATAGTAGTGACTAAATTTCCAAAAATACCCCTTTAGTAAGAACTTGTCAATTAGAATATAAATAGTTTAGTCTCAAGTTTATTTTTAAATAGAGGTTTTACTGTAATTTGAACACTGTTCTGCTAGTGAAGATTGAATGAGAAAATTCTCAAATTATGACTGAAATGAGACTTTGCACTGATATATATCTTCATTTTTTGGTTTAAAGAGTGGACAAAGTTTGAACAAGATCACAACAGGTCCATGCCTGTGGGACTTTGGGCCCAACGCTAGCCTAACCTTTTTCACTTTAATTATTTTGTGTTTTTCTTATGAATTCATTTGATATTTAGGTTTCCCGTGTATCATACATACCGAAACCATAAAAATAAATATCTTTTAAAGAATGTCTAATTGTATACTTATTATTTTTATTTTCCTACTAATTTGATATAAATCTTATTTTCATCCCTCGCTTTCATTTTGAAGATCTTTAACGCCCTTGAAGATTTTTTTGAGCATTTGAACGGCAACCTTTTAATAATAACGCATTAAATGAATATTTATTATTTATTATAAATAATTTATTTTGCCAACATTAATAATACTATCAGTAACACTCCAATCTCACATCAAAAGATATCAATAATACCTTCAAGTCATAACTTTTTGAGTGAGCATGTGATGAACTAAGATGACCCAAAAACATACTATTGATCTAGTAGTTTAAGGTCTTATTTGGATGGATTTGATTTGGACTTAGAATTTGACTTAAGATTTGTTCCGGACTCGAGATTTGACCCGAGTTATTTCACAATCTGCTCCAAAATAAAAGATCATATAAAGTATTAAAACCATACTTATAATAAACACATCATTTATAGTTTTTAGTACTAATAGGATATGTTAAGGATGAGGTATAAGTCTTCTAAAGTATCTCAAATCAGTTAATTCTATATATCGTTGTTCTAACTTCTAAAGTTCCTAGGCAGACGAATGGGGCTCTTAGGCGTTTTCCTAGGCGGATAAGACGTTTTCTTATACAATTTTATTTATTTATTTTTCTATTATACAAACTTATTATATTGTACAAAACATAAAATAAATGTAATTTTACATGAAAATTATCAAAAAAAATCTTTTAAGACCTAAAAATTCATTTAAAATATTGTAGAACTTCAAAATAGATATCAGTGCTCAACCAAATTTAAGCGGTAGAATACCACTTATTGCCTACTGCCTAGGCGATGGGAATTTTTAAAACTTCTGTCATTGGTCATCACTATGACCATGAGTGAAAAGTTACCAATAAATCCGGGTCTTTCAAAGAATTTATAGTTTTTATGGGGGCTAAATTATAAAATCCCAAAAGCATCAAAACAACTCATTTGGGGTTGTCAATCCAACGAGCCCTTCCCAATCCGAGTCGTCAACGAAGAGGAGTGGAGAGGAGAGGGAGAGCAAAAAAAAATGAGCTTGGAGGAAGTAACCCTAAGAGAGAGAAAGTGAGCTTCGATTCTCAGTCTTCATCTCACTCCAAATCACATTGTTTTCGAAGATCTTCGTTGATCAGATTAAAAGGTTAGCTAGAATTATCTAATCGAATAGTCATTTACGAGTTACCTTACAGTTTACTTCAATCCCCTATTTTATTTAGAATAATCTGTTTTGTTTTGAAGAAAATGTAGGTAGAGAAAGAGAATGGAATGGAAAAATGTTGTGTTTTGTGTGTGATGATTTTACATGATTTGGGACAACTAGGAAGATTAAAGTGATAGAATTAAATAGTAATATAACAAATTAATCAGTTATCTTTAGGATTCGAAAATCGTTGAGCTTTTTTTGTTAGATTTTGTTTTCCTAGTAGCTAAGTGATGTTCATGGCAAAATTTTATGATCGAAAAAATTATTTGGGATTAATATTTTTGTTTAAATCTAGAAAAACTGTCTCTCTACCTCTCTATGGTTGTTATCTTGAATTATTGTTGCTGAAATGTATTTTATAGGATCAATAAAATGTTAAAATTATAAGTAAGATTGGTCTCGTATTTCAGTATATTTACAGATGGCGAGGGTATTCTTTTACGGAAAATAAAAATATAGTGCTACACATTAGATAGCTTATCTGTAGGCTTGATGAATACTACTGTTCTGTCTCTCTCTGGTACTGCTATTTTATTGTTCATTCATTGTTGCAGTCAGACCTTCAGAGTTGTGAGAAGAAATGGTTGTTACTCCTATATTGAGTTCAGAATTTTAAAGATTTGGACTTTCTAGGACTCTTATATTTGTTTCTTTATATCAATTCTTATTTCTGCTTTCTTATAATAATACTCTGGTCATTTCACTGTGTTTTCAATAGGAACTGTTTGTGCTTGGGCTATGGAAAATTCAAAGGGGCCATCAAGCATCAGAAATGTGATGCACAATGGAAAGCACTCTTTACTTCCTCCTAAAAGCCCTTTTCCAAGTATTTCCCCTTCATATGTCGATTATGTTCCTAGTATTGGAGCAAAAGGTATACCAAAGCCTAGAGATGGAAACCCACATCATCAGCGCACTTCATCTGAGAGCTTTCTGATAGAAGACCAACCTTCTTGGCTGGATGAACTTCTTAATGAGCCAGAAACACCTGTACGTAGAGGTCATCGACGTTCATCCAGCGACTCTTTTACTTATATGGATGCAGCTACTGCTAACATGGATTATGCAGTTCAAGATGAGTACAGATCAAGAAATATAACTTCTGTGCCTTCATGGACATCTCAAGACCTTGATCATTACAAAGACGCACGCCATGCTTCTTTCTATGCAGAGGCAAACTCTTTGGGAAGATATAAGAATAGGGCATGGGATTCACCTTTAAATTTGATAACACATCCAAGTGGGATTCTTTCTGCTAAGGATAATTTTGTTATACAAAACTCAGTATCATCACGTACTTCCCAAGAAGCAGATGGGTTTCCATCTACTGCAACTGAAAAGCAGAATGCAGTTGAAACTGGCCCGAATGATGCTAAAGCTTCCTGCGAGAGAAAGGATTTGTCTTATGCTACAGCTTCTGCATCCGAAACAGATACAAAGCGTGCCAAGCAGTATGTTTGCTCTACTTTTCTTGTTCTTAATCTTCTTGTCCCTCACTCTCTCACCCCTTCTATTCTTGTACTTGTAATTATGAGACTTTTCTGTTTCTTTTTATAAAGTTTATACATGTTTCTTGGTATTACCTATGATATTCTAACAATTTTTCCTTTTGGTGACGGTATGACCCTTAATTGCTGGTTTACTATCTAGTTTGTCTTATATGCTTACCATAAGTCTATAACCTTAATATACTTGGAAGTAATACTCCAAACACAGATTATTTTGAGTTTTGACATCTGGAGCAGGGAAAAGAATGAAATTATTGTATTTCATAGTTTTCAAATATGCAAGCACTAGAGGCTACATACTATCTTTTATGATTCTAATTTGATTCCTATGTTTGTGTTATTTGATACATTACCCCCCTCAACAACACACACACATTATATATGCAAATTTGCTCTGCTCCCTGGAAAAGTTTATTCTCACCAACTCATAGACTTTATTGATTAGTGTTCCTTTACTTTGGTTTTTGTGGGTTTCCATTGTGGACGCCCAGTATTGATGTCTACTAATCATACCATTTAAGCGCTGAGCTGGAGATTAACCCACAAGGCATAGTTTATTTTTTTTGCTTGACTCAAGTCTCAAATAACTGATTTACGTTTGATTGCCATTATAAGCTTTTTCATGATATGTTACAAATGAAAATGCGAAGTATAAGCAGCAGTTATTGATATGAGAGGGTAATGTCTAAATGAACTAAGTTTTAGATATAGTTACTAGAAACAAATTTATTTTATTTTATTTTTTATTTGTAATACCTAGAATGTTCATTATGTTTCAAATCCAAGTAGCTTGTAATCTGCTTTTCCTTGCAAATCTACTTTAGTTCTTAATGGAAGGGCCCACTTTATTGTTGTAGGATAGAAGCCCATGTCCAAGAGCATATGTGTAATGTGTAGCGCCCCAATTCCATATCGGAACATGTAGGTTAATTTGAGATGTATATAAGTTTCAAAATTGCTACCGATAGTATCTTTAACCATGAACTTTTGGGTGGACTTGTGGTGGGTTAAGATGACCCAAGAGAATATTATTGGGATAATGGGTTAAGTATTGGTACAATTTGATTTGATTCGGATCCCGGATTTGACCCGGGTTATTACAATATGTAGAGAGTTGATGCCTGTTTCAAGTCTAATTTATTTTCTACAAATTTTGAAGGTTTTTTTGTTAGCAACAGCAGAGTATCAGTTATAGGTATGCAAGAAAATAAGATGATACAAGAAATCCGCAACACTAGAAGTTTGTTCTAACTTCTTATATGGATTAAGTTTGTTGACTTATGAATATCGCAATTCATGTTGTTGCCAAAAAAATCTGATATTTCTAATGTTTGCAGGCAATTTGCTCAACGCTCCCGGGTAAGAAAGCTTCAATACATAGCTGAGCTGGAAAGGAACGTACAGGCATTGCAGGCAAGTGTCAACAGAAGCAAAGTAAGACTTTAATGTGGATCAGTTATATTTAATAAAATAAAAATAACGCCACCTCTATCTAATGAATGCAGGCCGAAGGCTCTGAAGTTTCTGCTGAGCTCGAATTTCTTAACCAGCAAAACCTTATTTTGAGTTTGGAGAACAAAGCCCTGAAGCAACGCTTAGAAAATCTAGTCCAAGAGCAGCTTATTAAGTACTGTAAGTATTTGTCCTTGTTAAGTTTGGACAAATTGTTATACCTATTGTTTGGATAAATTGTTATATCTACTTCTATTGCTTGGTACGCTAACAAATGTCTATAATCTGAGTAGAATCCCTGCACTTGTAAGAGAAATTGTGTTGATATAAATGGTAATTATATGGAGTACTATCTTTAAGTGAGTGGGAATTTTCACCAAGAAATTTGTAAATTTTAATGATGATCGAGTGTGTCGCACTGACAGATAACTTATGAAATTGCATTGAAATGAGCAGAGGGAAAAAATGTATCGTGATCTATATGCTAGAAGAAGTATTGCACATAATATACTGTACTACCTACATTTTTTAAAACGTAAGATCACATATCCTTGTGTTTTGTTTATTACAAAGACAAGTGATCTTATATTTTGGAACTGAAGGAGTATATTGCATATGTGTTGCATGAACTTGAATTATAACCTAGATATGTTGTAAGAAAGACTCATGTTATATTGGTGATATGTCACAAAATATAGCAAACTGCAAAACTGTCCAATATAATGTCAATTATATGAATCACTTACAAAGACGAAACAATTCAAGTTATCTATCTGCATGATGGACCAAATTGTTAAATTTTGGTCTCCCCCATTCCTAAAAAGTATTAGTTAATTCACTCAACCAATATATATTTTAAAGGGTAATTGAAAGAAAAAAAACAAAACAAATGTGTTACGAAATAAATGCTCAAGATAAATAAGAACACTTTTTGTTAAAGATGTAAACTTTAATTGTATTAGTGATATAGTTATTGGGTTTATTCATATTTGGGTTTCAATGATTTGTAAGTACTCATTTTAGCTTATTATATGTTGGTTTGATTTAATCACATGCTTTTGATAATTTGCAAGGCATCTTGTATCCTTTAGTTATTTAATATTAATATCCATGATTATTCACAAAATTTGAGATATTGATGCATCATTGGATAAATACATTGACATATTGCAAACATAGTTACTAAAGTCTAAAGGTTAAGGTGCACTAAGGCGTCTCCTGGAGCCTCCTCGAAGTGAGGTGCGTGCTATACAGAAAGAAGAGGGAGAAGCAGAGAAACAGAGAGAATAATGAGAAAATGAAAGTTAGGGGGGAGTGGGGTGTGAGAAGAAAAAGAAAGTAGAGAAGATTATAGAGGTAAAAGAAGAAGAATGAAGAAAAGTAACAAATGAACTAAAGATAAAGAGACTTGGGGAAAGAGAAAAAAAGAAGGATAACAAAGAAAGAAAAAACAGATGCGGGGAAGAAAGAAAAATGAAGAGAAGAAGACGAAGGAGAGAGTGTGTGTGTGTGTGTGTGAAGATAGAGAGACATTTCTGGTAACGGGTAACCAAAATCAGAGAGAGAGGTTGTTGGTCTTGTGGTCACTATTGACTCTTTGTTTTGTTTCTTTTTCCTTTAGGAAATTGAACGATGTTGCTGTACTTTAGTTTTATTAGTTCTCTCTCACTCTAGGAGGTTGGGGGATTAACTGCCGTATCTTAAAAGTAAATACTCCCTCACTCCACAAAAAGAATCCTATTCGCAAAATTTGCAAATATTAAGGTTGTGTTGTTCTTCCATGCTTAATGAACATAGGATGGCAACATGGTGTCATTTCATATTACTATCAATTAAAAGAGGACACTTTTTGTAGAACAGAGCGAATTGTAGAACATATTTAGAATTGAAAGATACACATGAATTTCTACAAAATATATTCTCTCTACTACATGAAATATATATAATGTCATATTTATCAGGAATATATATATTTATCCACACAGGCACAAACTGTCCTATGTTTTTCTGTTTGTCATAGTTGATGACTCTCGAGAAGACTGAGAATGTATATATAGAGAAGTTATAAATGAATGCTTGGATTTGTGTGTGTCAAGATTCAAGGGGGAGACTGTTATAGATGATCTCTCTAAGTGCACCTTCCTTTTATACACAACTTTTGGAATCAAACAGCAGAAAATTTCTTTCCATAATTAATTTGGATACTAATACAGTCAACTATGTGTTCAGTGGAACATGAAGTACTGGAGAGAGAGATCGGAAGACTACGAGCCTTGTATCAACAACAGCAGCAACCACCACAACAAAAGCTGCCTTCTTCCAGCCATCGACGCACTAACAGTCAAGACCTTGATTCTCAATTCGCAAGCCTTTCTTTGAAACACAAGGAGTCTAGTTCTGGCCATGATGCTGTTTCTGGTCCGCTCCATATTTAAAGATATATATAGCCGGAGAACTGTGCTATGTCTGACTCTTTCTCTACTGATGCTGTTGCTGTTGTGCCAATGACTAAAAGTCAATTGATTTCACTTGTGTTGGTTCAAGCCAGCTCTTCTACTTGTGGTGCTCTCTTTGCCTGCTTTTGCATGTTTTCCGTTTGGCCCTTGTGTTCTTTTTTCTGATATTTTACTGTCAGTTAGTAGCTCATGCGCGCCTGGTGGTCCCTGTGGAGAAAGTGTAATTCTGGCAGTTGATTCACCGGAGGTGATTACTTTTGGAACATGACACGGTCTTCTTCATGTCACTTGTATGGCCAATTGATTATAAAACTTAATATTCTTTTCTTCACCTTTTACCTAGAGACTTTTAAGGTGCTTAACATTGCATTTCTCCCTGTTTGTACTGCTATCTTGTAAATTCAGTAACGGGTTCAATGAATTTTCTTGAACTTTCTTTGGCTTATGTTGTCGATTTTGATCTCAAAATCTTCTTTTCGGCTGAGATTATCTGTAAATCATCATCTTTGTTGTCTAAATTTACCCTACAAACTAAAAAAGTCAGGGATCTTTGTGTAACAACATCTGGGTTTGTACTACATTTCCATTTTCATATGGTTAAAACTGTAGAACATAACTAGACAACCGACTTCATTGAGAAAATATGAAGGATAATAATTTGGTATGATATCAACAAAAGAGTATATGATGATTAACTTTCTGAGACTGCCATTTTGATTTAGGGGCTTATTGTTGCTAGTTTAGTCCCAAAATTTTAGTCTAGTGGGGGCATTGGCACAATATATTTAAAATATAAATTTATCCACTACATATTTTAAATCACTAAATATAAGAATATTTTTTCATTTGACCACAAATTTATCAACCACAAAAAGAGAAATAAAATCTTATTATTTGCAACCAGGAAACTTGAGGTGTCCTCGCAGCTCTTTAATTCTTCTTGTCAAATGCATAAACGATGGAATCAAAATTTACTGAATGCCTATATGAAAATCAACGTGTGCGCAAAATTCACCCTAAATTGCTCAAAAGTAAACTTTATAATTAATTTTCACTCGTTAGAATTGAATAATAACATATCCATTGTGAGTCCAAGTACGGGTTCACCTGCTACCTAAAGAATTAAATGAAAAAACGAAAAAATCATAAATAAATAAGCGAGAGCAGAAAGAAACTTTCACGAGTCCCGACATCTATGGTTTTGTCGACCACCCTAGGGTTCAGACACCCCTAGGTGGTCTCACGTTAAGACAAAATCCGATAACTTCCCTGATTGAATTTGATTTGAACTACCGGAGTAAAATAAGGACAAAATAAGGAAAACGAGTGAATAAAAAAACAAAAAACTAAGGTGCCCCCCATGCAGCCTAAGGGTTGGCCTCTTAGGGGCACACACCTTTTCATATTCTCGAGAATAGTGTCGAACAAGTTTTGAGTGGTGCAATGATGGAATAACGAGCCCAAACAATAAAAAGAAGCAACAGAACTTGTGAGAATCTAGAAATAGTTTTCCTTAAATCCTCCATGACAAGAGAAGCTTCTCACATGGTCAATAATTAATCAGGAGAAAATGATGAAAATCCAAGTCTAACGAAGAGAACTGAAAGTGGCACGAACTTAGGATTTTCCCTCTAGAGTTTGGCTACCCTAGGGTTCGGCCCCCTTAGAGCATTAACAACAGTTTCCCTAAATAATTCTCTATCCCCAATTTTGAAGAATGCATCAACAAATTATTATCCAACAGCTTTCTTATCCTTATTTGACTCTCTATTTTAATCCCTATATAGGATTTTATTCCCCAAAGTGAGGGAGTCAAAAGATCAATCTCTATATATACAAAATGGCCCTCATTTAAGTAGACAACTCATCAATCATACACATCTTGACATTTTTTTACTACTTTATTTTCAAATTATAAACTTAATATATTAACTTATATTTTAAAAATTAATTTCAAACGTATTCAAATTTAAAATTGATATAAATTTATTTAATTTATGTCAATATAATTATAAATATTATAAAAATAATAATAATTATAAAATTTATTATTTTCAAAATTTAAATGAATCATATTAAATTTAAATTTAAAATATCACAAATTAACTTTTTAAAAGTTAATATTAATACTCACTTCATAAATTACTTAAAATTTAAAATAAAATAAAAATTATTTTACAGTGAAATATAATTGATAAATTATACTCTCTCTTTTATAAATTATAAGATTATTATTAATTTGATATTTTGACTATTGGAAATTTTAACTTTTAAATTTTAAATTTCATTATTTAAGGAATCAATATAAGGAACTTGTTGGATACATAGTGAAAAAATTGAATCTCTATTTTGCAAATGACCCAATAATATTGCAGAGTAGGGATAAAGATAAGGAAATTGTTGTGAATGCTCTTAGTGTTCAACTCCATAAGGCATGGTCTCTCATGTTCTGTGCCGAGCTCGACCGAGGTTTCTAACGACCAGATTGAATGACATGATGATCAAAATAAGAGAGAAGAATGAAAATGCATGAATTGGGCAGCAAAATGTTTGGAATACGAGGCCTGATCAGAGAGACCTCCATGAGTCTCGAAGCAGAATGCTAATGGAAGAAACTAATTTTGAGATCTGATTGAGGGATTGCATTGACGACTAAAAGAACAGGACGAGTTGGGCATTACTCGATCGGGTAACTAAAGATATTTCTTAAATTTTCCCTGAGGTTACATGCCAAACACATGACCCAGACATGTGCCATACACGTGATCAATTTTTAAAAAACTCTATAAATACTCTTTCCATTCTAAAAGAAAGGACTTTTGATTCTTTCTAGACCAGAGACACATGAGAAAACTCTTTCATATTCGTACGTGATAGTATTTCATACTCATAAGGGTTGCCATTCTATTCCTTATTAGTCTGTGGAAATAACATGTCTACGCGGATTACCGCATGCCTCGTGAATAACTTTTCGTATTCATTTTTTTATTAAGCTGTGGAAATAACTTGTCTACGCGGACTACATGTGAAAATTCATTTGCAGTTTCGTATATTATTTCATTTCATATTCCTAAATCTAAACTTAATATGGTAAGTATTGCTTCTATAATTCCTGAAATGATTAGAAATTCTTTGATGTTGCACTTCATCTAATATCATTTCACTGGAATATTGGTGAATTTATTATTATTATAAACATAAATTGTGAATTTTAATGATGAATTGTGAATTTAGTTATAATCTTTGGTGGTTCAGGTGAAGACAGGTGATGAAAGTTCTCTTTGTCTTGGGTACAACAAAGAACTGTGGATGGGTATTACATGAATGAAATATTAATGATGGACTTTTAATTTGGAGGCGATAGTAGACATTATGTTCTACTTGACTCTTCTAATGGATTATTGATTTCGCTGCAATTATGGTTGATAAATAACTAATTTATTATTGATGAAGGCTATTGATAATTTGATTATCTGTAGTCATAATATTCTTTACTGGGCTATTTGTGCTCACCCTTTTGCTTTACAATTTATTTCAAGTAATAAAAGTGTAGCTGGGTCGAACCGAGATAACAAGGGAATAGAGTGATGGTCTGTGACTGTTGAAGTTTTTCAATACATTATAAAATAGCATGACAATATATAATTGTATTGAGTACTTAAAATGTGTGTGTCGTATTTTATACATCATTTAATAGTTAATTTTGGTGAACAACAGTATGGTGACGAGAACCCGACTTTGGAAGCATAAAAAATGCACCCCATTAGAATGAGGAGGACATAAATGTACTGGGAGCTTAAGGGTGTGTTGCCACTATCATACTTGATGTCTAACCACATACAAATTCGTGTTATCATAAGATATGATTATATATACGAATCCACTTGTTGACTATATCTATAAACATTATCTATATAATCTTGGAGTATGGTTGTAATATAATTAATTCTCAATTTGAGACAATGGAGATAATTATATGACAAGAAGATACACACCATTAGAATGAACATGATAGTAATATTCTCGTTCTTCTTTGGGGTCTATTGAGTCAACCAAGGTTAATTCTCAAGTTCTATGATATTTATTATAACTTAGATGCATGACCTCTCATGTATGAAGGCTTCTTTGAGCATTTTTTAAAGATGTTAATTTCTAAAACAGTTATCGACTGTACCTTTATGTAAAATATCATTGGTTTGTAGTGTGACAACTGTTATTTATATTGAAACTCATAGCTTATGTGTTATTGTATTTTGCACGACAGTTTAATAGTTGTAAATTAAAAGATTTGTATTTGGATTCTGTAGTGTGTATTTTGACAACCCAAAATGGGTTGTGTGGACCTATTTTAGGGGCGTCACATAACAGAATGACCCAATTTTAAAATATTAATTAGTTTAATGGGTAATTTAAAATTTTAAAAATTAAATAGTGTGATCAATAAAACGTGCCAACTACAGTGAGGTAATTCATTAGTTTTATCGATAAAAAATTAACATCCGTTTAATTTTTTTAATAAAATGACTCAATTTTAAAATAATAATTAATTTAATAGTATAATTTAAAAATTAAAAATTAAATAATATAATCAGTAAAACGTACCAACTACGATCAATATTTTATTAGTTTTGCCATTAAATTTGTATCAGTATATCACTAAGGATACTCGATAAAAAATAGATAAGGGCGGCACTCCAAGTGTTGTTAGTGTTTATCGTCCATATTTTGGTAAAAACAATAAATTATAAAATACTTATTTACTTCTACAACTATTTTTATGTTCTTTTTCTTGAATTTTATTACTTCTACGAAAAACATAAGATTTTCTTTAAAAAATTATTATATAATAATGTATTTTTAATTATAGAATGTAATATATATATATATATATATATATATATATATGAGATACAGATAGAGAGAGAGGAAATTGATTTCCATGGCTCATTCAATCAAATTTGTCATGAGTTACGTTAGTTCTAATGGACACCGAAGTGTTGTTTTAATTTGCACATTTGAACAAAAGATTTTTTTTATTTTCAGAAGGATCCCTTTCACTATTGAGAGTGAGGTAGTATGGGTCCCAAATATATTAAGAGTGAGGTAGTATGGGTCCCATCTTCATGGATAACCTTGTGAAAATATAAGAAATTAGCAACACTACCGTGCTTCCGGACGGTGAAATTTATTTTAAATTTTGGACGACTTAGATAATTTATTAGGATGAACGAAAAATTCAAAATTATTTATATTTTGTTATATAGATTGAACTCAGCCAAAAACAATAACTTATTTACCCGGCCCCACTGACTTTTTTGTACCAGGTGGAAAATAAAAGGAGAGCTTTATTTTCGTATATATTTTTGATATTTTTATATAATTTTTTTATATAAAAGTAGAATTCACTATATACTCATATAACATAAGATCATGTAAAAATATTAATTCTCTAAATAAAATTTAATTATTTACTTCTATGACCAACCCCAAGTGAAGACAAAAAAATCCATGCAAAACACCTCTCTTTTTGTGAACTTTTATTACTGGCTCCTACATCAGCTTTCAATACTACTACTTCCGTTTCTAAAAGATTGTAGTTTAAGATTTTGATACATGGATTAAAAAAGTATCATTTATCAAGTAATTTTTTTTTGAAATTCCATCACTACCCATTTATGAGAAATTAAAAACTATTAATACAAAATAGAGAATTTCTTGGGACAATGAGAGAAGGTAAGGATAATATAGGAAAGTAAATAATATATTCTCCTCGGAAAGTTGTAAACGACAAATTTTATGGAATAAATTTTTTCTTCTAAAACGACAATCTTTTAGGAACGGAGGAAGTAGTAGCTAGGAAAAATAGAATTTAATTAATTATTTCTATGACCAACCCCAAGTGATGACAAAAAAATCCATTCAAAACACCTCTCTCTCTCTCTCTCTCTCTCTCTCTCATTCTCCCTTTCCTATTTAAACGTCCATTGATCACTTTGAGGTTGTCTCAGTGTTTATCAATGGTAAGTAGCAACAAGTACAAAGAGTGTGATCAGAAAACACATGCCGTATGTGTGGTTTTTGAGCCTAGTGGAGAGGAAGGGACGCCGGAATCCTTCTATTGTGCTGCCTGCGGTGTCAATCGCAAGTTCCACCGCCAAGAAAAGGCGGAGCAGCCCATTGCAACCACGTCCAAAACCGTACACTACCCTCCCACTAGGCCCCCACCTCCACCACCAAAACCAGCTCAACCGCCGGTTTTAAAGTACGAAAACGTGATCCTTGGTGATCGCAAGGAAGAAATGATGAGATCAGAGATTAGGAAGTCGAGAACAATTTTTACAACCCTGCAAAAGTATCATCTAAGGGAATTTTCGGAAAAGATAGGATGGACTACGAGGGGGCAAGACAATGGTGAGATTGACAGATTTTGCGATTCTATTGGAATTAGCCGTCCGGTTCTCAAGAATTGGTTGAATAACAACAAGCCAAGGATGGAAATTAGGCAATCATATTCATTTGCCCCTTAAAAACCAAATGCATGCATGTAATAAGAAAGAAAGAAGAAATTAAATGGTACTACTTAATTATATGTATATGATAGAGCTGGCCATGCATGGATCCTTAGGTTTATGCGTAGGTTTCTTTATTTCTTCTCTTATCTTTTTGTGTTTTGAGTTTTGGAAGTCTAAACACAATCTATGTAGTGCTTTCTGCAGGCAGGCAGGCAGATGTTGTTTTTATTAGCTAATTGCATCTTTCATTGAATTTCCATCTTTTATTATATTTTGAATTAATTTACATATTTCATCTATCCTCCATTTTCATGAACCAATTAAATGCATAAAAAAAAATTCTCTCCCTTCTTCTTCTTATGAATCGTATAAAGACAGTGTAGTGAGATTGGTCCATTACATGCATTGCTGGTTACATTTATGTAACCGTTCCTTACCATGACAGTTTAATTTCTTGTTAAGTTAGTCCATTACATTTTGAATTTAATTTGCATCTTTTATTACATTTCATCCTCCATTTTCATGAATCAAACACATAATTTTCTCTAAACTTTTGGCTCATATATATCAAATCAATATATAGTGATGGCCCATTACATTAATCAATATATAGACAACTGGATATGAAATTTGGCATAGTATATATAATATATTAAATTAATGGTTCTACTGTCCTACACATGGATAAAGAATTTAACGTGCCATTTTTGAAATAAAAGGAATGCTTCCAAAAGATGATGATGATAATTTAGTCAAACTACCACTTGAGATATGTAACCGACCCCAATCCTATATTTTGTTGTTCACATTTTTCTTGAGATTGAATTTGATTTGGTTTTGTTCTTTTTTGAAATTAGTTTCATTTTTGTGTAGAAATTGATGATGAAAATTTTGATATATATTTTTGAATTATGGTTTTGATAATTAGATTATTATTTTTAAATTAATTACTAAAATTTGTACAAAGAGATTGGATATGGATGAAATTAATTAAAAAAAATTTGTTTTGAAAATAACTCTTCATTTACTATATTATGAGCAGTTTAAAATTCCATGTTGACCTATAATGTTTTTTATTCATAATTATCACCTCTCACAACTACTAAGGACAATAATATATGTCACATAAAAAATCATAATAGGATAATTAGGAAATAAAAATTGTACAACTACTAGGATGATACAAAGTTAACTCACATGTACATATATTAAATTACAGGATCGGTTTGAGAAGTTCTGCAGCCCAACATATAGCGAGTTGTTGAGTTGCTAGGGGGCGATCTTTGAGACTACCGATTCCACCATCGCTCTCATTTTAGATTAGTTTATCTCATGATGAGGAAACTGCTATTTGGGTCGCGTCTCAAGATACTCCCACTAGTACTACTGACCGATATCGAGTATTGGGGTTGCCGAGGATACCAACCTATACACTGCTTGGAGGTATAATATTTTAATTTATTTTTTGTTTATGAATAAAGTAAACTTAATTATAATATTATTTATGTTATATTTATTTTTCTAGGCTCTACCCAGCGTCTGCGTCTGAGAGCCCCCATGAGACCAGTATCACATACGGACGCTGGCTTAAACGATGCTTTGATCTAGCGGGTTGTGGTTGCGGTGTCGGAGTGGTTTGATCGACGGATCCGTTATTCCGTCGTCAGGACCTGCTCAGCCGTTCTCGCCTTCATCAACTTGCGCAAGACGTTGCAGCTGATGCCACCGTCGATAGTACGGGTATTCCTCCGGAGCAGTTCGCTGCGATACACGACGAGATTGTTCGGATGGTGGTTACCTTACTATTGGACGCGTTTGGGCCGATGCTGAGTCAAACTCTCGACTACTCAGGTATACTATTCGTTTTAAATTCAAGTATATATTCTGCATGTTATGTAATTTTTATTTAAGTATAATCCGTCGAGATTATGCTTAATTCCGACGGAATATTCGGTCGGCAATTCAGTCGGATATAAGCACGTCGAAATTAAGTCCGTCAATATTTCAGTCGGAGATATCTATCCTCGATCGACCTAACCTCGACTGTAAGACCCCGAATTTTATGAAATAAAAGTATTCAATTTTTCTTATAATTACTATTCAGTAAATGGTTAATGTAAGACCCCAACTTATTATTAATGAAATTTAATTTTCTATTTATTATTTTGAAATAGTAAGGGTTGATTTGATTAATGTGGATAGTTATGGGTAAAATACGCAAATATTTCAAAATAAGCAAGTGGTTATAAAATATTCATTGTTGTTTGGGAATATTCGTTTGGTCGTGGAATATTCTTCATTGTGGGGGAATATTCGTATGCGACCACAGCAGTCTTTTTGTGGGCCCCATAACGCAAAGATATTGGATGAAGAAAACGATAAAATATAAGTTGTTTAAAAATAACTAGGCGTAGTTATTACAGTTAATACTATTAAAAATACTACGGCGGTTAAAACACAAGAAGATTACCAGATTGCACCAATTATTGATTCTTACGTAAGAAGGCACTACTCAATAATGGTTACGATAATTACCGCTCAAATTTTTATTGATTTAATAATTCTTTGCGTTGATATTTTATATTGTTGTTGTTTCAATAATTGTCATTACACAATTTTTTATTATCGAAGCAATAATTCATATTATCTTAATAATATTATTAGATAACATTATTGGCAATGTCTAGAAAGTTCGTCTAAGGAGATGTTTGGTCACCTAATTATACGCCAAGAAGAGAGAAATTCTTATTGGAAAGCCCTTTCCTGAACCTGCACGCGGTTGTCAATATCGTGATTCTCATAATATTATTTGTGAATAATTAATTATTGATTCATATGATGAGGAAAATATTGATTTTATGTGGATATAGATGGAGAAAATTTTTAATGTGACAATTGTTGAAAATTGAAATTTTATCTTTTTTTTGATAAAATAATTCATTTAAATATATTATTATATTTTAATAATATAATAATGATGATATTTTATGATGAATGTGGGATATATGAGTATATGTGGAGGAGTATTTTTGTTACCAAAAATATTTAAAGCATGTTTTATGTGTCGGTGGACCCCATTTCTTGACTGAAATTTGATTATAGCACAAGAAATCGCCTGGTTTGTGGATTTCGGTCAATTTCTGTTTGAAATTTGTAAAAACTTTCTTCTGTAAAGTTGTAGAGAATTTAATTTCCTATAAAAAGACGTGAGTTTCAAATTTTCCGACAAAAGGGCTATTTATTGTGAATTATCAAGTTCAAGTTCAAATAATTGATTTTTGAAAGTTTAAAATATTTTAAATAACAAAATGTTTTTTCATTATGGTGTGTTACACATGTGTGTTGAATGAGCTGAATTCAGTTCTTGGAAGGTTAGGCGTGGAAAATTTAATTTATATATTAATATTATATTAAATTTTCTCGCTTTTGGTGTTTTAAGCATTTTCCTATAAATAGGGTGCTTGGGTTAGAATTGAAAATTACATCGAAACTCAAGTTTTCTTTTTATATTATCGGTTTATTCTTATGAGTATTTTGAGTATATTTTGAGTATTGCTATACTGCAAGAGTTCAAGTCATACTTTATATCCTGTTTTAAAATTTAAGAAATCTTCTTCTTTAAGGTGATATATTTTTTTAATGATATTATTTATTCTAATATCATTATGCCGAAGTATTGATCTGAACTTTTTAATCAAATTTGGAACTTTTAGTGTCGGGGTTACTATTCACGTATACGGTACTATTCACGAATACGGCACTATTCATCGAAAAATAAAAATTTTCCTTTTCGTCCAAAATATCTATTCTGGATACTAGCTTTGATTGTATCCATGTTTTGATCATTCTTGAATTTTACACCACTATGATTATTTTTGAGGTATTGTTGGACATGGATAAAACAAAGTACGAATCCTTAATCCTTAATCCTTGTCATTTTGTTTCACTGGATTCGTTTTTTAAAAATATTTTTCATCATCCTCAGTCTTAAATGATGATATTATTGAATATCTTTGGCTCTTGTAGTGCAAAGATGAATGATTTCGATAAATATCTTTGGCCCGTAGTGCAAAAGATGAGCAGTGTTTAGATGAACAATAATTATTGATGAATATCTTTGGCTTCGTAGTGCAAAGATGAATATTTGATTCCGATATATATTGATTGATGTTACGGGATAAAAGATGACGATGAACTTTTAAATTCATACATAGAAGATAGTAGTTTGCATTCTCTACTTAACTCTTCTAATGAATTATTATTTTCATTGCGAATATTGATTTAAAACTTGTTGTCTATCAGATTCTATTAGATTTTTCCCTGTTGAAGACTAACGATAATTTGTTGTATATTATCTTAGTCATAATATTCTTTACTAGGCTAGTTGAGCTCACCCTTTTCCTTTTTGTTCTATTTTTCTTCTCGGGATGCGAGAATATAGTGAGTACGCAGCCTCGGGGTATGGAATGAAGGTTCTAGAGAGTTTGTTTAGTAGTCCTCACCATTTTGTAAAATAATGTATCAATAAATGTGATGAGGATTTATTTGAGTATAGATATTGTCTGTAAGATAATATTTGTATTCAAACTCACGCTTTCTTGTTGCAATAATAAAGTTGCAGATTGTTTACATACACATGTATTGACAACTCGAAATGGGTGATGTATACCTATTTTGGGGGCGTCACATACTGGTATCGAGCTTAGGGATATGATCTCTGGCGGAGATCGGGAATAGAACTTCGATCTCCGGCTTTTTGTCGTTCATACCGAAAGTAATATGCATACAAGCCAATCATGTTTGATGATAAAGCATATACTTTGTAACAAACTTATTCATTTATTAATAAAAAGTATTAATTTATTAAAGGCTTTTAATTATCTACATGATCTTTGCTTTATAATATGTGATAAACCCATAGTTTTAAGCAATGCTTTTAGAATAATGATGATGATCATTCTAATGAGATCTAAATTCTTAAAAGCTTAAAACTAAAATAGTTCCCAATCATTGGATTACTAAATTGGGGATTAGTGAATCCGAATATATTGGTACATACGTCTTTCTTCTTTCATTGGATGAGGATGATTGATCTCACGATCATTTGTGTGGAGACACTAAAAGCAAGTATGTAGGTGCTTATTAGAGAATAAGTTCAATCGAACGTGGTTCGCTAAGGAATACCTAATGGAGTTTTATTTGCTGTCAATAAGAATTCTCAGAGTGATAGTAGTCAAGTAATCCTTGACTTGAGATCATCATAGTATCTCGTGTATGATGTGTTATACTTTGACTTATTCCTTAAGACCCTTAGGGTATATCAAAGGGTATGCTTGGGTATAATAAGTTGTATACATGGAGATAATGTATGATCAATAAAGAATCTACCACTTCTAATAAAAGAAGAGAATGTCCTATGTGATTCGATAAATGACAACTCAAGAGTCCTCGGCGAAAGGCGTAATGAAATTAGAAAGGAGTTTCTAATTTGCATTATTTGAGTCAGGCATTTAAGGATCGAAATACATATAATTAAATAAAATAAGACTTGACAAGAATTCCATGTCTTATATTTAATTGGGACATTGTATGGTGGAAGGATTGAATTGTGACGGTAACTATTTACGCAAAGGTTCTTTAATGATTAATGTTGAAATCTATATTATCCGGAAAGTCGCTGATCGCTAGTGGAGGCTTATCCCTATTGTAGAATAAATATTATTTATTTAAATAAATTAATTATTTAATTTATTTATTTAAATAAGATTAGAATTGTTCTAATTGATTTATTCACAACCTAGGTTTAATATGGAGAACCTAAAGGGTCACACCATAAAAAAGGAAGAATAATTATTTAAGAAGTTAATGACATAATCGTAATAATATATGTTAAGTATATTTAATTTAATCTATGATGATAGAATAAATTAAATAGCTTAATATTTATTATTTAATATTTTAGAAATATTAAATATAAATTAATAAGAGGAGTCTTATTAATATTATTACAATTATTATTATTTTAATTTCTAAAAGAGTTTAGGAATTAATTTAATATAAGTACTCTCATTTATTCCTAATTGGATTAGGAAGTTAAATTAATTAAAAGAGTTTAATTAATTATCCCTAATAAGATTAGGGAGCTTAATTAATTAAAAGAATTTAATTAATTAAATAAATCCTAATTCCTTAATTGTTAAGGTGGGTTGCCCACATCTATAATAAATAAGAGGAGTCTTATTATGGGTGGTGGGGTTGTTGACTTTTCAACGTCACGACATAATTCCAATTTGTTGAGAAATGCGCCTTTCTATAGAGATGAAAACTAGGGTTGAGCCAATATCCTTCTTCTTGAATCATTATTATTCCTTGGTGGATCACCTCAGAGGCCAAACATACGTAAGACCCTCAAATTTTTTAAATAAAAAGGAATTTCCTTTATTTATTATTTTGAAATAGTAAGGGTTGATTTGATTAATGTGGATAGTTAAGGTTAAATACGCAAATATTTCAAAATAAGCAAGTGGTTATAAAATATTCATTTTTGTTTGGGAATATTCGTTTGGTCGTGGAATATTAAATCTTTGTCGGGGAATATTCGCATGCTGACTATTGCAGAATGATGTGTGGCCCCATAACGGAAAGCGATTGGATGAGGAAAACGACAAAGTTTGGGTGGTTATAAATAACTTGGCGTAGTTATTCTGAAGTAAGACCGTTGGAATACCCGGTTGGTTAAAATACAAGATGTCTGGCGCTGGTTGCATAAAGAAGACACCATTATTGCATGTATTGTTGAATTATTGATCCTTACGTAAGTAAGAAGGCACTTACTCAATAATTTTCACAAGAATTACTGCTCAATATTTTATTTTATTGATTCAATAATTGTTGCGTTGATATTTTATATTATTATTGTTTCAATAATTGTCATTTGTCATACAAGATTTTCCATTATCGGATCAATAATTCATATTATTTGAATAATATTATTAGATAACATTATTGGCAATGTCTAGAAAGTTCTCATCTAAGGAGAGGTTTGGTCACCTAATTGCGCCGCCAAGAAGGAGAGATCCTTATTGAAAGCCCCTCTTTCTCGGGAACACTGTGGTTGTCATAAATGTGATTCTCAGAATATTATTTGTGAATAATTAATTATTGATTCATATGATAAGGAAATATTTATTTTATATGAATATAAATGATGGATTTATTTATGTGGTTATTAATGAAGGAATTAATGCCGAGATGTTTTATTTGTATTTTATCTGATTGGAGGTATTAAAAGATCAAATCGGTGTTATTACAAACTTTATTGTGTGAGTTATAATATTTAATCGACCGCTGGATCGTTGTAATTTTTGGATATGTTATACATATATAAGTTGAGTATATGTCCACAAATTTTGAACCGTTAAAAATGAGCGTATAATTTATTATGAATTTTAAGAGGTGGTGATTCGTAAATTAGGTTATAAATGATTTTGGTGGAAAATTCTAGAATTGGTGGGCCCCACTTTTGGTTGGTGAGAAATGTGCTCAATTGAATTTTCAAATGTGGTGGGTGGAAATAGTAGCGGTGTAAAAGCCATCAAAGTTGCGAGTTAAGTCCTCGCTCTTGCTGTCTAACATTTTCCTATAAATAGAGAGCTAAGTTAGAATTGAAAATCACACCGTAAACAAAGTTTTCTCTCTCTCTCTATATATTGAGCGTATTTTGTGAGTATTTAGATACTTTGAGAGTTCTTTGTTCAAGATAAGTTTCATTCAAAGATCACTTCCGACTTTCCTTCCGGAAGCAATCGATTCTTTGAGGTAAGGGATATTATTTTTTCAGAATGATATTATTTCTTCAATATCATTATCTTTGAAATGTTGATCTGAAGTTTTTATCAAATTTGAAATTTTTTCATGTCTGGGTTACTATTCATGAGTTACTATTCACGAAGTTACTATTCATGAGTTACTATTCACGAAGTTACTATTCACGAGTACTATTCATGAAGCGTGAAAATGTTTTTTTTGGAATTTCTATCTTTTGGTGTCTGAGTTACTATTCACGATACTTCAAGACTATTCACGATATCTGACACTATTCATCGAAAAATAAAATTTCTTCTTTTCGTCCAAAATATCTATTCGGATACTAGCTTTGATTGTATCCATGTTTTGATCATTCTTGAATTTTACACCACTATGATTATTTTTGAGGTATTGTTGGACATGGATAAAACAAAGTACGAATCCTTAATCCTTAATCCTTGTCATTTTGTTTCACCGGATTCGTTCTTTAAAAATATTTTTCATCATCCTCGGTCTTAAATGATGATATTATTGAATATCTTTTTGGCTCAGAGTGCAAAGATGAATGATTTCTCAAGAATATCTTTGGCCCAGTAGTGCAAAGATGAACAGTGTTTAAATGAACATGACCGATCGATGAATATCTTTGGCCTTTAGTGCAAAGATGAACATGTGTTGAGATGAACATGATGGATTGATGAATATCTTTGGCCCAGAGTGCAAAGATGAATATTTGATTTGAGATGAATATTGATTGATGTTACAGGATAAAATATTGATGATGGATCGTTAAATTCATAGATTATAGTAGATTTCATTCTCTACGTAACTCTTCTATGAATTATTATTTTCACTGCGAATATTGATCCGAAACTTGTTGTATCTATTGTATTCTATCGATTTTTCCTCGTTGGAGACTAACGATAATTTGTTGTATATTATCTTAGTCATAGTATTCTTTATCGAAGCTAGTTGAGCTCACCCTTTTCCTTTTTGTTCCATTCTTCTTGGGGAGGCGAGAATATAGCAAAGTACTAGCCTGGGGTATGGAATGAAGGTTTTAGAAAGGATTGTTTAGTAGTCCTCACCATTTTTGTAAAATAATGTATCAATAAATGTGATGAGGATTTATTTGAGTATAGATATTGTCTAGAAGATAATATTTGTATTTAAACTCACGCTTTCTTGTTGTGATAATAAAGTTGTAGTTGTTTCATACTCATGTATTTGGCAACTCGAATGGGTGATGTATACCTATTTTGGGGCGCCACAATTTGGTATCGAGCTTAGGATATGATCTCCGCGAGATCGGGAATGTAACTAGGAGGGGAGAGACGAGTAAATCCTTCGCTAGTGTGTCCTACCTAAGCTTATTTGTTAGTTGTCAAGATATATAGGGATATTATGTGATATATTGATTTCCTTAATTAACCCTTATTTTATGACATTATTTGAGAATGTCGACCGAGAATATTAATAGTGGAGTAAATGAGACCGTGGAGATGCCTCGTACTCACCAACGAGGAGAACGTGTAATGAGTCGGCAATGTTCCTCCCGTGAACAACACCAATCGGCGATGATGAGAACGAGGGATGTTTAGAAGTTTTTTGCGCTCATGCAAAATCGCATTTAGGAGACTCGTGTTCAAAATACAGAGAAATGATAGCAATTCACGGGTTGTCACAAATGCAAGCGCTTCAAAGAGTTGGGACCACCAATTTAAGGGAAAGCCGATCCGATCATGGCGGAAACACGGGTCAAGCAAATTACCAAGATATTCGATGTCTTGGGATGCATCTGAGGAACGAAGGTTCCATTCGCTACTTTTATGTTCCAGGGCGAGGCAGACATCTGGTGGGAGTCTGTAGTGAAGCGTACCATCCATCCAAGACTCTCGGACGTCATGGGAGACATTTCAGAAATAAATCAATGACAAGTACTTCCACGAAAGTATTCGGCTATATGAAGGAAGTGGAGTTTATTAGACTGAAGCGAATAATAACGACGGTGTCCCAAAGACGAGGCGAAGTTCATGAGTTATCCGTGTTCAGCACCTCATTTGGTGGAGAATGAGGAACGATGACGCGATGTTTCTTAGAGGTTTGAAACCCTAAGATACGCCAAGATCTCATTTCTCATAAATTTTCTCTCTATTCAGATGTTGTCAACAAGGCTCAGTTGTTAGAGCGAGATAACGAGTACGTTCAACCGAGGGACCATAACCAGGATCATACTGAAGATAGCAGTCATCAGAATAACGATAACCAGCGGAGAAAGAAGAATACGGACAAAGGCGGTAACCACTCTGGTGGTAATCGTGGCCATGAAAATAGAAGAAGCGAGTCAGGAGGAGATTTTAAAAGAGGAGATTCAACAACGACCATTTGAAGACGCCGGTAACCAAAGAGTAACTAGTTTTAAGGAGGAGAACGACCACCTATCAGTATGTTACAAAATGCGGAAAGAGGGATATATCAAACCCAAACCGCCCACAACAGCTTTAAGGTATGCTATAATTGTGAAAAAAGAAGGACATATCGCCGAGATTAGACGATATCGAAACCCACCCAATGAAATGGTGACTCAAAAGGATGTCCCGTAAAAGTCAAAGTCAATCTGCTTGGAAGAGCGTTTGTCGTGACCGGTCAAAAATACGAGGAACCCGAACGGTTAGCACGGGTTAGTTAATTATAAATTCTTGCGAAGTTTATACCTTACTAGATACCGGTTCTACCCATTCTTTTATCTCTTTGCTTACGCCAACGCTTGAACTTGACTACGAGAAATTAGACTTTGACTTATTTATGGAGACTCCGTTAGAGAAACTTTCATTACATCCGTTGTTTAAAAAACTTGCTTGATTCAAGTTGGCACTATTACATTACACGTTAACCTTATTTCTATTGAGATATTTGCTTTTGATGTGATTTTAGGGATTGATTGGTTAACTACTCATCATGCCAAATTGATTGCTTTTGTAAGGTTGTTAGTTTTCATATTCCTAAGCAACTCGTTATTCAACTCAAGCAATCAAACCATTGTAGTCAAACATTTTCATATCAAGCCATGAAGTCATTCGCTTATTACGGATGTCAAGTTTTCTTAGTCCATGTTATGGATTTGAATAAAGACACGCCGATTTGAATAATATTCTTGTTGTTATTGATTTTTCCCGACGTATTTTCTCGAAGAATTTCTTGCTTACTCCCAAAGCGATATTAAATTTTGTATCGACTTTGAACCCCAGACAAAACTCATTTCTAAAATCTCATATCGAATGGCTCTATTGAACTTCGTGGAGTTAAAATTCAACTATAGAATTTGGTACCGAGCCTTTATCTTGTGACTTCCTTTGTGGAATTCACCTGCCGCACTCTCTGTAGGGGACGCCATATTCGCATGCGATAGTAAATCGATAGGTGTCATTGTGACGTCTATCCAAGATTGGGATATGAGTCACGATTGAGAGCAACCTAAGTCAAGAATCTAAATACGTAGCTTTCTAGGCTTAGTTGGTTATTATCGAGATTCGTTGAAGGATATTCTCGAATCGCTACTCCATTAACTCGCCTAACTTCGAAAGGATACGAAATTCGTTTGGAGCGAAGAATGCGAAAGAGTTTCCAAGAGCTTAAGAGGAGACTTATTTAAGACTGCTCTAACAATACCATCCGGTTTGGATGGATTTGTTATCTACGATGATGCTTCAAAAGGGTTAGGATGTGTTCTCATGCAACGTGGGAAAGTCATAGCCTATGCCTCATGACAACTTAAAAGAGTATGAGAGGAATTATCCTACTCATGATCTAGAGTTAGCGGCAATCGTTTAAGCATGCTTAAAGATATGGAGGCACTATCTATATGGGGAAAAGTGGAGATATATTCGCACCATAAAAGCCTTAAATATTTCTTCACTCAAAAAGAACTCAACATACGGCAATGACGCTGGCTCGAGCTATTGAAAGACTACGACCACACTATTCAATACCATCCGGTAAAGTTTAACGTGGTAGTGACGCATTGAGTAGAAGATCATATCTGAGGAACGAGTGCGATGATGTCAAGTATCGCGACAGAGCCAACTTTAATAGAAAAGTTAAGGTCGCTCAAGCCACCGAATCTTGAGTCGATGCGTATGAAGAAGAAAGTACAAGAAGGAGCTATTCCGGAAGCGAGAATTGATGAAGAAGGAATACTTCGAGTCCACTCTAGACTTTGTGTTCCTAACGACTCTGATTTGAAGTACAAGATTATGATGGAGGCACACAATACACCATTTGCAATCCATCCTGGAAGTACTAAAATGTATCGTGATCTTCGACATACATTTTGGTGGAACAATATGAAGAGAGAGATTGCAAAGTTTATCTCGATGTGTTTAACTTGCCAACGTGTAAAGGCGGAGCATCTAGTACCTAAGGGTCCGTTGCAACCACTTGAGATTCCGAAATGGAAATGGGAACACATTACCATGGATTTCGTTACGGGTCTTCCTACGGTTTCTCAAGGCATCAATGCTATTTGGGTTATTGTTGATAGATTAACCAAATCTGCTTCATTTCTTGCCGACACGGAGACTTATTCCTCGAACGCTTGCTAGTATGTGACGTAAATGAGATTGTGAGGTTGTATGGCATGCTCCTGTATCCATAGTTTCGGATCGTGACCCAAGATTCACTTCAAGATTTTGGGTTAGCTTGCAAAAAGCTATGGGCACGAATTTGCGATTTAGTTCTAAGATACCATCCCCAAACTGGACGGACAATCGAGAGGACTATTCAAACTCTTGAAGATATATTAAGACTCGTGTCCTGAACTTCAAGGGCGATTGGGATAAGTATTTACCATCGGTGGAATTCTCCTACAACAACAGCTATCGTGCAAGTATAGGTGTGGCTCCATTCAAGCATTATATGGACGAAAATGTCGTTCTCCAATATGTTGGGATGAGGTGGGTGAAGCAACATTGTTGGGACTGAAAGTTAAGTACGTATGACTCTCACCGAAAAGATCCAAATGATTCGACAACGATACAAAAGCACACAAGATCGACAAAAGAGTTATGCGGATCTTCATCGAAAGGGACGTGGAATTTAGTGTAGGGGGATCATGTATTATTACGAGTTGCTCCATGGGAAGGAGTTACAAGATTTGGGAAGAGAGGAAAGCTCAAATCCACGATTTATCGTCCATTTCAAATTCTCGACCGAGTAGGAAATGTAGCCTATGACTTGCGTTACCTCCAAGTATGTCTCGTGTTCATAATGTGTTTCACATATCCGTATTTCAGAAATATGTGAAAGACCCAACCACGTTATTGAGTTAGAACCGGACGAGATATAGTCAAGACTTAACGTATGAGGAGGTACCACAAGATCTTGGATAGGAAGGAGCATGTCCCACGCCAAGAAAGGTCATACCACAAGTTAAAGTTTTGTGGAGGAATCATGCTATAGAGGAAATGACCCGGGAATTGGAAACGAAATGAAAGCGAGGTATCCTCACCTTTTCAAACACTGTGTACGTCGTCCAATTTCGAGGACGAAATTTCATAAGGAGGGAGGTTGTAGAGACCTCTAAATTTTTTAAATAAAAGGAATTTCCTTTATTTATTATTTTGAAATAGTAAGGGTTGATTTGATTAATGTGGATAGTTAAGGGTTAAATACGCAAATATTTCAAAATAAGCAAGTGGTTATAAAATATTCATTTTTGTCTGGAATATTCGTTTGGTCGTGGAATATTCAGATGCTTGTTTCAGGGAATATTAAATGCGACGCTAGCAGCCCATGTGTGGGCCCCATAACGGAAAAGCGATTGGATGAGGAAAACGACAAAGTTTGGGTGGTTATAAATAACGGCGTAGTTATTACCAAGTAAGATCGCTTGGAATACCCTGGGTAAAATACGTAATACGATGTCTGGCGTGGCACAAGAAGAGACGCACGGTATTGCATGATTGTTGAATTATTGATCCTTACGTGAAGAAGGCACTACTCAATAATTTTCACAAAGAGTTATTCGCTCAATATTTTATTTTATTGATTCAATAATTGTTGCGTTGATATTTTATATTATTATTGTTTCAATAATTGTCAACTGCATGATTTTTCCCATTATCGATCAATAATTCATATTATTTGAATAATATTATTAGATAACATTATTGGCAATGTCTAGAAAGTTCGCATCTAAGGAGAGGTTTGGTCACCTAATTGCGCGCCAAAGAAGGAGAGATCCTTATTGGAAAGCCTCCTCTTTCCTGGGAACAACTTTCGTTGTCATAAATGTGATTCTCAGAATATTATTTATGAATAATTAATTATTGATTCATATGATAAGGAAATATTTATTTTATATGAATATAAATGATGGATTTATTTATGTGGTTATTAATGAAGGAATTAATGTTTGAGATGTTTTATTTGTATTTTATCTGGATTGGAGGTATTAAAAGATCAAATCGGTGTTATTACAAACTTTATTGTGTGAGTTATAATATTTAATCGTGTTGGATCGTTGTAATTTTTGGATATGTTATACATATATAAGTTGAGTATATGTCCACAAATTTTGAACCGTTAAAAATGAGCGATATAATTTATTATGAATTTTAAGAGGTGACTGATTCGTAAATTAGGTTATAAATGATTTTGGTGGAAAATTCTAGAATTGGTGGGCCCCACTTTTGGTTGGTGAGAAATGTGCTCAATTGAATTTTCAAATGTGGTGGGTGGAAATAGTAGTGAGTAAAGCCATCGGGTTCAGTGTTAAGTCTGCTTGCAAGTCTTAACATTTTCCTATAAATAGAGAAGCTAAGTTAAATTGAAAATCACACCGTAAACAAAGTTTTCTCTTTCTCTCTCTATATTATTATCGAGCGTATTTTGTGAGTATTTAGATACTTTGAGAGTTCTTTATTCAAGATAAGTTTCATTCAAAGATCACTTCCGACCTTTCCTTCCGGCAAGTCGATTCTTTGAGGTAAGGGATATTATTTTTTTTCAGAATGATATTATTTCTTCATATCATTATCTACCAAATGTTGATCTCAAGTTTTTATCAAATTTGAAATTTTTTCATGCTCGGGGTTACTATTCATGAGTTACTATTCACGAAGTTACTATTCATGAGTTACTATTCACGAAGTTACTATTCACGAGTACTATTCATGAAGCGTGAAAATGTTTTTTTTTGGAATTTCTATCTTTTGGTGTTCTGAGTTACTATTCACGATACTCACGAACTGACACTATTCACGATATCTGACACTATTCATCGAAAAATAAAATTTCTTCTTTTCGTCCAAAATATCTATTCGGATACTAGCTTTGATTGATCCATGTTTTGATCATTCTTGAATTTTACACCACTATGATTATTTTTGAGGTATTGTTGGACATGGATAAAACAAAGTACTAATCCTTAATCCTTAATCCTTGTCATTTTGTTTCACCGGATTCGTTCTTTAAAAATATTTTCATCATCCTCGCCTTAAATGATGATATTATTGAATATCTTTGGCCTGTAGTGCAAAGATGAATGATTTCTGAAGAATATCTTTGGCCTGTAGTGCAAAGATGAACAGGTGTTTAAATGAACATGACCGACTGATGAATATCTTTGGCCTTTAGTGCAAAGATGAACATGTGTTGAGATGAACATGACCGATTGATGAATATCTTTGGCCTGTAGTGCAAAGATGAATATTTGATTTGAGATGAATATTGATTGATGTTACAGGGATAAAATATTGATGATGGACTGTTAAATTCATAGATTATAGTAGATTTCATTCTCTACGTAACTCTTCTATGAATTATTATTTTCACTGCGAATATTGATCCGAAACTTGTTGTCTATTGTATTCTATCGATTTTTCCTGTTGGAGACTAACGATAATTTGTTGTATATTATCTTTAGTCATAGTATTCTTTTCTTGAGCTAGTTGAGCTCACCACTTTTCCTTTTTGTTCCATTCTTCTTAGGAGGCGAGAATATAGCAAGTACGCAGCCTGGGGTATGGAATGAAGGTTTTAGAAAGGATTGTTTAGTAGTCCTCACCATTTTGTAAAATAATGTATCAATAAATGTGATGAGGATTTATTTGAGTATAGATATTGTCTGAAGATAATATTTGTATTTAAACTCACGCTTTTTTCTTGTTGTGATAATAAAGTTGTAGTTGTTTACGTACCATGTATTTGGCGACTCGTAAATGGGTGATGTATACCTATTTTGGGGCGCCACAAAACATATGGGTGGCTAATGTTGATCAAAGGAAGGAACAAAACCCCTTTGGATTCAAGTTGACGCGCGAAAGGATTTGGAGGTGAACTTGTACGAGGAAGCTCGATCTTCAGGGTATGATTTTATTCTTTATCTTTTCGCTTAATTAATAATTGTGCGTAAAGGGGTGATCCGGTATATGGTTTGTAAATTTTTAAACTCGATTTTACTCGCTCGCACTTTTTGCAATTTGATTGCGTTCAAGAATATTACAAACCTAATAAGCCGGGCATCGAGCCAAACCTTTATCGCGAATTATTAATTATTCGATTTGATATGTATGTTGATATGTGTTTAGAACAATTTAATTGGGCATAATTTAATTGTATAAAATTTATTAAAAAAAAAAAAAATGGCGATTTTTTTTTTAAAGGAATGCCCAGGATTCGTGAGTCACGCTGCAAATAAAAAAAAAATGGCAATTTTTTTTTTAAAAAAGGAATTTCGGTCCAGGAGCTTAAAATGGCCTCACGCAAATCTAAAAAAGTCATATATGTTATATATTATATTATATATATATATATATATATATATAGTTATATATATATATATACTATATATATATTTTCATGTGGTCACGGCTTGTTTTCCAGGATATCTTGTTCGGTTTTTTTTTTTTTATTGCCAAATGATAATAACGAGTGGGCCACGTCAAGATACAAAAAGGATGCATTTGCTTTTATATATATATATATATAATACTATATATATGATAACCGTATTATATATATAAAATATATTCTTAATTATTTTATAATTAAAATAAATATTTATTTTAATCTTAAAATATAAAGTTTATTTTAATTTTAAAATCAAATTTCATGCTAACTAATTAGAGTTGGAATTGGATTTCATGATAACTAATTGGAGTTGAAATTGTATTCCATCTTTCCTTAAATAAAGGAGTTTATTTAGATATGAAATTAGATTTCTATTATTCAAAATAAAAGAGTTTATTTGTGAATTGGAAAGAGAATCCTAATTTCCTTAAATAAAGGAGTTTATTTAGATATGAAATAAGATTTCATATTATTCAAAATAAAGGAGTTTATTTGTGAATAGGAAAAGAATTCGTGTTTCCTTTAATAATTTTTTTTTTTGACATGGAATTGGATTCCATAATTAATTAAAATAAAGGAGTTTATTTTGATTAAAGATTTTGATTAAAATAAAATAGTTTATTTTATTCAAAATTGGATAAATTAAAATAAAATAGTTTTATTTTGATTTAAATTTGGATTAAAATAAAGGAGTTTATTTTGATTCAAAAATAGATTTTATACTAACTAAATTTGCCCATTAAATGATATCAATATATATATTAAATGTTTATTATTTATAAGATGAATGTTATTTATTGATACATATGGTGATGTGTATGATAATAAATGGGATTGATTATGGACTATCGACCAATGCGATTGAATTTTATTTTAGTTGGATACGTGAATGTATGGGTTTTATTAAATGGGTTCACAGTACTCGCCTTCTCTAATTTTTCTTAATGTAAATTCTATTCCCTTCTATGTACTTCCCTCGATCACGATCAAGGTTTCTATTTATTTTAAATAGTTTTGTAATAGGAATAGTTAGAATTAATTTTGAAGAATTGGAGATCAAGGAACAAGGAGCTTGAAGACCCGTTTGTGATGGAGCCCGTTTTAAATGTAATAGTTATATTTAAATATTATTTCTTGCACCCCTGTGGGTTTGACCTTTTGGTTCACTTGGTGGCTCTAGTGAACTAAACTAGAATAAAAGTCCATAATCAATTCGGGTAGAATATAAGATTCTATATGTGCATGCTATACTATATATATTATATATTATGCAAACATGCTTCAGATGTTCATTAATATACGCGTATTTTATATATATATGTGCAATGCACGCTAAACAAGATGAGAAAAATTAATAACAAACCCCTCAATTTTTTATATTAAGTCCTAAGCGTTCAAAGATATTTGGAATATCGAACGTCGCTTTCTAGCATGATAAAATTAATAGAGTATTAAATATTTAATATGAGTTTGTTGTGTCACCACAAGGCAAGTATTAAGTATTTAAGATGTTAATCTATCACATTTGATGCTTATAAAGAAAATTGAACAATATTGTTTTATCAGTGTCACCACAAGGATGATATTTTTCTTTTTTGAATATATGGAGTGCTAGGTTGGACTTAACTTGGATAATTTTGATTCTGGATGTGCCACCACTTGATCAAAATAATCTAAGAGGCAAAAGAAAAAAGAGTTGCATAGTTGATGTAATTGACAAAAGTCGTCTACCTATTTATTTATATATAGTTTGTTGTGTCACCACAAGGCTATATACATTTGAAATGGGATCCTTATTCTCACTAGCAAATCTTTAATCAGATTTTGCGAACTATATAAGTGAGGTAATATAGTTTGAAGAAAATAGTGGGAGATACCAATTTAAAACAAGACCTAAATTATTTTGGTAATTAATAAAAGAATGTATGTTAAAATGTTGTTAATTACAAATTCATTTACTGAAATTTTACAATGTCTAAAATTACTATCACTGCGAATGATATTAGATGCTAAATTAATCGAACCGAATTAAATCTGATTGGTTAAGGAATTTGAGAATAGTTCTCATGCATAGTGAAAAAGCTATCTTATGTCCTAAATACGCCTTATCCTCAAGAATGGTTGTAGACAATGCCTCCGAGGAAGACATTGCTACTTTTAGAAAGTGGCAAGATGATGCACAGATTGGCTCAATGCATCATGCTCGCATCTACGAGTAACGAGCTTCAAATACAAGCGTATGAAACTATGGATGCTTCTACTATATTCCCGCACATCAAGTAGTTGATGGTGAGGAAAGTAGGGCCGATAGATATCGATATCTAAGGAGCTCTTCCGATCTAGAATGACTAATGACACTACAAAGATGAATAAAAAGTCCTTAACATAATCAATTTGATTGATCAATTAGGACAATGGATTTTGTCATGGATGGAGAGTTGAGCCAAGATTTGATCTTGCACTCACTCCCGGACTCCTTTCACAATTGTTGTGAATTTTTCATATAAATAAGCTAGATATCAGTCTCGCTGATTTGCTTAACAAATTGAAAAATGTTGAGAGTCAATTTCCAACCAAGAAAGATCAAGTCTTACTGGTAGGGGCCAAAGGATCTTCTGAAAGAAGAACGATTCAAAGAAGGTAAAAAGAAAGGCAAAAACAAAGGATAATAAGAACAAAATCGATATCACGGATAGCAAAGGAGTTTGCTTCCACCGCAATAAGCCCGACACTAGAAAGAAATCATGAGAAGCATCTTGCAGAGGCTAACCAAAGAAGCTTAGTGAAGTTTCTACATAATACGCTTTTTGTTCATGATTGAAATAAATTTTCTTTTAAGTCAAGGTTCTACTGGGTATTGGATACCAACTTTGGTTATCATAAATATAGATTTATGAAAGGACCAAATGTAAGTAGAAAGCTAAACAAATATAAGTAATCCTATGTGGGGAAATGAAGCAAAGGTTGCAACATTAGCCATAGAAACTTATAGTTTAGCAGATCGCCTACCGCAAATCTATTAAGTCAATAAGTTGTTAATGTATTCCAGCCTCGTTGAAAACATTATTTCCATTTTATTGTTGGACAATGAAATCTTTAGTATTATAATTAAGAACAGTTGTTGTTCTATTTATAATAATAATGTCTTGTATAGAACTGGAATATTACTTAATAAATTTTGTATACTTGACTTACGTGAAAAATATATTTTGCAAATTGAACAAACTAGTATAAGAAAAGGAGATGATCATTCAAAGAGTTGAATGTGTGTATTTGTTGAAATACAAGTGTGAATTATTCAAAGGTTCAAAGAATTCAGAAGTGAAACAAATTGGCAATGTATTAAGATTCTTTGATTAGATCAAGGAATAAATACTTGTGCAATAAGTTTCTAGATCATCTCAAATGGTTTTCTCATAATGGACACATCCTGATACGCAATAATTGATTGATGTATTTGAATGGAAAAATCGTACCTTGTTGGACATGGTGCGGTCCAAAATGATTTTACCGACATTCCAATATCCTTTTGGGATAATGTCCTAGAAATGGCTACATATCTACGAAAAGGTAACCTCAAAAATCCGGCCCCAAGACTCTATAAAAGTTATGGACAGGGAGGATTCCTAATCTTAAGTATGTTAAGATAAGGGGTTGTCCAACTTATGTGAAACGGTTTCAATGGATAAGCTTGGGACAAGATTTGACAAATACATATTTGTGGGACATCCTAAAGTAAGTTTAGGGTATATGCTCTATAATCCTACATAGCAAAAGGTGTTTATTGCGAAACACCCTGCCTTCTAAGATAAAGGTGTTTATCATTAAAAGGGGCTAGTGGGAGGATAATAGATCTTGAAGAGTTCAAGAACCACAAAACACTATAAGTCAAATAAGAGGAACTCAGTAGATAGACTATTATACCACAAATCAATCGTAAATCTGAATAGTACCAAAGATACCTAGGAGGTATGGATTCATCATGGATGATGATGATGAGGTACACATCATAGAAGATGATGATCCATTACATCGATGAGGTAAGACTTCTAGTGTGTATAAAAGGGTCATTGGGGCGTCGTGACATTCCTAGTATTATATGTTGATATACTACGGATAAGGAATGACATACCAATGCTACAATCAAGAAAGATAAAATTGTCTAAACATTCCTCCATGAATGATTTGGAAGAGTATCTTAATTGGGGATATAAATCTATATAGATAGATTTAAGAGGATGCTCGACTTAACCCAAGAACGATATTCATTTGATGTTAAAGTCGTTTAGCATGGCAAACTCCAAGAGATGTCTCATGTTGATGAGCCATGGAGTGTATCTCTTAATAGTCCCCATAGACTCCAAAGAAGAGAGATTGCATGAGTGACAATCATGTATGCAATGAAATGTACGAGACCTCGATGTCGATCACCATATTCGAGAAGATCACCGTAAGATGTTGAAAACATCTTAAAGTTCTTAACCCAGGCACTAAGGATGTGAGATATATGGTGGGTCCAGATTAAAACTAGAGGGCTTTACTGACTCAAGTTTTCGATGCACCAAGACGACTAGAAAATCCACTTTAAGGTAAAGTGTTACCTTGAATAAAGGTGTAGTGAATTGAAAGGTTCCAAACAAAGAAAGAGTTGCCGGGTTTAGTGATAAAGACAAAGTATATAGCTATAAATGAAGTCGCAAGTTGATTGTTTGGATTAAAAGTTCATTACGTAAACTAGGAATAGTTCCTAAGTCTCATCTTGGATCTAAACATGTGTTGTGGCACTTTCATTTGATTATTAGAATCATTGAAAGATGGGAAATCACTATAGAGATAGTGGACTCTCATGAACAACATTACATATCCATTAACTAAAGCTTATCCAACAAACAGGATAATCGCCACTTAGAGAAGAAGAGTATAAGATACAATGGCGATTGGCTTTAATGCAAGTGGGAGATTGAAAGTAATATACACACAAGCCAATCATGTTTGATGATAAAGCATATACTTTGTAACAATCTTATTCATTTATTAATAAAAAGTATTAATTTATTAAAGGCTTTTAATTATCTACACGATGTCGTTTTATAATATGTGATAAACCCATAGTTTTAAGCAATGCTTTTAGAATAATGATGATGATCATTCTAATGAGATCTAAATTCTTAGAAAGCTTAAAACTAAAATAGTTCCCAATCATTGGATTACTAAATTGGGGATTAGTGAATCCGGATAGATTGGGTACATACGTTAACTTTGCTTATCGGATGAGGATGATTGATCTCACGATCATTTGTGTGGAGACACTAAAGCAAGTATGTAGGTGCTTATTAGAGAATAAGTTCAATTTGACGTGGCTCGCTAAGGAATACCTAATGGAGTTTTATTTGCTGTCGAATAGGAATTCTCAGAGTGATAGTAAGACAAGTAATCCTTGGACTTGAGATCATCATAGTATCTTGTGTATGATGAGTTATACTTTGACTTATTCCTTAAGACCCTTAGGGTATATCAAAGGGTATGTTTGGGTATAATAAGTTGTATATGGAGATAATGTATGATCAATAAAGAATCTACCACTTAATAAAAGAAGAGAAATGTCCTATGTGATTCGATAAATGACAACCCAAAGAGTCCTCGGCAAGGCAAAATGAAATTAGAAAGGAGTTTCTAATTTGCATTATTTGAGTTGTGCATTTAAGGATCGAAATACATATAATTAAATAAAATAAGACTTGACAAAGAATTCCATGTCTTATATTTAATTGGGACATCAGATGGAAGGATTGAATTGTACGGTAACTATTTACTCAAAGGTTCTTTAATGATTAATGTTGAAATCTATATTATCCGGAAAGTCGCTTGATCGCTAGGAGAGCTTATCCCTATCAGAGAATAAATATTATTTATTTAAATAAATTAATTATTTAATTTATTTATTTAAATAAGATTAGAATTATTCTAATTGATTTATTCACAACCGGGTTTAATATATGGAGAACCTAAAGGGTCACACATAAAAGGAAGAATAATTATTTAAGAAGTTAATGACATAATCGTAATAATATGTTAAGTATATTTAATTTAATCTATGGTGATAGAATAAATTAAATAGCTTAATATTTATTATTTAATATTTTAGAAATATTAAATATAAATTAATAAGAGGAGTCTTATTAATATTATTACAATTATTATTATTTTAATTTCTAAAAGAGTTTAGGAATTAATTTAATATAAGTACTCTCATTTATTCTTAATTGGATTAGGAAGTTAAATTAATTAAAAGAGTTTAATTAATTATCCCTAATAAGATTAGGGAGCTTAATTAATTAAAAGAATTTAATTAATTAAATAAATCCCAATTCCTTAATTGTTAAGGCGGGCCCACATCTATAAATAAGAGGAGTCTTATTATGGGTGGTGGGGTTGTTGACTTTTTACAACGCATTTACATAATTCCAATTTGTTGGAGAGTACGCTTTCTATAGAGATAGAAAACTAGGGTTTGAGCCAATATCCTTCTTCTTGAATCATTATTATTCCTTGGTGGATCACCTCTGAGAGGCCAAACATATGGGTGGTAACGTTGATCAAAGGAAGGAACAAAACCCGGTGATTCAAGTTGGACTCGAAAGGATTTGGAGGTGAACTTGTACCGAGGAAGCTCGATCTTCAAGGGTATGATTTTATTCCTTATCTTTTCGTTTAATTAATAATTGTGCATAAAGGGTGATCCGGGTATATGGTTTGTAAATTTTTTAAACTCTGATTTTACTCGCTTCCGCACTTTTTGCAATTTGATTGCGTTCAAGAATATTACAAACCTAACACATGCAAAATCGCATTTAGGAGACTCGTGTTCAATATACGAGGAGGAAATGATAGCAATTCACGGGTTGTTATAGCCAAGCGCTTCAAAGAGTTGGGACCACGAAATTTAAGGGAAAGCCAGATTCGATCACGGCGGAAACATGGGTCAAGCAAATTACCAAGATATTCGATGTCTTGGGATGCACGGAGGAACGAAGGTTCCATTCGCCACCTTTATGTTCCGTGGCGAAAGCGTACTCACTGGGTGGGAGTCTCGTGAAGCGTACTCCATCCAAATACGCACTCAAAGCATGTCTTGGGAGACATTTCAGAAACTATTTAATGACAAATACTTTCCTCGAAAGTGTTCGTCATATGAAGAAAGTGGAGTTTATTAGACTGGAGCAGAATAACATGACGGTGTCTCAGTACGAGGCAAAGTTTGCAGAGTTATCCAAGTTTGCACCTCATTTGGTGGAGAATGAGGAACGTATGACGCGGATGTTTCTGAGAGGTTTGAAACTCGGCATACGACAATATCTCATTTCTCATAAACTTTCTCTTTATTCAGATGTTGTAAACAGTGCTTAATTATTAGAGCGAGATAACGAGTACGGTCAACCGAGGGACCACAACCAGGATAATACCAGAGATAGCAGTCAACAAAACAACGATAACCAGCGGAGAAAGAAAAAGACGGACAAAAATGGTAACCACTCTGGTGGTAATCATGGCCATGAAAATAGAAGAAGCGAGTCAGGAGGAGATTTTAAAAAGAGGAGATTTAACAACGACCATGTGAAGACGACAAAGTTAAAGCAAGAATCGGTTCTAAGGAGGAGAACGCGACCACCGGTTATATCTTAAATGCGGGGAAAGAGGGACATATCACCCAAACCGCCTGACAATACCAAGGTATGCTATAATTGTGGAAAGGAAGGACATATCGCTCGAGATCAGATGATAATGATAAACATAGTTCAATGGGGACGGTGACTCAAAAGATCGTTCCTTAAAAAGTCAAAGTCAACGGTTCTGGAAGAGCGTTTGTTGTGATCCGATCAAAATGCGAGGAACCCAAACGAGGTGATCACGGTAAGCTATTTATAAATTCTTGCGAAGTTTATACCTTACTTGATACTGCAGACTACCCATTCATTTATCTCTCCTCGCTTGTGCTCAACGCTTAAACTTGACTCGGAGAAATTAGACTTTGACCTTATCTCATCCGGATTGAGGTATTAAAAGATCAAATTAATTGTTCTTACGACTTTATTGTGTGAGTTATAATTTTTAATCGTAGTTGGATCGTTGTAATTTTGGATATTTTATACATATATAAGTTGAGTATATGTTCACAAATTTTGAACCGTTAAAAAAGAACGAATGATTTGTTATGAATTTTAAGAAGTGACTGATTCGGAAATTAGGTTTATAAATGATTTTGGTGGAAAATTTTAGAAATGGGTGGGCCCCACTTTTGGTTGTTGGGGAAGATGTCTGATTTTTGGTGGGTGGAATAGTAGCAGGTAAAGCCATCAGATAGCAGGTCAAGTCTGCTTCAGCGTGCTAACATTTTCCTATAAATAGAGGTCTAAGTTAGAATTGAAAATCACACAAGAATTCATAAGTTTTCTCTCTTTTTCTCTCTAGATTATCGAGTGTATTTTATGAGTATTTAGATACTAGGTGAGTTGTTATTCATCAGTGCAAGTTTCCTTCAAAAATATCCCGATATCCAATCGAAGTCTTTGCTTCTTTTGAGGTAAGGGATAGTAAAGGATTTTAAGGGTTGTTATGTTTTTTCGGTTTAAGTAATTTTTCTCGACCTTCAAAAATTCTGGAAAAATTTGAAATGATAATTTGATGAGTTTTTTTGATTGTGTCCAAAAATGGCGATTTTTGGATGTATAGATTAAGATTTGTGAATTTTATGAGAAAAGACTATTTTAAAAGTAACCCCTTATAACTCCTTGTGGTTAACTCCAAAATTGGTGAAATTTTTATTAGGAGTACATGTATATGATAGAAGTATACTCTGTAAATTTTGGAATTTTTGAATAAAAGTACAATTTTTGATAAATATCTAAATATTCGGCTATTTTGACCATATGAAAAATAGTAAATGATTTTTAAACATTCTAAGAAAAATATATGTTCAATATAAGACTATATTCTACTAAATCTCAGAAAAGAAAATTTGTTTGTAGTGATTCGGTATTTTTCATGAAAATGGACTAGTTATGAGTAAATGAATTAAATATGTTTGGTGAAGGAAGAAAATTGGAAAATATGATTTTATGCTTGAGAATCATATATGAGGTATATGCAGATTTTTTATGAGGTTTTGGTTATTGGTGATGAAATCTTATGAGTTTGGCATTTTAGGATAATTAAATGCATTATTTAGTAAAGTGTAAACACTTAAAATAAATTGTTTATAAGTTTAAGAAATTTTATTCTTTCAATATCATTATACCGAAATATTGGTATGGATTTTATTGTGAAATTTTTACCTTTTTCATGTCGGGGTTACTATTCACGAGTTACTATTCACAACAAAATTGGTTTCTTTTTCTGACCAAATCATCGTTGATTTATGAATCTTACTCTTGAGATTAAATCTATATGTTGTTTATATTATTTTTATTATCATATATAACATTTTTATAACTCTGGTGATGAAATTTCTCTTTGACTTGAGTGTAAAGATAGGTAGATTTTTTGGTATAATCATGACTATGGGTTCTCTTTGGCCAGTAGTGCAAAGTTGAATTATTGACTGGTATGATCATGACCATTGAATTTATAATTGAATATCTTTAGCTTAAGTGCAAAGGTGAATTGATCAACATAGTTATAATTATTGTTTATATAAATTCAAAATGATTATATATTTCTTTGAGATAATAATATATTTGGCTTTATGTCTGCAAATATGAATCTGTTGATGAATATATTTGGCTGCGATTGCAAATATGAATCGTTGAGGAATATCTTTGGCTGTGGTGCAAAGATGAATTGTTGATGAATATCTTTGGCCCGTAGTCAAAGATGACATGTTGTTGAATATCTTTGGCCAGTAGTGCAAAGATGAACTGTTGACGAATATATTTGGTCGTAGTGCAAAGATAAAGTTATTAATAGAAAATGTGATTTGGTGTAACCATGATCTTTGATATTTCAGGTAAAGATAGGTGATGAAAATTATCTTCGTCCTGGATGAGAAGAGGAATTTAGAACTACAATTATGATTATGAGTTATTCATATGATTGTGGTCCAGAATTATTGATTGATGTTACAGGGATAAAACATTGTTGGTGGATTTTTAACATGGAGAAGATAATAGACTTTATAGTCTATTTGACTCTTCTAATGGATTGCTCGTTCCGCTGGAACTATGGTTGAAATTTTTATCATCTACCATATGTTCTAAATCTCTGATTTATTATTGATGAAGGCTATTGATAATTTAATTATCTTTAGTCATGATATTCATCTTGAGCTAGTTGTCACACCCTTCTGCTTCAAAATTCCTTTCAGAAATACGAGTGTGTATTTGGGTCGAGCGGGGGTAACAGGGGAATAGAACGGTGGTCATCATTTAGTAGTTATATTTGATGAATCCAATAGGGTGAGGCGAACCCAACGTTGGAAGGGTTTTGCCACTATCATATAAGATGTCTAATGACATACAACCTCATGTCATCATAAGACAGAGTTGTGCACATCCACTTACTGAGTATATCTACGAGCACTACCTATATAATCTTTGTCAGGAATAAACATGTGAATGATATTCCTATTTAATATATGATTTGATTATGATATATATAAATGAATGAATATGCAAGTATGCTTGCATGAAGAAAAGTTGTAAAGTCCTTTGATAGATAATAGAAATATATGTACAAGGACTTAGAATGAATTGATCAAATATGTTAGGTTGATCCTACATAAGTAAAACAGTTTTGTAAAGTCCTTAAAAAGAAATGATGTACAAGGACTATAAATATAGAAATATCAAGCATGTTAGGTTGATCTTATGATGTAATAGATAGGCTAGTCTGATCGTCGAGCACTGCGCCAGAAGTCGTAGTCTTCCAGGTGAGTCAAGGTTAACTCGGGAGCTATCGAGGCAGAATAGGAGTATGCAAGATAGTAGATCTCGGAGTTCGTAGACTGCCAGGGGAAACGAAGAAGGATCGTAGTGTATCGAGAAGAGATTCCTCGGGATCGTAGTGTGCTGAGGAAGTCATGTTCAAAATCATAGAGACAGCCTGCCTAAGAGCCGAACGATCATATGCCAAAGCCGAGTCCGAAACGTAGACTACACTCAGAGTCGTAGAGCCTAGTGATGCCGAAGCCAAGTCAAGGATCGTAGACTACACTCTGAGTTCGTAGAGTCCATTGAGTGCATACAGAGATCGTAGTCGGGCAAGATCAGATGAAGACAACAAGCACAAGGCAGAAATCATAGAGTGTCAAGATCTGATCTCAGGATCGTAGTGTCGGCACGACCCAAAGTTGAATCGTGAGAGTGCGTAAACTACGACTCCAACAGAAGTGCTCACAATGCCAAGTCAGAATCATAGAGCAGATACGGTTCTCAAAGAATGAGCACTCCTAGAATATCCAAAGGTACGAAGCCTCTGGTTGGCACTGCAGAGATGCAATCCACAGTAAGGGAACCAGAGAGCACTCAACGAATGACATGCAGGCTAGCAGAAGAAGTAAGCACCAATCCAATCAGCATCAAGATTGAGTTGAAAGGCCATTCGTGATGAAGTCTTCCACAAGATGATTTAAAGAAGACTTCAGCAGCTGATTAAGGAAAAGTCAGCTAATGCAGTTGCTGTCAAGAGAACAAAAGACAACGATCTTGGAAGCAACCAGGATCGTAGTGTTTGTCAGACAAAGAAAGAACTGATGGAAGGTGAACCGAGATATCGGTGGTCGACCAAGAGCAAGGCTAAAGTGATTAAGTCGTGGTCGATTCATTGATGATAAGTGAAGCGAAGATTACCAGAGAAAGCAAGTTGGACGCGCCACAAATCAAGTGTCTTGATATTCGTAAAGGACCGAGCAAGGAATTAGGCCATCAGTATCTGAGAACAGTCGAAGCAAACAGAAGTATTAAAGCACTGCACAATACAAGGAAGATGTGTTCTACATTGAAGATCCAATCAACACTCTTCAGGATCGTAGTGTTAACTCTACTAAGTCAACGAGCAACACGCAGCAAGACACTACGATCAGGTCCCTGAAGACGTGCATCAGAATTGTAGAGTTCGGATACACCAAGACCAAGCATTAGCAACCAGTTCAATCAAGGGTAATATTCGGACAAGTGCTTATTGAGAGCATCGATGTAAAAGGACAACCTTTGATCAAGAAATCAGAAGAAATAAAGTCTTCAACCTGCCCAAGATAGTAAAGTGATACATCTGACAGGGTAGGTGAAACAGTAGACTGCAGAGTCAGAAAAAAGTATGTCATGTCACATCAAGCAGTTTACCTCAAAGATTGAATAACTTCCAACGGCTACTTTCTAACGGAAGGATTGGGAAGGTGTATAAATGTAAAAGAGCTTCAAAGATCAAAGGTTGCTGGAGTTGTGAGTTTTGGAGAGAAGGTGGAGTGATCTAATCAAGTGATAGTGAGTCCAAAGGCTCACTCTACGATCCATCAAGAACACTCAGAAGTCCGATCAAGCAAGAAGTAGAAGTGTGAGTTCTACTATGTAGAAGTGAGAGTTCTACTACATGAAGAGTGTTCTGAACTGCCGAGAGAAAGAAGAGCATCATGCCATCTGGATGTCCATCATGGGAAGACTCTAAGTACAATAGAGAAGAGCCTACAATCGACTTTTGCAAGAAGTCCATCATGGGAAGGCATCGAGGAGCAAGGGGAGATCACAAAAGCCATCTTGGTGACAAGCATGAAAAAGTTTCTAAGTACTAATGTAAGAGCTTACGATCATCTTAGAAGCCTCTCATGTGCAGCCATCAAGTACCAAGAAGAATGATCTTCAAGGCAGTTCATCAAGGGGTCATCCGGAGTAGTTGAGCAACCTAAGAAGCTAAGCATCATGCAATACTCAACAGCTCTTCAAGGATGATCAAGCCAAGCTGCTAAGGATAGAAGATGTTCAGAGCATGAAGACATCTTAGCAGCTCAGAACCGACTCCAACAACAACAAACAAACAACTCAACGAAGCCAGGGCCTGAGGGGTCCTTGTCCAGAGGGACTAAATGAAGCAAGGCCAATAAGGTCCTTGTCCGGAAGGACTAAACAAAGCAAGGCCAAAGGGTCCTTGTCCAAAGGGACTAAATGAAGTTCCAAGCCTGCTGGCCTTGAAGAGTTCCTAGGGAACTAGAAAAGTCCCAAGGCTGCTGGCCTTGAAGAGTTCTTAGTGAATCAAGTCCCAAGGTCAGCGGCCTCAAGGAATCGTAGATTGTGGTGTTGCCCTTCCTTGGTGGAAATCCTCGCTAGTTGAAAGCGGAAGAGTGGATTAGGAGCTTGAGTCTCTGAACCACTTAAAACCCCTTGTGTCTTTTACATTATGTCATTTATATTATGTCTATAACTGCTATAACTGCTATGTATGTTCTAACTGCTTACAACTAAACTAACCCAACGAACAATGTATGCATGATTACGAATATTTCAATGAAGGGGAATCTTTTACTTATTCCGCTGTGCTTGAAAAGATTCTTATGTTTGTCATATACTTAAATATGAACAATACAACATAAACCAGAAAAGTATTTGAAATAAAAAGGATCTATTCAACCTCTCCTTCTAGATCTATTGTGCCCTCTGGGAACTAACAATCTTGGTGTTTGTTTGAAGTATAATTCTCAATTAGAGACAGTGGAGATAATGATATGTCAAGAGAAGACTCACCATTGGAAAGAATATGATAGTAATCTTCTCGCTTTTTCTTTTGGGTCTATTAATCAACCACGAGGATAATTTTGTGGCCATATGATATCTATTATAACCTAGCACGCACGGCCTCCCATGTGCACGAAGGTTTCTCTTAAGCACTTCCCAAAGATTCTAATTTCTAAAACAGTTTTGGACTATACCTTTATGTAAGGTGCCATTGTGACGTGTTATCCAAGGTTGGGATGTGAGTCACAGTTGGTATATATTTGTATCAAAACTCACAGCATATGTGTTGTTGTATTCTGCACGATAATTGTTGTAATAAAGTTGTAGTTGTTTTCTGTACCATGTATTTGGCGACTCAGAATAGGTTGGGTGGATTGGACCTATTTTGGGAATGTCACATCGACGGAATATTCGGTCGAGATTAAGATAAGGTCGACTGAATTCTATCCGTCGAGAATATTCTGTCGAGTCTAAAACTGCCACCTGGCATCCCATAAAAAAAGAGAAGGGGCTTAATCTCGACAGAATTCCGTCGAGGATAGTGTTATTCCATCGAGGTTATCCCTTTTTTAAAAAATATTTATACTGTTTTCGCAATATCCAGGATAATAACCTACATTTTTTGTACCTGTAAACCTATTTTTTTTTCCAACAGCACATAAAACATAATTATTATAATCCAAGGCCAACAATAATAATATTTCCAAGGCCAACATGAATATGAATTACCAAGGCCAACTAATGAGTTACAATAATATCTTAATTGGTCATAAATTTGTAATATATTGTTTATTATAATATCTTTAAAATATATTACAATTTTTATGACCAATATTGCACTAGGATGGACCTTAATTTTGTGTTTATGAATTTGAAGAGAGAAGGAAAAAAAATTATGGGAGCAAAGAGAAGAGGAAAGAACGGAAATGTACTCTCTCCATGTATTTATGAGTTTCATAATGAAATTTTAATTTTAATAAGTATAATTTATACATATATTAAAAAAAAATAGAAAGAGTATGAAATTCTAAGTTTATCCTTACTAGCCTCAAAAAATTATAAGTACTTTTATTTTTTTATACTAAAAAATCCAATGACATATTTACCATTCACGTGATATATTTTATCTCATCTTTTTGGAAATAAAAAATTTATACATTTAGTTATCCTTTTGGGAACGGATGGAGTATATTACTATTTTACCCTTTTATGCTTGGTTTGAGAATATTATAAATATAATTTTAGTATTTTAATATATAATAAGAGCATGTTCAACGGGGACTTATAAGTTGATCATTTGTTTGGTAATGACTTATTTTCTACTTATAAATTTATTTTTAAGTCAAAAATATAAGCAAGTATTTGTAACTTATTTTAAAATGACTTATAAGTCATTTTAAAATAAGTTAATTGACCAAATATAATGTATATTTTGCTCCTCTTTTCATTAATGTACTTTTTAATAATCGTTACATTTGATTTTTACTTATAAGCAATTAAGAGCTAACCACCCTCATAACTTGTTTAAACTTAATTTATAACTTATAAGTCAAATTGATGCCTAACGCTTCTACTTATAAGTTAACTTTTATTTTAATTTTAAGTCATTTTAAAATAAGTCGTTGTCGAACGGGCTCGAGTCTTTAGTAAATTTCCTTTTAAATCCTTCCCACTTCATAGAAAATTTGTTCAAAATTTATTTCCTTCTCTTATTTTCTCCTAAAAAAACGTACAATAAAGAAACTTCTAATATATTTTAGAAATTTATCTCATTCTCCTTTTTTTTCTTTTCTTTTTTCCTATTCTTTTTTTTAAAACTAAACAACGTGTGTAAGTTTAAAATATAAAGAAAAGAAAAGATAAAAGATTATGAGAGATTTGGTGTAAAAAATTTCTCAAATTTTTCTACCCAAATCAAGAGGAAAATGATGAGGCTTCTTATAATGATGAGGCTTATTAAATATTATTGACTTACAATAATTTATTCTCTATATACACATTTCAATTTCAAATAGAAGGGAAGAGAGAGCTTCTCAAAGAAAGGGCATTGAGAAATGGGAAGAAAGGGATATTATTGTGGAATAGCTTTCAGATCATCCATTTTGCAAATCAAACACTCACCAGGTACTACATCTTCTCTCCTACATTCCTACTACTTTAATCTTCCTTTTTTCTTACTCCATCATCTCCCACTTCATACTTCTCCAATCTTAACAAAACCTAATCCTAATCCTAATCCCCTTCCTCGTACAAAACTACAGCAATTACTTCAACAGAAATGCAAATCTGGGTTTGATAAGCCCCAAGATGCTCTTCTTCTGTTCGATTCTATGCTCCAAATGCGATCCCTCCCTTCTGTCATCAATTTCACTCAATTATTAGCTGCTTTGGTCAAAATGAAACTTTACTCAACTGTTGTCTCTCTTTTTAAAGATATGTGCGCTTTAAGCATTCCAGTTAATGTATATACTATTACCACGGTGATAAACTGTTGTTGTCACTTGAATCGTGTCGATTATGGGTTTTCTATGTTGGGTGGGATCTTCAAGCGTGGTTTTGTTTCGGATGTCTTTACCTACACTACTCTCATAAGGGGCTCTTTCGTAAAAAAACAAGTTTCGGAGGCGGAGGAATTGTTCAAGAAGTTGTTAAGGGAAAAAGAGATTGAACCTTCAGAGTTATATGTACGGACCATTATCAATGGGCTTTCAGAAAACAGCAACACTTCTGTACCATCGTGTTGCTTTCAAGATAATGGAAAAAGGTGGTTGTGAACCTAATCATCAGTAGTTTATAACACCATCATTGATGGTTTATGCAAGGATAAACTAGTAGATGATGCTTTGGATCTTTTCTCCGAAATGATTAAGAAAGGCATACCACCGAGTATTATAACTTACAATTCATTACTTGTGGTCTATGTAACTTGGGTCGATGGGGAGAGACTAAGCAAATATTAAGTGATATGGATGATATGAAAGTTTCTCCAAATGTGATTACCTTCAAAGATAATCTTGGTTGATTCAGATTGCAAGGAAGGGAAGGTAAAAGATGCAGAAAATGTGTTAGAAAAAATGATTCAAAGAGGAGTGAATCCTGACATCGTTACCTACAATTCGCTTATGGATGGATACTGTTTGCGAGGAGAAATGGATAGTGCTTTGGCGGTGTTGAATACCATGATGAATAAGGGGATAGTGTCGGACAGTTGTAGCTATAATACTTTGATAAATGGTTATTGCAAGAAGCCAGAAGTAGACAAAGCTATGGATCTCTTACGACAAATGCCTCGTGAAGGTTTGAAACCAACAATTGAAACTTACAACACTATTTTACATGGTCTATTTAAGAAGGGCAGATATGTTGCAGCACAAATTTTTTTTTATGAGATGCAAGATCAAGGTTGTAGACCAGATATTTTGACATGCTGTATCTTGTTAGATGGCCTTTGCAAGAACCAATATATTAATGAAGCATTGTCCTTTTTCCGTATGATGGAATGTAATGGTTTAATATCTGATATCTGTATTTACAATATCATCATTGATGGATTGTGCAAAGATAGAAAGCTTGATATGGCAAGAAATCTTTTCGATAGCCTTCCTTCAAAAAGGGTTTCAGCCAGATGTTAAGACATACACAATTATGATCCAAGGACTTTGTGAAGAAGGGCTATTGGAGGAAGCAAATGAGTTATTTGCGGAAATGGAAGGTAATGATTGTTTGCCAAATCATGTCACTTACAACACTATTATCCGCGGATGTTTTCAAAAGAAGAAGTATGATGAAGCAAGTGCATTCATAGAAACAATGGTTGGCAGAGGCTTCCCCGCATATGCATCTACCACTTCCATGTTACTGGATCTACTCTCAACAGAAGAACAGGATCCGACTTTCCTTGCTATGCGTCAGAAGTTCTTGCCGTCAGTTAGATGATTTACATCATTCAGTCAGTCTTGTAAGTACAATGTAAGCTTCAGGGTCCAGGCCATTATATACCCAATATCAAATGTTTCCACACTCTTCATTAAGTAAGATATTCTAGATTTTCTTTTACCGGTAATTATGTGTAGATATTTTGAAAGGTATATAATATGTCATTCTTTTTTTAAGTTAATTGCTTTCATCTCTACCTAGGAATGAACTGGCTGGGCTGAGGGAGGGAGGGAATGAATACCCGTCCCTTTCACATGCCCTAATAATAGGGCTAGGGTTTTGGGTTGGGCCGGGCCATGTAAAAAATTTATGCGACTATCATAAAATAAAATCGAAGATTTGAGAATAAAACACTAATTTGTTGGAAGACAAATCAATAAAGAAAAATTTAAATCATCATATAATCATGGATAATGCTAGGGGTAGATGTGTCTTAAGTGATGTGACATTGAATAAGACAAATAGTACTTTACAATTTGGCCATAAATAAGAATTGTACTTAATTAATGTAATGATTTTGGGAGTTCAGACACTATTTGAGGCCCTAGTCTTTCCCTAAAGGCTTAAATATGAATTAGTACCCTAAACTATAGGTCATATTCCACTTCGGTGATTCACCTTTCAATTTTTTCAATCAGATCATTAAACTATTAATTTTTTCCACTTATATCCATTTTTTGTTGACACATCAAAATTTAGCCGACGTGGCACCTCGACTAGGCCATATCCAAATTGATGTGTACTTAAAAATATTTTTTCATTATTTTGTCAATTTAAAGTTTTTAAACAGGGGCTAAAGTTGACAAAACACTTTTTACACATTAAAACAAAACAAACAAAAACAAATTCTCAAAAAATCTTCCATCTCTGCTGCTTGTTGCTTCCATTCTCAGACGAATTCTCAGAAAATCTTCCATCTCCGCCACCATCTTCATCTCTGCTCCTTCCGGCCTCCCGATCTCCTTGTCCCATTTTCTCTTCTTCTCCACTTCGGCCCACCATCCCCTCCCCTTTTTTGCCATCACTATTACTTAGGTGCTATTTAGCCTTTCTGACGGGTTAAATCTCGAACTGCTAACGCCGAATCTAGCAATGGTTTCTTGGCGATTTGTGATCTGTTTAGATCTGGTTTTTGGTTCATATTGCTTATCTTGTACATTAAATCAGATTCGTGATATTTTTTGACTATTTCCATAGTTTATTTATTCTTTCTATTTGTTTGGAACGGATTTGGTGATAGATCTAGATTTGGAAGAGAGGGTGGTAGATCTGGATTTGGAAAAGAGGGTCGTGATGAGAAGCAGAAGAAGAAGCGTCGGGGCCCAACAGGGCCGTGAGGGTGGTGGCTCCGTCGTCCATGGTGGAGAAGAAATAAGCTATGTTGTCGTGGGGGTCTTTGTTCTCCATCAAATTTTTCGAATGGAAAGGAAATAGGTCGAGTTAGTGGCGGTGATCGTCACCGGTACTGGGCATATTTTGGCCGGATTGTTGGGTGTTTTTGGGGAAGATTTGAAGGTGGAGGCTGAGGAACTTGGGTCTGACAAGCTTGATGGAATTTCCCCTTGGAGATTATTGTTAGTGAGGTCCAGTGAAATCAAATTCGTCGATCAAATTTGTGCCGCCATGGTTGATTATCTTCAGTTCTTCGTTTCGGTTTGCTAGGTTTTGATTTAGAATTGGGGGAGAGATGGTGATCGACGAATTTGATTTCCTTTTGTGTGATATGTTTTTTTTATTTTAATTAGGGCTTTTAAGACATTGACGATTTTGCCCATGATATAAAATGATTTGTTTATGTAATGAATAATAAATTATTATTTTTGCCACGTAAGCTTGTTAAGACCCCACACAATTAGCCACGCCAAGAATTTCGAGAGGTATGTGTTCAATTTGGTGTAATTAGAAAAAATTGATAGTTTAATCACCTAATTGACAAAATTGAAAGGTGGATCACCGAAGTGGAATATGCCCTATAGTTTAGGGTACTAATTCATATTTAAGCATTCCCTAAATCATATTTTACTTCAAAACATAGAACTACCTTTATCTATGTGCATGTTATATTTAATATTAGACTCTAAATAGTCCTATTGGGCTTGAAGTGGTTTGTTATGAGGGTATAATTTGGTATACAATTTTTTATTTTATTTTTATAATTGAAAGAAGTAAGTAAATATTGAGCCTTGTTTTCTTTTGGTTTAAACAATATCGTTTGCCACTTTTGTGAAACTTTTAATCGATCATTTACTGGAAAGAAAGTCTGGATTCACTCTTTACAATTGATCGTTGTTTTTTTTGTGGATGCATTTAAGTTTTCTGGGAGATCATTCAAGTCTTTCTATGTTATGTGTGTACATGATGTGTGTCCCATTATGGCCCTTATTACACTACAATTATCCCAACAAAAACAAAACAAATGCATATATTTAGAGGCAGTTGTAGTAATATGGTTATTTCTTTAAAGTTTTGACTTATAAATGTTGCCCAGCCAGGAAAATAATTTAGGGACAATTACATTTTCTATTACATTTTAAAAAATAATTACATAAAAAGTCTACAAACAAAATAATTACAAAAAAAGTGCATATGCAATATTTAATTACAAAAAAGAGTGCAATCTTATCCCTTTTATTTAGTTGAGTGATTTAATGAGTTATTGATAATGGCCATGTTTGTAGGGATTTTAATTTTTTCTCTCTCTCATCAACCTCCATTTTATCTCCACACCCTCTCCTTCCCTTCCTCCGCCTCCTTCTCTCCTCCCCCCCACGCCCCACCACCTCCATCCGCCTCCCACCGCTATCCCCCTCCTCCCGCCCCTTTCTCCTCCTCCCCAGATCGATCCAAGATGGCCAGCTTGGTGGACCCCAACTAGTCATGATGGAGGCCCCTCCACCACCCTTTGCTTCCCTCCACCATCGATCCGTTTCTCCAACTCTACCTAAATCAAACCTTAATATGTTGGTAACCAAATAGGCATACTAAGGTAACCAAACCTTAGCTCCTTCCGATAAAGGTAACCAAATTTTATGCGCAATGGTTACTAAACCTTCCGATAAGGTAACCAATTTAGTTTATTAGGTTACTAATTTATTTTGGATGTGATGCAATTGGTAATCAAATTTCATATAGTTGGTTACCAAACCATTTGATAAGGTAACCAATTCAGCTTTATTTGATTACCAATTTTATTTTAAATGTGATGCGCTTACTAGTTAAAATTGTGATAAAGGTAACCATTTCAATTCCGTGGCGATGATGTGGCGGCGACAATGACATATGGCGTGAGAGAGGAGGATGATGAACATTAGCTCCTTCATAATTTTTTATTTTAATTTTCTCATTTTGATTTGAATTTTGAAACATGGATTTGAAATTGTTGTTAGAGACAAGATTTGAATTTGAATTTGAATTATTAGTTATCCTTGATTTTAGGTTTCCTTATTAATGTGAATTGTACTATTTTGTAATAATTACATTTTTTTGTAATTATTTAATTGATGTACTTTTTTATAATTACTTTCTATTTGTTGTATACTTATGTAAAAGATCTAATAATTTAGACAAACAACAAAGAAATGATACATTTACTACCCCGTATTTGCCTAGGAGTGATTCATCTTAAAAGGCCGAATTACCAGCTTAGCATATATAATAAGAGTGTTATCAACTTAGTTTGTCATATTGAAAATTAAATCTCACCTAATAAAACTGCTAAGAAAGAATAATATTGATGTGATTCTTCCCTTTTGAATATTGTCTCTATTTGTTTATCTTATTATTTCTACTTATTAACTTAAAACAGTATATTATTATTGTATCCAGATTGCATGTGTAAATTATGCGAGTAAAATAAAATTTATTTTGTTATATAACTTGGAGGATTAAATAAAAAGATAAAAAATAGTGATTATTGTATCCAGGTTGCATGTGTAAATTATGCGAGTAAAATAAAATGTTGTAATTTTCATTAATAATTACTATGGTGGCAAGAGTTTTATAAAAACTTACAAATTTACGTAACAACGTATAATCTATCTAATAAAATACAAATAATTTTAAATTTCCCGCTCACTCAATAAATCATTTGGGTCGTCCAAAGTTTGAAATAAATCCCACCGTCCATACAATACCGGAGGCACGGACACAACTAGTTAGTTGATAATTCACTATACATGAATAAACGTAGTGATAATACAACTCGTCACATAATTTAATATCCATCTTTTGTAACCGTTCTTTTGTCACCAAGTTACTATTATTTTCATTCACTTCATTGCATAATTTACATCTCTGTACGTAAACTTTAATGTGTTTTTTATGTCCCACTTTGATAATTCATATGTACGTTTCAAATTATAATATTATTATTAATTTTTTAAAAGTCAATTTATAATATTTTAAAAAATTTATTAACAATTACTAAATAATAAATCTTATAATTAATTGATAATATTTTTAAATAGTTTATAAAATTCATTATTCTACGGACTAAAATAAAATGAATTTATGATAATTTTGAATTTAAAATTAACTTCAAAAAGTTAATATCCATTTTATATTTTGGAATAGATGAAGTGATATATTAGATATATCTAGGGGTCTCAATTTTTTTTTTTGGCTCAAATAGAGTCTGTTTTATCATTATACTGATTTAGCACATTAATTGTGAATGACTATATCATGGAGCAGCAGTCGTCTTGCTCAGTTTCGTGTGTTAAAAATAATAAATTTAAAACCTCTAACATTACCCTGTTTTTAAATATCGAACAGATCATCATAGTAGCTTGAATATGGAGTTGCCTGTTTGATTTAAGGATGTTTAATTACAAATTTTGTCGACGCCTCGCCAACTGCTGCACTTCAACTTCAGTTAACATTCATTACCTACAAGTTCAGAGCATCATGTTGTTCTTCTTGGCAATAAAAAGATCATTTTGTTTCCAAAGACCAACTTCTGTTGTACAAGAATGAAGATGGATCAGTCCATATATAATTATATATATGTTATGAATAGTTATAATATGGATGTCCATTCATTTTCTATAACCTACATATTAGTACATTGATGAGCTATTCATTCTCCCTATTTAAGTTTATATTTATTTCATCTTCTATCTTTGTTCATGTATTTGCGTAGCTTATAAATTGAGGCTCACTATCCATGTATTGGGTGTACTTGAAGAATAATAGAAAATCTCACTTCTTATATAATCTTCTTATGCTCTCTCTAAAATTATATAATACGTAATCAGCACGATTGCTTCTCAATTTCATTTTGAAGATATTTGATTTGAAGGAGAAGGTACATAAATATATATATATATATATATATATATATATATATATATATATATCATCATCATCATTTTGTGCACGTAATTGTAAGATCTTCCGAACTTCTATCATCATGCATGACTTATCAGTTTACATCTATACTATATAAATAAGCAGTAGCCTTTTAAATATTACTAGTATACTTGATATTATCTCCACACAATTTGAGCTTATTTGTGCATCAACACAAAGACCTTCATACTGCATGTCTTTTCCTTAGTATACATGTACATCACTATATATATAAGCAACATACTGCATACTGCATATACATACATATATATAATTGTTACTGAATTTGAGTAACTTAAGTATAAAATTAAAATAATTGAACTTTAATAACATTTCCGGATAATACATAGTATCATTCAAATCTTGACTAACAAAAATCATTTTATACATGGGAGAATCCATATATCAGTTGCAGTATCCATGCATCAGTTGCAGTATGTTTTTATAATTATGGAGATAAAAGTTTTGACAGTGTATTCCTATCTACACTCAAGTTCATTCTCCTCGATTCGATAACAATATAAACTTTAGTTTTGTTAATAAATTATATATATATATATATATATATAGGTTGTCCATGTACATAGATTATCACATGCAAATTGATTTCAAATGCATGTCTACCATATCCCCATCCCCATGCATGTTCACGTTAGTAAGCCCCACATGCTTCCATTAAATAAAAATATATAGTATGCTTATATAATTTTTATAACATGCACATGTGGATAGTTATAATAAATTAAATTTCTAATAATTTTTGATATTTTGTATGAAGTTACAATGACAAATCTTGCTAAACTCGAATTTGTGGCTCTTGACATTACTGGAAAGAATTATTTATCATGGGTGTTAGATGCTGAAATTCATCTAGATGCAAAAGGTCTTGGTGATACTATCAAAGAAGGAAACAAAACATCTAGTCAAGATAAGGCCAAAGCGATGATATTTCTTCGCCATCACCTCCACGAGGGACTTAAAATTGAATATTTGATCGTTAAAGATCCACTTATCCTTTGAACAATCTAAAGGAAAGATATCGACCACCGAAAACCGTAATACTTCCTAAAGCTCGTTATGATTGGATGCATCTAAGATTACAAGATTTTAAAACTGTAAATGATTATAACTTAGTTATGTTTAGAATCAGTTCTAAATTACAATTATGCGGAGAAAAGATCACTGATGCAGATATGTTAGAAAAAATATTCTCCACCTTTCACGCATCTAATATGCTCCCGCAGCAGACAATATCGTGAAAAGGGCTTTAAGAAATACTCAATCGATTTCATGCCTCCTTGTGGTCGAGTAAAACAATGAACTATTGATGAAAATCACGAGGCCCGGCCCAATCGGATCTGCTCCCATTCCCTGCAGTGAATGCCGTAACATATAATGGAAAAAACAGAGGTCACGCCAGTAGTCGTGGACGTGGTTATGGACGTGGACGTGGTTATGGACGTGGACGTGGACGTGGACGTGGTCGAAATAATCATCGTGGTGGTCATTTCTCAAACACATATACCCACCAGAAGTGGGAATATAAGGATGGAAAACGCGAAAAAGGTGATAAAGATAAAAATACCACGGAGAATTTGTGTTATCGTTGTGGAGGTAAAGGCCATTGGTCTCGTACCTATCGTACACCAAAACATCTTGTTGAGCTCTATCAACAATCACTAAAAGATAAAGGGAAGAAGATAGAGACAAATTTTGCTAGTGAGGATGGAAAAGATGAGACAAATCTTGATTCTAGAAATGATGATTTTAATTATGGTTATGTTGATACCACTCATCTTGATGTTACTGATTTTTTTCTCAAATCCTGAAGAAAAAATTAACTTCTTGTTTGGTAATGAGAGTGTCCAAATATAAAATTTTTAGATGATGCTTTGATGTTATTGGACTTTATTTTAAGCAATAATAAAATTCTAATTATTATGTTTTTATCATGTTTAACTGTTTTCTTATGATTCGTTATATATGAGATATTTTATTAATCTGATTATATATTTCTTATTTTCTTTGAATAACATAGATACTCTCTTGATTCGATTTGAAATGAATGGTGGAGATATATGTCTCGCAGACAAATACTCACTACGCATTACTTATATTACGTAATAAGAAATATTTTTCTTCTTTCATAATGCAAAAGGCAAATGTTAGTACTATATCTGGTAGTACAAAATTGATAGAAGGCTCTTAAAGAGCTAACATTTTCTTGCTCGAGGAACAAAACTTGAAATTGATGAAGCATTATACTCTCCCGTGTCTCAAAGAAATTTATCGAGTTTTAAGGATATCCGCCAAATGGGTATCATATCGAGACAACATGTGAAGGAAAGATCGAGTATCTTCACATTACGAGTATAATCTCTGTAATAAAAGAGTATTAGAAAAATTACCACCTTTTTCCTCCGGTCAGACTACACGAGAATTAGAACAATTGAAACAAATGTGGTTGTTAATAAAAAAAGCTAACGAATCACAATAACTTTGTTGTTTGGCATGAATCAGTTAGGCCATCCCGGATCGATAATGATGCAAAGAATAATTGAGAATTCATGTGGACATCCATCGAGAACCAGCAGATTCTTCAATCGAATGATTTCCATATCTTGCTTGTTTTCAAGGCAAGTTAATTGTTCTACTATCACCGGCTAAGATAGGGACCTAATCCCTTACTTTTCCTCGAACGAATACAAGGTGATATATGTGGACCAATTCATCCACCACGTGGACCTTTTAGATATTTTATAGTTTTAATTGATGCATCAACAAGGTGGTCACATGTATCTCTATTATCAACTCGCAACTGGCGTTTGCAGAGGTTACTTCGCTCAATTAATCGATTACGAGCACATTTTCCGTGTTATCCCATCAAGAAAATTCAGATTGACAATGCCGGTGAATTTACTTCCCAAACTTTCAATGATTATCAGATGTCTATCGGGATAAGTGTAGAACATCCTCAGAAGACATGTTCACACACAAAATGGCCTTGCGAATCATTGATTAAGCGTCTTCAATTGATTGCAAGACCATTACTAATGAGATCAAAACTTCCAATTTCTCGCTTGGGGTCATGCTATTTTACATGCGCAACACTAATTCGCATCGCATCAACAAGTTATCATAAGTACTCCCCTTTACAATTGGTTTTTGGTCAGAACCAAATATTTCTCATCTAAGAATTTTTGGTTGGTCAGATATGTTCCAATTCCTCTACCACAACGTATTAAAGATGGGACCTCAAAGGAGGTTAGAATATATGTTGGATATGAATCCCCATCTATAATTAAATATTTAGAACCATCAATGTGGGGATTTATTTACGTACTAGATTCACCGATTGTCATTTCATGAATCAGCCTTCCCAACATTAGGGGGAGAAAATAGGCACCGGAAAAAGAGATAAGTTTGGAATGAATTATCATTGTCTCATTTTGATCCTCGTACAAAAACAATGTGAACTAGCAGTTCGTAAGATAATTCATTTACAAAGTTTAGCAAATCAATTGCGGATGCATTTTCTCGACCCAAAGAGTGTAACAAAGTCACATATACCAAATTGTTAATGCTCCAATTAAAATTGATGTCCCAAAGAGACAACCTCTTTGTGCCAATGAATCTAAAACACGCTTGAGCGCAGGGTACCACTTGGCTCCAAAGATAAGAATCCTCGTATGAGAAAAGGAACAAAGATTCAAGATGGTCACGACGAGGAAATGGGAACTCCGTAAGAGTCTACGAAAAACCTCTAGACATAACTAATATTACGGCCCAAAAGACAATCAATACCGAAATCATTGAAAATGAAGAGATCTCGATAAATTATGTCATGTCCGTAAAAATATAGAACCGAAATGAAATTGACGTCGATAATGTTTTTTCATACAATATAAATATTAGATGTTATAAAAGATGACGAGGATCTTGAACCAAGGTCTATCAAGAATGCATGCATAGAATTGATTGGCCAAAATAAAAAGATGCAATTAAAGCGTAATCAAATCTCTTGAAAAGAGAAATGTTTTTGGACCAAGAGTCCGTACACCCGATGGTGTAAAACCAAAGGGTACAAAATGGGTTTTTGTTCGAAAACGAAATGAAAAGGGTGAAATTGTGCGATATAAAGCACGACTAGTCAAGCAAGGAGGATTTCACAAAAGACCCGATATTGATTATGAAGAGACATAATCTCCCATGATGGATGTGACTACTTTTCGATTCCTCGATCACCGCAATAAAAGGACTTCATTTATGCGTAATGGATGTCACATAAACATACTTGTATGGCCCACTTGATAATGAAATTTATATGAAACTCCCGTAAGGATTTAAATTGCCGGAAGCATGTAAATCCAGCTTCTAGAGAACAAGATTGATCAAATTAAATAGATCTCTATATGGATTAAAACAATCCGGCCGCATGTGGTATAAACCGCTTTAGTGAATATTTGTTAAAGGAGGGATATAAGAATGATCCTCATTAGCCCATGCATTTTTATAAAGAGATCTAGATTTGAGTTTGTTATTATTGCAAGATATGTTGATGATCTAAATATCATTGAACTCCCAAGAGATTTCAAAGGTAGTAGAGTACTTGAAAAGAGAATTTGAAATGAAAGATCTTGAAAAAACAAAATTTTGTCTTGGGTTACATATAGAGCATTTAAAGGACTCAGTATTCTTGTGCATCAAACATCTTATATAGAGAGGTGTGCTAAAACGATTTTATATGGACAAAGCACATCCGCTGAGCACCCCAATGATTGTGAGGTCACTTGATGTAAATAAAGACCCTTTCCGACCTCGAGAAAATGATGAGGATATTCTTGGTCCCGAAGTACCATACTTGAGCGCAATTGAGCACTAATGTATCTTCTTAGTCATACACGACCGATATATCATTCTCTCACAACTTATTAGCAAGATATAGCTCTTGCCCAACCCAAGGCATTGAATGGGATTAAACATATACTTCGTTACCTACAAGGTACAAAGGATATGGGTTTGTATTTTCCTAACCAACCCAAAACAGATTTGACTGGTTTTGCAGATGCAGGGTACCTATCCGATCCTCATAATACTTGATCGCAAACTGGATATGTATTCACTTGTGGTGGAACCGCCATTTCTTGGCGTTCGATGAAGCAAACTATAGTAGTTACATCTTCTAACCATGCTTTGAAATTTTGGCAATACACGAGGCTAGTCGTGAATGTGTATGGTTAAGGTCTCGTAATTCAACACATACGAGGAGCTTCATATTTATCTTCGTGAGAAGAAACACCGACGGTCCTTATATGAGGATAATACAACATGTTATCATCTAAACTCAAGGAAGGATATATCAAAGGTGATAGAACAAAACATATTTCACCAAAGTTCTTTTCACTCACGACCTTCAAAGAATGGTGATATAAATGTTCAAAGAATCCGCTCAAGTGAAAATTTAGCGATTTATTAACAAAGGCGCTTCCTACTTCTACATTTGAGAAGCTAGTCCACAACGTTGATTACGCCGACTCAGAGATCTCAAATGATATAATCATGAGGGGGAGTAATTAAAGTTTTTCATAAAGCAATATCTCATAAGTTTTTGAAGAATTATGTACTCTTTTTCCTTCACTAGGTTTTTATCCCACAGGATTTTTCCTAATAAGGTTTTAACGAGGCATATTCTTCAGTAATGGACATCCAAGGGGGAGTGTTATGAATAGTTATAATATGGATGTCCATTCATTTTCTATAACCTACATAACCTACATATTAGTACATTGATGAGCTATTCATTCTCCCTATTTAAGTTTATATTTATTTCATCTTCTATCTTTGTTCATGTATTTGTGTAGCCTATAAATTGAGGCTCACTATCCATGTATTGGGTGTACTTGAAGAATAATAGAAAATCTCACTTCTTATATAATCTTCTTATGCTCTCTCTAAAATTATAATAATATATATATATATATATATACAGTCCGCTTCTCCAACGAACTGGAGGGAACGAACCGGCTATAACGACGGTTTTTTCCGACGGTATAGCATAGAAACTCGGTTTTTTATGCTATAGCGACGAAAAAAACCGTCGCTATAGTCGGTTCGTTCTTAGTTCGCTCCCTCCGATTCGCTGGAGAGAGGGCTATATATATATATATATGGAAGTATCCATCCACAAAGAACCCGTTGGGAGCAACCAACCTTACTTGTAATTAGCCACAACCTGTAGCTTTACTTATAAAAAAAAAACTAAGTAACAAGCCGCTACAGTTGTAAGTAAGTTGGGCTGAAAGTTACTCCCCAACAACCGATTGCTGTGGATGAAATCCCTATATATATATATATATATATATATATATATATATATATATGATTAAAGTCATAAACCAACTTAAACTGGTGTTATTTGGATGCAGTAGATGCCATTTCATGAAATTTGGAATGGTTTATAAGTTCAACTTGTGTACGTACGTACCATTTTAAGGAGTTTTAAACACATTAAGCCAATTTTCAGAGTGCCTTGTCGTCTGGCTTTTGCTCCAAGGTTCTACGCGGCGGAAAAGAGACAAGACCCGCGTCCTTCAAAAAAAGAAGAGATTTAGGACATGCAGAATCAGTGACCTCATAATAAAGAAAAACATATTGCCACTAATAAATAGATCAGGAGGTATAAGCTAGTCATGCTTAAAGCAAGTACAGATAAAAGAACAAGAGACGCTGGGTGACTGAACCAATGGCCAACACGGGGGAAATGACGATAATAATAATAATAATAATAATAATATAAATAAATAAATACAAGTGAGAGAAAGAAAGACATTTTATACAAAGAAAATTAAAAATCTCACGTCCAAGAAGAATGAGATATGAAATGAAACATCATTAAAGGAGGAAAAAGCAGAAAACGATTAGGAAATCACACCACGGGATCAAAAGAACAGAAGAATGGATGAGCTAATCTAGAATACTGTTTGTGGAGTCCATATAAGTGAAGCAGAGTTAGCTACGTGTCTTCATCTATACAACTATAGACACATCTCTTCGTAACATAAGATATATTAAGGTAATGTAATTATAATATAAGCTAGAAAGCCGTACAGAGAAGAAAGTCCAACCGTTCTGCGCTAATTCTTCTTACTTAGACTAAAGCAATTACGATGCTAAAAGCACAAAGAAATGCAACTCATTTCTTGTGCTCAAGTGAATGCAAGTCGGTCCAATTCTTTTAGGATTCAAAGCCAAGACTTTCACCCACATGAATTCAATAAAATGAGAAAGTAAAAAGGCAGATATATTAGTTACGCATTTTGTAAGACGTTGCAGCAACACATTTATAATATAATACTCCCTCCGTTTCAAAATACATGATCACTATTGACTTTTTAAAGTCAAATTGAGACATTTTCACACTCAAAATTGACATTAATTCTTTTAATTTTAATCAACATAATGATGAATATTGTAAACTATCTAAAAAGTACTCATTGTCATATTTATTGTTTTATTTATTTTTAATGAATCATCTCAATTTTGAGTTTAAAAATGTTTCATATCGACTTTCAAAAGTTAACAATGATCTTATAAATTGGAATTGGAATAGAGGGAGTATTTGATATTTTCTTAAAATCTACACACACACACATTAAGAATAGTAACAAAATATAATATCTTGATGTGTTCTTGGAAAATCTTAAAATCCAGACAGTCACAGACCCTACAAAAAAAACAGCAGCAGAAGAAGAAGAAGAAAACCGAGGTAACTCTACTTGGGACAGAGGGAGTACTTATACTCCCTGATTGATTAGTTTATGGAAAACCTGAATCAAATAGAAAACTGTGCTTAGCAGAAACAAGACTCTTCCACTATCAAAGACTGGGATCAAAAACAAGAAGACCATCTTAAAGAGTTGTAGTGAACCAGCTAAAGCTGGTACCTAGTACCTTACATGCGCGCTGACACCTACATTTATTTGCACATATTTGAAGATGGTATAAAGAGCTGGATCATAATAGAGTTTCCGGGGAATGTCTCACGAAGAAAAAGAGGTCTGATTATCTGAACAAGGCAATTTTGACTGTTCACCTTTATAAGGTTTTGGGTAGGATCTCTTTCCATTTAAACATAGCAAATATGGAAATATAGACAAGTGAAGTAAAGAGAGAGCAGTGAAGGTAATAGCTTACGACAAATAATCTGCAACACAAAATATTGGCAGCCTTCCTAATCCTGCCCCCTGCCATTTTCTTCTTTCACAATCAATGACTTTGTCAGCGTCTGAGCCTGTTGCAGTCAGAACAAACTGAAGAACACAAGCATTACCACCAATGCAAGCAAAGGTAAGAGCTTTTTCCAACATTCTTTGAAATTGTAAACTCAACATAAGATGGGAGACGCAGAAATTAAAACATTTTTTTGGGTATTCTGCTTTTATTCACATCCTCTTGCGGGTTTTCTTCTATAGTATAGTACTTGTAAAAAAACATTTCACTATTTTACATAATCCTTGTTGGAAATGGGTTTGATAAAATATATATTTATGTGTTCAAATCCATTAAGAATTGAATGAGAAAATTGACGGGTCGGGCCGGGATCGGGATCGTGGGTCGTGGGCGGTTGACGCGTCCTAACGGCAATAAACTGTCTAATTATTCTATAAATATTACATGTGGGCGCTCATTATGAAGACAATTGATTTTTCCGTTCCTTCCCTTCTGAAAAATCTCGTTCCTTCCCTTCTGAAAAATCCCGTTCCTTCCCTTCTGCAAAAATCCCGTTTCTGCAGATAGTTCCTGCTTCCGCTTGATGAGCCCCGCTCTCGCAAAGAATTTTCCGCCTTCCTTCCTCTGCAAATCCTGCTTCGTTCTACAACTTCCGCTTTGGTGTGAGGTTTTCCCTATATTTTATTTACATGCATCAATATTATAACTTGTAGTTTTCATGCATCATTGATGTAAGTTCAGTGCATAAACATTGAAATTGGTTCGATGTGTTCTTAATTTTGAAGTGTTTCTAATTAAGAACTGGAAACCCTTTTATCTTGGGAAGCAATTATTCATTTAATCCTTAGCACCAGTGAAGGAATAAATTTGCTTTAAGGAGACTTTGTGAATTCAAAGGACTCGGATTTATTTATTCATATTCTCTGTGTTATATATATATATATATATATATATATATATATAAAATAATACTATATATTACAGCTTAACAATCTTAAAGCAAATTTAAATTTTTCTGTAATTACAGTATTATTTTATGTGAACACACATGAATAATAATTACACTCGTGTAAAATTATATGTTGAACTATAATTGTGAAGTGATATGATTTTATTTTATTTTTCCCTTTTTATCATATTGTGATTAGAAGGACTAACTAGATCCGCCTTAATTAATGTACATGACTGAACCTCAACAAGTGATCTTAGTCAGTTTATATATATATTCTGATTATATATATATTCATTCCAAAACTACAGTTTCCTACAAGATCATCCGTCATTTTAGCTAATTGCACATATCCAACCCTTCATTCAGCCTGACATACACTGATCAAATATGTTTATCAATGCAATGTTAATTTAACAAACAAGAGCGAGCTAGAGAGAGGGAGAGAGAGTGTAATTACCAGTGGGAAGAGTATAGCCATAACCCCAAAACTCACTAGAGGAGAGAAAAAGAATATAGCCAGGACACAAGGATTCCCTGAAAAGTTACATCATGCATTATCTTGCAAAATGCCACCAGAATATATCCTTAATGAAGAAACAGGTAAGAGTTCACAAAAGTATAGAGTACAATAGCAACTCCCCACACTAAAAAATCCTATAGCAAATTTTTACGTCACATACTATAAAAAGAAGAATTAGAGATGTATTTTTGTTTTTGGGATTTAAAATTATTACTATCCCCAAGGGCCATAAAGCAAAATAAGGAGGATCAACTTCACAGGATGTTATAACCTAACCAAATTGTGAATCAAATCAACATGGCTCATCTCATAAGGGTCTAAAATGAGATTAGACCCTGCACCATAGGTCAAAACTAGAGGAAGCCATAATAATTGTTTACCCTTTTTTCGCATTTGCAAACTCGGAAAGTTAGCCCCAAGTATTTCCTAATAAAATCATCCATAGACGGGGAAAAAAAAAAACTTACCACCCAATGTCATCATCAAAGAATCAGTATTTTTTGCTCCAAAACAGCTCTCATTTCACTCCTAAATTCCTACCCTACCAAATCTAAAACTCAAAGTTGACAACGAGGAAAAGACAAGTGGAGAAGAATATTACCAAAACCAGCAAAAAAAGCCCAGTTGCTCTCGAAGAAATCTATCCTCTTATCCAAACTCAGTCCAGAAAGATTCCATTTGTACCTTAGAATTTATAAATTAAATTAAGGAGCATTTATAGCCAACAGTAGGAGCAAGGAGAAATGGGATTAGTAAATTACCACTTACTCAAAGCAATAATAAGCATACATCCATGAAAGAAGTAAAAAATTGAGTGTCTTCCCAATATACGGTATATATCCTACAACATAAACCTGTTAACATTTCAAAGGCTAGCGTGTTACTTTTAACTTAAAAACACAGCGCATTGAGCTTTTAACCAACTATAATAATTAGGAGACTAACAATTTCTAAATCACCTCTAGGAAGAAGAAACTCAAGAGCAGGACTGAGAAGATCTGTTCTGCTATTCCAATCATGACCCTGCAGAAAAATCAAACAAATTTTTTTAGCACAAATAGTCGGAAGCATGATTTCTATTTAACAGGATCAAAGTTGGATTTTACCCTCCAAGATCAGTTGGTTTATCCATTTGACTTTTACTTTCTGAGGTGGATAACTCTTTTTGGCTAGGCGCTACTGTAACAGCAGGCCCATGCTTCTCAATCGCAAAAAAACCATATTTAGCAATGTCATTGTACCTGGACAATCAAAAACAGATATGACAAAGGAAAGAAGTATCGAATTGCTCTTGAAACATATACAACACTATCATTCAATTAACAGAACTGGTAAAACAAAAACAAAAAAATATCAATTATTTAGTATTTATTATAGTACCCTGCCTAAATTGAATACATGCCAGTTTGCTGATGCAAAACAATAGAAAAGAAGACTGATGGAAAGTGCAAGGGCTTATTAATAAATTATTTTGTATTATAATTTAGCATAAATCATGGTTCGAAGTCACGGTAGCGGCCTATGTTTCGGAATGTCATTTTTTTACTCGGTATCGGTTTCGATATCGATATTGGGCGATACGCACTGTTAGCTAGTTAGGAGGTTCAAAAAAAGTAAAAAAAATTGTGAAAAGTTCTAAATAATAAAAATAAGAAGATAAATCAAGTTAAAGAAAACTATCTCCTGCACACAACATTGTCCAAGTTACAAAACAGACGTCTAACAGATATGTTTAATCAAATTTAAGTTTAAATAAAGTTGATATTGATGTTGTCTTTGCTCAAATGGTTGAGCACACATGTTTTGCATTATTTAAGTACAATTTAACTTAACTAAGTATATTTTAAGTGTAATGTTTTCAAGTTGCACTTAACTAGAGACTATATAGGTATAATTTAATAATAATTTAAGTATAATTTTGCTTAACTAATTTTATATGTTAAGTACATTTTTTTTATATTTTTTAAAGGGATACATAACTAGGAGCTATAGAGGTACATTTTAAGTACAATTTAACTTTACTAACTATGTACAAATTTTTTTTTATTTTTTAAGGTGCACTTAACTAAGTACTCATAGGTATAATTTATAGAGAAAAGTTCGTTCTCTTTTGTAGTCTCCCTTTATAGCCTTTAACATATTCGATTTTTTTGTGGCGTTTTTCCCCTTTACGCTGTGATTTTTCCTTTATTTGGTTCGAAACCGCTACGCTGTGATTTTTCCTTTATTTGATCCGAAACCGCTACGTTACGCCGAGTTCCCGAAATTTAGCCAAAAATTACTCTTTACATGAATAATTTCTAATTTTGCGAAACGTGCCAAGGTTGCGGTTCGGTACTGACCAATACTTATAACCGATACGCCGATATTTCGGCATAACGGCCGATACTTTCAACCATGATTGATTGTAGTTAGGCTCGTAAACTATAGGGTATCTAATTTTAGTTAAGTAATATAATAATAAATCTATTAAGATCATTAAATTATAATAAGCAATAATTATTAGTATATTAGCTTGATTTTTTATTTCTTTATTAACTTAGAGCTATATGCATACCGTATAAACAGACAGAAAGAAAACTTTAATGACACCATTTTAGAAGGCATATTGACGCACTTAAACTAACTCAGGTTGTTGGGTGACTACAAAAGCCAATTATTTAGAATTATGGAATCAACAAGCACAAAGTGAGTTCATTACCGAAGAGTTTGGGAACTCAATTAATAATAATTCTAAATTATTAAAGCCAAATTCTTAAGATCATAACTAGTAGACGTATCTAATATTACTTCCAAAAGTAGTAAGAAAATAAACCATGTAGATCAATAATTCACAGATACAATTGAATCAAACACTGAGTACAAAAGTGGCAAGAGAAATCAAAGTAATTTTAAAAATCTTATCGCATTCTAGCATACCACAATGCTAAGTATTAGATATAGCTCGAACCTAATGTAGATGAAAAGGAGCATTAATCATCTCAAATGGATGCATATTAGTTAAAGAATAAGGTTAACTAACTGCTAATCTAATACTCACAACAATAATTTGACAAGGCGGTACTGTGTAAAAAGAAGTAAGTCAGGATCATTCATCATAAAGATGAAAAAGGTTGTAAACTAGCCACGGTCATCAATGTTCAAATAATTCAATGTCACTTGAAACACCTAAGCGGCAACACCAACCAAGAAAGAGAAACACTATGTTTGTCCTTGGTCTATGTATAAGGCAGGCATTGTAAGTTGGTAAAGCATAAAAAGTAATTATGACGAAGGTCAAGTTCATAGATAATACCAGATATTGCTTAGAATAAAGCTGAATATGTACAATGGGTAGAACCAAAATACCTGTAAGGAGTAACCATATAAAGTAGTCAGTAATGCTTACTTTTACTGCATTAGAGAAAACATAATACTCTATTCATCCCGAATTGAAGTTCCTATTAAAGATTCACACTTTTCAAAAAGACATGTATTTAATTTGTACACCAAGTACAATTCTATAAAGATAGTTCAGGAAATTTAGATATCTCTTATATATTATGTTTCAAAGAAGTGGGATTTTAGACATTCAAAAGAAACATTGGCTGTTGATCTTGACCAATTTTCCTCTTCCCGATCTTCTGGAGAAGGGAAACCATCTTTGTAGACAGGAGCTACTTCATTTTCTTTCATTGTTCATTTGTTTGCTAACTTGTACAACTTGCTTCTTTAGATAACTTAACATAACAAGTAATCTAGTGCAAAGGGCTAGATAAAATACTTTCAATAAATACTATCTTGGGGAGTTCACAAGGTCTGTGATAACACTGCAAATTAATTATCTTAATAAAATCTTCCAACTGACACTTATTTAATAGCAGCCAAGGCGGTCCAACACTAAGAATCTGTCTTGCATATAAATAAAATTTGGAAAACCTGCATAAGCTCGTATATGAAAAAGATAAATATGATATCGGATGTGTACTCACATAGAACATTTGAATGAGTCCAAGACGCAAGAGATAATAAAGTCTTAGAATGCTGCCAAGTGAGCATAGTTCTTGGAAATTAATAAATGGGCACTGATCCGGTAATATCCATTCTAGTATTGGAATGATAACTGATTTTAGAACAAAGATACTGCAAATGATAGAAATTTAAGTGATTCAAATTAACGATTGGATCTGCAACAAAAAAAATTATAATTCAAATTGTAAAATCCAACAAAAGCATCATACATCCACCAAAAAAATACACATCAATATCAAACCCGTGATTAACCTCTAGTAAAATTAAGTACAGACAACCATTTATGTATGCAGTTATAGTGCCTGTGCATCAATTCCCATAATTCCAGAAGGATGGAAGAAACAAAAGAGAAAAGACAATAATAGCCAATCGAACATGGGTCAACAGTAATCCATATTTTATTGCAGAAGGTGTTAGAATATATAGTGGACTTGTTGACAGAGTAAAGGTGGCCAAGTTAAGGTTCTTGCCTTCTTGTTGCCCAAGTTTATAAAAGACGACACAAAGCTTTTATCCTTCATTGTGCAAAACACGATATAATAGTCCCTTTGTTTCCACAAAAGAGTCCCATGTGCCAATTTTGTTTGCTCCACAGAAAGACTTCATTTTTATGATAGTACTAAAAATGACACGATATCCTCAAAATTATTATCATAATTTCATTATCATGTCACTCGACTCACTACTACGAAACTAACAACTTATCACTTTTAAACGTAAACATGGAACAAATACACAACCTTAATATTTGCATTTTACAGAGGAGACTCTTTCTGTGGGAACGGATAGAAGTACAATTTTATTTACAGAAGGAATCACCCATTAAAACAATTTAGTTCCCAATTCAAATTCGAATGCTATAATGAACTCTTTCGATGGATATACCTATGCAAAATCCCTCCACACTCACTGACTTTATGTGCATCGAGATTTTAATCTCAACCCATTATGGGTAGCTCGCGTAGCTAGTAAGACTATTCATTTAGACGACTTACTAGTCCCAATTAAAATCCCAAAACAAAAAAGTTATAAAATTGCATATGATTAATCAATCAAACCATAGAAACTTCATCACTACAAATCACATACATAAAAAAAATTAATCTAAATAGAGTTGACCTTCCTAAGAATATGAAGCCGTTTAGCAGGAAACACTGTCCAGTTCGGATCATAAGCTCTCTCGACCTTCAATAGGGAGGAAAAAAAAGTGCAACTCAGAAAAATTGAGAATCAAAAGGGATATGGGTCAGTAAAAGAGAAAAACAGGGGAAATTGAACCTGAAATAGTAGATGAAAACTCGGTGGAGACAGCAAGCTTCCCTAAAACCCTCGAGCCAAAGCAAATATGCTTGCTTTATTTTTGTATTCAAAACCTCCATTATCGGCCTCATCCGTTCCATGAGAGATAACCCAGTAAGAAATTGAGTAATTGATTATGCTCGTCTTGTTTGTGTAATTCAGAATTTGATCGAGTTCAGAGTAACAGATGAAACGCAATTTACAATTAGCAGTTTCTACTTTCTAGTGCTATGATTACTGTATTTCTGAGTTTTAAAAAGAAAGAAGAAAAAGAAGGGAGAATGTGAGAAGTTTAGAAGGTGATCTTTTATAGGAGAGAATAAAAGAAAACAATTCTTTTCCTAACAAAATTATATCTCAAACTTGAGAGAATTTGGAAGACAACTTATTAAAATTTAAATAATATGTTAAAATATTAAAAATATCTTGATTGCATTGTATCAAATTTCTTTTCATGATTGACAAATATAAGGAAAAGAAAGTAAAAAAAAAAAATCCTCCCACACACACACACACATATATATATATATATAAAGTGAATAAAAACAAATAATCATAAATAAATATAATATAATATTGCTATTTTTATTTTTACTTGTTCGAATATAAGAAGTTAAGAACATGGCCATGAGCCTAATCATGAAATGATATGTGTTGAATTCTCTCCCCAATTCAAAATAGAGGGCAGTGCAATTAGCCTCTGAATGATACGGGTTTGTCTCAAATATTCCAGTCGACACTAAAACAATGGGATAGACCGAAGTTGGGAGTCATAAATTCTTATAAATAGATCATTTGGTTAGGTTGGAAAATGATTCGGTTAGTATGAAGTTATTTTTTTGATAAATTGATCAATTGACGAACAGAATACTGACACACATACAATCTCGTCTACGTGTCAGTATTTTATTGGTCAATTGACCAACTTACCTTAAAATAAACTTCATACTAACCACTTTTGTTGGAAAGGTTAGACACTTTTTACATTTGCGATTAAGGGCGTAAATGAACCGAGTCGAGTTAAATATTGAGTTGATTAAATTTGGTTTACAAAATTTATCGAATATAAAATAAGGTTTGATTGAGACTCATTTAGCAACTGAGTCGAGCACGATCTCAAATCGAGTCCGAACAGTTTAAACTTTTCAAACGAGTATGATATGAGTATCAATAGAAAATTACAATTTGATCAGGAGGTTCAAATAATTTATCGAACTTTAAAATTTGCTCATGTTTGAATATTTATATTTCGAGTCGAGCTCAAATCGAATTTTTAGTCGAGCGAGTACGAATCAAACATGAATTGTTTACTAATTTTCCAACCTTATTTAAAATGATACGATTATTTTTTTTCTTTTTTATTCAATTATTAACATCTAACTACGACACACTGCTCTTAACCACTATGATGGTTAGGAGCCAATGGCCAATCTTAGATAGGGGTACGTAAGCGTCTCCAAAAATAACGGAGATAATGAATATTTATATATTATCAAATTAAAATTCACATCACCTATTGTAAAACTACTTTTTTTATACAGTGATAATGAATATTTATATAGGAGTATTATCAAATTTGGTCCGCAAAACACCCAAAGCCCATAACCCGACTTTGAACTCAATGACTGGCCCATATCCGAATTCGATATCCAATTGAATACACTGGAACATCTTCTTTATTGTCTTAAACCTCTTTAAACCCTAGACTTCTTCTATCTGTCGCCTTTCTCTCTCTTTCCCTTTGCCTTACTGTTTATTTTTAGAGAGAGAAAGAGCAAGAATGAAGGCGCCTAAATCACAATTGGAACCAAAGAACAAAGAAAAAGTTATAAGTGAAGAGCAAGAAGAAGAAAATGTAGAAGAAGAACTTCCCGTTGATTCTGATGCTGATGATGAGGTATTTACTCTAAATCGCTGTGTTTTTCAATTTTTTTTTGATTTTTTCAATTGGACTGGTATTTTTGGGATCTTTATAATGGTAAAGTATAATTTTTGAAATGGGTACAATTCATTTGGATTCTGATTTTGTGTGTTAATTTATACTCTCCCACTCGCATTTGGCTGCTCGTTAGTCATATACGCTTATCTTTACACGAACCTTATATATTTACATGAATTATGTATATATGTAAATTCTTATCTGTATATGTACAAGTGTATATATATATATATATATATATATATATATATATTATTCCCTCCGTCCCGAAAAAAGAGCCACTTTTAAAGATCATGTATTTTAAGCAAAGTTTTCAACTTTCAATTTTTAACTTCCGTCCTCAATTTAAATAGTTATATTGATTGAATAAGCTTGGTTCAGTCAATCCTTATCTTATTTTAAGAGAGAAGACTATTTTTGGGAACTGAAAAAATGGACTAACATTTGGGTATTTGTGTCCACTGAGATTTATGACTTCTAAAAGTATTTGTCTGTTGAGAAGTTACTCGTCTATATGTTGCAAAATGGAATCTTGAATACTTAATCCTTCATAGGATGAAATTTATGTTCAACGACTTAGCTTTTAGCTTCTCTATTTCTAGGACTGGTCTGAGGAAGACAGCACTTTGAGTGAATCGGGATCAGAACTAAGTGAATTCTCGGAAGATGAGGTACATGGTAATTACCTAATTTATTTTGGATGTGATGTATAGTGAGATTTTTTTGTATTAAAAAAAACAGTTAGGTACCTTTAGTAATACTTTTCTAAAAACTATGTTACTTTTCTGCTTTTTTTGAGCCATTGATAATTAGAATAGTTACTTAAAGTAGTAAAATCAAAGCCAGACAGTTGTTTAAAAAGGTGTTTTCAAACATATTGGAATTTCCCTTTTCATGTCCAGGTATAACGAACGTCCAATTTACTTGAATGGATAAATGTTTTAGTGATTTTATGTGATTTCTAATAGTCTCAATGGTGATAAGACCAGGGGATCAATAACACAAACGATGAGGGTGGTTCCAGTGATGATGCTGTCGGTGAACCTGGTGGTTATGATGATGGTCAAGAAAATCAAAGTGAAAGCGAAGAATCCCACCAAGGAGTTGAAGAGAGTGATTCATCTGAAGATGAGGTGTAGCTCCTAGTTCATAAATTATGTTTGGTTCTAAATAGGTTTACTTGTTATTGGGCCATGAAATGCTCCTATTGCATGTTTGATTTGTTGTTTAATTTAAAGTTGAAACCTTCTCCAAATAGGTTGCACCAAGAAATACAATTGGGGATGTTCCCCTTGAGTGGTACAAGGACGAGGAACATATTGGATATGATATTACTGGGAAGAAGTTAAAGAAAAAGGAGAGACAAGATAAGCTGGATTCATTTTTAGCCAGTGCTGACGACTCAAAGAATTGGTGAGTTGATGAGTAAAAACTTACATTCTCTTAAAGTACTGTCTGCTGCAATGTTATCTGTATATCTATTATCCTAGTTTTAAACTTTAAGGTCCCACTGGCAATTTAAGATGTTTGTATTTTATGTCAAACATACATACACAAGCGCTCGCGCGCACACACACATATGTGTATATATTTAGTTTGTCACTTATGGAGGCACAAGATTCTTATCTTTCTTACTTGGTAAAATCGGAATAATCCCTTCCGAGCTGTAAACTATTTCAATCTTTTCTTAAATTGTTTTTCTTTAAGAACAATATATTTTATTCAATTAAGATAAGTCTTGAGCTCGTATTCTCTAGCAGAAATGGCATGAGAGAAATTTTTTGTATCGCAATATTTATCTGCAAATTTGTCACTTGGAAGGATAACAGATGGCGATAGATAAATATATGAGGAAAAAGATAGAATGAGAAAAGGTGCATGAATATAGGTCCTAAACCATATTTATAGCAAAAATGTTACTTTGTAGTTATGTTGTATTTATATAGTCATATACTCCTGCCTTCACACTTGCTTCGCTTTTCTTTTTTGTCTGTCTACAAACTTATAGATTCCCTAGTATTTATCTTACATCAGTTTTACCCATTTATTTACCCTTTCCTCCTTATCTTAGAGTACTCTTTAGTTGGTTGGTGTCCAACTGGGTGGTTAAAGTTGCGTTCCTTTGAAAAAATAAAAATAAAATTACACAGCTTTCCAACCTGCTTGAATTGCTTGTAGAAACGAAGGAAGCAGTTAACGTTAAATAGAGGGAGTACATTTTTATGTATAGAATAGGAAAAGTTTACATGTTCAAAAAGAACTAAAAGAGGAAAAGTTATATATACATTATGTACTTTACATTCCAAACATGGAAGCTTTTCTGATTTATCTTACTGGTTTATGTTTGTTATATTCAGGCGCAAGATCTATGATGAGTACAATGATGAGGAAGTGGAATTAACAAAAAAAGAGACTAAACTTATCCGAAGATTGCTAAAAGGGAAGGCACCACATGCTGAGTTTGATCCATATGCGGTCTGTATTATCTTTTTCCTTTCAAACTTCATACAAAACGTTCTTTCAAGCTAGTTGTTTCTTTGTAAAGAAATTCCTTAAAGTTTCATGTATGTATTGCAGCCTTATGTTGATTGGTTTGCCTGGGATGGTGCTAAACATCCGTTATCAAATGCACCAGAACCAAAGAGGCGTTTTATTCCTTCAAAATGGGAGAGTAAAAAGGTAAGCATTGCACTACTTTTTGCTTCTTCTCAATGCAAGTTAAGGGTTATGAAGTGTACTCTGAAGTTTTATTTTTCCATGTGTTGTTACTTGTGAAGGGTTTTGTATTTAGTTGTCATAGAGTTGTATTGTAGAGTGTAGTTGTATCATAGAGTTGTACTGTAGTGTGTTTATTTGTTCAGTCTGGTTTGATGAAGCAATTTAGAAAAAAGAGAGGATTCTATTTATAAAGATGAATTGACATATTAATATTACTTAATAAAGAGTTGTAACAATTTCAAGAAGACTTATCATTTAGCAGTCTTCTTACTCATAACTAAATATTCAAATGACTAGAAGACACTAGAGTTATCCATTTTGTTGTGATGCATATCACGGACATTTAGTTTTCATAATTCCAATATATATGTAAATGTATAGCAAGGACGCTGTTCTGGCATGACGATGTCAATTTCTTGTTTTGATGTCCTTGTTGTAAATCTCATCTTCACTGTTGACGAACCATTTCTTTAAAGATTTGTAAAACGTCAATTCTCTTGTAGTAAGTTTTTAATTAACACGTGAGACGAGTTTTGGCATTTATAGAGTAGTATCTCATTGGAACTGCCTTATGGTTCAGGTTTACATCACTTGACTTTTTCCATCTGAATCTACAGGTTGTTGAGTATGTCAGGGCAATCCGTAAGGGATTAATAAAATTTGATAAGCCGAAAGAAGAACCGAAGTTCTATAACTTGTGGGGTGATGATTCAACAGAAAAGACCGGTGGATTGGCATATATTCCTGCGCCAAAGCCTAAATTGCCAGGTTTGCGTGACAATTCTTTCTGGTTCTCCAAAAGCTGAAGGTTTGGAAGTTTTTTTCCTTTCATTAAAAAGGAGATAGTTTTGATCTAAATTTCTTTTTCAGGCCATGAGGAGTCTTATAATCCTTCTTTAGAATATATTCCTACACAAGAAGAGATTAACTCTTACCAGCTTATGTTTGAGGAAGACCGGCCTAAGTTTATTCCAAAACGGTGATATTTACACTGCAGATTTTTTGGATTATGTTACTTGCTCCTAATGTTTACTGGTTTAGTAGTAAAACATATCTAGAATCTTAATGAATTTCTATTTGCGTAGGTTTATGTCTTTGAGAAGTGTTCCAGCATATGAGAAAGCTGTCAAAGAATCTTTTGATCGTTGCTTGGATCTATACTTGTGTCCTCGAGCCAGGAAAAAGCGTGTAAGTATGCAAAAAAACAAAAAAAAATCACGCCGTACTTGTTTCAGACTTTTTACTTGTGTATTCATTTGCTTTACGAATCTGATGGAATTCCTGATTGTTGCATGCGCTCCATTTATTTTCAGATTAATATTGATCCCGAGTCTTTAAAGCCCAAGTTGCCTAGCCGAAAAGATCTTAAGCCTTACCCGACAACGTGTTATCTTGAATACAGAGGTCACACTGGTCCAGTTATGTCAATTTCTACTGATTCTTCTGGGCAATGGATTGCATCTGGTGAGGGCATTATTTTTTAGTTTCAGAGATATTTAAGTATCCATATGTTTCTATGAACACTTTATCCAGAAAACCTTTTCAGGGGAAATGACTTGTGTTGTTGTCTGGAAAATGACTTGCTATGTTGAAAATGGTAGATCGTTTTCTGGAATTTAGAAAGCTAAGATTAAATGTGCATTGGCCTGATGTCCATTGGCCATTTCTTCATTGACATCTGAAAATGCAGAAAATGTTTTCAAACATTTGATGCCTAAACTGTTGATGTGAGCCTAACTATCTTCTGTGATCTGCAAAGGTTCGAGTGATGGTACTGTGCGAATATGGGAGATTGACACCGGAAGATGTCTTAGAATCTGGGAACTAGATGAAGCTGTCCAGCATGTGGCGTGGAATCCTTCTCCAGAGCTTCCTATATTGGCAGTTGTTGCGTAAGGCTAATGTATTAGTATTAAGTGGGTTTGATCTTCCTCTTTCCCCATTCTTCTATTTTTTTTAATCTGGAGATTGTGCTGGTTTTGTAAAACAATTCAGGGGGGCAGATGTATTTCTCTTGAATGCTGGGTTTGATAATGAAGAGCAGCAAAAGATTGAAGAACTTCTGCATGTTGAAACACCTACAGCACCAGATGACTCTGGTCAGTTGAATCAGCTACCACATTGCATTACATATATAATGGCTTTTGTCTGATTTTCCACATAATTGTATCATACAGGTAATAATGCATCCGTTGTAAGCTGGTCTCAAGATGATAAACATAAAGGAATCAGGTTAAAGCACTTTAAGGTACTTCCATGCTCTTCTTTGTGATACTATTCTTGTTGAATTGTCTAATAAGCTTCCTTTGCAGTATGAAAAATTAATTTGATACACCAAGTCTAATTGTTAAATTTGATGATCTTGCAGACGGTGTCTTCAGTACAATGGCATCGAAAAGGAGACTATTTCTCTACAGTTATGCCTTATGATATCCTTTTTTGTATTTTATGTATCTTTTATTTACTTGACTGCTAAGAGACGTGAATTTCTAAAATGAAATGAACTAAAAAGTTCATTAAGTGTCAAACTAGTGCTTTGAAATTTATACTGGTGCATTTCGGTTATGTTTTTTCCCCTCCCTTTGTTCTTAATTAATAATTTTGACTGATACTTCGAATGACTCACCTACCCATTGCTTTCTTCTTCTTTTTTTTCTTATTAAAATTGATAAATCGAATGAAAGGGGAGTACCTTTTTAAGTTTTCCATCTGCCATGGGATTTGGTTGATTTTCATGTGAGTTGCGTCTAAATGCTCTAAACTTGTTTGTTTTTGCAATTCTACGTGCTATTCCTTGACTTGTTCATTACGAGAATCAAGAGCAATATCAATTCACCAGCTCTCGAAGAAACTTACCCAAAGAATACCGTTCAAGCTGCACGGGCTTCCTGTTTCAACAGCTTTCCATCCAAATAGATCCATCTTCTTTGTTTCAACAAAAAAGACTGTTCGTGTTTATGATCTGCTGAAGCAAGAACTCATTAAGAAGCTTGAAACTGGGGTTCATGAAGTCTCCTCTATTGCCATTCATCCTGGTGGTATGTTACAAAACTTTTACTGGTTTATTTTCGATGGCCTCTCTGTTAGAACAGAAGGAAACCCGGCTGATTTCATTGATCTTTTGTCTTTTCATCTTCTTTTCATGTCTAAGAGTATTAGTTTCGTTAATTTGCTAAATAGGGGTACCTCTCTCTGGCAGGTGATAATGTTATTGTTGGGAGCAGAGAAGGAAAATTGTGTTGGTTTGACATGGACCTTTCATCTCAACCTTACAGAATTCTCAAGTATGTAACTGCAAGTCCTTTACATTTGTAAAGATTTCTGAAGGTTTCTCACTTTCTCTTTGCTTCGTTGAACATGTTCCAAACTAGCAGTTTCTTATAAATTGAAAGAAAAAAAAATACGAAGTACAATTTAGATTTTTGGGTAAATAAAATATTTTCCATTTATTTGTCCTAACGGGTAATGCATCTTCAAAAACTTCCTGCAGTGGAAGTATACTGTTTATCCCTAAAGCCATTGATGGTCCTTGGCTATCCTGGTCATCTTTTAAATTTTTATCCCACATTGTTTAGTGCTTGATCTCAATTGTTTTCCATGGTGCCAATGCTTAAAGATAGTGTAGCCTTTTTAGTTCTCACCGCATCAAACTGCTTCAATAGATATATTGTGTCTTTGACTCAGCATTATAGGCTTATAGCATATTGGCAATTTGGCATATTATAGGCACGTGTTATAGTGATCCTTGAGAGAGCTAACTATCTATAAATATATATATATAAGCATATTATATCATGAGAACACCAATAATACAGAACATTGTTGTATTTGTTCCTTCATAACATAGCTTTCATTAATGTCAGTTGGAGAGTGTTTGTCTGTAATCTGATACTTTTAACCATTGTAAACCATCACGTATCCGTGACTGTGCTCACTCGTTCAAATCTCACCCCATTTTATTGATTGACGTCCTTGTAAGTGGAAGAATCAATCGCAACAACAGAGATAAGGTTGGATAAGCAATGAAGAGCCATTAGTAGATGATGTAATAGCTAATGTATCATCATGCTGCACAAAAATGTTTACTGTTAACCTGGGAGAAGTAAATGTAAGTAGTCTTGTTCATATTGAACATGCTCACAACATGCTGTCATTTATGTATAAAATAAATTAATACAGAAGGTAAGGCTTAAGAGTGTGCCGAACTGCTAAGTTTGGTGTTTCCCAATCCCAATAATTAGAATGTAATTATTATCGAGTTGAACATGTGAAATAAGTTACTACCGCACACATTTATTTTCTCCTAGTTATCTCATGTTCATTCTTATTAATTGCATAATGATGTTTTGGAATATTCAGGTGTCACCCAAAAGACATAACCAATGTAGCCTTCCATCGGACCTACCCTTTATTTGCGTCATGTTCTGATGACGGCACAGCATATATTTTTCATGGCATGGTGTATTCTGATCTAAACCAGAACCCTCTTATTGTTCCGCTGGAAATTCTTCGTGGGCACACAACCACAAATGGAAGAGGTCAGTGCTCTGATTTACACTTTTGCGTCATTTCTGATATGACGATAGTGATGGAAGTTACCTGTAGACTGTATTGGATTATGTGAACAAGTTTTAATTTAGGGGGTTGACCTTGAATTAATGAAAGATGTGGGGGAAGATTAATCATTTAAAAAATACGCAGCCATGTGCTCTATTTTTTTTAGCTGTTTTTTGGAAGGTCTCTATGTTCCAAATTAATCCATCAAATATCTTTATGCTCTGCTAGAAAATGCTGCTCTAAATGATTGAATTAAACTAACTAAGCAATCAAATCGTCTTTTTTCCTTTTATTTCGTGTTCAATTTTCATATGGTTTAATGGAATATGGGGTTGAGGTCTGGTCCAGTAACTAAGGTATTCTGAAATAAAGCTAGAAAACTTTAGCTGATGTATGTTTAAATTGTTTGCACTGTATTTAGGAGTGATGGATTGTAAGTTCCATCCGAGGCAGCCCTGGTTATTCACTGCAGGTGCTGATTCCGTTATCAAGCTCTTCTGTCATTAAGCAGATCGAACAGCAAGCCACCAGTTCAAAAGAATTGTTACCTAACCTGAGAAAGGGTTCAGTTTCAGCTAAAAATGGGTTTGTCAACCTCGGTGAAGAGAGAAATTATAGATGAAGCAGCCTGAAAGATGCAAACATTATATGGGACTCGAAATGTATTTGTAATAGATTTCAGTGCCTGCTTCTACCACACTTTTTGTGTTGAATGGGACTAATTAGGAGGTCCACTTTTTTTTTGGTTGGTCTCAAAGTACAATTTTGAATGTAATTCAATTTATTTACCAGTATTATTGTGTTGCAAGTTGGACTTGTTCTTTTTATTCATGGATTCTCAAAATGCTTTATTACAAAGTTAATTTATTCCAAAATAAAAAAAATTGAAAGAATAGCTTGGATGTCAATGAGTATTATTATTATTGTTAGAATCATAATTGATACCCTGGTAAAAGTGCTAAACTCCAGTTTTAAACATTATAGACAATCAAAAACTAGGAAATTATTATCAAACCTTTGATCAAAAATTGTAGAATGTGCACGCCATTGAAGGTGCAAGTATCTGTATAAAATTTCTTATGTTTACAAACTTTTTTAAGTTATACAATTAAAATCACTTTGTTTGAGAATTGCAGCCAAACTAACTTGAAACTGTACACAATTTAATAGGCGCAGCAGTGATGCAGTGAAGCCTTCCACTGCCTGCTCATAGTAGCTTCATTGTTCTGTATTATTCAAATTTTCAACATGTGCCATACTTTTCCTCAATCACCAGTACTTGACTCGAAGCACACTGGGAACACTCCTACTGCAAGAGTTGAACTGCTGCAATGGCTGGGATTTTCTCTCGCAGCTTCTGTGTAACAGCCACTCGAACAGTCATGACACTTGCGGCTGGACCTGTGAGTCGAACTTTTACAATTGGCTCTTCGATTGCCACAAGTTCTAGAGATCCGCCCGCTGCCCCCACGAGGTATGGCCTTATTTCTTCAAGGACCTAGGGTAGTTATAGGAATCAGATAATAAATTTTATACAAGCATACTAGAATTCATCATGCAGCAATTGCACAAAAAACAGCGGAGTCTTGACAATTATGACATATAACACAGAAAATGGACATTTCGACAATGTGCAAATGCCACTACTTGAGGTCAATGATAATGCATATAAAAAAGTTACATTTAGTTTATAAATGGCCAAACACCAAGTGTGAACCTCGAGAATCATAATACCTAGATCGAAGAAAATCACCTGCCAAGTGAAGGATGCTAAGAATATAAGTTGTGTGCATTCTAGATTAAGCTAAACCAATTCTTACTTAGTTTTTCAAGCCTTTCTTTTATGTGTATAATGTTGGTTACTAGGGATGCATAGTAGAGATTACAGAGGGTTAGTTTTGAAAGACCAAACCAATGAACATTTACCTTATAATTTTCTGATGATTCTTTAATCAAGTTAACTTTCCTTGTAAAGTTATGACATAGTCCTTCCAATATGTACTCCGGGCAAAGATTTAAGAGCCTGTTATATCATTGTCCCTTAATTACTAAGAGAGTGACTTAATGGTAAGAGTCAATCTCTTTCCTAAATTTTGTCTTTGTGGAAACCAATACGCCTAAATGGATCAGTTCTTTCATTGTGAAGCTACATTCTCAGTTTCAACAAAATTTTATAATCTACATTAATTATCAAATTTTGATCTTCAATTCATTTCACCAACATCACAGGTTCAGAGAATGTCAACCAGCTTTCCAAATCTTTGATGAATTATTGTCTATATTTGAAAATTGAAGTTTAAATGGCATACTGATCAAGTTTCGGGCACTAGCGAAGGGCAGAGACAGGACATTAGCACTGGACTGAAAGATCATAAGTTCATAATCGTCCTTGACAATATCCCATTACTCTTCCCCTGTGTGTATGTTCGGTTCTACCTATGTTTGAATATATAATTGTGGAAATAAAAATTTAATCAACCCAATCAAAACAGTCCTATCTCACTTATGATTTTATAATTGGACCAAACCTGATAAAATTACATAATATTGGAGACATAAAATGAGTAACGGAAACAACTTAGGGAGGTAAACAAAAAAATTTAGATTAATTTTTTATTATTTGATTAAAACTAGTCCTAGATTCTAAAACACCAACCAAAGTTCACAGGTGTATTAGGTAGTGTCAGAAAGCCATCTACATGTTATCAATAAGATTAGAAAAGAACTTATAAAAAAACCTCTTACACGCTGACTTATCCAAGAAATATATATATATATATATATATATATATATATATATATATATATATTACACACTATGACACTAATAACTTAAAAAGATTATCAATAACTCAATTGGCGAAAAATCAAGTCGAATCACAAGTAAAAAGATCAATAACAAAAAGGAAAGCTGACACCCCAACGGAGCCATGCATGCGCTCAACAACATAGAGCTATGGAGTAATGTAAAAGAGTCGACGGTTTTTGAACTGTTAATCATGTGAAAGTACAAGTATTAAGAACTTTAAACTCTGAAAGCATAGTATATCAAACAGAGCAAAAATATTAAGTTGATAACAAAAATACCTTTTCGATGTTTTCTTCGTTCAGCTCAAGGCCAGTTTCTTCATCTGGCACTTGTTCAACGGCAACAATTTCAGGAATCTTCTCCATGAGACGACGCTCAATTCCCATTTTCATAGTCATTACGGAACTTGGACAGGAGCCACATGCACCTTGGAGTTTCAATCGTACAACAGAGCCATCAATTTCATGCAATGCTACATTACCTCCGTCTGAAATGAGATATGGTCGAATTTCATCCAGTACACTTTCAATATTTTCTGCAGTGAGTGGCAATTCCACAGCTGATTCCGGAGTGGCAACAGCCTTTACAACTGCACAGCAGTGGATAGAGGAAGTTTTATAAAACTGAACAATAATGAATTTCTTAAAACTATAAAAAGGTCATTCCACTTAGATAACTAAGATCGTATTTAGTATAGCCATTTCATACAGCAATATTATAAGGGAAATAGTGTTTGTTTTCTATGTTAAGAAACTAACATTTGCTTCTGAGTTTTAACCTAAAGAGAAGACAATAGGAAGGTGTTTTCGTTCCACATTGCATGGGAGTTGAAGAGGAAAGCGAAAGTTGATTTCTTTCTAGTTGTTCGGAAGTTGAGTAGGAAATGAAAGAAGGGAAGAATACTATCAAATAAAGTTTTTAAAGGGCACATTTTCTTTTCTCATTTTACTTTGAAAAAAAAAGGAAAGGGAAGGATCTGTAACCCAAGAAGCAAAATAGAAAGAATGAATTTGTTTTCTTTCTATTTCTCTTCTCTTCTTTTTTTCCCATTTCATTTCTAACTCCCAAACACAGTGACAATGTTTCAATTGTTATACTTTCTCTGCTATTCAGCTCCAGCCCGATTGAGAAATAAAGGCTACTGTGAAATTTTTGTACATCCAAACACAGAAACATTCTAAATATTTTAATCAAAAATAAAATTTATTAACCTAAACACTCCACTATTACTTCATTTCTAAAATATCAAGTCCACTTCTCAGGTAAACAAACTAAAAGATTTGCATCAAATTCGACCTTATTTTCTAGTCATAAATGTTCAACCATGTTTCTCCCAAAATTCACTGAATTATTCTATACCACAAGAAAATGAATGGAGCATTCCAATTACAATCAAAAAGAAGGAAAAAAACACATCACCCTAAAACCAATTTGTGGGTTTATTATTACTCAATTACTACACGATATTCAAGAGAAACATCCGGTACTCAAGACTGCACACATTTTCAGTCAAATCCACAATCAAAACATAAAAAACAGACCTTGCCCGCGAGCAGCAGCTGGAAATCGAATCTGTAACGACCTCCGCCATAACAAATTATGCCTCCTCGAAATTCGGGTGCCTAGGAAGCTAAATGTCTACAAATGATGAATAATTAGTGTTATATATACATATATAGAGAGAGAGAGAATATAGAGGGGCAAAGGGGTACCTTGAAAGGAATAATTGAAGAAGAAGAGGAAGAAGATGAAGAAGAGGGTGGTTCTAGGGTTTGTTGGGGCCTGCCGCCGTATGAATATGGCGGCGTCAACATAACTGCACCTTGCATCGTTTCTCAGTTTCTCCCTACACAATATTCTGTCTCTCTCTCTAAAACTGTAATGATTGGTGGGTTTAAAAATATTATATGCAGAGATTCAAGTATGGACGAATTATGTTCGAAGAAGAAGAAGATTGATGGATGGATGGATGGATGGATGGATGGAGGTTGTAGCAAGCAAAAGCGCAATTCACAAAAAAAAAAATCGTGATCCTGGTGGACCGAATGAATTTTGACTAAAAGATACTTTACATCCCAAACTTTACACAAATATTGATGTTTGCACCTCAAATTAAAAAAAATGACTAAGTACATCCTAAATTCAATTATACATACATAACAAAATGCATACTTACTTCAGTTAATCGGTCAAAAGTGACCGACTAAGGCACACGTGTGGATCTTAGGGGTGAGCATTCGGTTATAACCGAACCGAAATGTCTATTCGGTTATAATCGAAAACCGAAATATTGACAAAACAACTATCCGAAATGCTAACCGAATTTTTAGAATTAGCAGAATACCGAATTACCAATGCACAATTCGGTAATTGGATAATAACCGAATAGACATTTGATTAAAATTAAGCATGAAGCAACATCCAACATAAACATTAAAAAAAAGCCTAATCGAAATAATTAATAATTAATAATTATTTTTTTAAAAATATTATAATTCTATTTATTCTGGATACCAATAATCTGCTTTTTGAAAACCGAACCGGAACAAATCGAATATTGAATAATAATTGGGATATAACCGAAATTCCAAAAAAAGCCGAAAACCAAAATAATTCTTGTTAAAATGGTTCTGCCTTTGGTTCATAGCTCGATTTTTAACCAAATGTGCTCACTCTGAGTGGATCTGAAAGGGGTGTTTAAATCTTTTCCATATCTTCTTCATCAATTAATTCCTCTCTTGTTTTTTCACATTTTCTTCACCATCAGTCAATTACTCTCAATCCCCAATTTTCCCCACAAAAATCTCACTATACCAAACCAATTTCAGCCACAATCATCGCATCTAAATCAAACACACCTCAACAACAGCTCATATCCCCCCCACTTGAGATCATCCATGTTTTTTAAAACCAATTCATCCATATCATCCATCGTACACTTTATTAATTTCACCTCTTTTCTTTTTTGAAAATCAAATACATCCACCAAAATGGTTACAAAGAGAGATCGCGAGCGTGAGAAAGAAGAAAGCTCCTCGTCAATGGCGCCACCGCCAGCTGCCGAAAAAGCCAAGATGTGGAAAGAATATCAGTCGGCGATATGGTGAGTTTTTGACCATTTTGGATTACAAAGTTCGATTATTTGACATGGTCGACCTGGCACAAAAATTAGAGCAGCTTGAGATGGCTATGGGTACTAATATTGAAGATGGGATTTCTCAGCTTTTAGATACTGTTCATTACAATCCTGTTAATATTTTTAGGTGGGTATAGAGTATGATGTTGGAGCTCGGCACCGCTATTACCCCTCCCGACTAGAATGCTTTGGCGCCGCCAAATGAATTGTTGGGTCATGATATTTTATCTCTTTGGGCTGGGTGTATTAGGCTTATTCTTTTAATTATTCTATTGGGCCTTTATTATTGAACTATGAAAGTCATTAAACCCAGTCATCATATTATTTTCATTTCAACCTATAAGACCTGCCTTAAGGTCGATTGGATCAATCCTTTGGATATTTTAATATCTACATCTTTGACTTGTAATGATGAAAAGCATGACGGTTGACTAAAGAACTGCGCCATGATTAATGTGGATGGGATCATAACCTATTTAAATTAGTAATAAATGATGACCAAAGGCGTTGGATAAACTACATGCGATCGGCATGACCCATCGAGATAAAGGGGTGTGTCGGTAGTAGTAGGGTGGCACAAGATTCGTTGAGCGAAGAGTATAACTTAGCAAGAAAGTCTTCACCAAGAGGTATGTTCTCATACACTTCTTCATTCAGAATCACATACACACAGAGAATTATTATTATTATTTCTTTATCTCAATACACTAGGCGATATAGCCTCCGTTTTCGATAAACCTTGTGAACCCATATACTGACTCTCACGCTTTGAAGCTATCCCAAGACGGAACCGTCCAAGCTTGTGGTGTTTATTGTGTTTACGTTGCGCAGATAAAGACGCTTTTATGTGATTGGGACGTGTCGAGAAGATCTTAAGCGTTAACATTGGCGCTAGAAGGAGGGGCTCTTTTTTCAATCACAATTGTTTAAATTTGCTTCGGAAGATGATGAGGAGTAGAGATGGTACACCAGAAGGCGGCGATGATGGTCATTAGTTCATCATCGCCTCGTATTTCAAAGAAAGGACCGCTGGGTCCTTCTAAAAGTGCTCACGAAGCACGGCTTAAGCATGATTCGGAAGAACTTCAGTCCAAGATCCATGGTGGAGCCAGACGGAAGTTGGTTTTCAACGATGATAAAGGCGTGATCTTGATCAGAACGGGTAGAAGGTTCTCCGACCGGGACTCATCGCCAAGTGGTCAAGAAGATAGAGCTACCAAGTTGGCGAGGATGGCGGACGAAGTAGATAAGGCTTTGGAGGTTCTGTTAAAACAAAGGAAGATATAGCCAAACGGATGCTTGGTAAATGAGTTGAGGACGAAGCATCTAGCCATATTCATTCCGAAAGGCGGAATAGGCATAAGGAGATACCCGTCGGAAGGGCGAGGAGTGGAACATTCTATGCATATGTCCGGAGATCATTCTCGCAGATAGGAGGAGATCGAGGAGAGAGAACGCCTCCGACCTCGAAAAAGGCAATCGATCGTGGGATCAATTCATCGCGACGATGAAAGTAGAAAAAGAAGAAAGTCAAGAGAAATTGTGCGAAAATCCGAAGGGAGAGTACCGTCACAACCGTTTCTCATCATGAGGAGGAGATTATGCATACTAATAAATCAAGAAGTCCATGAGCGGTGGGATCGACGAGGAAAGGTCGATCCATTCCAAAACCTAACGCCGCCCGAAGGAGATCTCATCACAACCCGAAGGTGTTGATTTTTACAGTAAGGGAGTTGAAAGAACTCCGAAAACAATTGGGCCGAGGTCCAACAGGTGAAGGACACTTACGGAAAGAAGGCGTCCCTTTTTCTCCGATATTCTCAAGGAGAAGATAGATATTACCAAAAAGTTGCCTCGTATGGAAAGCTATGATGGGACCGGAGATCCTTATGACCATAGTCAGGCGTTTGACCGGCTAATGGATTACTATGACTTCACTGATGCTGCCAAGTGTCACACTTTTGTCACTACTTTGAGAAAAGGCGCGACAGACGGTGGGATGGGGACTTTACCATCGGATTCTATTTCCTCGTGGACCAAACTTTGTGATAAGTTCCATGCGTGTTTTGGAAGCAATAGAAGAAGGGAAAGCTTCTGAGTTTCTTTAGCACAGGTCCGGCAGTTCACCAATGAATCTTTAGGCCAATATGTAAAGAGGTTTAGGGAAGCGGTCGGACAGGTATCCGATCTTAATGATCTCAAGCTGTTGGGTTGTTCCAGAATGGGCTAGATCTGGTTAAATCAGAAATTGGTAAAGAAGTTGATGTTTCACCATCCAAAAAGCTTTAAAGGAAGCCTTCGACAAGGCAGAGGGCTATATTGTTGTAGAAGAGGCTATGAATAGTCTGAAAAATCCTTCTTTGAGCCAATTAAAGGAGGTAGACATTCCCAAGACTGATGTTGATCAGAGAAGAGTGGGAGGGTACAACGAGGCGTAAGGTAGTTCGAAGAAATACAAGATAACTTCGTGGCGACAAAGCGTGCGATCGTGACACCTATTTCTACCCCGAAGGTTAATAAGGTCTACACCCAATTGAATACAGAAAGGTCGATAATTTTGGATCAAATCAGAAACCAGCCTTTCTTTGAGCCACCTCGTGATAATTACAAAAGCGGGACACTTCAACCCTCGCAAAATCTTGGTTATCATCAAGTCTGGTGGTCGTGACACTAATGAGTGTTGTAATCTAAAGGATTTTGTGGAGAGCAAGATTAAAAGCGGCTTGTTGATTCAATATGTGGTGAAAAAGGACCGTCGAATCAAGAAGTCATCAATCGTATCGCTTCAAATCTTCTTCAAGTACCACCCACTGAAATGCTCCCATACCACCGCCAAGCGAGTTGTTGATGTAATAACCGGTGGGTGCATTGGGAAGTTAGTAGGGAAGAAGAAGGTCTTATCTTGATTGATTGCCATCGGTGACAGATGCTACTTTGAAGATTGATGTGCCTTTTCCGAGAACCGTTATATCATTTACGGATCGCGGATTATCCTTCTGAGCCCATCGAACCGCATGAAGGGCACTTTGGTGATCACAAACAAGAACAAAGATACGTGTGTTGTTGTATTTTGCATTTACAATTGTTGTAATAAAGTTGTAGTTATTTTCCGTACCATATATTTGGCGACTCAGAATGGGTTGGATGGAATGGACCTATTTTGGGGTCGTTACAACAATTGCAAAAATCGTGAAGGGGAGTGGGGTGATGTAGCAACTTAAAATTTTGTTTTGTTTGTTTGATGCAAGAAGTCTTAACTTAAGTTGACTCTAAGAACATGCATAATCCTTAAACATGTATCAATGTATGTTGCAAGATGTTTAGTAGGTTTGGAGTGAATCATAACCTTTTGAAAGAATTGAGTTATATAAATATTTAATGGATGTGATTATAGGTAAATGAATATTTATTTTATTGATTTAATATTATTTGGAGAAATAATTGTTAAATAAATAATTAATGAATTAAGGAAATGATTATTATATTGATATTTCAGTTGAATGATATATTATTTGTATTGTGTTATGTGATTAAAGGATTTATTTAATTAATTGTGATTTGAGTTAATTAAAATAAATAAGAAAGCTTGATTAAATATAGTGTGACAAATAACTATATTATAAGGAGTTATTAAAATAAATTAAAGTAATTTAATTTAGTGTTTACCAAACAAGGCTTAATATATTAATCCTTTAATATTTTTAAATGATTTGCCAAACAAGCCTTATGGCTTTTGAGATTTCTAGTTAAATAAAATAAATAATTAAATAAGATAAAATTAAATAATAAATATAATATATATTTATGTTATATCGTTATCCTAATAACGATGTTACTTATTATACGTATTAAGTCATGTCGCTTTTTCTTTTTATTATATTAGTATGCATATTAGTTTAGTTTTCATAGACAATGGATCTTGATGGACATTCTTTATGCCCATGCTTTTGAGAGGATGCATCTCGATGGGCACAAAATGGAGGTTGGACAGGAAGCTCCTCTATATGGTTTCGATTAACGACCAGATCAAAGTGGCGAGCCTTATTGAACTCCCTGCTATCTTGATGCGGCCCCTCGGTAGTAGAGATAACTTTGTAAATTTTATGTTGTGCATGTGGATTCTACTATAACGCCATTCTCGGGAAGACTACGTTGACACTCTTCAAGTGTGACTTCCATCCCACATTTCAAAATCAAATTCCCCACAAATGCATGGAGTAGGAGAGGTGGTGGGTGATTTAGACTGCCCCACGATGTTATCGAACATTTGTTATTTCATCCGGAATGAGGGTTAAGTAACGTAAAAAAGACTATGGCAATTGAGATCGAGCCTTCACCGAGAAGCGACTTTCGAACCCTTGGTAATACCCATTTGGAGGGACGGAGGAGATTGAGTTGGTCATCGAAAAAGTTGGACAAGACGGTGAGGATTGGTTCAGTCTGCGTAACCTCTTCTGACAAATCTTATGGAACTCTTACGATGTTATGTTGATATTTTTGCATGGGAACCACAAGACACGCCAGAGTTAGCGAAAAGATTGCGAGCATAAACTGGAGATAGATCCTTCGAAGAAGCCAGTTCGTCAGAAGAGGCGGATATTTGCTCCAGAGCGTCAGAAGATCATCGATGATGAGGTTGCGAAATTGCTAAATGCTGACTTTATATACGAGATTGATTACCCAGAATGGATAGCAAATGTAGTGTTGGTGCAGAAGCATAATGGAAAGTGGCGGGTTTGCATCGACTACACCGACCTCAACAAAGCTTGTCCGAAGGATTTTTATCCTCTACCCCATATCGATCAGCTCATCGATGCCACTTCGGGGTATGCATTACTAAGTTTTATGGATGCTTTTTCGAGTTATCATCAAATATCCATGTATGAAAGAAGACATTCCAAAGACGGCGTTTATTACGCACCGCGTTCGGTGTATGCGTACACAAAAAATGACTTTTGGCCTCATTAATCTTTGGAAGCAACCTACCAAAGGATGATGAACTTCATCTTCGATAGGCAACTGGGGAGGAACATGGAGGTTTATGTAGATGACATGATCGTGAAGAGTATGCAAGTTCAGAAGCATTTGGACGATCTGGAGGAGTGCTTTCAAACTATTCGTTATCGTCAACTAAGGCTTAACCCGACCAAATGTACTTTCTACCTTGGTCTTTGGAAAGTTTCAGGTTATCTGGTCGATCGGAGGGCATCGAGGCCAATCCGGAAAGATCCGAGCCATCCTCGACATGAAGACTCCTCGATCGTTCAAGGGCGTTCAGTGTCGTCGGTTGGTAGGATTGCGGCTTTGAGGAGGTTCGTCGCCAAATCTGCAGAGAGATGTCTTCCTTTCTTTGACACATTGAAGGGACCGAAGAATGCGAAGACGTTCCAGTGGACTTCGGAGTGTGAAGATGCTTTCCAAGGTATAAAGACGTATCTGTCTTCGGCTCCTTTATTGGTAAAGCCTGTCCCAGCGGAGACTTTATATTTGTACCTTGCGGCAAGTTCCTTAGCGATCGGAGCGGTTGGTGGTTCGGGAGATCAGTGGGAAGCAGCATCCGGTCTATTACGTCAGCCACGTCCTGCGAGATGCTGAAACCAGGTATCCAAACATTGAGAAATTTGCCTTTGCTTTAATAATTGCCAGTAGAAAGCTTGGCGATATTTTAAGGTCGACTCTGGTCGCCCGCGCGGATCGACCATTGAAGAAGGTGATGGGCAAGCCGAGGTCTCGGCGGACTAAAGCGGCGGGACTATGGAGTTATCACAATTTTTATCGAGTATCATCCCGAACTGCCATCAAAGGCCAAGCCCTGGCTGACTTTATGGTAGAGTGCTCGTTTACCGAAGCTGATACGGAGTTGCCAGAAGCTGAATTTTCTGATCGGGCTGTGGCCGTTCTTCAGCAGAGTCAGAAGGCGTGGACGCTATATGCAGATGGATCCTCTACGATGACTATTAGTGGAGCGAGAATTATTTTAATAAGTCCAGAGGATTCAAGGTCCAACAGCCATCGATTCGCTTTTAAAGCAACGAACAATGAAGCCGAAAATGCGAAGCGGTGTTAGCGGTGTCCGATTGGCAAAGAGTCTCAAGTCCAACGATTGATTATCTATAGTGATTCTCGGTTGGTCGTTAAGCGATTGTCGGAGATTACGGCTCGTGGAACCCGAATGATCAAATATCTGGCGGAATTAAGAGACCAACTTCAATTTTTCGCCTCATACGAGTTTGAGTATAGGCGTAATGACAACTCAATCTATTGATGCATTGTCCAAGCCGCCACTACAGATGCACGAGATGTTTTCACGGATCGGTATATTTGGAAATTTTGCGGCGACAGTGTTCAAAGACGCAAGCGATTGATGTGTATCGAGCGAACGAACTGTTGGATGACCCCCTACATCGAGTATTTGGCAGATGGCGTCCTTCCTTCGGATCAAATGTTGGCAAAGAAGATTAAATACAAGAGCACTAATTTTAGTCTTATTGATGGGGATCTCTATCGATTGGCATTTTCCTCACCATTGTTGAAATGTTTGGTTCCGTCCGAAGCTGAGTATGCTCTTCGGGAAGTTCATGAAGGGATTTGCGGTGATCATATGGGTTGCCAAGTCTTTGGCACATAAAGTATGCTTAACAAGGTTACTATTGGCCTACAATTTTCAAAGAAGCTACAGATCGTCAAGAAATGTGAAAATGCCACTCAATAGTCCGGTCCCATTATTACCCGAAGAGTTATACTCGATTCTATCTCCTATACCCTTCATTTATCTGGGGTGGATATATTGGGGCCGTTACCTAAAGCTAAAGGTCGAGTTAAACTTCATCATAATTCTTATTGATTATATGACTAAGTGGGTAGAGGCAAAACCACTTGATTAGATAACTTGAACAAGAGTGCCTAAAGTTTATAAAGGAGTCTGTGGTGTTTGACCGGGATCCCTAAGGTATTGATATCGGACAATGGACGCCATTCGTGGGTTCAAAATTTGAAGAATTTTTAAGCGATTTGGGGATTCAAAGACCTGAAAGACTTACGTGGCTCATCCACGGTCGAATGGGCAAGTCGAGGTGACCAACGGACGCCGAAAGCGGAATCAGCGTGGGTTGGATGAAGCTAAGGAAGATGGCGGAAGAATTCTTGAAGCGTCTTTGTGGGCATCTGAACTACACCAAGGACTACTACGGGGGATTCGCCCTTCCGATTGGCCTATGGTACTGATGCCTTAGTCCCAGTCGAAATCGGATCTCCAAGTCTTCGGGTAACTCAATTTAAAGAAATTTACAACGACGAAGGACTGAAAGTTAACTGGACTCGCTAGATGAAGTCGAGAGAGAAGCTTTGATCAAATTGGTCACTTATCAAAGAAGGGTGGCCAAACATTACAACAAAGGAGTCAAACTTCGTAGATTCGAAGTGGGAGACTTCGTTCTTAGAGAAGCCGAAGCTTCTACGCCTCAAAACACAGGAAAGCTAATGCCGAATTGGGAAGGGCCATATGAGGTGATTGAAGTACCAAAGCCAGGTACTTATCGGCTAAAGGCACTCGATGGTTCCGAGATCAAGAATACTTGGCATGCTGGCAGGCTTCGGAAATATTTTCAATAAAGATTAAGTCAGTTTATCGGAAGTCTGTACACGATTGTTTGATATTAATAAAAGGTCACTTTTCCTTAATTTGTCACTGGTCCTATTGGTCCGAAGGTCACTATGGTGTAAGGAGGAATGGTAGGACTCGCTGGCCATTCGATGGTAGCCCCAGGTCCTTTTGATCCTATATTGATCTTATCAGGGTGGTAAGTCAATGGTCACTATTGGTCCGAAGGTCACTATGGTGTAAGGAGGAATGGTAGGACTCGCTGGCCATTCGATGGTAGCCCCAGGTCCTTTTGATCCTATATTGATCTTATCAGGGTGGTAAGTTAATGGTCACTATTGGTCCGAAGGTCACTATGGTGTAAGGAGGAATGGTAGGACTCGTTGGCCATTCGATGGTAGCCCCAGGTCCTTTTGATCCCATATTGATCTTATTAGGGTGGTAAGTCAATGGACACTATTGATCCTTATATCTTGGTCCCTATATATTTTTTAGCCAAATTTACCTCACACATGACTGATCTCACTCTTCGGTACCGATGAGTGTACATTACTTCATTTTGTTTAAGTGTTGAGTTCGGTTTATTGATCTCGGTTAAATTGAATCACTGTCAGTAAAATTCAATTCACTTCATTGCATAAGTTAACTGTTATATATCATATCTAATTCATTAGTCCAAATTCATTAATACTAAATTATTAACAAGAAGTCGATCGAATGTAAGTCATAATCAAGACAGTTAAAGATTTATCAATAACATAAAATGCTCGTTCATTTAAGTCAATCATAAATTAATTACATGAACATGAAAAGCTTAAAGTAGTTAAATATTTACATAGAACAAAAAACATGATAGATATTCAGGCACCGCCTTCATCATCTGAGGAGTTGAAAGCGATCACGGGTCCAAATGAAAGGTAGATAGCTTTTTTTCTTTTCCTCGCTCTCGGCAATCCTCATACCCCTCCGAGTATACCTTCATGATCTCAACATTGAGTTCGTCCGAGTCCCTGTAGTCCGCCTGAATCTGCTTCCGGAGATCTTCAGTCAGAACAGGGCCTCGTCCCTCAAGATCCTTTATCTTATGGCGGAGCTTGTGACGTTTGGCCTTATGCCTTCGGGTTTCGTCTTGAATCTTCGTCTCAGCCTCACCAAGTTGTAGGACTAGGCTTCGATTGGCTGAAGAAAACTCCTCATTTTTTGCCTTCAGGAGTAAGTTTTCTTCAACCAAACCAGCATTCAGGTTAGTCAGAGTTTGTTGGCTGGCTTCGGACGCAGCCAACCCGTCCCTCGTGGCCCTTAATTCGTCATCAGATGTCTTCAAATCCATCTTAGCCCGATCTAATTCTATCTGGAGACCGTTGATGGTATGAAAAGCATCTTCACGACCGGCTCTTTCTCGGTCCAAGGTCGATTTCAGCATATTTATCTCTTGTCGCATGAAATCTTCCTCGGCCTCTCCATTTATGTGTCTCTTGACGCGATCGTCAAGAAAACGACGATAACTGCATATTTTCAAAATATTCAAGTCAAATGTCCAAATATTCAAAGGGAAGCAGAGATATAGAGGAAGAAGAGATCGTTATTTACCTTGGCGAATAACTCATCCCTCGTCGAAGATTTCCGTCAGATGATCATCGAAGCCGGTGGTCGTCGGTGTCTTGAAACGAAAGCTCAAAGAGGTCAAAGGGGAAGTTGGCGTTGAACACAGGCCATTGTCGTCGGATCCCACCCTCGGCGATGTAACTCGACTGATGGACCGGATTCGTTCGAGAGAGGTCTCGGTCTTTCGGGGGAGAATAGGGTGTTCGGGAGGTGTAGGTCTGCATGTATAGTTTCAATTATGGGAGATTTATTGGGAGTGGGTCCTTTCGGTGATGAAGCGAGGCGAACTTCGGATGGCTATCAGGAGTACGTTTCCTCTTCCTAGATAGCGTCGGAATCCCTTCGTCCTGGTCACCGTCCTCTTCAATCTGTATTTCTACAGGGGGCACGAAGGGTGGAATGATCGAAGACTTAGGAACCCTGAGCTCTTCGACGGTTAGAGGGGTTATTTTGTTTTAATTTTTGATCTAAAGTATATTCCTTGATCGGAACGATCAAGTAAACCGCTTTGTCGAGGAATGGTTCTAGGGTTTGGTTACGGTTACGGTGTGGGTTCGGGAGGAGTTCTGAGAGAGGTGACACAGGTTTTCTGGTAGCTCTCCTCTTTTGTCGAGGATGAAGGGTCTCTTCTGGTTTGAGAACCTCTTCGGCCTCTGTTTCTTCTGTTTGAAATTCATCCGTATGAATTTCTGGTGTTGGATCTACTTGAGGGTAGCTTTTATGGTGTAGCCTCGAATTACTCTCGAAGACTTCCCAGACAAAAATCTTGAACTCCTTTATTTCTAAGGAGCTCTCGATTACGATCAAAGATCTTGCATGAAATCAAACAATTCTATGTTAAAATTATATATCATAGAATATTTTCAAAAAATATACATATATATAAATAAGTTTGGTACTTACACTTATGGTCGAATAACCATGCTTGCTTGAGAGAGTCCGTATTTCCACTCTTCCTTCGGAAGTTGTCAAATAGCTCCATCATTTCCACTTCCGTTCTTGAAAACGTCTCCAAAGTCGTGAGATATTTTTTCGTCGATTGCCCGTTTCAGTAAAGAAGAAATCTCGGGGCCTTTGACGAAAAACCATTTCTCGTGCCATCCCCTATTGCTCGAAGGGGCGTTCACCGTGACGTCTGTCAATTTTTCTCCGGACTTGGAGAATGCTTCTTTGAGGGCCTTGAACCCTTCTCCTGGATTGTACTATCTTGTAGGCGGTGAAGAAGAAGTCCGGGGAGGGCTCGGCGCCTAACTTCATGGCGAGAAGCCCACAAAGGCGAAATGTGGATGTAGGAGTTTGGCACTAGTTGTGAAAATCCCACACCCAAGAACCCCAAAGAGGGTCACTATAAAGATGTGAAGGGGGAAGCGAACCCCTTCTCCGATGAAATCACCGGACGGCCAGTCCATCCTTGGTGCCGTTGATACATCTTTTCACCGGGCCAAGGTACCACACCGCATGGGTATCCGAAATGTGGGCAGAGTTCGAACCCTCTTTAGTTGACCTCGGTTATGATAGAAGGAGTGTTGGCGTGCGAGAATCGCTCCATCTCTGTAGTATTCGGAGGGGGTTTTTTGGGTTTTCTGTTTGGGATTCGTACTTGAAGTCCCCTCGTGAGGATTAGGGTTTGGTGGAACCACTGTGATGGGTGTTACAAGTATGGGGGAACTCTGTTCAGGATTGTGGGAAGCCATTTGTGACAATTTGCAGAGAGAGATCAGAAAGTTTAGAAGGCGCTCAATTTCAAATGAGCAGTAAAAAGCTGTCAAATTTGGTAAAGTTATCCTTTTATCTTGTGATTTACGGTGTTCAAGACGGGTGCATTAAATGATAGTAATAATTTGGAATTTGAATGGGAAGCGTCCGGTTTTGGTCCCGTATATTTAATGGATAGGGCCTTTTCGAGTTGGGCCTTTAAATTCCTTTCATCTCATTTAAGTGAGCGATAAATGGGTACGTTTTTAATTACATCTTGTTATTATTGATTCTCAGTAAAATATCATGGACTATTTATAGTTTTCTATTAAACATTCTGTTCAACAAAAAACTAGGGGGCAATGTTGGGTCATGATATTTTATCTCTTTGGGCTGGGTGTATTGGGCTTATTCTTTTAATTATTCTATTGGGCCTTTATTATTGAACTATGAAAGTCATTAAACCCAGTCATCATATTATTTTCATTTCAACCTATAAGACCGGGTCGGGTCAGTGGATCAATCCTTTGGACATTTTAATATCTACATCTTTGACTTGTAATGATGAAAAAGCATGACGGTTGACTAAAGAACCTGCCATGCATTAATGTGGATGGGATCATAACCTAATTTGCCAGAAGTAATAAAGATGACCAAAGGCAGTGGATAAACTACATGCAGTCGGCATGACCCATCAGATAAAGGGGGGTGTGTCAGGTAGTAGTGGGTGGCACAGTAATTCAGGCAAAGAGAGTATAACTTAGCAAGGAAGTCTTCACCAAGAGGTACGTTCTCATACACTTCTTCATTCAGAATCACATACACACAGAGAATTATTATTATTATTTCTTTATCTCAATACACTAGGCGATATAGCCTCCGTTTTCGATAAACCTTGTGAACCCATATACTGACTCTCACGCCTGAGCTATCCCCCGACGAAACCGCCGTCAAGCTTGTGGTGTTTATTGTGTTTACGTTGCAGGATAAAGACGTTTTATGTGATTGGGACGTGTCAGAAGATCTTGGCGTTAACATGAATCATCCTTAACTATTATTGATTTCACGAATGGGAAACACAATAATCAGATTTACACCGATGATTCAGGGTATGATTTAAGAACAATTTCCGATGGTGTTATATATGTGTAGTAGAATAGAGCTGATAGTGCCAGAAATTGTGGTAATAAACGAATGAAATCATCGGCTGTACGTGAATCGAGTAAGAGTTCTTTAACTTCACCAACGGTGACAGCTGAATCAGGGAGACCGTTAATACTAATTGACTCACAACCGAAATTCGACTTGTGCACACCCTTGGGGGTTGCGCTGAAGCAATCCAATAGGAGAATTTGAAGGTGGCTGATGCACTGGTGAAGCACATAGGACTACTGGTCGTGTCTCAAGCCGGGGAAATGAGGAAAGTTGCCACGTATTTTGTCGGAGATTTGGTTAGACGAATTTACAAATTTCATCCTCGAGATTCGTTGGATATTTCAGAATCCGACATGTTGGAGATGCATTTCTACGAATCATGTTCGTACTTAAAGTTTGCTCACTTTATCGCCAATCAAGCGATTTTGGAAGCATTTGTTGGTATGAACCGAAGGAGACACCGAATTGGAGTCCGGATGAGAGAGAGAGAGAGAGTGAGAGTATTGAATTGTGGTGTACTGATGGTATAGATCACCAAGAACATTGGTTTCAGAGATCCCAGAATAGTGGTGGGAAAATGGTTACGCTGAAAACACAATGGGCAAATCCAGATAAGGGCAGCGAAGTAGATGCATGCAAAAGGGTTGAGGACGGCGGAACAGGTCTTACAGCGTAGAGGCAAGTAATGAAGCATGAGGATATCTAAGTGTGGGCAGATTGAGAAAATTGAGGCAGCAATTGGGATCACGCACTTGCTAGCCTCCACTTTGGTACTCGCACAGGCGTTCCAAGTCATGCGAATTCTATCATTAATGCCTCCAGGATCTGTCTGTGCCATCTCCGTCATCATTTTTTTTCTTGAAATTGGATTTACAGATGGAGGGAGAGACGACCCCTTAAGAGATAAAGAGAATGTGTGAGACAGCTCACCAAAATAATAGTGAGTGGAATATAGCCAAAGAGGGACATACGATGAAGAAAGAGGGTCAGAAAAAATGCATGCAATGTAAACTATCAAAAGTACCTCTCTATTATAAACATTACAGGTTTAGGCGGTCACTTTTAACTGGTTAACTAAAGAAAGTGTGCCTTTTGTTAAATATAACTGAAGTTTGAGATGTAGTTAGACACTTTTTCAATTTAGGGTGCAAAAATTAACAATTGTGTAAAATTTGGGGTTCAAATTGTTTTCTAGTCATGAATTTTGTTTGGGTAATTAAATTTTTATATAAATATTAAATTAAAATTTGAGTTTTTCCCATTTTAGAAAACTACTACAATCTGGATTTTTTTTAAAAAAAATGTCAAAATCTTTTTTTTTTCTTTCTAAAAATTGTTTTCTTCAAATTTCTTTTAAAGCAAACATGACATTGTTTGTGGCTGGTGGGTCCAATTTTGTATAACGACACAATTGATTTTTTTTTTTAAAAATTAAACTTATTATTTATTTATTTGTCACCGAATCTAAAAAATCAATAATATTTTGATGATAAAAATAATAGTTATAAAAAAATACAAGATGATATGATTGATTGAAGTTGGTTATTATTGCTAAGTTCGCGTATGGATGACGAGTCATTAATTAATTGTATTTTATCATATTCTTTTATAAATTATTTTTGTAAGATTTAATAATTCTCTTAAGAAATATATATAATCTAAACTTTATAATTCTTAATCGGCAATAGATATTTTAAAAAATATACAAAAATAATGTACTTGATGAATTTATATAATTAAAATTTAATTTATACGATTAATCTATGAATACTCAAGTTGGGTATGTGTAATAAAAGATAGTTGACTAAATTTATCTTTGTTTTTTTTGAATACATTATATCAAATTATTTTTTATATCAAGTTGGGTATATGATTCTTTTTTGAAATTTCACACTTATTTAGAGCCACGTAATTATAAATATAATTAATTTTTAATTAACATCAGTCAATATCAAAATATAACAAGACTAATAACGAGCTGTTTTGGTTGATTATGAGTCAACTTAGTAGTCAAATTTTAGTGACTCTCAAATGACTTTTTAGTTTGTTTTGGTTTTCATGTCTTCCTGGTCATAAATTTTAATATTCCCAAAAGTCAATTCAAAGCTCCAAAATTATGTTTTCTCACAAAATTTTAATATACATTTATTATTAAAGATATAATATATCATTTGTTATTAATAATTGAGTAAAAATAAATAAATAAGATAAAGAAAAAAAACTTTTGAGCTATAAAGTCATTAAATTTAGAGATCAATTAAAATATTGTTCAAAAAATTATTATATATAAAATTTATCTGGCAAGTCATTTCTAAGTTTGCACGTGTTATTAAGCTCGTAATAATAATTAAACGTTTAATTGAAGAATAAATGAAAGTCCTACAATAAGGATAAGGAAAAGACATCTATTTCATACCCAAAAATATAGTTACTGGATCAGGCCCAAGGCCCAAGCTAATAAAAGTATTATTTAATGAAACAGTCCAAACAGTAAGTAAAGATTGGTTCAGCCCAACATATATAGCCATAATTTGTCCAAATAAATCAGCACAGTAGCACATTATAAAAAGTTCAAGCCTCCTGCCATCATTTCAATTTTCTGCAATATCCCTGATCATTCTCTCTACAGTAGTGTGTATATACTGATATACAGAACTTGCAGAAGGCAAATATACATACACACACATACATATGGCTCCAAAGAAGAAGCAACACCAACAGCAGAAACAGAAGTCATCTTCATCCAAAAGCAAATCTCAATCTTCTTCCTCCGGTCCAAAACTCCAGATATCCGCCGAGAACGAGAACCGGCTCCGCCGTCTCCTCCTCAATTCAGGCCACTCCAATCCTTTTACGGATCCAACTCCGGCCGATGATTCTCTCTCCAAAGCTCAGAAGGCCAAGAAACTTCGCTCTATTTACGAGAAGCTCTCCTGCGAAGGCTTCTCCGACGAGCACATTGAGCGCGTTCTCTCTGCTCTCAAGGTCATTCTCTAAATGTTTGATGAAGAATAATCCTATGAATTTGCTGAATGAACTGTTTCTTTATTTTTGAGCTGATACCTTTAGAAAATTAGTTCGTTGTTAAATTTGTCTATCATAAGAAGCAAAAGTGAAAAGACTGAGCAATTAGTTGATTAAGAACTGAATAGTGTTGAAAGTTCACTTAATTATATAAAATCATAAGCATAACTAAACTGAAAGATTGCTGCTGAGATGCAAATTAAAGGTTTGTTAGCTTTCAAAAGTCAATAGTAGTTGCTGAATGCTGCTTTCGGGTTCGATATCTCTGCTTGTACGTTTAGCTAATAACTATGCAATTTATTTGTTTCAATCGTGATTCAATATTGGATATTGGAAATAGAGAAACAAGGGTATGGAGAGGAAAAGAATATGAAATAAACTCTAAACAACACTAATTCAACTATATAATTTTACACGAAACTTTTCTGTTTGTTTGTTTAGTTAAAAAATGTTTTCTTTTTTTGCCTTGTGGAGATTTATTGGTAAGTGATCATTTTGGGCACCATCCCCCTTTGGCAGCTCGGAAATTTTAAAAAGTTTTATTAACTTGTTTCCATTATATCATAACTGGATTTTCTTTTTCGATAAGTAGTCTTTTTGAATGTTAGAAAGGGCTGATTGTAATGTTATTTACATATATAACTTTCATTGAGGGGCTTTATTTGTTTGTATTGAGAAGGAGAATGCTACATTCGAGGCTGCTTTAGATTGGCTATGTTTAAATCTGGCTGGGAATGAGCTTCCTTTGAAGTTTGCTGGGGGCTCTTCTCTGCACACAAATGAAGGTATTCATGTTCCTAATTATCATTACGTTGTAACACAGTCAAACTTTGTGTTAATGCTCCAGATGGAGTTTTGTTTTCAGTAGACTGAATATAAGAATATAACTCCCATCTCAATACAACATGCAGGTTCTGTTGGAATCCTATCAATTGCACAAGATGATTGGTGTCCTTCAATGGATTCATCTCTTGAGATTAAGGATGAAACGCCTGAAATTTGTGTCAAAGTTAAGGGGCAGCGGGATGTTGATACTTTAGAATCATGCCAACCATTTCAAGCAGATTGGATCCGCCAATATGTTCAACAGCAGGAGGAGGTATTATGATAGAATATTTTGGCAAATTAAATTCCTATCTTTTGTTTTTATTAAAATATTAGTAAAATTTTATATGCCTTACTGTTCATTGTCGACTAATGGCTTATATCACTGAAGTTTAATAGCAAATGTTGATGTTATTAATTTTCCTTCTTCTCGGACCCTGACAGTCTTTGAATGTTGAAGGAATGTCATTTGGTGTTTAACTTGAATGTTTTTTAAGGAAGAGAAATTATAATACTATCCTGCGTCTAAACACAAGAAATTCTGACCATTTATTATGTAAAATACCAAAATAATTTAGCCAATGTTTCTGGTCTTTGTTTTCATGTCTATATAGCTCATATATGATATATATAACAGAATGTTTATCTGTGTATTTCAGATAAGAGTGGATATTTTGGAAGTTGCTAATATCAAGAAGTGAAAATAGTTTATTATTTGCTTCTCCTTGTTCTTTGGTGTGTTAAATCCTATGATTACTTTGATATTAAGCTAAATTATATCTGTATATTTTAGCTCTTTTATAGTTGGCAGTTGATATTTTCATTTTGATATTCACACAAGATCTCTCTCACATGAACTGTCACTGGGTCCCATACTCATGTGAGAGAGGAGCTTGTGGAAAATATCAAAGAACTTCTGCATATAATTATTCCCTTTCTAATTTATTTCATCGGTGCTTAGAGTTAGTTCTGATTCTTTAGTATCTGCAGGATGAATCTGAAAATTGGGAATCTGATGAGATTGACAAGGGTTCCATGGAACAGGTACTGTTGGTAACAAATTCTAATGTCATGTTGATGCCTGGACTTCCTTCTTACATGAGTTAAATGATCCTGTGCTGAATCTTATCTAGAATATTTAGCAATAATGGCAATCACAATTTATGTTATAGGCTTCAAAGGCCCATTATTTTCCACCCAAATTTATGTTTTCTGACAAGTTTTCCATCCAATCAATTATTAGGCAGTGGTACTATAAAACATTCAGAATAGAATCTTCTCTTCTCTCTCTTATTATTTATTTATTAAATTTTATTGTTAGTGTTTCCGTTCCTTGGGTTTGACCTGGTTTTGTATGACTCTGTTGATAGGTTGCAGAACCAAGGTCTGATCCTGATTCTATTATCAAAGAATATCAAAATGCACGGTTAGAAGCTATTAATGCCAAACAGAGAGGAGATAGGAAAGGCCAGGAACAAGCAGGCCAAATTATTCGCAAGCTCAAGCAAGAGATGTCTGCTCTAGGTTAAACTACATGTCTTGTCATATCTTGTAATATTAACTGTATCATACCACTCATCTGCTGTGGGAATTTACTGAGCACGACTTTCCGACGAGCTTCTGTTGTCGGTAAATGAAAGTACTTACAACCATGCCTTTGATGAGACTTGCGATTCCATGCCTTATAAGTATCCTCATAACGACACTTTATGCAAGGTTGAAGGTGGCATGGAGTCAAAAGTTGATCAGAGTGTTACGGAGAGCAGCTCCAAAGAGCTTTCTGAAGACATTCCCTCAAGTATTCTTAGTAATGATAGCATTGCTCAGGAAGAGGAATCAGGAGATGTGGAGCTAGGCAATTTCCTCTTCGAAGATTCTTCATCCAGCGAAGTACTGCCTCCTGAAGTAGTGAAACTCCAAAAGAAAGAAAGGATTAGCGAGTTATCTTTTGGGAAGAATTTAGAAAAATTAGAGGGCATTTGGAAGAAGGTAGCATTTGCATTAAAATGAGCTTGTTATGATAATTAACTTTTAAATATCCAATGCATGTTGAGTTTATTTATGTGTCAGACTTCTTCTATTAATATCATTCTTGGCAAAATTATCAAATTTTGTTGTTTTTTGAAGAACAATCTTATGCAGGCAGGATCTGGACATCGTAATCTATATAATAAAACAGAACCCATTTTGAATCTTTCATTTGACAAAACACAAGGACGGTTCAGATTTCTTCTCAATTCTTTCAACTTAATTTAAATGTTCAATTTCATCTCACACTAATAATAATAATAATAATAATTATAATAATAATAATAATAATAATAATAATAATAATAATAATAATAATAATAATAATAATAATAATAATAATAATAATAATAATAATAACAACAACAACAACAATAATAATAGTAGTAATAATAATAAAAATATTAATAATATTCATAATTATTATAATAACAACAACAATAATAACAATAATAATTATTATTGTGGTAGTGTGGTGAATTATGATAATTGTTATTGATGATTGTAAGTTTTGAAGATAGGTTTATATTTTTCTGGATATATTTTTAAAGGAAAATTAATTATTGTGGTGGTGTGGTGAATTATGATAATTGTTATGTCTGATTGTAAGTTATTTTAGGTTGCAAAGAGTCTTTAGATAATGTAGTATTTTTCGAATTTTAAACTAATTTTTCGTTACGCCGTGCCTTCAGGTAATTACTAGTGTGCAATATGATTTGATGATGTTTTCTGGGATTTAGCAATTTGCAATTAAAATAAAATTTGAGAACCTCATCTCATCAGTTAGTTCTATGCCATCTTTATCATTTCTCACCATATTTGGCCTCATTATGCTATTTTTTTTTTTAATATCTGTCTTCCTTCTTTTTCCTCTTGGTTTTGTTGAGTTATTTGATTCATTATATGATGTAATGACTAGTTTCAATTTTTATGGCTTTTGTTTGAGATATGGTCTATAACTACAGGGGGACCCACAAAAGATTCCCAAGGCTATTCTTCACCAGCTTTGTCAAAAATTAGGGTGGGAGGCACCCAAATACAGCAAATTGCTTGGTAAAGGTCATGGACCTAGTTATACTGTTAGTGTACTGCGCAAAGCTAGCGGGAGGGGAAAGAGCAGAAAAGCTGGAGGGCTAGTTACTCTTCAACTTCCTGGTCAGGACAATACTTTTGAAACTGCTGAGGTAGACTTGCCTGCTGTGCTATGCATTGTCTCAAGTTTTGTTCATGGACATACTACTCTCACAAAAATAAATGAATGGTATGCAATTATTTAACATTTTGGGAGAATGTCATAGGTTTTCTCATAAAATGTACATTCATGAACTTCTTGTATGCTAGTTCAAATACATCTAGAGTTCTTGGCCATGTTTGTGATATAGAGTTCTTTATATGAATGTAAATTTGGCAAAGCTGATCCTGTTAAAGGACAAGTTATGGTATTTATTCTCTCATAGCAAGGAAATAGAAGTGGTTTTGTGGCTGGATTCTAGGCATGATAGTCCAAGAGTATCCACAGTTAACAAACTAATTTAGTTGTTTGTTCTTGTACTAAGGCATGGCTAAAAATATTCTTACTTCTGAAAATGCTGGGAGTCCATGCATCAAGTTGATTGCATTACCTTATTTTATTATGGCTACCATATCAATAAAAAAGTATTCTGGTTCATATATCTGGCTAGCAGACAATAAAAAACATTACATTTTCATTTATTTTGAGTTCTGTTTTTTTGTTTGGAGATTAAATTCAGCCTTTATCAAATTTTCCTATTAATTTACGTGTTCATATAATTTCTCAAATTGGTTAGTTGCCTGCTGTCTAATTCCAGATATTAGGCTGTTCTGAGATCATATATCTTTAATCTTAGAGGTGATTTGAATAACCTGTTTAGTATTTTTGTTTTTCTTTTCTTTTTCTAATGAAGTTTCTGTTCTTAAGACAATCATGATATGTATTTCTGAACTCTCCCACATGTGATATTTACTTGCCGAGTACAATGGTTGTAGGATGCCCAGAATACAGTTGCAGCATTTGCTCTGTTTCGTCTGTTTCCTGACCTCCCTATTCACCTTCCAGTTATAGAGCCATATTCTTCACTTGTTCTACAATGGGAGGAAGGTAACTTTTCTTTCATTTTATAATTTCAGAATCAATAGAAGCTCATAGAAACTATCTTTTCGAAATATTGAACTCCTATATTTACTTTAATCTATGAAATCATTCCATAATGAGACTAACCTTTGTCAGACTTTCCTTTTGAACTGTTAGTTTGAAATGTCTTTCTCATATTACTTATTAGTAAACAGTTTGTCTATTGTTTGCAATTTTGTAGGGGAATCATCAGCAAATGTAGAAGACAATGAGGCAGATCGAAGGGCTGGATTTGTGAATTCATTATTGAATGTCGATGTCATGGATCCCATTGCTTCTGCTGACTTGGTGAATAGTCCTCTTCAGGAAATATGCCAAAAATCTCATGAAGGAAATGAAAGTTCAGCTGCTGGTAGTACTGATTTGAAAGTTAAAAGTATGTTTACAGACTTTCCAAATTTCTTCCCTGTTTGAAATAGGTTTGGATTTTCTGTTATTTTAAATTGACAGTCCAATATGAAAATTAATTACGAAGACAATTATGTATTGGTTATCAAATTCATAAGTTTACAAGGTTGTCTGAATTTTCTTTCCATATCATAATTGAATACAACTAGTGGTAATTGAGATTTCTTTTAATAATTTATTTTGGGGGAGGGTTGGAGCGTTATAGCAAAATACCTCAAATCCTTGTGTATGTGTTTCCCTTACTTTAAAATTTTCTCTTACAGGTGTCAGCTGTTATCACAAGGAAGTGGAGAGTTCTTATCTGAGACGGAAACAAGAGAACAAAAACAAAATGGAAAGATACAAGGTTGTTTTTTTTTATCTTCAATGACTCCTCTAAGCAATTTGGGTGACCGGAGGAGTTGGGTAAATAAGTGGCTGTATCAAATTTTGTCCTCTTATTGTCAACTTCCCATTTAGGTTGTCTTCTCACCCCAACAACTCTTGAATTACATATTTTCTGAAAGTATTGCAGTTACATCAGTGACGTTGAATTGACTTTTGGGTCTTGGTGAATAAACAAAATCTTTCTCAGTGTAAAGTGTAATCTAAGAAACACCAGCACTTCCAATAAGGTTCCGAGTCCATGTCGTCTCTAACTCTTATTGGAAACTCATGTTCTATGCATATTGGAAATGCCAATATATTTGGAATAAAGGTTAATGTTTGAATTGTCTATACTTCTTTAATACTCATCAGTAAACCACTGGATGTTTGGGATATTCATATAATTCTATTGAGGCACTATGGCAGCCCTTTTTATCAAACTATATTTTGGTCAGGACGGGGGCCTTTGCTGTGGGGTGGTGTTGACTTATTGATAGGGATCAATCCGTGAGTCGTCGTCGTGGATGATTCGATATTTAGTTATTTATTTATCAGTTGTCTATTTATTTAATTTGTTGAACTTCTTATTTACTGATTTATTTCATTTGGGTTATTTATTTAGAGACCCAATTATTACTGGGATTAGGATTAGGGTTATTAGAGTTTATTTTCTTATAAATATGCTTGTAAGTCATGTGAGATTGTTTAAATTTTGATATTGAAATTATTTTGATACTTGGTTGTAATCTATATTTTTCCTCCTTACTGCGGTTGGGAAACTCTAGGGGTAGTGGTTCTTTTGTAATTGAATCACCCTAGTTCTTTTAATTTTATTTGTTCATTTTGCTTTTTCTAATTAATTATATGTTCAACAATTTCTGTTATGCATCATATTGGTATCAGAGTTTAAGGTTTCTCCATCGATTTTTTAATCTTTGAAAGATCTTGGTTTTTTTTTAAAAAGAAAAAAAGTTATTGTTCATCGTCGAAGTCATCCATAGAGTTACTGTTCATAGCAGTTCACTGTAAAAAAAAACTGTTGTTGTTGCGTTGCTTTGGAAGTAGGGAGGGGTAACCTAACTTTCCTAATTTAAATTAATAAGCCTTGCAAATTACCTTTTAGTACACTTAACTTCCGCTCTTCATTTAAATATTGCTACACAGTTTATTAGTTTACATTTTTCACCCTTGTTTCTTGCATAAGGAGCCCTAAACTTTTAACTCTAGCACTTTTCACCCAGTCTCATACTTTCAGAGCAGTTAGGTCCATTAAAAAAAACCAAAAGTAAATATTTCATTTTGAATATTCGGATTTTCAATATTTAATCACTTACATTCCATTCGTTCATTAGTTCTAAAATTTTTAAAAGCTTGTTTTGGATTTGTTCTTTTAACTTGCATATTTTTCGATCTAGTTGCATATTATTCGATTATTACCAGTAGCTTTTGAGATTGTGATTGCACAAGTTTAGACTTGTAATTTTAATTTGCTTCAATTAAATTTCTGTACTGTCTCAGCTTTGCACTTGCATTTGCATCATGACTACACATACCCAAACTGTTTTAAAAGAAATTTAGGACCAATTAGCGGCCATAGTTGCATAACTGGGTCGAATGAATGATAGGATCACACATATTGAACAAAGACAACTGACCCATAGTAGAACCTCGTGGTAATGGGAACCTCGGGCACCATGATCCTTTCCTTTTGATGATGACGACTATAGGAAAATCAAGGTAGATGCACTCGAGTTTGATGGTGGATTTGATTCTAATGCATTTCTTGATTGGTTGTCTACTATGGAGAAATATTTTCACTAGCATGAGATGTCGGAGTATAGGAAGGTGCGATTCGCCAAAATGAAATTGGTGAAATTGACCAATTGTCTAGTATAGAGAAGTATTTTGATTGGTATGAGATCTCTAAGTATAGGAAAGTGCGATTCGCCAAAATGAAATTGTGATATTAACCAATTTATTCTGGTTAGGGTTGAGAAACTTAGAGTGTCTAGGTGAGCCACCTATGATCCTTATGATGATGACTATAGGAAAATCAAGGTAGATGCACCCGAGTTTGATGATAGATTTGATCCCAATTCATTTCTTGATTGGTCGTCTAGTGTGGAGAAATATTTTAAATGGTATGAGATGTCCGATGATAGAAAGGTGCGATTCGCCAAAATAAAATTGGTGAAATTGGCCAGTTTATTTTGGTCAGGGTTGAGAGACTTAGAGAGCCACCTATCAGGTATTGGGAGAGATGAAAATTCGCCTAAAACAATATTATTTACCCGTAAAACATACCGATAGGTTAATGAAGCAGTATAACAACTTTCGTAATGATAATAATGTCTGTTGCTGATTACATCTGTAGATTTAGGATCAATGAGAGTGATAGAATGACCATTATGAAATTTAAGAATGGGTTACGACCTGAGCTTCAATCACACATTCTCACCAGTGGCATCATTGCCCTATATGACATTTTTCAGCCATCTCTAGATAATGAGTATAGGTTACAGGGTATTGCTAGAAGAGTCCCTTATTACTCGGGTCATCCCAGTAACTGAAATTTCTCGCAGAGTAGACCTTTCCCCATTTCTCAGTCTAATAACACCGTAGCTGGGCAATCTCGTGACAAAAAAAGGGTGTAGCTGCACCCAACTCTTAATCTACTACCCAGGAGAGGTGCTAGGCTAGAAATTTTTTGAGTGCCCCAATCGCAATTTTCAGTGGGTAACAATAATGGAGAAAACTTCAAAAGAGGAGGGGGATATTGTCGGAGATGAAGTCGAGAGTGAGTATGACTCACAAGATGAGGAGGCTTATGAGCACCTAGAGGAGATAGGTAATTAAGTAGGTGTCATGAGGTGCGTTTTTACGAGTCAATGATGATCGGAGGAGAACCACCATATTTCAGACCTACAACAAAGTAGGTGGTGTCTCTTCTAAGTTGATCATCGATGGGGGTAGTTGCTTAAATAGAGTTGCTGAGTCCGCCTTACCACGAATAAAGCTAAAGGCAGAATCACATCCCCAACCTTTTAGCGTCGCCTAGGTTAATAAAACATCCATTCCTGTGTCAAACAGATATCTAGTGCCGATCCACGGGCTGTGAGGAGAGTATTTGGTGTGATGTCCTTCTTATGGATGTTGCATATATTCTACTAGGGCGACCTTGGCTATATGACTGTGATGTAACTCATTATGGGATGACGAACACGTGTTTACACACAAGGGGCAGAAAATATCATTAGTACTTGTGAGACCCTGAGTATCGTCCGAGAGTCAATCAAAGGAGATTAGCTTATCTACCTAACAAACCAAATCACTCCATATTCTTAATAGAAAGGAGTTTGAGTGGAGTGTGTTGGAGGAGAATATAGTTGTCGATTCTTTGAGTAGGGTGTCTATCCTTGTCAACTCTTTTGAGAGTGAAGGTTGTGAGATTTGAGCGCATTATCCAGGAGTACCCTACTTGTTGAGACTTTAGTGACATTTATGCTGCCCTACATGATCTTAGTTCCCCACCCTCTATTGATTTTCGTAACTATGAATACTATCTTTTTAAGGGCACCCGCTTGTGTATTCTTAATACATCGATGCGTGAGTATTTGTTGTGGTAGTTACACGCGGTAGGTTTAACTGGATACTTTAGTCAAGATAAGACCATTGCCATTGTTGAGGATAGGTTCTTTTGGCCTAATCTCAATATGGATGTATCTTGTGTTGTTTCTGAGTGCCACATATGTCAGACTGCTAAGGTTTGGTAGTAGAACACGGGTTTGTACAAGTTCCCCATGCACCTTGGGAGGATCTTTGCATGAATTTTGTCAAGGACTCAGAGGGGTCATGATGCAGTTTTTGTTGAAGTGGACCATTTCACTAAAATGACAAATTTTATTCCTTGTAGCAAAACTGATGATGCGTCACATTTTGTCGTGATTTTCTTTAGTGAGGTAGTGAGATTGCTTGGGTTATCATTGACTATAGTTTCTGATAGAGATACGAAATTTATGAGTTATTTTTGAAAAACTCTCTAGAAGAAACTTAATTCCACGCTTAAGTTTTTCACTGTTTATCATCCACAAACTGATGTCTTGACTAAGGTTGTTAATAGGAGTCTGGGTGATTAGATACGTTGTCTTGTGGGTGATTATGTGTCTACATAGGACAAGGTTTTACCTATGGTTGAGTTTGCATATAATAGCTCAGTTAATTGTTTGACTGGAGTGAGTCACTTTTAGGCTTACACTGGTTGTTAGCCTAGGAAACCTGTTGATTTAGCTCTTCTTCCCATTGCATATAGGGCTAGTTGTGCATTACATTCATGATTTGCATGCTGAGATAATAAAGAAAATTAATTTGAGTAATGAAAATTATAAGTTTGCTGCAAATGTTCATCACAGGTATCAAGAGTTTAATGAGAGATTACCTCCTGACATATGGAAGAAAGTGCATGCTAAGAAGATGGGTCCATTCGAGTTCGAAAGAAGGTTAGCGCTAATGCATACGAGTTGGATATTTTGAGTGATATGAGTATTCATGTATTCAATATGAAAGACCTTACTCCTTATCATGGGTCTTCTAATGATTCCACTACCTCTTCCACTTTTCTCCTACTTCTTCCCCCATTTCGCCTACATTTGCTAACCTTGACGAGCCTATACTTATTCTTCCTTTATCTGTTCTACCTGCACCTCCTATTGTTCCTACACAACGTATAGGTTATTGAGGATGTTTTTGATGAGCGGGTTATGTCGACCATGCAGAGTGGTTATCGACAATTTTTGGTGAAGTGGCGCAACAGACCTCTAGATGATTGATTGTACATGAATTAGTGCTGAGGAGTTCCATCGGCTTGATCCAGACCTTTTGGAGAGATAAGAGACTTTTATTTTGCCAGAGGTTTCATTTTTGTAGTCGGAGAGAGTAGATATGGATTGATCCGTGAGACGTCATCGTGGATGATTCGCTATTTAGTTATTTATTTATTAGTTGTCTATTTATTTAATTTGTTGGACTTCTTACTTATTGGTTTATCTTAGTATTGAGTTAGTTATTTAGAGGCCCAATTGTAATTAGGCTTATGGTTATTAGAGTTTATTTTCTTATGAATGTGCTTGTAAGTCATGTGAGACTCTTTACACTTTGATATTGAATTTATTCTAATTATTGGTTGCGATTTGTGTTACTCGGACTCGCCATTTTTGGTGGTACCTATGTCGACACGACACTGGTACGGGTGCGGGATTCGTACGGGATCCGGCCAAAGAAATCTAGATGCTGCTGTTTTTGCAGGTGGTTCATCGGAGAAGAAGAAGAGACGAGGAAGAAAGAGAAAAGATCCATCTGACTTCCTGCTGCAGCACATTGTTTTGAATTTTAAATTCTGATTAGCCCCACGTGGGTCTGGGTGCAATACAACTTGACGGGCTCAAGGTTATAGATGTTTCAGCTGGATTGCCTTGATCTGTGGGGCCCGCCATCCTCTTTATTGCTGATCATGAATAAACATCCCCTCATGGGCTGTTCATGACTGGTGGTCTATTTGCAAACGGGTCCTACTTGTGCTCTTTGATTGTTGCTAAATATGTCATTTGTTAATGTTTATTTAGTTGTTTCCTTTCCTAACCTCGGGATGTGAGGATAAATTTTATTAGGTTAGGAAATTGGTTCCTTAGTCTTATCTAGGCACATCAAAGAGCTGTAAAAAATGTTCCATTCTTTTAATGTAAAAAATATTTATTATTTGACATATTAAATTTAAAATAAAAAAAATATATTATATGCCGTATCACCGCACCCGTGTCCAAATTAGGATTCGTATGTGCGTATTCTCTATTTTTTTGACTTCACATATCCGACACCTAGATTCGTACCCTTACTCAAGTCCGAGTAACACATGTTGCGATCAATATTTTTCTTCCTTACTGTGGTTGGGAAATCCTAGGGGTAGTAGTGGTTCTTCCGCGGTCGAATCACCCTTTTAATTTTCTTTGTTGATTTTTCCTTTTCCAATTAATTATCTATTTAACAATTTCCGTCCTGCATCACGTATACCTACTTCATACCACTTTATGTGGATTAGCATTTGTTATGGACTTCATTTCATAGTAATTCGTTCTCCATAATGTAGTGGGATTACTCTTAAGTTGTTTTTTTCTAATTTTTTCTATATGCATACTTTGTATGTTTCTCCATTTTGAAATGTGTGTGCTTTTTTCTGTTCAGGATATGTTAAAATCCAGAGGTACACTTCCTATTTCTGAGTTGAAAGGTGATATATTGTGCCTGCTGAAGGAGAACAATGTTCTTGTTGTTTGTGGAGAAACAGGCTGTGGAAAGACAACTCAGGTGCAAAACTTAATATATTTTCACCATATATTGCAGATTTTGTTTATCTTATTAATTATTTTGGATGTTTCTGTTCTTTTTCTAAAAGACCTTAAGCGTAAACTTCATCATCTCTCCTTGATTTTCTCTAATGTTCTTGAAATATATACAAGTCAAATCTTAACCGGTGGTTATGCAGGTTCCACAATTTATATTGGATGACATGATTGAAGCGGGACATGGTGGACACTGTAACATCATATGCACACAACCGAGGAGAATAGCGGTTAGTATAACTGTTTTTGGAGGACATATTTCTTTCTTTTAAATTATGGCTTTTGAAGATCTTGATGGACGAATATAGATCAGTTGGCTGAAGATAGGGGCAAGGGCCATAGACAACGTTGCTAGGGATTAGTACCCCTTTTATCTATATCTATATCTATATCTATATCTAAGGTAAAGTTCTGTGATGTAATGTTGCAAGGAAGTGCAACTTACACCTTGAGGACTCCAGCAATAAATTATTGAAAAGATAACTAATATTAGTAATAATAAAGTTAGACATGAAATAATAGAGCTCAAGAGTTCTAAGGGAATTGGCTGGTGGTCCTGCATTGAGGACATTGGTTTTCTACTTCTATACACTTGTGCGAACTTCGTTTCGTCATCTTTTGTTTCCACACAAATTTCATTCCTAAAGTTATGTTTTTGTTTTTTGTTTTTTTGAAAAGATAGATACAGAAGCTCTTTTGAATGCCTTCTTATGAAACTGTTCTATCAATTTGAGATTGTAAACTGCTGATATGATGGTGAAGGTTCTTTAATGGATAGTATCATAGTCTACTACTTCTCACTATTATAATTAAACATGGTTGTCTTTTTCGTGCAATAGAGCAGTGCTTTCTTGGTTGAATACTGCATTTAAAATAGTTGTTTTGTGATTTAGAAGTGCCTCCTCTTAGTTAGATTGATATGTTATCTCTATGCATGTATATTCTTATTGCCAAATGTGTCTATGAGGTGTATGCATGGAAGAAAAGATGTTTTGAACAACTTACATACACACCATGGAAATATAGAAAATAAAATTTTGACTTTGCAGTTGGAAGACACTGGTCATGGTTGCAAAACATTCTTGTAATATAATTTTGTGGTTATTTAGAAACTTCTTTTGAGCTCATGTTCTAATGATTAATGCTGGATCATTCTTTGGACATCTTGCTATTATAATGTAGAATAAATAGATGCCACATCATATCAGTATATAAACATATATTAGTGCATGCATATTTTTGTTCTGTTTTGGAAATTATTTATCGTAGCTTTTCTACTTATTGGTGTAACAGAAATTAGAAGGTTATGTTGTTTTGTAGGCCATTTCTGTGGCTGAAAGAGTTGCTGATGAGCGATGTGAATCATCACCTGGTTCAAATGATTCTTTGGTTGGTTATCAAGTTCGTCTAGATAGTGCGAGGTGACCACTTACTTCTTTTATCTCTTTCATACTAGATGTTTTTAGAATAAATTTTACATTTTTTTCTCGCTAAACATTCTAGCACTCTACATGTTACAAATGGAACCGTCCAGTTTTTTACCTTCTATTATGATATGCAGATGATATTGAGTAATTTTATGTCTAACCTAGCCTCCTGCCTAATTTTTTTAATATAAAATTTAATTTACATAAGTTATACACCCCAAGGTTAGGAGAACTTGCTGAGGCCTTGATGAAAAACGTCAAGGTTACTGGTTTACAATCCCCATACTTGGGGCCAAATTTACCTATCAAAAAAATAAATAAAATAATGAATACAAGTTACTACCTGGATTCCCCTTATATGGATGGAAACAAAGGAAAACTTTGGACTCACATGAACAACTATTAATTGATTTACTCAAATTTCCATTTCCAGTGATTGTCTACTTTTACTTAACGTTATTATCTCATTGAGAGTGGACTTTGTTATCTAGCTGTTAAACTAATGATCCTGTTGTCTTGATCTTTATACTGGGCTGGTTCCTTTTCTGTCCTGTACATGTAGGTACCCATGGTGCTGGTCAGGAGTCGGGACTTAATAAACTAAAGTTGTGGAATAAGAAAGTTATGAATGCAAAACTAGTTCCACCATGATTGCATATTACATGATTATGTTCCACTTTCCAAACTACCACTTATGTTCTCTTACTGCTCATGTAGAATTTAATATCACCATTATATCATGAATCCCACAATCAAGTAATAATACTTGCACTTTCATTGTACGATTTAACCTGTTTTTAGGAATGAGAGAACACAGCTTCTATTCTGTACAACTGGCATTCTTCTGAGGAAATTCGCAGTAAGTTTGATCTTGCAAACAAAGTTTCTACTCTAATACAGTTATACATAACAATGAAACCTTGAGTTGGGAGTGGAATTGTCGACACTTTGATCAGAGAGTGAATTATTTTTCAGATTAAAATTTATTTTTGTAACTGGTATTTTTTTTAGAAGAAAGCTGTTTTGCCTGGGTTGACTGTTACCTTTTTTAGATTTGTTGTCCGAGTCTAGTCTTTGGCATGAGTTAGTTTTTGTGTCTTTGTGGTACATTTTTTTTGTATTTCTTTTTGTAAATGGGTGGCACCCCCTTGGTGCTTGCTCTTTAATAATACCTTTTACTTATTATACTGTAACCCCTTGAAGAATAAATTCTGGCCCCACCACTGATTGCTTATGTAGTTTTGCTTAATTTGCTTATGACGTGTCTGAGCTATATGTTTGTGGAGGAACACTAATAAAACGTTGACAATTTGATTCTTGATTCTTGAAGGTGGGAAAATTAGCTTTTCAAATATTATTACGTATTTCTTGGTTTTTGATCATATTCAAATGTTTGTGGGTAGTAGAGTTTAGTTCTCATAGGATTGTTCACATTGTCTAACAGCTGAATTTTTTTTTGATTATTCCTTTCATGTCCATAAACTGAAAGATTCTCGAGTTTAAGAGGCATAGAATTTGAAGTGATCCCATCAAACATAATGAACCGAGTGATTACTCCTTTCTAGTCCTTCTACAGGGATACCACAAACAGACTGATCACTTGAATTTTCAGGGTGAAACCTTTGGTTTTCAAAGAAAAATATTTTTTTGTCCTTCTATATTTATGTGTCTGATCTTTGAAGTGATTGGAGAGATGCATTTTCTTGACAATTTTTTATTTTTATTTTAAAATTTCTATTTGTTATAGAGGTGGGTGGACTTCTTGCCCTTTCTGCTTGTATCTGTCTCTATTTATATAATAAATTTCGGTTTTTAGCTAAATAAAAAATAATGCATCTCTGATAAGCCAATTTGAAGTGAACTTGACAGTCTAGTTCCCATCAATATTTTGATACTTCAAATTTTCCATGTTTATGTACACATGTTTTACGTGTTAATTGTTTTGTTTGTCCCTATAAAACATGCTCTTTCTCTCTCTCTAATACACAAACCCTATGCATGTGTGCATAATGTTCTGATATGTATTTAAGGAATTTCAATCTGCAGGGCGACAAAAACATGGCTGATGTTACTCATGTCATAGTTGATGAAGTGCACGAGCGATCTCTCTTGGTGAGTTGGTGAAATTCAAATTATTTAGTATGTTAAGGAGCATGTATTATTATACTTTCTGCTGTGTGTGACAGCCCAAAAAGGAAAAATAAACCAAGTTTCATAGATTTTTGGAACTTATTGACTATTTCTTTTAGTAATTTTGGCATGTTAGTTGGGGTAGTTGTTCTCCTTGCGCATCATCATGATCCATAATTGTATGAACTTCAAAATCACCAGTACCAAACACCATTACGTGTTTTGACTGTAATAAAATTTTCTTGCAATCAACCAGTATTCTTCCCGTCACTAAAAGTATGCAATAAAGCAATTGTGCCTTTTTAATTTTGCCAAAGGAAAAACGGTGAAATAGGAGTTACATATCAACTTTCTTGTTGATTATGAGAAGAAACAAAATTGATGTGGGCTTGTAAAGGTGTTGGTTCATTCGTCAGACTAAATGTAGGATCCTTACTATTCTGTGAATTATTGTGCAAGGTCATCCAATTCTTGATCACTAGCTTGCATCCTAGTCCTTTGTTCCTACATTATATTATCGCCATAGTTGTTAAGGCGCCACATCGAGTCATGGCGGTAGTCGACTGCCTGGACGCCTAGGCGACAAGGCGACCTTCATGACGTTCGTATGGCGGCAAGTCGTTTACAATGTGCAATTTATATATTTTTTATTTTACTTAACAAGTATATTGTCAATAAAATTTCATATACATTAAAATTCAAAACATAACACTATGGAATAACATTAAAGGCATAATTATGTAAATACTTAGTAATAACAATCCAAAAACAAAACACTTGATATTAAAAATTAGTAAAAGAAATGAAGAATTCAACAAACACCACATAAAAAATAAAGTTGCAACCAACCATCACAAATATGTAGTCTGATAAAGATGTGTCGAATCCGATTACTAATAAGTTTTTTAGGGTTTTATTTCCTTTCTCTCTGGTTTGTAATCGATGGGTCATGGGTTTGTAATCGATGGGTCATGGGTTAATGGATCAGAACTGTAAAATACTTTCATTGAGCCAAAGCTGCTAAGGCGTGCATCATGTCGTCTCAAGGCGTCGCCAAGGCGTCGTCAAGACGTCCAAGGCGTCGTCAAGGCATCCCAAGGCGCATGCCTTAGCAGCTCAACCTAAAGGTCCCCATAACCGATCATTTTTTCATCACCTGGACGCCTAGGCGACGCCTTAACAACTATGATTATCGCATAGCAAGTATGCTACCATATGATATAATTGGGAAAATGTATGTTCCCGTTACAATATAAGGGTTTGGAGATTCGAGATTGTCATGCATAATCATGATATAATTGGGAAAATGTATGTTCCCGTTGCAGTACAAGGGTTTGGAGATTTGAGATTTGTCATGCATAATTAAGCTCTTCGTGTGAAATGGCTTTGGCATTTTGCTGTGGAAGAGGAAGGTAAGTTATGGAAGAGGGTAACTGTAGATAATGTGGGAGTCCAAGTGGATGGACCACAGTTCATAGTAGTGGGAGTTCATCTTTCAGTCATTCTATCCGAGTGTTTTTGGGGGGATTGATGATAAAGATGTTCAATGGAAGATTGATGTGATAAAAATATGTAATTGCAAGTGTACAATGTCAAATTGAAGAACTGACAAGTACATGTCAAACCCACATAGACTAGATTAATTTCAATGTATACTTAAATATTTATTTCAGGCGAATCTGAAATAAAGATGGAGAATTGATTAACTACAATCAAACTAATTAGAATATGAGAACTAATAATAAGGAAGCAATCTAGGAAACGAATCCTTAAAACAATAAACATAATAATTCAATCTTTTCTATTTTTAGAACCCAAATTTTGCCACTGGTTTGGTGTACCCATGGTTCAAAGTATCGGTCATTATGCCAAAATATTGGCGTATCAGTTAGGCATCGGTCGAGGTTGAATTGCAACCTTTGCACGAATCGCAAAATTAGTAATGTAAATGGCAAGTTTTGGCGAAATTAGTAATGTAAAGTTAGGTATCGGTCGGGGCTGAATTGCAACCTTTGCTTGACGTAACATAGTGGTTTCAGACCAAATAAAAGAGAAATCACAACGTAAAGGGAAGAAATTACGGTGTAAAGGGAATTATTCATGTAAGCGGTAATTTTCAGCGAAGTTTCGGTAACTCGGCATAATGTAGCGGTTTTGGACCAAATAAAGGAGAAATCATGGTGAAAAGGGGAGAAACGTCACACAAAAAAATTGAATAGATTGAAAGTTATAAAAAGGAGATGACAAAAGAGAATGAACCTTTCTCTATAAATTATACTTTAAATGTACTTATGTAGTACCTAGTTAAGTATAACTTAGAAAAAAGTAAAAAAATATTGTACTTCAAATGTACTTAATTAAGTTAAATTGTACTTAAAATATACTTATATAACAATTATTTATACAAAAAAAATGTACTTAATATAAATTAATTAAGCTAAATTGTACTTAAATTATAATAAAATTGTATCTATATAGTATCTAGTTAAGTACTACTTGAAAAATTCACTTAAAATATACTTAGTTAAGTTAAATTGTACTTAAATTATAATTAAATTGTACCTATATAGTACCTAGTAAAGTACAACTTGAAAATTTTTGAAAAAATTACACTTCAAATATACTTAGTTAAGTTAAATTGTACTTAAATTCTATAGAACATGTGTGTTTTATAGAACATGTGTGCTCAACCATTTGAACTAAGACAACATCAATATTAACTTTATTCAAACGTAAAATTGATTAAAAATATCTGCGAGATGTTTGTTATTTTCTTTAGATAATGTTTTTGTGAACTTAATTGTTTCATCTTAAGCGGTAACTTTCAGCGAAGTTTCGGTAACTCGGCATAACGTAGCGATTTCGGACCAAATAAATGAGAAATCATGGTGAAAAGGGGAGAAATGCCACACAAAAAAATTGAATATATTGAAAGTTATAAAAAGGAGATGACAAAAGAGAACGAAACTTTATAAATTATACTTTAAATGTACTTATGTAGTACCTAGTTAAGTATAACTTAGAAAAAAGTAAAAAAATATTGTACTTCAAATGTACTTAATTAAGTTAAATTGTACTTAAAATATACTTGTATAACAATTATTTATACAAAAAAAATGTACTTAATATAAATTAATTAAGCTAAATTGTACTTAAATTATAAAATAAAATTGTATCTATATAGTATCTAGTTAAGTACTACTTGAAAAAATTCACTTAAAATATACTTAGTTAAGTTAAATTGTACTTAAATTATAATTAAATTGTACCTATATAGTACCTAGTAAAGTACAACTTGAAAAATTTTGAAAAAATTACACTTAAAATATACTTAGTTAAGTTAAATTGTACTTAAATTCTATAGAACATATGTGCTTAACCATTTGAACTAAAACAACATCAATATTAACTTTATTCAAACGTAAAATTGATTAAAAATATATGCGAGATGTTTGTTATTTGCATTAGATAATGTTTTTGTGAACTTAATTGTTTCATCTTAATGTTCTTATTGTTTAGAATTTTTTCATAATTTTTTCAACTTTTTTTAAAGCTTATAACTAGTTAACGATGCGTATCGAAACCGATACTTAAACCAATATCAAGTCAAAAAATGACCTTCTGAAACATGCTTACCGCGTCTTTGAACCATACATAATTCAGAAAATAAATCAATTAAGTCCAATTAAAATTAATTTAATAATTTTACAATTAACGTGAGCAAATATAGACGATGAAAATTTAAGGATTAACTATATAACCCATCAAAACTTCTTCTAGTAAGCATGGATTATGAAAAAACAATAATCTATCAAAACCTCTTAATTAATTTAAAAAATCACATAAGAAATATAAAACAAATGTATTTCACTAATGAAACATGAAGGTGAAATCAATTAAATATTAAAGCATAAATAATAGAAGAGATAGAAAATATTATCATGAATAAATTATTTAATTTCATCTTCATCCTAGATATAAAAAATTAGCTAGACATGAAAATAAATAAACAAACTAAGATAATTAAAGAAGAAAAGAAGATTAAAATAAAATGAGATAACTTTATTTATTTAACGATCCTCTAACGAGCATATAATGAAAAAATAGTTTAATCTATTCCTTCTAACCTAAACTAATGCTTAAAAAATACCTAATAATCTAACACCTCTAATTCTCTCTTGGTACTCCTCTAGGCTCTATTTATAGGCATAAGGCATTAATTCTTTTCCATGTAGATTTCAACTTCCTAGTGATGATCAACTTCTTTTGAAATGATCTTCTACATGAACTTTCCTTATCTTTAATGGACTTGATTTGCACAACAAGATTGTTCCACCTCCTTACTTCTTGTAGGATTCTTCTTTGATATGATCCTTTCATAAATTGGAGTATTAAATATTACTTGATCACCAAGATTTGACTTTATTATAACAAAATATTAAATCCTACAAAATAAAATAAAATATATTAATTAAATAAATTAAAATAATAAAAGGACAAAATTAGGAATAATAAAATGTATGAATTATGTGTCTATCAAAAATCATTTGGAGAAAAAGGGCCCTGAGGAAGGTGGCTTTCTTCTTTTGGATAGAGGGTGCTTGGGCAATCATGACTCAGGATAATGTGTGGAGAGAGGGGAAGTTGTATTATGAATAGGTGGTAAATGTGGAGGAAGGATTAGAAATCCCTTGGCAATTTCTTTTCAATGTTCTAAAAATTGGTAAGGGTTCTCGCTTAGTCGGATTTGTTCCTCAAATGCCCCTGCCCTAAATCGGTGCAAAAATAATTCCAGAGAGCTTACGTGGGCCTAGTTGGCCGTCTAGGCGGGCAAGGTTGTCTTTTATCCTTCTACTTTTTTAAAAAATAAAGTTGTTTTCTTGAGCAACCATAAAAGTAGAACAAGTCAATTACCTAAATAGCATAATTTTTAATGTACAAATTTGCAATTTGAAATATTTTTGCATCAATGCTTTATGTAGTTGTACTTGAATTTTCTTTGAAAGCATTATTATGTTCAGTTACAATTAAACTGTCCTTTAAATTTCACGCGATCGATTCATAAACATTTTGGAGCATCCCTTTTGCTATGTCGATGTTCTCATTGCAATCTGTCATCAATTATTGACCTAATTGATAATAGGTCATTCGTTTGAAAAAGATTAATTCAATTATATAGAAATATATATTTTAAAAAAACAGCCTTGGAAACGCAAAGAGGCCTGTGTTAGCCACCTAGCTACATTTTGAACACTGTTGCTTTTACATTGTGAGTTTGTTGGGATGATCTTTCGCCTTGTGGTGTAAAGTGGGTGATGTCAAACTTGGTAAGAAAGGTTCATAGAAGATGTAGGCCGAATTGGGACATGATTCCTCATTACTTATGCTGCAGTAAAAGATATTAAAGGAAGTGGAAATATCGTGGAATCATATTAGAATTTTGTTTGAGCTACCTTTATGATTCGTAATATGAGGTGTATCCGGGGGTATATTTTGTCATTTATTGATTTTTGAGTGGAGTTTAGTTTGGGGGACTCTTTGAGAGCTTTTGGTGGTTGTTGATGTGTAGGGTTCGGGGTTCCTTGTCTTTCTGTGATCGAGGTGACTTTTTGGTTCCTTTTGTATATAGTTTCTTACTTATAAAAAATATGCGATTATATTCTAAGACTGCACACAATTTATTTTGAGTCTATACAGGTGTAGAAAATGATTAGGAACAATTTTTGACTAGTTTTCCATTGTAACAGGGTGATTTTCTACTCATTGTTTTGAAGAAGCTGATAGAGAAGCAATCTGCTGATAGCACACACAAGTTGAAAGTAATTCTTATGTATGGTCTCAACTCTGAATTTTTTTATAAATTGAATATTTTATCATTTTATTGACAATTTGTAAGATTGTCTTGATCTTTTAATCATTGTAGGTCTGCAACAGTTGATTCACAACAGTTCTCACGATACTTTGGTCACTGCCCAGTTATTACTGCTAAAGGCCGGACACATCCTGTGTCTACTTTCTTTCTGGAGGACATATACGAAAATTTTAACTATCGCCTCCCTTCTGATTCTCCAGCGTCCATAAGAAATGAGACATCCAGACAGAAGGTATTTTTACTAACGATCTATGGTTTTTGGAATGTCAAATTGAGCCACTTGAAAGGTGTTTAATTAATTAATCAATGATTTTGGAATGTCACCCCTCCAATTGTGTATGATCACGACTATATGTCAGATTTATTAATTTAAGCCTAAAGTTTCATGAAGAAATGTCAATTATGACAAGTACTCTTAGATGACACCTGAAACCACAGATATACAAAATGCTTGCATTAGAGAAGCAAAAGTGCTATATGCCGAAAGGGAAGAAAAAAACAGAAGAGCCTATGCCACCAGACTGCAAAAAACTATACTATTCCCTGGCAACACATAGAACATTCTGCAAAAATAAACTACCACCCTAAATAAACACAACCCAAAAAGCTTGTACATCAACCCCTGTACTGAAATATACTAAAAAACTTCTGGAAAAAGACAGCTGCACGTGGAAACACCTCATGGATCTAAAAATAAATGAGGCTCAATGTCAATTGCCACAGCTGTACTACTTTACATTCATTACTATCATAAATTCTGCAATTATTTTTTCCTCCAAATAACCCAAAAAGAAATTCCAATGGGGGGCCAAGTTCAACTTCTTGGTGTTTTAGTCTGTGTGTAAATTTCTTGGTGCCCAAGTTTAGTTATCTTTGTATGTACATGTATGTAATCCCCAAATTAATAAATAGACTGTTGATTATTGATATTGAGCTATTTTCTTCTTCTTTTGCGGTTGAGAAATCCTTTGGGTAGTTAGGTGTGGAGTTTCATCCAAGTTAAAAGTCCTTGGGTAGTGAGGTGCGAGCCTCACCAAGTTAATATTTAGTTGTTTCTTCATTTATCTTTGTTCCAACAATCCTAAATCAATATTCCTCCATCACTTCATTTTTTAGGCCCAGGATATCTAGACATGCTCCATGTAATATGTCGATTAATATCAATTAATTTGTAGAATAGAAACTACACTCATAAAAATTATTGTCCACATATTGGTTCAAGTCACCCCACATGTGGGAGCGACTTGAGGATATACAATTTCACATGGTATAAACTATAAATTAAGTCTTGAGATCTTATTTTAAATCCGGTGAGCATTCATAATCAATTGGCTTTGATTTGGAGGTTTCAACACTTGGTTATAAATTTGTATGTTGGTATAGCTTTTGGTACTTATGCAAGGTGTAGAGAACTGTAAAAGGAACTTTCCCTTTGTTGTAGATTGGATTATGGAAAAAAACTTACTTTTGCTGCATTCTGCTGAATAATGAATTCTTGCAATTTAATGGTTTCAGGGTACTCCTGTTACCAACCACAGAGGAAAGAAGAATCTTGTGTTATCTGGATGGGGTGACGAGTCCTTGCTTTACGAGGACTGTATAAATCCCTTTTATGAAGCAACTAATTATCAAACATACAGTGAGCAAACTCAACAGAATTTGGTAAATGTCTTCAAGATTTACTCTTGTGCTGATATCATAGTTGTGAATTCATTTATGCTAGAGACTTATTAACCAGTTTGTAACTTTCTGGACAGAAAAGATTGAATGAAGATGTTATTGATTATGATCTACTTGAAGACATGGTATGTCACATTGATGAAACTTATCCTAAGGGTGCTATACTGGTGTTTTTACCGGTTAGTTAATTGATGAATGCTCTTCCACGTACAATATAGTTGTAAATCTATGGGTAAGAAAGACAACTTCTTGTGTTAATTACTCTACAGATAACTACAACTGCATATATTCCTTAACAGGGAGTGTCAGAAATTCATATGTTACTTGATAAACTGGCTGCTTCTTACCGATTTGGTGGACTGTCTGCCGAATGGCTTCTTCCTCTGCATTCATCTATAGCATCTGCTGATCAAAAAAAGGTGTTTCTGAGGCTTCCTGATAACATCCGTAAGGTAAAGCTTTCCTCTTCTAGCTGTTGGTATTTTATGCCTTGATTGAATTATTGATGTATATCCAACATTAAAGCCTCTCAAGAGTATTAATTTGGTATCATAACTAGGGCCGATGGCAGTAGAAATAGAGAAACAATTCTGAATTCAGTTATTTTTGAATACGACTTAGAAATGGATTTGAAAAGATCCCTGCAATTTTAAAGCACGATTCTACCACGAGTTCTATGTGGCAAATGTGACCTTAAGGTTTTCAATAATTGATATAACTAAAACCAGTATATTGCATGAAACACCTGTAATTCAGCTAAAGCAAGAGAAAAGGAGGGTCCCAGAAGCGCTTGTAAATGAATGGTGCATACATACGCATGATGTGTCAGCACAGGTTTGATGGAGAACCCAGTTGAAGTCAGTCCCCTGAAGTGATGTCTCAGACTTGCAAGTTCTAAGAAACCCGAGAACCTTTCAGTGGATTTCTACCACTAAAAGAATTTGTTATATAAACATGATTATATTTGAAATCAATTTTTTGATTTCTGTTATTCAGCTTGTATTGATCATATCCAAGGTCCTGGAGTAGTCATGGGAAATTAATATAGGGAAGAAAAGTAATATATATGTAAAGAAGATAACTGAGCTTTGATGTTAACTTTTTATAGTCTTGCAAAATACGGTAAACAAGGAGGTAGTTAAATTGAGAAAGAGAACTTAAAAATTAATACTTGGAATTATAATCAGTAAAAAAATAATTTTCTATTTGGAATTATGTTGAAGATTTGTAAACAATTTAAAATATTTCTGTGCACTGTTAGGTAACTTGCTGATGATATTTCTATTTCCTTTCCAATGTTTACCTCTCCCAGGTTATAATAGCGACAAATATTGCAGAGACTAGTATAACAATAGATGATGTGGTATATGTTGTTGACTGTGGCAAGCACAAGGAGAATCGTTATAATCCACAGAAGGTTAGTCTCAGTCTATTTGAACTTCGTTAGATAGCCATGACAATTACTTAGAAAGCTATTCAGTCATGAACTTGAAGCCTGTGGACATTCTGTTTTGGTATTTGGTCATTATGAAATTTAATAATAAAATTATATTTCTATACTAGATATCCCTGTACGATTTAATAATAAAAAAATTACTGTCTATGTTTTCTTGCTATACATGTAGTCAAGAGTGTTACTGTACTTAGCTACCATATTTTTCAAGTTTGATACATTAGGAGCTGCTTAAGAATCTATTAAATAAAAAATTTGGTGCAATATCTTACATGCCTTTTTGTTATAAAAAATTCATCAAATCAAACACGGTTACTGAACTCCATTGCAGCTAAGGCTGTAAACGAGCCAAACAGTTCGGGTTCGATTCGTGCTCGACTCGAAAAAATACGAGCGATACTTGGATTCGTTAATAATATGATTCAAATCTGAGTATTAAAAATAGTTCGAATAAAAATGAGTAGAATCTGTGCAAAGTTATACTCGACTCGTTTAAGATTCAAACTACTCGAATTCTTGATTGTGATTCGATTCGATACATACTCGATTGATATAGATTCAATTAGATGCTCCATACATTCTCTTATAATATATACAAATTTAAATCAAATTAGGATAAATAATTATTATTATTTTGTTTTGTTTTAATTTTAATTGTTATTTTATATTTGTAAAGTGTAATAGTAAATATATTTTCTCATTTCTAAGTAAAATAACAAATTCAATTTATTATAAAACTAGTTATTATGTGAAGACTCGAATTCGAGCTTGAATTTGAAGCTCGGGAGTAGTTTGAATATAATTCGATCCGAGTCGGATCGAATTGGAGTAATAAATATTCTAGTCGAATCGAATATGAGTAGAATTTTTTAAATACAATTCAAATTCGAATTCGAGTACGAATTTATCATTTCGAGTCGAATTCGAGCATCTCTCTGTTCGCTTCGGTTCGACTCGTTTACCCCTTAATTGCAGCAAATCTAGTTTTGGTGGGTTGCTATATATTTTTTTTCTTCACTCCCTCTCTCTTCACCTCCGCCGATGCTTTTATTTATTTATTTGTGTTTTCTTCAATGCTTGGTTTGTAGGGGAGTAGCAATTATTTGAGGGAAAAAGAGAGTTTAGGGGGTTTATTGAGTGCTGATGCTACATATGGCATATAATAGGTTTTTATTGAGATACGATGCACAAAATGACTGCATTAAGAAGTAGGAGTTACAATTCCTCCTCGAACCCAGTTGCACCTACTACACTGCAAGTTAACTTCTTTCAATAATTTATATTTTATGTGTTAGTGGTTTGGGGGAGTGAGTTTTTGGGGACCTAAATTTTTCAGATCTAAATAGGAATTGGAGGACAGTACTTTGTTAATGACTTGGTATTTTCCTCTTTTGCTTTCTAGGAGGATTTTCAAACTAAATTCTTCTATCTTCTTTTTCTCCTAATCAAATGTTTTTTGTTTTCCATCTTAAAAAGATAAAAGATTATAGCTAAAACCACTTTAACACATCTAGTAAAATGTTGCCATACATTTAAAGTAGAAAGGTTTACTTAGCAATTCAATCCTATGTGCTATCAAATTAAGAATTGTGAATTTTAATAAGTGCGCCAATAAATCATTTTACTTTAAATCCCATCAACTACTTCTTTGTTACATTTTGCAGCATTCGTTTGTGTTTATGAATGAGGTTTTTTTTTGGTTAGGCACAAGTGGTGGGAGGAAGGATAATTTGGCTGGTGGGAAGTAGTGTGCCTGTACAAATAAGAGGGGATTTGGGATGCGTAATTCGGTCCTTAAAAATTGTTTCTTTGGGAAAAATGGAAAGTTACTTTGGTGGGTAGGTTGTTTTAGAAATTTACTTTGGAACCTCAGTTCCTTTGGCATAGGGAAAGTAGGAGCAAGTTCTGACTGCAGTTGAATGGATGGGAGGCTACGCTAAGACTTTTGTTGTCCATGCAAGTTCTTAGAATTCATCTCCTATGAATTTTTCTCTTTTGTTCGTAATTTGGGTAATGAGGATGGCTTTGGGAGGAGACTTGGGTGGGAGTTAATAAGTTGAGTTTTAATTGTTTGTATCACATTTTTTCGTTGCGTGATTCTGCCATTTTCAGTTTCATAAAGCATGATGGTAACTCCATTTCTTGAGATTTCCATTTCTTTAAGTTTCTCACGGATCTTGAGTCCATTGAGATGACATCTGCGTTTAACTTGTTTTATTTAGTTTAGATGTGTTCTTCCATTAGTGCATCTGGACTTCAGATCGAATACTGTTTTTTTATGTTGACTCACTTTGCAGTTCCTATTTTGTTCCCATTGGCTTCATACATTTGGAAAACAAGGTTCATTCCAAAGACAAGACTTTTATGTGGTCTCTGGATTACAAAGATGAAATATTAAGGATCTCTATCAGGATCACATATCTTATAAGGCCCTATCTCTGGACATTTGTTTATGTTACCAGAGTAATGAGATCATACTCATTATTTTTCACGTGCAGTTGTATCTTTGGAGTATTTGAGAAGCGGGCTTGTCCTGTTTCAGTGTTAGATATGTTGTTAATTCATATCCCAGGGTTTGGAAGGAAAAAGATTACAAAAATTTTATGGAACTGTGATTATGGTGAATTTTAAATGAGCGTGGTGGTAGACTATTTCGAGGGGAGCTATTTCTATTTTAATTTGTTGAGGATAAGGTTATAATTTTGGCATCCCTTCTTGGGCTTCTGCCATGGGGATTTAGGGGTACCTCTGTGATTGATCTGTGTAAATATTGGAAAGTTGCACTTTTGTAAGTGATATTTTTGTCTTCTCTTCCACTAGTCGGGGGTGGGTGGACTTAATGTCCTTGTGGTTTTTACCGTATCCTCTCTTTTCTAGTTACAAGTTCTTTTTAACAAAATCGAAAAAACTAATACGACCCTGCAATCATGTCATATAAAATTTGTACATCTTGTTGTCAGTCGTTGGCTCTAAGTGTTTTACTTGGTTGGAACTAGAAATTGACCAGCATGGTTGAAGATTGGATATCTCAAGCAAATGCAAGGCAACGGCGAGGAAGAGCTGGACGCGTAAAACCTGGAAATTGCTTTTGTTTGTATACACGTCATAGATTTGAATTGCTTATGCGCCCATTCCAGGTAACTTTGTTTCGGAAAAATATTGTAGTGTGTGCATTTTCATCTTTAAAATCTTATGGATTGATAGTTAACGTTACTCATTTTGGTCACACCACACTTGTTGTCTTTTCTTTTTTATGTCAAGCAACCTGAGATGCTGCGGATGCCTTTGGTAGAATTGTGTTTGCAGATTAAATTGCTCTCTCTTGGTAACATAAAACTTTTTTTGTCAAAGGTGATTTGTATTATATTTGAGGAAAGAATTTTCTAAATTAGTATTGCCTTATTTATATTTTATTGTTTTGTATAATTTTTTCCTATGTAAAATGATTTATTCAGGCTCTAGAACCTCCAAGGGAAGAGGCTATCACCTCAGCCATTTCTTTGTTATATGAGGTACTTAACTAATCTTGCTTTATACTGAACGAAACATTAATTTCTTTGCTATTTGATCTAGAGTATTGAAATTGCATTTTGGATGATGACTCACTACAAGGAAAAACCTTATTTCCGACAGAAAATTCCTTCGAAAATAAGCCTATTCCGTCAGAATTAGATTATTTCTGACGGAATATTCCGTCGAAAGTTCGGTCGTATATATACGCGTCGGAGATAAGATTCGTCGCACCTATCTAATATACGACGAACTTATCTCCGACGGAATTTTGTCGAACATAAGCTATTTACAACGGAACAAGTACGACGAAATAATGTCGTCGAGTATCAGCTTCATTTATTCTCGACGGAAAATTCCCTCCAACTGAAAATTAAAATTCGTTTATAATTATTGAAATTTGGCTGACCATTAAATCCGACGGAACTTCTGTCAGAAATAGCTTATTCTGTTGAAAATAACATTTTTTTAAATACAAATTTTAAAAGTGCAGTTTCCAGGTGTTTAATCCCATTTATGTACTGGTAACTTGTCTTATCCCAATACAAACAGTAATATAAACCTGTATCACACATTCAAATATTAAACCTGTTTTATCCCAATACAGACAGTAATATAAACCTGTATCATACATTCAAATATTCAACGTAGCGCTAAAAACGATAGCAACACATCAACCAAAACGTAATCTACTAACTGATTATCATCAACATCACTAAGCTAACAATTACAAATATAAGCTAATGTTCTATAAATGATAAACAATATGATTTACAAAACTTATACAGACGCAATTAGACTGCAATATATACAAATGTTCTACAATTACATGAATACAAATGAACTATAAAGTAGTAGTTGTATCATCATCGGGCGAAGGTGGACGATGTTGCTCTGGTGTATGGAAATCAGTGTCCTCCTAGTTTCCATCGCCAATCCGCTCGCCATCACCACCTTGTTGATAGAATTAAAAATAAAAATCATTAGTCCGTATATATGTGAAAATTAAAAAGATACTGTTATTTGAAAATAACATAAACATGCAGAATACCTGAATAGGCGGGGGCTGACGAAAAACCTCCTCTAGGAGGGTAATCACCATCCGGAGCATCTCGCCGCTGAACGCGTTGAACTCCTGCAGTAATCCCGTACTCTCTGCGGAGTCCCTTGCTATAACCTCCTGAGCAAGCTAGTGAAGACGAGAACTGCTAGGCAAATGCTAACGACGAAAGACCGGATCGGTATGGAACCTATCCGATACGACTACTATCAGCCTCTGGAATAACTCGTCATCCAAGTCAGTGCCCGTATGAGATGGTCCGATATGTGCTCTCGTACGTTGGCGCTGGCTAAAGCCTACAAAATTATATTGGTCCATTACTAATAATAATTTATATAATGTGATAAATTATGATAGTTCCGTAAAACATAAACAATATTATTACCTTCAGGTAGTGTATATGCGGGTATCCTTGACAGACCCAACACTCGATATCTGCCGGTACTATTAGTAGGGAGAGCCTTAGACTCGACCCATAGTCTCAGCTCCTCATCCCGAGATAATACAATCTCGGGAAGGGGGTGGTGGAATCTAACGACTTAGAACCTCTCCTAGCAACCTCTAACTCAGATATACGCTGGTCCCGAAGCTTCTGAAATCGGTCCTTTAATTTAACTTGTATAGGCGAGTTAATTATATCATTTTATTAACGATTGAATATTATTAAAAGCTAAATAGTTAGATGAGTTTTATCCGTATAGCTAATGCCGCCTGAGACAAAGGACGCTCGCCCTTAGGCGTGTGGGCTCTATCCCAAAACTTTAACATGGTCGGATCTCGGCCAAGGTCCTCCCCAAGGCCTAATTAAGACATTCATTAAACAAATATTTAGTATTTGTGACAGAACTTGATAACTAATCAACTAAATAAAGCGTACTTACCATCTTCGCCTCCTCGAACGACTGCGAACCAGTGGTGTGTACTATGCGGAGCTGGCCACGATTCTTCTTCGCCGACACATACTTCTTCTTGAAGTCAAAGACATCCAGTCTTGCACATATAGCTTTGCCGTGCGAAATTCATAGACTATCTTGAAATGGTGATCTTTGATGGTGGTCCAGGGCTGGTCCTCAACTGCCCGGGCTTCCCTCTGTCGCATCTCATACAACCAGTCAGAGTAATTTTTAGCGACATGTGTCATATTCACATCGTCGCCATCTGTCTGAGAGATACTCGGATCAAATCTATAATAAGTCTATAACAAAAGTTTAAAAGTTAGGAACAATGAATTTCGTAGGCAACAACTATGTACTAATATATAATTGCCTAATATAAACTTATTAACTTACGTGAAAATTCCGCAAGACAGTCTGCATAAAAGTGGCATCGTATCGCGCGTACTGGCTGTAGCGCATGCACCTGGTCGGGAGGTGCGTCAAACATATAGCGTGTAACACCCCCTTTCCAAAATAGAAAGAGAGGTTACTCAAAATACAACAAAACTAATAAATTTAATAGCAAGGCTCAAAGCCACAAAAGAATAGTCTTAATAACTGATAAATACCTCAAGTCAACCATAATAAATTTCAACTGTCTCAAACCACAATCTAAAATAATTATTACAATTCCAAGTAAACTGACACATCAAGTCTAAATCGGATAGTTCTAAATCATTGGAATGAATGGAGCTCTCATCACACTTGCCCTTGGTCCCCCGATTACTGCTTGGGAAGAAAAACACAAGCGTGAGCCAAATGCCCGATCACGGATATAGAATACAATTAATGAACCGAAATAACTAACTTCAATTTAAATGAAATGAGATGAAATGAATCAAAGCGATCTGAATAAAACTAACACAACAAAATAGTAAAAGGTGAATCAAATGGTGGGTGTTATTTCATCTGAAGCTCGAAACAAAATAGAATATACCTTGCCACACGGATAAGTCGAATAATGCCACACGAGCAAATCTCATAATGCCACAGCGAGTCAGTCACACACATTGGACCGCGAATCGAATGCGTATAAAATCGGAAGCGTGTTTGGCACAAACATCACCAATCCGCATAATGAGCGAGCAGAAAAACTAGGAATTGCGACCCATCGCCTCCCACAACAAAACACCAAATGGCCAACTCCCACCGAGAGCACAAAAGCGGAGGCAGCAGTGGGTGATCACACCGCCACGGAAGGTGTCATACCTCGGTGCCAAGAGGACGTGCATGGTACCCCACAGGTGGTTATAGCTCCGGTATACCCTATGGTATTCTAACAAAAATATAATGTCACAACACGTGCGACAAAATATCAACACTGAGGGGTTCTAACGTTATACATGTTAAATCGAGCGAATCATCAACACACGTCTCTAAAATAATAACATGTACATCACTATGAATATCAAAATAAAATTTAGACATGATGCCCTAGTCTAAAGAATACAAATATGAATTCTAATCTGGCCAAAATAAATTTATCACAATAAATTGACAAGGGACAATTATGAGAGACAATACTAAATTTCGAAACGAATAACGAAACGAACAAATCAAAAACAAAAGAGTTTCGCTGAAAGAGTACGGAATCCGTACCTGAATTAAGCAATGTTATACCCAAAATTAAATTCCAAATTTGTCTCGTTAAATTCCCTTTGTCCGAACTAATTACATAAAATAATAATAAAAAAAAAAATGTAAGTACAATTACCGAAAATTTGTTCTCGTGATTATAGTTTATTCTCCTGATTCTTAATTACAAGATTAGTTATTCATGGTGACAAGAACAAACATACTGACTTGGTTTAATTTTGCCGAAAACATTATAATTTATTTTCTTCTTCACAAAACAATACTCTATAATTATAATAACATTAGCAACATTAACTAATAACTTTTGCTCTCTATATACACGCATATATATATAATCATATCTAATAGTACACCAATTCCATGCACTCCTGATCTATATATATATATATGTATAAATAATTTATTTCAATCAATATATATATATATATATATATATATATATTCTTCCATGTTTTATATATATATATATTCTTCCATGTTTTATGTTTTTCTGTCAAAATCAACATTAGCAACATCATGTCTATCAAAATCGGAATCCAACTCTTATGTTCTCCTTGACGCAACAACTCTTTTCATTATTACTGATTTGAACAATAGCAGTGAACTAAAAGAAATAGTTTACTTGAAAATAATCAGCAACCGAAATATAATTTATTCTCCTGTGCGGCTGTCTTTCGTTCTCTCCCCTCAAACAATTTGTATTAGACGTATACAAGGGAGATTAGGTTTTAGTATTTATTAAGTTGAAAACACATTTTATTAATTAATATAATATAGTTATTAACTCTCCAAATTTTAATAAAATTTTAAAATTACACAATTATAAATTATACCCACTTAGTTTAAAGCCCAATCTTACCAATTTAATTTATCCATAACTTATTAATATTTAGTAGCCCACATAAATTAAATGACCACTTGACCCAAAATAAATGACAAGGTCCAATTAATATGTTTTAAAACAATTTTTTTTTTCTTTTATTAATCAATTTATTTATTTATTTATTGGGTATTACATCACTACCCTTAAAAAGGATTAGTCCCGGAATCAAAAGAATAAACGCACCTAATTTTCAAAGAGATACGGATATTCCTTTCGAATAGACTCCTCCATCTCCCATGTAGCCTCCCGCTCAGAATGATTTCTCCATAAAACTTTAACAAAGCGGAATAGTCTTCCTCCTCATAATTCGCTTTCTTGACGATCCAAAATCGCGTCGGCTTGTTCCTCACAAGTAAGATCCTCCGAATCTTATCGAGCGGATCTTGCACCACGTCTGACGGATGATAATGATAACTCCTTAACACCGGCACATGGAACACATTATGCACGTGAGCTAGGCTGCGGAGGCAAAGCTAACCGATCTGCAACTTCACCAACCCTTTCTAAAATCTCAAATGGACCGATATAACGTGGACTAAGTTTCCCTTTTAACCCAAATCGATGAATGCCCTTCCAGGAGAAACTTTTAGAAACACGTGCTCACCAGAGTTCAAATTCTAAAGTCCTCCTATGCTTATCGGCATAACACTTGCTGCCGTGATCGAGAGCGACTTCAATTTCTCTTTAGCCACCGTTACCTTCTCGTAGTGATTTGGACCAACTCGGGCCCTTCATGGCCCTTTCGCTGACCTCATCCCAACAAGTTGGTGCCGACATTTCCTACCATCTGATGCCTCAAATGGGGCCATTCCAATACTTGTATGCCAATTTGTTGTTGTAAGCAAACTCAACTAAGCTCAAATAGTCATCCCAATTACACGACCACTCAAGTGCACAAGACCTCGACATGTCCTCCAACGTCTGAATAGTCCTTTCGGATTGCCCATCGGTTTGGGATGAAAAGAAATGCTTGAAGTTGGTAAGTACCCCAAGCTCGTTGAAACCCTTTCCAAAACCTTGAAGTGAGCAAGGGGTCCCGATCTGAAACAATAGACAGGAGTACCATGAAGTCTTACAATCTCTTCTTTGAAAGATATGTGCCAATCTATCCACCGAGTAACCCTCATGGATAGCCAAAAGTGTGCCGATTTGGTCAATGGGTCCACCACTACCCAAATGGCATCATTCTTCACGAAAGTCTTGACAAAACCGGTCCACAAAATCCATCGTGATATCCTCCCACTTCCACACTGGAATGTCTAACTGTTGCAACAAGCCACTAGCTCGTTGATGTTCTATCTTCACTTGCTGACAAGTAAGGCACTTCCCAACATACTCAGCCACATCTCGTTTCATCCCATTCCACCAAAAATTCCTCTTCAAATCCCTATACATCTTTGTAGAACCTGGATGAATTGAAAATGGCGAACTATGAACCTCGGCCAACCTGACCTCTCGAATGATTGGATCCGATGGTACACAACCGCTCACCCACCAAATCACACCATGGTCATCAATCTGAAACTTCGGGCGCTTGCCCTCCTCTAGATTCTGCGTCATACTCCTGACTCCCCATCTTCCTTTTGAGCTTCTTTGACCCATGAGATAAGAGAGGGCTCCACTCTCATACTCGCTAGCGATTGCCCATCCCAGAACCTCGTACATCTGACTCCAACTCGATCCGCTCCATATCTGAAATAAAATTTGAGGTTGTGTAATAAGGCTTTTACACTCCACACGAACTCTTTCGGCTAAGAGCATCTGCAACCACATTTGCCTTCCCGGGTGATCTTGAATTCTAGCATCATAATCCTTTAGAAGCTCCAACCAGCGCCTCTGCCTCATATTGAGTTCCTTACGGTGAAAATGTATTTAAGACTTTTATGATCGGTGAAGATATCACAAGTCTCTCCATACAAATAGTGCCTCCAAATTTTTAAGGCAAAGATCACCATTTTGCTGACTCCAAATCATGTGTGGGGTAGTTCACCTCATAAGGTTTAAGGCGCCATGCAAAGCATAAGCAATCACCTTACCGTGTTGCATCAAAACACACCCAAGCCCTTCTTAGAAGCATCACTATAAATCTGGTACCCTCCTATCCCCGAATGATGCAGTATAGGAGTACATCACGAGTCGTTTCTTGATTCCTCGAAACTCTTCTCCCGCTCCTCATTCCACACAAACTTGGCCCCTTTCTCATCAATCGAGTCGATGGTAAGGCGAGTAAGGAAAATCCTTCCACAAACCGCTTTATAATACCTGCCAAACCCAAGAAACTCCTAATCTCATCATCACCGTAGTAGGTCTTGGCCATTTAGTGATAGCCTCGACCTTCGCGGGATCCACTTTAATGCCTTCGACCCGAAGACGTGGCCCAAAAATGCAACTGCTCCAACCAAAATTCGCATTTAGAGAATTTAGCATCTGATTTCTCTTTCTGCAAAATCCCCACAACATGCGAAGATGCTCCTCATGCTCTTCCTTAGACTTGGAGTAAACCAAAATATCGTCGATAAAAAACATGATGACAAATTGGTCTAAGTACTCTCTGAACACCCGATTCATCAAATCCATAAACACCGCCGGAAAGGGCGTTAATCACAATCGAAAGGCATCACCGAAACTTCGTAATGCCCATATCGAGTCGAAAAGCCGTCTTAGGGATATCCTCATCCTCACTCTCAATGATGATAGCCCGACCTCAAGTCATTTTGAAAAATATTTTCCCCCGAAGTTGGTCGAAACAAGTCATCAATCCTCGGCGATGGATCTGGATTCACGATGGTGATCTTGTTCGACTCTCGATAGTCTATCTGCGACCTCGTAGACCCATCCTTCTTCTTCACAAACAAAATGGAGCACCCCACTTGAAACACTCGGGCGAATTACACCACGATCTAATAGTTCCTGCAATTGCTCCTTTAACTCCTGCTGACTCCAATGGTGCCATCCGATCTGGCGCCTTAGAAATAGAGCTCACTTTTGGAACAAGCTCGATAGCAAATTCCACTTCCCATTGCGGTGGCAACCACAGACAACTCCTCGAAACACATCGGAAAAAGTCACGGACAATCGGAACATCCTCAATCTGAGACTCACCCTTAGAGGTATCTTTCACTGGCGCCAAATACCCATCACAACCCTTTGCCACCAACTTTCCGACCTTGAAAGTGAAATTAACTTCACCACTCTACTCGGTGAGAACCACGATACACAATTACGGAGACTTCACATCTCCAAATATAACCTTCTTCGCTTGACAATCGATAGTGGCTTGGTGTTTATCCAACCATCCATCCCAAGAATGACATCAAAATCGTGCGTACACATCGGAAGAAGATTAACGCTACGGATCTTATCCCCAAAACTTATCGGACACCCTTGATCTGAATCGGAAATAACAACGAAGTCCCCATCGGGGTAGCAATAGAACATCACAGAGAATCTAAAGGCGAGATGGCACGCCCAATCTTAGAACAAAAGGCCGAGCAACAACGGAATGAGTAGAACCCGTATCAAATAAAATAGAAGCCTCGCGATTACCAACTAAAAGAGTGCGAAAACATACACAATTGCACTTGCTTTGATTATATGTCGAGGCAAATACTCGACCACCACGGCGACCTCCATTGCCACCATTATCACCACCACCTCCACCATTTCCGCGTGGACCGGTACAATCCCTAGCAATATGACCCATCATCCACACAAAAAGCATGCACCAATGAATTACATGCCTTTGCCTTCCGGATGATTTGCCCCACAAGTAGCCACGGGGAGTTATCGAATTAGATTTGGGTTACCCCACCACCGGGTCTGGGATAACGACCACGATTTTGCCCTATGAGACGATTACATCCCTGGCGGCGATTTTGTCCATACCAAGGTAGCTGAAGCTGACGATTTTGCCCCTGCTGAGGCATTTGCTGATAACCCCTGTTCTGATTCTGGCCACGCCACTGTCCCTGCTGGCCACCACGATTCCTGTTCAACTGGCCACCTTGACTTCTCCCATGCTGAACTGAAGCTTGACCCTGCTGGTCATCTCTGTCCCTCTTTCGACTCCCCTCTGGTTTAGAAGACCGAAAGTCCTGTCGCTCCATCTCAATATTTTTGGCCGCATTGGCCACTGCTGACACGTCTGGAAACTTGTTGTTAATAAGATGCTGGCGATACCTATAATGAATCCGCCACTTGAACTTCTCACTTTGTTCATTGCGGTCCTATTTGAGGTTCCCGCAAATCTGCCAACTAGTAAACCTCGTCGTGAAGTCCGTGATGGACTCATCATCTTTTCATCGAATGGACGGATAGTCTCTAGCATAGGCCTCTTTATCGGCCATTGGGAAATCACTGGCGATAGAAGACCTCACAAAAAACTCACCCAACTAAGTGTCTCAACATAGCCATCACCTTTTGTCGTTTCAACGCTTTCCACCACCTCTGTGCATCCCTTCCGACATAAACCGCAAGCAATACTCTCTGATTATCCGAGCACCCCAATACATCAAAAATCTTCTCTGGGTGAGCAATCCAATTCTGCATCAATTGGAGTTGGAGCTGAATTGAAGGACTGTGGTTTCTGCTTCTGAAACCTTTCCAACCACACGTACATTGGAACCCCCTGCTGACCATGACCATCTGCATTCCCTTCCTCAACATTTGTTTGTGGACCATTATTTCCCGGGTTCTCCTTTCCAGAAATTTTCTCGGTGGCATTTCTTTGCATTACTGTACCACCTGTGCCACCAACCGAGGTAAAGCACGGTTCATTGGTGATTCACCAGGTAGCCATTGAGCGTTAATCGATCATTAGGTTGCTTTCGTTGGATGACCTTCACTTCTTCCCCTATTGTTACCTCGCCTCAAGCAACTCTAGTTGATCTGATCTTGATCTGTGAGTTATGGGTAGACTTACTTTGTTAGGTTTTTGTTACTGCTTGATTTTACATTCAAAATCATATCCATTATATTAGAAAACCTAAATAGGTTTTCTCTGAAAAAGAACTCGCTCGATACAACTCTGTAACACCCCTTTCCAAAATAGAAAGAGGGTTACTCAAAATACAACAAAACTAATAAATTTAATAAAGAGGCTCAAAGCCACAAAAGAATAGTCTTAATAAGCGATAAATACCTCAAGTCAACCATAATAAATTTCAAATTGTCTCGAACCACAATCTAAAATAATTATTACAATTCCAAATGTAAATGACACATCAAGTCTAAATCGGATAGTTCTAAATCATTGGAATGAATGGAGCTCTCATCACACTTGCCCTTGGTCCCCCTGATTACTGCTTGGAAGAAAAACACGGCGTGAGCCAAATGCCCGATCTGGATATAGAATACAATTAATGAACCAAAATAACTAACTTCAATTTAAATGAAATGAGATGAAATGAATCTGAAGCGATCTGAATAAAACTAACACAACAAAATAGTAAAAATTTGAATCGAATGGTCAAAAGTTATTTCATACAGAGCTCGAGAACAAAATAGAATATACCTTGCCACACGAATAAGTCAAATAATGCCACACAGTAAATCTCATAATGCCCACAGTAAGTCACACACATTGGACCGCGAATCGATGCGTATAAAATCGGAAGGCGTGTTTGGCACAAACATCACCAATCCATAATGAATGAGCGAATCAGAAAACTAGGGTGCGACCCATACGCCTCCCACAACAAAACACAAATGGCCAACTCCCACCGGAGCACAAAGCGGAGACGCCAGTGGGTGATCACACCGCCCACGGAAGGTGTCATGCCTCGGTGCCAAGAGGACGTGCACGTGGTACCCCACGGTGGTTATAGCTCGGTATACCCTATGGTATTCTAACAAAAATATAATGTCACAACACGTGCGACAAAATATCAACACAGGGGGTTCTAACGTTATACATGTTAAATCGAACGAATCATCAACACACGCGTCTCTAAAAATAATAACATGTACATCACTATGAATATCAAAATAAAATTTAGACATGATGCCTAGTCTAAAGAATACAAATATGAATTCTAATCTGGCGCCAAAATAAATTTATCACAATAAATTGACAAGGACAATTATGAGAGCAATACTAAATTTGAAGCGAATAACAAGCGAAACAAATCAAAAACAAAAGAGTTTCGCTGAAAGAGTACGGAATCCGTACCTGAATTAAGCAATGTTATACCCAAAATTAAATTCCAAATTTGTCTCGTTAAATTCCCTTTGTCCGAACTAATTACATAAAATAATAATAAAAAAAAATGTAAGTACAATTACCGAAAATTTGTTCTCGTGATTATAGTTTATTCTCCTGATTCTTAATTACAAGATTAGTTATTCATGGTGACAAGAACAAACATACTGACTTGGTTTAATTTTGCCGAAAACATTATAATTTATTTTCTTCTTCACAAAACAATACTCTATAATTATAATAACATTAGCAACATTAACTAATAACCTGCTCTCTATATACACGTATATATATAATCATATCTAATAGTACACCAATTCCATGCACTCCTGATCTATATATATATATATAAATAATTTATTTCAATCAATATATATATATATATATATATATATATATTCTTCCATGTTTTATATATATATATATTCTTCCATGTTTTATGTTTTTCTGTCAAAATCAACATTAGCAACATCATGTCTATCAAAATCGGAATCCAACTCTTATGTTCTCCTTGACGCAACAACTCTTTTCATTATTACTGATTTGAACAATAGCAGTGAACTAAAAGAAATAGTTTACTTGAAAATAATCGACAGCAAAATATAATTTATTCTCACAATGCGGTGTCTTTCGTTCTCTCCCCTCAAACAATTTGTATTAGGCGTTATCTGAGGGAGATTAGGTTTTAGTATTTATTAAGTTGAAAACACATTTTATTAATTAATATAATATAGTTATTAACTCTCCAAATTTTAATAAAATTTTAAAATTACACATTATAAATTATACCCACTTAGTTTAAAGCCCAATCTTACCAATTTAATTTATCCATAACTTATTAATATTTAGTAGCCCACATAAATTAAATGACCACTTGACCCAAAATAAATGACAAGGTCCAATTAATATGTTTTAAAACAATTTTTTTTTTCTTTTATTAATCAATTTATTTATTTATTTATTGGGTATTACATCACCTACCCCTTAAAAGGATTCCGTCCCTAATCAAAAGAATAAACGCACCTAATTTTCAAAGAGATACGGATATTCCGCTCGAATAGACTCCTCCATCTCCCATTGTAGCCTCCATTCTCGAATGATTTCTCCATAAAACTTTAACAAACGGAATAGTCTTCCTCCTCATAATTCGCTCTTGACGATCCAAAATCGCGTCGGCTTGTTCCTCACAAGTAAGATCCTCCGAATCTTATCGAATCTGGATCTTTGCACCACATGCACGGATGATAATGATAACTCCTTAACAAACCATGGAACACATTATGCACGTGAGCTAGTCATGCGGAGGCAAAGCTAACCGATCTGCAACTTCACCAACCCTTTCTAAAATCTCAAATGGACCGATATAACGTGGACTAAGTTTCCTTTTAACCCAAATCGATTTATGCCCTTCCAGGAGAAACTTTTAGAAACACGTGCTCACCGAGTTCAAATTCTAAAGTCCTCCTATGCTTATCGGCCTAACACTTCTTAGTGATCGGCCGACTTCAATTTCTCTTTAGCCACCGCTACCTTCTCCGTAGTGATTTGGACCAACTCGGGCCCTTCATGGCCCTTTTCGCTAACCTCATCCCAACAAGTTGGTGCCCGGCATTTCCTACCATACTGATGCCTCAAATGGGGCCATTCCAATACTTGTATGCCAAATTTGTTGTTGTAGCAAACTCAACTAAGCTCAAATAGTCATCCCAATTACACCGACCACTCGAGTGCACAAAGACCTCAACATGTCCTCCAACGTCTGAATAGTCCTTTCAGATTGCCCATCAGTTTGTGGATGAAAAGAAGTACTGAAGTTGAGCCGAGTACCCCAAGCTCGTTGAAACCCTTTCCAAAACCTTGAAGTGAACCGGGGGTCCCGATCTGAAACAATAGACACCGGAGTACCATGAAGTCTTACAATCTCTTGCTGAAAGATATGTGCCAATCTATCCACCGAGTAACCCTCATGGATAGCCAAAAAGTGTGCCGATTTGGTCAACCGGTCCACCACTACCCAAATGGCATCATTCTTCCTGAAAGTCTTGACAAACCCGGTCCACAAAATCCATCGTGATATCCTCCCACTTCCACACCGAATGTCTAATTGCTGCAACAAGCCACTAGCTCGTTGATGTTCTATCTTCACTTCAGCGACAAGTAAGGCACTTCCCAACATACTCGGCCACATCTCGTTTCATCCCATTCCACCAAAATTCCTCTTCAAATCCTATACATCTTTGTAGAACTGGATGAATTGAAAATGGCGAACTATGAACCTCGGCCAACCTGACCTCTCGAATGATTGGATCCGATGGTACACCTGACCGCTCACCCAACCAAATCACACCATGGTCATCAATCTGAAACTTCAGTTTGCTTGCCTCCTCTGATTCTCGTCGCCTACTCCACAACTCCCCATCTTCCTTTTGAGCTTCTTTGACCACTTGAGATAAGAGGGCTCCACTCTCATACTACATGATTGCCCATCCAGAACCTCGTCACATATAACTCCAACTCGATCCGCTCCATATCCTGAAATAAGCCGAGGTTGTGTAATAAGAATTTCTACACTCCTCCTGAACTCTTTAAATGCTAAGAGCATCTGCAACCACATTTGCCTTCCCCGGGTGATCTTTGAATTCTAGCATCATAATCCTTTAGAAGCTCCAACCAACGCCTCTGACTAGTCCAAAGAAGAAATGACACTATGGCCTTGAATAGCTAGTAAATCACAAACAACTTTTTGACCCTTAAGAAGTGGACTACAAGTGGGGTAAGAGTGGAAGACAATAAGAGTGTTTAGGTAGCCCAAAAAAAGATTCACTCTTATGCCATGTTAGAATGGCCCCAATCTAGTATATAAAGACATGAAATTCTCTAACTTAAAGCCAATTGGTTGTTATTATATACTAGACATATTAGTTCAAGGTATTCGACGGGGGACAATATATATATATATATATATATATATATATATATATATACACACACACACACACACACATATATGCACACACTCTAACCCTAACATATGTAATTGTTGAATCTCTTGACTTGACTTGTATTAAATGTCTGTAGACTAAGTAAATGCAATAGTTTGATTCACTCTTAATTATTAATTTGTTATTTATATTTTTTTTTGTGTTAGTTTATCATTATCGAAGCGTGTCGGTAAATAAATACAAAAAACAATAGACTTATTATTTGTACCATCCATGTTATGTATTACTTTGGAATACAAAGATCTAAAGAGTCTACCAGTGAGACACTTTTGCCTCCATGCAGACAAGCACACGATTGATCTGGTTCTTGGGAAAATGATCGTCACTGTAAATTTGTTATTGTTGATCGAGATTAGAACTATACATACCCTGTCATCACAAAAACTTGTTTATTCTCATCAGAGTGCTTGGAACATTTCCCTTATTGAATTTGATTTTGATTTGTTTATTTTAGAACTATTACCTGGAGGCCTTTTCTTCACTGATATGTACTGTAGAGTGGAGAGTTTATTCATCATATTATATCAAGTACAAATAAGAGCTGAGCCTTTTATAGACTAAGGGTGTGTTTGATAGCTTCTGAACAAATCTGAATGCTGCTGACCGAATAAGAAATGTGATTAAGCTTGTTTGTTTTGTAAAATTAAAAATCTGAATAGCTCTTAATAGTCTTGTTGAATAAGCTTCATAAAAAATTTGGTGATTATTAAACAGTAGTTGAATGGATTTTTTACTTGCATACCCATATTGTGGTCCCATAACATTCCATAAATTGTCTCTTTTTGGGATTTGGGTGATATATATATATATATATATATATATATATATATATATATATGGAAGTGATCCATACCTGCGTTAGTTGTGAGCCCTTAAGCGACTAACGCTCATCCAAATCAGTCAAAATTGAAGTTAATGGCCTAGATGAGCTCCCGACCACTAGAGGTAATGACAACAATAAATTTTAAAACCATTTGTCTTTGGCCGCTAGAGGGAGTAGCGGCCAGGTCAAACGTTGTCGTTTTGCCTGGCCGCTATTCCTCTAGCAACCAACACAATGGATTTTAAAATTTTGGGCATAAAGGAATTTATTGACCATTAGTGGGAGTAAGCGACCAAGCGTTTCCCTGATCTAAACTTTCCACCGCTTTTGCGTTTGCAGTTTGCTTGAGCAGAGAGACGAGAAGGCGCTGCACAGAGAGATAAGGTGAAGGGATTGCTGCAAATTACTCGAATTTGGCCCATCAATATCAAATTTAACTGGTAAGTAAGTGTCTTACTATCCACTATGCTTTTGTAATTATCTTTAGAAACAAAATAGACATGTTAGATGCGTATTTTGCTAAATATTTTTAAAATTATTGCTTTCATGTCTATTTTTTAAATCTTTTAATAATATCTTAAGCTTTTGGTTAAGGTGAGTTCCCACTTGAGAATTCTCCCTGAATCTGATATTAGAGTTATGTCCCATGATCTTGACAGACTCTTAAGAAATTTCTCAAATCATGCGCTTGTCTCTGTAGCGTGTTGTGTGTTCAAAGTATATGTTCACACTTAAGGGGAAGGGATTTGATTATATTAGAACTTACATATTGACATAGTTCCACATCAGTGTGCGAGTGTTAAGGCATAATATACAAGTTTGGGTTCAAGACCTAAGAGCTTAAGCTTTTTGGTTTGGTTAATTAGCTCGAGTATTATGGCCTTTACTGGTCTCCCCAAATTCCCTAACACAGCTCTAATATATCTCATTATCAGGTTTTATATTCTAACTTGTGTAGAACTCCACAATTTTCTTCGTAAGGAAAATTAGAACTTACATATTGACATAGTTCCACATCAGTGTGCGAGTGTTAAGGCATAATATACAAGTTTGGGTTCAAGACCTAAGAGCTTAAGCTTTTTGGTTTGGTTAATTAGCTCGAGTATTATGGCCTTTACTGGTCTCCCCAAATTCCCTAACACAGCTCTAATATATCTCATTATCAGGTTTTATATTCTAACTTGTGTAGAACTCCACAATCTCATTGTCGGATTCGGTATCTTCCTCATCCTCAGTTTCGAGATCATTTTCGTCGTCGTTATCATCCTGAACGACTACGTAATCATTCACGACGACGTTTTTCTCGACATCCTCATCGTCAGGTACATCAATGACATCAGTTGTCATCACATCTTCAGCATTTAACAGTACTTGCCTGGGATTTGATTATATTAGAACTTACATATTGACATATTAGAACTTACATATTGACATAGTTCCACATCAGTGTGCGAGTGTTAAGGCATAATATACAAGTTTGGGTTCAAGACCTAAGAGCTTAAGCTTTTTGGTTTGGTTAATTAGCTCGAGTATTATGGCCTTTACTGGTCTCCCCAAATTCCCTAACACAGCTCTAATATATCTCATTATCAGGTTTTATATTCTAACTTGTGTATTATCGAGTATTATCGACGACGTTTTTCTCGACATCCTCATCGTCAGGTACATCAATGACATCAGTTGTCATCACATCTTCAGCATTTAACAGTACTTGCCTGGGATTGCTAACATTTTCTTGCAGGAGAGAGAAGAGGGTCGGGAGGTGGAGTGAGCAGGAGAGAGAAGATGGCCGGGAGGTGGAGTGACAGAGAGAAGAGGGAGTTGTGCGGCTGCTGTGTGAGAGAAATGAGAATGTGCAGAGGCGGTTGCTGTGTTTAAGGTTTTATAAGTTATTTCCGACGGAAATTATGTCGAACATAAATCCCTCAGAATTAATATATTTCTGACGGACATTCCATCGATATTAAATGTGGTTCCGTCGAAAATAGAGTAGGTGCTGGCGGGAAGGTTGGCGCTAAGAGCTGGCTCCTATCTACGACGGAATTTCGTCGGACCGTTACTATTTTCGAGGGACTTATTTCCGACAAATTAATCTGTCGAAATTACACTACTTGTGAGGGAATGTAGGCCGTCAGAAATAATTCCGTCGGAACTAAAGCTTTTTCTTGTAGTGACTGTGTCACGTTAATGATAGTGTTTTGTGCCTCTTTGTTTGTTCTCCCCTATATGTGGAGAAGCTCTATTATGCTCAAAGTGACTTGGTGATTTATTGGTGCAACTGAGTTGAAAATTTCTAAGTTACTGTATTTGGAATGCACATTAGGCACTTATGCTGTTTAAATTTCTACTATATTATGTAATACTTTTTGATTAATTCATGAAACATCCTATATGGTTATGATTAGGTTGGTGCCGTTGAAGGAGATGAAGAGTTGACACCTCTTGGATATCATTTGGCAAAACTCCCGGTGGATGTATTGATTGGAAAGGTGTGCATTAAACTATTTTTTACCCTATGATTCTGGAAGAAAAGGGTTTTTAGTGCTTAGTTATTGACTGCTATTGATGGAACAGTGTGGATCCTTAGAAATGAATCTTTCTTCTAATTTGTTTACTAGAATATTGTTTAGTGAATCAACTCACTGAAAGAACCCTCACTTCCGATGAAATTAAATTCATGATTAGAAATTTATCTTTTTCTTGTATTGATTTCTCATTCTTTTAATGTGTCCAGAAATTTATTTTTATGAGCTCATGAAACATGAATGGCTCCCCAATCCTTGCCCTTTCAAGATCTTTCATAGCGTTTTGGTTATTATCTTACTAATTTATTTCCTGTTGTTCAAGGTTTTCCTAAGGTCTAGTTGTTTCTCAGTTATCTTTCTGGTTGATTGTATTTTAGTACTTCCTAAACAAGTTTGCTTGCCAAATCTTGGTAACATTCTCATCAGCCTGCAGGCGTTTGACATTTATTTTCAATTTATTGTACTGGATGCTTTTATATCTATAACCATATAATTTCCATTTGTTTTATTGACTTGTGGACCTAATATGGTACCATACCAGACGTACCTCAGGTTCTTCACGACAAGGATTTGAAATTTTCAGATCCAAATTTCTAAAGTAAAAAATGTCATGCTACCAATTTTATTACTCCATCTGCCCCAATTTAAACGCATCAGTTTTCATTTTGGGATGTGCCAAAATAAGTCATGTGATTCGACATAAACTCTTCTTTTTATCTATCTAAGGGCTATAGTTCAAAATAGAATAATCATTACTCTGGTCGTCCAATAATGTGTTTATCAAAGCCACCCACTTAATTTTGGATGAAGAGAGTATATTTTTTCTCAAAATTTTCTCTTGCATGGATTTGTGAGTGCCTCTTCTGATATGTAGAGTCTATCTGTCCATTCTATCATCTTTACAGATTTTAAGCGTACCTTTGGGACAACTTACAAATTGACCATTTGTTTGTTTGTCGCAAGGAATAATTCCATTGTAGTATTTTGCCAAATATTTTGGAACTCGTTTTAAGGGCACCTCTTTCCAGAAAGGTTGATTGCTATCAGATGTTAAAAACTCTCTCTACTTTCTCAGTATACAAACACAATTACATACATATACCTTTCCTATCTTAGCCCCTTGGAATAAGAGCAAGTAGAGCTCTCTCTAACACATACAAACACACTGTGTGATTCATGTGTGTGTATTATGCACAAGTGTTATTAATTCTTCTTTTGAAGTGTTGCTGATACTACCTTTAAACTGCAGATGATGTTATATGGTGGGATATTTGGTTGCCTTTCACCTATTCTTTCTATCTCAGCATTTTTGAGCTATAAATCGCCATTTGTGTATCCAAAAGACGAGGTTCCTGTTTTTTTTGTTATGTTCTACTACTTCTATCTTCTGTAATTGCAAAGTACATATAATCATATAATGGAATATGCACTGGTAAATTGCAGAGGCAAAATGTTGAAAGAGCAAAACTGTCTCTTTTGACTGATAAGCTAGGTGGTGCAAGTGATTCGGATGAAGGTAACAGACAGTCAGACCATTTGGTGATGATGGTTGCATATAGAAAGTGGGAAAAGATTCTACGCGAGGTTAATTATTTTAAAGCCATTTTCATTTGACATGTCCTTTAAAGTAATCAATGCATGTACATGGGAGAGTAATTTATCTCTTGTTCTTCTATATTCCAAAGCTAGAAGAGGAGGAGAAAGTCTTTAAGACACGACTATAGAGAAGATGCATGGATAGATGTATCCAAATTTGAAATAAAGAACAAGTGGAAACCTATCAGTCTCTCATATGTTAGAGGTGCTTGTCTTTGAGACATGGGTCTTGAACCTTAGGTCCACACCCAAGTTTGCCAAAGTATTTTTTCAATCATCTTTTTCACGAAGTTTATACTTTATACATCAAAAGTCCATCCCAGAACTATAAAAAGTTTCCCAATTCCTAGGGGTGGGAGAAATGGAAGAGGCCTTGAGAAATAAGTAAATAACCTGAAGGTATTTGGTTTCAATCCCCATACTTGCGGACAAACTTACCTATCAAAAATAATAAAAAAAACCAGAAAAGAAAAAAAACTTGATAAAAGTTTCCTATTCTTAAATAGGTAGATTTTGGATGAAGAATTTTGTAAGTTTAAATATAGCTTGAAAATCTTTTTCTTAATAAATATTGTGACACGTGATTGACCAAAACCCATATTTCTTTTAGATAGCTTCCATTCACTTCAGGTTTCTGCCTTACCCAATATAGTATCAGTTAGAAATTATTTATTTATTTTTAAATTATTCTGCTCCAAACCAATAAATTGAAAGGATTTGCTCTCAACCATATGTGTTTTTTTTTGGCATTACATGAAGCACAACTCCACCTTAGAATGTTCTTGATTTCATTTACATGTGTTTCCATTCCTTTATTTGAAGGTCTGGTTTATGAGTTATATGTGGCATGGTGCTGCTTCTAGGATTAATTCTTACTGGCATCATAATTTCTTTTCCTTGCAGAATGGAGTTAAATCTGCACAAAGGTTCTGCAGTTCATACTTTTTAAGCAGTTCGGTTATGTACATGATAAGGTTTGCTTCTTTTCAGCTGTCCTTTGTGCTACTCTTTGCAAAGTTACCAATAACTGTCTGCTTGTTCACTAACCACAAAATCTTGAAACGCGTGCTAACTTCAGATAGACTCTTCTCTTGTAACGTGCTCTCTTGTCCTGGAAATCATGCAACTTCACTGTATCCTGGAAATGCATAGTTTCTTCATTCCAATTTATAGGGTTGTAAAGAACAAATAAATTGGTGTCAAACTTATTAGAAAGTGATGCATTCATTAGAAAGTTTGGTTCTTCCTAACTACCAGTCCCCCAACCCCCGCCAAGGTGACCCCAAATCCCAAAAGAAAAAGATTAATATAGCTCCTTTTTATTTTGTAATTATTTCTAGTTAAAAAATTTCTGCAAGTGATTAATCTGTAAGTGTCTTGAGGGCAATTCTCATTTCGGACCTATTCACCATTAGGGACATGCGAATACAGTTTGGAACATTGCTAGCAGATATCGGTCTCATAAGTCTTCCGAAAACTTATCAGGTACTTCTGCTATATGCTATGTACTTATCTGGCTATGTTTTTAACCTTTTGCATTTCATGCTGATTCTGTAACTGTTAGATTTATAAAATGGGCACAAGTCTAGTATGTAAAGATATCAAGTTCTCTAACTCAAAATCGAGTATGAGAAGAGTTGTGCCAAATCATTATATATTGGACATACTAGTTCAAGGTATTCAATGTGGGACAACATATATATATATATATATATATATATATATATATATATTATACACACGCGCGCGCACATATATATTCTCTAACACTCCCCTTCACGTGTAACTATTGAGGGTATTGAAAGTTGCACGTGTACGTGAAGAATATAGAATTCGACACAAGACTAGTCCAAAGAAGAAATGACACTATGGCCTTGAAGAGCTAGTAAATCACGAACAACTTTTTGACCCTTAAGAAGTGGACTACAAGTGGGGTAAGAGTGGAAGACAATAAGAGTGTTTAGGTAGCCCAAAAAAAGATTCACTCTGATGCCATGTTAGAATGGGACCCAGTCTAGTATATAAAGACATGAAATTCTCTAACTCAAAGCCAATTGGTTGTCATTATATACTAGACATACTAGTTCAAGGTATTCAACGGGGGACAACATATATATATATACACACACACACTCTAACCCTAACATATGTAATTGTTGAATCTCTTGACTTGACTTGTATTAAATGTCTGTAGACTAAGCTAATGCAATAGTTTGATTCGCTCTTAATTATTAATTTGTTATTTATATTTTTTTGGTGTTAGTTTATCATTATGGGAAGCATGTTAGTAAATAAATACAAAAAAACAATAGAATTATTATTTGTAACATCCATGTTATGTATTACTTTGGAATACAAAGATCTAAAGAGTCTACCAGTGAGACAGTTTTGCCTCCATGCAGACAAGCACACGATTGATCTGGTTCTTGGGAAAACGATTGTCACTGTAAATTTGTTATTGTTGATCGAGATTAGAACTATACATACCCTGTCATCACAAAAACTTGTTTATTCTCATCGGAGTGCTTGGAACATTTCCCTTGTTGAATTTGATTTTGATTTGTTTATTCTAGAACTATTACCTGGAGGCCTTTTCTTCACGGATATGTACTGTAGAGTGGAGAGTTTATTCATCATATTATATCAAGTACAAATAAGAGCTGAGCTTTTTATAGACTAAGACTCATGCTATATAAGGATCAATTACTAGCACATATCACTCCACACATTATTCCTAAAATCATGATCATGCCGAGCTTGTTACAAATATAGGAGATTCGAGCTGACCCTAAAGCTTTAGTAAACACGTCTGCAAGCTGATCGCCGATCTTCACATGATTGGTGGATATAATCCCTTGTATCTTTTTCCGAATAAAATGACAGCCAACTTCTATGTGTTTGGTTCTCTCATGAATACTGGATTAGATGACAGTCAACCAAAGTTGCATATGTACTAGCTTGTTAAACCCCAATTCACTCAACAAGTGTTTCAACCATATTAGTTCACATGTTACGTGAGCCATTGCTCTATACTGTGACTCAACACTGGATTAGGATACAACAGTCTGTTTCTTACTCTTCCATGACACCAAGTTACCTCCAATGAACACATAATATCCTGTTGTAGACCTCTTTTCCTTTGGAGATTTATTCCAATCAACATCGGAGAATCTTTCAACTCTCATATGACCATGATCATGAAAGACCAATCCACGCCCTGGTGCTCCCTTAAGATACTTCAATATCCTCACAACTGCATCCCAATGTGAAGATCTAGGGCAGGATAAGAACTAGCTAACAACACTAACAGGAAACGCAATGTCAGGACAAGTAACAGTGAGATAGTTAAGTTTTCCCACAAGTCGTTGATATTGCTCTGGATTTTCTAAAATATCTCTCCCTGTTGTTAACTTTTAACTTGAATCCATGGGCGTGTCAACTGACCTTGATCCAAGAAGACTTGTTTCCTCCAGCAAGTCTAAGACATACTTCCTTGCTGTCTAAGACATACTTCCTCCGAAATAGGAAAATTCCTTTACTAGATTGAGCCACCTCAGTACCCAAAAAATATTCAACTTTCCCAAATATTCGGTTTCAAATTTTTGCATCAAAAAAGATTTCAATTTCAACAAAATTCTTCCAGCACTACTCTCACGATGAAACATAGAGTGATCACTGTCACATCGATGTAATCCAAACTAAAGAACAACCTGTGTAAATTTCACAAACCATGCCCATGGAGATTGTTTCAGGCCGTACAAGAACTTCTTGAGTTTACATACCAGACCTGATTCTCCTTGATCAACGAAGTTAGGTGGTTGCTTCATAAATACACCTTCATTTAAATCACCATGAAGAAAAGCATTTTTGACATCCAATTGATGTAAAGGCCAATGATGAGAAGCTGCCAGAGAAATTAATAATCTAACAGAGGTCATTTTAGCAACAAGAGAGAAAGTCTCAGAATAATCAATACCGTGACCTTGAGCATATCCTTTCGCAACTAATCGAGCCTTAAGGCGAGCAAGAGAACCATTAGGATTTACCTTCACTGTGTAAACCCACTTACAACCAACAATCGATGTATTTGGAGGAGGCATCACCAACTCCCAAGTACCATTTTTTTTCTGAAGCTATCATTTCCTCTTCCGTAGCTATCCTCCAACCAAAATTAGATGGTGTTTCCTTAACTGTTTTAGGAAGAGGATGAACAGAAATAGTAGATAGACAAAGTATTATGGGCAGAAGAAACACCAGTATAGGAGATAAAAGCAGAAAGAGGATGTTGGATACAACTTTGTTTACCCTTTTCACTGGGTAATAGGTTTATCTAAATCAGATAGGTCAGGATCAAAAGGAGATTTACCAGGATCATCGGACATAGATGTTGATGAAGAAACTGAAACATCATTAGGCGTTATATCTGTTTTGGGACAACGACTATATACATAACGAATCTTGGGAACTGGTTGAGATGGAGGTGGAGGAGTTGTAGACCAAATGATGTAACTAGGTATCTCTTCATCTAAATCAGAGACGGAATGAGGCTGTGAAGAAAAAGGGGTCGACTCAAAAAAGGTCACATTAGAACTAACAAAATATCGTTTAAGATCAGGAGAATAACAACGGTAACCTTTTTGAGAGCGAGAATAGCCAACAAATAAACACCTTTAGGATCCAACTTTGTGTTATTAGAATGATGATCACGAACAAAACAAACACACCCAAACTCTTTCGGGGGCAAAGAAAATAAAACCTGAGAGGGTAACAACAAAGAAAAAGGTATAGTCCTATGTAGACCTGGCAAAGATGGCCTCAGCCGCCCGGCCCAAGAAAAACCGTAAGGACTTTGGGTCGCTTTTCTAGCCCTTGGCTTAACCGGCCTTTTTGGCCCTACTGCTTTAGCTTTCGGCTAGGAGGCCCTTGACCATGGTATGGCCTACCACCAAGGGCCGTCGACTTTTTTTTTTTTTTTTTTTGAATAAAATGTTGCTACTTGTGGGCAGTGAGGCTTGAACACAAGACTTGTAAGTAAATAAATAAGAGTTCAAACCAACTAAGCTACAACAACTATTTGTTTTTATTGCAATCTTCAATATATTTTAACTATAATTGAAAATTATAATTAAGATGTGTAGTTAATGTAGGTAATTAATTAATAATACTATTAAAATTTTAATTGATTGAGATATGTAGTTAATAATTTCAAAGTATAAAACTATTTAACTAACAATTATTAGTTTAAGTTAGATAATATAATTATAAAATTTAAAATTATCTATATATTAGTATTAATTACGATGATTTATTATTTTAAAAGTTAAATAAATTATATTAATTTTAAAGAATCAAATTTGATTATATACTTTGAATTACTAGCAATATATAATCCGAATCAACCACTAATTTTTAGATTGCAAGTCCAAAATCATACACATAATATAGATAATTTTATCCCTTAATTATGCAATCCCTCGCTTATCAGAAAGACATTTGGAAAGTAAATCAATCATTATCCCTTAATTATGTATTCCCCTACTTATTTGGAAAGTAAATCAATCATTATCCCAAATCATGCCTTTAGAATAATATCTAAAATTATAATACTATTAAAATTTTAATTGATTGAGATATGTAGTTAATTTAAGTAATTAGAATTATTGTTTATTATAAATTATTTTATTATTTTTAATATTTATTAATATTACTATTTTTTGGTGTATCAAGATTTTGCAAAAAAAAAAAAGGAAAAAAAGCATGGTAACCACATGAACTTAAACCAGCCACGGCCCTCACATTTTCAAATTACCAAAACCCCGGCCTTTTTGGCCCTCCCACCCGCCTACCGTTGCAGTGTCTAGTCCCATGTAACACAGATGAAGGCATGCAGTTAATAAGATGACACACGATTAAAACCACATCTCCCCAAAATGGTTTAGGAACACGCATTTCAAACATTAAAGCACGTGTAATCTCCATAATATGTCGGGGTTTGCGCTCCGCAACACCATTTTGTTGTGGTGTATCAATACACGAGGACTGGTGAATAATGCCTTTTTGAGTCATGAAAGTAGAAAAGGGAGATGAAAAATACTCGAGCATTATCACTGCGTAATACACGAATAGTACTGCCAAACTGAGTTTGTATTTCAATCACAAAATTGGAGAAAATAGAAAACAATTCAGAGAGCTATTTTTCATTAAATAAAGCCAAGTAACACGTGAATAATCGTCCACAGACTACAAAATAACGAAAACCAAGTTGCGACACTACTGAACAAGGACCCCAAATATCAGAATGAACCAAATCAAATAGGTGTGCAAACCTTTTAGTGACTCTAGGAGAAAATGAGACACGATGGTGTTTCCCAAATTGACAAGATTCACAATCTAAACTAGACAAGGAACTGAAAGAAGGCATTAATCTCTTCAAGTTTGCTAAGGAAGGATGTCACAATCGACAGTGGACTTGAAGTGGTGAAGCGAAACTAGAACAAGCAATAGGTTGAGGGATTAAATCATCGAACAAATATAAACCTCCCGATGCACGACCTCTACCAATCATCCTCTTCTTCGTAAGATCCTTAAAGACACGAATTAGGATAAAAGATTACAGAACAATTGTAAGTCTTTGTTAATTTGCTCACAGAAAGAAAGATTAAATGGAAAGTCATGTATATATAGTGTAGTTTAATGAGATAGACTGGCTTAAAGTAGCAATGCCAGTGCCCTTTACAGTGACCGTGGAACCATATGCTAAAGTGACACTGGGAATAGGGGACATAATTTGAAAATGAGAGAGTACTAGATGTATCTATCACGTGATCAGATGCCCCTGAATCTATTATCCAAGGATGAGAGGTAGTGAGGCAAGCACCAGCATTACATGTTTGAACAAAAGTAGCGGTGGAAGTAGACGATGGCTGTTGAGAAACCTGGTACTGCGTGTAGGCATCGTACTTTGCTGGGGTCATAATAAATGTCTTTTCCTCGGATGATGTATGCACAGAAGATTGTCCTCCACTTTCCAAACCAGAAACCACATTTGTTGTCCCCGATTATGAAGATGTCTACAAAAGCGTTGAAAATGATTGGGCTCTCCACAAAGATAACAAACTTTGCCTAGTCTTGTCCCTCCATTGTTGTCTGAACTCTAACTCCTACTAATCCCTCTGCATCTAAAACCACCTTGACCTCGCCCCTCCGAGCACGATCACAAACCTACGACCACGAGCATTTGCGGGCCACTTATGACTGCACCTCTCCATAGGAAACAAGTAAAGCAAACTTATCGGAAGAATCAATTGTAGGGGTAGCATCACTGGAGACACGTAAAACTCGGGCAAAAGTATCTGTAAGAGATGGTACCATCAGTGTACTAAGAATCTGGGAGCGAACATTTTCAAATTCTTATCCAAGAGCACCTAGGAAACCCATAACTGCCAACTGGTCACGTTGCATTTGCATTTGTGTCACATTTGCGGTAATAGGGAGCAATGAATTGAGTTCCTTGTACATCTTCTTAAAATCAGCAAAAAACTGTGCAAGTGGACGTCCATCTCGACGAATCCTATAAAAGTCTTGAGAGACCTTCTAGATACGAGTAAGATTATTTTGTCCTGAGTACAACACCGCCAAGTACTTCCACAATTCTTTGACGGTATCAATGAGTAACCAAATTAACAATCTGATTGTCCATGGAATTAAGCATCTGATAGAGAATCCTGGCATCGACTATCTTCCATGCCTCATCGAAAACGTTTACTGTCGTTAAGTGATCGCCCTGTTCTCTGCTAATCAGGGCCAACCTCACAATATTCCTCCACTGCGAATAATTGGTAACGCCTTGAGTTGATGAAGATAGTACTTCTGTAACAGTTGTTGACGGTCGAGAGTCAGATGAAGATGTACCAGAATTTTGGCTCACAGTAGGCCCGGGTGCTACTGTCATCTTGCTGACATCTTGCTTGTACTATCTTGTATTAAATATTCTCAAGCAACAAACTACGACAAAGGATCACAAGTTCACAACTAAACAGTAACCACATACACCTAACCCAAACAAATATATACTAGTGTGTCGAACACCTCATATATCAAATCACAAAGTAAATCTCACGAGGCAAAGAAACATCAAAAGCTTGTTATTAAATCACCGAAAAATTTTCGCAACCCAAGTACTTCTCACATACATCTACCAAAGCAAAACAAAACAGTGGCATCATTGTTCGTGATGAACAGTACCGCTGATGTTCACGATGAACAGTACCGCTCTTGTTCACGATGAACAATAACGTCACTGTTCACGATGAACACATTTTTTTTTGTTGAAGGAAAAAAAATGAAAGAAAGGAGGATTAAGAATTAAAAAGAGACTTGGAGAAAAAACTTAAAAAAACCCTGGCTTTGATACCTTGTAGGGTGGAGAGTTTATTTATATCAAGTACAAATAAGAGTTGAGCCTTTTATAGACTAAGACTCATGCTATATAAGGAAAGTAAATCAATGACTTGCACATATCACTCCACACATTATTCCTACAATCATGCTCCTGGAATCCTCTAGAATCCCCAACACTTTTTTTAGTTTTATCTCTCTAGTAAGTTGGTTCTGTCTTAATTTTCTTTTGAGGATGTTAACTGTTTTTTTCTGTATCAGATGGATGGGAAAAGGAAAGAAATACTTGACGATTGGTTTTCTGATATGTCAGCACCATTTAATATGCATTCAAATCATTCTTCAATTGTGAAGGTAAGTAGCTTCCTTGGATATTGTATATTGAAAATGATAAACTAATATGATTTCTTGTAGTTTATTCATCAAATAGTGCTTAGTACCCTCGGTCATTTTGTAACTAATTTAGATATCAGATGAAGGGGACATTACTCATGTCATGTGACATTTTTACATTTTAGTTTTACGTGTCCTTATGAATTTTGCAAGCAAAATGTTGCATGTTTCAGGTGTATACCCAGTTAATTATATATTTGTCCTTTTTCTTTTTTAAATGTTTAATCATTCAGTACTCTGGCAACAAAGTTCATTGCTACTTTTTCAGAATTTTTGGAGTCAATATTGCTGTACAATAAATGTCGATATGTAGGGTTAACTATCAGGAAGACTGAATAATGAGAAGAAATAAGTTTGGCAACTAAAAGATTTAATGCAGGCGAGTGAGATTCTTGACACGATCAAGATTTTTGTGACCTAGTAATCTTTTGTGTCACGTGTTTTTTGAGTGAATAAAATCCAGAGTTTAACATAAAGATCAATGCCACATATCATTGCGGATTTGACTATCAGGACAATAATCCAATAATTGAATAAATTTTGCATGCCTTATGGACGAATTAGATGCCATAATTTGTGAACCAGGATGCTTTGTCATTTACACATATTTGGTGGACGATTTGGTAGGAGCAAAACAGATGTTATTTTGTTGTCAAAGAGGGCCACACATTCATAATCGGTTTCTTTTTCTTTCCCTTCTTTTCTTTTGGCTTCATGAGGCATTCTGATCTCTAATGTGCATTTTGTAGATTTTCTTGTAGACTTTGCTTTAGGAGCCTTGTGTGGATATCTTTTCTGGGAGGCTCTTGGTATAGGGTGAGGCATTTGGGTTTTTGGGTACGTGTGCCTTTTATTTACCCTATTATTGCATGTGTATACTTTAGTTCGCCTCCTTTTGTCTTTTGGCGTTTCTAGTAGTTTATTTTCTTCTCAGCTCAATTAAACACCGCCGTTTATTTCTGTTTAGGTTTTATAGTATCTCTTTACTTGACATTACATATAGTCTAGTGGACCCATGGCTGATTCTGGTAATGACTGTATAGTGAACTACTGGATCTTCTTCTTCTGCAGCCCATTAGTATTTGTAATCTTATAAAATGCTGTCAATTTTTCAGGTCCTCTGTGAGATATTGTTCTGATTTTATAAACTTGTACCAGTTTTTTATAAATAGAATGCTTTATGTATTTCCCGTCTCTCATTTATTTTATATGTTTAAAGATTGAACCATTTTGCTTAAACTCCACATGTTTTTAGCTTCAGTCTGTCTAAAAGTTCAGTTGTCATTTTTCTAGGTAGGACATTCTAATTTGCGTTGTAATTGAGTCATAACAATTGTAAGTGTCGTCGACAGTTGAAGACATTTAAATTATTTGCATTAACTGAACTTCTACGAAGTTTAAAATCCTCGTCTATTTATTGATATTGAAAGTATGGTATAGGCAATCCTATGCGAAGGTCTATATCCCAATGTAGCTGCCATGGAAGAAGGCATAGCTGGAACAGCTCTCGGCAGCCTTAAACAGTCTGTAGGTTCGTCAATACATGGTCGCCCTGTCTGGTATGATGGAAAGAGAGAAGTTCATATTCACCCTTCTTCTGTTAACAGTAACTCAAAGGCTTTTCAGTACCCGTTTCTTGTCTTCCTTGAAAAGGTTTGCACCTTATTAATTCAGCTAATAAAGGTTATCATGCATTTTTTCTCATCTTAGTTTGGTGGAAGCTATGTTTCAAGAATATTGGTTCAGTTGTGGTATGTTGGTTTGTACCTTGTCTGTCCATTTTCTTATAATAGTGTCAGGCTAACGTTTTTCAGTCTCATTTGCTCGCATCAAGTTTCATTAATTGCTGAGTCAGTTTGTAGTATTCAAATCAGTTGAAACACCGGTACAGTGTGAAGAGAGAGGTTAATCACAAATTGAATCATCTGTATGTTAAAGATAATTTTCTTCTGGCAGATGGAGGCGTAACCGGAAGATCTTATAACTTGTAGATTTTGTGGGGATATTTTGTTCAAAGCGTATTTAATTTATTTTTCCTGCAGTTGATGGAACTTAATGAAGCTTTTGAAGTATGTTTTGCTGCATTCTTGTAAATCTCCATGTGGTGATCTTTCAATTACTAACAGTCTGATTCTCATATATTGAGGGAGTTGTTTTTTTCACAAGAAAATTTTGATATTTCCAATTGGTTTTGCTCACAAAAATGTGGGCCCCATTTAGTATTCATGTGAGGTGTATGTTTTACATGTATATATATGTAGGTATGTGTGTGTGTGTATATATATATAGGGCAAAGGTGCAAAAATGCCCCTGATGTTTACCCCGATATCCCACTTACACCCTAAATTATTATTTTTTCCAAAAGTACCCTTAACGTTACAAAATTCAGCCCAATTATGCCCCTCCTGTTAACAGATTTGCCACCGAGGCAAACGGAGCAGACATGTGGACATATTCTCGTTCTTCTCCCTCTTCTATCTCTGTAAATCCATATTCTCGTTCTTCTCCCTCTTTTATCTATGTCTCATCTCCTTCCACATGAAACCAAGAACATTACAAATCCGATCAAATCAAAAATGAAATCCATACAAACCCATACAAGTTCATATTTTATATTCATCCAATCTCAATATCATTCGTTGCAGATCTCATATCTTTATCTTAAACTTCAGTCCAGCTCAAATAAATTGAAAGCCCAGATTATAAACCCTTCTCAAAATATATAAATTTCAAAAAAAAAATAATCCATGTTATTTTTTCTTGTGCTCCCTCTATAAACAACTGTGGAATTACCGCCTTTTTCTGTCTAAAGGAGTGGGAAAAAATGATAAAATTAAGGGAGTGGATTGGATCGAGTACCTGGCCACCAACGACGGCAACCGAAGGAAGAGCATCCCAGAGAGAAGAAAAAGCATTATCTCCCCCACCATAATCACCAAGTGCAGTACAAGCTCTCTGAATTCGATTCACCAATCCGATCAAACTCTCCATAGTCGCCATTTCAATTCTCTAATCAATCTCTTTATTACCATATCTGAGCTGAGCTCTTTCAAAATCCTAGAATTAATCTTAAGCAAGAAGAACTTTTGGAGAGAGAGAACAGATTATTATTATTATTTTTAAGGTATTTTTAAAATAAATTTGGACTAATTTTATATGGTAAATTGTATTAATTATAAATTATATAAAAAGTATCATTTATTACAATATTTTTTATTAAAAATTATTTAAATTGAATTTAAAACTCCAACACTAATTTTATATTTGGGAATGAAAAGGACAAAACAATAATAATAATAAATAATAATAAATAAATAATAATAATAATAATAGCAATAATAATAATAATAGTAATAAATAGTAAATAGTAAGATGAGGAAGTTATATTAACAATGGGCACATGTATTGGGATAAATATGTTTGATTTGAATTGTTAGCTATTTTCCACGTATGCATTGTTTCGTCAGCAAATTTTGTCCACGTGTCTGCTCTGTTTGCCTCGGTGGCAAGTCTGTTAACGGGAGGGGCATAATTGGGCTGAATTTTGTAACGTTAAGGGTACTTTTGAAAAAAAAATAGTTTAGGGTGTAAGTGGGATATCGGGAAAAATATCAGGGGCATTTTTGTACCTTTGCCCTATATATATATCCTTCTTTATATATAGTTTTTGTTATTTACATTATGAATTATTAGTGTTCATAAATTGAAAATTTTAATTACTATCATTATGTCATATGATATTATAACATCTAACATTACATAAAAGAAATTTATTTCTTTATTGATGTGCCAATGCGTGTCAATACCCTACTTTTTTTGGGGATTATGGTTTTGGTGTGCCCATATCATGTTGTATATGTACCTCTTGTCCCTGTCCCTGATTCATAGTCCCTGACCCCCCTACCTCTTCTTAGATACTTTTAGGGCGTGGGCTTTCTTATATTATATACTTCTGTTGAAATAGATTAGTAATCATGTTGTAAGGTAAAATGTGAGCTGACAGAGTCCCACAGATTGATTTTTAGTGTGAAGTTGAAGGCTTAATATACAAGTTTGGGCGACTTAATATCTTAAGCTTTTGGTTAAGGTGAGTTCCCACTTGAGAATTCTCCCTGAATTTGATATTAGAGTTATGTCCCACGATCTTGACAGACTCTTAAGAAATTTCTCAAATCATGCGCTTGTCTCTGTAGCGTGTTGTGTGTTCAAAGTATATGTTCACACTTAAGGGGAAGGGATATGATTATATTAGAACTTACATATTGACATAGTTCCACATCAGTGTCTTGAGTGTTAAGGCATAATATACAAGTTTGGGTTCAAGACCAAATAGCTTAAGCTTTTTGGTTTGGTTAATTAGCTTGAGTATTATGGCCTTTACTGGTCTCCCCAAATTCCCTAACACAGCTCTAATATATCTCATTATCAGGTTTTATATTCTAATTTCTTTGCTCTATTTCTTGGTTCTCAGGTTGAAACCAGTAAGGTTTTTTTGCGAGATACTACCATCATCTCCCCCTACTCTATTTTACTTTTTGGTGGCTCCATAAATCTACATCACCAGGTACCTCTTCTTTTTAATGCAGTGAAGTATGTGTGATTCTGTGCAGATGCTACCTAAAGTTTTGAGTTAAACACCACATGTCACAATTTTTTTGAACTTTTAAGATCTGGCCATTCTGGATCATTATAGCTGTGTCAGAACACTAAGTTGATATGAATATTGTATTTGCATCTGGATAATTGTAGATCTAAGCCTTGTGTGTATTAAATATTGTTCTTTCTCCTATATCTTTACTAGATAGAGTTCATCCTCTGTTTTTTGTCTCAAAACTAAAGGTGGAAAGGGGAAAAAATAAGAAAAGGAAATTGTAAGTAAAAGAAAAGATGGGAATTCATTTACAAAGACGTTCTTAATCCATTCTTTGTGAGTTTCCCTTCTTCAGAATATAAACTTCTAAGCACATCAAAAACGATTCTAGAAGAAGTTTCAGAAGAAGGACAGCAAAATATAATTTGCAGAGTTAGTATTCAGAGTTAGCTAATATTAAGATTGGAGATTGCATATTGGTTTAAGAATTTTAGGAAATAGAAAATAAACCAAATAGAAAAGAAATCAAATAAAATTATATTTCATGATTGGGTAACAAATCACAAGTTTGTGGACGAGAGATTCATGGGGATGTAACAAGTATAACTTTGACGGGTAAGCCATTAAGTTTTAAGTAAATTCTATTATGATTACATATATACAGGGGGACTTTGTATAGCTTTGTTGGGACCTAGGCCTTCATGGGCCCCCCTCCCCTCCTTTGATTTCCCTTATTCAAAGTTCAACAATCTACTTTTTCCCTAATTATTTTATCGTCACAGTTTTTGACACAACAAAAAAACGGTAATCAAATTCCTCAACTTTTTAATTCCCCCCTCCTTCCTTATTGCTTCCAAGTTCCACATGGCTCCTTAGTAATATAAGTCTCTATTAAGCCAAATATTTTTGTTGATTGAACTAGCTTCAAGGAGTGCTTGTTTTCTGTAAGCTTTGTTTCTAAAGATTAGCGAAATATCTATGAATCATTGTTTTTGTGCTCATGCATGGATATAATTTGTTTTGGATAAATAATAATTTTGAATGCATAGACATGTACTTTTGAACATGTGCATATATAAGCTGAATTGTTGATTATCAATATACTTTGATTATTTATATTTGTTTGCCATCCCTGTGGAGAGATAGAACAGTGCATGAATTCATTATTTTTTATTTTGCAGACTGGAATAGTCACAATAGACGGTTGGCTGAAATTATGCGGCACCGGCACGAACTGCTGTCCTCTTCAAAGAACTCCGTTTAACTCTTCATTCTATTCTCAAGGAGCTAATTAGAAAGCCACAGGTATGCTAGTTACTTCTCTGTAAAGCATGAACAGAGACATGACAACAAACTTGCCAGACAGACAAAAAATTTAGAAGTAGAAGACTAAAAATTTAGGACTATTAAAGCAAAGAAAGATAAATTTTATAGAATGTATAGAAAACATAAGCTTGGTAATGATGCTGGTCAAAATGATTAGATCAGGACAAGTTATTTGGAGAAAGTATGGCTGACAAATTGTGTGATTGGTATATATTTGAGAATCGCTGAAAGTTTTACTAAATGGCTATCAGACTATCATGCTCAATGGGAAGAGAGTTGGGTAACTAACTTATGACATGATTGTATACTGTGGTTGGAATGCACATACCAAGGTAGAAGTCTGGTAAAACATACGGCAAAGCCTAGTTATTGTGATACTAAGAAAGTATAATGTGATCACTATAGATGGTAAAGCTAAACATTATGGAACACTAAAATAAATAATGAGTTGGTAATGATTTAATGAATAAGGTTACCTCTTGGTTAAACAAAAACTATGACACTACTGAAGTACGAAATGGAGAATGGCAATTCATTTAACTGACAGACAGGCAGGCAGTGGTTTGGACAAATTTCTGTTTGTCCACTTTTGTGTGTGTGTGTGTGTGAGAGAGAGAGAGAGAGAGAGAGAGTCAATGTTGTTTAAGATTTTGGGAGTCTTGGGTGTGCACTTCTACAATTGGGCACTTGCTTTTCAACGATTTGGTAGTGGGGAAAATCAGGACGATAAAGTCAGGACTGTCGGTATTTAAAGAATCAGCATCTTTGCATTGTTTGAGGGAGATTTTCTTTCTTTCTTTTTGCTTCATTGTGGTCCTTAGCTGTAAAAAGTGTTTAGACCTATATCTGACGTTTCATGGGATTGGGAGACTATTATTCAAAAAAATTCATCTTTAGTAGGTATAGTCTTTATTTGTCGGAAGTTTGAGATTTCTACTAAATTTTTTTTTTTTCCAGAAAACCTTCCTCCATCCTCAAAATGATGTCTAAATAATTTTTTTTTGTCCACAAAAGGAGTTTCAAAAAATACTACTTTACCGTAGGGGCTAGTTTTAGGAAAGGAAACCCGGGGGTCAAAATGCCTTGACGGTCCATCTTATATAATGCTTTTGACCTTCTCAGGCACAAGAATTCAAGACCTTTAATTGAAACATGACTATAATTAATAATTCTTATGATTTAAACTTAAATATTTATTACACATTTTTTTTTTAGGTTTGTAGAGTGACATGATTTTTGATGTCTGATAATGAAGTAATGAAGTCTATAATCCATTTGTTGTTGGAAAAAAACCGGAAGAACAAGTGATTATTTACCTTTAATTGGCATGTTCTTTTTTTCTTTAATTTATTTTATTTTATTTTTTTGCTTTGCAGTAGGAATGATTGCGAAACGACCAACCAACTATAAGATGCGTTGTTACGTAGAGAAACCCAAAAGATTATAGGATGTTCTTTTGGAAATGTAAGTGGCTTGCTGGATGCGGTAAAGCGGCTCACACCTGCAAAGGGGTACACCACCGAGGCCTTTGGTATCAAAGGAGTGTTGTCATTTTACGAGAGTCCTTCTGAGATTGTCCTTTGGAGAGAATTTTCATGTAATATGATGTACTCGTCGTCACTGCAGAATTTAAACTATTGTTCAAGGAATCGACAAAAAATAAAATATTCTAGAGAAAGTTTCTTTAGCAATAAAATTCTACTTGCGACATTCCATTTTTTGTTCTAAATTGAAGTCTTATTTATTTTAATTTTCATCCAGTTGAGTTGGTTTCTCTTATCATGTGCTTTAATTAGAAGATCACTTTTGATGTATAAATTATGTACTTGTCCATATTACCTCCGAGAGAAAGATTGTCGCTTAAGGCTTTACAGATTAAAAAGAGTTATTTACCAAATAAAATTTATTTGAAATTCCATCACTACGTGATGACAAAGAATTTCTTGAAGATAACACTAGATTAATTTAATATTTCAAAGTAAATAATTTATTCTCTTAAATCATACAAGTTTTTTGAATAAACTTTTTCTGATATATGTGTAATTGATTATGTACTTGTCCACTATTATACTAACATCATTCTAGTTTATTTTGAATGAAACAAACAGTCATTCATTGCTATTGCCTATTGGGAAGGTAACACAATTCCTTCCTTTGATTCTCAACTCACTGCATGCCTCAAACTTTACAAATCAAGAAAATGTACGTTCAGCTACCATGCATTTTGTTTTTTATTATGCAATATCAAACCACATTAAGTATTCAAACCATGCATAATTATTCATTAATTATAAGCAATTGCTTCAAGTATTAATTAATTTATGAATATATCAACACAAATCAGTGTCAAATTAATATACATTACTTTGTTTAATTAATCCTAAATCAATTAAGGGCCAGCTAAGAATAACAGTAACAATTTCTCTCTCTTGGCTAGCTCCACATATATAAGATAGTTCCTCCATGCTAAGCAAACCGTCCCATTGTTGATTTTGATCATCATGCATGGTTGCTCCAAATTCCAGTACTGTTCATCAGCTGATCGTCATGAGCTTGATATTGACCACCATTAACATAATCAATTGCCTCAAGGGGCTGTTCCGCCAAGTTCTTCTTCTATCGTCAACTGTTCGTCATTAACTTGATATTGATCACCATTAACATAATCAATTGCCTCAAGGGGCTGTTGGATTTGATTGCCGCCAACTTCTTCTATCATCATCAACTGTTCGTCATCATTAGCTTGATATTGACCACCATTAACATATTCAACTGCCGCAAGGGGTTGTTGGAGCATGGACTCATTATCATCTTCTTCTTCAACTGCTGCTGACGGCTGACCACCATCACCATATATTTGATCAACGGGTTGCGGTCAATTTTCAAAATTCTTCCTTTTCTCGGATCTTTTGAAGCTAATCTCACAGAGAACGTACTCCCATTCGCTTCCCGGGAGGAGAACTCATGCATGATATAACGACCAGGAGCAGCACTGTTACTAGGGTTTTTGAAAACGAGCATTTTCTTAAACCCTACCACCTCACCTTTGAGAATGATTTTTTTGCCCTGTTTGCCCATCCCAAGTTCCGCACCCGGCTGCCCGCACAAAGTGCTCTCTTCCTCCTCCGCCGCCAGCCGCTTCTTTCTTCCTTCCTCCGGCGCCGGCGACATGTTTCTTCTTCGTCAACTTTGTGAAGACGTAGATGTTTTCTTGATCACCGAAATCCAGTACTTGCCATGGATCGCCGCTGTACAGTGGTTTCTCCTGCACAATGTCGCACGGTAGTGCTTGTCCCAAATTTTTAGGCTTTGAGATAAAAATTTATCAGATCTTCTTCCGTCGGCCTAAAGTGAAAACCTGCAGGCATCTCCATCACTAGTAGTTTGCGTCTTTCTTTTCTCTCTCTCAAACCCTTTCTTTAGACCTTTTCTATCTAGCCTTGTGAAATAAACGTCTAGTCTACTCTATTTATAATAGAATGTAAAATAATGTGTATATATATATATATATGATGGTACGTAGCTATTGATATATATATATATATATATATATATATATATATATATTATGACAATTAATGGGCTGATCGATCCGTGTATGTTAAAATTAAATATCTACTAATTATAATTCGACACATTATTTTATATCTATTTTTATACTCATGATCTTTTGATACTCATTCACAAATGATTTAGGTAGTGTAATTAATTAAGTTCTTCAATATTCCCACCACATTATTTATACACATCCTTATTTTCTATCATTTGAAATTCACAAAAAATTCTCATGTATACATATAAGTACGTACTTATTTTTGCCAACATTCCATTCACAACATAATTTTCGTTCAAAGCATTCTAAATTTTTATAAACCCAACTCAAGGTAATACATTAATGAGTGATATGATAAATTGATAATCAATAAGATGTATATTACGATTTTATATGTTAAATTTTTTTATTATGTAATTACATAATAAATTTAATTGGTAATATATTATAATTATAATTCGACTAAAATCTTTAGTAATATATAACATGGTTCATCAATAAATAAACTAGTGATAAAGCTACTCGATCATTTAGTACTTTAAACTCTTCTTTAATTTCCTCTATTCGTATTAATTCATATATATATATATATATATATATATATATATATATTTTTTGGGAAAATTAAGTCGGCACAGTCCTAAGCAAAAAATGAAGGTTGAATTTTTTTTTTATTACTTATTATTTTCAATTTTTTTAAAAAAGAGAAAAATTCATTAAAGTTAACTTTACAAATAAGCACATAAAGTAGAATTTCTATTTCATTGGATTTAATTTACTATGATGACCAAAAGTGTAAAAGACTAAATGGATTTACATTTCCGGAAAAGGGTTTATACTAGAATCTCTTGATTTACCAAAAACTAAGGGGGGTGTATTCAATTAAGATTTTTAAAGATTTTTTTAAAGTGTCATACTTTTGTAGAATTTGTGGGATTTTAATGACTTTCAAAGACTTTAAAGACTCTTTTAAAATGACTTTTATAGACTTTATGAAATAAGTAACAGACTTTTATAAACTTTTTATCAAGATTGTGATAGACTTTTGTATATTTTTAATATATCTTGCAACTTATATTAATTGTTAATTAGCCCATGTGTACAATATCTCTCTCTTTTTTCATGAACTAGAGTAAATCTCATTATATTATTGTGGCATGAGATTTTATATATGTTGAAAGCGTTCATATTATTCTACTCATTTCATAATACATTTGGATACTCGGATACCAATAAAATTTTAGAAACTACGTAATCTAATATTAAAAATTAAGCTCAATTTTCATTGAGCTATATATAATTTATGCATATGCGTACGCTTTTTAGTAGGAATACCAAACTCTGTTTTTCACAAAATAATATGACAATGAAAATCTATATGATCAAAAGTTGCAAAACTTCATACATGTGAGTAAACCACTAACAATTAACATTAGCATACTAGTCCTCCATTCATTAGCATTCTCTCGTTACCGGCCATTGTTATTATTATGATCGACGTTTCTCCACATGTCAGAAGCTATACTAGTCCTCTATTCATTAGCATTCTCTCGTTGTTTGCTCTTGAGTTTCAAAAACTTGTTCCAAATTATCTCTTTGATTGAGTGGTAACGATGAAGATAGTGAAGACTCGTTATTTAGTTCAATAGGAAATTCATCTGAACGACACTCCTTACGAAGAAAATTGTGGAGTCCTACACAAGTTAGTACAAGCTCTGCTTGAGTTTTATAAGGAAATGGAGGTGCAAACTTGAAAATTGTGAATCTCGATTTAAATATACCAAATATTCTCTCAATTGCATTCCTTAAGGAAGCATGACGAAGATTGAACAACTCGATTGCATTTTCGGGGTCACGACCCTGGCCAGCAAAATCTTGAAGATGATATCGAACACCTCGAAAAGGAGCTAAAAATTGGCGCCGATTTGAAAATCCACAATCCACAAAGAAAAATTTGCCTAATTATATGCCATTTAAAAAATTACTATGAAATGTAGGATCTAAGATCAAACAAATAAAATGAAAAACAAGATAAGTACATACCTTGTGGCACTTAAAGTCCGTTCCTTCTTGTTAAAGAGTCACTTAGCACTTTTAAATCATGAGCTGAACCCTCCCACCCGCTAAGCGCATATATGAATTCCAAATCAAAATTACAAGCTGCTAATACATTCTGCGATATTTTTCCATGACGATTACGATAACTGCTTACATCACGTCCTTTTACCATTGCTGGAATGTGCGTACCATCAATAGCTCCAATGCAATCCTTAAATGAATTAATAGACATTTTTATTCAATATAACAGTGATAAATAACAACAAAAAAACAATGATAATAATAAAATTTTCATTACTTCCTTAAAATACGGAAAAAATCTTGTGATTTCTCTTATTTTAGAAGGTATTGTGGATCCAAGTTTAGCCATCATTTGAGGTGCTAGTGTGTTCAAAGCCTTCAAGACTTTGTTAAAATTTCTACTAGTAGCAAAATGGGATCAACCAAAAGTCTCACGAGTTAAACAATATCGAGAATTTTGACCGACAGTGATTAGAAAAGTTGCAACCATTTCTTCAATACAAATAAATCTCGTATCTTCTAAAAGTGTTTTCTCCCTAATAATATTGCATAATTTGCGAAACACATCTGGATACATTCTATAGACTTGTCGAAAGTTTTCAGGTTCCTCATCCAATACATTATGTATGTAATTATACCCATTCGATGTAATTGGTCGTCGCATTAATGGACGTCCAATATGTTCATCATGTAGTATAATCATAAGCTCGTTTAAGACATGCATCACAGTTTTAATTGCCATTAATAAGTACCTGATCGCTTCATAAAATTCTTCTTCCATTGCTTCTTCCATTGCTTCTTCCATAGCATCCTCTATCTCTTCCTCGTCTATTTCTTCTTTTTGTAGTACATCCTCTCCATGTACTCCATTATCTTTTTGCATATTTGCGTGAGACATTATATTTGATCTTGTAAAAAATTAAAAGTAAATTATGTTGTCTAATATATCATTCATTTGGTACAAAATTAATATAATATCCTAACTGCTATAATATGAATTTAGCTGTAGAAGGCAGCATGTAATAGTTACATAATTATTGGTAAGAGCCATGAAATTGTAACACCAATTAACAAAAACCAACCACATATATTTCAACCAAATCCCATAATATTAAACATGCTTGCACCAATTACAAAAATCAAACATCACATATCCAAACCAAATTCCAAAATGCTAATTAGGCATGCCAACACCAATTAAAGAAGCCAACTAGAACATACATCAAAATCAAAATCAAAATTCAGAATGTTAACAAGCCTACACTGAATGCAAAAACCAACTAGAGCATATTTCTCAACTCGGGCCATCATCTCAGTAATTGCAATCATTCTAACAATTTGTATGTTATCCAATCTGAGCGCTCTTCTGGTGACATTTTCAAGAACATATTTTTCTTTGATTTAGTATTAAGCAATTCAACCGCCTTGTAACGCATTTGGTTGTCCAAATTTGGTATCTCCTTGATAGCATCCCAACAACTACTATCTCTTTCCTTTTTCTTCAATAGGCTATGAATTCCCCGAAAATCAGTAGCAATTGAGTTAATGCTAGCAGAAAGTTTTTCCAAAACAGTAAATCGAGTAGTGGTCTCAATGGAGCTATTATTCCCTTCAAAGTCAATTCTGTTTCGTTTTTTCTGAGCATTGGTGGACAAGGAAGCCTCTGTATTTGTTCCTTGAAACGATAAGGGTGGAGTAGGTTGTCTGGGTGATGGTTCTTAAAATGTTGCTCCAACCTCATTCGGTACAAACACATCATTACTGTAATCATAATTCAAATCTTCTATCCCGAAATTTCTATTTTCTTCCACATCAAATGTTCTCGCATCAGTTTCATCACCAAGTGCAATTGAGTTTTTTCCAATAGCAGTTCCATTTTCAATTGCAATTTTCAAATCTTCATAGTCAACAAAAGTATCATTCTTTAAGTATCTATGATTCGGGTGGGACTACCAACAAAAAAAGAACTCCATTAATCACAGTGTAAATAATATAAACATATAAAATAGAGTTGTTAATGATAACTATTTTAAAAAATACTAGAAGCTTACCGTGAAGTAATCTTCCCACACTTCATCCCTAGCAGCGAACTTTTTATTGATTGGATCCCACCCAAACCCAGAGCTATTACGAAAAAGCTCCACAAAATTGCCATAACGATTCTTAAACCATTTCAGTCGACTTAGGTACTGTGAGTATGTTCTTTGGCAGCCAAGTTTTTGATTAAGAGCAGGAAGTATCTTTTTCTCAACTGTTTGTTTACTTAGCATTCCATTACTATCACGCCATGAGTTGTAGCAACTCATTGCTCTCTTCTAATGTCCACGGATTATAAGTTCCAACATTTTTTCTCTTTCCTTTGTTATTTCCTTGTTGAGAATCTCCCATTTGTAATTACTATGGCATATATATACATCTATCTTAGTATTTCCTATAGTAGTTTATTAGTCTAAACACATAATCATAATCATATATTATACATACAATGGTCAGCAATTTTGTTCCAGCAAAGTGACGAAGATACAATATATTGCTTGTCCTACCACACATGACCACAAAACTCTTTTTCAAAATCTAACGTAAATACTTACCGGTGATGAGTAAGTTTTATTTGTTTTCATGTCTTGTCTTCTCCTCAATTCTACCAAATTTAAAACAAATATTTTTGTTCAATGTCTTGTCTTTTAACGTATACATCCCTTTTAAAATTGAAGTATAATGTCTGTATTAGAAGTAGAGATAGATTTTGATTTTCTTAACTCAAATTGCAAAATAATAAATTTAAAATTGAGATGAATATGTGGCTGATGAATCAAGAAAGCCTTGTCCAAGCTATTTTTGTATATTTGTCTGCTCAGGGTTTTTCTGAGCAATAATTCAAGAATCTCCCTATATATATAAACCTGTTGTCATGGTTCATGGCTTCATGCGAATCATAGCAATTTGCGTTTTATTCTTGCTAACAAATTGGCTACAAAATAACTGTACTGAGTAATTTTACATGCAAGTTATTTTACACATACATAATCTTCGTTGTGTTTAATGATCATATATTTTCAAAAAGTAACAGTAATTTCATATATTATACATACATAATCATATATTAACAATAACACATACACATCATATATTTTCTATTTTCATATATTATACATACATAATCTTTACAATTGATATGAGAGTTTCATGATTTGATCTCACCTTTGTTGAACAAATCTCTTTCTTCTTTCTATTGGAAGCTTTCGAACGGCTGCTTTTTCCCTCACCAATTCAGATTAGGTTTATTTGTTTACTTATTAATATATCTTGTTAATTCTATTATTATAATAAATCTAATTATTTTTATGGCCCAAATTTTATCAAATTATTTATCCATCACATATTAATATTTATTAGCCCATATAAAATAAATAATTAGTTTGACCCAATAAAAGACAAAGTCCAATTAATAACTAATTTTGTGACGCCCCCAAAATAGGTCCATTCCATCCAACACATTCGAAATGTCACAAATACACTGGCATGTAAATAACTACAACTTTATTAATACATTTGTCGTGCAAAAATACGACAACATTTATATCTGTGAGTTTAAATACGATATTGTCATCTAGACAATATCCACACGCAAATAAATCTCCATCATAATTATTGATACATTATTTTACAAAATGGTGAGGACTACTAAACAACTCTCTCTGAACCTTCATTCCATACCCCAGCTAAGTACTCGCTACATTCTCGCCTCCGAGAAGAAAAAAATGGAACAACAAGGAAAAGGGTGAGCTTTCAACTAAATTTCAATAAAGAATATTATGACTAAGATAATATACAACAAATTATCGTTAGTCTTCAACAGGAAAAATCTAATAGAATACAATAGACAACCAGTTTTAAATCAATCTTCGTAGCGGAAATAATAATTCATTAGAAGAGTTAAGTAGAGAATGCAAACTACTATCTTCTATATATGAATTTAAAAGTTCACCGTCGATATTTTATCCCTGTAACATCAATCAATATATATCTGGAATCAAATATTCATCTTTGCACTACAGGCCAAAGATATTCATCAGTTGATCATGTTCATCTCAACACCTGTTCATCTTTGCATTACGGACCAAAGATATTCATCAAGAAATCATTCATCTTTGCACTACAGGCCAAAGATATTCAGTAATATCATTATTTAGGACTGAGGATGATGAAAAATATTTTAAAGGAAACGAATCCAGTGAAACAAAAGAACAAATATTAAGGATTCGTATTTTAAACAATCCAAGTTCAAAAATACTTCATAAGTAATCAGAGTAGAGTAAAATTCAAGAATGATCAAAACATGGATACAATCAAAGCTAATATCCATAATAGATATTTTGGACAAAAAGAAAAAATTTCATTTTTCGGTGAATAGTACCGTATTCGTGAATAGTGGTTTCTCCTGCACAATGTCGCACGGTAGTGCTTGTCCCAAATTTTTTGGCTTAAAATAATAATTTATCAGATCTTCTTCCGTCGGCCTAAAGTGAAAACCTGCAGGCATCTCCATCACTAGTAGTTTGCGTCTTTCTTTTTCTCTCTCTCTCCAAACCCTTTCTTTAGACCTTTTCTATCTAGCCTTGTGAAATAAACGTCTAGTCTACTCTATTTATAAAAGAGAATTATTAAATTCACAATAAAAATTGTTATTTTCACAGCAAAAATGTTGCTATAGATCCTATAGCGACGGCTTTCACCGTCGCCGTACATCTATAACGACACTTTTGTTGTAGAAATAAGAAAAAGTATTGTGAATTTAATAATTATTTTTATAAAATAGAAGTTAGACGATAGAGACAAATTTTAGACAATATGGGACTTGGACAATATATTTTCGAATTTTAGACAATATTCGATCTTTTAGTCTTCACACCACTGCAATTAATTTTCTCAAACAATAATAATGTTTTGGTTTGGATACAAAAATAGAATGTAAAATAATGTGTGTATATATATGATGGTACGTACGTAGCTATTGATATATTATGACAATTAAAGCATTCTAATTTTTTTTATAATTAAACCCAACTCGAGGTAATACATTAATGAGTGATATGATAAATTGATAAATCAATAAAGGAAAATGCATCAGGTATATTACAATTTTATATGTCAATTTCTTTTTTGCGGGTTACGTAATAAATCTAATTGATAATACGTCCTAATTATAATTTGACTAAAATCTTTCGTAATATATAACCGGGTTCATCAATAAATAAACTAATGAAAAAGCCACTCGATCATTTACTTTAAACTCTTCTTTAATTTCCTCTATTCGTATTAATTCATATATATATATATATATATATATATATATATATATATTTGGGAAAATTAAGTCAGCACAGTCTTAAGCAAAAAATGATAATATTTTCATTTTTTTTTTTTTAAAAAAGAGAAAATTCATTAAAGTTAACTTTACAAATAAGTACATAAAGTTGAATTTCTATTTCATTGGATTTAATTTACTCTGATGACCAAAAGTGGGAAAGACTAAATTAATTGAGAAACTTGTATTACAGTCAGATTTATACCTCTTTTTTCCCGTAAAATAACAAATGTTCTACTACATATCACAACTTATAATAAAAATTAAATATAACCAACCATATAATTAGTGATTTCACATAAACATGCAAGCCCAGCTTCATTTGGTACACCACTAAAGATGAGTAGTTACACAGAAAAATATTGCTTAAATTTGAAACTAACGTATATGCAGAATCAAAGAATGTTACAAAATATCTAATAATCTGATAACCAATGACGAAAATTAAAAGACAAGAATATAAAATTTACGTGAAAAAATCAGATTGAAAAAAGTGTGAAGAAGAATCTCGAAACCCTGCTTACGCCACCAAAACTCTTCTTTTTTTCACAAAATAATTCGAGTTAGGTCAAAAGTTAGATCCGGAACAATAATCTTAGATTTTTCATGAACTTAAATCTACAATCATCAACAACATTCCGAGTTCTAAGAATTATAAGATCTTGTATGATGTATGATAAACTTCTTGTAGTTGTCTACTACATTATTTCACCACTCAAAGAACAATAAGAGCTAAAGAAAGTAAAATAATAATTTGGTAAATAAAATACCTATTTTATTGGCCTAAATATGATCCAAAATATTTATTGTGATCTAGTTCAATAGTGAAATTGAAACTAAGTTATAAATATTAAAGTGGATACATATTAGATGATAATATGTGCATATTAACATTGAGATTCTATCGGATATAGAATTATTTATATGTTTACACTAACAATATAATTGTATAAACTATAATGTGACAATTTTTGTGTATATTAATGATATGTTGATCATTTTACATAGTATTGTTAACGTAAACGCGAGTTTAAAAATATCTATTTTTATCTTTATGTTGAAAGACTTGTAAAGTAGATGTTATTTTATTATCATGTCAAAATATAGTGAGGATTTCAACTAAACCAATTTATTTGTATTGAGAGGCTATACAATATTGATAAACCTTGAGATTGAAGAATTCAATAATTCTTTAATAGTAATGGTAAAGTTAATTCTAATATAGCTATTGTAAATCAATACACATGCGCTAGTGGGAGCCTTGTGTTTGATATGCAATACACAAAATCAGATATTACATACAGTTTTAAACTTAGTATACTAATGATTTAATTTTGTTAGATTGTTCAATATTTTAATAAATCACATAAATGTCACTGAGGAAAATTATAAATTTACAAGTAGGTGAATTTTCACCCAATCTGGGTATTATTTCATAGATGAGTAAGAAACTAATGATTATTTCCCATTTCAAATACACAAGTCTTTGATGGGGTTTTCCCCAGAGCATTTTAGTAACCACCTAAATAAAGTTCAGCGATGATTTGTTACATTTATACACAAAACCTGCCGGAGTTGCTTCAAGTTAAGTCATCCAAAGTCCGGCAGCCTACATTTTTCTTCAAGAACTTCCTTCATCAGTAATACAAGCATGGAGCACGAGCATGCGTAGTACTACTATAGTAGCAAAATGGCCTCGAACAATATATCAGTATCTTGGTCACCCAGTTCTTCATAAAGGGAGAGTGGAGATGCCGCAACTCAAAATTACTCTAATACAGTAGTCAAACTATTCACAATGGTACAAAGGGCGGATCACTGGACTCCTCTTAGCATTCACCAAGGGAGATAACAACGAAAACATCATCTATGGACCATTTTCTTGGTTCTGACTTCCTCACAGGGTTAATAATGGCACGCTCTGCTGTTGCAAGACGATAGCCAATCACAATTTCATCTCTTTGGCGACCCCTGATCATAATATCGTAGAAGCAGAGTTCTTCCTGGTCATAAAGATAGAATTCCGATGGTTTGATGCACATTTCATTTCCCTGCGTATTGTAAGCAGACAAATAAGATTTCCTAAGCTCGTATATATGGAAGATTAAATTTAAAGCAACTCTACAAGAAGATTAAATGAGAAAACCTAAATATAGCTACATGTAAAGTTGAGCGATCAATCCAAAATGTTTTCCTTGCCAAATTTCTTTTTCTTTTATAAGTGGCGTACAAAATTAATTAAGAAAGCAATTCTTAATAATACATATATTCTATGTGGATCTTACTGCGTAAATTACAGACACTTGACCTGTTTATCAGGATAATCTTTAAGCTTACAATGTGGTAGTGCAAAGCGTACCTCTTCTGCAAAGAGTTCCTCAAGCACCCGATTTATTTGTTTGTCTTCGGCTACCATTGCAAGAGCCATGCTCACCAGCTCATTTGATAGTACGTAATCACTAATTCTGGTCACTGACACCAAGTTTCTAGTCCTAGAATCCAGAATCTCACTAATTATGATTGATTTATCAGAAGCTTGTTGCATTTCACGTATCCAAGAGCTGTGAGAGAAGCCAGAATGCCGAAGAGGCATGGATTTTCTATCTCTGAACGGGAGGCGTTTTGACTGCAATCCATGAGATAGCTTTGATCATTTTCCAAAGAAAATCAGAAGAAACATTGGCAAGAAGAATGAATATACACTTAATCAGTGCAATTACTTGGAAGGCATTTACCATCTTCAAGCACCAATGATTTTTGAAAGAAATAAACTCAATATTTGTAATAAATAATAGGAACCATCAGAAGAATTAAACTTCCCCCACGGATTCTTTATCCACGCACACCCAACCAAAAATAAGGAAAGAGATGGAAGGTGGAATTTTTTTTTAATTTTTTTTTTTGAGGGGGGGAGGGCGTAGGAAACAAGGTTTTATATGCCATGACCTAAGCGCAAAAACAGTAGTTACCTGAATATCTCGGATAAGGAGAAGGGTGGCAAGAGATCGCGAGTCAGAATGCACAATGGAGTCTTCGACAGATTCATCTGCAAGAATTAATATCTGATCCATTTAGAGTTAGTAACTGCAAACAGCAAATAAACCACCCACAAAACAAAATTCAAGAATTCTATTCAAAGTTGGAAAATAAAGTGCTTCACTAGGAATCAACTAATATAACACTCTAAATGTTTAAAGTAGATGAAATAGAGCATGGCGGAGGTGATGTATTGATAGTGTTATCAAGACTTGATGGGTAGGATAGTTATCTCAAACCAAGGCTAGAGGGTGTATGCCATTATTAAAGGTCAAAGTGTCAAACCCTTCATTTGGTAGTTAGCAAAGAGTAAAAGTCTAATCACCTTATAATACCATTGGTAGCAAATCAGTCATTCCAATTGTGCAATTATTATAAACAAAAGCTAAGTAAACGGATCAACGACATCTTCATACAGAGTACTAATCCAAAATGGAATAGGCCCAAGCCCTCCGTCGCAGACCTCGACTTTCTTTTTCTTCAGGTTGCAACACATCTTACTTCGTGGTCGGATCATGGTTTCAATGCATACACACCATTTGAATGTATGTGTTTTATTTGGGCTTATGTTCTTTTGAGTGCGATGTAGTAACGAGGATGAGGAAACTTACAGAATCAAAGGTCTCTAAAGGAAGATTCTCTAAATGCCGTCTGATGACTGCATTTCCTTCACGATGTACAAGCTTTATGTTCACTAGCCCGCCAATATCAAGTCCACCATCAGTTAACTTTTTTTCTCTTTCTTTTTCTGGCACCTCATTAAACATCCACAACTCAGAACCTGGGGCCAAGAATGCCTCTAATACCTGACATATGATAATAAAAAAACTGCAATAAATTAAATGAACACTTAAAAAATAAGAATTCACAGACAACCATCATCAAATGTCATTATGCTCATTGTTCAAATTGTTTGCACTTTTGCAGCTGTTATGGTTGGGACTGTAGGACAGCCTGCTCACTCAAATAGACAACACCGTCCAACCAAGATAACAGAGGTTTATTCTTTTCCCACGAGAGTTCGAAAATTTTAACATAGTTTGACACATCTTTAGGTCTTTATCTCAATTATAACAACTCTATTATCAAATAAATAAGGAAACGGGCGATGATTTGGCACCAGATATCCGGAGGTGTGGAAAGAGCAGCTGTGAGAAGTGGAAAAACCATCAAAAACGACAATTGTTCGTGGTGGTTTCCACAGAAGACCCCTTGGTTCTGGTAAACGGATCAGCAAAACAAAACAAATGATTGATAAGTATGAGCAATTACCATAATCATATCATCAATGTCGCGCCGCCATCCACAAAATAATATCTTCTCCGGAAATTTTGGTGGGTCAGTTATTTTGGGACAAAGACCCCTTCTTACCTGAATAAGAAAGCATGAATGAGATAAGAAAACAGCTCAAACGTGCTGCTCTGGTGTGCACCAAACACATTGTAGCAAGACGGTAGACACTGTATGTACTACTTCATGGAAGATATATGCTTTGCTTCTAACTGAAAGCAAAAACAGCAGCTACAAGGTTATTACTAATTCATTGTAAATTACTTTACCAGTTTACTACTTCACTAATACGAGTCATACCCACTTCTCATTTACCAAGAGAAAAGATGCATTGACATAAACCACGAATAGAATCTGATGCTTAAAGCTCCAGTGCTCAACCAACTACTCCCTCCGTCCCTAATTATTTGACGTTTTAGAGTTTTTCATTTGTCCCTAATTATTTGACGTTTGTTCAAATCTAGGAGAATTAATGACAATTTTTCCAAAATTACCCCTCATTACTCTACCTATTTTTTGATACTTTAAACTCTTTCTCTCTTCTTATCCCAACAAAATTCTTTTTATCCCAACAAAAAATTTAAGGGTATAATAGATGTAACGATCGAGAAATTTGTAATTTAATTTAAATATTTATTGAATTAAATAAATATTAAAAATAATTTATTAAGGAAAATAAATAATTGATGAATTGTGGTGAATTAATTTAGTAACTAAATTAATTAATTAATTGAGTTGAATAATGATGATGTTATTTGTAGGATTTAATTTAAGAAAATAATTAAATTAAATCAATCGCTTAATATTTAAGAAAAATAATTAAATTGAAAGAATTGTTTAATTTAAAGGAAATAAATAAATTAAATAAAGTGATATTTCTAATTTATTAATTAAATTAGATATATAATTATTTATTAATTATAAGTACAATGATAATAAGATTTTTATTTTTATTATATGAGTTATTTAAATTAACTAAACTAAAGTTATTTACATTAACTAAATTAATAGTGTGACATGAAAACTATATAATAAGAATAATATAAAAATAAATTAGTTATGGGATTTATATGGTAGCCAAACAAGGCCTTGTGGCCTTTGGCATTATTCAACTGACGCAAACTTTTTATATTTTTAACTGAAGTTGCGTGGGTTAGTGGGAGGACAGTTTTATTTCGCGTCTTATTTTCCCAAAAGCTTGATAGCATAGAGACACAGAGAGGAGAAACACAGAGGGTCAGAGAGAACTTGAGTGTGATCTCTGCGAATTGTTAAGGGTTGAGGAAGGATTCTACCATCTTTTGCTAGCATATAATCAAGGTATAAACTAATTCTATTTTATTGTTAGTTTGGTGGTATATATATGTATATTTGATACAAGTTGAAAATCACGTGAATTGTGATGTATATATGTTCATATAGAATTGAAAAACTCTGTTAATTATCATGTAAACTTGTTAATTGTTATCAAATTCATGAGAAATTGGGTTTGAGGAAGAAAAGAAAAATCACAGTGTTCATATTTGAAAAATAGCCTTAGAAAGTACCAAATTTCTTGTCCAATATGTGATGTAATCTGTAATTTGTGGGTGGATTGTGATAATATATTAAGAAACGAAAGCGGCGTAGTTCGAATCGTGTCAAATGATTAAGAAACGAATTCGTGGTGATCGAATTCGTTAAAAGTATAAAAATAAGAAAATTTGGGGAAAATATAGTATTGATTCTTCAAAATGATGTTTATATAATGTTTTTTTATGAAGAATGGTGTTTAGCATGTGTAACTATAATATGACAAAGTGTTAGATGTTGAAGTGTGGTGAAATTCTATAAAATTAGGATTTTTGGCCAAAGCAGAGTCTGTTTTTTGAAGTTCTCAAAAATCGAGTCCAGTGCATCATGGGCGGCCTTACTGGCCTTGCAGCGCGTGGTCTTGTGACGTCGTGATGACGCCGATAGCCTGATGTAATACTCACGCTCATCACATGAGTAGTAAATACAGATCATGAAAGTCTCAGCTTAATTGCAGGTCATGTGTAACGGAATTGTGTTAGTTTAACATGCATGTTAATGATGTTAAAACATGATATAAACTATAATAACAGATGTCAATGTGTTGTAATGCAAAAGTGTAAAGATTTAAAATAATTATTTAAATAAGTTATAAAATGAAACTAAAAGTGATGTTTTCAAAAGTTGTAGATAAACGATAAGGTTTATGTTGATTAATGAGGCGTTAAATATGTTAACCTAAATGGTTAGGTTTTAGGTTAGGGTTCTGACCTAAATGATGGTTAAACCCCTAAAGCTAATGTTCATACAACTAATTGTTGTTGCGGTTTTAATGATGTATGTAGGATAATTGGAGATTATTTTACACTTGTGTAGCTTACAAACAAGGCAAGTTCTTTAACCCTACTCTTATAATAATTGTGCAAGTTCCTAAACCTTAACTCCTTACAATTAAGCAAGCTTTCTAACTTCATTTTTTTTCATATTGAATGCAAGTTTCCATTCCTATATTATTATTGTACAAGTTTTTAAAATTGAGCAAGCCTAATCTATCTTGAATATGTTTGTGCAAGCTCTTGTAACCTAATTCGTTACATCGAGCAAGTTTTACTTTCCTTATTATCATTCGAAGTATATATTGTTCTAACACACTGATTCATAGAAAATTGTTCTAAACTCCTTTGAATATAGCACTTGGCATGTATATCATGTTATTTAGTTATATATATTGTTGATATCCGATCTTTGACTTTAATAGCCTTGTTCAGTTATACACTCTTGTATTAAACCTTTATTGATGAAAATTGAATAAGTGTTCAAAAATTCTAGAAACACTGATAAGCTAGTTCCAAACTAAACTTTCTTTAGTGCGAAAATTCTAAATTCAAACTGAGACGAACAACCCTAACATAGGGAATTTTGTACGTGTAACGTTTAGATGTTTGTGCACAATACATGGTACAAAGGGCTGATCCCCTGAGTACGTTAAGAAGAGTCTGTACAGTCTACTGACTGTTAAGGTTAAGGTAATACCTAGACACCGTGGACATAGTTCGTGGTCTTAAGACCCTCAGATAATTAAAGTTCGAACTTGTTTTCTATTTTGATTCGTAGAACAAGTTCTTTATTATTCAGTATTCGTTGTTCACTCTCATGTTGTTATACTATCTTTATGTCAGTGAGCAATTGTTTGCTCACTCTTGCAATTAAACAATGCAGCTAAAGTCGAAAGAGGTGATGAGTCATCTACTAGCAAGGGAAAGGGCAAAATGTCTAAGTGATGAAGAATTAGTTAAAGTCTATTTAAATGCTTGAAGTTATAAGACTTGTTTTATTTTATAATGTATTCCGCAAATTGATGTAATAATTTTAAGGTTAGATTACCTGGGATTATTTTTGAGATGATGATGTAACCCTTTAATGGGAAAGATTATTGTTTAAAGTTATTTAATGATTTATCCTTTGTTATGGGTAGTTAGATGTAATTATTTTAATAGTGAGCACCAAATTCGGTGGAAATGAAGTACTCGGATTTGGGGGTGTCACAATAGACAATTGAGTACTATATTTAATGTTTTCCAATCATTATCTTAATTCTTGTGTCCACCTCTAAAACGTCAAATAATTAGGGACGGATGGAGTAATTTTCATTATATACATTTTGAGATACAAAGCAAGGGCCAAACCAATTAGTGTTTTTAAAAAAAAAAAAAAAATTTGAGCATTTTAATATACTTATTGGTAATCAACCAGAAAAAGAAAAAGAAAAAGAAAATGAACAAAGTATTCTGCAAGACTTGTAAAAAAACTGTAAAAGATGAACTACAAATCAACAAAAGCAACACCCAAAAAAATGAACAGTAACAAAGTGTAAGATCATACAAGCTAGAGTGCAAAACTGTAGATTATGTGTGGCACCTCCAATGAACATTACATGAAAATGTGTGTGCACACGCATTTCCATCTACAGTAAAACCTCTATTTAGGAATAGACTTGGGGCCAAACTATTTGTATTCTAATTGAGAGGTTATTACTAAATAGAGGTATTGGTACAAAATATTTTTCAAACACCCAAAAATATCCACTTTTGTCTTTGGGAGATGAACTCTGTGAGATGAACTCGGGTTTTGTCTTTGGAAGGCATGGCTAATTTACTAAAGGAAAAGGAAATTATATCCTTTGAAATGGGTTGAAATAGTGAGTTGTGTACATAGTATTTATAGAATATTCAATGGAAAAAAATTAAAGAAAACATAAATTATTTAGATTTTCAAATTAGGAAAATGTAATCTTTTATAGGAAATGTAGTCTTTTATAGGAAAATGTGGTCTTTTATAGGAAAATATAGTCCTTTATAGGAAATGTAGTCTTTTATAGGAAAATATAGTTCTTTATAGGAAATGTAGTCTTTTATATAGTTTCTTAATACGGGACTTAAAAAGTATATAACATATTACAATTTAGAGGTTATTCCTATTTATAACTGACCCAAATTGGGACCAAATTTTTTTATAATATTGTAGAGGTTATTCTTATATAGAGTATTCCTAAATAGGAGTTTTACTGTACAAGGTTATCAAAATATCTCGTTGTAAACCCACACAGCAGTCACATGCAGTAATAGTAAAAAACTGACCTCTGGAATGGTGCCAGGGGCATATGTGTCATCATCCTCAGCTATGACAAGCACTTCATCGCCTTCTTTTAGCACATATTTGTCGTCAGGATTTAAGAATATCTTCCCACCATCAGCAGCAACCTTTATTCCACAAGGAATTGCATCAGGGAATGAAATCAGTACATCTTTGAAACACAGACCGTCCAATTGTGGCCACCTTTTGATATAAAACTCTGCATTTTCAAACCCCAAAATATCTTCCCATATCTGCCATATACCAACAAATTACTCCCAGCAAAGAAGCAAATACTATACAAGTTATTACAAAGACTTTCCAGAAAATCAAAACATTTATGACAAAGGATTTGATCTAAATAAGAGTGCAGGTACTATATTTGGAAACAGTACAGCATAAATACTGATGTAGCATAATGAACTGTTTGTCTGCACATGAGTGAATACCATCTTAACGAATACTGAATCGACCAACTTATGCCAGGCTATCAATGAAAATGTGTATTTTCTATGATTCAAAATGTCAGTCATATAGACAGACGCCAACTCTCTTTTTCTTTTATCTATTCCTGGGAGAAAATTTTAGAACTTTATATTAAATCTGGTCAAAGTTTTAACCACAGAACAGAATGGCAAGGCTTAAATGATTTATGTTTCTTGGAAGGATAAACATTAATAATTGATTACTTGACATTTTGTAAAGCTTCTCAAACGATAATATTGAAACCCAGAGAAAGCCCATTATAAGTACTGCAGAAAAGTGTAAGCGCTGACCTGTGCAAGACCAGGCTGCAGAGCACATTGAATCATCAATCGACCAATAACATCATGTGCAACAACTGTTTCAATGAGTTCTCCTCCAACAAGCTTCACCAGGGGTTCATTGTCAAGGTCGCTCATCTCTACAACAACATGACCCCTCAATCCCTCTTTTACTCCTGTAAGGCTAAGCACAACCCTCAAAGCATGTGCATCACTCTAACATGAAAGATTTAGAACAAGAAATCAGTAATATGGCTTGGCAAAATTCATGACTGTCAATTAGATGAATTAGTTCATTTACAAAGTTTAAATGTACCTGATCAGCATTTTCATCAGATGCTAAAACAATGATAGCACGTGCCTTTGAAACTGAAACCTAGGTTACAGGAGAAAAAAATACATATGATACTCAAAAATAAGTTAACCACAAGAGAGATTGAAAGAGATTCTATACGGTCATCCAATACTTAGCTTTCAAGGATAGGATTAAAAAAAACAAAAGGAACAAATGTGGGATTCTCTGAGTCACCTTCTTTAGGTCAGCTAATATAAGAGGACTGCCACTTCTACATATAACAGATGTACCCATGAAGTCAAATTCGAACTTTGCTATATCCATCTCCATATCTTCCTTGTCTCTTTCTGCAAGTACAACAATAACACCGCCGCCAATGCTCTTATTTGCTATTGCTAGTTGCTTCAAAAGTGAGCCCTGTATCAGAAACAATAGCTCTTTATACCTCAAATGATTCGATGATCTCAGACTCTGAGCAAAAGCATAATGAACTGTTGCAGCTAGTACATATAATCAGTAGGACAGAAGTTATTATAAGCGCAGGCTAACAGTGTAGCTGGTTCAGGAGTTCAGGTTTCCTTAGCACTAGAAAAGCGCATATGAAGAAGTTGTAGCTAGTCTGAAACACAAGTTGCAAAATCTAATAATGAACTAGATAGGAAATCCTACGCCACTATGTCATATACAGACCTGCTCAAATATTTGCTCCTCACATCTCATTTTGTGTTAGGAGATGCTGTCCACAAGCCTGATTCAATATAAGTTTCATGGGCACCTCTATCAGTAACTTCTTTATTTTGATAATTGCAACTAATGAGGAAGGCAGCACAAAGGAGGCTCAAGGATTTGTTAAGGAAGGAGGCAAGGGCTGACAAAGGGGAGAAAACGATAATCTTAGTCTATGATAGAGACAAGCTAATGTTTACTTAAGCATCTAAGTTCAAATACTTTATAAGCAAGATCAAGATTATAGACTCCAACACAGAGAATATAATTCAAAACAGGAGTTTCTTACTCAGCTCATAGAGAGTATTAGATTACCAATTTGTCACTCCATCCAAGAATTAGTATGTGGTTACTCTCAATGACCTCGCTCTTCCCTTTCCGTAATGAATCTACCTTCTCTGAGATTGCATCTGAAACCAGCCCTAGCATCATGGCAAATATCAGCATGCCTCCTGAACTTATAGATACAGAAACAATCCTTGGCCCAGTGCCAACCCTATCAGCATGATTTCCCGAGTCCGCAACAAAACTCCAAGACAGCCAAAGTGCCTCGGCAAAGCTACCATCACTAACTCCATACAGTGCCAAGCCACCAAATCCTATAAGAAATATAGTTGCAAATAGAAGTGCAAGCAATTTTGCATAAGGATAAACTGAGAAACACACATCCACCATATATGCAATTCTCTTCTTCAGTGGAACCTCCTCTTTGTTATCCTTACTTGTTTTAGAGAGATTTTTTATTCGTGGAAGATAATCAAGAAATTTGTACAACACAAATGGTGTCAGGAGGGTGAACAGAACAGTATACAGAGCGATTGATCTACTGTCAGTGTTACCAAAATACACAAATGAATTCTCATTTTGAGACTCCAAAACCCCCACGATGTCATTATAGACTATATCTTTATGACTACACAGCCTATGAAGCTTAACATTGTCTTCCTGCAAGCAAACAAGCTCCCATTATCACGTGGTCCGCATAGAAATCAACTTAACTTCCCCTTAAACTCCAGTATAAAACCAATTTCCAAAAAGCAGAACACCCTTGTTTGTTTAAAAGCATAACTATCTATTTGACTACGGTAGGGAGTAAATTTATGAAAAATGAAATTTCTGATTTATGTTTGACATCAGTTGGTAGATAAAATATTAACATACAGAATATTGAGTTTTATTTAATTTTAGACTTTAATGAAATTTAACATTTAAAATTTGCACTATCAAAACACACACACACTCACACACTCACAGAAACACATCTAAGCTCTTTTGACATGGTTCAAGCATGCATACCTGAAGTTGTGTGACTTTACTTTGCAATGAAATTGCATAAGATACAGACAATATACATACAAATGTGAGCTGCAACAAAAATATATAAAAAAAAAAAATTAGAGGTAAAAATCATTAGATGCATTACATATTAACATCAGAAATTGCTAAACCTACAATCATTTTGGTGAATAAAATTCCCAACTAAAATTCAGCTACAAAATTTAAAAAGTCACATCTTTTAATTGTAATTTAGTTATTACTTTGTCTTTTTTATTTTTCTCCAGGAAGAAATCTCACCAAGTTAAGAATTAATGATCTACTGAATCCGCCCCTTCTCCGAGCAATTGATGGAGAATCTGAAGTCGGAACAGGCGAAGATAAAGAAGTGGCCAGAACTTGAACCGGCACCGACTTCAAATCTCTCTCCTGCTTCAACTTGGCCTTCGGTTTCGCTTCTGGCAACACCAAATCCGGCGGAGCTCGATATTCGCGCAACGTATTCAGATTCGAGGGCATGGAAGCGCTGCGAGCAGGCGAATTCGCCACCGGCACCTCGCGCTTCAGCGATTTGGCAGTAGCTTTGACGGTGACCCGAGTTCGAGAACTGTAAGGGCCGAGAAAGGAAGGGTAAACATAGTCCCGATCGGAGACGCCGAATCGCTGATCGGAGAAAGAGCTGCTGGCGGTGGTAGCGGATGCGGAAGAGGGGGAGGACGACGACGGGGGAGTGGGAGGAGAGAGCGAAACTCGGCGGACGGCGGGGAAGTGAGGGGGTCGAGAATCGTCGGCGATTGTTCTTGATTTCTTGAGGAGAGGGGGTCTTTCGGGTATTGAAGAAATGGGGTTATTAGGGTTGAAATTGGGATCTTCATTATTGCTGTTAGGCATTGTTTGAACTAAAAAAAGACAGTGATTGATTCGGTTATTCTTGTTAAAACGCCATGAGAGAGAGGGGGAGATCGGAGGATTTTGGAGAGAGAAAATGAAGAACAGTAAAGACAGCAGTGGATTGATGTCGGATCAACCGAATTTTTCGGGTCGCTCAATAAATTCCCGTTTTCTTGTACTAGTATTCGAGTCTACACACATGGTATTTATTCCGACTAATTTTTTTTTTAAATACAGTATTTTTAAGGCTTAAATATAATTTATTACCTTAAACTATAGGTCATATTCCACTTCAGTGATCCACCTTTCAATTTTGTCAATTAGATGATTGAACTATCAATTTTTTTCGATTTCATTCATTGGTTCTCGCCACGCCGAAATCACGACGCCGATCCTAATAAAAGAAGCAGAGTCTTTATGTGTAAAAACATTATTATTGTTTGAGATCGAAATTGCAGTGGTGTGAAGAGTACTAAAAGATCGATCGAATACATACTATAAATGAAACACAAAAAGAATTTAGGACATGCATGCATGCATGCAGTTGCAGTCGAGGAGACGATAGGCAACGTAACTATAACAAATAGACAAGCAAGTATTGTCCAAGTCCTCATTTGTCCATATTGTCCAAGTTCCATATTGTCTAAAATTTGTCTCTATTGTCTAACTTCATGGGCGGAGCCGGGATTCGATATTAGGGAGTCAAGATTTTTTTAAATAACATAATATATATTCATTACTAAAAAGTAAAGTACTACAATTACAAAATATATTTTTACTAAAACAAAGATAAAGAGTTTATAAAAATTTACTAAGACTTTTAAAGACTTTAAAAGTTTGGGTGTATTCAATCAAGATATTTAAAGAGTTTATAAAAGTTTAGTGGTATTCAATTACAACTTTTTTAATGTCTTTAAAAGTTAGGTGGTATTGAATTAAGATTTTATAAAGTCTATAAAAGTATTTTGGTATTTAAAAAGTCATAGATTTTAAAGATTTCTATCAAATGATAGACTTTGACAGACTTTAGAAGAAGAATTATAACTATCAACCCATATCCAAAGTCTTACCTCATCTCTAAAGATTTCTAAAGACTTTCAAATAAACACAAAGGTGGATAAAATTTGTAAGACCCCAAATTATTAATAAATGAAATTTATTTTCCTCTATTTATTATTTTGAAATAGTAAGGGTTGATTTGATTAATGTGGATAGTTATGGGTAAAATACGCAAATATTTCGAATAAGCAAGTGGTTATAAAATATTCATTATTATTAGGGGAATATTCGTTTGGTACGTGGAATATTAAATGACTGTCGGGAATATTCGTATGCGACAGAAGCGATTTTTTGTGGGCCCCATAACTGAAAAAAGCGATTGGATGAAGAAAAAACGACAAATATAAGTTGTTTATAAATAATACAGCGTAGTTATTCAAGAATTAATCTTTGTTGGAATACTCGGTTGGTTAAAACACACTAATACGCGTTGTTGAATAAGAAGATACCAGATTGCACCAATTATTGATTCTTACGTAAAAGGCACTACTCAATAATTATTACGATAATTACTATTCAAGATTTTATTTTATTGATTCAATAATTCTTTGCATTGATATTTTATATTACCGTTGTTTCAATAAATTGTCATTACACATATTTTCCATTATCGAAACAATAATTCATATTATCCGAATAATATTAATAGAAAACATTATTAGCAATATCTAGAAAGTTACATCTAGGAGAGGTTTGGTCACCTAATCAAGGCCCAAGAAGGAGAAATCTTTATTGGAAAGCCCTCTTCCTCCTAGAACTACCGGTTGTCGATCTCGTGATTCCGTAATATTATTTGTGAATAATTAATTATTGATTTATATGATGTGAAAAATATTGAATTTATGTGGATATAGATGGAGAAATTTTTAAAATGACAATTGTTGAAAATTAATATTTTATCTTTTTCTCGATAAAATAATTTATTTAAATATATTATTTTAATAATATATTAACTATGATATTTTTTTATAATGAATGTGGGATATATGAGTATATGAGGACGAAGAGTATTTTTGTGGCATTAAATGTTTAACATATATTTTGTGTTGGTGGACACAATTATTGATCGAAATTTGATTATAGCTTGTAAAATCGCCTGCGTTGTGGATTTCGGTTAATTTTTTTGTTTGGAATTTGGAAAACTTTCTTCAGTAAAGTTGTAGAGAATTGAATTTCCTATAAAAAAGACGCGAGATTCAATTTTTCGATAAAAGGGCTATTTATAATGAATTATTGAAGTTCAAGTTCAAATAATTGATTTACGGAAGTTTAAAATATTTAAAATTAGAAAAACGTTTTTTTTTGTTGTTAGTCTTGTGTAGTGGGCTGGTTGGTGGGTGATGTTGGGCAAATTAAGTGTGCGTTGGAAAAAATATATATATATATTATTAATTTATTAAATTTTTTGCTTTGTTATTAAGCAATTTCCTATAAATAGGATGCTTAGGTTAGAATTAAAAATCACACCGAAATCAAGTTTTCTCTATATATTATCGAGCGTATTCTTGTGAGTATTTTGAGTATACTTTGAGTATTGCTATACTGGTGCAAGTTCAAGTCATAGCTTTTATATCCTGTTTTCAACTAGAAGTCTTGTCTTTCGAGGTAAGGGATGTTATTTTATTCGAAAATGATATTATTTCTTCAATATCATTATCTTAAAATATTGGTTGAAAATTTTATCAAATTTAAAACTTTTTCATGTCTCTGAGATTACTATTCATGAGTTACTATTCACGAGTTACTATTCACGAGTACTATTCACGGTTGCGATGATGTTTTTTGGAAAATTTCTATCTTTTGGTGTCTGAGTTACTTATTCACGATATCTGGCACTATTCATTTATCAATCTGACTATTCATTCAAGAAAAATGAAATTTCTTCTTTTGTCCAAAATATCTATTATGGATACTAGCTTTGATTGTATCCATGTTTTGATCATTCTTGAATTTTACTCCACTGATTACTTATGAAGTATTTTTGAACTTGGATTGTTTAAAATACTGAATCCTTAATATTTGTTCTTTTGTTTCAATTGGATTCGCTTTCCTTTAAAATATTTTTCATCATCCTCGACCCTAAATGATGATATTCTTGAATATCTTTGGCCCAGTAGTGCAAAGATGAATGATTTCTTGATGAATATCTTTGGCCGTGGTCTGAAAGATGAATAGGTGTTGAGATGAACACGACTAATCGATAAATATCTTTGGCCTGTAGTGCAAAGATAAACAGTGTTTAGATGAACATGACCAATCGATGAATATCTTTGGCTCAGTAGTGCAAAGATGAATATTTGATTCCGATATATATATGATTGATGTTACGGGGATAAAATATCGACGGTGAACTTTTAAATTCATATATAGAAGATAGTAGTTTGCATTCTCTACTTAACTCTTCTAATGAATTATTATTTCACGCGAAGATTGATTTAAAAACCGGTTGTCTATCAGTATTCTATTAGATTTTTCCTCGTTGAAGACTAACAATAATTTGTTGTATATTATCTTAGTCATAATGATCTTTACTTTGGGCTAGTTGAGCTCACCATTTTCCTTGTTGTTCCATTTTTCTTCTCGTGAGGCGAGAATGTAGCGTAGTACTAGTCGGGTATGGAATGAAGGTTCTGTAGAGAGTTGTTTAGTAGTCCTCACCATTTTGTAAAATAATGTATCAATAATTATGATGGGAATTTATTTGCGTGTGGATATTGTCTAGATGGCAATATCTGTATTTAAACTCACAGTATATATGTTGTCGTATTTTGCACGACAAATGTATTAATAAAGTTGTAGTTATTTCTGTACCATGTATTTGGCGACTCAGAATGGGTTGGATGGAATGGACCTATTTTAGGGGCGTCACAAAATTAGTTATTAATTGGACTTTGTCTTTTATTGGGTCAAACTAATTATTTATTTTATATGGGCTAATAAATATTAATATGTGATGGATAAATAATTTGATAAAATTTGGGCCATAAAAATAATTAGATTTATTATAATAATAGAATTAACAAGATATATTAATAAGTAAACAAATAAACCTAATCTGAATTGGTGAGGAAAAAAACAGTCGTTCGAAAGCTTGCAATAGAAAGAAGAAAGAGATTTGTTCAACAAAGGTGAGATAAAATCATGAAACTCTCATATCAATTGTAAAGATTATGTATGTATAATATATGAAAATAGAAAATATATGATGTGTATGTGTTATTGTTAATATATGATTATGTATGTATAATATATGAAATTACTGTTACTTTTGGAAAATATATGATCATTAAACACAACGAAGATTATGTATGTGTAAAATAACTTGCAAGTAAAATTACTCAGTACAGTTATTTTGTAGCCAATTTGTTAGCAAAAATAAAACGCGAATTGCTATGATTCGCATGAAGCCATGAACCATGACAACAGGTTTATATATATAGGGAAATTCTTGAATTATTGCTCAGAAAAACCCTGAGCAGACAAATATACAAAAATAGCTTGGACAAGGCTTTCTTGATTCATCAGCCACATATTCATCTCAATTTTAAATTTATTATTTTGCAATTTGAGTTAAGAAAATCAAAATCTATCTCTACTTCTAATACAGACATTATACTTCAATTTTAAAAGGGATGTATACGTTAAAAGACAAGACATTGAACAAAAATATTTGTTTTAAATTTGGTAGAATTGAGGAGAAGACAAGACATGAAAACAAATAAAACTTACTCATCACCTAAGTAGTATTTACGTTAGATTTTAAAAAAGAGTTTTGTGGTCATGTGTGGTAGGACAAGCAATATATTGTATCTTCGTCACTTTGCTGGTACAAAATTGCTGACCATTGTATGTATAATATATGATTATGATTATGTGTTTAGACTAATAAACTACTATAGGAAATAATAAGATAGATGTGTATATATGCCATAGTAATTACAAATGGGAGATTCTCAACAAGGAAATAACAAAGGAAAGAGAAAAAATGTTGGAACTTATAATTCGTGGACATTAAAAGAGAAGCGATGAGTTCTTCTGACTCATGGTTGATCTTTCATTAAGTGGATGGTGTAAGACCACGAAATTTTAAATAAAAGGAATTTCCTTTATTTATTATTTTGAAATAGTAAGGGTTGATTTGATTAATGTGGATAGTTAAGGGTTAAATATGCAAATATTTCAAAATAAGCAAGTGGTTATAAAATATTCATTATAATTCTGGGAATATTCGTTTGGTCGGAATATTAAATGCTTCCGTCGGAATATTCGTATGCGACTATGGCAGCCCATGTGTGGGCCCCATAACTGAAAAAAGCGATTGGATGAAGAAAACGACAAATATAAGTTGTTTTAAATAACGGCGTAGTTATTCTGAATTATCTTGTTGGAATACCCGGTGGTTAAAACACACTAATACGCGTTGTTGAGCAATGAAGACACCTGTATTGCACCAATTATTGATTCTTACGTGAAGAAGCCACTACTCAATAATGGTTACGATAATTACCGTTCAATATTTTATTGAGTTAATAATTGTCACGTTGATATTTTATATTCATTGTTTTTTGATAATTGTCATTACACAAAGATTTTTCATTATCGAGCAATAATTCATATTATCCGAATAATATTATTAGATAACATTATTGGCAATGTCTAGAAAGTTCGCGTCTAAGGAGAGGTTTGTCACCTAATCAAGCGCCATGATAAGAAGAAATTCTTATTGAAAGCCCCTCTTCCTGAGGACCTGCACTCATTGTCAATATTGTGATTCTCGTAATATTATTTGTGAATAATTAAATTATTGATTTATATGATGAGGAAAATATTGATTTTATGTGGATATAGATGGAGAAAATTTTAAAATGACAATTGTTGAAAATTAATATTTTATCTTTTACGATAAAATAATTCATTTAAATATATTATTTTAATAATATATTAACGGTGATATTTTTACAACGAATGTGGGATATATGAGTATCTTATGAGGAGGAAGAGTATTTTTGTTGCAATAAATATTTAAAACATGTTAAACATGCTCGGTGGACCCCAATTATTGAATCAAATTTGATTATAAACAGTAAAATTGCCCGTTTGTGGATTTCTATTCGATTTACTTTTGGAATTTGGAAAAACTTTCTTCTCGCAAAGTTGTAGAGAATTGAATTTCCTATAAAACTCGTGAGATTCAATTTTTCGATGAAAGGGCTATTAATTATGAATTTTTGAAGCTCAAGTTCAAAATAATTAATTTTTGAAAGTTTTAATTGTTTTATTTAAGAAAAACGTTTTTGCAATCCCACATGTGATACAAATGTGCTGAATTCAGTTGGTCTAAGGTGGGCTTGAATTTGTTTAATTATATTATTATTTTATTAAATTTTACGCTTTGGTGTTACAAGCGTTTTCCTATAAATAGGTCTTGAGGTTAGAATTGAAAATCACACCGTAAATCAAGTTTTCTCTCTATATTATCGAGCGTATTCTTGTGAGTATTTTGAGTATACTTTGAGTATTGCTATACGGTCTGAAGTCCAAGTCATAGCCTATATCCTGTTTTAAATTTAAAAGACTGATCTTTCGAGGTAAGGGATATTATTTTTTTTTTCGTAATGATATTATTTCTTCAATATCATTATCTTTGAAATGTTGATCTGAAGTTTTTATCAAATTTGAAACTTTTTCATGTCTGGGTTACTTATTCATGGTTACTATTCATGAGTTACTTATTCACGAGTTACTATTCACGGAGTTCTTATTCACGAAAGTTACTATTCACGAAGTACTATTCATGAAGCGTGAAGATGTTTTTGTGGAATTTCTATCTTTTGGTGTTGAGTTACTATTTACGATACTGAGACTATTCACGATATCTGATCTTATTCACCAAAAAATAAAATTTCTTCTTTCATCCAAAACATCTATTCGGATACTAACTTTCGATTGTATTCATGTTTTGATCATTCTTGAATTTTACACCACTATGATTATTTTTGAGGTATTTTTGGACGTGGATAAAACCAAGTACGAAATCCTTAATCCTTAATCCTTGTCATTTTGTTTCACCGGATTCGCTTTCTTTTAAAAAAATATTTTCATCATCCTCGACCTTAAATGATGATATTATGGAATATCTTTGGCCCGTGTAATGCAAAGATGAATGATTTCTTAAGAATATCTTTGGCTGTAGTGCAAAAAAGATGAATGATTTCTGAAGAATATCTTTGGCCCAGTAGTGCAAAGATGAATGGTGTTTAAATGAACACTGACTTAATCGATGAATATCTTTGGCTTCAGTAGTGCAAAGATGAATATTTGATTCCGGATGTATATTGATTGATGTTACAGGGATAAAAGATGACGATGAACTTTTAAATTCATACATAGAAGATAGTAGTTTGCATTCTCTACTTAACTCTTCTAATGAATTATTATTTCATTGCGAATATTGATTTAAAATTTGTTGTCTATCAGTATTCTATTAGATTTTTCCTGTTGAAGACTAACGATAATTTGTTGTATATTATCTTAGTCATAATATTCTTTATGAGCTAGTTGAGCTCACCCTTTTCCTTTTTGTTCCATTTTTCTCGTGAGGCGAGAATATAAGCGAGTACGACGCCTGGGGTATGGAATGAAGGTTTTAGAAATGATTGTTTAGTAGTCCTCACCATTTTTGTAAAATAATGTATCAATAAATGTGATGAGGATTTATTTGAGTATAGATATTGTCTGAAGATAATATTTGTATTCAAACTCACAGCTTTCTTGTTGTAATAATAAAGTTGTAGTTGTTTCTGTACCATGTATTGACAACTCAGAATAGGTGATGTATACCTATTTTGGGGGCGTCACAGATGGCGTGATAGTAATGGAATTCTAAGTAAACAAACAGTTGAGAAAAAGATACTTCCTGCTCTTAATCAAAAACTTGGCTGCCAAAGAACATACTCACAGTACCTAAGTCGACTGAAATGGTTTAAGAATCGTTATGGCAATTTTGTGGAGCTTTTTCGTAATAGCTCTGGGTTTGGGTGGGATCCAATCAATAAAAAGTTCGCTGCTAGGGATGAAGTGTGGGAAGATTACTTCACGGTAAGCTTCTAGTATTTTTTAAAATAATTATCATTAACAACTCTATTTTATATGTTTATATTATTTACACTGTGATTAATGGAGTTCTTTTTTTGTTGGTAGTCCTACCCGAATCATAGATACTTAAAGAATGATACTTTTGTTGACTATGAAGATTTGAAAATTGCAATTGAAAATGGAACTGCTATTGGAAAAAACTCAATTGCACTTGGTGATGAAACTGATGCGAGAACATTTGATGTGGAAGAAAATAGAAATTTCGGGATAGAAGATTTGAATTATGATTACAGTAATGATGTGTTTGTACCGAATGAGGTTGGAGCAACATTTTAAGAACCATCACCCAGACAACCTACTCCACCTTTATCGTTTCAAGGAACAAATACAGAGGCTTCCTTGTCCACCAATGCTCAGAAAAAACGAAACAGAATTGACTTTGAAGGGAATAATAGCTCTATTGAGACCACTACTCGATTTACTGTTTTGGAAAAACTTTCTGCTAGCATTGACTCAATTGCTACTGATTTTCGGGGAATTCATAGCCTACTGGAGAAAAAGGAAAGAGATAGTAGTTGTTGGGATGCTATCAAGGAGATACCAAATTTGGACAACCAAATGCGTTACAAGGCGGTTGAATTGCTTAATACTAAATCAAAGAAAAATATGTTCTTGAAAATGTCACCAGAAGAGCGCTCAGATTGGATAACATACAAATTGTTAGAATGATTGCAATTATTGAGATGATGGCCCGAGTTGAGAAATATGCTCTAGTTGGTTTTTGCATTTCATGTAGCTTGTTAACATTCGAATTTTGATTTTGATTTTGATGTATGTTCTAGTTGGCTTCTTTAATTGGTGTTGGCATACCTAATTAGCATTTTGGAATTTGGTTTGGATATGTGATGTTTGATTTTTGTAATTGGTGCAAGCATGTTTAATATTATGGGATTTGGTTGAAATATATGTGGTTGGTTTTTGTTAATTGGTGTTACAATTTCATGGCTCTTACCAATAATTATGTAACTATTACATGCGCTTCTCATGCCTAAATTCATATTATAGCAGTTAGGATATTATATTAATTTTGTACCAAATGAATGATATATTAGACAATATAATTTACTTTTAATTTTTTACAAGATCAAATATAATGTCTCACGCAAATATGCAAAAAGATAATGGAGTACATGGAGAGGATGTACTACAAAAAGAAGAAATAGACGAGGAAGAGATAGAGGATGCTATGGAAGAAGCAATGGAAGAAGCAATGGAAGAAGAATTTTATGAAGCGATCAGGTACTTATTAATGGCAATTAAAACTGTGATGCATGTCTTAAACGAGCTTATGATTATACTACATGATGAACATATTGGACGTCCATTAATGCGACGACCAATTACATCGAATGGGTATAATTACATACATAATGTATTGGATGAAGAACCTGAAAACTTTCGACAAGTCTATAGAATGTATCCGGATGTGTTTACATAAATTATGCAATATTATTGGGGAGAAAACACTTTTAGAAGATACGAGATTTATTTGTATTGAAGAAATGGTTGCAACTTTTCTAATCACTGTCGGTCAAAATTCTCGATATTGTTTAACTCGTGAGACTTTTGGTGGATCCCATTTTGCTACTAGTAGAAATTTTAACAAAGTCTTGAAGGCTTTGAACACACTAGCACCTCAAATGATGGCTAAACTTGGATCCACAATACCTTCTAAAATAAGAGAAATCACAAGATTTTTTCCGTATTTTAAGGTAAGTAATGAAAATTTTATTATTATCATTGTTTTTTTGTTGTTATTTATCACTGTTATATTGAATAAAAATGTCTATTAATTCATTTAAGGATTGCATTGGAGCTATTGATGGTACGCACATTCCAGCAATGGTAAAAGGACGTGATGTAAGCAATTATCGTAATCGTCATGGAAAAATATCGCAGAATGTATTAGCAGCTTGTAATTTTGATTTGGAATTCATATATGCGCTTAGCGGGTGGGAGGGTTCAACTCATGATTTAAAAGTGCTAAGTGACTCTTTAACAAGAAGGAACGGACTTTAAGTGCCACAAGGTATGTACTTATCTTGTTTTTCATTTTATTTGTTTGATCTTAGATCCTACATTTCATAGTAATTTTTAAATGGCATATAATTAGGCAAATTTTTCTTTGTGGATTGTGGATTTTCAAATCGGCGCGAATTTTTAGCTCCTTTTCGAGGTGTTCGATATCATCTTCAAGATTTTCTTTGGCGGTGTCGTGACCCCTCGAAAATGCAATCGAGTTGTTCAATCTTCGCCATGCTTCTTAAGGAATGCAATTGAGAGAATATTTGGTATATTTAAATCGAGATTCACAATTTTCAAGTTTGCACCTCCATTTCCTTATAAAACTCAAGCAGAGCTTGATTAACTTCAGGTAGGACTCCACAATTTTCTTCGTAAGGAGTGTCGTTCGGATGAATTTCCTATTGAACTAAATAACGAGTCTTCACTATCTTCATCGTTACCACTCAATCAAAGAGATAATTTGGAACAAGTTTTTGAAACTCAAGAGCAAACAACGAGAGAATGCTAATGAATGGAGGACTAGTATAGCTTCTGACATGTGGAGAAACGTCGATCATAATAATAACAATGGCCGGTAACGAGAGAATGCTAATGAATGGAGGACTAGTATGCTAATGTTAATTGTTAGTGGTTTACTCACATGTATGAAGTTTTGCAACTTTTGATCATATAGATTTTCATTGTCATATTATTTTGTGAAAAACAGAGTTTGGTATTCCTACTAAAAAGCGTACGCATATGCATAAATTATATATAGCTCAATGAAAATTGAGCTTAATTTTTGTATTGGGTCTGTAGTTTCTAAAATTTTATTGGTATCCGAGTATCCAAATGTATTATGAAATGAGTAGAATAATATGAACGCTTTCAACATATATAAAATCTCATGCCACAATAATATAATGAGATTTACTCTAGTTCATGAAAAAAGAGAGAGATGTTGTACACATGGGCTAATTAACAATTAATATAAGTTGCAAGATATATTAAAAGTATACAAAAGTCTATCACAGTCTTGATAAAAAGTTTATAAAAGTCTGTTACTTATTTCATAGAGTCTATAAAAGTCATTTTAAAAGAGTCTTTAAAGTCTTTGAAAGTCATTAAAATCCCACAAATTCTACAAAAGTATGATACTTTAAAAAAATCTTTAAAAATCTTAATTGAATACACCCCCCTTAGTTTTTGGTAAATCAAGAGATTCTAGTATAAACCCTTTTCCGGAAATGTAAATCCATTTAGTCTTTTACACTTTTGGTCATCATAGTAAATTAAATCCAATGAAATAGAAATTCTACTTTATGTGCTTATTTGTAAAGTTAACTTTAATGAATTTTTCTCTTTTTTTTTAAAAAAATTGAAAATAATAAGTAATAAAAAAAATTCAACCTTCATTTTTGCTTAGGACTGTGCCGACTTAATTTTCCCAAATATATATATATATATATATATATATATGAATTAATACGAATAGAGGAAATTAAAGAAGAGTTTAAAGTACTAAATGATCGAGTAGCTTTATCACTAGTTTATTTATTGATGAACCATGTTATATATTACGAAAGATTTTAGTCGAATTATAATTATAATATATTACCAATTAAATTTATTATGTAATTACGCAATAAAAAAATTTAACATATAAAATCGTAATATACATCTTATTGATTATCAATTTATCATATCACTCATTAATGTATTACCTTGAGTTGGGTTTATAAAAATTTAGAATGCTTTGAACGAAAATTATGTTGTGAATGGAATGTTGGCAAAAATAAGTACGTACTTATATGTATACATGAGAATTTTTGTGAATTTCAAATGATAGAAAATAAGGATGTGTATAAATAATGTGGTGGGAATATTGAAGAACTTAATTAATTACACTACCTAAATCATTTGTGAATGAGTATCAAAAGATCATGAGTATAAAAAATAGATATAAAATAATGTGTCGAATTATAATTAGTAGATATTTAATTTTAACATACACGGATCGATCAGCCCATTAATTGTCATAATATATATATATATATATATATATATATATATATATATCAATAGCTACGTACCATCATATATATATATATACACACATTATTTTACATTCTATTATAAATAGAGTAGACTAGACGTTTATTTCACAAGGCTAGATAGAAAAGGTCTAAAGAAAGGGTTTGGAGAGAGAGAAAAAGAAAGACGCAAACTACTAGTGATGGAGATGCCTGCAGGTTTTCACTTTAGGCCGACGGAAGAAGATCTGATAAATTATTATCTTAAGCCAAAAAATTTGGGACAAGCACTACCGTGCGACATTGTGCAGGAGAAACCACTGTACAGCGGCGATCCATGGCAAGTACTGGATTTCGGCGATCAAGAAAACATCTACGTCTTCACAAAGTTGACGAAGAAGAAACATGTCGCCGGCGCCGGAGGAAGGAAGAAAGAAGCGGCTGGCGGCGGAGGAGGAAGAGAGCACTTTGTGCGGGCAGCCGGGTGCGGAACTTGGGATGGGCAAACAGGGCCAAAAAAAATCATTCTCAAAGGTGAGGTGGTAGGGTTTAAGAAAATGCTCGTTTTCAAAAACCCTAGTAACGGTGCTGCTCCTGGTCGTTATATCATGCATGAGTTCTCCCTCCCGGGAAGCGAATGGGAGTACGTTCTCTGTGAGATTAGCTTCAAAAGATCCGAGAAAAGGAAGAATTTTGAAAATCTACCGCAACCCGTTGATCAAATATATGGTGATGGTGGTCAGCCGTCAGCAGTTGAAGAAGATGATAATGAGTCCATGCTCCAACAACCCCTTGCGGCAGTTGAATATGTTAATGGTGGTCAATATCAAGCTAATGATGACGAACAGTTGATGATGATAGAAGAAGTTGGCGGCAATCAAATCCAACAACCCCTTGATGACGAGCAGTTGATGATGATGATGATGATAGAAGAACTTGGCGGCAATCAAATCCAACAGCCCCTTGAGGCAATTGATTATGTTAATGGTGGTCAATATCAAGCTCATGACGATCAGCTGATGAACAGTACTGGAATTTGGAGCAACCATGCATGATGATCAAAATCAACAATGGGACGGTTTGCTTAGCATGGAGGAACTATCTTATATATGTGGAGCTAGCCAAGAAGAGAGAAATTGTTACTGTTATTCTTAGCCGGCCCTTAATTGATTTAGGACTAATTAAACAAAGTAATGTATATTAATTTGACACTGATTTGTGTTGATATATTCATAAATTAATAGTACTTGAAGCAATTGCTTATAATTAATGAATAATTATGCATGGTTTGAATACTTAATGTGGTTTGATATTGCATAATAAGAAAACAAAATGCATGGTAGCTGAACGTACATTTTCTTGATTCGTAAAGTTCGAGGCATGCAGTGAGGTTGAGAATCAAAGGAAGGAATTGTGTTACCTTCCCAATAGGCAATAGCAATGAATGACTGTTTCATTCATTCAAAATAAACTAGAACGATGTTAGTATAATACTCCATCCGTTCCTAAAAGATTATCGTTTTATAAGAAAAAATTTATTCCAAAAAATTTGTTGTTTACAATTTTCAAGGAGAATAAATTATTTACTTTCCTATATTACCCCTACCTTCTCTCATTGTCCAAAGAAATTCTCTCCCTTGTATTAATAGTTTTCGTAGTGATGGAATTTCAAATAAATTTTACTTGGTAAATGATACTTTCTTAATCAATGTGCCAAAACCTTAAACGACAATCTTTTAGGAACGGAGGTAATAGTGGACAAGTACATAATCAATTACACATCATCTAGTGATCTTCTAATTACTTGTATGATAAGAGAAACCAACTCAACTGGATGAAAAATTAAATTAAATAAGACATCAATTTAGAACAAAAAATGGAATGTCGCAAGTAGAATTTTATTGCTAAAGAAACTTTCTCTAGAATATTTTATTTTTTGTCGATTCCTTGAACAATAGTTTAAATTCTGCAGTGATCACATTATACTTTCTTAGTGATCACATTATACTAGTGATCACATTATACTTTACCATCTATAGTTTAATTAATGTTTAGCTTTACCATCTATAGTGATCACATTATACTTTCTTAGTATCACAATAACTAGGCTTTGCCGTATGTTTTACCAGACTTCTACCTTGGTATGTGCATTCCAACCACAGTATACAATCATGTCATAAGTTAGTTACCCAACTCTCTTCCCATTGAGCATGATAGTCTGATAGCCATTTAGTAAAACTTTCAGCGATTCTCAAATATATACCAATCACACAATTTGTCAGCCATACTTTCTCCAAATAACTTGTCCTGATCTAATCATTTTGACCAGCATCATTACCAAGCTTATGTTTTCTATACATTCTATAAAATTTATCTTTCTTTGCTTTAATAGTCCTAAATATTTAGTCTTCTACTTCTAAATTTTTGTCTGTCTGGCAAGTTTGTTGTCATGTCTCTGTTCATGCTTTACAGAGAAGTAACTAGCATACCTGTGGCTTTCTAATTAGCTCCTTGAGAATAGAATGAAGAGTTAAACGGAGTTCTTTGAAGAGGACAGCAGTTCGTGCCGGTGCCGCCAATTTGAGCCAACCGTCTATTGTGACTATTCCAGTCTGCAAATAAAAAATAATGAATTCATGCACTGTTCTATCTCTCCACAGGGATGGCAAACAAATATAAATAATCAAAGTATATTGATAATCAACAATTCAGCTTATATATGCACATGTTCAAAAGTACATGTCTATGCATTCAAAATTATTATTTATCCAAAAACAAATTATATCCATGCATGAGCATAAAAACAATGATTCATAGATATTTCGCTAATCTTTAGAAACAAAGCTTACAGAAAACACTGACACTCCTTGAAGCTAGTTCAATCAACAAAAATATTTGGCTTAACAGAGACTTATATTACTAAGGCGCCATGTGGAACTTGGAAGCAATAAGGAAGGAGGGGGAGGGGAGGGGAAGGGAGGGGGGGGGGGGGGAATTAAAAGGTTGAGGAATTTGATTACCGTTTTTTTGTTGTGTCAAAAACTGTGACGATAAAATAATTAGGGAAAAAGTAGATTACTGAACTTTGAATAAGGGAAATCAAAGGAGGGGAGGGGGGCCCATGAGGGCCTAGGTCCCAACAAAGCTATACAAAGTCCCCCTGTATATATGTAATCATAATAGAATTTACTTAAAACTTAATGGCTTACCCGTCAAAGTTATACTTGTTACATCCCCATGAATCTCTCGTCCACAAACTTGTGATTTGTTACCCAATCATGAAATATAATTTTATTTGATTTCTTTTCTATTTGGTTTATTTTCTATTTCCTAAAATTCTTAAACCAATATGCAATCTCCAATCTTAATATTAGCTAACTCTGAATACTAAATCTGCAAATTATATTTTGTTGTCTTTCTTTTGAAACTTCTTCTAGAATCGTTTTTGATGTGCTTAGAAGTTTATATTCTGAAGAAGGGAAACTGACAAAGAATGGATTAAGAACGTCTTTGTAAATGAATTCCCATCTTTTCTTTTACTTGCAATTTCCTTTTCTTATTTTTTTCCCCTTTCCACCTTTAGTTTTGAGACAAAAAACAGAGGATGAACTCTATCTAGTAAAGATATAGGAGAAAGAACAATATTTAATACACACAAGGCTTAGATCTACAATTATCCAGATGCAAATACAATATTCATATCAACTTAGTGTTCTGACACAGCTATAATGATCCAGAATGGCCAGATCTTAAAAGTTCAAAAATAATTGCGACATGCGGTGTTTAACTCAAAACTTTAGGTAGCATCTGCACAGAATCGCACATACTTCACTGCATTAAAAAGAAGAGGTACCTGGTGATGTAGATTTATGGAGCCACCAAAAAGTAAAATAGAGTAGGGGGAGATGATGGTAGTATCTCGCAAAAAAACCTTACTGGTTTCAACCTGAGAACCAAGAAATAGAGCAAAGAAATTAGAATATAAAACCTGATAATGAGATATATTAGAGCTGTGTTAGGGAATTTGGGGAGACCAGTAAAGGCCATAATACTCGAGCTAATTAACCAAACCAAAAAGCTTAAGCTCTTAGGTCTTGAACCCAAACTTGTATATTATGCCTTAACACTCGCACACTGATGTGGAACTATGTCAATATGTAAGTTCTAATATAATCAAATCCCTTCCCCTTAAGTGTGAACATATACTTTGAACACACAACACGCTACAGAGACAAGCGCATGATTTGAGAAATTTCTTAAGAGTCTGTCAAGATCATGGGACATAACTCTAATATCAGATTCAGGGAGAATTCTCAAGTGGGAACTCACCTTAACCAAAAGCTTAAGATATTATTAAAAGATTTAAAAAATAGACATGAAAGCAATAATTTTAAAAATATTTAGCAAAATACGCATCTAACATGTCTATTTTGTTTCTAAAGATAATTACAAAAGCATAGTGGATAGTAAGACACTTACCAGTTAAATTTGATATTGATGGGCCAAATTCGAGTAATTTGCAGCAATCCCTTCACCTTATCTCTCTGTGCAGCGCCTTCTCGTCTCTCTGCTCAAGCAAACTGCAAACGCAAACAGTGGAAAGTTTAGATCTGGGAAACGCTTGGCCGCTACTCCCACTAGCGGCTGGGCGAAATTCCCTTAATGCCCAAAATTTTAAAATCCACTGTGTTGGCCGCTAGAGGGAATAGCGGCCAGGCAAAACGACAACGTTTGACCTGGCCGCTACTCCCTCTAGCGGCCAGCACAGTGGGTTTTAAAATTTATTGCTGGCCGCTACTCCCTCTAGTGGCTGGGAGCTCATCTAGGCCATTAACTTCAATTTTGGACGGCTGGATGAGCGTTAGCTGTTTAAGGGCTCACAGCTAACGTTGTGCATGGATCACTTCCCATATATATATATATATATATATCACCCAAATCCCAAAAAAGAGACAATTTATGGAATGTTATGGGACACAATATGGGTATGCAAGTAAAAAAATCCATTCACCACTTGCTTAGCGAATCACCAAATTTTATGAAGCTTATTCAACAAGACTATTAAGAGCTATTCAGATTTTAATTTTACAAAACAAACAAGCTTAATCACATTTCTTATTCTATCAAGAACATTCGATTTGTTCGGAAGCTATCAAACACACCCTTAGTCTATAAAAGGCTCAAATTTTATTTGTACTTGATATAATATGATGAATAAACTCTCCACTCTACAAAGACATATCGATTGAAGAAAAGGCCTCCAGGTAATAGTTCTAAAATAAACAAATCAAAATCAAATTCAATAAGGGAAATGTTCCAAGCACTCAGATGAGAATAAACAAGTTTTTGTGATGACAGGGTATGTATAGTTCTAATCTCGATCAACAATAACAAATTTACAAAGGATTTATCATTTTCCCAAGAACCGGATCAATCGTGTGCTTGTCTGCATGGAGGCAAAAGTGTCTCACTGGTAGACTCTTTAGATCTTTGTATTCCAAAGTAATACATAACATGGATGGTACAAATAATAAGTCTATTGTTTTTTGTATTTATTTACTGACATGCTTCGCATAATGATAAACTAACACCAAAAAAATATAAATAACAAATTAATAATTAAGAGTGAATCAAACTATTGCATTTGCTTAGTCTACAGACATTTAATACAAGTCAAGTCAAGAGATTCAACAATTACATATGTTAGGGTTAGAGTGTGTGCATATGTGTGTGTGTGTGTGTGTGTATATATATATATATATATATATATATATATATATATATATCATCCCCGTCAATATACCTTGAACTAATATGTCTAGTATATAATAACAAACCAATTGGCTTTAAGTTAGAGAATTTCATGTCTTTATATACTAGATTGGGGCCATTCTAACATGGCATAAGAGTGAATCTTTTTTTGGGCTACCTAAACACTCTTATTGTCTTCCACTCTTACCCCACTTGTAGTCCACTTCTTAAGGGTCAAAAAGTTGTTTGTGATTTACTAGCTATTCAAGGCCATAGTGTCATTTCTTCTTTGGACTAGTCTTGTGTCGAATTCTATATTCTTCACATACAAGTGTTGTAACACCCCAGTCCCACATCGAAAGATAGGGGGAAAATTTGTCTGTATATGAGGAAATAAGTTACTACCAATAGTACCTTCAAGTCATGACCTTTTGGGAGCCTGTGGTGGGCTAAGATGACCCTAGAAGATACTTATTAGATCGATGAGTTGAAAGCCTTATAATTTGATGGATTTGATTCGATTCGGACTTGGAATTTGACCCGAGATTTGTTCCGGACTCGGGATTTGACCCGGGTTGTTTCATATGATATCAGAGCCGACTCTCGAAAGCTCGGGTCGGGACATCCGATCGGGTTCTTGAGAGGTGGAAACACGAAGGTTTGTAGTGTATTATCCCACAATGGAGAGATGGAGGTCCGAAGGTGGGGACAAGCGGTACATTATTATCCCACAATAGCTAGAGAGAAAAGATCTTTGGTAGTGTGTGTGATCGATTCTCGACGGGGGACGTCGAAATTTAAGTGGGGAGTTTGTAACACCCAGGTCCCCACATCGAAAGATAGGGGAAAATTTGTCTCATATATGAGGAAATAAGTTACTACCAATAGTACCTTGAAGTCACGACCTTTTGGGAGCTCAGTAGTGGGCTAAGATGACCCAAGAAGATACTATCGGGCGATGGTTGAGGCCTTATAATTTGATGGATTTGATTCGATTCTGACTTGGGATTTGACCCGAGATTTGTTCCGAACTCGGGATTTGACCCGGGTTGTTTCACGTGCAACTTTCAATACCCTCAATAGTTACACGTGAAGGGGAGTGTTAGAGCATATATATGTGCGCGTGTGTGTGTATATATATATTGAATACCTTGAACTAGTATGTCCAATATATAATGATTTGGCCCAACTCTTCTCATACTCGATTTTGAGTTAGAGAACTTGATATCTTTACCTACTAAACTTGTGCCCATTTTATAAATCTAACAGTTACAGAATCAGCATGAAATGCAAAAGGTTGAAAACATAGCCAGATAAGTACATAGCATATAGCAGAAGTACCTGATAAGTTTTCGGAAGACTTATGAGACCGATATCTGCTAGCAATGTTCCAAACTGTATTCGCATGTCCCTAATGGTGAATAGGTCCGAAATGAGAATTTCCCTCAAGACACTTACAGATTAATCACTTGCAGAAAATTTTTAACTAGAAATAATTACAAAATCCCTTAAAAAGGAGCTATATAGGAGCTCTTTTTCCTTTTGGGATTTGGGGTCACACCATGGGGGGGGGACTGGTAGTTAGGAAGAACCAAACTTTCTAATGAATGCATCACTTTCAAAATAAGTTTGACACCAATTTATTTGTTCTTTACAACCCTATAAATTGGACTGAAGAAACTATGCATTTCCAGGATACAGTGAAGTTGCATGATTTCCAGGACAAGAGAGCAAGTTACAAAAGAAGAGTCTATCTGAAGTTAGCACGTGTTTCAAGATTTTGTGGTTCGTGAACAAGCAGACAGTTATTGGTAACTTTGCAAAGAGTAGCACAAAGGACAGCTGAAAAGAAGCAAACCTTATCATGTACAAAACCGAACTGCTTAAAAAGTATGAACTGCAGAACCTTTGTGCAGATTTAACTCCATTCTGCAAGGAAAAGAAATTATGATGCCAGTAAGAATTAATCCTTGGAGCAGCACCATGCCACATATAACTCATAAACCAGACCTTCAAATAAAGGAATGCAAACACATGTAAATGAAATCAAGAACATTCTAAGGTGGAGTTGTGCTTCATGTAATGCCAAAAAAAACACATATGGTTGAGAGCAAATCCTTTCAATTTATTGGTTTGGAGCAGAATAATTTAAAAATAAATAAATAATTTCTAACTGATACTATATTGGGCAAGGCAGAAACCTGAAGTGAATGGAAGCTATCTAAAAGAAATATGGGTTCTGGTCAATCACGTGTCACAATATTTATTAAGAAAAAGATTTTCAAGCTATATTTAAACTTACAAAATTCTTCATCCAAAATCTACCTATTTAAGAATAGGAAGATTTTATCAAGTTTTTTTTCTTTTCTGGTTTTTTTTTATTATTTTTGATAGGTAAGTTTGTCCGCAAGTATGGGGATTGAAACCAAATACCTTCAGGTTATTTACTTATTTCTCAAGGCCTCTCCCATTTCTCCCACCCCTAGGAATTGGGAAACTTTTTATAACTCAGGGATGGACTTTTGATGTATAAAGTATAAACTTCGTGAAAAAGATGATTGAAAAAATACTTTAGCAAACTTGGGTGCGGACCTAAGGTTCAAGTACCCATGTCTCAAAGACAAGCACCTCTAACATATGAGAGACTGATAGGTTTCCACTTGTTCTTTATTTCAAATTTGGATACATTTATCCATGCATCTTCTCTATAGTCGTGTCTTAAAGACTTTCTCCTCCTCTTCTAGCTTTGGAATATAGAAGAACAAGAGATAAATTACTCTCCCATGTACATGCATTGATTACTTTAAAGGACATGTCAAATGAAAATGGCTTTAAAATAATTAACCTCGCGTAGAATCTTTTCCCACTTTCTATATGCAACCATCATCACCAAATGGTCTGACTGTCTGTTACCTTCATCCGAATCACTTGCACCACCTAGCTTATCAGTCAAAAGAGACAGTTTTACTCTTTCAACATTTTGCCTCTGCAATTTACCAGTGCATATTCCATTATATGATTATAAGTACTCTGCAATTACAGAAGATAGAAGTAGTAGAACATAACCAAAAAAACAGGAACCTCGTCTTTTGGATACACAAATGGCGATTTATAGCTCAAAAATACTGAGATAGAAAGAATGGGTGATAAGCAACCAAATATCCCACCATATAACATCATCTGCAGTTTAAAGGTAGTATCAGCAACACTTCAAAAGAAGAATTAATAACACTTGTGCATAATACACACACATGAATCACACAGTGTGTGTTTGTGTGTGTTTGTATGTGTTAGAGAGAGCTCTAATTGCTCTTATTCCAAGGGGCTAAGATGGGAAAGGAATATGTATGTATTTGTGTTTGTATACTGAGAAAGTAGAGAGAGTTTTTAACATCTGATAGCAATCAACCTTTCTGGAAAGAGGTGCCCTTAAATCGAGTTCCAAAATATTTGGCAAAATACTACAATGGAATTATTCCTTGCGACAAACAAACAAATGGTCAATTTGTAAGTTGTCCCAAAGGTACGCTCAAAATCTGTAAAGATGATAGAATGGCAAGATAGACTCTACATATCAGAAGAGGCACTCACAAATCCATTCAAGAGAAAAAATATACTCTCTTCATCCAAAATTAAGTGGGTGGCTTTGATAAACACATTATCGGACGACCAGAGTAATGATTATTCTACTTTGAACTATAGCCCTTAGATGGATAAAAAGAAGAGTTTGTGTCGAATCACATGACTTATTTTGGCACATCCCAAAATGAAAACTGATGCGTTTAAATTGGGGTAGAGGAAGTAATAAAATTGGTAGCATGACATTTCTTACTTTAGAAATTTGGATCCGAAAATTTCAAAACCTTGTTGTGCGGAACCTGAGGTACGTCTGGTATGGTACCATATTAGGTCCACAAGTCAATAAAACAAATGGAAATTATATGGTTATAGATATAAAAGCATCCAGTAGCATAAATTGAAAATAAATGTCAAACGCCTGCAGGCTGATGAGAATGTTACCAAGATTTGGCAAGCAAACTTGTTTAGGAAGTACTAAAATACAATCAACCAGAAAGATAACTGAGAAACAACTAGACCTTAGGAAAACCTTGAACTACAGGAAATAAATTAGTAAGATAATAACCAAAAAGCTATGAAAGATCTTGAAAGGGCAAGGATTGGGGAACCATTCATGTTTCATGGGCTCATAAAAATAAATTTCTGGACATATTAAAAGAATGAGAAATCAATACAAGAAAAAGATAAATTTCTAATCAGAAGTTAGGGTTCTTTCAGTGAGTTGATTCAATAAACAATATTCTAGTAAACAAATTAGAAGAAAGATTCATTTCTAAGGATCCACACAGTTCCATCAATAGCAGTCAATAACTAAACACTAAAAATCCTTTCCTTCCAGAATCATAGGGTAAAAAATAGTTTAATGCACACCTTTCCAATCAATACATCCACAGGGAGTTTTGCCAAATGATATCCAAGAGGTGTCAACTCTTCATCTCCTTCAATGGCACCAACCTAATCATAACCATATAGGATGTTTCATGAATTAATCAAAAAAGTATTATTACATAATATAGTAGAAATTTAAACAGCATAAGTGCCTAATGTGAATTCCAAATACAGTAACTTAGAAATTTTCAACTCAGTTGCACCAATAAATCACCAAGTCACTTTGAGCATAATAGAGCTTCTCCACATTTAGGGGAGAACAAACAAAGAGCTTCTCCACATTTAGGGGAGAACAAACAAAGAGGCACAAAACACTATCATTAACGTGACACAGTCACTACAAGAAAAAGTTTTAGTTCCGACGGAATTATTTCTGACGGACTACATTCCCTCGGAAGTAGTGTAATTTCGACGGATTAATATGTCGGAAATAAGTCCCACGAAAATAGTATTGATCCGACGGAATTCCGTCGTAGATAGGAGCCAACTCTTGGCGCCAACCTTCCCGCCATCACCTACTCTTTTTTCGACGGAACCACGTTTAATATCGACAGAATGTCCGTCGGAAATATATTAATTCCGAGGGATTTATGTTCGCTGAAAAGCAAGCGCCCAATTGAAGAAGCGCACACCCAAGACTCCCAAAATCTTAAACAACATTGACTCTCTCTCTCTCTCTCACACACACACACAAACACAAAAGTGGACAGACAGAAATTTGTCCAAACCACAGCCTGCCTGTCAGTTAAATGATTTTCCATTCTCCAATTCGCACTTCAGTAGTGCCATAGTTTTTGTTAAACCAAGAGGTAACCTTATTCATTAAATCATTACCAACTCATTATTTATTTTAGTGTTCCATGATGTTTAGCTTTACCATCTACAGTGATCACATTATACTTTCTCTATTCTTTCTTTTCTTTTATGTAGCCTTTAGTTTTTTTCTCTATCAAAGTCTACTCTATTTATAAAATAGAGTTCAGACAACAGAAGACAAATTAGACAATGTGGGACAAATGTCCCATATTGAGGCCTAGACCCATTCTTATAGCTGCTTGTTGAACTTAATAATTCTTTAGGTGTCAATGTAGGACAAATGTCCAACCTCAAGTTACAAGCCGCCTGTGTAGGCTAGCGGGAAAAAATGGAAAATAGTGAGTGAAGATGTCTGCCTTAGAATGCCATGCCTTAGTTGATCAACTATATATTAGAGAGCTAAACATTGTGAAGAGGGAGGACAGACACCAGGTCTTCTCATGAGATTGCATTTAATGAGTGTTGCAATTAATTCGAAACAAAATTGTTTCCACAACATCTCCCTGTAGACAAGGTTAATTGGTGAAATGATATCCAAGGAAGTATGCACATTAGTGACTGCTCAAATTGTTTTGGATATCAAAATGGTGATTGTTTTATTATTGTTGACAAAACAAAAAGCTACTCAGTTAACTAATGAATCAAAAGCCCCACATTATAACCAACCTCAAGTATTTCATTCATATTCCAATAAAACGCACTAACAATTACATGTATTTTTTGCCTATCAAGACTCCTTTTTATTGTTGGTATCACTACAAATTAGGCAATTCTTCCAAGTTAGTTTCACTAAATGTATAATGGGATCAAATACAAAAGTCTTTAAATTACTCTTCACTGGACTCCCCTTAACATTCACCCAAGGAGATAACAACGAAAACATCATCTATGGACCATTTTCTTGGTTTTGACTTCCTCACAGGGTTAATAATGGCACGCTCTGCTGTTGCAAGACGATAGCCAATCACAATTTCATCTCTTTGGCGACCCCTGATCATGATAAGATTTCCTAAGCTCGTATATATGGAAGATTAAATTTAAAGCAACTCTACAAGAAGATTAAATGAGAAAACCTAAATACAGCTACATATAAAATTGAGCTCTTCAAAAGTGGACTATTGCAGTTGAGCTAATTAATCATATATAGCCCTTCACATAACTTTTCTGGTATATTTAGAGTTTCACTTTCTTGTACGATTCATGCATCCAGGGTGCAAAAGAAATCATGTCCAATATTCGTATTATTCATAATTAACCTTCGAACACACACTAGCCCTATAATGCACGATTCCTGCAACGATATACTATTTAAGATCAGCCTAAGAATGCTGAATAAATCTAAATCATATAAATACTGCTAACATTCGTTAACTTGCAAATGCACCAACAACTTTAATCCCCTATTTGAGTTTCAAATTAAATAGTCATATCATGTAAAGTTGAGCGATCAATCCAAAATGTTTTCCTTGCCAAATTTCTTTTTCTTTTATAAGTGGCGTACAAAATTAATTAAGAAAGCAATTCTTAATAATACATATATTCTATGTGGATCTTACTGCGTAAATTACGGACACTTGACCTGTTTATCAGGATAATCTTTAAGCTTACAATGTGGTAGTGCAAAGCGTACCTCTTCTGCAAAGAGTTCCTCAAGCACCCGATTTATTTGTTTGTCTTCGGCTACCATTGCAAGAGCCATGCTCACCAGCTCATTTGATAGTACGTAATCACTAATTCTGGTCACTGACACCAAGTTTCTAGTCCTAGAATCCAGAATCTCACTAATTATGATTGATTTATCAGAAGCTTGTTGCATTTCACGTATCCAAGAGCTGTGAGAGAAGCCAGAGTGCCGAAGAGGCATGGATTTTCTATCTCTGAACGGGAGGCGTTTTGACTGCAATCCATGAGATAGCATTGATCATTTTCCAAAGAAAATCAGAAGAAACATTGGCAAGAAGAATGAATATACACTTAATCAGTGCAATTACATGGAAGGCATTTACCATCTTCAAGCACCAATGATTTTTGAAAGAAATAAACTTAATATTTGTAATAAATAATAGAAACCATCAGAAGAATAAAACTTCCCCCACCGATTCTTTATCCACGCACGCCCAACCAAAAATAAGGAAAGAGATGGAAGGTGGAGTGGAAATTTTTTTTTGAGGGGGGGAGGGCGTAGGAAACAAGGTTTTATATGCCATGACCTAAGCGCAAAAACAGTAGTTACCTGAATATCTCGGATAAGGAGAAGGGTGGCAAGAGATCGCGAGTCAGAATGCACAATGGAGTCTTCGACAGATTCATCTGCAAGAATTAATATCTGATCCATTTAGAGTTAGTAACTGCAAACAGCAAATAAACCACCCACAAAACAAAATTCATGAATTCTATTCAAAGTTGGAAATAAAGTGCTTCACTAGGAATCAACTATTCAAAGTCAGATATCCGGAGCAGCTGTGAGAAGTGGAAAAACCATCAAAAACGACAATTGTTCGTGGTGGTTTCCACATAAGACCCCTTGGTTCTGGCAAACGGATCAGCAAGACAAAACAAATGATTGATAAGTATGAGCAATTACCATAATCTGATAATCATATCATCAATGCGCCGCCATCCACAAAATAATATCTTCTCCGGATATTTTGGTGGGTCAGTTATTTTGGGACAAAGACCCCTTCTTACCTGGATAAGAAAAGCATGAATGAGATAAGAAAACAGCTCAAACGTGCTGTTCTGGTGTGCACCAAACACTTTGTAGCAAGACGGTAGACACTGTATGTACTTCTACTTCATGGAAGATAATTGCTTTGCTTCTAACTGAAAGCAAAAACAGCAGCTACAAGGTTATTACTAATTCATTGTAAATTACTTTACCAGTTAACTACTTCACTAATACGAGTCATACCCACTTCTCATTTACCAAGAGAAAAGATGCATCGACATAAACCACGAATAGAATCTGAGAATCTGATGCTTAAAGCTCCAGTGCTCAGCCAACTAATTTTCATTATATACATTTTGAGATACAAAGCAAGGGCCAAACCAATTAGGATTTTTTTTATAAAAAAAAATTGAGCATTTTAATATACTTATTGGTAATCTTAACCAGAAAAAGAAAATGAACAAAGTATTCTGCAAGACTTGTAAAAAAACAGTAAAAGAAGAACTACAAATCAACAAAAGCAGCACCAAAAAAATGAACTGTAAAGAAGTTTTCTCCCCTTTGTCAGCCCTTGCCTCCTTCCTTAACAGGTCCTCGAGCCTCCTTTGTGCTGCCTTCCTCATTAGTTGCAATTATCAAAATAAAGAAGTTACTGATAGAGGTGCCCATGAAACTTATATTGACAGCATCTCCCAACACAAAATGAGATGCGAGGTGCAAATATTTGAGCAGGTCTGCATATGACATAGTGGCGTAGGATTTCCTATCTAGTTCATTTTTAGAGGACACAAAAAGTGTCTCTAATAGTGTTTTAAAAAATTATAAAATATCATTTTATATATAACATAAGATCGATGATTCGAAGTATATTCAATTACATAAAATAATATCAATTTTATATGATAGCTCACACAATTATTTGCAATATCCCTCGCATTCTGACACCTTTATTTTATTGTATTTTATTTTTTTTATAAATTTTTATTTTAAAAAAATTGATCCCACTGAATTAATGGGCTGGATCTGCTCCTGATCGTTCCCATTGAACTTTTCGGGATTCTCCCCATGAGACACACGAGTAGGAACAGAATTAGGCACCACAGGCACAACATGATTTGTAGTAGCAGAAACATTATCATTTGCAGCAGTTTCTGATAAACAAAGTTTACAAGATAGGGTAAAATGCAAATGTGTTTTTGGGTATTCCTCCCATTTCTTTGGAGCCTTCATTACTTACTCGATTTGAGCAAGTGAATATACTACATTATTCTCCTCATGGACTAGAATATGAACCCACGAATTTTTTTCCAAAATAACAATCGGGTTCCACTTTAATTTAGGCTCAAAATCGACCAAAACTTTAATAAAATTTGTTTTGGTCCAACAAGTTATTGAGTAGAAACATATATTTTTTAATATATAAATATATCTATATTATAAAGGGAGAAAGAGTTAATTATGTGTATTAACAATTAAACCCTCCACAACTTAATAAATAGGAAACAACATAAATACAACTTACAAGAATTGTTAAATCTCCTCTTTCCGTTTTTTCAGTAGTGATCTGTTTCTTAAATCTAGTGGCGAAGCTAAATATAAGATTGTGGGGGTCAATTGACTGAAAATAATTATTATTTTATAATGTAAGGTAAATTTTAAAAATTTAAGTATTTATAAATTGACTCTACTAAAATTTTATATATTTTCTATTATACGGAGTCAAATTGAAAACTTGTACTTTTAACGAGTTGTAGCCGTTTTTTTAGTCTCCGAAAAAATTAGTGAGAAGAGAATTTAGAGAGATTGAAAAATTGGGTTTGATATTCAATGCCTTCCTCTGTTACAAACTAGTTGTGTAATTAAATATAAGAAGCTAGCTTGCTAAATTCAGATTTTATCTACACCATTGATCTAGTTGATACTATTTCTAATTTTAACCGTAGAATTTCTCTTACCAACTCATATTAACTAGGCTAAACCATGGTACGTAACAATACCTTACTCTCAAAATCCAAATACAACCACATGCAAGAAAACTCAAATCACGTTAGGATGTTGAATCATCTTAAAATTGTTATTTCTTCGGTATAAAAAATATTAGGAACAAATAAATAATATTATATAAATAAAATACACAAATAAATAATAAAGAATAATACAATCAAAGTAGCAAGTGCTGAGCTGAGGGTACGAAAAAATATTTTTTTAAGGTGATAATTCACGCCATCGCAGAGAGATCATTACTTGATGTATTCAGTGTACGTAGCGAATCATTGGTAAATCATCGAGACAACAACTCAACTTTCAGGTTGTTATTACTTTCAACAAAGTTTACATAATTCGGAGAGTTTAAAACTACATGAACACAACACCGTTTTATATCCTGACACATAATATATTAATTTTCTCACATTTACATTTGTACTTACATTATCAGTAGTGTCTAGCAAACTCTTTCTAAATCATTCTAAACATGAATATCCCTTCAGCACATATATAGTTGTTTCTCATTCTTGTCAAATGGACAACACCTTCCAATATATAACAAGCATAAAGCATACTGAATAAAACATGAAAATGTGACTCCATCACAATTAATTAAAAAAAATATTAACCATATTTTTTAATACAAATAAAATCACTTGATTCTTTTGTAACTAATGAAGATAGAAGAAGTTGATGACGAGAAGTTGATGATGATAGAAGAAGTTGGCGGCAATCAAATCCAACAACCCCTTGATGACGAGCAGTTGATGATGATAGAAGAAGTTGGCGGCAATCAAATCCAACAACCCCTTGCGGCATTTGAATATGTTAATGATGAGGCTAATGACGAGCAGTTGATGATGATGATAGAAGAACTTGGCGGCAATCAAATTCAACAGCCCCTTGAGGCAATTGATTATGTTAATGGTGGTCAAGCTAATGATGACGATCAGTTGATGAACAGTACTGGAATTTGGAGCAACCGTGATGATCAAAATCAACAATGGGATGGTTTGCTTAGCATGGAGGAAATATCTTATATATGTGGAGCTAGCCAAGAAGAGAGAAATTGTTAGTGTTATTCTTAATTATTATATTTTAGATAGGACAAATATAAGTTATTGAGGTAAAGACAATTTCAAAAACATATATCAGAGAATTGCATATATGGTGGATGTGTGTTTCTCAGTTTATCCTTATGCAAAATTGCTTGCACTTGTATTTGCAACTATATTTCTTATAGGATTTGGTGGCTTGGCACTGTATGGAGTTAGTGATGGTAGCTTTGCCGAGGCACTTTGTCTGTCTTGGAGTTTTGATGCCGATAGATAGGGTTGTCACTGGCCCAAGGATTGTTTCTGTATGTATCTATAAGTTCAGATGCAATCTCAGAGAAAAAGGGAAGAGCGAGGTCATTGAGAGTAACCACATACTAATTCTTGGATGGAGTGACAATCTATGAGCATAGTAAGAAACTCCTGTTTTGAATTATATTATCTGTGTTGGAGTCTATAATCTTGATCTTGCTTATAAAGTATTTGAACTTTGATGCTTAAGTAAACATGAACTTAACTTGTCCATATCATAGACTAAGATTATCGTTTTCTCCCTTTGTCAGCCCTTGCCTCCTTCCTCATTAGTTACAATTATCAAAATAAACAAGTTACTGATAGAGCTGCCCATGAAACTTATGTTGACAGCATCTCCCAACACAAAATGAGATGTGAGGTGCAGCTGCAGGTCTGCATATGACATAGTGGCGTAGGATTTCCTATCTAGTTCATTTTAGATTTTGCAACTTGTGTTTCAGACTAGCTACAACTTCTTCATATGTGCTTTTCTAGTGCTAAGGAAACCTCAACTCCTGAACCAGCTACACTGTTAGCCTGTGCTTATAATAACTTTTGTCCTACTGATTATATGTACTAGCTGCAACAGTAATTCATTATGCTTTTGCTCAGAGTCTGACTGAGATCATCGAATCATTTGAGGTATAAAGAGCTACTGTTTCTGTATCCAAATATAGTACCTGCACTCTTATTTAGATCAAATCCTTTGTCATAAATGTTTTGAATTTCTGGAAAGTCTTTGTAATAACTTGTATAGTATTTGGATAACCATTCCAGAGGTCAGTTTTTTACTCTTGTGACTGCTGTGTGGGTTTACATTTACAACGAGATATTTGGATAACCTTCGTGCACACACATTTTCATGCAACTTGTTGGGAGAGAAAAAAAGAGTATAAATCTCACTCTAATACAAAGTTTCTCAATTAAAGAGAATTATTTGAAAAAGAGAAAAGGAAGAAAGGGCACAACTTAAAACATACTTTGTCGGTTCCAAGTCCCACATCTTGTATTAGTTAAGGTTATTGTTTTACGCCGAACGACTGATTAATTTGTTCGGCCTAAAAAGAAAACCTTTTAGGCATCTGGCACGGTAGATTAAGTTTGGATAAAGATTATATTTGGATGAATATTAATTTTAAATGTCTTGTTTGTTTTAAAATTTAGATTTAGGACTATTAATTTTAATAGTCTAGAAATTATAAAATGACTTAATAATTTTTAAATTATAATTATAATTCCGAGATCATAATTTTTACAAACAAATATAGCCTACACTTGTTAGTTATTTCATCCAATCCATAACAATTGTTATGGCTTTATAATTTTTATAAATTAAGAAATTCAAAGTAGAGGACAAAGGATTAAGTAATTTTCATTTTATTTATCGTGGATTATGCCTTAATTTTTTTGTTTCTATTTTAAAAGTAGTGGACCCCACTAAATATTTTGTAGGACAAATTAAATAATCTTTACAAAACACTTTAGTGTTCTTAATATTACAAGTTTAATAACTGGTGCAAAACTAATTTTAAATATTATATATTTGAGCGATATGTTAATTAATCTCGAGTCAATTCAATAATTCAAATTTGATGACTCGGTAACATAAATTTTTTTTTGCTCAATTCTTAATAACAAAATTACATTGTGTTTTTAATAGTAAATGCATATTAAAATTTTATGAAAAAATTCAGTCTTTTGAGTTGTTGAGTCTGCTTTTAAGAATATCAAAATTTATGATTAAAAAGATATAAAAAAAAAAACTGTAAACTATCGAGTCACCAAATTTAATTTGTTAAAGTTGATTTAAAACTAATTAAAATTTTATTGGTATAGATAAATGTTAATAATTTCATTAATTGAGTATTTAAAAAATATATTAAATTCAATAAAGATACAATTTTAACCAAGTAAAAGATTGATAACTTGTTTCTAAAGTCGATTAGAATTTTAATTCCTAATAACTTTTAATAGACGTTTTTTTAAAGTTTTTTGGAAATCAAAGACGATTAATCAACACTCTCATTTCCTAGGGTTAAAATCCAAATCCCAACCGATAATAACGCCACCGCCTTCTTGACTCCGGCGGCTATAACTACGACAGCTCGTAATATTGGACTTGAGGACTGTTTTCCATTCCCACAGAGAATCGAATCAGGTACTTTTCAAGTTTTCAGTTTTTAATCTCTCTCAAAATGACAATATTAGGTGCTGCCAATTAGTGTTGTTTTTTTTCGGGTTCGGAGATTATTTGAAATTAGGGTATTGGAAATTCGAATTAGAAACATCCCAGTTCTAGGGTTTTGATTTTGATATTGTATAGGGAAAATTTTAATCAAAAACCCTAATTTCATTGCCTATTTTGGATTGTCATGTTATTGTATTAATGAGTCCTGGTGTTAATAGAAGTCCTTGTGATATAAGATTACTAAAGGATCAGACTTTTGGGAGTTTTAATTTTATAACTCAGCCTTTAGGTGGAACTCAGTAATATACTTCTCTCTTCTTACTCTTGTTTATTTAGTAGTAAGATTTTTTTCTTCTTATTTTCTTGCTATATTTTTGACTTCCCATATGTATGTGTATGTTGTGTCTGACGTAGCAATAGGGGAAGAAGAAAAACATGTTTTATTTGTGGACCTAAATATGTTGAGGGCAATGATGTTTCTAGTTTAGCCTTGTAGAAAATTTTGACTTACATTGATTTTTTGGTACTGATTGTTCGTGATATGGTGAGATGGATCAGCAATTCGTCTTCTTTCTTAATTCATTATTTTTTTGAATTTCTTACAATACTTTTTCAGACATAAAGTATACCTATCTTTGCTTATATGCTGTTTATAAGCTGAAATAGGTATTTTGCATTACTAGGATGGCAGGCATTGGTACATGGAATTTCATCAACTACAACCTCTATGACAAATATTCTCATTGATCTTCTGTCTCTCACTGATTTACCTTTCTTTTCTACATCTCTTCCCTATAAGCAACTATATTTTATTTTATTTTAATATGTGATTTATTTTCAAATGGGGTGAAATATATATCACATGCACACAAGCAGAGATGCATATAAACTCATGTTAGCTGGTGAAAATGTAAAGGTAATACTTCCAATGTGTCGCTAAGTGCAGTTAGAGAAATAAATAATTTGCAAAGCAAAATTATTTTTGAAGTTGTTATTGTTGATTTTAAGTTTTGCCCTTTTTTTAGCATTTTAAATTCAATTTTAAAATATAAAGCACAGTAAAAATAGAAATTGTATAACTAGTTTTTTTTATAAAAAATGTATATTAAAGAAAACATTTATGTAAATTTGTTTTAACCCCTCCCTCCCTCCCTCCCTCCCTCCCTCCCTCCCTCCTCTTCTCCTTACTTTTTCCTTGTGAGACTTGGTAGCTGGTAAGAATTAAGATTGGTGTATGAATTTGTAAAAGCCAACATCCTGGATCAATTATATCCTTTGTTGTTTTTTTTGTTGGAGTTCTGCTTAGGCCTTATGAACATGATTTGGTTTTATAATTTGGGGTTATGGTCGTATTCTGATTTCTGAGTTTCTGTGTTTTTATTGTACATGGGTGTCACCCCTATGTGCCTCTACCCATTTTTTAAAATAAAAATTTTAGGGGGCTCAAGAGTTTAAATATGGAGAAATCAGGGAAAGCATGAAATATTTTATAACACAAATTTCTCTCTTTGCAGGCTGTATTTATGGCACATAGATTATTGAGAGATGTTGAAGCTGATGGGTGGGAGCGCTCTGACTTTCCAATCATATGCGAATCTTGCCTTGGTGACAACCCATACCTTCGAATGGTAATCTTACAGACTTTATTTTTTTGTTGAATTATTGCTAAGACTAGATAGAATTAAGACTTTTGATCGAATATTTGTAGCTTTTAATTTCGGGGGTTTGAGGTTGTTTATGAAACTATATATGCATATATTTTACTGGATACTCCCTCCGTCCCATAGTTATAGGCTGATTTCTTTTGACACATAGTTTAAGAAAATCAGTTGAAGTGGCAATTTTTAACATAATTTTTCACATATACCCCTTAATATGGAATTAATGAATAAGTTAATTACTTATACTCTCAACTTCATTGATTGACGTGTACTATACATTAAAGTCCATAACCATATAACTTTAACCAAAGAGAATACAACAATATTAAATGTGGTGATAAAAATAATGACATTGAATGTTGTTTTTTCAAAAAAAGAGTAATGGTTGAATATTTATTATAAGGGCATAAAAGTAAAACAATGAACCAACTAAATTTTATAAATAGTAAGTAGCCTATATATTGGGACATCTCAAAATGGAAAATCAGCCTATAACTATGGGGCGGAGGGAGTATTTATTTAACCAAGGAGTATATTTTGGAATTCTAGCAACATCTATCTGAAATGAACAACGTGGAGAAGCAGAAAGGTGGTCATTCAGAGAGGATCATTAATATTAAATTTCTTGTCAACTGGTTGCAAAATTATTCAATTTATATAACTCTACAAAGAATCTTAATTAGCAAAAGAAAACACCCATTAAAATCTTTTAGTGATTGAAAACTTTAACAAGCAATTGGTCGGTTTGTAAACAAAACATCAGTAGCTTTTCCATTTTTCCACAACATTAATCCTTTTATACTTTCATCTTTCTATAATACCTCAAATGTGAAATTTCACAGATGTATACCAACAATGACTTATATACGAAAGCCTCTTCCATTTTCATTGATAATAAGTTTGTGTATATAGGTTATCAAATATTTAGTTTAATTCACAGTTGAAAGATACCATGCCAGACTCTCGTGGACCATTCACTTGTTATGTTTACAGCTGTTAGTTGTATTACGTGAATTCTTGTTTTTACTTTTTAATTATATTAATCATTACTATGTTCACTTCATCCAGACAGAAGCAGATTATGCTAAGGAATGCAGAAAAATTCTTCTTGTTCTTTTGGTTTTTAATATTACTAAACATAACTTTGTTCACTTCATGCAGACAATAGCAGATTATGACAAGGAATGCAAAATTTGCACCCGCCCTTTCACTGTTTTCAGATGGAGGCCAGGTCGTGACGCAAGATATAAAAAAACTGAGATTTGCCAGACTTGCAGCAAGCTGAAAAATGTATGTCAAGTTTGCCTTTTGGACCTCGAATATGGTTTGCCTGTTCAGGTTCGGGATACTGCACTCAGTATCAATTCCAATGATTCCATTCCGAAAAGTGACGTGAATAGGGAATACTTTGCAGAGGAGCATGATCGCAGGGTACGTTAAATCTAAAACCAAATGAACATTACATGTAGTTAGATCGTCATCAATAAAGCACCATTATGTATATTGCTATTCCCATCAATTGGTATGTTAATCATGATGTTTCAAACCATATTGTTTAAGTAGACCAACTTCTCTTTTTTGTTGTTGTTGTTGATAAGTTGTTAAAGTAGAACGACTGTAATTGCTTTGGTAAAATAATGTGTTTTACTGACGTACATAGCCATATATTATCAATTACTATCACATCCTTGATGTATATATGTAGGTATGTAGTTATACATATATATTATATCAATGTACAGGACATAGGTGGATTATTGTATTTTGAGATTTTTTACTTTATTTTTTGGATTAGAAAAGAAGATTTTATGGAGCAGAGAGAAAATATAGTTTGAACGATAAGAAGTTTGTTGAAAATAGTACTCTGCAACAAAAGCACAAGGCTCTTCTAGAGCTTCATCAGTCTCTATAGGCACTATTCTTAAGAATTATTCTTGGAGCCATTCTTTGGAAGCATAAGTGCAACAATGTTGTTCCTTTAAAACTCTATTGCACAAAACAAAATAAAAATAACAACTCTTGATTTGTCCATTAAACACTTAATTCTGTTGACAATTAGCACTTTTATTGAGTTACTGGTTGTATATTTTTGTTTGTTTTATTTTTCGTGGTGGGGTTTGGGGTGTTTTGTACAGAAGTTTCAACTTTATTTTCCTCCTGAAAGTGAACTCTTATCTTATTATACTCTGCTAACACACTCTGTGGAGGCTGCTGGAATACATTAATCTTTATTAGGTTGATTGAACCTCTCTCTTTATATATATGTATGTGTGTGTGTATAAACTTATGTGTTTGTTGCATATAGATGTTATATTTGACTTTTTAAACTTTTTAAATCTATTTGCATTGGTTAATTCATTAATTGTACCTTGCACGTTTTTTCCTTCATTTTTTTGTTTACTTCTACAGCATTCCTAATGTAATCATTCTATATCAGGCAAGAGCAGGTCTGGATTATGAATCTTCATATGGAAAGGTGCGGCCAAATGATACTGTTTTGAAGCTTCAACGAACAACGCCATATTACAAGAGAAACCGAGCACATGTTTGTAGTTTCTTCATCAGGGGTGAATGCACAAGAGGTGCTGAGTGCCCTTACAGGCATGAGATGCCCATTACTGGGGAGTTGTCACAGCAAAATATTAAAGATCGTTACTATGGGTAAGTTACATAATTGTTCCCCCCCTCCCCCCCCCCCAAAAAAAAAAAAACAAAAGGGGAAAATAGCCACAAAAAACAAAACCCACCCAAACGCACACAACACAGACTAATGTGTGTGATGTGTCTATTATACCGAGTGTAGAATGTTATTGTCCTCAAGCGTAAGGAATGTGAGATCAAAGCCTTAATTGCATTTACATTGATACATACTTGTTCCCATTTTGTTCTTACTTTAGTGCCAAGCATTTTATGCCCATGGACACTAGAATGACATTCAGGCACATCCACATGAATAACCTATTGCTTTATATTACTTTCCCACTAACAGACCTGGTAAGTGCTAACAATATCATAGCTTAGCTGATTGTTGAGGATGCATGCTAAAATCAACGTTTTCTTCATATAGGTCTCTTGAACCAGATTTTCAGCTTTTTTATCCAAGTTTGTTCTAACATTCATACTCATTCTGTTCTCATGTTTTTGTGATATATGCAATTTTTAGTTCTATATCAGTTAACTTTTTTCTATAAAAAATTTCAGTGTCAATGATCCGGTGGCGATGAAACTACTCAACAAGGCAGGTGAAATGCCCTCTCTGGAACCTCCTGAGGATGAGAGTATTAGAACCCTGTACGTGGGTGGCCTTGATGCAAGAATCAATGAGCAGGACCTAAGGGATAACTTCTACGTTCATGGTGAAATCGAGTCCATAAAAATGGTGCTCCAACGAGCTTGTGCTTTCGTAACCTACACAACCAGAGAAGGTGCGGAGAAAGCAGCTGAAGAACTCTCAAACAAGCTGGTTATAAAGGGTCTGAGGCTGAAGCTGATGTGGGGCAGACCTCAAGCACCGAAACCCGAATCCGAAGTCTCAGACGAAGCAAGGCAGCATGCAGTGGCTCATAGTGGATTGCTGCCCAGGGCAGTTATATCACAGCAGCAGAACCAAATTGTTCAACCGCCTGGCAACCAAGACCAAGCCCCACAACCAATGCATTATTTCAATATTCCACCGCCACCACCTCTGCAGGAGAGGGCTTACTATCCCTCGATGGATCCTCAAAGAATGGGAGCAGTTATTCCATCTCAAGAAGGGGCGTCTAGTGGGTCAAGTGAGAATAGGAGTGCTTCAGAGAAGCAGCAACAAGGGTATCATTATCCTTACCCAGGTATGCCACCTCCTCAAGGTCAGTTTTATCAGCCATTTTATCCACCGTATGGGTTGCCGCCTCTGCCCCCACAATATCAACAATATCCTCCGCCCCCTTATCAGCCCAACGCTCCCCCACCAGCTCCCAGCGGTCACCAAGCAGCGCCAGGGTCATCACAGCAGTGATAGCTTGTCTGGCCTACTTATGTTTGTACTGAAAAAAGATTGTTTACCTGAGATTATTGGCCTGTGATATACTGAGCAGTCAATTCCTTGATTACATGAATGACAGCAGTTATGAAAATATTTGAGTTAATTTGATGTACCTGTGCATGCTCTTACATGAGATGAAGATGATGATGCTGCTTTCCCCATTTATTTTTCGGTTTAAATATTCTTATAAGGTGTGGAGGAGTCACGTGGTGGGGCGGGTAGCGGAGTCGAACTTTATTTTTTAGTCTGAATTTTAGGCGACGTGCTGCCACCAAAGATTCGACCAAAGATTGAACTCTCCACCTCATGGATATCATGAAGCGAGTCATACTACCGGGCCAAATATCATATAATAAAAAAATTATACTTGGAATAGAATGTATAAATCAATGCTTTCATAAATTCGATCGGATTTATAATTATAATTTGCATCTGTGATTTCTCTGATACCATATATAAAGAAAATTAAGTTCACAAAAAGAAGAATACAATCGAAAGACACCAACTACTTAGAATTTTGAAGCGGAACGCAACGGGTGGCAATGGCAATAGTTGGTCAGATTTGATTTACAAAATTTATTTCGTTTAGTTATCGAGTCAACCACGATCTCGAATCGATTCCGATCATAGTATCAATAGAAAATTATAATTTTAGGAGGTTCGAATAATTTATTAAATTTTAAAATTTATTCATATTTAAATCATATTTAAATCATTTATATTTCAAGTCGAGCTCAAATCAAACTTTTAATCGAGTTAATACGAATCTAGCCTCAATTGTTTACTAATTTTACAGCTTTATTCAAAAGTAGGAGATGATCCTTTTTAAGTCCTAAAGAATTTAACAATTAAGATTCGATTAATGAATATTAACATTATGGCATATTTTCACAAATATTAAATAAAGTGGCCCATTCTTAGAAAGTATATAATTGAATTGTTTTTTGGTGAAATTATTTTTTTTGGATATATTTTATTACCGCTCCTTTTGTTTCAAAAAATAGTTTTATTCTGACTTCTTCTGTTTTTGTATAAAAAAAAATTCAATTATATAATATTTTTAAAATCAAAACTGATGTACATTCATTTGATCATAGTGAATGTAACTATAAATATTATAAAAAAAAAAATCAAAAAACTTAAATTACATAAATTTTAAGCCAACATGACAATTTCAAAAGTACACTGTTTCACAGCCAGTAATGAACGCCAAACAGATTTGCATTTATGACTGTCCGATCAAACCCATTCTACAGTACACATTCCATCCCTCACTCTCAAAAGCTAGGGGGGTTTTAGCTAGGTTTTTTTTTTTTTTAAATGGAATTAGTCATAATGATTAAGAATAAGTTAATCCTATATATCATTACTTACAAAGAGAAAAATGTTGTCCGGTACCTCAGAAATGGGAATTGGTTTGAGATCATACATTTTACAAATCAAACTCTCACCAGGTAGAACATCTCCTCTCAACTCCTACTACTTTAATCTTCCTTTTTTCTTAATCCATCGTTTCCCACTTCATACATCCACAATCTTAACAAACCCTAACCCCAATCCCAATCTCAGTCTCAGTCTCAGTCTCAATCCCTTACCTCGTACAAAAATACAGCAATTACTCCTACAGAAATGCAAATCTGGGTTTGATAAGCCAGGAGATGTTTTTCTTCTGTTCGATTCAATGCTCCAAATGCGACCCCTCCCTTCTGTCATCAATTTCAATCAATTATTTGCTGCTATGGTCAAAATGAAACTTCACTCAACTGTTGTCTCTCTGTTTAAAGATATGTGCGCTTTAAGCATTCCAGTTGATATATATACTAGTAACACGGTGATAAACTGTTGTTGTCACTTGAATCGTGTCGATTATGGGTTTTCTATGTTGGGTGGGATCTTCAAGCGCGGTTTTGTTCCGGATGTTGTTACTTACAATACTCTGATCAAGGGGTTACTTATAGAAAACAAGTTTCTGGAGGCTGAGGAATTGTTCATGAAGTTGATAAGAGAAAAAGAGATTGAACCTTCTGTAGTTATGTACGGGACCATTATCAATGGGCATTGCAAAACAGGCAACACTTCCATGGCCATTAGGTTGCTCAGGATAATGAAAAAAGGTGGTTGTGAACCTAATACTGTTGTTTATAGCATTGTCATTGATGGTTTATGCAAGGATAAACTAGTAGATGATGCTTTGAATCTTTTCTCTGAAATGATTAAGAAAGGCATACCACCAGGTGTTATAACTTACAGTTCATTACTTAAGGGTCTATGCAACTTGGGTCGATGGGGAGAGACTAAGCAAATATTAAGTGGGATGGACACTATGAAAGTTTCTCCAGATGCGATTACTGTCTGTATATTGGTTGATTCGTATTGCAAGGAAGGGAAGCTAAAAGATGCAGAAAATGTGCTCGAAAAAATGATTCAAAGAGGAGTGAATCCTGATGTCGTCACCTACAGTGCACTCATGGAAGGGTATTGTTTGCGAGGAGAAATGGATGGAGCTTTGGCGGTGTTGAATACCATGATGAATAAGGGGATAATGCCGGATTGCTTTAGCTATTCCATTTTGATGAATGGATATTGCAAGAACCTGGAAATAGACAAAGCTATAGACCTCTTCCGGAAAATGCACCGTGAAGGTTTGAAACCCACAATTGTAACTTACAACACTATTTTGAAAGGGCTATTTAAGAAAGGCAGATGTGTTGCAGCACGAAAATTTTTTTATGAGATGCAAGCTCAAGGCTATAGACCAGATATTTTGACATGCAGTATCTTGTTAGAAGGCCTTTGCAAGAACCAGTATATTGATGAAGCGCTGTCCTTGTTTCATGAAATGGGATGTAATGGTTTAATACCTGATATCTGTATTTACAGTATCCTGATTGATGGACTGTGCAAAGTTGGAAAACTAGATATGGCAAGAAATCTTTTTGATAGCCTTCCTTCAAAAGGGTTGCAGCCAAATGTTAGGACTTACACAATAATGATCCGAGCGCTTTGTCAAGAAGGATTGTTGGAGAAAGCAAACGAGTTACTTGTGGAAATGGAAGGTAATGATTGTTTGCCAGATGGTGTCACTTACAACACTATTATCCGCGGATGTTTTCAAAATAAGAAGTATGATGAAGTAAGTGCATTCATAGAAACAATGGTTGGCAGGGGCTTCTCCGCAGATGCATCTACCACCTCCATGTTACTGGATCTACTCTCAACAGAAGAACAGGATCCGACTCTCCTTGCTATGCGTCAGAAGTTCTTGCCATCAGTTAGATGATTTATGTCATTCAGTCTTGTGAGAACAATGTAAGCTTCAGGGTCCAGACCATAATATACCCAATATCAAATGTTTCCACACTCTTCACTAAGTAAGATATTCTAGATTTTCTTTTGTTGGTAATTCTCTGTAAATATTTTGAAAGGTATATAATATGTTGTCTTTTTTTAAGTTAATTGCTTTCATATCTCTACCTAGGAATGAACTGGGTCTAGGCCAGGCTGGGCTGAGGGAGGGAATGAATGCCCATTCCTTTCACAGGTCCTAGTAATAGGGCTGCCATGATATTTATGCCACTTGCATAAAACCGAAGATTTAAGAATAAAACTGATTTGATTTGAAAGAAGAAAAATTCAAATCATCATATAATCATGGATAATATCTAGATAGTCTCAAGCGTTTGTCTTAAGTGATGTGACATTGCATAAGGCAAATGGTGGTACTTTACGACTTGGCCAAACGTAAGAATTGTAATTAACTAATGTAATGGTGACACTATCATTTGAGAGTTGAGACACTATTTGAGACCCTAGCTTAACCCTAAATCATACTTACTTCAAAACATAGAGCTTCCTTTATCTATGGGCATGTTGTATTTAATATTAGACTCTTAATAGTCCCATTGGGCTTGAAGTGGTTTGCTGTGAGGGGTGTAATCAGGTTGAGCTTCATATGATATATAATTTTTATTTTATTTTATTTTTATAATTGGAAGAAGTAAGTAAATATTGAGCCTTCTTTTCTTTTGGTTTAAACAATATCGTTTCACTTTTGTGAAACTTTTAATCAGTCATTTACCGGAAAGAAAGCTTGGATTCACCCTTTCCAGTTGCTCGTTGTTGTTTTTTGTGGATGCATTTAAGTTTTCTGGGAGATCATTTAAGTCTTTTTATGTTGTGTGTACATGATGTGTGTCCCATTATGACCCTTATTACACTACAATTATCAGAACAAAAACAAAACAAATGCATATATTTAGAGGCAACTGTAGTAATATGATTATTTCTTTAAAGTTTTGACTTATAAATGTTGCCCAACCAGGAGAATAATTTAGACAAACAATAAAAAAATGATACATTTACTACCCCATATTTGCCTAGGAGTAATTCATCTTAAAAGGCCGAATTACCAGCGTAGCATATATAATAAGAGTGTTATCAACATAGTTTGTCATATTGAAATTTCTGTTTCTAAATTTCACCTAATATAACTGCTAAGAAAGAAGAATACATATGTGGTTCTTCCCTTGAATATTGTCTCTATTTGTTTATCTTAAATATAATCACCGAACAGACACATCTCTGCTCTCTCTCTCAAGCACTTGAATTCATGCCTTTTATCGATAATGTTCCAATTGGATAAAGTCTCAACCCTAATCAGGACATATTCCTCGTAAAGAAGTTCTTAGCAACTACTCTGTAAAATTGATCTACTCTCATCACTAAAACTTTTGAGGACTATGCAATTACATGTCAATATTCATATCTAAATTGTTTTCATTCTCTTCTTTGCAAGTAAACTTTATAGCTTGTAGTTAAACACTATTTACTCGTGGATGTTTTTAGAATGAATTGTTTTACCAAACAAGTATTTGATAATAACGATTTGATCTGAAAGACTCAGAGATCACATCATCTGTCGACATAACAGTAGTTGCGCATTTGAACGAACCAGACTGTACTTGTTGCAATCAAACATTGCACCATTTGTGCATCTGATGTTGTCAAAATTTTATGACCAATATTGCAATTTGATGGGCCTTATTTTAACACGAATGGAAAAAGAGAGGTTGTAATTTATTAATGAAATTTAAACTTAAAACATTATATTATTATTGTATCCGGGGTTGCATGTAAATTATGTGGGTAAAATAAAATTTATTTTATCATAAAACTTGGAGGTCTAAATAAAACGATAAAAAATTCTAAAAAAATTTAACAACACAATGGTCCTCCTGGTTTATATTTAATATTTTTGGTATTTAATATTATAAAACAAATAAGTGATTTTTAATCTTTAAATACTAAAAAAATTCACTTTTTTTCTCATTTTCAAAAATTCAAAACACATGTTTAAATGTACTAGCTTTAAAAACTTCAGATTAAGAAAAATTAGGGATATAATTTTTTTTCAAGGGCTATTTTGAAAAAACCTAAAAGGGAACGAGAGAGTGCAAATTTTCTATCAAAATTTTCGATTCAAGAAGAGAATCAACTTATTAAAAAACTCCTTAGTTCCAAATTTTAAAGGCACGGTTTCTTGCATCATCACACTTTTATTCAATTTTATCTAATATGCCATATTTTTATAGTTTTGGATAGTATAAGTGAAATCAACACCGATCAATTAATTAATGATATAATATTGAGTAGTATAATTCTTCCAAAATAAAATAATCCGACACTTTTCACCATATTAATGAACATAACAATTAAATGGATAATATTCTTTTAAACTTTTAGTAGTAAATTTTTTGTAATGATTCCAATTTTTGGTAGAATTGATCTTAATATCACCGCCTATCTATTAACATATTTTGATCGTTAGTAACAAAATTACTAAAATTAAATAATTGATATATTAGGTCGAATTGGAGGGAAAGTGCAACGGAGGGAGCCAAATCCAAATTTTAAGATATCATTATTGGCTTTTGAAAGTCAACTTTTGACATTTTCAAACTTAAAAGTGCTAAACTTATTTAAAAAAATTATAACAATAAAATTTGTAGTTACAAATACTATGTAGATGATTTATAACATTCTTCATTACATTGATCCATTGATATTGCCAGAGTAAAAATTATATTGACATAACAAATACAAATTTAGCAATACTTTTATAATTGTTGTAATGATACTTAAAACTTTAAATGATAACAACATTTTTACTCTGGCAATATGAATCGACTTATATTGACTAAAATTAAATATATTAATGTTAATTTTGATTTTTTTGAGGAGAATATTAATTTTGAGTTTGAAAATATTTGAAATTGAATAATGAATGATATTACAACCTCTCATTTCCTAAAAGTTGAGATGCGCAGTGGTAAGATTACCAAATTACCCTTGATATAACTTATTCATCCAAACTAGCAAAACACAGGACGCATATATGCGTCTGTCAGCACTACACAGGAAACGAAATTATTTTTTTAGAGAGGAGAGAACTTTACAAAGGGTATTCAGAAAATGGGGAGTGGATTATATTATGGAGCTTTAAGCATTCCAGTTAGTATATATACTATTAACACGTTGATAAACTGACACTGTTGTTGTCACTTGAATCGTGTGGATTATGGTTTTCTATGTTGTTCGGAGTGTCGTTACCTTTCAGAAAACAAATTTCTAGAGGCAGTGGAATTGTTCAAGAAGTTAAGGGAAAAAGAGATAGTGTATAATGACATTAGTATCCTTAACATCCCCTCAAGTTGTGAGTTTGAAATAAATTACAAGCTCCCAACTTGGATTGTAGAAGCTGAAGTTGCTGTCTAGACAGAGCTTTTGTAAACAGATCAGCTGGTTGTTCTGCAGGCAAAAGATGGTGTGTTGTAATAACTCCCTTTTGAAGCTTCTCTCGAACAAGGTGACAATCAATCTCGATGTGATTAGTAAGTTCATGAAAAAACAGGATTAGATGCTATGTATATAGCAGATTTGTTGTCACAAAAGACAAGAACTGGAGTACATGAAAAACAGGATTAGATGCTATTAGCACTTGTTGTCACAAAAGAGAGGAACTGGAGTAACAGGTAACAGAGGTGGTGCCAAATTCTTTTAATAAAGCAACCAATCAAGTAACCTCACAACACACATTAGCCATAGCCCTGTATTCTGCTTCAGCTGGGGACCTAGAGACTGTGTTGTATATTACTCTTCCAAGAAATGAGAGAAGAGCCTTGTTTTACACATTAGCCATCAAGGGATAGCCTAGTAGTAGGACGGACAACCACCCCAATCAACATCACAATAAGCACGTTAAGGGAATCAGTTGCTGACAACAGTAAACCTTGTCCCCGGGAGAGGCTTTCAAGTGTCTAATCGATTTTAATGCTGCATCCATATGACAAACATTAGGAGCAGGCAAGAATTGACTGAGAACATTAACGGAATATGCAATATCAGGTCTGGTTATGGTCAAGTAAATGAGACGACCAATCAGTCTCCGATAGACATTAACATTCTTCAACAGATCCCCACTGTTGGATAGTAATATGTGATTTTGCTCCATAGGAACTTTGGAGGGTTTTGCATCGGTGAGACCCACTTCCTTCAAAATATCAAGAGTATATTTTCGTTGATGAAGGTAAATACCTTTTGGAGACCTAGCAACCAAAGACCTTAAGATGATCATAAGAAGGTGCAGAACCAAGAAGCATTTCATATGGAGTTTTATTGTTTAGAACTTTAGTAGGCAATCGATTGATCAAATATGTAGCAGTTAAGAGACAAATCTCTCTATAAATGAATAGGTAAGTGAGCATTAAATCGAAGAGCACTAGCAATGCCCAAAAGATGACGATGCTTCCTTTCCACAACATCATTTTGTTGTGAAGAGTAAACACAAAAAGTTTGATGAATAATACCAAGATGAAGAAAAATAGGAGCAAGTTCATTAAATTCAGTGTCATTATCTGATCTAATAGCCTTGACATTGTGATTAAACTGAGTATGAACATGACTAATAAAATTCTTGAGAATAGAAGCCACTTGATGTTTACTATGAAAAAGATAGGTCCAAGTACATCTTGTGAAATCAACCACAATCGTAAGAAAATAAGAACAAATGGTACGAGTTTTATGCTTATAGGGACCCCATACATCACAATGTAATAGATCAAACATAGACAAACTCACAGAATGACTAGTAGGAAAGGGAAGTCTTGTTTGTTTGGACAAATGACAACCATCACAGTGAGAATGAGAAGAAGAAGTACAATTCAAATGCAATGACTGTAAAATAGCTAGAGGGACATGCCCCAATCTTGCATACCACAAATCTATATTACTGCAAACTGAAGAAACAACAGTAGTTGTAGGAGAGGCAACAGAGGCTGTATTTAAAGATACCAGGCTCATAGAGTGTGGTGAAAGAGGCAAGGAAGTCAAGTTTGATTTGTACAAGATGAACAAACCATTCTCTTGTCTACCAATCCCTTTCTCCCTCTTCAAAGCCAGGTCCTGCAAAATACATTGATTGGACAAGAATGACATATTGCAATGGTTATCCTTAGTAAATTTAGAAAATGAAATGAGATTGTAATGAAAATTTGGAACACACAAAACATTATGTAAGACAATCTCAGATGAAAGATGCACTGTACCAGTATGGGAAATAATGGACGTTTGGCCATTAGGTAAATTAATATTAGCAAACAAGACAATAGGATGCTCAAATAACTGAAGATATGGAGTAATGTGGTCAGTAGCACCAGAGTCAATGATCCATTTAGATGTATTAGTATGAACATTTAGACATACAGAAGAGACAGTTGATGTGGATGTACCTGCAAGATGATCTTCAGTTGAAAAAAGAGTAGGAGATTTCAGACCAAGTTGAATCATCTGCTTTATTTGTTGACACTGAGATGGTGTAAAAGATGGAGTGCTGCCTGACCTTTCAGAACCTTTCTCAGACTTGAAAAGAGTTCATGCACAGTTAGAAATAGATCCTTTGTTCAGCTCTGAATGAGAGAAATCAATAGGTTGAGAAGAGGCAATTCCATTAGCACTTGTAGTAGCATAGGCTGCAGTTCTATGAGAACCAGACATAGGAGACACAGTAGATTGTGCTAGTTTTGGACTTTGGATGCCAAGGTGGATAACCATGAAGTAGAAAACACTTATCCTTTGTATGCCCTGTGTCATGACAATGGTCACATTTGAGACCAGATTTTTGATATTTCTTCAAATTTCTATTCCCTTTAGCAAAACCAAATTGATGTCCAGAATTAATTTGGTGGGAAGACCCAAACTGATGAGCTCCAAAACCAAATTGAGAGTGAAACTGTTGGCTAGTAGAGCAGCATTCTCAAGTATTACAACTGTATGAAGAGAACACTCCCTCTGTTTTTCCTCTTGCAGAAGTAAGGCGTACACTTGACTTAAAGAGGGTAATGACTTCATCATAAGAATATGTCCTCTTAGAATAGAAGAATTTTCTTGGTGTTTAAGTACCCACTCCTTTACATTCCCACCTCCCAAATCCCTCGGATATTACTAATATTTCTTGATCCTTCTAGGCATTATCTTCAGGTAGCTTGGTTTCTTTCTTTTTCGTATTTGTTGATTACCAGTATATAAAAATTATTGTATCCATAGTTTTGTTTCCATTTTTCTTTTCTTTTTGCAGAGTGCCTTGTACAAGTCATAGTCTTTAACATTTTAATATTTTGGTTGTTTTTATCACCCTTTAATTGATCTTCAATCCATTACAATTTACGTAGATAAAGAAAGTGTTACTTGCAGTAAGCAATGCCCCTTTTATCACACTTAGTAGGCATTTTCAATTATTGATAGTTGCTGACATTTGAAATTAACAGATGAATTTGTTACAGTATTTGGTGATTTAGAATCTATATTGACATATCTTGAACATGGATGTAAAGAGAATTGATATATATATATATATATATATATATATATATATATATATCTTTAATCAGTTTTCCACAAATTTTTTCTTGTAAATTTGGAGTATTGATTCTCAAAATTGGGATATAGTGATTGGTAAAAGTGGCATTTACACCTTTCTTGTTGATTTATGTCAATCTGATGCAATTGATTTATTATCCCGAAATTTGAAGACTATATTCACACGGCAAACAGACCATAGGTCATGATATGCTTTATATATGGTTGTACCTAAAATTTTCATCATTTCTTTACTCTAGGGTTGATAAGTTGGCACAGCGCAGCATGGGGTTATGTTTCCCCCACTTTCATGTGTTTGTGTGCTATCTTTTTCTATCTTCTCATTTATTTGATTGTTAGCGGTGATGGGAGGTTAATGCTTCACAGCACTAAGAAGCAGTTAACATGAAATTCCAAATTGAGTTTGTTTAGGTGTTATACAAAGGTTCTGTATTTAGTATAGATTTGGTAGTCAATATACTTGTTACTAACCAATTACATAGATATAAGCACTGAAGGTTTTGGAATTTGATGTTTTGCAGGATACAAATAAAGTGACAATGTTCCGAAATTTTTAAGAGACGGAGGAAATATTAGATTAAGTTGATCACTAAGATTCATGGGAAAGGATGGAGATTAGCAGTCAAAAGAGGTGAGAAAATTACAATTTGGCAATCCAGAAATCTTTTGGGAAAGTTTGGTAGACTTGTAGAGGGTTTCAGGTTCAAAATGTTATTAGGATAAGAGAAAAAGATGTTTATTATGTCTATAAAAGAACTATACTTCCTAGTTTAGATTCTTTAGTGGTGAATAGAGGTACTGGTGGTAGCTAATGTTGTTTATTACTTTATTGAATGAGATGTGCTTCCCACTAGTACTGTAGAAAATCTTCTATGCAAGGAGCTTGACCAAGATTATACCAGGGAGGATTTGCTCCTGTGGATAAGAGGAGGGATCAATGTGTTCCCCCTTAATTTTTGCAGAAGTCCTGCTTTCCTGTTTTGCTGTCCTAATTTCTTAAATAATGTTAAACTTGTTTAACAGCATAACTTTTACAATCAATGTGTTAAGTCTCTTTGATATTAGCTTCTCTTCTTTCTTTTTTTTCTCCATGTTTTTTTCTTTTGTTTGTTTTTATGGCAAGTTACTTATCACTTTATTTTATACAGCCAAAGACTTGTCTAAACTTAGAAGATAACATAGATATAACTACATAGTATTTGAACATTGATATAGTAGTTACTTCTGGAGCTTCTCAATGTTGGTTTTATCAAGAATATATTTTGTTGCTATAGTACTTGAGGGAGGGGGATCAGTTTATTTCTTCTTCTTTTTTTGTAATTTCCGGCCATTTAAATTGTGACACGTGACCATTTTTCGGCGAACAAATTGACCAAAAGGATCAGTTATGCTTATTTAAGGGTACTTGGGGTAGCGGGACGTGAGCGTTTAAATATCGGGAGTACGAATGATGAAAGGAGGGTGTATATTGTTAGGTTTGTAATATTCATAACGCAATCAAATTGCATAAAAAGTGCGGAAGCGTGTAAAAATCAGAGTTTAAAAATTTACAAACCATATACCCGGATCATCCTTTATGCATAATTATTAATTAAACGAAAAGATAAATAATAAAATCATACCCTTGAAGATCGAGCTTCCTCAGGTACAAGTTCACCTCCAATCCTTTTCGCGTTCAACTTGAATCCACCGGGTTTGGTTCCTTCCTTTGATCAACGTTAACCACCCATGTGTTTGGCCTCTGAGAGTGATCCACCAAGAAGAAGAAAATTCAAAAAGATGGGTGTTATGGCTCAAACCCTAGTTTTTCTATCTCTATGTAGAAAAGGGTACTTCTCCAACAAATTGGAATTATTACGTTGTAAAAAGTCAACAACCCATACCACCCATAATAAGACTCCTCTTATTTATAGATATGGGCAACCCACCTTAACAATTAAGGAATTGGGTTTTAATTAATTAATTAAATTTTTTAATTAATTAAGCTCCCTAATCTTATTAGGGATAATTAATTAAACTCCTTTAATTAATTTTCCTTCCTAATCCAATTAGGAATAAATGAGAGTACTTATATTAAATTAATTCCTAAACTCTTTTAGAAATTAAAATAATAATAATTGTAATAATATTAATAAGACTCCTCTTATTAATTTATATTTAATATTTCTAAAATATTAAATAATAATATTAAGCTATTTAATTTATTCTATCACCATAGATTAAATTAAATATACTTAACATATTATTACGATTATGCCATTAACTTCTTAAATAATTATTCTTCCTTTTATGGTGTGACCCTTTTAGGTTCTCCATATTAAACCTTACGAATAAATCAATTAGAACAATTCTAATCTTATTTAAATAAATAAATTAAACAATTAATTTATTTAAATAATATTTATTCTACAATAAGGATAAGCCTCCCAAATGATCAACGACTTTCCGTATAATATAGATTTCAACATTAATCATTAAAGAACCTTTGAGTAAATAGTTACTGCATAATTCAATCCTTCCACCATACAATGTCCCAATTAAATATAAGACATGGAATTACTTTGTCAAGTCTTATTTTATTTAATTATATGTATTTCGATTCTTAAATGTGCACAACTCCAAATAATGCAAATTAGAAACTCCTTTCTAATTTCATTCTCGCCTTAACCAAGGACTACTTGGGTTGTCATTTATCGAATCACATAGGACATTTCTCTTCTTTTATTAGAAGTGGTAGATTCTTTATCGATCATACATTATCTCCATGTACAACTTATTATACCCAAGCATACCTTTGATATACCCCTAAGGGTCTTAAGGAATAAGTCAAAGTATAACTCATCATACACAAGATACTATGATGATCTCAAGTCCAAGGATTACTTGTCTACTATCACTACAGAATTCCTATCGACAGCAAATAAAACTCCATTAGGTATTCCTTCCTTAGCGAGCCACGCTCAAAGAACTTATTCTCTAATAAGCACCTACATACTTGCTTTAGTGTCTCCACACAAATGATCGTGAGATCAATCATCCTCATCCAATGAAAAGCAAGAACGATGTACCAATCTATCCGGATTCACTAATCCCCAATTTAGTAATCCAACGATTGGGAACTATTTTAGTTTTTAAGCTTTCTAAGAATTTAGATCTCATTAGAATGATCATCATCATTATTCTAAAAGCATTGCTTAAAACTACGGGTTTATCACATATTATAAAACAAAGATCATGTAGATAATTAAAAGCCTTTAATAAATTAATACTTTTTATTAATAAATGAATAAGATTGTTACAAAGTATATGCTTTATCATCAAACATGATTGGCTTGTGTGCATACTACTTTCAATCTCCCACTTGCACTAAAGCCAATCGTCATGGTATCTTATACTCTTCTTCTCTGCAAGTGACGATTATCCTGCCGTTGGATAAGCTTTAGTTAATGGATATGTAATGTTGTTAATGAGAGTCCACAATCTCTATAGTGATTTCCCATCTTTCAATGATTCTAATAATCAAATGAAAGTGCCACAACACATGTTTAGATCCAAGATGAGACTTAGAAACTATTCTTAGTTCTCAGAATGAACTTTTAATCCAAACAATCAACTTGCGCCTTCATTTATAGCTATATACTTTGTCTTTATCACTAAACCAAAGAACTCTTTCATTGCTTGGAACCTTTCCAATTCAATCGCACTACTTGCTCAAGATAACGCTTTACCTTAAAGTGGATTTTCATTATCTTGTCTCGTCTCGAAAAACTTGAGTCTGTTAAGCCCTCTAGTTTTAATTTAGACCCACCATGTATGCTCACATCTTTAGTGCCGGTTAAGAACTTTAAGATGTTTTTCACTGTCTTACAGTGATCTTCTCCCAGAATATGACTGATCAACATCAGGTCTCGTACATTTCATTGCATACATGATTATCACTCATGCAATCTCTCTTCTTTGGAGTCTATGGGGACTATTAAGAGAGATACACTCCATAACTCATCAACATGAGACATCTCTTGGAGTTTGCCATGCTAAACGACTTTAGCATCAAATGAATATACGTTCCTTGGGTTAAGTTGAGCATCCTCTTAAATCTATCTATATAGATTTATATCCCCAATTAAGATACTCTTCCAAATCATTCATGGAGGAATGTTTAGACAACTTTATCTTTACTGATTGTAGCATTGGTATGTCATTCCTTATCTATAGTATATCAACATATAATATTAGGAATGTCACGACGCCCCATCCCTACGTCCCTTTTGTACACACACTTTAGAACTCTTACCTCATCGTATGTAATCGGATCATCATCTTCTATGATGAGTACCTCATCATCATCATCTATGATGAATCCATACCTCCTAGGTATCTTCTTGTGACTATTCAGTTCTTACTATTCGGTTTGTGGTACAATAGGTCTTCATCTATAGGTTCCTCTTATTTGACTTATAGTGTTTTGTGGTTCTTGAACTCTTCAAGATCTATTATCCTCCCACTAGTCCTTGAATGATAAACACCTTTATCTTAGAAGGAAGCGTGTTTCAGAACAAACACCTTTTGCTAAGTAGGATTATAGAACATATACCCTAAAACTTACTTTTAGGATGTCCCACAAATCGACACTTTATCAAATCTTGTCCCAAAGCTTATCATTTTGAAACCTTTTCACATAAGTTGGAACCCTTATCTTAACATACTTAAGATTAGAATCCTCCCTGTCCATAACTTTTATGGAGTCTTGGGGCCGGATTTTGAGGTTACCATTTTCGTAGATATGCAAAACCATTTCTAGGACATTATCCCGTAAGGATACCGGGAATGCTCGGTAGAAATCATTATGGACCGCATCTATCCACAAGGTACGATTTTTCATTCAGATACATCAATCAATTATTGCGTATCAGGATGTGTCCATTATGAGAAAACCATTTGAGATGATCTAGAAACTTATTGTACAAGTATTTATTCCTTGATCTAATCAAAGAATCTTAATACTTTGTCAATTTATTTCACTTCTGAATTCTTTGAACCTTTCAAATAATTCACACTTGTATTTCAACAAATACATACATTCAACTCTTTGAATGATCATCTCCTTTTCTTATACTAATTTGTTCAATATGCAAAATTATTTTCATGTAAGTCAAGTATACAAAATTTATTAAGTAATATTCCAATTCTATACAAAACATTATTATTATAAATAGAACAACAATTGTTCTTAATTATAATACCAAAGATTTCATTGTCCAACAATAAAATGGAAATAATATTTTAAGAAGAACTGAATACAATAACAACTTATCGACTTAATAGATTTGCTCCGTAAGCGATCTTTAAACTATAAGTTTCTATGGCTAATGTTGCAACCTTTGCTTCATTTTCCACACATAGGATTACTTATATTTGTTTAGCTTTCTACTTCTTGGTCCTTCTTCATAAATCTATATTTATGATAACCAAAAGCTCAGATCCAATACCCAAGTAGAACTTTGACTTAAAGAAAAATTTATTTTAATCATGAACAAAAAGCGTATTTATAACCTAAACTTCACTAAGCTTCTTTGGTTAGCCTCTACAAGATGTTTCTCGCAGCTTTCTTTCCAAAGGTCCAGATTATTGCGGTGGAAGCAAACTCCTTTGCTATCCGTGACGCTTTTGTTCTTATTATCCTTTGTTTATGTCTTTCTATTTACCTTCTTTGAATCGTTCTTCTTTTCGTAAGATCCTTTGGCCCCTACCAAGAAGACTTGATCTTTCTTGGTTGAAAGTGACTCTCAACATTTTTCAATATGTTAAGCAAATCAAAGAAAGTTTATATCTAGCTTGTTCATATGAAAAATTCACAACAATTGTGAAAGGAGTCCGGGAGTGAGTGCAAGATCAAATCTTGGCTCAACTCTCCATCCATGACAAAACCAAATTGTCCTAATTGATCAATCAAATTGATTATGTTAAGAACCTTTTATCTCGTATTTATAGTGTCATTGGCCATTCTAGATCGGAAGAGCTCCTTAGATATCCGATATCTATCGGTCTTACTTTCCTCACCATCAACCACTTGATGTGCGGGAATATAAGAAGAAAGCATCCATAGTTTCATCGCCGACGCCAAGCTCATACTTTACGTGGATGCGAGCATGATGCATCGAGCCAATCGTGCATCATCTTGCCACTTTCTAAAAGTAGCAATGTCTTCCTCGGAGGCATTATGCTGCAACCATTGCAGGATAGGCGTATTAAGGACATAAGATAGCTTTTTCACCATGAGAACTATTCTCAAATTCCTTAACCAATCCATTTAATTCATCAAGTTAATTTAGCATCTAATATGCTTCGCAAAGATAGTAATTTTAGACATCGTAAAATTTTCAGTAAATGAATTTGTAATTAACAACATTTTAACATACATTCTTTTATTAATTACCAAAATAAATTAGGTCTTGTTTTAAATTGGTATCTCCCACTATTTTCTTCAAACTATATTACCCTCACTTATATAGTTAAAAGAAAATCTAATTAAAGATTTGCTAGTGAGAATAAGGATCTCATTTCAAATGTATATAGCCTTGTGGTGACACAACAAACTATATATAAATAAATAGGTAGACAACTTTTGTCAATTACATCAACTATGCAACTCCTTGTTATTTTGCTCTTAGATTATTTTGATCAAGTGGTGGCACATCCGAATCAAAATTATCCAAGTTAAGTCCGACCTAACACTCCATATATTCAAAAAGAAAAATATCATCCTTGTGGTGACACAACAAAACAATATTGTTCAATTTTCTTTATAAGCATCAAATGTGATAATTAACATCTTAAATACTTAATACTTGCTTTGTGGTGACACAACAAACTCATATTAAATATTTAATACTCTATTAATTTTATCATGCTAGAAGGCGACGCTCGATATTCCAAATATCTTTGAACGCTTAGGACTTAATATAAAAATTGAGGATTTGTTATTAATTTGTCTCATCTTGTTTAGCGCATTTACATATATATATAAAATACGCGTCGTATATTAATTAACATGCGAAGCATGTTTGCATAATATATAATATATATAGTATAAGCATGCATATATAGAATACTATATTCTACCCGGATTGATTATGGACTTTTATTCTAGTTTGGTTCACTAGAGCCACCAAGTGAACCAAAAGGTCAAACCCTGAGGGTGAAGAAATAACATTTAAATATAACTATTACATTTAAACCCTGCCCATAACAAACGGGTCTTCACGCCGCCTCTTGCTCCTTTGATCTCCAATTTTTCTAAAATAAATTCTAACTATTCCTATTACAATACTATTTAAAATAAATAGAAGCCTCGATCGCTGAATCGAGGGAAGTACATAGGAGGAGATAGAATTTACATTAAGAAAAATTAGAGAAGACGAATCTGATGAGCAGTAATTCCCATTTAATAAAACCCATACATTCACGCATCCAACTAAAATAAAATCCAATCGCATTTAATCAATAAATTCATAATCAATCCCATTTATTATCATACACATCACCATATCATCAATAAATAATATTCATCTCATGAATAACAAACATTTAATATATATATTGATATCATTTAATGGGCAAATTTAGTTAGTATAAAATCTAATTTTTGAATCAAAATAAACTCCTTTATTTTAATCCAAATTTAAATCAAAATAAAACTATTTTATTTTAATTTGAATAAAATAAACTATTTTATTTTAATCAAAATTTTAATCAAAATAAACTCCTTTATTTTAATTAATTATGGAATCCAATTCCATATAAAAAAAAAATTAATTAAAATAAACTCTTTTATTTTAATTAATTATAGAATCCAATTCCATGTAAAAAAAATCTTTATTAAAAGAAACACTTGATATTCTTTCCTATTCACAAATAAACTCCTTTTATTTTGAATAATATGAAATCTTATTTCATATTTAAATAAACTCCTTTATTTAAGGAAATACGGATTTTCTTTCCTATTCACAAATAAACTCTTTTATTTTGAATAATATGAAATCTTATTTCATATCTAAATAAACTCCTTTATTTAAGGAAAGATCAATTTCAACTCCAATTAGTTATCATGGAATCCAATTCCAACTCTAATTAGTTAGCATGAAATTTAATTTTAAAATTAAAATAAATCTTTTATTTTAATATTAAAATAAACCTTTTATTTTAAGATTAAAATAAATCTTTTATTTTAATTATAAAATTATTTAAAATTAAAATAAAACTTTATATTTTAATATTAAAATAAACCTTTTATTTTAAAATTAAAATAAACTTTTATTTTAATTATATAATAATTAAGAATATATATATATATATATATATATATTCGTAATATATTATATATATATATATATATATTTCCGTGTGAACTTCCAATCTTAAACCATGCACAGCCAAAATTTTTTTTTTTTTTTTTGTTGCCCGTGGACCAGGAGCCTTAAAGATTTCCAGAAAAAAAAAAGTATTATATTCGGTGTTCCCCTTTTTTTTTTTTTAATTCCGTGCCAGCTCCTGTTAACTAAAATCCACTTTTTTTTTTTTTTTATTTGTTTGTTCCGTGCATTGCTGCTGGCATGTCCGATTTTTTGTGCTGCCGGATTGAACAAAAAAAAATAAAATAAAAATAAGCCACATTACACAGATTCTCCTCGATTTCTGTGCCCAGATATTAAAACTGTTGCTTTGTCCGGTTTTGATAGCAGCAGGTCACGGTTTTTTATTTTTTTATTTTTTATTTTATATATAATAAAATTACGCCTAATTAAATTGTTTCTAAACACATATCAATATATAAATTAAAACAATTAATAATTTACATAAAGGTTTGGGCTCGACGCCAATCATTAGGTTTGTAATATTCATAACGCAATCAAATTGCATAAAAAGTGCTGAGCGTGTAAAAATCGAGTTTAAAATTTACAAACCATATAATCTGGGATCATCCTTTTTATGATAATTATTAATTAAACGAAAAGATAAATAATAAAATCATACCTCAAGATCGAAATTTTCGCGACAAGTTCACCTCCAATCCTTTTCGCTCAACTTGAATCCACCGGGTTTGGTTCCTTCCTTTGATCAACGTTAACCACCCATGTGTGTTTTCATTTCAGAGGTGATCCACCAAGAAGAAGAAAAAATTCAAGAAGATGGGTGTTATGGCTCAAACCCTAGTTTTTCCTATCTCTATGTAGAAAAAGTACTTCCAACAAATTGGAATTATTACGTTGTAAAAGTCAACAACCCATACCAACTCCTCTTATTTATAGATATGTGCAACCCACCTTAACAATTAAGGAATTGGGTTTTAATTAATTAATTAAATTCTTTTAATTAATTAAGCTCCCTAATCTTATTAGGGATAATTAATTAAACTCCTTTAATTAATTTTCCTTCCTAATCCAATTAGGAATAAATGAGAGTACTTATATTAAATTAATTCCTAAACTCTTTTAGAAATTAAAATAATAATAATTGTAATAATATTAATAAGACTCTCTTATTAATTTATATTTAATATTTCTAAAATATTAAATAATAAATATTAAGCTATTTAATTTATTCTATCACCATAGATTAAATTAAATATACTTAACATATTATTACGATTATGCCATTAACTTCTTAAATAATTATTCTTCCTTTTATGGTGTGACCTTTTTAGTTCTCCATATTAAAACCACAATGAATAAATCAATTAGAACAATTAAATCTTATTTAAATAAATAAATTAAACAATTAATTTATTTAAATAATATTTATTCTACAATAGGGATAAGCCTCCCAATGATCAACGACTTTCCGTGATAATATAGATTTCAACATTAATCATTAAAGAACCTTTGAGTAAATAGTTACCGCATAATTCAATCCTTCCACCATACAATGTCCCAATTAAATATAAGATATGGAATTCATCACAAGTCTTATTTTATTTAATTATATGTATTTCGATTCTTAAACGCACAACTCCAAATAATGCAAATTAGAAACTCCTTTCTAATTTCATTCTCGCTTAATGCCCATGACTACTTGGTTGTCATTTATCGAATCACATAGACATTTCTCTTCTTTTATTAGAAGTGGTAGATTCTTTATCGATCATACATTATCTCCACGCACAACTTATTATACCCAAGATACCTTTTGATATACCCTAAGGGTCTTAAGGAATAAGTCAAAGTATAACTCATCATACACAAGATCTATGATGATCTCAAGTCCAAGGATTACTTGTCTTACTATCACTACTGAAATTCCTATCGACAAAAAATAAAACTCCATTAGGTATTCCTTAATGAGCCAATGCTCAAATGAACTTATTCTCAATAAGCACCTACATACTTGCTTTTAGTGTCTCCACACAAATGATCATGAGATCAATCATCCTCATCCAATGAAAGCAAGAACGTATGTACTAATCTATCCTGATTCACTAATCCCCAATTTAGTAATCCAACGATTGGGAACTATTTTAGTTTTTAAGCTTTCTAAGAATTTAGATCTCATTAGAATGATCATCATCATTATTCTAAAAGCATTGCTTAAAACTATGGGTTTATCACATATTATAAAACAAAGATCATCGTAGATAATTAAAAGCCTTTAATAAATTAATACTTTTATTAATAAATGAATAAGATTGTTACAAAGTATATGCTTTATCATCAAACACGATTGGCCATTACAAGAGCATACTACTTTCATATATAACACCGACATTTGAGGTGTTGTTTGTTTGAGAGACCTTTACAAAGACCAGATATGTCCCTCGATGCGGGAGGACTAGCTTAGTATCGAGTTTCATGGTTTTGGTGGGAGAAATGGTAGAAGCCTTGAGAATAACCTCAAGGTTGTTCGTTCCAAAACTTACTTGAGAATAATCTCAAGTTCGTATGTATATGCATACATATGTAAAATCAACAATAATTGATGTTTGAAATTATATTTTTAACATTTACAAACTTAATAAAATTTATTAAACTTTTTGAAAGAACAATTTTATAATCACAAGTACTTTGTAGATGATTAAATAATATTCATTATATTAAATAAAAATAATTAAATTTATATTAATTTTGAATTAAAATAACTTTGAAATTTGAGTTTTTTATGTATTGCGAAAGTTTTCAGTTAAATTTCAATTACAACACATGCACATATATGTGATAGTTAAGAATTAAGAACCGCCACATTAAAATTTATTATACTCCCTCCGTTCCATAGTTATAGGCTGATTTCTTTTGGCACATAATTTAAGAAAATCAGTTTAAGTGACAATTTTTAACATAATTTTCCATATATACCCCTTAATATGAAATTAATGAATAAGTTAATTACTCCTTACTTATCAACACTGGAACTTTCAACTTCATTGATTGATGTGTATTAACCATTAAAGTCCATAACCATAGAACTTTAACCAAAGAGAATACAACAATATTAAATGTGGTGATAAAAATAATGACATTGAATGTTGTTTCTTCAAAAAAAAAGTAATGGTTGAATATTTATTATAAGGGTATAAAAGTAAAACAATAAACCAACTAAATTTTATAAATAGTAAGTAGCCTATATATTAGGACATCTCAAAATAAAAAATCAGCCTATAACTATGGGACGGAAAAAGTATATTATTACGTATGTTAATTATAATTTAATATCATCACAAATTTGTCAACATATAAAGATTCGTTTAGCAATGTCTTATTTTAAAACTATTTATAAGTTAGAATTTAAAGTGAATTAAAAGTCATTTTCATTTATAACTTATAACAAAAAGTATTCGGCAGCTATTTAATTTATAAATTAGAAATTAAATTCAAATAAGTTGTGAATATATTTGGGTAATATGAACTTATAAGTTCAAATAAATTATAAAGATTAGTCCAAAGGGAATTCATAAAAAATATGTGGATTTAACATTTCATCATAACAATCACCATTCCTCTTTTTTCTTTTCTTACATAACCACCCATTTCTGTCTCCAGTCTCTCCCTATTATCAACGCATTTCAATTTCAAAGAGAAGGGGAGAGAGAGGTTTTCAAAGAAAGGGTGTTGAGAAATGGGAAGAAGGAGATACTGTGGAATTGGTTTGAGATCATCCATTTTACAAATCAAACTCTCACCAGGTAGTACATCTCTTCTCAATTCCTACTACTTTAATCTTCCTTTTTTCTTACTCCATCATTTTCCACTTCATACATCCCCAATCTTAACAAACCCTAACCCTAATCCCCTTCCCCTTCCCCTTCCCCTTCCCCTTCCTTGCAGACAACTACAACAATTACTCCTACAGAAATGCAAATCTGGGTTTGGTAAGCCCCAAGATGCTCTTCTTCTGTTTGGTTTTATGCTCCAAATGCGACCCCTCCCTTCTGTCATCAATTTCGGTCAATTATTAGCTGCTTTGGTCAAAATGAAACTTTACTCAACTGTTGTCTCTCTGTTTAAAGGTATGTGCGTTTTAAGCATTCCAGTTGATATATTTACTATTAACACGGTGATAAACTGTGGTTGTCACTTGAATCGTGTTGATTATGGGTTTTCTATGTTGGGTGGGATTTTCAAGCGTGGTTTTGTCCCGAGTGTCATTACCTACACTACTCTGATAAGGGGGCTCCTTTCGGAAAACAAATTTCTGGAGGCAGAGGAATTGTTCAAGAAGTTGATAAGGGAAAAAGAGATTGAATCTGATGTAGTTATGTACGGGACCATTATAAATGGACTTTGCAAAACAGGCAACACTTCCATGGCCATTAGATTGCTCAGGATAATGGAAAGAGGTGGTTGTGAACCTAATAATGTGGTTTATAACACTGTCATTGATAGCTTATGCAAGGATAAACTGGTGGATGATGCTTTGGATCTTTTCTCTGAAATGATTAAGAAAGGCATACCATCGTGTGTTATAACTTACAATTCATTACTTCAGGGTCTATGTAACATGGGTCGATGGGGAGAGATTAAGCAAATATTAAGTGGTATGGACACTATGAAAGTTTCTCCAAATGTGATTACCTTTACTATATTGGTTGATTCGTGTTGCAAGGAAGGAAAGGTAAATGATGCAGAAAATGTGTTCGAAAAAATGATTCAAAGAGGTGTGAATCCTAACGTCGTCACCTACAGTGCGCTCATGAATGGGTACTGTTTGCGAGGAGAAATGGATGGAGCATTGACAGTGTTGAGTACCATGATTAATAAGGGAATTGCAAGTCATAGTCTTTAACATTTTAAGATTTTGGTTGTTTTTATCACCCTTTAATTGATCTTCAATCCAAACAATTTATGTAGATAAAGAAAGTGTTACTTACAGTAAGCAATGTCCCTTTTATCACGCTTAGTAGGCATTCTCAATTATTGATAGTTGCTGACATTTGAAATTAACAGACGAATTTGTTACAGTATTTGGTGATTTAGAATCTATAGTGACATATCTTGAACATGGACGTAAAGAAAATCGATATTGATATATCTTAAATCAGTTTTCCACATTTTTTTCTTCTAATTGTGGAGTATTGATTCTCAAAATTGGGATATCTGATATTGTGATTGGTAAAAGTGACATTTACACCTTTCTTGTTGATTTATGTCAGTCTGATGTAATTTATTTATTATCCTGAAATTTGAAGACTATATTCACACAGCAAATTGCAAACAGACCATAGGTCATGATATGCTTTATACATGATTGCACCTAAAATTTTCATCATGCTTTACTTGATGCAAGTCATAGTCTTTAACATTTTAAGATTTTGATTGTTTTTATCACCCTTTAATTGATCTTCAATCCATACAATTTACGTAGATATAGAAAGTGTTACTTACAGTAAGCAATGTCCCTTTTATCACACTTAGTAGGCATTCTCAATCTCTGTTCTAAAAATCGGCCTAAGTGAGGCCTAGGCGGCGCCTAGGCGCTAGGCGGGGGCCTGGCGCCGTGCCTAAGGCCAAATCGGTGAAAAAAGCGGGTTAGGCGGGAAGGCGGGCTAGGCGGGAAAGGCGGGGCCTAGGCGTAGTTTTTTTAATTTTTAAATTACTACCAAAATCAAATCTTGATATATTTATTTTTCTAATGATTTACCATATTCTTAATGCAAGTTGTAGCATATCAAATCACAACAAGAAGTGAACAAGATCAAGTCAAAATGGATAATTTTATTATAGTTGTAATTTTTTGAACTTGTACCAACTTGAAATTCTATAAATGATGATACATTTGTAATATTTAGTTTAATTCAATATAATTCTTAAATTTATGTTTAGTTTCTTAAGTTTTAATATTGAATTGAATTCTTAAAATTTTAAATTTTATTATTTAATACCAATTTTGTTTATGAATAAAACTAATACGTCAAAGATATGTTAGTCATACTTAGTATATGGTATTTGTCATGTTCTTTAAGTCCTCAATTTTGAAAATTACACAAATTAAAATAATTTCATAATTAATAATATCAAATGTCTCATTCAATAAACTTCACACTAATTTTAAAAATAACATTTACTTAAATTTTTGAGAGAAAAGAAGTACGTATATAATTATATATGAAGATATCAAGATAGTTCTTACTAGTTACTACTTACTAGTAACACTAATTTTATAATTTAATTATTTCAAGCAATTGATATATATCTTACTACTTAAGTGCAATTACTACTAATTCTATAATTTAATTATTATCTTTATTATAGATTATTTTGCTTTATATTATTGTTTTGTTAGAATAATATAAGATAAAATATTAAAATTGTCTTAAAATAAAAAATCCGGCTTGGTCCCCCAAGCGCTAGGCCCCCATGGTCGGCCGCCTCCCGCCTAGCGCCTTTTAGAACATTGTTCTCAATTATTGATAGTTGCTGACATTTGAAATTAACAGACGAATTTGTTACAGTATTTGGTGATTTAGAATCTATATTGACATATCTTGAACATGGACGTAAAGAGAATCGATATTGATATATCTTAAATTAGTTTCCCACAATTTTTTTCTTCTAAATTTGGAGTATTGATTCTCAAAATTGGGATATAGTGATTGGTGAAAGTGGCATTTACACCTTTCTTGTTGATTTATGTCAATCTGATGAAATTGATTTATTATCCCGAAATTTGAAGACTATATTCAGTTATTCACACAGCAAACAGACCATAGGTCATGATATGCTTTATACATGGTTGCACCTAAAATTTTCATCATTGCTTTACGCTAGGGTTGATAAGTTGGCACACCGCAGCATGGGGTTACTGTGTGATTATATTACTGCAACTTATTTCTCACTCTGCCATTTATGTTTTCCCCACTTTCATGTGTTTGTGTGCTATTTTTTTTATCTTCTCATTTATTTGATTGTTAGCGGTGATGGGAGGTTAATATACTTCACAGAATTGCCAAATTGAGTTTGTTTAGGTGTTATACAAAGGTTCTATAGTTGGTATAGATTTGGTAGTCAATATACTTGTTACTAACCAATTACATAGATATAAGCAATGGAGGTTTTGTAATTTGATGTATTGCAGGATACAAATAAAGTGACAATGTTCCAAAAATTTTAAGAGACGAAGGAAATATTAGATTAAGTTGATCACTAAGATTTATGGGAAAGGATGGAGATTAGCAGTCAAAAGAGGTGAGAAATTTACAATTTGGCAATCCGGAAATCTTTCGAGAAAGTTTGGTAGACTTCTAGAGGGTTTCAGGTTCAAAATGTTGTTAGGATGAGAGAAAGATGTTTATTATGTCTATAAAAGAAATATACTTCCTAGTTTAGATTCTTTAGTGGTGAATAGAGGTACTGGTGGTAGCTAATGTTGTTAAATGAATGAGATGTGCTTCCCACTAGTGTAGAAAATCTTCTATGCAAGGAGCTTGAACAAGTTTATTCTATTAAAAGAAGTTTTGATTAAGATTATACCAGGGAGGATTTGCTCCTGTGGATAAGAGGAGGGATCAATTTGTTCCCCCTTTAATTTTTGCAAAAGTCCTGCTTTCCTATTTTACTGTCCTAATTTATTAAATAATGTTAAACTTGTTTAATAGCATAATTTTAAAAATCAATCTGTCAAGTGTCTTTAATATTAACTTCTCTTTTTTTCTTCTCCATGTTTTTTCCTTTTGTTTGTTTTTATGGTAAGTTACTTATCACTTTATTCCATAAAGCTAAAGACTTGTCTAAACTTCGAAGATAACATAGATATAACTACATAGTATTTGAACATTGATATAGATTATAGATATAGTAGTTACTTGTGGAGCTTCTCAATGTTGGTTTTATTAAGAATATATTCTTTTACTATAGTACTAGAGGGAGGGGAATCAGAGATCTTTAATTTTTGTAATACATTTCGTCTCCCTTCTTTTCCTTAATATTGTTCAAAGTACTCCAAAATGTTTGATTCTTTACGACTTTCAGTAATGTTCAAATATATTATTTGTACTTGTAGTTTTTAAATATCCAATGTGTTAGAATGAAATTAGAAATTTATTAATCTTTCGATCTACCATTTTCTTTTTTGTGTGTGTGATAAGTACTTATTCCAATTGTTTAACCTATTTAATAATTGATGCAGGTATATTAAATAAAAGTCACTTTGTGACACAAAATTATAGGGAGTAGTTAGAAATTTATTACTCCTTTTAAACCATGGAGGATGGAGAGCAACAAGTTTAAGCCTGAAGCTCTTGATAGAAAAGGGAAAAATCAAGTGGTTTTTGCAGATTCTCTTTAGTTTTATGACAATACCCATTAAAACAAAAGTAATGTTTTATGGATAACAGGAGCGGCAAATTACTAGCAAAGAATAATATAGTCACTAAATGTGTATTTGGGAGAAATTTTGTGGAAAGTGTAAGAGAGATTTCTTGTGACACATATAATAACCATAGTTGTTAAGACGTCGCCACGGCGACGCCAAGTCGTCCAGTCGAGCAGAAATGGGAAAGGCGAGCTTCCGACTTGGTTAATGGCTTAAAGGCGAGCGACTGTCACAACAAGTCGTCGCCTTGACAACGCTGACGACCTGCGTGACGACTATCCGGCTTAGTCGAAGCGCCTTGCTATCGTGGGTCAACCCAAATCGAAAAAACAACAGTTAATTTGGTCGAATTCAGCGTCGCCGTCTCTGCAATTTCAAACCTAATGTACTCGTCGAACTCGATTCATAGAGAATAACTCCGAAACCGAATCGAGAGAGATCGAGAGAAGGCGAAGTCGACAGAGAGAGAAGACGAAGCCGAGAGAGAGAGAAGACGAAGCGGCCGATCGCGACGACGAAAAGCAATTGTGGACGACTTCGGCGAAAAGCGAGCGAAAAAAAAGTAACGACGACTTCGACGGCGAGCACTGCAGGTACGTTTTCTTCCCCTTTCTTCTGATCTGTTCTTCAACCGGGCATTGCTGTGTTCTTTTTTTTTTAGCCGAGCACTGCTGTGTTCCTTTTTTTTTAGCCTTTATGAGTTGCTGAGTTCCTGTTTGGGTTTTTTTTTTAACCTTATCAGTTGTCATTTTTTTTTGTACGAAAGAAAAGCATGACTGACAGTCATTGACTGTTAGTAACTTAGTACTACTGTGAATCTGTGATTAGTATGCTATAATGGATAAATGCTATAGATAAATGCATGACTGTTAATTATTATTTGATTTGATTTTGTGTTTGGCTTTATTTTTTTTCCATATCATTCATTTCTAATAATTATAATGCATGACTGTTAGTACTACTATTAATTATATGTAAATTAGTACTACTAATGCAATAATGCATGACTGTTAGTAATAATTTTGACCTTAACTAATAACTACTATTATTTTGAACTATTATTTGTTATTACTACTATTATTTGTGGGTGCATTATGAGATTGTGAATTCTATATAAATATTATATTTTATGTTCGTCTTATATTTTGCTTTTGTTTGTATTGTGTAGACAGTAAAATGGCGGAAAGTTCGGGGGCCGATAATTATGATATAACAAAGGACCCTAAAAGAAAAGCAAAATCGAACGATCCGGGTTGGAAATATGGAAATATTGGCCGGATTTAAGTAATAAGGATGTCGTGCAATGTACACTTTGTGGGAAGAAATGTCATTCGGGCATCAAAAGGCTCAAACAACATCTAGCCGGAAATTATGGAGATGTAGCTAAGTGTCCCAAAACAACAACAGAAATTATGAGGGAGATGCAAGCGGCTTTGAATAGTAAAAAGAGGAACAAGCCACTTGAGCTAGATGATTATGATGATGTAGTAGAAGTGCAAGAAGAACAATCATCTGCTCGTCCAAGCATGGCTTCCAATACTTCTTCTAACACTATCCCAAGTTCTGGGATGACTTCTAAAAGGAAGAATACTGTATTTCAATTCCAAGTTCCACAACCAAAAGCTAAGACGGTTGAAGCACTTCTAAGGAAGACTCCCGAAGAAGTTGTAGATGGAGAGACATAGCAAGCGTTTTAGCCAAACGAGTATTGAAAGTCGGTTGAGGACACCGGAGGAAAATGAGAGAGTCCAAATGCACGTTGCCGATTTTTTCTACGAATGTGGCATACCATTCAATGCTGCAAATTCAAGGAGATTTGAAGTAATGGTCGAGTCCATAGGCAAATATATGGTAGGGTTTCAAGCCTCCAACGTATCACGAGTTGAGGGTTCCTTTACTTGAGAAGGCAAAGAAAAAACCGATGACTTAAAGAAAAAACATGAAGTTACTTGGAAGGAATACTATTTGCTCACACTCATATCCGGATGGTTGGATGAGATAAGAGGGAAGACACTTATTGAATTTTCTTGTTAATAGTCCCAAGGACTTATTTCATGGGTTCTGTTGATGCCTCGAATCGGTCTCAAGATGCTTCTGATGTTGGCAAATCTACTTGATAGCAAGATCGAGGAAATTGGCCCCGAGTATGTTGTTCATGTGGTCACTGACAATGCCTCTAATTACAAGGCAGCGGGGCATATACTAATGGAGAGGAGACCTACACTGTTTTGGACACCTTGTGCATTTCACTTGCCTTGACCTTATGTTAGAGGACACAAGCAAGTTGAAGCAATTCCATCCCACAATCACAAATGTAAGGAGAATTACAACTTTTATTTATAGACGTGGTGCGTCTTCTTAGTGCGATGAGGAGAAAAGCGAATGGGAGGGATCTTGTGAGACCCGCGATTACTAGATTTGCTCTGACTTTCCTCACCTTGCGAGTTTGTACAAGAATAAAAAGATGCGTTGAGGCATTTGTTCATCAGTGAGGATTGGTCAAAATCAAAGTTGTGGCTTATGAAGCGGGGAAGAAAGTATGTGATACCTTTATTTCAACAACATTTTGGCATACTGTTGAGGATTGCATTAGGGCGTCCACAACCACTTCTTATAGTCTTGAGGATTGTTGATAGTGATGAGAAACCTGTTATGCCGGAAGTTATTGCTGCGATGGAATGCGCGAAGAAAAAAATCAAAGATGCATTTGATAACAAACAAAGACTGTATAAGAAGGTGATTGAAATTGTTGAGCGGCGATGGGAAAATCAAATGGAGCAAAAATTATATGGGGCTGCGTTGTTTCTCAATCCGGGCAAGTACTTTGATATCAAAGAGGAACGTTGGTTGTTTGCTAATGCTTTACGAGATGACTTCAATGACGTTCTTGCAAAGATGGTGCCCGAGTTAGATTTGCTAGACAAGATAAGCAATCTAGCCGACAACTATGATGCTTCTCGAGATACTTTTGCAAGAGAAATGGTGATTAGGCAACGGAAAATAAAGAATCCTCGTACGTATATTCAAATATATATAAATATATAAAAGCTAAATTATGATTATAATTTATATACATTCTTCCTTTCCTCCCTTTAAAAATATTTATATTTCTTTTAAATGTTTGCTAGTTGATTGGTGGAATGCTTTTGGAGCGCGGGCTATTGAGCTATCCTCGTTTGCAAAAAGAATTCTAGGCCTCTGTTCTTCTTCCGGTTGCGAGCGCAATTGGAGTACTTTTGAGTTTGTAAGTACTTTCTATTGTTAGTTCAAATTTCAAAAGTAATAAATCATTCAATATTATTAAAATTTTATCATTAATATTATTATTTTTTGTTCTATTTATTTTAGATTCATACGAAGAAAAGGAATAGATTGGAACCTGACGATTGAGTGACTTGGTGTATGTCCAATACAATTGAAAGATCGACTCAAGGTTCCAAAAGAGGCGTGAACTTGGCAATAATTTTGATCCATTAGTCATTGATGACTTTGAATGGGGTAATGAATGGATCGATAATGATGCCGATGTTGTTCATCCCGGGGGATCTTACATGGAATGATGTGGATCGAGCAACCGGTGCATCCAACACGCTTGAGGGTCGCAATCTTTCAAGGAGTGCTCGTGCTAATACTAGTAATAATCTAATGACATACTCTCGACGTGGTGGTGGTTCAACTTCAAGGGAATCAAGGTTGATGGATTCCGACTCCGATAATGAAGTTGATGAAGAAGAGGGAATTCCAAATGATGATGAAGATGTGGAGGATGATTTTGGAGAAAGACCACCACCTACGCCTTTGAATGAGAGTAGTTCTCGTGGAAGAGATGAAGATGACCTTTTTATGATAATTTTGATTGAATGATGTTTCTAGACTACTGTAGAGAGTCTAAACATTATTTTGGCTTGCTATGGTGGTGTTTTATTAGTTAGTTTTTAGACTATATATTTGTGATGGTTGGTTGCAACTTTATTTTCTATGTAGTGTTTGTTGAATTCTTAATTTCTTTTACTAATTTTTAATATCAAGTGTGTTGTTTTTGGATTGTTATTGCTAAGTATTTACATAATTATGCCTTTAATGTTATTCCATAGTGTTATGTTTTGAGTTTTAATGTATATAAAATTTTATTGCCAATATATTTGTTAAGTAAAATAAATAATATATAAATTGCACATTATAAACGACTTGTCGCCTTACGGACGCCATGGCGGTCGCCTTGTCGCCTAGGCGTCCAGGCAGTCGGCTACCGCCATGACTCGCCGTGGCGCCGTAACAATTATGATAATAACTCATTTCTCTTCTGGAGTTCTTTTACGCATATATCTGCATTTTATGTTGCAGGCTTTGCATCTATTCCTGGCTTCTTTTGTATCCAGTAATGCTCTGACGGACGCTTTTATGCTAAAGATTCCAAAACAAGAGGAGCAAGGTAATAGACATCATCTTAACAATGAAACTAGCCCAATTTTCTGTCGAACCTCATTTATGTCATGCTTCTTGTGATCCGCTTCAGTTCATATACGTAATCCATCTTTGTGGAATAGATGCGACTTGTGAGCTATGTCCCTAGAGTTTCAGCTTCCCGTATTTGCAAAATGCACAGCTGATATATAAAAAAAACCTCTGCATTATGTATACATTCTGCTTTCTAATGTGTTTGTATAATATACTCTGTTCTAAGTTCTTATATGTTTCCAATAGCCAACTATATATACAGGAGAAACTACATTAACATTATGTTTGGCAATTCAATTCTAAACTTTGGAGTTTGAATTGAAAGAACATGTGTAATAATATATAACTGAAATATAGAATTACTATGAGTATGAGGGGGTTTGATAAATTTATCTGAGATTGCAATTTAAGAGATATTGCTCTTTTGAATGCCCAATTCACTTGGTCAGTTTCTGGTGAACGTACAAAGACTCGTATTGATCGATTTTTTTTAAATAATAATTGGGAGGATGATTTGCCTGAGGTGGGGCAAGAAGTTTTTCTGCGAGTAGTTTCTGATCATTTTCTTGTTGTCTTAGAATCTTGCCCTCTCAAATGGGGCCCTGCTCCTTTTCATCTTGAGAATATGTGGATTTCTCATCCTAATTTCTCGAAGTTGATTAAGCAATGGTAGAGTGAGTGGTTGTGTGGATTGGAGAGGTTTTGTTTTTATGAAAAAGTTGGGGTGTGTTAAATGTAAGTTAAAAAGAGTGGAATACGAAGGTGTTTAGCGATGTGAGAGATATGAAGAAAGCAATTTTGAAAGAAATAGAAGAGATTGATAGGATCAATTAAAGTAGTGATATTTCGAAGGATTTGATTGGTAGACGAGCTAAACTTCGTAATGAGTTTGACGAGGTGACTTTGCGTGAGGAAGCTAGTTGAGGCAGAAAGTTAGGTTTAGTTGGATGAAGGACGAAGATTGTAATTCAAGATTGTTTCACAAGGTTGCGAGTGGTAGAAATCGTAGAAATTTTATTAAGGAGTTGGATTGGGTGAGATGGTGAGAAATTTTGATTTGATTGCTAATGGAATTACTGATTTTTATAAAAAACTCTTTTGAGGATGAGGTTGAGGAAATGCCTATGGTAGAGAGTTTACATTAGTGTCCTATTTTGAGAGATAAGAATTTTTGGTTGGAAGAGCCGTTTACGAGAGGAGGAAATCAAGAGGGTTGTTTTTGAAATGGACAGAGTGAAAGCTCTTGGTCCTGATTTACAATGACTTACTATCATACAAATTGGGATGTGGTGAAAGATGATCTCATTAGAGTTTTTCAGGAGTTCTTTGCAATAAATATTATTGGGAAGAAGTAATTCTACCTTCATTACCCTAGTGCCTAAGAAGGATCAATCTGTTAAGGTGACAAATTTTAGACCTGTTAGTATAAAATTCTTATGAAAAGGTGTTTTGTCTTTTCATTTTTCTATGATTGTGAATGGGGATGGGGAGTTCAAGTCTTGGTTTAAGTCATCATGAGGTTCGAGCCAAGGAGATATTTGTCACCTCTCTTGGTTACTTTAGTTGTTGATGTTTTGAGCAAGATGCTAAGTCGGGGAGAGGAGTGTGGTGATGATACTATTCTCTTTCTTTTGTAGGGGTTCCAAGGTTTTAAAAATGTGTTTACTATTCTTCAAGTTTTTGAGGCTATTTCTGGTATAAGGGTTAATTTGTATAAATGTAGTGCAGTTGGGATCAACATGGAATCCTAGGTCAGTCTTGTTTTGGGATTTGGTAATTGAAAGAGCGAGTCAACGTTTAGATAGGTGAAAAGGTGTGTATTTTTCCTTGGGGGCAAGATTATTTTAATTCAGGCTTGCTTGTATAGTATACTCTTATATTATCTTTCTCTCTTTAGGATCCCAGTTAGTGTAGCTAACACATTAGAAAAGTTAATGAGAGATTTTCTTTGGTCGAGGAGTTGGTGATGAGAAGAAAGACTATTTGGTTGGGTGGAAAACGACGTCTTTCTTAGAAGAAGGGGGCTTGGGGCTAGGTAATTTGGTCTTCAAGGAACAGGTTGGTAAATGGCTTTGGAGATATCCTTTGGAACCGCAATCCCTTTGACATAAGATTATGAGCAAATTCGGCATGCATTTGAATGGGTGGGATGCTAGGACCCGGATTTTATGTTACTCGTGCAAGTCCTTGAAAATTCATCTCCCAAAGTTATATTTCCCTTATTCGACATTTGAGATATGGAGTTGAGGATGGTCATCAAATTCAATTGTGGGAGGTTTATTGGTTGGGAGATAACCAATTTTCTCTTATTTTTAATCTTGTGTATCATATTTCTTCACTTCATGAGGCTCCCATTTCTAACTTCATAAAGCGTTATGAGAACTTATTTTCTTGGGATTTTCATTTCTTCAGGAATCTCACGAATTTGGAGTCTAATGAGATGACATCTTTCCTAACGTTGCTTGATTCTGTTCGTCTATGTACCTCTTCTGATAAGCGTATTTGGACTTTAGATCTAATCGCTTCCTTTTCTTGTAAAAGTTATTCTTTTTTTGACTCGGTCTATTGTTCCTCATCCATTTCCATTGGCTTCGTATATTTGGAAAGTCAAGGTCCCTTCCAAAGTTGAGGCTTTTGTGTGGTCTCTGATTTTACAGAAATTAAATACTAATATCTTTATTTAGGTCGCAAGTCTTATAAAGTTCTATCTCCGGACATTTGTTTTATGTGCAGGCAGAGTAATGAGACACATGCTTATTTATTTCTACATTGTCTTGTTGCTTGGGGATTGTGGAACTCTCTCTTTGGAGTGCTAGGAGAGGAGTGTGTCTTGCTACAGTGGAAGATACGCTATTAATTCGTTTTAGAGGATTTGGAAGTAAGATTGATGCCAAAATTTTATGGAAATGTGCCTTTTTTTCTATCTTGTAGGGAATTTGGAATGAGAAGTATGCTAGGTTGTTTAGAGAAAATTACTTATTCTTAAAGCTATTGAATGATAGAATGATAGGATTATTTTTTTTACGTCTCTTTGGGCTTTTGCTATAGGGGCATTAGAGGTATCTCTATTACTGATTTATTTAGAGATTGGAGGGCTGTACTTTTTTTAAGTAATTTTTTGTTTTTGATCTTTTAGTCCGTTGAAGGTGGACTTCCTGTCCCCCATTTATTGGCCCTCAATTCCAATTTCAAGGCTTGGAATTGAGTCGTCATATTTAGAAGTAGTAACTAAACTCCTTAGCTTGACACTTGAATGCTTGGCTTTTCCTTGCTTTCTTCTTTGAGATGACTTCATCAGGACAATATGAAGTACTTCAAAATCTAATGATCAGTTTTAACTTTCAGTGCAAGAAATGAGACAGCTACGCAATGCCTAAAGAAGCCAAAAATAATTCAAAGAACTCCTAAAAAGCATTATCAAACAACTTCTTAATGGTTTTGCTTTGTACTTTTAACGAATTCAGTTAACATATCCACCGTGTAAAGATTTTATATGCAAATTGCTACCTTGTACACATCTGAATTTCTAAATATAGTTAATCACAATCATTATGTTTTGGTGGTTCGGTAAATATTGTTTTGGTGGATAAAAAGTAATGCTCTTGCCGATACAGTATTTATAACTATGATTTACTAGAGTTGCAGCTACATTATGTCCAACTCTGTTCTAATATGATTCTTTTTATTTTTGTTCTCAATTTGATCACAGGATGCATAAAGAGTGCCTGCCTTTTCCTGAAGTAATGGCCTATCTCGACCGCCGGACATGTTTGCTGTATAGGGTATTAACTTATGGCAAGATGTATGTACATCTTTGCATGCCAAATTTCATGCTTGGTTCTAAAGAGTTTTTAAGCCTGTTGAATGCTATATGTTAACTAGAATCTTCAAAGTTATCCCTTGGAGGTTTATATCCGGAAAAATTTCTTAGTACGCCCCTCCTTTTAGTTGATGATGATTTCTGACAAACTTGAGGATACTACTTCATTTTATACTGCTATTATTAACAAGTGGACTCATTTTGCGGAACAACTTTTTTGCGGAACAGACTGTATAATTCTTATTATTAGGATGGACTAGACTACAGAACTCTCCTTTTATGAAGGTTGAAAGTTATGGTGGTCACAGTCATGTTAAACCCACCATGTGAATAGTAATTTCTTTGTACACCAAGAGAAATTCTCATGCCTTTTATACTTGATGCTGGTTTGAGCATGGAATCTGCTTGATACATGATGATATTTCTTATAAAATTTATCCTTTTGGTTTCATTTTGTTGGTATTTCTGACATTTTATTTCTTGGTATTTTTTATTTTGCTCACTTGCAAGTATTTTTCTTTTTTTTTCTTAATTTTTTTTTTTTGATTAGTTGTCTTAAATTTGTTACAAGTTTACCAACCTTCTCATAGCTAGACAATAATTTTTAACTAAAACAAACAGACTTTCTTGACTTTTTCCAGCAATCACTTCTCAGTAAATTTATAAATTTACCAAAAGTCACATTTTTTCAGTTGAAACAAACAAACCTATCCTTGAAATGCAGAACATACGTTTAAAAAGCAGTTAATATTAAGATCGATGATAATTTTTGGTTTGTTTTTTCTTGCCCCTTAATGAGGTCCAAATTAAAAGTATGGCTAAAGTATATAAATCAACTAAATAAATTTTTATATCAACTTATTTACACTTGCTTATACTACATCTTAGCCAAAAAATAAATCAATCACAAATGATATTAAGATCAATTCTAAAAAACAGATTTTAGAATAAAAAATAGAAAAAGAAGAATGATCGACTCGAAAATGGTAAAGAACAAGTATATTGATAGCTAAAAGATTATAGAATTGTTCATATTACAAAGACATTCCTCCTCTCACTTCCCTTACTCTATTAACAATTACAACTATCAACCTAACTGATTTTTCCCTCTTCTATTTGAATTCTATTTTTCCCTCCTAAACCATTTTCTGCTCCGGCTAAGATAGTTATTTTAGTTATTTCTCTCTTTGTAATGCTAATTGCCACTTGTGTTTAGTTAATGACCACTCCGCCCTTGCTATTCACAACATTACCCTGCCCTTCAAAATGTCCTTGTCCTCAAGGACTAAAATTGAAATCAGGAAATTAATTTATCATTTGTTGAGCATCTTCCTAAGAAGCATCCTCAAGACTACTGTTAGCCCAATGAATTAGATAATATTCAACTTTGGGTCGATTTTGGAATTTAACTACTCTCCTATCTAACACAGCAAGTGGAACAAATTTTGGCCTACGTACCATCTGCAGCCAGTGGAGGTAATGTAGGAGACACTCATGCTTGTAAACCAATCTATTTTTTCAATAAAGAAACATGAAAAACATTATGAATTTAGGCATGACTGGGAAGTTCCAATTTATAAGCTACAGGTCCAACCTTTGCAAGCACCTTATAAGGACCATAAAACCTTGGTGCTAATTTTAAAGAAGATCGTAGTTTAAGGAAGACTGAGTCCCCAATGTTAAAGCTTCTCTCAGTTCTGTGTTGATAAGTATAATTTTTCATGCGTACTTGAGCTTGTAACAAATTACTCCTTCAATCAACCAAAACCCCACATCTGTCACGAATAAAAGTATCCACGGCTGGAATTCGAGAATTTTCAATTTGGTGGAAGTTAAGATGGGGAGGAGAAAGTCCAAATAAAGCCTAGAAAGGAGTACACTTCAAAGAAGTATGGTAATTAGTGTTATACTATTATTGAGCCAAACTCAACAAATTCCACCATTTCTTTGGATGATCACTACACATACATCTCAAATAGCACTCTAAACACCTATTCAATCGCTCGGTTTGGCCATCAGACTGAGGGTGATAGGCTGAACTCAAGTACAATTTAACTTCCAATTGCTAAAACAAGGTCTGCCAGAATAAGCTCACAAAAATCTTGTCCCTATCAGTGACTATAGTCTGTGGTAATCCATGGAGGCCATAGATGTGATCAATGAAATATACAATACTTAACGTTACAAATTAATATAACATCGCTTGTTTTACCATTCTAATACAAAAGCTAATGATTGGTTTAATTTATTATGAGATGTTCAATCAATTAAAAGGTTGTTATTGTGGAATGCTTATAAATTAATTAAAAATATTAAAAAAAACACATCAAAAGTAATAATAATAATAATAATATATTATTATTATTATTATTAAAAAAATAATAATACTATTATTATATTATTTTTAATATATTATTAAATTTTATAATTTATAATATATTATATTATAAATTATTATTTGGATTTTATTATATTATTTTTATTTATTTTTGAGTTGTGTGCGAATACACGTACGCACGCATAAAAATTAATTAATGTTTTAGATTATTAGTTATTATGCTAAATATAACTAACTGTATCATATTAAAAATGATTACTAGGGATACCTTTAATTAATATTAAAAATGAGAAGCAACTCAAAGTAAAATTATGACAAATGGGAAAATTAATACTATAATTAACTGTATGGTATCCTAATAAAGAGTTTTTTTTAAAATAACTAAAGTACGCAGAAAGTGAAACTATAAATCTAATGGGGAGAAAAATAAAATTCTTAAAAAACATTAAAATCTCTAAAAGTTTTGTTTTTTTGCTAAAATATAAATTTTAGTATTTAAATAAATTTTATTTTTATTTTTACATTTTAGCAACTAAATAATAAGAGAACAATATTATTTTAAAATTAAAATGGATATCAATTGTAATTAATACGCGCGTCAAAATAAATATATAGAAATATATAGCATCAAAATTAGACGAATCTATAAAAATAAATATTTATTTTATTAAATATACCGCCAGATTAAAAAAAAGAAATACAAGATTAAGCATTAGATTAGGAAAGTTAGATATTTAAACCTATCTAAAACTTGGCGCTCAAGTTTTTTTCGTGGCCTATTTATACTGAGGGATTGTATTGTTATCAAATTAATCTTAATTCCAAGTTCAGACAGAAGATCAGAAAAGAAAGTAGAGAGAGAGATGATGGAGAAGATGGTCATTCCCGCTGGTTTTAGATTCTGTCCAACTGGAGAGGAGCTTATCAACGCCTACTTGAGGCCAATGATCATGGGACAAATCTTGCCTTGTAACGTTGTGGAAGAGAAAGAACTCTACGGCGGCGATCCTTGGGATATATTGAAGGATGCAAATCATTGGCTAGTGTCGGAAACCGACAACATGGGAAATGCAGTCAAGAAAACCATATACGTATTCACCAAGTTGGCCAAGAAAGCAGCCGCCGGCGGAAAGATGAGGAAGAACAGCGGCACCGGTGGGAAGGAGCAGTATATTCGGGCGGCGGGGTGCGGCACGTGGGATGGGCAGACGGGGCCTAGGGAAGTCCATAATGGGAAGGGTGAGGTGATTGGATATAAGAAAATGCTAGTTTTTGAAATAAGGAGTGCGGCTAAAAGTAGTAATCCGGAGGGTCATTGGATTATGCACGAGTTCTCTCTTGCGGGTGGTGAATCGGATTATGTGGTTTGTGAGATTATTCTTGATTTGAAGAAAATATCCAAGAGGAAGATCAGGGGATCAGTAGATGATGATCAAGAAGTTGCTATTAATCCGAAAAGATTATTATTGACAAATAATGGCCAAGAAGAGAAAAAAGATGATCATAGGACTGCGGATGTTCCGGTACTAGTACTACATGATGATCATGAAGGCAGTTCTTCTTCTTGTATGGAATACGTACAAACACATGAATGGGAATGGGATGATATTTGTGACCTTGAAGCATTACTGGGTCAGGAAGAAGAGAAAAAGAAGATGAGGAGACTAATGTTATAATTTGTTCTGCTGCGGATGATGTACATGAAGAAGCGGATCCTTCTGTTATGGCCGATCATGATCAGTTGATGCCAATGACAGATCATTCCCAAGAACAAACATTGGAATTGGAATGGGATGATTTTATCAACCTTGATGAATTGCTGAATTCTGAAGTTCCCAGATTTGATCATTCGATGCCGCCGACGATGGAATCTCAAGAATTACAAAGATTGGAATTGGAATGCGAATGGGATGATTTAGTGAAGCTTGATGAATTACTAAATCCGGATGTTCCCACACTTGATTCGATCATGCGCGAGTTTGAAGAAACTCTTCATCGCGATGGAGGCATGCAGCTGCAAGATAATATTTAGTCATTTCGAGTACTTTGTGGGTTAATTAATTAATTGTATTTTGTTTTGTGTTCTGTTGGATCATAGAGTAGCTAAGATGTTTGATGCTCTTCATTTGGAGACTATATATACACGATGAACTAAATTAAGAATTTAATTGATTTGATTTCGTTTTGTAACATGCATATATGCTACTGTGATATTTTCAATATCCTTTCTACATACTTTTTATAGAATTTTCTAGCTCTCCCTTAGTAGTAATTGTGGTAATTAATAAATTAGGACTAACCCAACATTAATCTTTAGTTATAATATTAAATTAAGAATTTCTGAATGCCTAAGGTAGCATTTCATTAATTCCAATGTAGTATGAAATGCAGCTATTAATGTTTGAATTGAAAATTTAGATGTTCGGGGGTCGGTCTAGGGGAATTTTTTTATTTTTTATTTGGAGGTTGACGAGTTTTGATGATTGTTTATGAAGAATTGAATCTATCCTGGTGAATTTTTCTGGGTTAGATTGAATCGTGGCTGTTGATTTCTATGTTGAATGAATTGGGATTTTTTTGCTTTAGTATATATATTTGATCTCATTTAGTTATTATTGGATGTTGTTAAATATTGTATGTATTGGGTGAGTAGAGGATGGAGAGATGACTTGAGTCCTGTAAAGGATTATGAGTCTTGGTCTATTGGACACTTTAAATTGATTTTGTTTTTGATAGTTTTTGTGGTATCTTTTGAAATGATCTTCTGATTTCTCCCTGTTAAAATGGTGAAAACATTACCAGGATGGATAGGCAGAGGCGTGAGGATGAGTTAAAAAATCGATCTTCCAAAAAGAGAGTTGATGCAGAACAATCCATATTGAATAGGGTACACCACATTTTGCTTAATCTTTGTGTAACTCAGTATTTTTGATTTAAGCTAGGTGTTCACTTCTCTCTATCAGTGATCAATTTTCAAAAAGATTACTTGTATATGTACGTTAAATTCATATCCGCCAGAAATTATTGCAGATAATAATATCTCAGCCATTGGTATTTGAGATGGGTTGGCTGGGAATCAGATACTAATATCTCAGCCATTGCATTTCATGTCTAATTTTCATGTCCACTTGGAGTTTTTGAATATTGTTTACCATTACTTATTATAATTGTTGTTAGTTTTGCTGCTGTACAGGACCTGTAGTAGTAGTAGTGACGCAATTTTCAAGTCCAAGTTGACACAACTTGTTAGTTTTGTTGCTGTTGTGAGAGACAGAGTTGCTCCAGTTATTGGGGGCTATAATGATGTTCATGTGCTTGTAAACAAACAGTATTTAGACAAGTCCTGCAAATCCGTAAACCTCTTTTCAGTTATATATCTATTTTGTGAATCCTAAACTTAATCACTTGCTCTTATGGTTTGAAATACATGTAAAGTAGAAAATTAATCACTTGATGTTACTGAACACTTGATAGTTCCTGACATTGTTGGTTGGCTTCCCACTTCACCCATATGAGTATCGATCGGACCCAACAATTTGACTCTACTCTGAAAGAAATAATAGGCGCAATAGCTCTGGACCCTCTTGCAAATTCTGTGTCTGGTTGGGAGTCTTGGGACTTTGCATTATCTACCCTCAGGTAGAAATATTTGGTTGTCTTATTGAAGTTCATATGACAATTAGTTATCATGGTAGTTTTCTCGAGATTTTAATCAGTTTCTGTACTTCACTTGGTTACAAGTTGGCATATAAGGTTGAAACAAAGTTCCCTATTGTTGAAACAAAGGCTGAGAGTATGGCAGATACCTAAAGCAACTAAATGTCATTTGCTTCTTTTCCTTGTCATTTGTGCTTGCCTGCCTGTTCACTGAGCATTCCACTCTATATGGATGCAGTAAGTAGTGATATGCTAATTGCTCTGTTAACTTAATCCAATCTGGGGTTCGCACTTCAAAGCTCTAATGCATTACCATATCTTTAAAAGGTCCAGAATCTTGTATAAGTTTTGTGACAAGCTCAACCTATAAAAGGAAGGCATTCAAATGAATCAGATCAAAGTACAACAAATTAAATATATAGAGAAAAGCTCCATTTTGCAATTAGGGAAATGATCAGACACTTGTAAAGGAGACTATGCATTACTTTGATACCTTAAACAAAGTTTACATAACTTGAGTCAAACATCCGAACAAGAAATACACAATGACTTATTCACATAAACCACTATCACGTATATATGTGAATTGCAGAAGATAATTTCACAAAATCTTACGGTTAACGAAGATCAATTGGCCAGGGCACTCAAGGGGAACCCTTAGGAAGAACTAACGTATCACTCACTTTTTATAGTTATGGTTTTTCCAATGGTATTGCATTCCAGTCCTCTGCAGAAAACCTTTGTCCTTCAATCTTACAGAGGGAAAGGTAATGTGCAGCGATGAAACTTGATACTGTTTAGATAGAATTGCAATCATTGGTAAGGATAACATGTTCAAACAGTTGATCAAATTTTGGATTCCTGGCAAATAAAATGAAGTAATCATCAGAAATAAACAATTTCAATAGCGACTTTTGAAATTTCAATAAAGGCTTCAAGTGATAGTGACAATTATTTAGTACAATTAGGCTTCCTTGTGTAAAAGAGAAGCTGGAGTCTGAAGCAGCCATTTATTATAAACAATAGTATATCAGTATAACGATTACAAAGCCAACAACTTGGATAACTGTAGAGAACTTGGCAAACCATTGTCGGGAAGCTTGCTTTAAGCCATATAACGACTTGTGAAGGCGACACACTAGATTCTCCCCCTGTCGCTGAAGCCCATGAGGTGGAGACATATAAATTTCTTCATGTAGATTGCCAGAAGAAAAGCATTGTTGACATCAAGTTGGTGAAGAGACCAATTTTGGGCAGCTGCTAAAGCCAATAAACAACGAACATTAATCATTTTAGCCGCGGGAGAAAAAATGTCATGGTAATCGATACCTTCTAGCTGTGTGTAACCTTTTGCAACCAAACCAGCTTTGAAACGCTCAATAGAACCATCTGAGTGCCGTTTGATTTTATAAACCCAGCGACAACCAACACTACAAAAGAACTGGTCCTGTTTCCTGTAATAGATAGCTCAACTTGTGAACCATATGATTAAACATTGAAAATGCTTCCATAACCAAATGGAAGCTTCACTATGTTACTTCTTCTTACTTTCTTTGTATCTTTGTTTTTTAGTACTAGCTGGATATCAGAACCTAAAAAAAAGTTCTGCCTTGACACGAAGACTAGAACAAATCTAATTATTTAAATTAGTGTGAACAAATATAGAGCACAATGAAGCCATGCATGGTGACAACTTGAGAAACATGTGTTGTTATTAAGTACCATACTTGAGAAAATGTTAGTCTAATTATTTCATTTCCATATATGTTGTTATTAAGTACCATAGTTAACACTGATAATAACATGCTTCAAAATGCAAACTTGGATAGTACACATCATGAAGAGCTGTTTAAATTTTGTGCTTTCTACTGAATAAGTCAATCCACAAGCTGCAGAGGTGCGAAAAGTACAAGTGCAAACTAGTGTTTATTCCAAATAAATTATAATATCACAACACTGATCATCTGTTACATGTAGACAAACTAGCGTTTTTTCTAATTTCTTACAACTACAAACTCTTCGATTGACTAAAAACTAGAAATTATTTAGAATATCTATAAACATGACATGATGGACTGAATTCTTGCATCTCCTTCATAAGAAAATACTGATTTGTTCTATAATGGACTGAATTCTTGCATCTCCTTCATAAGAATGAAAAATTTCTTGTACCCAAGTAGGGACTACTCCAGTAATGGCCATTGAATGAGCAGATTGTTCCTCCCAATTTCTTCTAGAAAGGGCATCTGCTACAACATTGTCTGCCCCCTTCTTATAGGTTATCTCGTAATCATAACCCAGCATCTTGCTTAACCACTTCTGCTGTAAGAAAGTGGACAACCTTTGCTCCATAAAAAAATTAAGACTTTGATGGTCAGTCTTTATAATAAAATAAGCCCCAATTAAGTAAGACCTCCACTTGGTGATAGCATGTAAAATAGCTCAGAGTTCTTTTTCATAAACAGATAAGCCCAAGTGTTTGGGAGCCAAAGCTTTACTTAGGAATGTCAAGGGCCTGCCTCCTTGCATTAGGACAGCCCCAATACCTTTAGAACTAGCATCAGTTTCAATGACAAAGGTTTGAATGAAATCAGGTAGAGCCAATACCTTAGTTGAGCCCATAGCCTCCTTGAGTTTGGTAAAGGCTGCAGTTGCTTCAGAGTTCCACTGAAATCGATCCTTTTGTAAGAGTTTAGTTAAGGGTCTAGCCATTTCCCCATAATTCCTTATGAATCTTCTATAGTAGCCAGTCAAACCAAGGAAACCTCTAAGGTCATTAACTGTCATTGGCTCTGACTATTGAAGCATGCAAGAAATATTATTTGGATCTGCAGATACCCCTTCTGCAGTGATTATATGTCCCAAATATTTAAATTTAGGTTGAGCAAATGAACACTTAGATAACTTGGCAAATAAAGTGTTCTTTCTCGGTAATGCTAATTTCAACTCCAAGTGTTTAACATGGGAAGATAAATATGTGCTGTAGACTAATATATCATCAAAGAAAACTAAAATTTTTTTTCCTAAATGTTCACAGAACACCTGATTCATGAGAGCTTGGAAGGATGCTGGTGCATTTGAGCTCATCCAATAATTCTTCAATTATAGTATTAGGGAGTTTGTCCTTGACCGTGATCTTATTTAATTCCCTGAAGTCCACACAAAATCTCCAAGAACCATCCTTTCTCTTTACTAGCAGAACTGGTGAAGCAAAAGGATTCTGACTGGGTTGAATAATTCCAGTTGCTAGCATCTCCTTAACAATTTTTTCAATCTCAGTCTTTTGGATGTGAGGATATCTATATGGCCTGATTGTAAATGGTTCTGAACCAGTTTTCAATGGAATTTTATGATCAAAGTTCCTCTGAGGAGGCAGTGTCTTTGGTTCTCGTAACACATCTTCAAAAGATTGAAGCACTTGTTGAGTTTGGGGTGGATGTTGTTGTGACTGGTTTTCATTGACCTGTAATGCACATACGAGATAGTTGATCTTTTCTCCAACCTTCTAGAAGGCTAACTGTAGTTATCATAGACACAGAACTTGGGTGTCCAGGGTCAAGGTGTTAAAGTTGAACATGCAATCTCCCAAGGTTTTGAACCATTGAACCCCTAAAACAGCATCACAACCTTTCAGAGGAATTAATCTCATATCCGTGCAGAATTTATGACCTTGTACTACCCATTCAAATCTCTTACATCTTTCATTGCATAACATCTTATACCCATCTGCCACACATACTTGCATGGGTTTAGCTTCCTCTTTTGTGCACTGTAATTTCTCAGCTGTATTACTATTCAAGAAGTTATGGGTACTATCAGTGTCAATGAGAATGGTAATTTCTCTACCCTTCACTAAGCTTTAATCCTTAGTGTGTTGAATCACCTTAAAATTATTGTTTCTTCGGTATAGAAAATATTAGGAACAAATATTAAATAAGTAAAATACACACACTAAATAATAAAAAATGATACAACCAAAATAGCAGGCGTTGAACTGAGGTATGAGAAAACATTTTTTTTTATGACGATTCACGCTGTCGAGGAGAAATCATTACTAAATGTATCCGTTGTAGCAAGTCATTGACATTAACATGTCACCTCCAGGAGACAACAACTTGCTTCCATGCTGCTACTTTAAACAAAATCTACATAACTCGGAGAGTTTGAAACTCCATGAACACAATAACGTACCTAATACCAATATAATTTATAACACAATATATTATATTTCTCACAAATATATGCTCCCTCCGTTCCTTAATAAAAGTCGTTTTAGAGAAATATTTTTGTTACTAAATATAAGTAGTTTGAAAATTTCAAGTAAGCATTAATTGCTTAGTTTCCAATTTTACCCGAAGTAATAAATATAACTTTGGTTCTCTTACTATTTTTTGCCCAATAAATAACACCCTCTTTTTCCAATACAAGGGCAATATAGACAATTGATAGTATATTTAATGTTTTACAATCATTTCCTTAATACTTGTGTACAACACTAAAACAACCTATATTAAGGAACGGAGGAATTACATGTGTACATGACTGCTTGCATTATCGGTAGTAGCTAGAAAACTCTTTCTAAACCATTGTAATGAAAAATGCCACATATGAGTATGCCAATATATAACAAGCAAGCTAACTATGCAACATATTGAATAAAGCATGAAAATGTGACTCCATCACAATTAATTAAAAAAAAGCTATTAACTATATTTTTAATACAAATAAAACCACTTAATCCTTTTGTAATTTCCATGAAGATTATAATTCATAATTAATAATATTATATTAAAATAATTAATTTTATTAAAATATATCCAATACTTAACGTTACAAATTAATATAACATCGCTTGTTTTACTGTTCTAATACAAAAGCTAATGTTTGGTTTAATTTATTATGAGATGTTCAATCAATTAAAAGGTTGTTATTGTGGAACACTTGTAAATAAATTAAAATATTTAAAAAACACACATCAAAAATTAATAATAATAATAATAATAATATATTATTATTATTAAAAAATAATAATACTATTATTATATAATTTTAATATATTATTAAAATTTATTATAAATTATTATTTGGGTTTTTATTATATTATTTTTATTTATTTTTGGGTTGTGTGCGAATACACGCACACATAAAAAAATTAATTAATGTTTTAGATTATTAGTTATTATGCTATATATGACTAGGGATACCTTTAATTAACATTAAAATGAGAAGCAACTCAAAGTAAAATTAATTTTTATTTTTTTTTTCTTTCTTTCAAAAAAAACTGTATGGTGTCCTAATAAAGAGTTTTTTAAAATAACTAAAGTACGTAGAAAGTCAAACTACAAATTAATCTAGTGGGGAGAAAATTAAAAACTCTGAAAGACATTAAAATCTCTAAAAGTTTTTTTTGGGTAAAATATAAATTTTAGTATTTAAAATTAATTTTCTCCTAAAATATAGTTGGTCATCCTATATTAGTTAAATAAATTTTTATTTTTATTTTTACATTTTAGCAACTAAATAATAAGAGAACAATATCATTTTAAAATTAAAATGGATCAATTGTATTTAATACGCGCGTCAAAATAAATATATAGAAACATATAGCGTCAAAATTAGACGAATCCATAAAAATAAATATTTATTTTCTTAAATATACCGCCAGATTTAAAAAAGAAATACAAGATTAAGCCTAATTAGATTAGGAAAATTAGACATTTAAACTTATCTACAACTTGGCGCTCAAGTTTTTTTCGTGGCCTATTTATACTGAGGGATTGTATTGTTATCAAATTAATCAGAAAAGAAAGTAGAGAGAGAAAATTTAGAGAGAGAGAACTGATGGAGAAGATGGCCATTCCCGCTGGTTTTAGATTCTGTCCAACTGGAGAGGAGCTTGTCAACTCCTACTTGAGGCCAAAGATCATGGGAAAAATCTTGCCTTGTAACGTTGTGGAAGAGAAAGAACTCTACGGCGGCGATCCTTGGGATATATTGAAGGATGCAAATCATTGGCTAGTGTCGGAAACCGACAACATGGGAAATGCAGTCAAGAAAACCATATACGTATTCACCAAGTTGGCCAAGAAAGCAGCCGCCGGCGGAAAGATGAGGAAGAACAGCGGCACCGGTGGGAAGGAGCAGTATATTCGGGCGGCGGGGTGCGGCACGTGGGATGGGCAGACGGGGCCTAGGGAAGTCCATAATGGGAAGGGTGAGGTGATTGGATATAAGAAAATGCTAGTTTTTGAAATAAGGAGTGCGGCTAAAAGTAGTAATCCGGAGGGTCATTGGATTATGCACGAGTTCTCTCTTGCGGGTGGTGAATCGGATTATGTGGTTTGTGAGATTATTCTTGATTTGAAGAAAATATCCAAGAGGAAGATCAGGGGATCAGTAGATGATGATCAAGAAGTTGCTATTAATCCGAAAAGATTATTATTGACAAATAATGGCCAAGAAGAGAAAAAAGATGATCATAGGACTGCGGATGTTCCGGTACTAGTACTACATGATGATCATGAAGGCAGTTCTTCTTCTTGTATGGAATACGTACAAACACATGAATGGGAATGGGATGATATTTGTGACCTTGAAGCATTACTGGGTCAGGAAGAAGAGAAAAAAGAAGATGAGGAGACTAATGTTATAATTTGTTCTGCTGCGGATGATGTACATGAAGAAGCGGATCCTTCTGTTATGGCCGATCATGATCAGTTGATGCCAATGACAGATCATTCCCAAGAACAAACATTGGAATTGGAATGGGATGATTTTATCAACCTTGATGAATTGCTGAATTCTGAAGTTCCCAGATTTGATCATTCGATGCCGCCGACGATGGAATCTCAAGAATTACAAAGATTGGAATTGGAATGCGAATGGGATGATTTAGTGAAGCTTGATGAATTACTAAATCCGGATGTTCCCACACTTGATTCGATCATACGCGAGTTTGAAGAAACTCTTCATCGCGATGGAGGCATGCAGCTGCAAGATAATATTTAGTCATTTCGAGTACTTTGTGGGTTAATTAATTAATTGTATTTTGTTTTGTGTTCTGTTGGATCATAGAGTAGCTAAGATGTTTGATGCTCTTCATTTGGAGACTATATATACACGATGAACTAAATTAAGAATTTAATTGATTTGATTTCGTTTTGTAACATGCATATATGCTACTGTGATATTTTCAATATCCTTTCTACATACTTTTATAGAATTTTCTAGCTCTCCTTAGTAGTAATTGTGGTAATTAATAAATTGACTAACCCAACATTAATCTTTAGTTATAATATTAAATTAAGAATTTCTGAATGCCTAAGGTAGCATTTTATTAATTCCAATGTAGTATGAAATGCAGCTATTAATGTTTGAATTGAAAATTTAGATGTTCGGGGGTCGGTCTAGGGGAATTTTTTTATTTTTTATTTGGAGGTTGACGAGTTTTGATGATTGTTTATGAAGAATTGAATCTATCCTGGTGAATTTTTCTGGGTTAGATTGAATCGTGGCTGTTGATTTCTATGTTGAATGAATTGGGATTTTTTTGCTTTAGTATATATATTTGATCTCATTTAGTTATTATTGGATGTTGTTAAATATTGTATGTATTGGGTGAGTAGAGGATGGAGAGATGACTTGAGTCCTGTAAAGGATTATGAGTCTTGGTCTATTGGACACTTTAAATTGATTTTGTTTTTGATAGTTTTTGTGGTAACTTTTGAAATGATCTTCTGATTTCTCCCTGTTAAAATGGTGAAAACATTACCAGGATGGATAGGCAGGGGCGTGAGGATGTTTTTATACTTGTTTAAGCTATTTTGGCAAACGATAACTGTAACAACGTCTAAATGTAGTTACAACTTGCAACATCTGAAAAACAAGTATACTATGAGCAGAAACTACGAAACTGCTTTCCATTTGAAACTAATACCAGTGCAGATATAAAAACAAAACCCAAAACACTGAAATAAACACCATCCGAATACTATTGATTGCTGAACTACATGCCCATAATTCTAAAAATTTAAAGCAGCTTTCTTGCTGAGTATTGTAACAGTGGCAGGGGAAAAAAAATGAAGTATACACAAATCCTGATCGACATTGCATCAAGATGCATTGTACTATTAAGGGTGTCCTTATAAGAAATTCAAAACTATACCTTAGTACATCCAACATAAAAAAGAAACATGAACAATTTTAGTAAAGATTAGAACAATAAACCCTGTGCCACTACAATTACAAGCCATTCTTGTCCACTCATGTCATAATAAAAAAGTTAATGAGCAATAACATTTTAGTTTAAAAATAAATGATCCAAAACAAAAACAGCATCACTTTACTTGTGAAAACATAAGAAATAGTTGTCTTCAATGCTCCCAATATAGTGTGTCACCTAAAAACTTCAGTACCATGTTTATGCAAAAACATTCAGTAAAAATATATACACATACATCTACATATCATGAAGACTATTAATGTTAGTTACCACCGGACTCCAAATTCCGGCGGGCCTCGTCGAGCTTCTTGGCGATCTCATCATCGGAATAACCATGATCCATGAGCTTGTCTTCAAGGACTACCAGCTTAAGATCGATTTGGCGCTTGCGTTCGTGCTCGAGAATCTCCTTGTTGGTGGCGCCGCGAGGCTCAATTCTCTCCGCCACGGCCGCGTCGATTTTAACGTTCACCTTGTTCGTGGATTTGGCGACGGAGAACTTGTTGCTCTGTATGTGGCCGGTGGTTCCCGAACCCCGAGGGGTTTGTAATACGATTCCGTTGTACATTTTGGCTTTAGCTGAGTAAATTCAACAGAATAAAAATTTAAAAAAAAAAACCAATTCGATTTGAGTTTCGGCGACAACCCAAAATCAATTTATCTATATCTATACAAGCGGGCCGGAAAGCGAACGGGCGGGCGGGCGGGCACTTTTGGGTGGGTGGGAATAAAATATTTTAATAAACTTTAGGAGTAATAAAAAAGGATTTATTTCCAAATAACATTTATTGTCTAATAATTTAGATAAATAGTAATTGTTTGTTTATGGATATAAATAGTAATTAATAAATACTAGTATTACTTTCAAAATTACTTGTTTATTTTTAAAAATAGACTTGAAACTATTAATTCTAGAATAATAAAATGACTTAAAAAGGGACGGGATTAAAAATTTGTAAACAACAATAACATTTAACTTTTATTTAAAATACTGATGTACCGTATCCTTAACCTAATGAGAATATAATATGTTTGTTATTAATAGTCTAACCGGTCAATATTTGTTTTATTATATGTTGATTTTGATGATTGGATTAATTCTTACGCATTTCATGATTTAAAATAACCCAAGGTCATAGGTTTACAATTAATAACAACAATTAAGAAGAAAGAATATAAATTAAAAAAAAAATATTAACACTCCAAGGAAGAAAGGATGATAAAACGAAAAAGAAAAAGAAAAAGACCGAAAAAAGAAGAAGGATGATGTTTGGATACAAGTATTTCCGAGTCCTTCGATTGTGTTGTAGTTGTTTGGAAACAAAACAGGCGCTGGATAAGAATGTGCGCACGTTATAAAACGGTCTCATCACATCCCTGCGCAAATTAGGGTTCCTCCCTGGATCAATCAAATCCTGTCTCACTCTTCTCATGGGTCATCATTCCAACAATTTCGGAGCTTTTTAATGAAAACATTCGTCTATTTATATGATTTCTGTAAGTAAGTTATTACAAACCCAATTTTTTGATTTTCTTTATCTAACAATGCCCAAATGCTTAGCTTTGAGAATTTGCTAGAAAGATGATAAATTTAGCTGTTTTATAGCTAATTTTTGTTAAATAATATTCCATTATAAGAGACTGAGTAGTAATTCTGATTTGTACAGTGTTCAAAATGTATTTGAAATAAGAGCCAAATTTGGAATAACTTTGTTTATGGATTGGTAGATAAAATGAATCATTTAAAGGTAATTTAGATTTTTTTATGGTAAATTAAGATAATGTAGACTGTGTATCATGTGATGTTTAATGCATTTAAGCTATGTTTGGTTGCGTTGAACCCCTGCCATCAAAATTGGAATTGGTGCCATGCTGAACTTGAGATATTAACAGGTTTTCTGTTCCTTCCAAGTTGTGAAATTTTGGTCTCATAGGTGGCATTTTTGTATATGGTATGTATGTTTTGGTGGCACAACTAAGCTTTACGGAGAGACTATCAGATAGTGGGGAGACTTTCAATGAAGAGCTTTAGTTCATTTAGCTGTAGAAAAGGCTCAATACTTCTTACATGACAGTTTTTTTATAGATAAATAATTCATTATAAGTTCCAAAAAAGGGTCTTACCATGTACACAGTAAAGTATACTAGTGTAGGGGAAATAAAAGGCACTCCTATGCCCCAGAAACTGCTAAAATGTTCTTAGTCATGGTAAAACTATAGAGGAGATTTATCCTTTCCAGAGAAGCACCAAATTTAATGTGGTGCCATTGAACACTCTAAAAAGCCAACTGAACTAAAAGCGCTTTTAGTCCACTACACTATGATAAACCAACATGCTCTTAGTAGTGTGAGTATTAACTTCTTGTAACATGCATTGAGTTTTATCATAGTGTATGTTACAAGAAATTAATACTCACACTACTAAGAGCACGTTGGTTTATCACCCCCAACAAAACAAATATAACGTTGTTTTCTTTTAAACATGCCATGAACTGTGGCTGATACCTACTGGCATACAGGGAAGCTTACCCCTATCTTTTTCAAGACAAATACAATGTTGTTTTGAAGTGATGAGGTATGTTATAGTTATATACGGATATTTTGCAGGATTGGTTAGATTACATGCCTGATTGAATTCTTGAGGATGGGCATAATTTGGTTTGGGGAAAAAGAAAGAATGGAAGTTATGGAACTATAGGGACAATGAAAACAGAAGCGTATACTATGCAGACATTAGACAAGTATATATATGTCTAGACTTCTTTGAAAACAGTTCAATTGCATGAAGGTAACATTTGAGGGCCTAATGCTACTAAGAACAGAAGCAGTTTCGAATCTTTTGATTTTTAATATTAGGAGCATTTCAGACTTTACCCACAATTGCTATTATATAATGTTTAAGGTTTCTTGCTGTGATATTATACTCTATGCAAGAACTTATTTTTTTTTTAAATATTTCATGTAGGAAAAACTTATAATATATCCTCAGAGGCAGGCCTTATTGATTGATTCCCCCCCCCCCCCCCCCCCCCCGGTTAACAAGTTATTCTTTGTTTAAACTGAAAAGGTCTCTTTGTGAAACAACACCGTTAAATTTAGCTATAGTTGGTCCAATCAAGGGTAATAAGGGATTCTTATTTTTTTTTTTTTATAAAGAAGAAATTTTATTAATCAAGAAGAGATGATACCAATAAATGGGGACAAGAAGTTCAATCTCAACAGACTAAAAGATCAACAACAAGAAAACACTTAAAAAAGTGCAACCCTCCAATCTCTACATAAATCAATAGCAAAGATACCTCTAAAAGCCCTCATAGCAGAAGTCCAAAAAGATGCAAGAAAAATAATCCTATCATTCAATTGCTTTAAGGATAAGTAACGCCTTAACTAGGAAATTGAATTATATTAATAATATGATTGAAAAAAGTGTTTCAGACTAATTAATTGAATTATAGATGAATATTTAATAAATTTATTAAACTAAGTATATTTTATGAAATTGTAATTGAAAGCAAATAGCTTCAAAATAATAAGTTTATATAGATTTTAAAATGTAACGATTGATTCATTATTTGTATACAAATACAAAATTTGTTGTTAGTGATAAAATAAAATATTAGAAATATATTAATATCGAAGAGCTTCCCAAAGTAGAGATTAGAATAGATATAAGTATACGTGTGTATATATGTATGTATAAACTCATGTGGGTGTGTATATCAAATAATTAATGATTGAGATGTGTGTTTTTAAAATTAAGTGTAATGGTTATGTTGGACACATGTCAATTAATGGATGCAAGTTTGCATTTGCGAGACACATGTTATTATTTGGTATTAGGTGTGCATGCATTATGCAAAGATAAATTTGAGGTTTGAAATCAAAGAAGGGAGACGGTCAAGAAAGAGAGAAAAAAATTGGAGATTGAAAGTGAGTGAGAGAGAGAGGCGAACATAAGAAAGACAATTGGAGAGAGATTAGATAGAAGATGAGGGAGACGATTTAGGAGAAGATTTTGAAAAATTATTCTTCTTTTGCCGATTAAGGTAAGATTATTACACTATTTTGGATGGGGCAAGAAATATTTTGCAAAAGATTATTGCTTACTTTGGTGTTTGTGTGCACACATACACTACAATATTGATTTACATATCAAAATTTCGACTGTTGTTGCGCAGAAACATCATTCAATTACCCATGTATATATATTGATATATAAACTATGTCATTTTGTTTACTCGCAATAAAAGTCGTCATGTTTCTGTCATGATCTATTGAAGGACTCTTTACATACAATCTAATTTTGTATATTTTAGTATTTGGGTGTTAATTATTGTTTCGGTATTTTCACATTGGTATAGTTATTATTTGAAATTATTGTGATTTCTTACTACTACATATATTGCAATGGAGAAAATCTTCAAGTAAGGATTCCATAGAAGTCTCCTAGTTTTCTAAAGTTTGTTCAAGATGGAAAATAATATTAAGCTGTATAAAATAGTAAAATTGGGATTATCTTTTAGGTCTATTTACAAACGGTCATTACTATCTCATTTAAGTTGAAAATATGTAAAATTAGTACACAAATTGAAGCCATTATCTCTAATTTATGAAAAAAATTGCACTATTCTGAATTGTAGCCGAGATACAATGCTTTTGGTAAAATGTCTTGTTTTGTTTTAAGTGCACAAATTTTAATCTTACTTTAAGAAAGGATGATATGTTAATATTAACCAAATAATATTTTTATTCCGTTATTGTTAAATAGTAATTCAAGTAACTATTACCTGTCAGAGAAAAAGGGGTGGGTTTACTTTAATTTTAATTCAACTTAGGAATATTACTAATCATTTCTCATTTATTAAGGTGAACATTCTTTGAATTTGAGTTAGTTGAATGGTTGAGCCCAAATTTTTTTCTAAAGTTGAAGTAACCTTAAGAAACATGTTGTGTATTTAATAGAAATAAATTTGGAATTAAACAAGCTGAAAATAAAATAATATACTACCTCCATTCCAAATTATAAGATCATTATTATTTGAAACATTTTCAAACTTAAAATCGAGATGATTCATTAAAAATTGTGAAGCAATAAATCTTACAATGAGTAATACATTTTAGATAGTTTATTATATTCATCATTGTAATGACTAAAACTATAAGAATCCATGTCCATTTTGAGTTTGAAAATATCTTGAGTTGACTTCAAAAAGTGAATCATAAACTTATATTTTGGAACAGAGGCAGTATTATTTATTGAAGGAAGGCTATGTGATATTTTACCAGAATTGGGACACCAATGTAAGGCCAGAAAAACTGTTAATTTAGCCATTTCATCCTTGTAGTGTGAGATATAACTGGGAGATGGTAATTTATATCCAAGGAGGGAGGATAATCCTACTGAATCATTGCAAAAAAAATTGTGCATGTCTTCTAAAAAAATTGTTAGAAATCAACTAGGAAAAGTTATCAATAACAACATGATATCAAAGATGTTTGAGTATCCGATATTAGAATATTGATGTTTGTGCAATTAGAAATAGAAAATAAAGAATTATGTAAACTTTATTTAGAGTTTTGGAATGTCCAAGTACCATAAGCCAATAGCACATTACTCTTGGTAACTTTGATCCAAACACTCACTATATTACGGGTAACCAGAGTTGAAAATATATCATTTAAATTTGCAAATGGGGCTTATTGTCGCGGAACACAGGGAGTAATAGACATGGATGTCCTTTTCATGGTTCTATGTTATTTGATTGACATGGATGCCCTTTTTGTGTTGCTCTCTATCAATTTGGATTATCTTGCTTGAGTTCATAACAGATATGATGCATGAGATTATGTCACACATATGGGTATAATCTCTCATTATACTAGGACAGCTGTCAGCTGACCAGGCCACATCCTTGGGATTTCATGTCAAATGCAATCTCTAGATCAATTTTCATATTACTCTTTACACCAGCTTTTCTTGTGCCTGTTCTTGAACCTGCAATATGCTGTCATGTGTTCTTATTTCTGTTTATTGAACAGGATCTTGCTATTTCTTTGCTCATGTGTTTATTATTGATGACTGTTTGACTGATCTATATGCCAAGATGTGCTAGTGCCCTATTTAGTTAGCATGAAAAAGGAAATTATATCTACTTATAAATTTTTGTAAACTCTTGGATACTGATTCTCTATTGGGAATCTTCTGCAAACTGAAAATAGATAATTGTGGTTGAAATATTCTGTTTGTTTTCCATCTACGTGACAGACAGATGGTTTTCATTGGCCTTGAATAGGACATTGAGAAGGCTATGATGTCTGAAGAGGCCGGGCAAATGATGGAGGTTTATGATGACCACTCGGATCAAAGGTCTTTGTCTCTGGATGATACAAGCAGTACGGAAGAATCACCAGATGAAACCAGACTCTCCTTAGAAACCACAAATGATGCAATTCCTTATATTGGACAAAGATTTACTACTCATGATGCTGCATATGACTTCTATAGTGAGTTTGCCAAGAGAAATGGTTTTTCTATCCGCCAATCATCGTACAGAAGGTAAAGATGGCATTGGCAAAGGGCTTACGAGACGATACTTTGTCTGCCACCGTGCAGGCAATACTCCTGTCAAAGCCTTAAATGAAAATAAACCTCAAAGAAACCGCAAGTCCTCACGATGTAATTGTCAAGCATACATGCGAATAAGCAAGACAACTGAATTGGGAGCACCAGAATGGCGAGTCACAGGATTTGGAAATAACCATAATCATGAACTCTTAGAAGCCAACCAAGTTCGTTTTCTTCCTGCGTATCGCACCATCTCAGATACAGATAAGAGCAGAATTCTCATGTTTGCCAAAACAGGAATTTCAGTGCAACAGATGATGAGGCTCATGGAGCTTGAGAAGTGCGTGGAGCCTGGATATTTACCCTTCACAGAGAAGGATGTTCGGAATCTACTTCAGTCATTTAGGAAAGTGGATCCAGAGGATGAGAGCATAGACTTGCTTAGAATGTGCAGAAACATCAAGGACAAAGACCCCAGTTTCCAATTTGAGTTTACTCTTGATTCAAACAACAGGCTGGAGAATATTGCCTGGTCATATCCTTCATCAATCCAGTCATATGAGGTCTTTGGTGATGCAGTGGTGTTTGATACAACACATCGCTTAACTGCGTTTGACATGCCCCTTGGAATATGGGTTGGAATGAATAATTATGGTATGCCTTGCTTCTTTGGCTGTGTGCTTCTAAGAGAGGAAAACTTGATATCGTTCTCCTGGGCACTGAAGGTAAATGGTGAAAATATCATTTGTTCTTTAGTCGACCTGTCAGCTTATCCTGCTCTAGTGTCATCCTTACCTAGACCAACTGACCCTTCTTTCCCCTTGAAGTAGTCAGAAGGGTAGTGGTGAATTGTAGAAAAATCCTAAGTTAATTGGTCTACATTGGGGTTTTTCCCATGAAAAATTTAGTTTAATTCTTGAATTTTATAATTGCGTACAATGATACAAAATGCCTTAACAAAATTATATTAATCCTCTAACATCACTGATTCACTTCAGGCATTTGGCTCCTTTACAGAAAACATCCTAGATGAACTTGTATTAAAAAAAAATTGAATGGTCTACAACTGATAGGCCCTACTCAACGCTTCCAAGTGATGAGCAGGTATCTTTTTTCAGTTGTAGCATCATATTTGAAATGGATAAACATTGGATAGTCCTATCAGTTGATGCTCATAGTGAAACGGACCAAACGGTTGACCTAACATTTAATTGGAGGATGTGATCAATGGTCAGTTCCTGTTTTCGATATATTAATGACTTGCACTAGTATATAATTGGTACACTAAGTTAGAGATTTGGTTACTTTTGTGATTTTTCTTCAGTGCTGCATTCTTGGTATTGTTTCGTTTTTGTCGAGCTTGTTCAAATTGTACTGAAATGAGTAATTATATGAAGAAAATTTAGCTCGATTATTCCGCTCAAAATTAAAGATGCTTCTTATTATTTATTCTTCAAGATGATATTCTGTTTCATTCTGTGTTAAAGGCATTCTTAGGGTTCATGAATGGAAAGGCTCCACAGACAATGTTGACTGACCAAAATATGTGTTTAAAAGAAGCAATATCAATGGAGATGCCGACTACTAAGCATGCCCTTTGCATATGGCTGATCGTGGCAAAGTTCCCATCTTGGTTTAATGCTGTCTTGGGAGAGCGTTACACTGAGTGGAAGGTGGAGTTTTATCGACTATTTAATCTGGAGTCAATTGAGGATTTTGAACTGGGGTGGAGAGACATGGTTACATCCTTTGGGCTTCACACTAACAGGCATGTAGCAAGTTTGTTCGCTTTAAGAACTCTTTGGGCATTGCCATACTTAAGAAGTTATTTCTTTGCTGGAATGACCACAACTGGCCACTCAAAGTCTATTAATGCTTTCATCCAACGGTTCTTGAGTGCACAAACCAGGCTTGCACACTTTGTAGAACAAGTACGTTCTCTATTCTCAATGCTTTAATTTAAAATATGCTAATGGGCTGCACTAGGCCATAATCTGTCCTTGAGTGTTGAATGTAAGCAATAGGTAGAGATATAGCGAACATAATAAACGAGATTTCTTCTTGTCAATTTTGTCTCACTTTGGAATTCCAGGAGATTAGATTTAAGCATCCCAGTAATTCTGGATAGGTTCCTACTTGACTTTTTCCTTTTGTGTTATGCATGTGCCGAAAACCTACTAAATCTTTGCCTGTTTACACCTGAAAATAAAGGTCTTTGTACTTTTGATGAAAATGATAGAAAAAAGGTCTGTTGCGCTACTCTTCTCTTTTAGGTTCTTCTGCTTCATAACAATTTTCTGTGCTGCCAAAAGCATGTGGAATTAATACATTTCATCTGAATAAACAGTGAAGCAGGAAAAGTGAATCCGTGCTATAGCTTGTGTCCAAAATTACCTCAAGGTTGTCGGTTCCAGTCCCTATACTTGGAGCCAAAATTACCTATGTATTAGAAAAGAAGGAAAAAAAAAAAGGAAAAGACAGCCTCTAGAAAATATATTTTTCTCTTAATGCTGTTCTGCATGATCCTACAAAATCACATGTTCACTCACCAGGTGAGTCTCCTTGTCTCACCTGGAATTAGAAAAGCTATGGATCTTCTTGAAGTCTCTTCATGTTCTTCTGCTTACTTTGTGCCACAAGAACTTGTGGAAAATGTTATAATTATTATAAATATCCAAAGCAAGGAGTTATATGACAAATTCATTTATTAACTACCTGAAGAATTGCATTTTCTAGGTTCAAAATATTTAATGCGAAACCTGAAGGACAATAAGGACCCTGACCATAAATATTCTTAAAACTTGAGTTGGACCTTCTTTTTGGTTGAGTATTAAAACTTAAATTATCTGATGTTAATATGAGCAAATTCATGTCTTTTGGCAACAGAAGTGATTTCACATTTGGCGCACATAAATGTGGATTTAGTTGATAAAAGTGATGTGATAAGTATTTGAATGATACATAGTGGCAGACTTGTTCAATTGCTGCAAAATGCTTAATATTTTTCATGTAGAGAAATTCCAGGATAGATATTACCCAAAAGATGTAAGATATAAACTACAGAACTAATTATGTGTAAATTTTGCTTAGGCTCTTGGGGGGTTTAAGCCACTAACAAGATTCTTTTTAATAGCAAAAAATTAAGTGTACGATATCTAAAAGCAATCGGAAAAATCCGCTCTAAATGACTAGCAAGTGATGTGATATTATCTACAAACAATTGGAATATTCCGTTCTAAATGGCTAAGACTGCTAATTTGAGACAGCCTGAATCTTAAACCTTAGAGATATATCTGTTATTTCCACAATCGTTACCTATCACATTGTATTAGACGTTGGAAAAGGTTAAGCATTTTGATCAATACTCTATGTGACTAGGGGTTTGGTCGACAAGTTAAATTATCTACAGCTATAGTTTAGGATGGCCTGCAGTTGAAGCCTATATGGTCAATCTGCAGTAGGATGTCTTGATTTGAGAGTTCTACTATATGCATAATATAGGTATAGGCAATATAATTTAATCCAGAAAATATTAGAATAAAATTGCTTCCCTGCTACTACTGACATAATTTTCCAAAATAGGTAGCTGTTGCTGTGGATTTCAAAGATCAAGCAGGAGAACAACAAACAATGCAACAGAATCTTCAAAACATTTGCCTGAAAACTGGGGCTCCCATGGAATCCCATGCTGCCTCAATTCTTACCCCTTTTGCATTTTCTAAGCTCCAAGAACAACTTGTTTTGGCTGCCCACTATGCATCATTTCCGATGGAGGATGTTTTTCTTGTTAGGCATCACACGAAACTTGAGGGAGGACGGAGTGTTTATTGGGTTCCACGTGAAGGCATCATAACTTGTAGCTGCCATCAGTTTGAGTTCTCTGGAATCCTTTGTCGGCATGCACTTCGAGTTCTGTCAACAGGAAATTGCTTTCAAATCCCAGAGAGGTATCTTCCTCTGCGGTGGCGTCGAGTCAGCACGCCATCTGCCAAGCTCCTCCAGACAACTTCGAGCGATCATGGAGAAAGGGTTCAGTTATTACAGAATATGGTATCAACTCTTGTCACGGAATCTGCCAAGTCAAAAGATCGACTTGATATTGCAACTGATCAAGTTTCCATCCTTTTGTCTCGGATAAGAGAGCAGCCGCTTCCCTCCCCAGGTACTAGAGAAATCTCCTCCATAAAAAGGAATCTTGATTATAAGTGATACAGTAAACAGTCCCATCACTAAGAATTACTGTAGGATGCAGAGACTAGCATTCGAAATATGGGGTTAATTACTGATTAGCAAGTCGGAGTTTTAACCTTAAGCACAAAATGTTGGGGATGTCTTCATTCTGTAAAGGGTTAGTAGTTGGCTTGCCGTTGAAACTCTCTTCTTGTAATTACTGTACAATGCAATCACAGGTGTATACATGTTCTGAAAAACAATAAATCACAATTGTATACAAGAGGATGTATTTGTCTGACATCACTGCTATGTAAGTATTTTATTAGTCTGATGTGTATAATATTTATAGAAAAGGCAATACTACATTTCTTCTTATTAGTTGAACACTCTGAATACTGGAAACTTGGATATATATATATATATGGAAAAATGTATATATATCTGATAATGTAGCGATGTCTATGAGGACGGCTTTTGAAATATAGCCATATAGCTATTCTAGTCTATGAACCGTGAACCGTCATATAACTCAAAAAAAACCGTCATCACACACATATGTGTATATATATATATATATATATATATATTTGTATAAAAAATTTGTTAAGTAATAAAATTTAACACATTGTCAACTATATATAATATATTTATTTTTATAAATAAGTTCTTAATTAATAAAACTTAACATGGTCAACTATATTTAATATATTTATTTTTATAAAATATTTGTAATATAATTTCTTATGCAATATAATTTAACATTGTCAATTATTGTGATAATTTGATTGTTTAAAATTTAAACTCCAAATATTTTATACATTGAAACTATTTAAATCTAATTAAGGTGGACCGCAGGTTCTAGTTGTGGCCAGCAAAAAAAAATTCTCTGCCAATAAAAAAAAGGAACAATTACATTTTATAGTACATTTAAAAACATAATTACAAGAAAAGTGCACTCATTAAATATTTACACAATTAATATTTTTAAAATTTTATTTTCATTATTAGTACATATTTTTGCTTCCTTTAATTATGGGATGTGTTTTAATTCCTTTAATTATGGGATGTGTTTTACTTTCTCTCTCCTTTCTCCTCCCTTCTATCCCCTCCGCCGAACTACTTTCCATAATCATCCATAACTGGCATCCATAACCGACCACGACCATTGTTAAAGAAGAAGAAGAAGAAGAGAAAATAAAAATAAAAGCGCCTAACTCTCATCTCTATTTACAATATATACAAAGTTTGCTTGAATCAAAAAGAAGGATTGGTAGTACAATATGGACATTACGATTTTTTCATAAGACAACGGTTGGTAGCCAACATTCAAACCAAAGTAACCAATACAAGATATTAGGTTACTAATTTATTTTTAAAAATCGTTTATAGATTTTTTTTTAATAATCTTGATTGGTAGCCAAACCTTAATACAAATGTAACCAACAAAAACAAAAATGGTTACCAACAGCACTGAAATTTCTCTTGGTTACTCACAAAAACTAAAATGGTTAACTTTGTATAAATGTTTGGCTACCAACTGCACTAAAATTTATCTTCTTCTCCTTTTAATTTCGGACCGTTGTGGCGGTAATGGATGAGGAGATCGGCGGCCCACGGCATGGACGGCCGAATGAGGAGGACGAAAAAAAAGAAGAAGAAGCGGAGGTGTTGAAGCAATAAACTAGTAGCTAAAATGAGGAGATCGACGTCCATGGCGGCTACATCTTCAAGATCTATAGATCTACAATTTTAAGGTGTTGCGGAGGCTACGGCGAAGGAAGAGGACCGCCGCTGAAGGAGGAGGACGAAGAAGAAGAAAAAGAAGAAGAAGAAGAAGAAGAAAGAAGAAGAAGAAGAAGAAGAAGAAGAAGAAGACTTACAAGATCTACATCTTCAAGGTGTTGAAGCGGCATGGCCATGGCATGACATGCCATGGCAAGCATTTACCATGACGAAAGGGAGGAGAGAGGAGGCGGTAAGGAGAGAAAGAGAATAAGCGGATATGTGTTTCCCTAAATTAAGGATATTAATATTGTAAATAAATATGAGAATATTATTTTTGTAATTATTTAGTTGATGCACTAATAGTGTAATTACTTTTTATTTGTTGTATACTTATGTAAAGGACCCTAAAAAAAATTATTAACATACTAATAATATTTTTCAATGAATTTTAAGGGTAATACACATTTTAATCAATCGATAACATATTAATTATATTTCTTAATCGTTATATTTTTTTCTAAAATATCAATTAAAAAGGAATAGAGGGAGTAGGATTCATACATGTTTGTACTTCTTTTTAATAACTTTGACAAATTTAATTAACTTTTAACAAACAAGAGTTTGAGCCAAGTTTTAAACAAACAAAAGTTTCACATTTTATGAAGACAATTGATATTATCATAACAAAAATAAAATTATTAACACAATATGTATCGCTAAGTGTAATTAAATATATATTTGTTGTGAAAATATTAATTTTTTACGTGAATATATTAGTTCCTCTTTTTGTAAATAGTTATTAATCTTTTATCGTTGTACTCTCACAAATACTAATTACTAATGTTTTATGCTCTGTTTCTGAGTTTTAAAATGGACAGAAAAAAAAATAGGGAGAAAATTGAAGTTTTTTTTTAATTCTTATGTTTCTGAGTTTTTTAATAAACGGAAAAGAAAAGAAATGAACAGAAAACTTGGTCAATTTTTCTGCCAAAGTTTTCCGTCCAAAATTGACCTGATTTAGACAGAAAAAAAATTAGAATAAAAAATATTTTTATAATTCATATATTATTCTCAACTTTTTAATATAATAAAATTTAAATTACAACCTCAATTTGTTTTTATCTCCTAAACCTAAAAGAAAAATATAGGCGCGAAACTCCGTGCAACTTCCTTTTGCCGTGAACAAGTTAATCAGCCTTTGCCTTTTGCCGCGAACAAGTTCATCCCGGAGGTATCAAATTTATTTGTTTTAATGTTTATTGGTGGAGTAATTTGTGTTTTAAATTCAGATCTGAATTGATTGATCTTTGTTTGTTTTGAATTGCTGCGGATATTTGGGGGTGAGATTTTTGTCTGTTGTATGAATACTCAACGACCAGTTTTACATTTACTCATCCTTGCTTACTGATTCCCGATGGGTTTTTTTCTTCTTCTTTTTCGTGATTAATATACAGTGGATGACAAAATTGGTTGTTTAGAGTACCAATTTCAATTGGGTCGAAAGAAAAACCAATATATTAAATTTGTATGGTTTGAAGTTGTTTACTGGTGCAATTAGCTTGATAGTTAAAATAGTTTAATTGTTAGAAGTATATATATTAGTGTTGTTCTCGGGTTTGAAAATCATGAAATTCAAAATATTTGTTTTGAAATTAAAAAATCTCATCTTGACTTAATAATGTCTTGTTTTTGAGGTTCATTAATACGAACTCAAAAATCTTTGGAAAGAGAAACCTGACCATAGAATGGCAGTCATTGGGTTAGATTTTGTTTGTGATCTTCGTGTTTGTTTATAGACTAGCAGTTTTTTTGCATTGGGCTGCACTGCTCAAGGACTTTGATTTTTTGAACTTGAAACTTGATTTACCTAAATAGCTTTATTATGATCTTAGAATGTAACCTGATGTTCTTGCCAAAATTTTCTGCAAAAAATAATCTTTATGAAATGTGCCTTTTTATTGTGTTTATTTTTTTTTGATTTATGTGTGCAATATTCATCGAAGCTGAGTCCTCACATATTTCATCATACTGATAATTTCACTTGTTAAATTGTCAACCTCCTTTTATTCTTATGATTATTTAGTTGTATTAACTTTTTTGCTTTCTTTCCCCGGTGAAATTGTTGTATTGCTTAGAATTAGGTTCGAACTTGTCAAGAGGATGAGTAATATATAGCCACAAGATGACAATTCCGAATAACACATTTTCTCATCCTTCATATCTCCCTGCAGATACTTGCTTTCTGCATTGGTTATGGGTTATGGGTTATTCATATCTCCCTGCATATACTTGCTTTCAATATGCTTCCTTTTTTCTTCTGTTTTAGATTTTCAGCATTTGTTCGTTTCTCTAAGATTATTTATTTAGTTCTGAAAGCATTCCTAGGGAAGCTTCTTCGAGTCAGTGCGTTAATTTATGGGTTCTTGTGTACTCGATCACTTTCAGATTTTTAACTTCGAAACTCATTCAGTTTTATTGATTGAATAGATGGACAATCAAGAGAGTAAATTTCGAGATTTTATGATTCGACGACATTTTCTAGTAACAGGGAGAAGCATTTATCAATTCATCTGTGCGAATCTATTCTGCAAATGATATCTTTAAAGGACTTACCGAAATGAATTTCGATGAGGAAAAAATCGATGAAGCCTATTTATGGCTACTAGAAAATCAAGACAAGGCACGAGTAGTGTTTGAGTTACCACTAGAGAGGAGATTGAATTTCTTGAAGAATTTGATGAATAATCTTCGTTAGTATAAACAATACAGATTATGTTTGATGACTTTTGGGTATGGTATGATAATGACTTTGTAGAAGTAATTTTTGTTTAACATTTATTTGGATATTTGTATTTAATTATGGAATTTTTTCTTTAATTAAATTTATCTTGCATATTTTTATTCATGGTTCAATAGTTATAATTAATATAAGGGTAAATTTGTAAAAATGATATTTTTCTTTTCTTTTCATTAGAACTCAAAAACACAAGAAAAGAAAATTTTAAATTTTCTATTCTTTTCTATTAAAAACTCAGAAACAATACAAAGGAAAACTTCAAGTTTTCTATTCTTTTCTTTTCTGTTCTAATTTAAGTTTTCTATTCTTTTCTTTTATCTTCAAAACTCAGAAATAGAGTGTTAACTCTCAACCACAGTAAATACTTTATTTAGCGGTAAAAACCTCTATTTAGCTCCTCCCCCCCTCAACCATTTTCATTCCTTCTTCTTTCGGTTCACGCTTAACTGTAGCTTGAATTACCTTATCTCCCGATTTCGTTCCCCGGAGCTCCGGCGACCCGGCCTTCCCTCTCTGTTATGCGGCAACTTTCTGGTCTGATCTTCTTGTATACCGGTAAGACTCGTACTATCTCTTTGACGTTTTTCTATTCCGTGATTGGATAAAAATCAACAATCTTATCCGTTAATGCGTATAATAACTACATTCACGCTCTATAAACACACGTTAACTTCAACTATTTAGATAATACCCAATTTGATTTTGGGAGAAAATTTTGTTGAAAGGGGCAAAGTTTGATATGGGTGCTAATTTTTCATAACTATGACGGAAACTTTTATTTTACCCTACTTTGTTGCCATTTTTATTAAATTTATTAACTGGGGACTCTGGTAATTTGTCAGTGTATTGCGATACTCGTCCATAAGAAACTGGATTAGTTTGACTTTTTTGGTTAAATTGTGAAGCACATTTATTTATATATTTAAACATATGAAAATTGGAGACTGTAGTAAATTCAACATAGTTTTTTTATGATTATAGTTTCTCCACCTACTTGATTGTTTTTGCGGGACGGAGGGAATACTATTTTTATACTGAGAGTTTGAATTTGAAAGTAATTTTCTTGTCATTATGATTTTAAAGTAAAAAACTTTCGAGGAAAATAAAATAAAAAGTGACTTTGTTAATTATTAGACTTTAGTTTGCTCAGATCATCGGCTTAAATTTTTGTCATTAGACTTTGTTATGTGTTTGGGTACTCTTGATTATGACTTATTTTATTTATTTTTTATCTTGTTTCTTGTTTAAAAGCTCCTGGGGTTACTACTATTCTTTACTTTTTGCAGTTTTTTAAGGCTTGAACTGCTTGCAAATGCATCCTCCTTTAACATTACACAGGCACCCAATGTGTGCTGAAGTAAGTTCATGATGTTGCTTATTATGTGTTTCTGATCTGTAAGTTAGTTCACTTGCAATTACAAGGTTATTTTCTTTTCTTATGCATTGGGATTAGTTAAATTAATTTACTTTGCCGATATCTTGGATAATATGAAGAGTTCTATTTTTGATATACTGTTCATGTAAATAACAATTTTACAAAAGTGCCTTTAATATGATTTAATTTGTTTTGAGTATATATTCAACATACTTAACTAGCTAGCATCTACTTCACTTTTACTAGGAATATTTTAAGTACATGTGTAAAATGGTGTAAAACCTCCTACCCCATTAATGTATCATCTACCTGTCTACGCCTTGAATTATTGATATTGTGATTTAATATCACAATACACTTTTACTTATTAAAATAGAACAAAATATCCAATTTTATTGGTCTAAAATTTTCACGACATTTCTGCATAAGAATAGGGAACACTGCTTTCTACAAGTGTATTAATATTAGTTATCTTGGTGCCGGAAGTGTTAAAAAACTTTTTACATTGACATGAATTAAAAGTGAACTCTTACGTAAATGGGATTTCATGTTACTTAAATAGAAAAATAATTCATGGTTTCGTGTTTGAATCAAGGTATGTCTTGGTCTCACATTGATCTAATATCTAAAATTTAGGAGTGGCCAGTGGCGGAAGGAGTTCTTTGGGTGGTTTAGGTTTGTATACTCTCTTTTTCCAAATCCCATTCCATGGTACAAGAATTACTACTTACTGCTACATGAGTTGTGATATGGTGAAGGAGGATCACATGAGAGTTGTTCAAGAGTTCTATTTCAATGGGGTTTTGGGGAAAATTAATAATTCAACATATGTTTTTTTTTGCTAAATTGAAATTCAACATTTGTTACCTTACTTTCTAAGAGTTAATGCTACATCAAATTTAATTTAGGACTTTAGGCCCATTAGTCTTGTTATAACTGATAAGTGTGTATAAGATTTTGAATTCCCCCCTCTCTCTCCCCAAAACAAAAACAAAAAAAAGTGGTTGGGTAGTAGTGTGCTAGATAAGTTCAGATATCCAGAATGTCTTTGTGGGTGAAGGCAGGTTGGCAGGTTTTAAGTACTGCATTTGTGAATAATGAGGTGGTTGAGGATTTTTTTAAGAAGTGAGATAAAAAGCATTGTGCTTAAGTTGGATTTTTGAGAAGACTTATGATAAAGTTAGTTGGAGTTTTTTATACAGAGTGATGGATAGAAATGGCTTTGGAGTTTGGTGGTGGTACAGGATTAAGGGATGTTTTGTTTTTAGAATATGTGGCTGAAGGTGGTTTGATTCATATAACTGTTGTGGGGCGTGGCGGCATGGTTACATTGAGGAGAGTTCTTCAAGTTTTGTGCGGACTTATAAACTTAAGCAATCAAAAAAAGATTTGAAGATATGGAATATAATTTCTTGGGAAAATGAAGGTCAGACTGAATAGAGCATTAAATGAGACTACCGTGCTATAGGCAAAAGTCATTGTGGTTGAAGGAAGGGGATAGTGATACCATACTTTTCCATAAGACGGCTAATGCTCGACACGGTTTGAATCACATTGGCAACATTGTGGTATGCAAGGAGAGGATGAGAATGGAGGAGGGTGCGAGGCAAGGTATAGTCAGTCTTTACTAGAGATTTGTTGAGGAGTTATGTCATCTTACACTTAATTGTTGTGTAGTTTGATTCAATCCGTTCAAAGGATAAGGAGGGGATAGAGAGACATTCTAGTGATAATATCAAGTCTCCTAGGCACGATGTTTTCTCTTTAACATTTTTTTTCTTCCTTACTGGGGTGTGATGAGGGGATATTTTCTCTGGGTATTTTTTAAAGAAGTCTGAATGCCAAATGTATTACTTCCATTTTGAAGGTAGGAGATTTTTGATCAATCAACTTAGTTGACAGTGTTTATAAGATTGTTTCGAAGTTTTGGTGTGTCGGCTATGTAATTTCATGAATGAAAAGGTTGCCATGGTGCACCGACTTTCATGAACAATAATTTTGCTTAAAAGATCTTGTTGATAATTGCTGGTATTTAATATTATTTAAACCCTTTTTCCTTGTTGTAAGATATAATAAAGTTATAGCTTACGCTTGCAAGTTGTTATCTACCTGCTTGATACAGATTATTGAGCAGTTCCAGAAGTGTCATTTAGATCATCCTGTTGGGAAATTTTTTGGTGAATGCACAGATCTCAAAATAAAGCTTGATCGTTGTTTCAGGCAGGAAGTAAGGTTTTTTATCATAATATTTTCTGTATATTTCTAGTTGGACCTTAATTACAAGCCTCACCAAAACTTCTTTGCAGAAAGCTGTGAAGCGAAAGGCAAATTTTGAAGAGAGTAAGAAACTTAAAGAGAGGCTAAGAGCTCAAAGGAAAGAAAGCATTGATACTGGCCTGAATGAGAAGACCTTTGCACATGCTTAGTGGTGGTAATGAAATTGTGGCTTTTGCCATCCTCTATGGGAATTTAAATGTATTTCCCCTTTATTTTTGCATCATGGGGTGGATTGAAATATGTTTTTGAAGTTTATGTTTGTTAGAGAATTCGGAGAGTAATGGTTGCTAAATCTGGTCTCATTCTTGAATGTTGTTTAATAAATGGGTACAGGTTCTGAGCTCAAGTCTTCAGCATAATTTTGGGTGTCTTAAATGATTTTTCTTATTTTTTTTTAAATTGTATTTTTTTTTTATTGTGATGAATGAATCTAAATATTTATTATATGGATTCACTTGTTTAAAACTGTTAATAAAAAAGAACAAATTTATGATCCACTTTTTCTGCAAGGATACCTGCCTGGGTTTACTGTATGATGCCACTAGTATTTATTTATTGAATCATAAAATTTATTACCAATATTGAATTTTAAAAGCTTCCAATTATTTTGTTTGGTACAAAACAAGTGTTCTAGTTTTGGAACCTTAAAATTCCAATTCTCTAAATTATGTTTATCAAATTCTAAATTTTAGTGATTCAGATAACCTTCTATTCTTATAATTCATTTTATTTTTTTTTGGAAAGACAAGGTAACATGGGAATAATTCCAAATTCTAACAATTCTGTTAATAATATCAAAACTCTATAATTATATTCCAAAATCAAATCCATTAGCATACATGTAGCCATCCAAAGTTTTTTTAAAAAAAAAAAATAAAAAATAAAAAAATTCTACAAGATCTAAAATCAAAGATTTAAAATTCCCAGATTTGTGATAAGTTAAACCATATCACAACAACAAAAAAAAAGTGAGGACAAAAGGGGCTTGGTTTGTTGCATCAGTTGAATCAGCCAAGTTGCCACTAAAAATTATGCAAGCTCAACATAAAGTTATGTTTATCTCATCCAAAAATATACTTGTAACTGAACCACACATCCAAAACATGTATAGTATAGGCATCTCACTGCAAACTTTTGCAATGGTAGAAGGTAAATACTAGAAGCAACTATCAAAGTACCTTTAAAAAGTTGATATATAATTATAATTCGCTGAGATACAAATTTGTATATCCGAACAACAAATTTTCAGAAAATCTGTGGTTTTTCCGGTGAGTGTTTCTATAGGTATTATATGCTGTAAATAGGCACCAATAAATTACTAAAGAAAAATGTTCAACTATCTCATCTATGTTTTAAGGAAACCATAAAAACACATAATGTCCTGAGTTGGGATTCTGTCTCTCAGAAAAATATGAATGGAAATAAGAGAACTATTTTACCTTTTACAGCCTTGATGAAGCAAGGTTACTGCATCATTCAATGTGATAGAATTTTCTTCGTTTTGACCCATCTTCCATACCTTGAATTTTGAGGAACAAGGACTATTTTCTTTCAAACGCTTGAGGAACGCCAGTGAATAAGGGCCCTTTTTCTCGCCATCTAAGGCTATACAGTGCCATACACGACTTTCTGGATCCTCGAATTCCTGAATTTCAGTTGCAACACTAGACTTGTTATTGCCATCTTCATCATTGGTCAGATCAACCAGCTGGGCCATCAAAGCCTGTTGGGTTTTTGCTGCTTTGGCAGTCCCCTGCTCAATAGCTATTTGTTGACTTTGCTTTGAGCCAGCAATAAAAGAACCATTCAGAAGCGAGTAACTTTGCAACATGGCATTAGCTTGTTCGTCACCAGCAATGGTATGATGTTCCTTCTCTTTGGCAACTGAGCATAAATAAGAGAAATTACAAACATTATGTTGCGTCAGATTATTTAGAAAGTAGCCAAGAACACATATAAAGGTAAACTGCAGTTACATAGTAGCGAGGAGTCGCACTTGTATTTGTCATGTGTAAAGGTCTAAAGTAAGGCATAACAAGCGTAATCTATTTCGCAGCTGCATTCTATTTTACACCCCACCCCCACCCCGGGTTGGTGAGGGATCCATTATTTCATGGTTGGTGGTGGATGGATGGATAACAAATCACAATCATTGCAAAAAGGCTGCACCTAAGAACTTGGCAACGTGGCTAGCTGCTTGCTAGAAGTACAATTCTTGTTTGCAAAGACCAAATAATGGGTCAAGAGCTAGATTAGTATGGCACAGATGTGTCATGGGTTGACCTGAGAAAATTATATAGAAGCAGCACTAAAAACAGCAGGAAGATACTTTAGTCAAAGTAGTGGGGTATTAGTGGGGTGTTCCTATATATGGAAATCTAAGATTCTGAGATATTGAAGAAAGGCCTTTTCTTTTGTGAACTTTCAGATTGATAAGCCATAATGTGCTCCAAAGTATCTACCAAACTGATTGCTTGGAGGCAAGGTATATAGAAAGTTTGGAAGGCTATGAAATCAAATCATACAACTTATTTGCAGTGTGATAAATGACCATTCTTTAATTAAATTCAGCCTCCACTCTAAAGATAAAAACTCGAACTTCTACATTCAGCCTTTTGATAATTTACTCCCTAAACAGTCATCCTTATTTGTTATAATATTTTTTCCCTGGAAGCACTTCCATAAAGGCCCTGTTGATCTTGAAGTAAAGTATATAGGGAAAATTGATATGCTGCCTAAAGCAGCTAGCGGAGAATGAATCCAATGAACCAGAAAGAAAAAAAATCTGCGATCGGACTACCAAATGGTCATCAAGGCTATGACGTCTAATGGATCATCACATCATGACATCATAAGACGTTTTCCCCTCTTTTCATTTTTTTCGTGTCCTTAATCAAGAATATTTTATAGTACGACTATCTGCTCAATCTCATCATCTTCCTGTTTATTTTCTCCCAATATTTATCTGTCTTGTTGTCAAGCTTGGCTTCGTAAATCACAAAGGCAGTCATGCAGAGCAAAGACAATCATGACATACCTGACAGGCTAAAAGCAGCCTTAAAATAGAACAGCGACAGAAATATACAACCCAGTAATCCCTCGATCACTAATTTCTCACAAAGATCAACACAATCTTATTGAAATCCGACAAGCACATTTGCCAACAATAAACATTACCTGCCAACAAAAAGAAGAAAAGGAGAAAAACCAAAGACTAACCCAACAAAGCCCGCTTATCCAAATGCAGAAATGCCCACACGCAGAAATTTAGAGACGGAATGAGGTTGTGAAGAAAAATGGGTAGACTCAAAAAAGGCCACATCATAACTATCAAAATATCGTTTAAGATCAAGAGAATAACAACGGTAACCTTTCTGGGAGCGGGAATAGGCGACAAATAAACACTTAATGGCTTTAGGATCCAACTTTGTCATATTAGGACGATGATCACGAACAAAGCAAACACACCCAAACACTTTTTGGGGGCAAAGAAAATAAAACCCTTAGAAGGAAACAACAAAGAAAAAGGTAGTCCCATGTAACATAGATAAAGGCATGCGGTTAATAAGATGACACGCGGTTAAAACCACATCTCTCCAAAATAGTTTAAGAAGACGCATTTCAAACATTAAAGCACGTGTAACCTCCATAATGTCGGTTTTTGCGCTCCGCAACACCATTTTGTTGTGGTGTATCAGTACACGAGGACTGGTGAATAATGCCTCTTTAAGTCATGAAAGTAGAAAAGGGAGATGAAAAATACTCGAGAGCATTATCACTACGTAATACACGAATAGTACTGCCAAACTGAGTTTGTATTTCATTCACAAAATTATAGAACATAGAAAACAATTCAGAGCGATTTTTCATTAAATAAAGCCAAATAACACGTGAATAATCGTCCACAAAGATTACAAAATAGCGAAAACCAAGTTGCGACACTACTGGGCAAGAGCTCTAAATATCAAAATGAACCAAATCAAATAGGTGCGCAAACCTTTTAGTGACTCTATGAGAATATGAGACACGATGGTGTTTCCCAAATTGACAAGTTTCACAATCTAAACTAGACAAGAAACTGAAACAAGGCATTAATCTCTTCAAGTTGGCTAAAGAAGGATGTCCCAACTGAAGCAACACTAGAATAATAGGTCGAGGGATTAAATCATCGAACATATATAAACCTCCCGATACACGACCTTTATCAATCATCCTCTTCGTCGTAAGATCCTGAAAGACACGAATTAGGATAAAAGGTTACAGAACAATTGTAAATCTTTGTTAATTTGCTCACAGAAAGAAGATTAAATGAAAAGTCAGGTATATATAGTGTAAAGTTTAATGGGAGAGACGGGCTTAAAGTAGCAATGCTAGTTCCCTTTACAGTGACCGTGGAACCATCTGCTAACGTGACATTGGGAATAGGGGACATAGTTTGAAAATGAGAGTATTAGATGTACTTGTCATGTGGTCACATGCCCTTGAATATTATCCAAGGATGAGAGGTAGTGAGGCAAGCACTAGCATTACCTGTTTGAAAAAAATAGTAATGGAAGTAGAGGATGACTGTTGAAGAAACCTAATATTGTGTATAGGCATCATACTCTAGGGTCATAATCACTGTCTTTTCCTCGGATGATGTATGAACAGAAGATTGTCCTCCATTTTCCAAACTAGCAACCATATTTGCAAATCGTGGTTGTCCTCGATTATGATTTCTACAAAAGCGTCGAACATGGTCGGGCTCTCCACAATGATAGCAAACTCTGCCTAATCGTGTCCCTCCAATTCTGTCTGAACTCTGACTCCTACTACTCCCTCTGCCTCCAAAACCACCTTGACCTCATCCTCCAAAACGACCGTCAAATCTACCGCCACGAGCATTTATGGCCACTACAACCTGTACCCCTCCCTATGGTTTTCAAATTTTTCGGTTTTTTTTTCCATACCGAACCAGTTCGAACCGGCCTATTTCGGACAAGCGGTTATGATAATCGGTTCGGTATCAGTACACAAAACCGATATATACCAGTTATTCAGGATCGGGAACAGGATGGTATTTGGTTGGTTCGGTATATACTGAACCGGACCGTTTGTACCAGTTAAGCTAATAATATATTAATACTTCAAGTTTATTCTACTTTCTCTTAATGCCTTTATTCCAAAATAGATCTGAATTCATCTGCGCTCCATCTCGAATTCTCTCTGCGCCTCCATCTCAAAACCTCTGATCCATCCTCTCCCACCCAAACCTCCGATCAAGTAACTTCTACTGCATGATGCTACTGGTCCACACGTGCCACCGCCTCGAATCCCTCAACGGTTCCTTCAAAATCAACTCGTTCGGCGGCAGAGAGGAGAGTTTGTGAAGGGAGGTACACCTTGTGGGATGTGGCTGAGATGGACAATGGTTCTGGTGTTGAGCTTGGTGGCGCTTATGGTGCTTAATTTTGTAGATTTCTTGTCACTTGTGGAGAGCAGTGTGTGTTGCATACAAAAGACTTGAGTTGGCAAGGATGAGTGTTGGATGGGGCAATTGTGGTTATAGGTCGGGTTATTTCACTATTTGGAACTTAGTTTTCCTTACTTTAGATAATTTATTAATTATCTTTGCCAAAATATTGTGTGATCTATATTTTATTTGTTTATATCACAAAATTATAGTTTATATAAACATTAGTTAATATCATATTTCTTTCAAATATTGATATTTTATGAATTTGCAGTGTATGATATTACCATTAGAATAAGAAATGAGAGACGAATCCAACCGGTAAAAATTTGATAAAAACTGATACCGTACCGGTTCCAAACCGGCTAACCGGTTCGGTATACCGGTCCAATTGGTATCGACACTCAATTTTGGGTGTATTCGGTAACCGGTCCGGTTCGGGTCGGTTAATTACCGATTAACAGACCTACCTCTCCCATATGAAGCAATTAAAGCAGACTTATAGCATCACGGGAGACATGTAAAACCCGGACAAAAGTATCTGTAAGAGATGGTACCGTCGGGATGCTAAGAATTTGGGAGCGAACAATTTCAAATTTTGATCCAAGAGCACCTAGGAAACCTATAACTGCCAACTGGCCACGTTGGGCTTACATTTGTGTCACATCTGCTGTAATAGAGAGCAATGAATTGAATTCCTCGTACATCTTAAAATCAGTAAAAAATTGTGTAAGTGGACGTCCATCTCGACGAATCTTATAAAAGTCCTGAGAGACCTCACAGTTACGAGCAAGATTATTTTGTCTCGAGTACAACACCGCCAAGTACTCCCACGATTCTTTGACGGTATCAATATGGGTAACCAAATCAACAATCTAACTGTCCATGGAATTAAGCCTCTGATAGAGAATCCTGGCATCGTCTATCTTCCATGCCTCGTTGGAAATGTTTATTGTCGTTAAGTGATCGCCCTATTATCTGCTAATCAGGGCCAACCTCACAATCTTCCTCCACTGCGGACCAAACTAATTTCTTATCAGTAAGACGAGTTGATGAAGATAATACTTCTATAACATTTATTGACGGTCAAGAGTCCGATGAAGATGTACCAAAATTCTGACTCGCAGTAGGCTTGGGTAATGCTTACATCTTGCTTGGAATATCTTGTATTAAATTTTCCCAAGCAACAAACTACGGCAAAGGATCACAACTAAACAACTAACCCAAACAAATATATACTAGTGCATCGAGCACCTCATATATCCAATCACAAAGTAAATTTCACGAGGCAAAGAAACATAAAAAGGTTGCTATTAAATCACCGAAAAATTCCCATGACCCAAGAACTTTTCATATGCATATATCAATGTAAAGCAGAACAATGTCATCACTGTTCACGGTGAACAGTACTGTCACTGTTCACAATGAACAGTTTTTTCATTTAAAGTGGAGAATTTATTCCCTAATAAGTACAAATAAGAGTTGAGCCTTTTATAGACTAAGACTCATGTTATATAAGGAAAGTAAATCAATGACTAGCACATATTACTCCACACGTTACTCCTAAAATTACTCCTAAAATCATGCTCCTAGAATTCTCTAGAATCCCTAACAGAGATACTACAAGAGGACACTTTTTTCTTGTCCTGTGTTTTGAATAAAAGTTTGCATGAGATGTTAAAATATATTTCTCTTTCTAATCCACTACTTAATTAAAGTATAAAATTTCTTTTGAAATTGTAAGTCATTCCCGAAGATACTTTAGCCTGTAGAGGATCAAAAAACTTCATGACAAATTAAAAAGAACAATATGATTTTATTGCACAAGTGATTGCAAAAAAAACATTATTATGTTTTCTATAGCACATGATGACCCCCAAGGTGGTCGTATGGTGTTGCTTAAGAGCACCCTGTCGAATCTTCCTACGCCTGTCCTTTTATGCTATCCTATTGAACATAGATTGGAAAAGCGTATGATAGAACTTCTATGGCTGGGTGACGAGTAACAGGGGAAGTACTACTAGGTGAATTGGGACTGGGTTTGTTCTCTTGTGGAGCAAGGGGGTTTGAAATTAGAGATCTTGGTGTTTTCGACCTTATACATGGTCCAAAATCACAATCTCCCCCTGAAACCTTAGTCCTCGCTAAGGCCCATTATCCCATTGATAATCACCCAGGAACTCACTCTCTAGCCTTTGAAGGATAATACAAACAGTCCCCTTTGTTCACCCAACCATCACACTTCAGATGTAGGAGATGCCAAAGTTCACCTTTGTGTCCTCATCACCTCCAGTAGCCTCACTTGATGGCCTGCTCCGAGTTTTGTAGAGTTAGCTCTGATATCATTTGTAACGACCCAGGCCAAACTCGAGTTCATAATACGGCTCAAACCGCATCCAAAAAGCACAAATCAGACCATCCTACCCACCACAAGCCCAACCAGAAGACATGACAATTTATTAGTATTCTTGACTGCAGAATTAAGACCTTGTATACAATCCAAACTGCCACACATGCACCACTAGGGCCCATTTCCAGCAAACAGATTGTACCAGAATACTGTTTACTTAATTTGTCAAAATATAGACAGCACAAATAAGACTGACAGAGTAGAAAGTAACATAAAATAGAGGTCAAATAAAAAAAAAAGCTTCGTAGGACAAGGTCCCAAGCTAGATCATATGGACTGTGTTGAGAATTGATTCTTGTTAACTAACTTTGTCAGCTAGTTCTTCCCAGTAGAGCAATCGCAAGCTGGAAAAAGGAATTTTCCTCAAACAAAATTTTACTTTCAGTAAATACAAAAATGGATTAAAATAATCTTTTCTAGATCTTATTTATCATAACACACCATAGTTTCAAGAACATAGTTAAAACTTCAAACAACTTAAGTTTAGCAGAAGACAAACTATGCTAGTTTAGGCATTTGGAATTTGATATAACTTGACCTAGTTTAGATATTTTGTAATTTATTTATTCTTGTATAGTTCCCTTACTTTTCATTTAACATTTTAGACTCAGATAATTAAAAGGTAGCCAAAGTCATTTGTAATGGAAGAGAAGAATAATAGTAGAAACTTGTTGCAACCACAAATATCTGTTGTACCTGAAGTAATTCCATTTCCTTCCCATTTGTGACAGAGAGTCTCTGAGCTACCCATTTGGATAAATTTTGGTGTGATTTCGTCTTTTTGTTTATCATCTTTAATATTCTCAGAAATAAGTTCAAGTTCTCCTACAGCAGCACTCACGTAGGGAATCTTTTGTAGTAACCTTTCCTGTTCTTTAGATGTTTGTAGAATCTGTCTTCTTTCCAAGTATTCATAGAGCGTATAAAGGTCATTTAAGTTAAGGTTAAACCACCCATTTATTGAGGAAACTATCTCTGACCTCATAATGCTAAAGAAGGAAAAAACTGAATGTGAAAGCATGAAGTGCACGTAATACAAGAACATGAACAATACATATAATGAATTAGAGACGACACAAGACTGACAATTAATACTTTTGGTCCTGCATAATTAGTTCATTCAGGTATCAATGGATGACATGAGGGGGCATATTAGTCAACTTAAAATATATTTAGTTCTCTATCTCTTTCAACTAACCTTATCTACTTAGCAAAACTCTTATCATGGTAATGCATACAAGTATTGAGCTTGCTCGATAGTGTTCCGTTACATTAGTAATACCTCAGGGTTTTTACTTTTTGACAAGCTGTCATACCCTGGATCACGTGCCATTTGATTCAGAATATTAACAAACAATATTATAAAAGGATATTGTCTTCTCCATCCCTTCTCATTGGCTTGATCAATACGATTTTGCAGTAAATCCAGCTCTCTAGCGATCCACTGACGCAGGAAAAAAGGGTCTCAACATCACAAACCAAATACCCATGTATACTAATAAAAGGGACATCAGGAATAAATTGACATTCAGATGTTTAATTGGCACATAAATAAAATAAGTAAATTGTCAGCAGCAGGAGCTATGAACTCACATATTGAAATCTTAACTTTTGCTTTTTACAAATAAATGGCTTAAATACCCCTGTTTACAGAGTCCTACTTTATTTATTGATTTTTTTGAATAATTAGGGTTTGTATAAGACATGCTTAAACACATTTTTTTTGGATGATTTGTTTTTTCTATACTTAAAAGTTATTGATAAAATTAATGTCTAACTGTGTCCTGAGCAAACCTTAATATTCAAACACAAGTAAACAAAGAAAATCAAGATTCATATTTCCAGATAGAGGTAGCAATAGCATTAAATTACAGGAAGGAAAAGAATTATATATATATATATATATGATAAGATGATTTCTTTATTTTATTTTGTGACATAGTCATCCAACTACAGCCATCCCCAGACTAATAAGTGAAAATCGTGATGTAGGAAAGGAAGAAAAAAGAAAAAGAACAGGATCCATCAGTATATTATAGTACCCATGCAGCATGCATCAAGAGCGAGGGGAAATGGGAAGATTACAGGTAAAATCTGAAAATATGACAAAGCTAAGCGTTTTAATTACTATCCAAGAACAAAGAAGGCATTATATATTACCTCTCTAGATATGTGTGTATGTATAATAACAACCTGGTTGGATACTCGCACCTCAAAAACCAATTTACTGAGCGGAAATCCTCAAGTTCAAGGTCTGTTAAGAAATAGATTGATTGGCAGACAAGAAGCCATATAGATTTTCTGTTCCCCACCCTCCCAAAATACTAACTTCATTTTTGTTATGTAGTAACATAAACATGGTGATTGGTGCTGTAATACCCGGAAAAAAAAAATATATTAAATAATAAAAATTATTTAATTTTAAAACATATTAATTGGACTTTGTCATTTATTTTGGGTCAAACTAGTTATTTTATTTGTGTGGGCTAATAAATATTAATAGGGATGAGTAAAGTAATTTAGTACAATTTGGGCCTTAAAAATTTATTTGGGTTTAATTTAATTAAATGTGGGTAATATTAATTTTATTATAATTAAGAGAATTAATAAGATAAATAATAATAAATAAATACTAAAACCTAATCATACATGTGATACGGATCAGAAAGAAAAAGAAGCCGCTGAAAAGAAAAAAAGTTGTGGCTTCGCTGCGAGAGAAGGAACAAATTTATTCTTTATCAGGCAAGTGACTTGTGATTTCCAGTACATGTATAATAGTTTTTTTTTTTAGTTGGCATAGATGATCAGTACACGTCATGGGTTTAAATATTTTATGAATTCAAGGGAGTATATAGGGAACCTTTATGCAATGAATAGATTAATGTTTTATACAAATTATGTACTTTTAGATTTGTAATTAATTAATAAGTATGTATAATTGTTATGTACTGTACTCATAAACAATATGAAAATTTAGGCTATTTATAAATTGAAAGAAACGGAAGGCAGTGTGTATAGTTGGTTTATATTATTTTATAATAATAATTGTATGAGTTTTGAAAAAAATAATAATAATAAAAAATAAAATATACGTTAGTAATTAGTAATGTAATGCGTAGTTTATTAATTTATTTTATTAATTTGTGTAATTAGTTCTGATTTGAGGAATATAACGAGACAAATTTGGAGTATAAACTTTGGGTATTACATTGCTTAATCCAGTATCTGATTCCGTACTCTTTCAAATGACTCTTTTGTTTTAATTTATTCGTTCACATTATGCGTTTTGAAAATTAGTATTGCCTCTCATGATTATTTCTTGTCAAATTCAACGTGATAAATTCGTTTGGCGTTCATAGTTGAACTCATATTTGTACTCGTAGACTAAAGACAACATGTCTAAATTTATTTTGATATTTGTAGTAATGTATACGGTAATATTTTGGAGACTTTGTGTTGATATCTCGCTTTTAGTTTAACATGTATAATGTTAGAACCCTTGTGTTGATATTTTGTCGCATGTGTTGTGACATTATATTTTTGTTAGAATACCATAGGGTATACCGAGCTATAACCACCGCGGGGTACCACAGAGCACGTCCGCTGGCACCGAGGCACGACACCTTCCGCGGCGGTGTGATCATCCACCTGCGTCTCCGCTTTGTGCTCTCGGTGGGAGTTGGCCATTTGGTGTTTTGTTGTGGGAGGCGTATGGGTCGACCCTAGTTTTCTGCTTTTGTTACATTATGCGGATTGGTGATGTTTGTGCTAAACACGCCTTGATTTTATACGCATTGGATTCGCGGTCGATGTGTGTGACTTCCGCTGTGTGGCATTATGTGATTTGCATGTGTGGCATTATTTGACTTGCCGTGTGGCAAGGTATATTCTATTTTGTTCGAGCTCGGTGTGAAATAACACCCACCCGTTTGATTCACTTTACTATTTCGTTGTGTTAGTTTTATTAGTTTGCGTTTGATTCATTTCATCTCATTTCATTTAAATTGAGTTAGTTATTTCGGTTCATTAATTGTATTCTATATCCGTCTTCGGCATTTGCCTCATCTTGTGTTTTTCTTCCGCAGTAATCGGGGGACGAAGGCGTGTGTGTGACGAGAGCTTCCTTTAATCCAATAATTTTGATATATTTTATTAGGTTTCAATACATTGATTTATTTAAAGTTGTAATAAGTATTTTAGATTGTGGATTGAGTAGGTGTGGCATTTATTATGGTTTGTCTTATGACATTGAATTATTATGAGATTATTCTTTTGTGGTTTTAGAGCCCGTGATCTTCCTTAGTTTTGTTGTGTTATGAGTAACCTCTCTTTTCTATTTTGGGAAGGGGGTGTTCTGAGTTAGTATCGAGCCGTGTTCTTTCTTGTAGAAAACCTATTTACGTTTGACTGAGAAGTTATGGGTGACTTACAGGTTAGGTTTTTTGTTCGGTTTGATTTTCCGCCCGGCCATCATATCATTTATATTCAAATGTGTCCCTAATCGCTTTGTTTATATTCGTGATCTCTTTCTTGGAGATGGCTCAAGATCAACTAGAGTTCTTTGGGAGGCGAGGTAACAATAGGGGAAGAGGTGAAGGTCGGTCGATGAGCAACCTAATGATCGATTAATGCTCAATTGGCTACCTTGGTGAATCAAAGCGATGAACCGAAGCTTTACCTCGGTTGGTGGCACAAAGTGGTACATGTGACGCCCCAAAATAAAGTCCATTCAATCCAACCCATTCTCGAGTCGCCAAATACACGGCGAAACAACTACAACTTTATTATCACAACAATAAAATCTGTGAGTTTAAATACAAATATTATCTTCTGAGCGATATTTATACTCAAATAAATCCTCATCACATTTATTGATACATTATTTTACAATAATGGTGAGGACTACTAAACAACTCTCTCTGTAACCTTCATTCCATACCCCCGACTAAGACTTTCGCTACATTCTCGCCTCCCGAGAAGAAAAATGGAACAAGGAAAAGGGTGAGCTCAACTAGCCCGAAGAAAGAATGTTATGACTAAGATAATATACAACAAATTATCGTTAGTCTCCAACAGGAAAAAATCGATAGAATCTGATAGCCAACAAGTTTCGGATCAATATTCGCGGTGAAATAATAATTCATGAAGAGTTACGTAGAGAATGAAATCTACTATAATCTATGAATTTAACGATCCATCATCAATATTTTATCCTCAGAACATCAATCAATATTCATCTCAAATCAAATATTCATCTTTGCACTTTCTGAGCCAAAGATATTCATCAATCAGTCGTATTCATCTCAACACTGCTCATCTTTTTTGCACTAAAGGCCAAAGATATTCATCGATCGGTCATGTTCATTTAAACACTGCTCATCTTTGCACTACAGCCAAAGATATTCATCGATCGGTCATGCTCATTTAAACACCGCTTTCATCTTTGCACTACAAAAGAAAGATATTCTTCAGAATCATTCATCTTTGCACTACAAAAGCAAAGATATTCAATAATATCATCATTTAAGACCGAGGATGATGAAAAATATTTTAAAAGAACGAATCCAAAGAAAAACAAAACGACAAGGATTAAGGATTAAGGATTCGTACTTTGTTTTATCCACGTCCAACAATACCTCAAAATAATCATAGTGGTGTAAAATTCAAGAATGATCAAAACATGGATACAATCAAAGCTAGTATCCAAAATAGATATTTTGGACGAAAAAGAAAAATTTTCATTTTTCTATTGAATAGTCTCGTATTCGTGAATAAAGGTCAGATATCGTGAATAGTCAGATATCGTAAATAGTAACTCAAACACCAAAAGATAGAAATTCCACAAAAACATCTTCACGCTTACTGAATAGAATACTACTCGTGAATAGTAACTCGTGAATAGTAACTCATGAATAGTAACTCGTGAATAAGAACTCATGAATAAGAATCTTCAAATGAAAAAAAATCCAAATTTGATAAAAAGTACCAACCAATATTTCAAAGATAATGATATCAAGAATTAATATCATTTGAGAAGAAAATAACATCCCTTACCTCAAAGAATCGAGATTTCAAGGAAAGGTCTCAAGTGATCTTTGAATGAAACTTATCTTTGAATAAAGAACTCTCAAAGTATCTAAATACTCACAAAATACGCTCAATAATATAGAGAGAAAGAGAGAAACTTTGTTTACGGTGTGATTTTCAATTCTAACTTAGCCCTCTATTTATAGGAAAATGTTAGCCCGGCCAAGCGGATTTGACTGCTTTGCACGATGGCTTTACTCGCTACTATCACCACCCACCACATTTGAAATAAAATTCAGCACATTTTTCACCAACCACAAGTGGGGCCCACTCAATTCTAGAATTTTCCACCAAAATCAATTATAAACCTAATTTCCGAATCCGACACCTCTTAAAATTCACAACAAATCATTCGTGCATTTTTAATTCGGTTCAAAATTTGTGGACATATACTCAACTTATGTATGTATAACATACCCAAAATTACCACAATCCAACGGTTTGATTAAAAATTATAACCCCGCAATATATCTCAAAACCCCCGATTTGATTTTTAATACCTCCAATCCGATAAAATACCGATAAAACACCTCAACATTAATTCCTTCATTAATAACCACATAAATAAATCCATCATTTATATTCATATAAAATAAATATTTCCTTATCATATGAATCAATAATTAATTATTCACAAATAATATTACGTAATCACATTTATGATGACAATGCATGCCGTTCCCGGAAAGAGGGGGCTTTCCAATAAGGATCTCTCCTCATCGGCGCCATGATTAGGTGACCAAACCTCTCCTTGATGTAACTTTCTAGACATCGCCAATAATGTTATCTAATAATATTATTCAAATAATATGAATTATTGATCCGATAATGGGAAATCAATGCGTTGACAATTATTGAAACAAAGAATAATATAAAATACCAACGCAACAATTATTGAATCAATAAAATAAAATATCAATAAAGAATTCATGTGAAAATTATTGAGTAGTGCCTTCTACGTAAGGATCAATAATTCAACAATACTTCAATAATACCGGTATCATCGCTGTGCGACGCCAGACATCAGATTTTAACCACCGGTATTCCAACAGTCTTAACGATAATAACTACGCCAAGTTATTTTTAACCAACTTATATTTGTCGTTTTCCTCATCCAATCGCTTTCACATTATGGGGGCCCACGGTCACTACTTGTTTGTCATTTAATATTCCCAACAATCACGAATATTCCACGACCAAAGAATATTCCCCGACAACAATGAATATTTTATAACCACTTGCTTATTTTGAAATATTTGCGTATTTAACCCTTAACTATCCACATTAATCAAATCAACCCTTACTATTTCAAAATAATAAATAAAGGAAATTCCTTTTATTTAAAAATTTTTGGGTCTTACAATCTGAGTAATGCAAAGAATTTGCCACCGAAAATTCTGACGGAGAACCCGGAAGTAATGGTCCACGACAAACGCTTGAGGAAGGGGAATGCGATGGTCACGGTCGTGAGGGGGTTCCAATGTGACGTGGGGTCGAAAGGTTCGAAGCGAAACCACAGATCCTTGATTCGACACCAACTCCAATTGATGCAGAGAATCGGATTGCTCACTAGAAAGATTTTTTGATGTATTGGGGTGCTCGAGATAATCAGAGAGTATCGCTTGCAGCTTACAAGTCGAAGGGATGCACAGAGTGGTGGAAAGCGTTGAAAACGCGACAAAGGGTGATGGCTATGTTGAGACACTTAGTTATGCGGAGTTTTGTGAGGTCTTCTATCGCCAGCATTTCCAAAATGGCCGATAAAGAGGCTATCTTGAGGGACTATCTCGTCCATTCGACAGAAGATGATGAGTCCATCACGGACTTCATGAAGAGGTTTACTAGTCATTTGGCGCAGATTTGCGGGAACCTCGGCAGGACCGCAATGAACAAAGCGAGAAGTTCGCTGGCGGATTCATTATAGGTATCGCCAAAGATCTTATTAACAACAAGTTTCAGACGTGTCGTGAGAAGGCCAATCGCGCCAAAAATATTGAGATGGAGCGACAGGACTTCGGGTCTTCTAAACCGTAGGGGAGTCGAAAGAGGGATGAGATGACCAAAGTAGGTCAAGCTTCATTCAAAGATGGGAGAAGTCAAGGTGGCAATTGACAGAATCGTGGTGGCGGCAGGGCGATGGCGTGGCCGAGAATCGTAATGGGTTATCAAAGAAATGCCTCAAATAGGGCAAAATCGTCAGCTTCAGCTACCTTGGTATGGACAAAATCGTCAGCAGGGACAGAATCGTCCGCAGGGGCAAAATCAGGGTCGTTATCCAGGACCAGCTGGTGGGGGTAACCCGAATCTAATTCCGATAACTCCCCGCGCTTCTTGTGGGGCAAATCATCCGGAAGGCGGTGCACGCACTCACCGGTGCATGCTTTTTGTGTGGACAGATGGGTCATATTGCTAGGGATTGTACCGGTCCACGCGAAAATGGTGGAGGTGGTGGTGATAATGGTGGCAATGGAGGTCAGCGTCAGGGTGGTCGAGTATTTGCCTTGACATATAATCGGTGCAGCAGCACTGTATTGCTTCGCACTCTTTTAGTTGGTAATCGCGAGGCTTCTATTTTATTTGATACGGGTTCTACTCATTCCGTTGTTGCTTCGGTCTTTTGTTTCTAAGACTGGGCGTACCATCTCGCCTTTAGATTCTCGTTATATCTATTGCTACCTCGATGGGGACTTCGTTGTTATTTCCGATTTGTATCGAGGGTGTCCGATAAGTTTTGGGGGATAAGATCCATAAGCGTTAATCTTCTTCCGGTGTATGCATCGATTTTGATGTCATTCTTGGGATGGATCGGTTGGATAAACACCAAGCCACTATCGATTGTCGGCGCGAAGAAGGTTATATTTGGAGATGTGAAGTCTCCGCAATTCGTGTATCGTGATTCTCACCGAGTAGAGTGGTGAAGTTAATTTCGACTTTGAAGGTGGGAAAGTTGGTGACAAAGGGTCAGGATGGGTATTTGGCGTTTGTGAAAGATACCTCTGGGGTGAGTCTCAGATTGAGGATGTTCCGATTGTCCGTGACTTTTCCGATGTATTTCTGAGGAGTTGTCGAGGTTGCCACCGCAGCGGGAAGTGGAATTTGCTATCGAGCTTGTTCTCAAAGTGAGCTCTATTTCTAAGGCGCCAGATCGGATGGCACCATTGAGTCACAGGAGTTAAAGGAGCGATTCACAGAACTATTAGATCGTGGTGTAATTCGCCCGAGTGTTTCACCAATGGGTGCTCCGGTCTTGTTTGTGAAGAAGGATGGGTCTATGAGGTCGTGAACAAGATCACCATCGTGAATCCAGATCCATCACGAGGATCATGACTTGTTTGACCAACTTCGTGGAGCGAAATATTTTTCAAGATGTACTTGAGGCTCGGCTATCATCGACCGAGAGTGAGGGATGAGGATATCCCTAAGACGGCTTTTCATTACTCGATATGGGCACTACGAGTTTCGGTGATGCCTTTCGGTTGTGACTAACGCCTCCGTGTGGTGTTTATGGATTTGATGAATCGGTGTTCAGAGAGTACTTGCACCAATTTGTCATCATTTTTATTGATGATATTTTGGTTTACTCCAAGTCTAAGGAAGAGCATAAGGAGCATCTTCGCACGTTGTTGGGGATTTTGCGAAAGAGAATTGTATGCTAAATTCTCTAAATGCGAATTTTGGTTGGAGCAGTCAGCATTTTTGGGCCACGCTTGTTTCACTGAAGGCATTAAGTGGATCCCGCGAAGGTTGAGGCTATCACTAAATGGCCAAGACCTACTACTACGTGATGCAGTAGATTAGGAGTTTCTTGGGTTCGCGGTGGTATTATAGGCGGTTTGTGGAAGGATTTTCCTTACTCGCTTTGCCATCGACTCTTTCGATTGATGAGAAAGGGCGCGAAGTTTGTGTGGAATGAGGAGCGGGAGAAGAGTTTTGAGGAATCAAGAGACGACTTGTGATGTACTCCTATACTTGCATTCACCGTCGGGGATGAGAAGGGTACCAGATTTATAGTGATGCTTCTAAGAAGGGCTTGGGGTGTGTTTTGATGCAACACTAGTAAGGTGATTGCTTATGCTTCAGACATACTTAAACCTTATGAGGTGAACTACCCTACACATGATTTGGAGTCAAATGCGATCTTTGCCTTAAAGATTTGGAGGCACTATTTGTATGGAGAGACTTGTGATATCTTCACCGATCACAAAAGTCTTAAATACATTTTCACTCGTAAGGAGCTCAATATGAGGCGAGGCGTTGGTTGGAGCTTCTAAAAGATTATGATGCGAGGATTCAATATCATCCGGGAAGGCAAATGTGGTTGCGGATGCTCTTAATGGGAAGAGTTCGTGGAGTGTAGCGACCCTTATTACACAACCTCAAATTATTTCGGATATGGAGCGGATCGAGTTGGAGTTGTATGTGACGAGGTTGGGATGGGCATTTGGCGGGTATGAGAGTGAGCCCTCTCTTATCTCATGGTCAAAGAAGCTCAAAAGGAAGATGGGGAGTTGTGGAGTATGACGCAGAATCTAGATGAGGGCAAGCAGCCCGAAGTTTCAGTATTGACGACCATGGTGTGATTTGGTTGGGTGAACGGTTGTGTACCATCGGATCCAATCATTCGAGAGGTCAGGTTGGTGAAGTTCATAGTTCGCCATTTTCAATTCATCCGAGTTCTACAAAGATGTATAGGGATTTGAAGAGGAATTTTGGTGGAATGGGATGAAACGAGATGCGGCCGAGTATGTTGGGAAGTGCCTCACTTGTCGCCAAGTGAAGATAGAACATCAACGAGCTAGTGGCTTGTTGCAGCAGTTAGACATTCCAGCTGTGGAAGTGGGAGGATATCACGATGGATTTTGTGGTCGGTTTTGCGAAGACTTTCGGGAAGAATGATGCCATTTGGGTAGTGGTGGACCGGTTGATCAAATCAAGACACTTTTTGGCTATCCATGAAGGTTACTCGGTGGATAGATTGGCACATATCTTTCAAAGAGAGATTGTAAGACTTCACGGTACTCCTGGTGTCTATTGTTTCGGATCGGGACCCCTGGTTCACTTCAAGGTTTTGGAAAGGGTTTCAACGAGCTTGGGGCACTCTTTTCCAACTTCAAGATTTCTTTTCCATCCGCAAACCGATGGGCAATCCGAGAGGGACTATTCGCATATTAGAGGATATGTTGAGATCTTGTACACTTGAGTGGTCGGGTAATTGGGATGATTACTTGAGCCTAGTTGAGTTTGCTTACAACAACAAATTGGCATGCAAGTATTGGAATGGCTCCGCTTTGAGGCATCAGTATGGTAGGAAATGCCGGGCACCAACTTGTTGGGATGAGGTTAGCGAAAGGGCCAAAGAAGGGCCTGAGTTAGTCCAAATCACTACGGAGAAGGTAGCGGTGGCTAAAGAGAAATTGAAGTCGGCTCGATCACGGCAGAAGTGTTATGCTGATAAGCATAGGAGGACTTTAGAATTTGAACCTGGTGAGCACGTGTTTCTAAAAGTTTCTCCTTGGAAGGGCATTCGTCGATTTGGGTTAAAAGGGAAGCTTAGTCCACGTTATATCGGTCCATTTGAGATTTTGGAAAGGGTTGGTGAAGTTGCGTATCGGTTAGCTTTGCCTCCGCACTAGCTCACGTCATAATGTGTTCCATGTGTTTGTTAAGGAGTTATCATTATCATCCGTTGCATGTGTGGTGCAATATCCGCTCGATAAGATTCGGAGGATCTTACTTGTGAGGAACAAGCCGACGCGATTTTGGATCGTCAAGAAGCGAATTATGAGGAGGAAGACTATTCCGTTTGTTAAAGTTTTATGGAGAAATCATTCGGAACGGGAGGCTACATGGGAGATGGAGTCTATTCGAGCGGAATATCCGTATCTCTTTGAAAATTAGGTGCGTTCTATTCTTTTGATTCCGGGGACGGAATCCTTTTAAGGGGTAAGTGATGTAATACCCAAATAATAAAAATTATTTAATTTTAAAACATATTAATTGGACTTTGTCATTTATTTTGGGTCAAACTAGTTATTTTATTTGTGTGGGCTAATAAATATTAATAGGGATGAGTAAAGTAATTTAGTACAATTTGGGCCTTAAAAATTTATTTGGGTTTAATTTAATTAAATGTGGGTAATATTAATTTTATTATAATGAAGAGAATTAATAAGATAAATAATAATAAATAAATACTAAAACCTAATCATACATGTGATACTGAATCGAAAAGAAAAGAAGTCATTGAAAAAAAAAAAAGTTGTGGTCACATGACTGAGAGAAAGGAACAAATTTATTCTTTATCAGGCAAGTGACTTATGATTTCCAGTACATGTATAATAGTTTTTTTTTTTAGTTGGCATAGATGATCGATTACACGTCGTGGGTTTAAATATTTTATGAATTCAAGGGAGTATATAGGAACCTTTATACGAATGAATAGATTAATGTTTTATACAAATTATGTACTTTTAGATTTGTAATTAATTAATAAGTATGTATAATTGTTATGTATTTGTACTCATAAACAATATGAAAATTTAAAGCTATTTATAAATTGAAAGAAACTAAGGCAGGTGTGTGTATAGTTGGTTTATATTATTTTATAATAATAATTGTATGAGTTTTGAAAAAAATAATAATAATAAAAATAAAATATACGTTAGTAATTAGTAATGTAATCGTAGTTTATTAATTTATTTTATTAATTTGTGTAATTAGTTATTTGGACGGAGATATATAACGAGACAAATTTGGAGTATAAACTTTGGGTATTACATTACTTAATCCAGTACTGATTCTGCACTCTTCAAATGAGACTCTTTTGTTTTTAATTTATTCGCTTCATTATGCGTTTTGAAAATTAGTATTGCTCTCTCATGATTATTTCTTGTCAAATTCAACGTGATAAATTCGTTTGGCTTCATAGTTGGAACTCATATTTGTACTCTGTAGACTAAAGACAACATGTCTAAATTTATTTTGATATTTGTAGTAATGTACATACGGTAATATTTTTGGAGACTTTGTGTTGATATCTCGCTTTAGTTTAACATGTATACGTTAGAACCCCTCAGTGTTGATATTTTGTCGCATGTGTTGTGACATTATATTTTTGTTAGAATACCATAGGTATACCGAGCTATAACCACCGTGGGGGTACCACAGCACGTCCGCTGGCACCGAGGCATGACACCTTCCGCCCAAGTGTGATCATCCCACCTGTCTCCGCTTTGTGCTCCGGTGGGAGTTGGCCATTTGGTGTTTTGTTGTGGGAGGCGTATGGGTCGAATTCCTAGTTTTCTGCTTTGTTCATTATGCGGATTGGTGATGTTTGTGCCAAACACGCCTTCCGATTTTACACGCATTGATTCATGCGGTCCAATGTGTGACTTCACTATGTGGCATTATGTGATTTGCATGTGTGGCATTATTCGACTTGCACGTGTGGCAAGGTATATTCTATTTTGTTTACGAGCTCTCAGTGTGAAATAACACCCACCCATTTGATTCAAATTTTACTATTTCGTTGTGTTAGTTTTATTCGCTTCGCTTTGATTCATTTCATCTCATTTCATTTAAATTGAAAGTTAGTTATTTCGGTTCATTAATTGTATTCTATATCCGTATTGGGCATTTGGCTCATGCTTGTGTTTTTCTTCCCAGTAATCGTGGAGACCAAGGCAAGTGTGACGAGAGCTTCCTTTAATCCAATAATTTTGATATATTTTATTAGGTTTCAATACATTGATTTATTTAAAGTTGTAATAAGTATTTTAGATTGTGGATTGAGCCAGTGTGGCATTTATTATGGTTTGTCTTATGACATTGAATTATTATGAGATTATTCTTTTGTGGTTTAGAGCCTGTGATCTTCCTTAGTTTTGTTGTGTTATGAGTAACCTCTCTTTCTATTTTGGGAAGGGGGTGTTACAGGTGCATTCCTAAGAGCAATGGAAAAAGTTACAAACTGCTAAACTCTTAACATTCTATATAAAAATGCACAAACAATAGAAAATAGTTGGTGTTTAATAAACATTAGAGGATTGCATACATGCTTTGTTATATCCTCATGCAGACTTCTGGCCTTCTGTCCAAGCTCAACCTATTAAAGAAAACACATAAGTCGGGTTTTCAAGTCGCTAAAATTATTACAAATCAAATTTAGAATCACTGAACATGCTAACAGCCTTTCCCATTTTAAGAGTAATGTTGGGAGTCAAACAACATTATTAAGAGAGTACTTACTACAGTAGGCTGTTTAAGAAGGCCACCTTTTATACATAGTTTTAACTCTTCACATTCTTCCTGCAAACAAGAGAAAAGCAAATGAGTTGAAAATCCTATGTCCACAATAATATTCGAAGCATTTGAAATTCGACTTATATTTGCCACAATACAAAGAATAGATTATACCTACTCCCTAAAACTGTGTCTGAGAGCCAGTTTTCAATAATCAATATACCAAATCTAATTTTTTTTAAATAAACCTTAATCATGGCCATTGATTATGCTAAAGGCAAACTTTTTATAGACACTTTAACTTTTGAAGTTGAAATCTCAAAGATATATGAGCCTTCCCACAAGTCTCTAGTATCTCTTATTTTCCATTGAATTACGGTCCAAAGAGCATGTTTACACTATAAGGCCAGGAATATATTCTTGATGACCTTAAACTCAGTAGCCAGCCATTTTTTAAGTCATCTATCTGCTTGATGAACATATTGTGATTTGCATTACTCCCTTTCTACCAAAACTACATCATAGCTCTATGGAATCTTCCAAAAACCATGCTCTAAGGGGATTCTTCAACCCATAAGGTACTTTTTCCAACTTGCAAACTTTGCATGCATCATATGCAATAGAAGCATAGTGGAGTATTCATGTAAAACCTCTTCTTTCAGATACTATTCAGGAAGGCTCTTAAAACAACCAACCGTTAATATTTCAGCCTAAATTAGTTGCACAAGAGAGTAGAACCCTAATGAAATTCATCTTGGAAACTAGAGCAAAAATCTCCAAATAATCAAGTTAATAAAGACCACTAAGCTCTGACACCAAGTTAGAAGTTACATTTGTCAATTTAGAGGAGGAAGAAGAGTAGAGAGGAGAGGAATAGAGAGTTTAGTTTTAATAAAATTGTTTGTGTTATTCACACACAACCCCGATAATATATGAAATTTGACTTAATCAACTAAAACTAAGGAAATTAATTAGCAGAAAATAAATAACTTAAATAAGTAACTTATAAGATCCTAAGGGTACTAATGTTTAAACAATAGGTCTGTAAAAACAAACATTTTGAAATATTAGTAACTGTTTGCTACACCGCCAAAAAGAAAGACTACCAAAAGTAACGACAACCAAGATACAAAAGTCTTGACCAATTCAAAAGATCATTCAATGTAATTCAAATAACTGACATTTTCACAGGTCAATTCGTTCGTGTATATTATAACTAAGAGTTGAAATATGCCAGTGATTTGAAAGAAAAGAGTGAAAATATTGGCTATTGCGGCCTTCGCAGAAACAGGAAGATAGACTATATTCTTATAGACTTTTATATGTTTTTAAATGCAATAGACTCATAGTTGGCTAATTCATGAACGGAATCACATGGGCTATGGTGTAATTTTATGACAAAGTAGGGTATTAATGTTTGGTGTATATTTAGCAAAGAGTTGAAATATGCCCGCGATTTGAAAGAAAAGAGTGAGAATAATGGCTATTGCGCCCTTCGCAGAAATACGACGATAGACTATATTCTTATAGATTATTATATGTTTTTAAATGCAGTAGACTCATAGTGGGCTAATTCATGAACGGAATCACATGGGCTATGGTGTAATTTTATGACAAATAAGGGTATTAATATTTAAATGGTTAAGATACGAGGGCTATTTTTGTTTGAAAAAAGTCCCCAAAATAACAAGTATGTGATAATGTTTGATTATCCAGATACCAACTTCCGGTGGTAATCTTAAACTTTATCGAATATGTATTTATTACTGGTACTATAAGATTATTAGCCAACTAAATTAATGGGAATCTAATATTACCAACTCAGATGACTTGTGCCAAATGCTCCCCCACCTTAGATCTATTATTTTGTGAGAGGTTGCTTTGTACATTATTGACCTCAATTTTTTGGCACAAAAGGTAACAATGAGAGTATGCTTGCTCCCGTAGATTTAAATATGCCAAACTTTAATGAATTCTTGGAGAAAAAATAAATAGTAACTGATAAAGAAAGGAAAATCAACCAATATGATTACCTCAGAGATGTCATTATCTGATAGCAAATTAATGCTAACATCATTTGGCACGCCTGAAACCTGCAGCAAAATCTTCATGCCATTTTCACCACCTGAAGACCTTGTTGTGCCTGAGAATATATGTTAGCAGTACGAAAAAGTAACAGGCGCACCATTTATCAGGAAAAATGTGTAGAAAAACAATAACTTTCTTTGAAATAGTACAATCCATGTATCAACGAAGAAATATTTCAGTTTCACAATATACAAGTCAAAAATTATGATGAGAAATGAATTAAAAGAATACAAAGCATTCAAACCCTAAAAGTCGATCAACTTCACATGTTACAGCGCTACGAAATACTGGTGAATCTAAGTGTTTGAGAGCATGTAACCAAATCATACAGAATTATTGGTGATACAAGACACGAGGTTATAACAACCCTAAAATTAGTTGCTTGTGTCAATAGTAACTAATTTCATTTTAGACTAATACCGCCATTTCTTAATCACAGGTATAGAATTCCTAAAGTCAAATGTCCTAACATATCATGGAGTTAATCTTTACTGTTAAAATAGGAAAAACTTTGACCAGAATGAGAATTTTAATTTCATGCAGCAAAGTAAATTCCAGTTACAGCCCTATTACTGTTAATTAGGTCTAATGAAATAATATATAATCCAGTTCAAACTTATCAAAATATCACGCATTATCCAACACCAACCTGTGACTTGCATGAGCTGAAAAGAGTTCTTCTGAAAGTAATCATTTGGATCTGATTTGACTTTAACAAAGCTCCCAATTACCTTGCTCTCAAAGGTCTCAGGTTGCTGTAATAGCTTATGAACTAAACGTCTCCTCAAGTAGACAAGACTAATGTTTTCTGGAACAATAGATGCATAATGGAATTGAGGAATATTGTACCCCGCCCCCTTCTTATGTGCGAGTGTTCTATCTTTACCCGACTTTCTCCGCCTTTTACAAGCTACAAAGCTATCAATTTTGTCTTCTGAATTGTATCCAATCTCATCCTCTTCTGACAATTGCTGGTTCTCAGGAAAATGGGGATCCAAGTAATCATAAATTTTAAGTTTATTCACTCTTTTCCGCCCTAAAACAGTCTGAAGTGCTTCATCACATATAACCAGCCTTTTTTTCTCTGGGTGAAAAAGCTTCCTTTCCCTGATATAGTCATTTATGATAACAGTCACGTGACGTTGTGACAAGGTTTGGCTCACGTCTATATCCATCAATTTAAGAAATTGCATTAAAGCTCTTGATCCCCAGCCAATGAACTCTTTTTTATTCGATGTTATCTTTTTTTTCATTGCAGATGTTTTCTCCTTAGATCTTTTCCTCTTATGACTTGGCTTTCTTTCTATTATATCATCAGTGCAATCAAAATCAGAGGTCACTTCATTTTCCTCGCATTTGTCATGCTCGTCTGAATCAGAGCTAAATAAATAGTTCTTGCCCTTCTTCATTATAACATCTGCAGATTGGAGAATTCCCAGAGTAAGACCTTCTTTCTCGTTGATAATCTCCCAATACTCTCTGAACAGGCCTTCATATGTCTCCCGATCTTTGAAATCTACAGTGCCCTGCAAAGCAAAAAGTTTACAGCAAATCAATAACAAGAGAAAGAAAGCTTATTTCCATTTGAATTAGGAAGAACTTAACCACCTGCCTCCAAAGGTTATACCCTCCTCGTACTGAGTAAAACATCAAGAAAAAACAACAACAAAATACCTCACTGCCTCCAAATCATGTTCTTTTCAATAAACAAAGAGATTTAAGAACATGATGGTAACACATATACACAATGCTAACAAAAATGATCACTGGATGCATACAGTGAAAAAGAGGAAGGAAAAAAAAATTGATTAAAAGGTACAGAATTGAGAAGCCATACTTAGAGATGCATCCAAAACCCCGAAGACAGAGATGAAGTGATAGTAAAGTCCCACATTAGAACACATGGAAATGAGGACATATATGCTATAATGGACCATAGACCTAATAAGTTAACTTTTTTGGTCAAGATGTCGTCTTAGATGAGCATATATGGGCCGGATATTCCCAACAATTGGTATTAGAGTGGGTCATGGATATGGACTGTGCACAATGGACGAAATTAATTCATTGAGCAAGTGGTGAACTCTTCTCGTAGAGGCTCTTGGTTGGCTCTTGTCAGAGATATTTAAGAGTGTGGGCTAGTCATTTTAGGGAGAGACATGATGGGCTAGGCTCAATGAATTATGAATGTTTATGGATTATGTATTCTTTGAGCAAAGTGATGGACTCTTCTTGGGGAGGCTCTTGGTTGGATCAAACAAGAGATATTGACAGATAAGCTAATCAGATAGAGGAGACTTAATAGGTTTGGCAGAGGCTCTTGGTGGATCAAACAAGAGATAATGAAGAAGGTGGCTCATCAACTAGAAGAAGTGATGGGTTATGCTCAAAAACTCAAAAGAGTATGGTTAAAGTTCAGGGGGGAGCTTGGTGTCAATGTGGATCGAGAGATCACGCGTTATGGGGGAGATTGTTGAGATACCGCGTGATAGTAAAGTCTCACATCGGAACACAAGGAAAAAAAATGAGGACATATATGCTCTAATGGACCATAGACCTAATAGGTTAACATTTTTGAGTAAAGATGTGGTTTTAGATGAGCATATATGAACCGAATATTCCCAACACAGTTTGCATGCTCAGTTACAAGATCAAGTCCAATTTCGTGTCACAACGTGGAACAAGAGGATACAAATTGGACTCCACATGGAACACTGGAAGCTATTTTGTAAAAAAGTTTCTGTTCTATTTTTCTTATTTTTGGACAGGTTATAATGAAAGTTAATTACAACTCCTTGAAGAAAGTTTAAATAACTACTTAATAGCAAAAAAGATGCAATGATGTGTGGGAATCTAGGACATCATTACTAATTACCTTCAAACTTATATTCCCTATGAACTGCAGATAGATCACAAAAGTACGAGGTTGTTGAGAAAACAACAATCATCAAGTGCAGTACTCACTTAGGTGGATGAAGAAATGAAGCATGCAAAAGATAAAATGGCGTGTCTACCAAATATGATGAAAATCATGGTTTCACGATTCACAACCATTATACGAAAAAATTGCTAAAAAATAATTTTTTGTTGAATGACATGTCCTAAGAGCTGCTGACATGGAGCTGAGTAGATTGAAGTGGAAGTAGTCAAATAAGTTAGTCATGTGGAAGATTTACCTATTCCTCAGGAAGTATTTGTTGGTTTGTTTCTATTTTTTATGAAGTATTTATAGGTAACAGGTTTGTTGCACTTTTTATGTTTTTCTGTTTTAAGCTGGCTATATAAATAAGTGTTTTGAAGCTTAATAAAATGATAACTTCAGATGCCTCAATGTTCTTTTGTTTCCTGAGAGTTTCTACACTTTGTTTCTATCAAAACCAACAAATTGGTATCAAAGCCTTGTTCTTGAACAACCTGTGAGGTGAGTGAGCCTATACACCAACAAACAATATCCAGAATGACCTCAGAAGCTTCACTGAATGCACTGGCACCTCCAGTGTTTGATGGAATAAATTATCAAGTGTGGGCAATCCGTATGGAAGCCTACCTTGATGTTAGTGATCTGTGGGAAGCTGTTAGTGAGGAATATGAAGTTCTTCCCCTGTCCGACAATCCAACTATGGCACAGATAAAACAACACAATGAGAGGAGGCAAAGCCGCAAAGGAAATCAAAGGCAAAAGCTAGTCTATTTGTAGCTGTCTCATCTACAATTTTCACCGAAATCACGACATCAAGACAAAGACACGAAATATGGAACTTCCTGAAGAAGGAATATGAAGGAAATGCACGAGTCAAAGATATGCAAGTGTTGAACCTGATTAGAGAATTTGAGATGCAAAGGATGAAAGAATCAGAAACTATCAAGGATTACTCAGACAGACTTCTTAGTATTGTTAACAAAGTAAGACTTCTTGGTACTGACTTTTCTGATTCTAGAATAGTTCAGAAAATTTTTATAACAGTTCCTGAAAAGTTTGAGACTACAATATCATCTCTAGAAAACTCAAAAGATGTGTCAAACATCACCTTGGCAGAGTTGTTGAATGCATTACAGGCTCAAGAACAAAGGAGGATTATAAGACAAGAAGGATCTGTGGAGGGTACATTTCAGGCCATATCTCAGTACAAGAAAGAGATGCAAAACAACAATAACAGCAGCAACACTCAGAAGTTTCCACCATGTCCTTACTGTAAAAAATCCAATCATCCACAAAAAAGGTGTTGGTGGAGGCCGGATGTAAAATGTTTCAAGTGTGGTCAGCTAGGGCATGTGGAAAGGATATGCAATTCTCAACAATCTGCGAGGAGAAGCGAAGGTCACGTGGAAGAACCTCAAGATGAGCAACTGTTTGTGGTATCATGTTTTACCACTAGCACTCCCCTTAAACTCTTATATAGCGGTGGTTGACAAACCATATGACTTATGATCGAGGGCTCTTTAAGGAACTTGACAAAACCATACTTCCAAAGTTAGAATTGGAAATGGAGCATATCTTGCAGTAAAAGGCAAAGGAACAGTGGCAATTGAAGGCTACACAGGTTTGAAATTAATCTCTAATGTCTTATATGTTCCTGAGATTAATCAAAATCTGTTGAGTGTTGATCAGCTGCTGGAAAAAGGCTATAAGGTGTTGTTTGAGGACAATCATTGTATGATTGCTGATGCACAAGGAAGAGAGGTATTTAAAGTCCAAATGAAAGGCAAAAGCTTTGCCTTGGATTTGATACAAGAAGAGCAGGCTGCAATTCACAAAGAAGAAAGTAATACTATGCTTTTGGCATAGGCGTTTGGGACACTTTCATCATACCGCTTGTGAGACCCCAGATTTTATAAATAAAGATTTAAATTTTCTCGAAATATTTTTTTGAATATTATGGTGTGGATTTGATATAATGTTATAGTTGGGGGTAATATTTATAAATTTTGCAAAGTAAGCAAGTGGTTATATAATATTCGATTGGTCGGGAATATTCGTTTTAACGGGGAAATATTCAATGCGACGGCACAATCATTAGTGGACCCCATAACGGAAGTATTGTCGTAGTTAAAAGCTACGTAATTATCTTTTATAAAAATAACTTGGCGAAAGTGTTACCGTTAAAACCGTTGAACTACCCTTAGTAAAAAATACGATGTCTGGCGTGGTTGCGTAGATAAGCACACACGATATTGATTATTGATACTTACGTGAGAAGTCACCAGCTTATACTCAATTATTGCTACACGATGAATTCTTTGCATCATATCTCTCATATTATTGATTCAATTATTGTCACGATATCATCGTGCATAATATTTATTATTATTAAATCAATAATTGAGACGACAAAGTTATTCATATTATTATTTGCAATATCGACAATGTCAGTAAGTTACATCGAACGAGAGGTTTGTCACCTAATCAAGGCGCCAATAAGGAGAAATCCTTATCGGAAAGCCCCTCTTTCACGGGAACGACCGTTGTTAAATATTGTGAGTTATAATATTAATAATGAATAAGTTGTGTTGATTAAAGATGAAATTGATAGTTCCATTGTGTTTGGGATTATTAGTGTTAGTGGAAATCGACATTTATTTCGATAATAATTGATGTCTGGAGGTTATATTGACCAATCGGGTAATTAATCGGATAAATGAGTAATTAATTGCTATTATTTCACATGCTTATAACTATTTGTTCACATGAGTGTACTATTGATTCACATTCATGTACTATTAGGGAGGTGGTGCAAGATTGATAATACTTGCATGACTAAATTAAAAATGGAGGTATAGTTGAAGGTATTATACTTTGTAATTAATTTTTCACATGATTATACTATTGAGTCACATGAATGAACTATTAATTCACATTATTTACTATTAGGGGAGGTGGTGCAAGTTTGATAATACTTGCGGGACTAAATTAAAAATGAAAAAAAGAGGAAGGTATTATCTTTGTAATATTTCGAGCCCCAAAACGTGCGATTATCGAAACTATATTTTTCTATAAATAGAAACTCATTCTTCCTTCATTTCTCACCAATTCACTAAAGCTATAGAAGCAATTATTATAGAGAGAAAGTATAGAGAGAAAGAAGAAGAGAAGTCTCGCTACCTCACTATTCCAAAGATCCGGTTTTCTAAGGTAAGGGGTATTATTCTTCGTATTCACGAAGAGAGTTCTTTTCTTTCAATACTGTAAGGGTTGTTATTCCATTCTTTATTATTATGTTGGAATAACTTTTATACATCTGATACCGCATACACGGTGAAATTCTCCTGTTATTCCATTCTTTATTATTCTGTTGGAATAACCTCATGCGTAAGGCTCATCGCACGCTCGTGAATTTGTTATTCCATTCTTTATTATTATGTTGAACATCACACAGTGCATGCGGATTACGCACGACCGGTTCCATTTTTTTATTATTTTGTTGGAACATCCCGTCATGCGGATTACGCATGACTGGTTCCATTCTTTATTATTATTCGCTGAATAATGCATGCGCATGCGGATTACGCACGCCCGTGAATTCTTCATTATTCTATTCTTTATTATTTTGTTGGAATAATGCATCACGTGGATTACCGCATGGCGGCAAAAAATCCATTTCATGGGTTTCATATATTCTATTATACTCGGTTGATTAAAGTTTTGACTTATATACTCCATGAAATTAGTGGAATATCCTTGATAGTTGCGCTTCATCCAAAGATCTTTTCATGGAAATATTCTTCGAGCATTCTTGAATTTTACTCCACAAAGCGAAAGATCGTGTTGTCGATTTGGGCGTTATTGATTTACGGATAAATTAAATTATAAATCTTTACAAATTTATCCTCGAACTTGTTTTATTGAATTCAATATATCATCATCATCATCCTCATGTTTATAATATGTTGAAAGTCATATGTGGCCTGTGAGTGCGTAGATGGACTTGGTATGATTATGACCGTGGATTATTCGGTATAATCATGGCCGTAATGTTACAAATGATGTGGTAAAAGTCCTCATTGGCCGTAGTAGTGCATTGATGGGCGATTGTTGCGTGATCACGACCATTGATGAATACACGAATATCATTGGCCCGTAGTCATGGATAATTTGTGGTCGTGATACTAATGAATATCCTTGGTAGTAGTCTGCGAAATGATGTGGTTTATTTATTAAGTCGAGTCTCGGCGATAAAAGTGATGAAAAATCTTTTAAATCATAGAAGATAGTAGACTTTTCTCTACTTGACTCTTAAATGGATTGTTCATTCAGAGCTTAAACTTGATGTTTGTTATATTTTATCGGTTTAACATTTGTTAAAGGCTAATGATAATTTATTCGCATTATCTTAGTCATAATATTTCTTACTTAAAGCTAGTTGAGCTCACCCTTTCTTTCATTGTTCTCTTGAGAAATGAGAATATAGGCGGGACGAGTCGGGGAATGGAGTGATGGTCCGGATAAATGGCTTTAGTAGTCCTCACTATTCTACGGAATAATGTGATAATAATTGTAATGAAGACACCATTGAGTGTGGATATTATGTCAGATGACAATATTCTTGCTTTAAACTCTCACCTATGTTTTGTCATATTATACATGGTACCAGTATAATTAAGTTATATTTGAATTTATGTACCATGTATTTGGCGACCCAAGATGGGTGATGTATACCTATTTTGGGGGCGTCACACCGCTCTTCTCTATATGAAGAAGAACGATCTTGGAGAAGGCTTGCCTGAATTAGAGGTGAAACCTCCTACTGTATGTAGTAACTTTGTCGGTCATGAAAACAAACAAGACTTCCATTTCCACAAAACAAGGCCTGGAGAGCTACTCAGAAGATGCAGTTAGTACACACTGATGTGGGATCCCCTCAGAAAATACCATCACTGAATGGCAGTAAGTTCTATATTGCTTTCATTGATGATTACACAAGAATGTGTTGGATTTATTTCATGAAATTTAAATCTGAAGTTGCTGACATCTTCTGGAAGTTTAAAGCATGGGCTGAAAATCAAAGTAAATGTAAAATGCAAGTGATGAGGTCTGATAATGGAACTGAATACGCCTTGGAGAAATTTAACAAATTTTGTGAGGATGCAGGCATTGAGCACCAACTTACAACACCTTATACCCCTTAACAGAATGGAGTTGTTGAGAGGAAAAATAGAACACTTATGGAAATGACAAGGTGTTTGTTGCATGACAAAGGGCTGCCAAAGAAATTCTGGGCCGAGGCTGCACATACATCAGTCTTTCTACTGAATAGACTGCCAACAAAAGCTTTGCAACAAAAGACTCCATTTGAAGCATGGTATGGCTATAAACCAAGGCTGCAAAATTTAAAAACATTTGACTGTCTTTGCTTCTCTTATATTCCACATGTTAAGAGAGACAAATTGGATAAGAAAACAGAAGCTGGAATTTTTATAGGCTACAACTCAATATCAAAGGCCTATAGAATCTATCTTCCAGAAAACAACAAAGTACTAGCTAGCAAAGATGTAAAATTCTTCGAATCAGAAAGCTGGAGTTGGGAGAATGATAATAAGCTTGAGTTCCAAAAGGACCTTGAGTTTCAGGAGGAGAATGACAATATTGGTGATGAACCTGTCAGGGGAACCAGATCACTCTCTCGACATCTATCGAGGTCTGATGTTCTTTATAATAGAGCTGCAGGTATGAAGAAGTTGCAATTGATAAAAATGGATGGATCTGATGAAGGAGGAGCTTAAAATAATTGAAAAAACCGGACTTGGGAGCTAGTGGACAAACCGACACACAAAAGGGCAATTGGAGTCAAGTGGGTTTATAGAACCAAACTCAAATTCTGATGGTTCTATAAACAAACACAAGGCAAGACTGGTTGTCAAAGGATATGCTCAAATGTTTGGAGTGGATTTTTCTGAGACTTTTGCCCCTGTTGCTATATTGGACACTATAAGAATGTTGTTGGCTCTTGTTGCTCAAAAGGGCTGGAATATACATCAGATGGATGTCAAATCAGCCTTCTTGAATGGATACTTGGAGGAAGAAATTTTTGTGGAGCAGCCTGAAGGTTTTATTGTTCAAGGAATGGAGAAAGTATATTTGCTGAAAAAGGCCTTGTATGGTTTAAAACAGGCACCAAGGGTCTGGTACAGCAGGATTGATTCACATTTGTTAGGCTTAGGCTTTACAAAAAGCCCAAGTGAATTTACTCTATACTTCAGGAAGGTTTGTGATGAAACACTTGTGGTATCTTTATACGTTGATGATCTACTTGTGACAGAAAGCAGTATGGAGCAAATTCACAATTTCAAAAAGGAAATGAAGGATGTTTTTGAGATGACTGATATTGGAAGGATGACGTTCTTTCTTGGCATGAAGGTACAACAAAAGTAGAATGAGATCTTCATATGTCAACAAAAATATGCCAAGGAAATCCTGAAAAAGTTCAAGATGGAAAAGTGCAATCCAAGTACAACTCCAATGAATCAAAATGAGAAGTTTTGCAAAGAAGATGGAGCTGCAAAAGCTGATGAAAGGCTTTACAGGACCATTATCGGGTGCTTGATGTACCTAACGGCAACTAGACCAGATATTATGAATGTTGTAAGTTTACTCTCAAGGTACATGCATTGTGCTAGTGAAATTCACTTTCAAGCAGCAAAAAGAATTGTTAGATATGTCAATGGTACAATTGACTATGGTATGAGGTTTTGTCAAGTTAAAAATTTCGCTCTTCAAGCTTATTCAGATAAAAATTTCACTCTTCAAGGTTATTCAGATAGTGATTAGGCAGGTTGTGTTGATGACGAGAAGTAAGTACTTGAGTTATTGTTTCACTTTTGGTTCTGCTTATTTTTCATGGTGTTCCAAAAACAAGAAGTCATAGCTCAATCCACAATGTAGCGAATATGTAGCATTGCTTTCTTCTTTGCGAATCAATGCTCTCTGGATCGTGAAATTGATGGTCGACTTGTTTATGGAGCAAAAGGAAAGCACACAAATACTGTAGACAATCAAGTTGCAATTTCAATTGCAAATAATCCGGTGTTCCATGGCAAAACAAAACATTTCAAGTCAAACTCTATTTCCTAAGAGAGGTACTGTAGGAGGGGGAAATACAATTGGTCTATTGCAAAAACGAAAAAGTCGAATCGATATCTTAACCAAGCCACTTCCCAAAGCTAGATATGAGTTCTTGAGGCAAAGGATTGGAGTCTGCAGCTCCGAGACAAGGAGGAGTGTTGAATGACATGTCCTAGTCTTGCACGACATGGAGCCGAGTAGATTGAAGTGGAAGTAGTCAAATAAGTTAGTCATGTGGAAGATTTACCTATTCCTTAGGAAGTATTTGTTGGTTTGTTTCTATTTTTTAGGAAGTATTTATAGGTAACAGGTTTGTTGCACTTTTTATGTTTTTCTGTTTTAAACTAGTTGTATAAATAAGTGTTTTGAAGCTTAATAAAATGATAACTTCAAATGCCTCAATGTTCTTTTGTTTCCTGAGAGTTTCTACACTTTGTTTCTATCAAAACCAACATTTTTCCTTAGCATGTCACTTAAACCACAATGTCACAAAATCTTTCGCCGCAAGAAGCAATATTCAAATGTCAAAAAATGGGACGTCCAACTTTTCAACTAACATCCTCTACTTATTTCCTCTTCTCTTTTCCCACCTTCCGAATTAACTAAAGAGACTTCAACCCTTATAAACATAAATGATTCTAGTTTCAAAAGGTAAAAGAGTAACATTTTAGGCAGTGGGGATTTTTAAATATGAAATACAATAAGCTCTTCACTTCCTTTTAGTAACTACAAGACTGCCTAAGAGAAACACAATACTATTATAAACAAGAGCAATGAAAGAGTAAATAGTAAATGTAACTGATGCATCAGACAACAAAGGCAGAGTACGATCAACAAATAAAACAAAGACAATCATGATCTTTCTCATGAATTACTAGCGCCATACACTTGAGGTGCTCAACCGCTCCTTACTTTTATCTTGACCACAGTTGAAAAGAATTAATATTCTCCGTTGTCATATCTTTCAACTGATATATATCAATGAGATAAATGTTTATCAATGTGCTTTTGTCTACTATTTCCAAAGCTATCAATATATTACTAATCTTATCATATATGTACTCCTTATCATTTTTCAAACTTTAACTAAAGGTAAATTATGTATGTAGCGTTTCTAAGTAACAAAACATTTACTCCAAGGTTATATGCCAGGCATTTTCCAGAAAATAACTTTCTTTCTTTCTTGACCGCAAAGGAAAAATCCCAGAAAAAAAATAAAAAGTCAAAAGCTTTCAAAATCTCCGGAAAAAAAAAAAACTATTGACGACAATCGATGAGAACTTAACAGAATTTCATTTATGGTACTTGTGATTATTATTAAGAATAACCCACATACCCCGTCAGAGTCGACGTCCATATTTTCTTCTATAAGTAGTGCAAGCTTTAAGCAGTTCCTGCAGATTCCTTTCTTTCCTTTAATCTGAACAAATGCTGCGTCTTTAATGCACCGTCGGCACACAGCTTTTGGACAGCAAACACAATGAAACTTTGAACTTTTGTGGCAAATGAAGCAAGAATGTAAATCTGAAATACAAGGATTAGTTGTTTTTTTTGGTTAGTAATTTTTCCAAGATTAAGGAAAGCATGACAAGTGAAATTATCAATATACTAACACAACGTAGCAGTACTATGGATTTGTTGAGTTGAGCTTGTGTGAAACATTATATATCACACCTAATCATTACTGATACGCCAATTAATGTGTTAGTGAAAAATCCACTTAAAGAAATCCCCTAAAAAAGAGCAGTTGTGTACTGTCGTAATGTATGAGATTCAGTAATTCATTTTAAAAATCCCTTTAAGAAATCCCTTAAATGGTGCATTTTTGTGTACCTTATATGTACGAGATTCAGTAATTCGTTTATACTTTTATTATTAGGCAGATAGGGGACGTATGGGGTTGAGAAGAAAAGGGTCTTTATGTGTTACCATATAGGGTGAGATGAGCTTAAGTCAGCTTCTTTGTTCATAATATGAGTATTTCAAACATATTTGCCGGCCTCAATGTAAAATTGAAATAATCGTAACATTAGAATAATAGTTGAAGAAAGTACTCAGAAAAGCTTTGAGCTAAGATAATAGTCTCAAAGTCGCCGCAGAGTCTGCTACGTGGGCTTGAGCAGGACCCGGTGATATTGGGCATTGCTAATGGGGGTTAACCATTTGTAAAATGACTATTACAAATGGTATTAAAGTTGAACATTGATTCTGGACTATAGAACGGGTGGCCATGAGATCCCATAACAGCTTTCTACTTGGAAAGATCCTGATTTATTGCGTTTGGATTGAAAGAATGAAATGGAGATTGGAATGATTCATTCCATTCTAGTTGAAATGAGTTATTCCATGCTCTCCCTCCCCCAACACCCTCATGGCTCAATGATAAAAAAAAAAATTACTCACAAGGCTTTGGGTATGAAATCTTGGGCAAGAATGTTAAATTTCAATCGAAAATTTCACAAAAAATAATAATAATTCAATCTATTCCAATCGCAACCAAACACAATTTTTTCCATTCTATAGGAATGAGACATTCCATTCCCAGCTTTATTACTTCAATCCAAACGTAGCATAATAGTGTTCACTTATGATCTCAAGAGCATCCTACTTGGATAGTCTTTTTTTGAAAGGCATTCAATGTGGCGGGGTGTGTTTCCTGATCACACGGCATTAAAACAAAAAATAGAAACTAGAAGAAAAAGGGAAAACATATAATTAAGTTGCTCAATTTATCAGGAGAACAAGAGAACTGTCAACATTAGCCAAAAATATGCTATGTAAAATTTATTGATAAATTAGAGAATACTCTTATATCCTTGTTTTTAATCTTCATGCAATATTAAGTGTATGGTGGGACTTGATATAATCCAAGTGGGTACAATTAAATACAATATATCAGTTGATAGATCTGCACTCATCCATGCAATGTATGGCAATAAGAAATGCATACAACTAAATACAATATATCAATTGATAGATCTGCACTCATCCATGCAATGTCTGGAAAATACGTCTTATGCAGGCAAAGAGAAATGTAAACAAAAAATATGAGAAGAGTTTAAATAAATGTGAATTGCATACCACAAGTCCAGTGGTTTCTAGTCTCCACGAATGAATCATCCTTGTTCACACAATCAATATGATAAGCTTTTAGGCAGTGTCTGAAACCAGTAAACTATATATTTTAAATAATGATCCAAGTGAGGAATGAAACAAGTTGCAATGTGCTGTAAAAAAGTTCTTTAAGAAATAGTCTAGAAAAAAAATGATGACACTAAGATGATTGGAATCAGAAGAACTGTATTATAATAAGTCACATCCTACTACATGAAGGCAAATAATATTCTTTGCATGAATTGGTAACTGTTGTTCCTCAAACCTTTTTCCCATTTATCAAACATCCTAGACGTTTCTTGGTTTCACCGTTTCAGTATAAATGTAACAGATTTATGCATAAGACAAAAGCAATGAGAAAAAACATGTTCTAGGAGATATACATACTTGTATCTGTGTGAAAGAGAGATTCTATAAATGCCTAAAACACCATCGAATGCCAAACAACAAGAAAATGAGAAATAGCATGCCCAAATGACATAACTTTCTGAAAAATATTATAAAAAAAACTCTTCCATATGCAGAAGTATAGGAAGTAAAGACCCAACAATCTACCAAAACTATCCTAGACAGCAGAATTATGAAGAAAACTTCTCTAGCCTGTCTACTAAAATACTGTCACTTGAAAACAATAGTAAAGACCCAACAATAGTTGAGCAGACTTCTAAAACAATTTGTCATGACTTTCTAATAAAAAAACTGTCCCAAGAACTTGTGATTCCTTCCAATAAAAAAATAAAAAATTGTGATCTCTAATCACCAAAATGCACGTAAATCACAGTTTTAAAAGTACTTTAAGCAAAACATACTTTGAGTACCCCTCAAGATAGTTCCCAATAAAACTCGTCTTTCACACTTCTTAAGTTCTAACACCTTAACCTGTGAGGCAAACAACTTGCAGACTGCTATTATAAGATTCTTTTACCTGTAAACTAAATGTCTAAAGCAGCTTTGTTCTAAGATGAAGCCATAGTTTAGCCAACAAAATAAAATGACACACAGGGAATATATAAGAAGAAATGGGTTAGATTTGATATCTTTCTACCTTTATCTACAACTATAAAATTGCAAATATAGAAATAGACAAATTATAGCAAGTAAACCTCCCCTACCAAATGAAAATTCTTGGGGGTTTTTTATTTGCTATATACTGAATGCTATTACACAATACTAAATCATAGTTGGTCATCTGCTATTCTTCTTTTACTATTGTTAATTTGAATAAATTATATCTTCGAGATTTCACTTTTATCTAATTATCATCAATAATTAATACAGTGTGAGAACGTTGTATTTTGTCAGCTCATGATTCTACCAAGGCAAAACGGAGAAAACCATTTTCTGGGATCCAAGGAAGAACGACTTGCAAAGTCCAGATTCCAGAAGGGTTATCATTTATGACAATGCTAGTTAAAGAAAAAAGGTCATCATTAATATAGAAAACATTGGCATTTTATAAACACCTAAACATATGAAAAGAAACCAACAAAGATACATAGGGCACACTTATACAATGATATAGGCACTCCAGCTTCTCAAAAACCTAAAGACACAGAACAAAGGCAAAACAAATAAATGGGGTTGCCCAGATCACTGCCCTCACTAAAAACTAATGCTTGAGGAAGTTTCAATAACAAATCAAAGCAATTTTTCCCCCAAGAACCCAAAATTAATAGTTCTAATAGTTTGCTAATATAGCCTCAAATTATTACTATTCATAATTAGCAAGCAACTCCAATTAGAAATAGAACAGGTGGCTGGTCAACATATAAGCCCAAGCCTGCAAACCACAAGTATTTTTCTTTCCCCTTTTGCTCCACTTATGAAATTGTTTAGCCATCCAAATAAGAAAAGAGTATAAATTGAGTATAAAACATCATCAATTCATTAAAGAGGATAGAATGGTAACTGGGAGCAGGTGTAAAGAATCCTGCTATGTATTGCCATAAATTTATATCGACATAATTGTGAAATTTATCAATAAATATGATTAAGGCCCACGTTATTACACATCTCCTCAAAAATATTATCACTGATACTTATCCACTGACAATCCATTATTTACACATCTCTTCAAATATATTACCATTAATACTTATTCAACTGAGAATCAAAATTTACTGTAGGTGTAAATTGCTTACCAGCATTGATCACAATTTTATACAAGTCCTATATCTAGTGAAAAGACACAAATACCCTTCATCCCTATTGACATGCGGCATTCAAAATATATGTCAATCAATAGTTTGGTAAAGTTTTAGTCCGTTTCATCACATTGAACATTACGGCACCAAAAAAATGACCCCACTACTCCATTGAAGAACTCAAAAAAAAATTCATAAAATTGGTTTTGCTGAACTCACTTGTACTCGCAGACCATCAGAAGTCCTCCATCTTTACAAATAAAACACCAGTCTTCTGCAATTTCTTCCTTTTTTGGAGCTTTTCCCCCAATTTTCTTCATAACTCTGATAAATAAATAAAAAAGTGAAGAAAAAAAAAACCCAACTCCTAAAACCCAAAACAAATACAATCCAAGTTCACAAATCCCAAAAACCCCATTTAAATTAAAGACCCAACAAGAAATTTGCTCTGAAACAGGCACTTTCTGTCTCTAACTTCTCTATCTAGAAAAGTTTAGGCCAGAAAAACACCATACGGCATTCACTGATGAATTAACAAAGACCCATTTCAACAAAAGCATGAAAAAGAGATTATTTTTTTTGTTTTTTTAAGAATTACAATTACAATGTAGAAATAGAGATGACCAAAAAAGACATTTGGAAAAAGAAATTGAGTAAAAACAGAGCTCAAAGAGTCATACACAAAAGCAAGAACTTATGATTAAACAGGTCTGCCGTTATGGTCATGGTTTAGGGTATAAGTAAGGGGTTAAGGACAGAGCACATAGAAATTGCAGTGTTGGTTTTTGCTGGCTTGTTTTTGGAATCTTTTACTATTTAATGCTTCATGCTTGGCAAGTGCCAGAGGAAGAAAAGGAAGATGGTACATATCAAATCAAAATATATACGCATAAAACATGGAGTGGAAATAAGATTAATTAAAAACTTAAAAGGAATTTACCAATGAAATAAAATATAAAAAAAATAGGAGAAATTTAATAAGAATATATAAGTAGCAATAATATAAATTGTTAAAATTGTGTATATAGATGATAGAAAGTTCCTAGTGATAAATTATATTAATAAGAGTTGATGGTTTAACAACATTAGCCATTTAACTCGTGCAAGACTCGAATTTTGTAATTATAAATTAGTTACTTTATTCTTTTGTACTAGTATATTTTATCTACAAAAATAAAAATATATTTATTCATATATTTTTCCTTTTTGAGGGATAATGAGTGAGAAACTCTTCTCAAATTATTTATTATTTTTATTTCTTATTAGTAAAATATAGAAATTATCTTGTTATTCAATATTGGATTAATTGTGAGTTTTAAAAAAATCAAAATTAATGTAATTCATTGCTATTTATAAATAATAAATTTTGAATATATAATCACCTATTATTTAAGTGTGTGAGATTTATTACTCATCGTAATTTCACTTGATTTGATACATTAAATAACTTATATATATATATATATATATATATATATATATGGCGGATCAACGACAGTAAGTTTTTTACACAATTCTTTGACTATTAGATTTGAACTCTTAATAACTAAGATTAAAACTGATTTTTAATTTATAACTAAATTAAAATAAAATCTGGAGCATTAAATATATTAAGAATTTAAGATTATATATTAACCACCTTATTTTATTTAAAGGTTTAAAATAAGGAAATTGATATTTTCACAAGTGAGAGTATTAATTTCACAATGTATTCTCTCACATGAGAGTGGACCCCACTTACTATTTATGTAAAAATAAGCTTATGAAATTTATCAAATTTATTTATAAAAATTTCAATTCTCTAAAATAAATATACATTTATTCGAAAACTTTGACGAAATTTTTGACTCAGGTACTGACTACCAAATATTTTTTCTTGCAAAAATTTGGTCTTATAAGTGACTAACAATTATTATTATCTTACTACATGAGTATCTTTCTAAATTTCACTTTTTTATATTATAATTGTTAAAAGATATTCATTTATATTGAAAATTGATATTTTCACAAGTAAATTTGATAGTCTCACAAATTTTTTCTCACGTGAATGGTAAGTCTCACAAGTTTGAAAGTCACTATATTTATGGATAAGAATAATTGCTTATAAATATTATATATTCCAAAAAATAATATATACATTTGTCCCAGTTATATATTATCAATATGAATAAAAAATTAAAAATCATCTAATTATGTTTTTCTATCTTATATATTAATTAGGGGGTTTGTCACCTAACATTATTCAAAGCTAAGACTATAAAATGAATAAATAATTCAGACTCGATTCGTATTCGTTACACTAAAAACTCAATTCGAGCACGATTTGAAATATAAATGAGTCAAATATCAGCAAATTTTAGAGTTAAATAAATTACTCGAACTTTCTCAAATTATAATTTTGTATTGACACTCGGATCATATTCGTTCGAAAAGTTCAAACTGCTCAGGCTCGATTCGGGATCGTACTCTATTCGGTAGCTAAATAAGTCTCAATCAAACCTTATTTTATACTCGATATATTTTGTGAATCAAATTTGAACAACTCAATACTTGACTCGATTTGGTTCATTTACACAATTACACCCTTATTCGCAGCGGCAGACTTGAGGGTTTTAGAACTATGAGATTGTGAGAGCAAGGCTTAGGCCTTGGAATAAATAAGATGAAATACCAAAACAAAGAGAGAAATTTGTATGTCTATATATAGAGAAATTATAAATAATATTGTGCTAGATAAAATTTTATTTATAATATTTAATACACAAAATGTTGATATTTAAGGCTTTTATATTAATAAATAAATAAATATATGTTATGATTAAATCATTGGATGGCGCTCTGGTCGCTTAAGCAAACAAAAAGAAATTGATTTTATTTGAGATTTATATAATTGAAGTACAAAGATATCATAACTTTTATCTATTAAATAAATGAATGCATATTTTTATTGGTAGTATAAATAACACAAAATTCTCAAATTTATCAAAATAAGTATGTCATCCGATAATGTAAACACAAAACAAAAATACATCCTTAAAATTCTGTAAATTTTGAAAATAGAACTAATTTTGTGGAATGGATAAAGTGATATTTATGATTATATTGTTTTAATTAAATTTATCTACATTAATTTAAATTTAAAAAAAATAATTTAGGAATCAACGGTAAGAAGCCAAATGAAATTCCCTTTATAAAATGGGTGTAGTATTATTACTACTATCGACATATACTTTTTAAAATTACAGATAACACCGGCCATGAATAAAGATAAAAACAAAGAAATTTTTTGGAGGTGCTCCATTGGACCCCACTAGGGCCCCTTATTCTCTTCTTACTTTTTTTTTAAAAAAAAGGTCAAATATTAAATATAAATTTAATGATCGTGGGTCCTAGTTAAGAAAAAGAATATTATTACGTGCATAAATTATATATAAAAAATTATTCGTGAAAAGTAAAATTCATATCAATAAAGATGTGTAAAATATCAAATGGTAATTTAATTCACGATTCTAGACCACTTGCTTTCTTCCATTTTAACAGAGACTTGAGGAATTCCATTACCTACACATATATGACAACAGAAAAATAATACCAAAAGATGCCATCTACATCACTCAGCAACATCACGAGAAGATCAGATTTTAGCTCCATAGCCAGTAGCGCTGCCAAACTATCATTATCCCAAAAGATGCCAGAATAATCCTGCAAATGGCATCATAATCAGTATTAACAGATTTATTGGAGATGAAAAATACAGTAATTCTATTTCTATAAATTTTTTGCCAGTGTTCGCAACCTGTGTCATGGGCATGGCATTCTTTTTAACTGGTATTTTGATCAAGTTTCTAAATTCATATGATAAGAAAACCAACAATCTGGTAGATTTGAAAAAGTAAAAATAAAAATGTTTTAACCGACTCTTTTTTTATAATTAAATCAGGATAGGCAAAGAGAAAGAGATAGTAAGATACTTAAGAAGCCTAAAATATGGAAAGCAATAGATTCAGTGGTTTCTATCAGAAGATATATTGTTATGTCTTGCCAAAAAAATAAAGCACAAAACAAAAAGGGAACAACAAAAGAATGAAACAGAAAACCATATATGCGGGGCAGAGGTGAATACAGTTAAGTCACATACCTCATATGGAGCTTTTCTGGTACAAATTGCATCATTTTCATTAAAAATTGGAATGCTCCTCAGAGCTAACAAAGAGTTCACTGCTTGAGAAAGTTGCACTCTGAAGTCTGCATTCTTCCAGCTGAAAGAAGAGCATTGTTCAAGCACAACCCAAAAAATAAACAAATAAGAGGTGGCAAAAGCGCCATGAGGCCATTCTGTCCAACAGCTGCACATGCCTTTCCATCGAGTTCAACTTGAGGCTTTTGGAGATTAGCAAAACTGCAAGAGAAATATACAAACTCCTTATTAGACAATGCACACTTGACACTAATGTTCAAATTTCTTAATCCATCCCTTTACGAAAAGACTATTATTAGTAGCACTAGATATATAAATATGATGCACTTCAAGTTTTATACAACTTTCAGTAACAAAGTCTTAATATGTCAACTATTCCTTAATGAATCAAAATATGTGATTCATTCCCCATTTTTATTCATTTTCCCATCTCTTTCACTTAAAATGGTCAAAAGAGGAAGTAAATATTGAATATTCTAGCACCAAAAGAAACCATGAGAACCTGCTATTGATCAGTTTTCTGTATTTAAGCCTTTGGCGACCTGCTCCAACAGCACCTGAAGTCACTAAAATTATTTCAAAGCTGCGGGAGATCAACTTCTCAAGCTGCAGGCAGATCAATAATTGAAAGGTAAGGAATTGCCTTGTCCTTAACTTTAGAGATGCAGGAAGAACCTCACAATATGGCATAAGAGTTTGGCTTTCCCTTTTAATTCCCCATTATTTTGTTTCTTCTTATTCATAATTGAAAGTTATTTGATTTATCAGCCGGTTTCAAGGAAGTTTTAATTATTTTATTGAAAGATCGAATACCTGTTCAAATATAGCTCCAAGTCTGCCAACTGCTAATCTTCCATCACTTCTTGTAACCACAGCTGTAAACTATTGATCATAAAGTCTTCAGTAAAGGGACAAAAAAAAAGAACCACCAAATTTATATGTAATGAGTTATGATTACAATATTAGTTGTTATTGTTGTTAAAAATTTACCGATTCTCTTGTACAATGAACATAAACACGAATTTTCTTTGTTCCGGAGAAGCTTGTGGACAGAACTTTTCTTCCCATCAGTGAGCAAGGCCACTAGGCACTTCAAATTCATTTGGATGATCAATTGGTTTTATCACCAACAAAAAATATAATAAATATATTTCTTTTCAAAGAACAAATCAAGCTACAACTTTAGGCAGAGGAAATGCTCAAATTGATTGAAACAAGTCATACCATTCTGAAAACATCAACTGAGGATCCCATTCCTGCAAGCATCAGTGCTACCTATTGTGATCAACAAAAAGCACAAAATAATAAACTTTTGTACATAGTTTGAGATAGTATATAAAATAAAAGAAAGTGATAAATAGTTAAAATGCATATTTATCTCAGCAAAACCAAAAATAAGATACCTGCACTTTTATTAAGTTTGAACAAAGAAATCTTGGTCACAAGGTCTCAAAAGATGCAAATCAGAAACTAAAATAATAAATAGTAATTAATAAGCAAGTGTTACTGCCTATATAGGCTATACTCATTTCCTCAAACAAGTATTACTGCTAAACCCTGAATTAAAAATTTATTATAGCAATCAAATTAAAAAACCCTAGCAAATCTTCTGTATGGTTTAGTCTGCATGCATTTAAGATACTAATAAGAATAAAGGATAATTCTAAAAGGTATATATTACCCAGCATCCCTCTGTACTGCTGAATAGGTGATATGACCAGAGTCTAGCATGGCCTAATTATCGACTGGGATAACATTAAATTTTTTATTTTCACTAACAGCTTAAATCCTGCAAATATAGAAGATGGTTAGAAACAAGTAAAAAACTAACAAGTAAAAAATAAAAGAAAATGTCAAAATAAAAAAGATAAGAAACTTGTCTTTTTTCAGACTTTACACCAAACTAGTTTCTTTACTGGCTGTGCGTTATCAACTCAAGTCTGCAAGCAAAATATTTATACTCCAAATTCCAAACTCAAGCATTAAAGCTAGTAGTTTGACACCATTTCATAAATCAAATTCTAAAATTCTCAAAAGAAAATTCAAAGTTCCAAACAAAATAAACAAAGTCTAACAGTCCAAGTTCAACAGTTCAATAGTAAACAAAGTAAACAGTTCAAAAGTTCAATTTAAAAACTGAAATGTAAACAACAATGTATCACAATATCAGCAATATATTATCAATTTCTTCATTGCATCAGCACTTCGGTCTCCAAGCTCACCTCCTGCATTGAATCTTCATCAGCCTACATTGTCAAACAACTAATATTAATCCATGATATTTTTTACATGTGTTTATTTATGTAAAAAAAAAAAAAAAAAATTAATACTTACAATCATGTTTTTCTTAATCTTATACTTAGCTCGCAACCAATCACCTGTGCAAATCAAAGCCTGAACCATGTCGGGCTTCAAAGAGCTCCTGAACTGGTCAAGAACCCTTCCCCCAACACTAAATGTTGATTCGGAGGCCACAATAGTCACATGTATGGACAATATATCTCTTGCCATCCTAGACAAAACCTTGAATTTTAAAGTGTTTATCTTCCACCATTTTAAAGCATCAAAATTATCATCACCATTACAAACCAATCTTCCTTCTTCCAAGTAAATTTTCAAATCAGACTTCAAACATGGGGGATGCAATGTCCATATTTTGAGCCCAACTGTCAAACTCTGCTCTACTCTTGGTCTTACTCTTAGATCCATCAACAGAAACCATTGGCTTAGCAATTGAAGTTTCACATTGACTATTAACAACTTGTTCTGCATTGTAAAGTGACACATATTCATCAAATAGTTCTTGCAAAGCATTTTGAACAAGTGTTAAGTTCCTCTTTGCTTCAAACTTACTGACATACATCTTTGGGAAACAAAATATAACTAATTGCATCTTATATCTTGGATCTAAGATAGATGCAATAGCCATCAGTAAATTACATTGTCCCCAATATTTATCAAACTTCTCTTTCATCTTGTAAGCCATTTCTTTCATATATTCACAATCATCAAGAATAGTTTCATTCAACAGCTCCTTGATTTTCCAAATCTCAGCTAAAAACAAATTGGAAGTAGGATATTCACAGCCAGAAAACACATTTGTTGCTTCATTAAACACTTCAAAAAATTTAATAACCCTCTCAGCCCTGTCCCAATCTTTCTTACTAGGCAAAGAGTTATAATGAAGGTCTCTCTCTTTGTACAATGGGAACACATCCTTGAATTGCAAAGCAGACTCTAACATGGCATATGTGGAGTTTCACCTAGTGGGGGCATCTAAGATCAATCTTTTTGAAGATGGTAATTGCAAAATTTTCACAATCTCACCAAATTTATGAAGACAAGATGGAGACATTTTCAAGTACTTGACAGTCTCACAAACGTTTTGAACAACATTTTGGATAATCCCCAAACCATCTTGCACCATCAAGTTAAGAATGTGGGCACAACATCTAACATGAAATATTTTACCACTAAAATAAAGGCCACCTTTCAATGTAAAATTATCCCTAAGATGCCTTACAGCAGAATCATTTGCAGATGCATTATCAAGAGTCACGGTCGATATTTTATTTTCAATTCCCCACTCAGTTATACAATGCAAAATAGAATCAGAAATCATAAGACCAGTGTGTGGAGGTGCCATGGTACAAAAATTGATAACCCTTTTATGCAAGCTCCAATCCAAATCCAAAAAATGAGCAGTGAGATACATATAACCAATAGTTTAATTAGAAGTCCACAAATCAGAAGTTAAACTTATCCTACTAATATCATCAAACAGAGCCTTAATTTTTTTCTTCTCTAAAGCATAAATCTTCATGCAGACTCGGTCCTTACTGTCATCCTAGAAATGGGATCAAATCTTGGATTCAAAGTTTTCAAAAATAGTATGAAAAATTCATGCTCAATCATACGGAAAGGGTATTCATGCACACATATCATCTTAGCAAAAAGCTCCCTTACTTTTTCTTTATCATACTTGAAGAAATTAAGTTACCAGTTTTACCTTCAACTTCTAAAGTAGGATAAGACAATACCTTCATTGGGTTTTCCGAGCTGAAATCGAAGCCACCGAATAGGCGGGAGTTCATGTGCCTATTCAAATGACTGGTAGAACCCGAATTTTGAGAGCAAGCCTTGAATGGCAATGCTTGCACTCAACCTACTTGGTTCCATCTCTTAATGTCACAACAGTAAACTCGTCCCAGGCTTTTGAGGTCTTTTTTTTTCTTTTTTTTCCATGCTCAACTTCAACCTCAACCTCAATAGCATTTTTTTGGCTGAGAATCACCAATAAGTTGAGATTGATTTTCAGTTTGAGTATTTGGCACTTGAGATGGTCCATATGGGTCTTCAATCAAACTTATGATCTCATTGTTACCTCAAACAAATAAACAAAAAATTATCAGAATTAGAGACAAAGGATATAACATATGCGTGCACAATAAAATTATCGTAATGAGTATACATAATTAGGCTGGACCCTGCAGAAACCATGTGATATGAACCAGTTAGCTATTTGTTCTTGACAACTTGAGTTGACTTTAACAACAATCAATTATAGGTGGCTTAACTAGTCATAACCCAAAGTAGCGTCACTTTAATTCATAAATTTGCAACATGTAAGCTAGCTTGATCAACAACTTTAAGTGTAACTTCCAAGGTTTAAAAGGGTAGTTCAAAGATTTTAAGTAGGAAAGTTTATATATAGCTGACATTCAAAATGACCAATAACTTGTCACTATGAATATGTATGACTACAATACGATGAAGCTCTGATTTTGTTGTTTGTTACTTTGACCCACGAGTCACGACTCTTATACATTTCTACACCAAACTAATAAGTCAAATTTCTTAATTGCATTTCACATTTCTTGATATATATACCAAAGGGTATCACGGGCATTTCTTCAGGCATTTAGTTTTTTAATTCAGAAAGAATAATACCCGATAAGCAGAACGCAAGGAATAAGAATGGGTCCCCTGTTGATCTGGGGTGAGATATCTGTCTCAGATCCGGATTTTTAGTGGGCCGACTCTCAAATTTTTCAAAGCAAGAAAGAAAAAAATAAACTTTTCCAAACCAGTTTTACAGAATTTTATGCACAAAAAAGCTGATTGAGACATGAATCATTCGGGAAAGTTTTCGAGGAAATGTGATCTATATTCTACTCCCTCCGTTCCTAAAAGATTGTCATTTTAGAAGAACAAATTTATTTCAAAAAGTTTGTAGTTTACAACTTTCAAGGAGAATAAATTATTTACTTTTCTATATTCCCCTACCTTCTCTCATTGTCCCAAGACTGATCACCAGTGAGTACTCTGTCAAGACTGATCAACAACCTGAACCCACGCTCCCGACTGTGGAAATCTGTGAGGGCCCAATAGCGCACAAAGAACGCTTTCAAATTAATGAACAAGGGGAATTAGTGGATAATTTCAGTGGTGAAAGATTCTTTGTGCCAAAGGATGAAGAAAGCATGAATGACCAATCATCCATGTCTGCCAAGAATTCAAAGCACTTCAAGATTCTGAAGTTTTACTATTTGGGAAGGTAACTCCACCAATTGAGTGCAATTATTTAGATTGAGCAGTTTAAGGTTGATCAGATGTGATAGGGATGATGGTAGTGATGCAATTCCAGTGCTATACAAGCCCAAAACTCGGAGATTTTTCATGCGCTCAAAGAATGGATCAGGGATTTCTATTAAATTTGAGTTTTCCTGAAGAAAAAGTGTGGAAAGCACTAAGCAATCTGGTTTGTCAGGTAAAGTATGCAAATGATTATCAACCAAAGAGATCCACTTCTTCTGCCTCCAATGTTCTTCTTCTGGGAGCTCTTTTAGTGCTTCACTGGTTCTCACCAAATGATTATGCTTCTCAGCAGTTTTCATGTTGTATAGTGCTACTTTCCGGATCCATTTTTGCATCCGAACATATTCCATGTTCCTGCCCTCCTCAAGGAAAAGCATTTTCTTTAAATGTCGCAGTATATCACGTTCATCTATTGCATCATCACCGCCACCAAGAAGATTTTCACCCCACCAACTGTCCAACAAACCACCAACATAAATTTCACTGTCTTTAGGATATAATGCACTGTAAAGAAAACAATTTTCCAGGGCATCATTCAATTTACCATTGCAAAAATTCAACAAGTGATCCAATTCCGGCATGGCAACGTCTCCCTTTTTAGGCCAGTATTCTAATTTACTGAATTCAGCAGACCAATCTTCCTTGGTTTCGCACATTCTAAAGCAACGTGCTACCATTTTTATCATGAGAGGAACCCCATCACACAATTTGACCACCTTGTTCTTCTTAACTTGCTTGATGTGCATCTTAAGATCTGGCCTATCCAAAATAGTATGAAACATTTTCCACGCCTCCTTGTCACTTAACTTATTTACTTTAATCAGCTTGTCCACCAACGAAGGAGGTGAAATAAGTGGGTTTGATTTTCTTGCGCCAATACTATCTTGCTCCCAACCTTAGCATTAAGTAATGGAATTCCAACTTGATCTAAATACAGAACTTCTTTGACATCATCTAGAAGTATCAAGTACTTCTTACTTTCCAACTCCTTCCTTATTTTGTTGGCAACATCATCAACATGGTCGACGCCATCCATAACCAGCTTCAGTCTTTGAATGATTACTTTTTGTAGATGCTCTGTGCTTGAATTTTTATTTTTCTTTCCCTCATCCTCAGTAGAAACTTTGACCCAGATTACGATGTCAAACATTTCATTGACTTTCTCATGGTTATTCAAATTTTGCATTATAGTAGTTTTCCCACATCCAACACTTCCACGGACTTCAATCCCTTTGATTTTGTTTTTTGCAAGCGAATTCAATATATCCTGGAGTGGGTTTTGAAGCGTTGGAAATTCTTGAATATCTGGAGCTTCTACTATCTTCACAACACATTCAGCTTCCTTATCGACTAAAATTCTAGCTTCAATTTGATTACCCTTCTCCCAAAGGTCTAATATATATGAGCCTTTCTTTCTCATCTCTTCACTTAATATTGAGCGTGAATGAGAATGAATGTATGCTTGTTTTTTACTTTCATCTACATATCTCGTGGCTAAAATTTTCACCTGAGCTTCAATCTCACCAACACTACTAACCCATTCTTTATGAGTTCTAGACTGCATCTTTGTTACATGTTGCCGGATTCTTTGTTGATGATCCTTCATTAATGCAACTAGCATTTCCTTTGCCCGGTCCATATAGTAGTAAATTGAATCCATGTTATGTGAATCAACTAACATTTTCTTGAGTTCCTGTATTATAGTCAAAGCATCACTCCCTGCCGTTACTGTATTAGCACTTGCTTGAACTACGGCTGCCATGAAGAAACTTAGAATCTGCAATACATAAATCAAAGAGGGGAAAGGAAGATCAGATACATTACTTGCATCAATGGAACAATAAACTGCTATATAGTTGGCTTTCACTAATTTTTACTTGTTTTCTCTTAGAGGAATTCTTCATCTGAAAGGGATTTTGTGTCCAGATGCTCTAGCAAAAGTCAAACTTAAAATCTTTGTTATGCTCTATAGATTTCCACGATTTCAACAGTTCAGTTCCTTGCTCTTAATTATTTAAAGTAAACTTGATTATAGGCTTAGATTATTGGGTTCAAATTATAATTAGGTTTGGACTTCTTAATAAATGACAGGGGGGCAATGAGGTGCCCACTCAATAAAAATCAATGGTTGTACATCTGTTTTTCAGGTGCAGGGCTTTGAACCTAATTTGGATCAGGTATAGATCAGTATATATATACATATACATATATATAGCATGTAGCTGTTGGGACCTGCATGTGACAAAAATTAAAATTGGTATTGGTGATGCCGTTCATTGCATGTAAAAAAGAAAGCCATCAGACGGACTTGATGGCTTTGGGAATCTTCTTGGTTTACAGCAAACAGAATGGCTGGTCAGAGGGTATTCAATGAGGGCATCAAATTCCTCAAGTGGGGGTGGTTTGTTAGCCAACCCCTTAATGGGTTGACATTGATTTTGACATGCCAGGCGGGTAAGGCATCGTCTCAAGAACTTGGGTTTTGGCACTTAACTAAAATGGCAAGGCATTTGATGATACATACATACATATATATATATATATTTATATATATATATATATATATAATTATATTTCATATTTTATCTTCGCAACCAGTTTTTCATGACACTTCTATTTTTTTTCGCAGAGTAACCTGAAGCCACTCCCCTTCTTTTGGTGTGCATTGGGAACCCCCTAGCCCCAAGGCCCCTCTAGGAAGTTTTGAACCCGTGACCTATACCTCATTCAGGTCATTATCATGATGTTTACTATCACTGGAGCAACCCTTAGGGTTGTGATGAAATTCATAAAAAGGCTTCATTTCACCAAAGGAAATTCAAATAAAATTGACCAATTAAATTACAAAATCAATTTTGGCAGCAAGCCCTCCATCGATGCATTTGCTAAAAACTTAGGTACTATATGAGCTTCAAAAGTGACCGTATTTCTTATTGAAGCTGAATATAATCCAAAAATACTTGTGGAGATCGGAAAGTGCTTGAGTTCTTGGAAGACCCATTTCGAATGAGTTTTAAAATAATATTCAAGTTTTTATAAGCCCCACACGACAGCAAAGGTAAATTTTGCCAATATTGGTTATCTACCCTGTTAGCCTTTTTTCATACAAGTAAGAGTTCCAATAGAACTTAAACATGAGTCTATTTTGAAAAGGGTAATGCTACGGTGACAAAAGATAGATACATAAAAGTAGATACAAAATAAGTACGAACTTAACTCGAGAGCCAACCTGGGTCCACGAGTTGATGACAATGCTCTCTAAAACTTTAATATCATTTACGTCTTTCCATACCACAACGCACCAGCAGAATAATGCTGAAATTACCTAAGAAAGTAAGCATAAAATTATCAATTTGAGGATTATAAGATTCAGGATAATACTATGAGAATGTGTGCAATATATTCCTCTCAAAGAAATATAACGTTAACATCACAATGTAAAAATGAACTCACTAGTCTACTCTTGTCATTCAAGCATTCTTACTGATCCAATATTACTAAATATTCCCTAAACCCGAACCAGGAGTACTTTTTCAAAGTAAAATTTGCACCCCAGGATTTGATCACAAATGAGATTTTCACCTATCCTCATTCCTTCTATTACAATTAAATGAACCCCATACTTTAAGTCCTATGACAAAATGCACCATTGAGTTTCCATAGACATAGTGAAGTTAAGAAATGAAGGACAAACATTAAAAAATTTACTGATCTAGTTTATTTGCAACTCAATCTTGCAAAGCAATAACATGCGGTAGTTGAGGAGATTTATCAAGCACTTAGTGGACAATCATTCTAAGTTCAAAGTATTTTTTAAGCAAGTGCAATTAAATAGAATTATAGATATAAATATAATATCAAGGACATTGAATATTAATTTACTACTGCTGGGTATATATTTACATGATAAGGACCCTTTGGCAATAAGAATATAGGTAATTAGTGTTAGTATCAATGGAGGGGAAGCAGATTATGTAAGCAGCCAATGGAATATAATAAAAAACAACAAATGGATTACAATGAAATAGAAATATTTTTTCTTCCAACCACTCATTTTCCATTCCACCATTTCCATTCTTTACTTCTTTCTTTTTCTTGTTTTTCAGCCAGTCAATGGTCTTGAGCTTTCGTTCCTTGGCCCTAATTTTAGAAATCTTTGTATTTTTCTTCTCATTTGAATCAGCTCTGTGTTCTTTCTTTCTATTCTTTTGTTTGCTATCAATTCTTGAACCCAAACTCCATTAACAACCTATATCAAAACTGTAGCACTCTTTCGACAAACAATTCTAGACAAACCATAGGTGACAAAATTTGATATCACTAAAGGCAGGCAAAGCAGTATTGAAGACCCAAAGATGATTGAAACCACCTTTCTTGAAACTTTTCTCTAATCTCTTAAATTTTTTGTCACCTTATTCATCTTACATAATTGCATTTTTTCCTCTTTTTCTACGAATTGTTAATACTTTGCCAATTTAATGAGAAACCATAGTTCTTCAATAAAAAAAAATTCAATTTCACTTAAATCCTTTTTCCACTTGGTCTTTCATATATTTTTCTTGTCTTTAATCCTTTCCCTATTATTATGTTCAAAATTGTCCAAATTCTACAAATTTATATTTTCTATAAACTCTTCTTCTTTGTACTTTTTTTTCACCTTTACATTCCTTTGGGAAATTATTCTTAAATTAAAATGGTGCAAAAACCTCGATTTTCCTAAGTACGGATTGGTTTTATGGCACAAGTGATGGGATTGAAAAAAAATGATGATGCTAGAAGATTCAAATACACAAACCCCAACATACAGATTTGGTTTTTAAGTACACAGATAACTTTAAGAACTATTGACCCTTAGTTTCAATCTCAATAGAAGAGCTATGGAAAACTACGATGTGAAATGTTTCATAAACTGATTCAATTAAGAATTCAAGAATGCTATGTAGAAGTGGTACCGCCATACCTTTCTCATGCTTTTTCTTTTTCTTTAGAACAAAGGGAATTATAAGCGACTTCGAAGAATTACTAAACAAACCAATATAGTAGTTGTGTACAGAAATAGATTTGAGCAGTTGAAACAATTGTTAAAATCAACAGGTTCAGGACTATCCAAGCAATATTATCTACAGTTTCATGTTGGGCCTTAATGAGGATATCTGCAAAATGGCGTGAAAGTGTGGTCCTGAGACATTGGGAGAGGCTACTGAAAGTACAAGGCTAAAAGGGATGTTAGAAGATTTTATCGCCCTTTTGTGAGGAAGAGATCCGTTGTGTCTAGTCGTCTATTCAGCTGGAGAGGCACAGCCTGATTTGAGAACTGCTAATGCCGTTCAGATAAACTTCACTTAAGAACCCTTCTCTCCATGTCATTTGATTGCGCCTTTTCGTCTTTAACCTAAGTAATTTCTTGTCCAAACAGATTTATCACCTTTAGTTGAAGTGTAGGTCGTTGTTCCAATATATGTTGTTGATGGGATTTTTGTTTCTGTTGAGTGGTAAGTCGTTATTGAAGTTATTAAGAACAATTGAAACAGAGTTTTTGTGAGGATGAAGAATCTAATCAATAGACTGCTATAATTTTAAGGACATGTGGAATACAATCCAAAGATCATAATGTCATATATATGATTACCAAGATAATGGTACTTGAAGAAGAAATCATGTCTTCTAATGTATTGAATGAAGAGCCAAAGGGAGCTTTTGAATGAAATCAGTCGAGCAAAGGGACATAGCAAATGTGGGACAAATGATGTCAAGTTATGGGTGCAAGTATACTTATAGTGATGCAGGCCAAGTCGCCCTTTTAATTTAGTAGTTATCAAATTACAAGCCTTTTTGATTTAGGAATTTAGTAATTTGATGGAATCCTAAACTTTGGAGGCACATATTGATTGTAATATATTTTAAGCATTATTTCTTGTTTATCTCCTTATTTATTCCTCTTAATTTATTTCTCATAAGCCCTAATTTGGTTCCCCATCAAATGGTATCAGAGCCTAACCACCATCCATAATCAGTTTCGAAATTATAGCCCAACCACTACTGAGTACGACCTATCTTTTGTTGCCACTCACTAAAATCAAAACAACAATCATTGTTTGTTGTCAGCCATACACCATTGTCCAAGTTGATATCCCTATCCAAAAATTCCAAAGTTATAGTCACATAACCCCCAAACAACCCTTTAACCATCATAATTCAAAACCCTAGCTAAACAATACACCCTAACCTCTAGCCCAAGCTAAGCCATACCTTAACACCAAATTCCTACTTAAGCGATCGTTAGCAATCCCAAAATCACAATTATTATCTCTGATCGACTATATCACCATCAAAAAACCATCTCACACGTTAACCCCAACAAATGAGAAAACTCAATTGAACTCGTATCCATTGACACCTCTTTGGTTAAGTCCATCAGCCGCTCATCCCAACTCATTAAGAAGCCCAGTTGACAACACTGATAAGCATAAGCAAAAATGGAAACAAAAAAAAAAGAAAAAAGAAAGAAACTAACAGAAAAGAAGAACAAGGAGAAAGTTGTGTTGCTAATCATCTCTGCTGATGAATAATAACATCACTGTCGTTCTTTGTTTGGCCCTTGACTGGCCGTTGTTGTGATAACAACTTTGTGTTTTTATTAACGACATTCATAAAGACCCGACTCGAACCAAATCAAGTTCAACATAAGGCTCAATCCACGTCCCAACAACATTAACTTGGTCAAGACATCTTGACCCACCATATACCCACCCAAAAGGATATTATGATGCTATGTGCAAAATGGAGTAAATTCAGGGGATGCAAAGTGCATTTAACTCTAATAGTAAAGTTAAGCTTTATAAACACTCTAATCAAGTCATATTATCCGATGTCGGACTAGCATATTACAATCTCCTTCACTTAAATTTTAGATGTCCTCATCAAACCCACTATAATTACTTATAGCCTAGCAACTTCTTCTCTAGTCATTGAGGAATAATATTAGTACTCTCATGTCCCCACCTCTGACACCTCTAGCCAATGTGGGATAATATCGATCGCCTTTGTTTCCTACCCTTGGCAACCTGAAGTGATGACCCGACCCAAACTTTCAACAATTGGCCATAATACAATTTCTTATAACCCAACCCAAACCAAGCCCAAAATAAGGCTCCCAACTAGATTTTATTGGAAGTGGATTAAGCCTTATTTCGAACTACGATTTGGGACTACAATCAATAGTCATGACCTTTTAGGTGGGCATGTGGTGGACTGACCCAAGTTGATTCTCTTAGGATGTAGATTGAGCCATATTTTGAACTATAATATAGATTGGGTCATTACATTGTTAGTCCCTCTTCATCCATTGTTGACTATTACGTGAGCACAGAGGATAATATTTCATGGAAATCGGTATTCCATGGGCATGTTTAGGACTGAGGGTTAGAAGAGGTTGAGCTCGTCATTATTTCTTGGTGTGAACCTCTTTGTGGATGCAGAGGATTCAATGAGATAGTAGTCTCATAGTAGCGGTAGATTTACAGAGAGATATTTTAACAAGAAGTTTTGGGGAAGTGTTTGTTAATGGTTTTTCCTAGAAATACATTTGGATGGTGGCCTTTATTACTTGGACAACAACTTAGGGAGAAAATTTGACTTAGGATAATGTGCAGAGGAGAGGATACTTCGTTTTTAGTAGGTTCATTATTGTCCAAGAAGGATTAGGATTTGATAGATCATTTACTGTTACATTGCGAGGTTGTTCAATAGTTCTAGAGATGGTTTTAACCCTTTATGGCTTGTTTTGGGTCATACCTAAGACGGTGATCAAGTTTCTTCATGCTTGGAAGGAGATGAGGATGCATACGAGAAATCAACAAAAATGAAATAGGATCCCACACAACTTATGGTGAACCTTATGGCGGAGAGAACAAGCATTATTTTGAGAATGTGGAGAGGCCTATTCCTTTCATTGGGTCTTTTTTTTTAGTTTGTTATACTTTTAGCTCAACTTTGTTTACCCTTTTTTAATGGTCTTCTTTATTAATTTCCTAAGGGAGTTTGCCTTAAGGGTCTTTGCAGTGTGAAAAGTGTTCTAGGTGGTATAGTATTCTAGTGGTGCAAGTTGTGTTTTTTTTGTATCCTCATACCTTTTGTATACTCTGCCGCGTATACCAGGTTGACACTCCCTTTGGTGTCTTTTTGAATAATATTTTATGTATCAAAAAAACTAAAACAAGACAATTTTTGTCCAAAATATTGGGCATAGCCGCTTGTACCGGAAAAACTTTTCTTTCTTTTGTCCCAACTCGTGATTTAAATGAGTCGCATGTACAGCTTAATGCAAGTCTAGATGAAGCTGGGTTCAAATTGTTTGGTGATTCTATTATGAAAAGAAATGAATTCTAGGCTAAGTTTCTTTATCTTCAACTTGTAATTTTGCAGTATTTTAATGCATAAGAAAAAGTTTGAAGTTGTCCATGTGCTTCTGTCTACAGTGTAGACAATTTTTGAGAGATCATATTTCATTGTTATAGGTGAGCAATAAAAAGAATATACAAATGGAATCAAGAATTTTGAGACTTGTAACTATTATTGCAATAATATTATCTAAAATTATTTGCTATTGTCTTTTGTTCCTAAAATGAATTAGCTCAAGTTATACGAACGAAAATGTAACAATTTAGAATTTTCAAACAAATCACTAAACAAAGAGTTAGTTAAACATTTAGAAAGTCAAGTTCAAGCAAGGGTGGATGCAGTAACAGCCCCCCAGGGGGAGTGGCTTTTAAAAAAAAATCCACCTATAGAGCTAATATGGTAAAATGGTGGCTCTTAAAAAATAAATAAATCTAGCTTAAATAGAAGTCAGGGATGGGAAAAACCTTTATTTTCTAGTTTTTTATTTATTATGTTGTGAATTTGTATTTGATATATTTTGAGGATGAATAGATATATAGATAAATATTTGTCAAGAAGCGCTATTAAATGTTCTCGATCCGAATCTTCTTCTGTTAAACCCACTCCCACTCAAAAGTCAATTAGTCATATTCCATACTAAGAAATAAAGTTTCGAACAATGAATTTATAGTGACTTTTTATGTGTTTTTAATTAAAACTTATATTTAATGAAATTTATTATTTTTTTATTAAATTACAAAAGTGCCCCTGAGTAAAAATCTTGCGTCCACCCTTAGTTGAAGTCATTTATTTTAACCATAAATTTGTTTTTACTGTAATAAAGCTACAGGAGCACATGAATTTCATAGCAACACAGTTAATGTTCCCTAATCACTAAGATATGTTCTTAAAGAGAAGTATAAATGGTGAAGCAATAAATTAATGACCATTTTTATGTATTAGAGTTTAAAGACTGAAATTTATTGCTTAGGAACATTTAATGAGGTCGTCTTTCACCATTTTTTAATCAATTCTCAGAATGATGTGAAGTATAAGTGAGGAAGTATCATTTGTCCCCATTTTCTATACCCATACAAATTTTGACACCTAGCCTTTTATTTAATTTTAGAGTTAATTGGTGTTAATCTTACTCCCTCTGTCCCTTATAATACAAACATCTAAGATCTTACTCCCTCTGTCCCTTAATATAACCTATACAAACATCTAAGATCTTACTCCTTCAGTCCTTTGTCCCTTAATATAACTTGTCTGAGAATTTCAATTAACCATTAAATATAACTTTGGTTCAATCACTATTTTTTGCCCAATAAATAATATTCTATTTTTTCAATACAAGAACAATATAGACAATTAATATTATATTTAATGTTATACAATCATTTTCTTAATACTTGTGTACAACTCTGAAACAACTTATATTATATTAAGTGACGAAGGGAGTAATACATTGACATATATTTCTAAAAATTGGTGTTTTATAGTAACTTTTAACCAATAATCTCAAATTTGAGTTTTAAACTATCTATAATTGACCTTCTTATAAATTAGATCCCATAAAATATACTCCCTCCGTTATTTAATATAAGTCATTTTAGAGAATTGTTTTTGTTCCTTAATACAAGTCATTTGAGAATTTCAACTAATTGTTTAGTTTCTAATATTATTCCAAGTAATAAATATAACTTTAGTTTTTTCACTATATTTTGACCAATAAATAACATTTTCTTTTTCCAAAACATAGACAATTGATATTATATTAATGCTATACAATTATTTTGCACAACTTTAAAATGACTTATAGTAAGGAAAGGAGGGAGTAACATATTAAAAAGACAATACACCGTTTTAGGGCAGAGAAAAGTATGGAAAAGGGAAAACCATATGGAAATGGAAGAATGAGAAAGTACCTCATCAAATTAAGCACGTACGCTAAACTCTCTGATACATGAGTGCTAACGGCAGCAGATCTTAACTTTTCGTTGGTTTTTCAAGTTTTGGTTACAGAGCAAGTATGGCCGATGCATTATTTCTCTCTCTACTTCTTTAACTCTGTTCTTGTGTGTTTTTTCGTTGCTCAACTGAGCAACCTATTTACAGTAGAACATGCAAAACAATAGGCACTCCAAGTTTTAATTTTTCTTTTTTACAGGATAATTATAATTGTGGGTCCCATCGTTGGTGCTTTTATTCAATTTGTGACCGCTATTTAGTAATGGTTTTGTCCATCCAATTTGTCATTCACTTTTAAAATCGTTGTTAAAGTTTATTGTTCGTCAGTTATGTTTTTAAAATGACATTTTTTGGAGTTTTCGTCCTCCTATCCTCCTATCCGATTTGATCACAACCGATCAATTTTGACCTAACCCGACTTAGTTTCACCCAACCCCAATTTTTAATATTTTAAAATAAAATAAATATTTTTAGTATTTTAAAGTAAAATATTATTTTTAATATAATAATTATATTTAATATTTTAAATAAATTATTATTTTAAAAGTAGTTATTTTAATATTTTAAAAGAAAATATAATTATTTTAAAATGATATTACATTAAATATTTAAAAATAAAATAATTTTAAAATTATTATTATTTTCATATTTTTAAAAAAAATATTATTTTTAAAATAATAATTATATTTAATATTTTAATATTCAATGATCATTAAACATTGACCCGCCGGTACAAGTCAATGAATGGTTAATTTTTTTTCGTCCCTTGTTGATCCTAGTTTGGTGGGTCAGGTACCTTTAAATTGTACTTATAGTATAATCCAAGTTAGGTGGGTTTGGTACCTTTAAATTGTACTATATAGAAAAATTAGCCGTATTATCGGTGCCTTCTGCATTATGTACAAAGGGGAAAAAAGATTACGTGCGCTAGAAAATGGAGGAGGCAGAGGGCGAGTTCGAGAGAAGAAAGAACGGAGGAGGATATGAGAGTTAGAGAGAACAATTTTTTATCCTTTGAAGTTAAAGATAATATAATGGATGGTGAGATTTATCCAAAACTTTGAACGGTTCTGATCGTTTATTAGGGTAAACAAAAAATTTAAAATCAGTTGTGTTTTGTTAAATAGATAGTGAAACTTATATAATATTTTACATTTAAGTAATGTACTTTAGATATATATATTTTTAGTTTATGTCATATTTTGCGGAACAACGAAAGTATATATTCTAAAATTTTAAAATAATACGATTATAAAAAAGGGAATTAGATTTTATTATATTAATAAGGTGAAAAATAAAGGAACAAGACAAATATTCTTATTTGAATTAATATATACTTAACAATGTATTGTAATATTTTAACTATGTTATTGTATTGACACGGACAAATTTGTTCCAAATAAGTTTTATCCTTATAGTTATTTGCCCCACTAATAATATCAATTTGGATCCGGGTGTTAATATTGTATAATTTTTTTTTTATAAAATTAAAATTATTTATAAGAAAATAATTATTTTTATAATTGAAATGAATACGTCAAATTTTGAATTTAAAAATATTTTTAATTTATTTTAAAAGTTACTGATCAGTCAAAAGTCATCTGACTCTTTGTATTTTTCATAATCTCACTTTTCCCCTCTTTCTACACGGATACGGAAGAAATTCCCCCTTCCTTCTACCCAGATGCAAGCTTGTTCACCGAAAGATCTTTGAAATAAAGGAGGACAGATTCCGCACAAATCTCATAATCTCAAGAATTTTTTTTCTCTTTCTACACAGATACAGTTGCTCGTCGGAAAATCGATTTTTGTGCATTAGTTAATAATGGCTGATGATGCCGATGCCGGAACAGTGTCGATTTCTCCGACGGAATACGATGTTTTCTTCAGTTTCAGAGGTAAAGAGAATTTCACCAGTCATATAATGGCTGATGATGCCGATGCCGGAACAGTGTCGATTCCTCCGACGGAATACGATGTTTTCTTGAGTTTCAGAGGTAAAGAGAATTTCACCAGTCATCTCTATACAGCTTTAATTAAAGCTGGATTTCGCACGTTCTTGGGGGATGGGGGAGAAGTTAGTAGTGTTCATAGATCGGAACTGAACGAAGCAATTCTTGAATCGAGAGTTTTCATAATAGTCTTCTCCCAAAGCTACTCGTCTTCCCGATGCTGCCTTGACGATCTTTTGACGATCTTGAGCTGCAAGAGGAGGTATGGACGTGCTGTTATACCTGTCTTCCTTAGCGTAGATCCGTCCGATGTTCGGCACCAGACGGGGAGTATCGCAGAAGCTATGAAATTTGTTAGGCATGAAGAATTCAAGTCCTACACAGAAATGGATCGTAAAACAAAACCAAAATTGGTGGAATTGAAGTCCTACACGGAAATGGATCATGAAACGATTCGAATTCCTCCTCGAATTCCTCCTAAGCGAGGAAAAATCAAAGCTCGAATCTTTGAAGATCTCGTAGAAACAATCAAGTCCTTCCCGGAAATGGGTCATATAACAAAAGAATTCAAGTCCTACACGGAAATGGATCATAAAACAAAACAAAAATTGATGGCAGGCTCGGAAGCTAAGATCGGAAAATGGAGGGAAGCACTAACAGAAGCTGGTAATTTGTCTGGGATTTATTTGGGAAACATAGATCGTGAGTAAGTTCTTCTTAATTAAGCTTTACCTCACTTTAGTTATGCAATAATCCATTCAACTTTAAAAAACTGCAATTACCAAGTTATTTTCTATTTTTTACAAAAATAAATAAATATAATATTTCCACATAAGTCACTCTTATCAAACTAATCGATATTTACTATTTCACATTAGTTATACGGATGTGAGACTCGCTACTCATCACTCGTGCCCCGTAGAGAGAAATCATGTAAAAATAAATCTCAATTACCTTAATCAAATATCTTTTTATTGTGTAAATTAAATAAAAAATAACAAATATGACATTGAAAAATGTAAATAGACACAATATAAGAAGAAAAAAACAAAGTTAGCAGCCAGATGATAATATATATATATATATATATATATATATATATTTTACTCTATTAGTATAAACTAGCTAAGTTTACCTAGGTCGTAGCACGGTTTTATTTTTCAAATAACATAATTTATTTTTCTTATATATAATGATTAATATAAAATATTTTTTTATAATTTCACAAATTAACTTACTATTGCTATTAGAATGTTTACAAACTTTACTCGAAAAGATGAAATTGTATAATTAATGAGCTAAAAGAATCTTATAAGGAATAAAATGGTTGTAGAATACTAAGTTACTATTATGATAAATTGGAAACTAAAGTTTAATCATGCATTAATTTATTTTGATATACTCCTTTGTCTCATATTATTTGATCATTGTTGACTTTTTAAAAATCAACTTAAGATATTTTTAAACTCAAAATTGACATAAATTCTTTTAATTTTAATAAATACAATAATGAATATTGTAAAATATCTAAAAAGGGTTACTTATTGTAAGTTTTATTGTTTCATAATTTTTATGGATTATCTCAGGTTTTGAATTTGAAATTGTCTCAAATTGACTTTCAAAATTCAATAATGATCCTATAATTTGAAACAGATTGGAGTATATGTTAAATTTTGAATAAAAATTGCTAATTAGTCATAATATTTTTTATTATATATTTTTAATATATAGTTATTTAAGAATAGAATTGTTGCAAAACAATGAGTTTACCATTAGGATTTTTAGTTTTAAAATTAGTTAAATAAATTTAAATTACTAATATATAAGTTAGAATTGATGTTATAATATTAATTAACTAAAGAATATTTTGTACTATATATATAATGTCTTTATTAATATTAATTATAATTTACTCTTAATATTTTTTCAAATGTCTTTAATGTATATTTATTTAGAGTTCAAAGTTGAGTAGAATTCCAAAAGTAAATTCTAAGCATGATTTTTAAGTTAGAATTTTTTGTATGACTAAGTATCTAAATGACTTATTTTGAATTAAATTGTTGTAAAATAATCGGTTAATATTTACTCATAATATTTTATATATTTTTAATATATAATTATTCTATATTCTTAATATATACTGCATCTGTCCTCAAAAAGATGATTAAAGATACAAAGTTACAAAGAATTTAGTCCCAAATTTTTTTTTAATACTTTATACTTTCGGGTATATATATATATATATATATATATATATATATATATATATATATATATATATATATACACTATATTAATTCATAATAGACTTTTTTAATCACAACTTAGTAAGTAATTTATTATTTATTTTTAAAAATAATATAAATTAAATTATTATTTAGTTTAAAATATTATAGAGAGAGATACATATATTGAGAGGATATGAGTCATATGTGGTTAAAATTTGATTGACAAAGTTATACATTTTCAATTTGACCCCGTATAATAGAAAATTTATAAAATTTTAGTGGGGTCAATTTATATATAATACTTAAATTTTTTAAAATTTACCTTACATTATAAAACAAATTTTTTTCCAGTGGGGTCGATTGACCCCACAAAGTATGCGTGGCTTCGCCACTGATGACTAGTGATGCTTCATAATATGCATAGATAATTGAAATATGACAATTAATACAAAGAGTATTATAAGCAAATTATTGTAAAAAATAAATTATTTAAGGTAATTAAACATTTTACTTGGGACTACCTAAATATTAATAAGGACTTTTATCTTGGGACGAAGGGAGTAAAAGTACTCAACCCTTTATATAATCTTGTAGGATAATTTTGGATTTTTTTACTCTCTTTCCTCTACTTTTACTTTCTTAATATGTGTTTAAAATGTACTTTGCTCATCCTTTTGAGGACGAAGGAAGTAGTTATTTAGAGTTCAAAGTTGAGTGAAATCCTAAAAGGTAAAATCCTAGACATGATTTAAAGGACTAATTAATTAAAGGTCTCCTATACGAAATAGAATCGTTGTAGAATAATAAGTTACTCTAAATTTTTTAGGATCATAAATGGAGTTTTGGTTCTAGTTAAATTCGAGGTAGAAACCAAAGCATAGGACGGAGACCAAAAAAATAAGTTTTGTCTTTTATTATATATTTATATAGATGTTATATTTGAAGGAGTCATATTTTAGATCATATTATTTTATATGTTAAACAGTTAGTCCTATTTGAATTGGAAGGAGGGAGTTCTGTCTATATTATAAAGCGGGAGGCAATGACAATTTTTTTGGTGTAAACAAAAAAGTGAAACTTTTTTTTGACTTTCCCATATTACCCATTAAACTTTTTTTATTCACTAGGAAGCAATGGCAGTTTTTTTTTGTAAACAAAAAAGTGAAGCTTTTTTGACTTTCCTATATTACCCATTAAACTTTTTTTATTCACTTTTGTCTATTTCTCTCTCCCATTATCTCTCATCTCTTATTTTTTAGCATTCCATTTTCCTCTTTTAACACACGTAATGTGTGCCATATAAATTAGTATAAATAGTGGGCTTTAGGTACAAGTGAGAGGGTTTTTGAAACTTTTTTATTTTGTGCAAAAAGTTGTACTATGGAGATAGATGGATTAGGTCATTGATGATCAAATCACATTAAATATTGTGTTTTTTCTCTCTATTTTATTGTTTGAGTTGCGTCAACTTAATTCCCAACATTTAATTCGTCTTTCTCAAATTTTATTTAGTACTCATCTCATTTTCATACTCTTCTAAAAACAATATTGTACTCATATATTTCATATGGGTATGACACAAAAGGCCTGGAAACAACAAATTTCACTACATGAATAGTCGCTTCACTAATCCCTTGACCTGAGTGCAACAAAGTCACCTTAACAATGAATAATCAGCAAAGATAGATATAGATTACTTTATTTAGTCCGGAGAAAGATAAATGTATCCAAGGACTTTATACTTGCACGAGTAGCAAACCGGTGACCAAACATATTTTTCTGTTGTGGAGAAATTTCTAGTGTAGGAGTTAGGAAGCGAGTGTTGTTAACAATGGAGGGAGTAGAGTTTAGAGAGGGAGAAAAGATCGTATCACTCATGCAAGAAACTCTTATTTATAGAGGTAAGTGTCAAGTGCTTTGGCCACGTGTGTTGGGAATTATGTCAACGTAAATCAACCAATAAAATAAAGAGAGATAAAACAACACAAGATTTAATGTGAAAAATCCTTAAAGGAAAAAATCATAGGTCAATTTCCGAATCTCCACTATATCAAAATAATGTGCTTACAATAATCCTCTCAAGTTTGACGCCCTAAAACTCGAGTTTTTACAATACTATGACACAACTTTTTGTGTGGACTAAAAACTGCAAAACCCTCACACTCACGATACAACTTTTTTGCACATAATATAAAGGCTGTAAAAACCCTCTCCCACTCTCTCTCCCTCACACAAACACAAAACCCACTCACACCTCTCAACTCATAGGGTGCTACATTACTTTTGATTGTGCTACACTTCAATAACTCAATGTAATACCCTATTTATAGAGTACCCACACTTTTCCTATTCCTATTCCAAAATAGGATACTTCCAAAATAAAATTCCTATTACAAATGTATTCGTTTCCAAAATAATACTCCTATTAAAAGTAGGAGTTCTTCCTTTTCATATTAGCAATTCTTTTCTGAATAGGGTTCGAGGAGTAACCGAACAATTCATCCCTTGACTCGAATCCCAAATACTTCATCTTTGTCACTGTCACTGTTGTTATAGTCGCCGCTATTATTCGCATGTCTGCATCATCTACATAATTTGCATCTGTATCATACGCAAAACCCACACTATACTCATATCCGCACCATTCGTAACATCCGTACTATTCGCATCGTCAGTGTCATCCGCAACATCTGCAACATCTTTGTCACCCGCACTATTCGCAACATCTTTGTCTTCTTCATCATCTAGCAACTACAACGATGATCCTCTATAAGCGCAAAATCTCTTGTTCGTCAACATCACGATGAACATTTTCAGCTCTTTCAATCTTCAATTTCTTTATTTATCACACCAATGGGACTAATTCCCCTCTACCTTGAATTCAATCAACCTAGCTAGCTTATGATACCACTTGTTGGGAATTATGTCAATGTAAATCAAACCAATAAAATAAAGAGAGATAAAACAACACTATTTAATGTGGAAAACTCTTAAAAGGGAAAAACCATAGGTCAAACTCCAAATATCCACTATATCAAAATAATGGGCTTACAATAATCCCCAATTTTTACGCCCTAAAACTTGCACGGAATATAAAAACTGCAAAAATCTTCTCCCTCACACAAACACAAAACCCACTCACCATCTCTCAACCCTTAAGATGCTACACGACTTTTGATTGTTGTGTTGCGCTTCAATAACTCAACATAATACCCTATTTATAGAGTACCCACAATTCTCCTATTCCTATTCAAAATAGAACACTTCCAAAATAAAATTCCTATTACAAATTGATTCATTTCCAAAATAACACTCATTAAAAATAGGAGTTTTTCCTTTCCATATTAGCAATTCTTTTCTGATTTGAGGAGTAACACAACAACGTGCCCTAATTCAAGTGCTTCGGCCATGTGACCTTACACGTCACCTATACCGTGTTTGGTAAGGTTTGTGTTACCCATTTACATTTTGTTTATGGGTTCCGAACCTCCAGTGTGGCTGATCTGTTTGTTTACTTATGAGAGTTTAGTCAAAGTTTGTGCTTTCCCTTATTACCACTACTGTGTGTTGCACACAGCCAAAGACTATGTCTATGTGTGTGCAAAAGACTATGTTTTAGTGTCTCAAACGGAAACTTTAATATTCAGAAAAAAAGTAAAACAAAAATATAAGAATTCGTATGGCTTTTTTTTCCTCACTCATATCATATGCAAATGATATACGGGTGTTCTCAATATTCAATAGTTAATGCCATCTTTTTCATATGCAAATCTCTTGGTTTAACCAAAATAAGATAAGGACTTCCGTTAGGATGCAGAGTGGAACCTCTTACAGTATGTCTCAGAATTTTTCGTAACCTAGATTTTGGGAGTTTTTAATGCAAAGAAAGGAAGTGTTGAGAAATGAAGAGAAGGGGAGAGAAGAGCAGAGCAAGCAGAGTTCAGTTTCTCTCTCTTTCTCTCCAGAAGTGGGAAGAAATTTTTCGAGAGAAAGTAAGGCTAATTTTCTCTCTCATTCTCTTTCTTTCTTTCCTTAATAATCTGAAAGACACGCTATTTTTGTTCTCTCTCCCTCCTCTCCTAAAAAAACTCAAAAGACACTTTTTCTTTCTCTCCCTTTCCATCAAAACAGAGTTAATGCTTAGAACTTGCTGATGTCATTTTTCTTGTGCATGAGAATTGTAAAAATAAATCTGGTCGTCACATGCTCAATCTTATTCTTCTTCTTTTTTCCTTTCAATCTCAATATTCAGTCCTGAGGAGAAGCTCATCAAGAAAATGGTTGAAGGAATTGTTGAAGAGGTCTCGACTTTGGTCCAAGGCCTAGTTGGAGTTCACACTTACAAAAGAAATATCGAGGATTGGGAAAATGCACCACAGAAAAAAACAGTGGTTTCACATGCTCGATTCCATGACTATGAAAACCCAAGGACTGCTTCTTTTCCCGATCATTACGACAAAAGTTTAATCACTTGCAATAAGCAGCTGATGACAAGTAACTTATTACCAGATTCTGTAAGAGAGATATCTCGTCTGCAATCACTGGCTCTGTTGCAACTGCAGGTACGGAAAATACTTTCATACACATCTTACTTTGTGCAAAGATGCTCCTAATTAAAGTAATTTTACAACGTGTTTCTTTATTCTCTTTCATTTTTTATTCCTTAGGGTACAAAATTATTCCAAGGTGTGGTCCTAGAAAATCACCCTGCAAGATCATCTTTTGATACCTATAATGCAAAAAGAAGCTGGTATGAGAAGAATGAAAAAATGCAGGATAATCTGCTAAGCTATGAAATTCATTCTGACATATTGAGATTGGTAGCTTGGGGACCTCCTAAAAAAATTCACATCCCTACCCAGCCTTTCGTTAATATGGTTGATCTTGACATGAGTTATAACAAACTGGAACAAGCTTGGCAAGGAATAGTGGTATGAATTCTAATTAGTCATCGTAACAATTTCTAGCAATTGATTATGTATGTGTAGAACTAACAGGCCACTTTATTTTTTGAACAGTTCCTTCCATCGTTGAAGATCCTGAATCTAAGTCATTCTAAATATCTTTGGAGAACTCCTGACTTCTCAGGAGTCCTAAATCTTAAAAGTCTGATCCTCGAAGGTTGTGCAAGTTTGGTCAAGGTTTCTGAGACTATTGGATTGGTTGAGAGACTTACTTTACTGAATCTAGAAGATTGCAAAAGTTTAACAAACCTTCCAAGAAGTATATGCACATTACCATGTCTTGAAACATTGATACTTTCTGGTTGCTCAAGTCTAGAATTTACTATGGAACTGCGGAATCTAAAGTCACTGAAAGAGTTTCTTGCTAAAGATATCGGAGTCTTGTTACTTAATTCCCACCAAACTGATCGGTAAGTTCCACCAAAGTCCTTTATTTATTTAGCTAAAGTCCTTTACTAGCTATCAGTTATTATCCTGCTTCTTGAAACTGCTTTCAGTTTGTCTTCCCTCATTGTGGACATAATCTTATTTTCTTAGTCAAAATGAAAAGAGAGTGAAAAGTGTAAAGAAAGTAGGTTATTGAATAGCCAAGGCGATATATAAAAAGAATTTCATAAACTTAGGTGAGTAATAAAGGATTTAAACTGTATCATCATTCAACAAATCAATAAAAGAAAGAATTTTAAGAGGTTGGAGCCATCCAGTGCTATATATGTATATATTAATGCATTGCACGACATCGGTGGTCTTTTTTGAGCATTAAAACTATTAACTTGTTTCATAATTTATGTACTTAATCATATAAAAATGATTTCTTAAGGGTGTGCTATTCTGTGTATAATTCTCTAAACAGACATGTGACTATTTTGTCAAAAAGAATAAAAATAATACTTGACATAAATAATAATAAAGTATCCCGTAAAAATAATCTTTATAGACTAACAAAGCCCTATGTTAATAAATTTGTAGTCCCCAAAGGTGTATGACGGCAGGTCTCATTTTAGCTTTTAATAAAGGGTTAGGTCAGCATAGGATTACGATCAACAAGCAAATTTCAATACAGAACTTGACTCAAACTTATGATCTTGATATAATTGATTAAGCTGCTAACCAGTAGATCTTGATGATTAGTTTTCTCATGATGAGTAAATATCAAGATATAAGCCTCCCGCCCCCCTTTTCTTTTATTTTGGCTTCTAGAAGAAGTGATTTTACAAGGAATTTCATCATTTAATCATGATACCAAAAAAAGAAGTCGTTGATTAGTAGTTACCTTAGATTATACTTGTATAGCGGCATGTAGCTTTATTAGAGACCGTTATAGAAGTCGTGTTGATTCATGAATTTGAGTGAAACACTTCTAGCAGACACTAAAGCATCAACTCAGTTTATCATGAATATGTATCATCTTATATTGTCAAAGATATGTGAAGTAGGAAGCAGTGTACAATGTGTATTCTATACATTCATATAAGAACAAACGTATTAGGGTGAAATTCTTCAACTAATAACACTGCACTTACAATTTTCAAATTTGAAATTTGCATTTGAAAGGGTTCACCACCACAAACAGATCTATCATCTTCCAAATACAAGGGTGAGGTCTACTGGGTAGAAATGATGTTTAGTTACTTTTAACACCATTCTCATTCTTTTCTTAAAATATTAAGTTTTAATGAATAAAACTAAAATGAAATTGAAGGTGTCTTACATAAGATGGACCCTTGTATGTTTCGACATTGTTATGTCTGTGATTTTAACTAAATAGAAGAGTTTGAAGATGTCCACTGTGACTAGGCTTCTCACCAACAAGTTATAATTTAAATGCTATCAAATTTTCATGGCAGTGGTCAGGGTTTGAGCTTCAATAGACATTATTTTACTTAATTTAAAGGAAACCTAATCTTGTAAGTTATATAGCCTTAAATTTTAAGAAAGGTTCGAGTTTAATCATATATAGGCCCTCCATAATCAATTCTGGTCAAGGTGCGTCCCTGCTTTCATCCTTAAGGTTTACCTGATCCGACAACATTGGCATCTAATGTCCATGACTCCTTTTTCTGATGTAGGATGAAGACAAACACTCAAGTAAGTGCATATATACCTCAGCCAAATGGACTCTATCTTAAGCTGGGAAATTTGGAATTGACTGAGACACCAAAAGCTGAGGAGTGGGATACCAAGGAAATCCACTTAATGAATAATAGACTCTCTGAGCTGCCAGATAATCCAAAGTGCCCAGCTCTTGAAAAGTTGTTCTTGCAATCAAACTACGACTTGACAGAAATTCCTAGCACATTCTTTGAGTACATGCCAGTCCTCCAAGTTTTAGATTTGTCCAATACAAGCATAAAATCTTTAAACATACCTTCCATTTCCAGATTAGTGGAACTACAAGAACTCTTGTTGAGAGGTTGTGAGCTCTTGATGGAACTACCACCTGAAATTGGAGCACTTACGAATCTTAAGGTGTTAGATCTTGAAGGAACTGAAATTGTATATCTGCCCAAGGAACTCAGAGAGCTCATTAATCTGGAGTGCTTAAAGGTTTCCTTGTATGGATATGCAGATAGCTACAAAGAAAGTAAGGGAATAGATGCAATAATTCCAAGGACAACATTATCAAAACTCACTCAGTTGAAGGAACTAAGCATCAATGTGGATCCGTATGGCGAATGGTGGAATGTTGAGGTGAAAGCTATTTTCGAAGAATTGCGTAGCTTAAGAAAGCTTGAAACTCTTAAATTGTATGTGCCAACAGCTGAACTGCTACAACAATTCCTCCAACTTGAGTGGAATGTGGATGGCTTGTCAATATACTCAAATTTATCACACTTCCGATTGATTGTTGGCTCTCAACAACAGCGTCTCATATCTCGTCTACCGCATGACCTTGAAGAGGAGTTCCTGAAATTGGAGAAATGCCTGAAATACATAAATGGCGAGGGCCAAACAAACCAATTTGCTGAAGCGCTCAAGCATGCCAACACTTTGTTTCTGGATCGTCACTGGTCTATCGAGAAGCTATCTGTCTTCAAAATAGACAAGCTAAATGAGCTGAAAGATTGCTTATTGGTAGACTGCAATGAGATGCACACTGTTTTCGATGGAAGTGACTTTTATGAAGGAGACAGCCTCTCCCTGCAAAACTTGCATATTTATTACCTAAAGAATTTAGAGTTTATTTGGAAAGAGCCAGTTGTTGGTAGTTTTTTGCCCCATCTAAAGATATTGGCCCTACATATGTGCCCTAACTTGACTACCATTGTCACCCCCATGTTGCTACAGAATCTGAAACTCTTGGAAGAGATCATAGTGGAAGACTGTCCCAAAATCGAGACCTTGGTAATTCTGGACTCATCTCACCCAACACTATCTGTTCATTCTCTCCAAAGCTTGAAGAAAATATCACTTTCAGACCTACCGGAATTGGTTAACATATTCAGTGATCAATGCATTGTGCCAAAGTTAGAAACGATGGACATTTACGATTGTCTGAAGCTGAAGATTCTTTCTTCTGTGGAAGTGTGCAATAAGGAGATAATCAAGGGTGAATGGTGGGACGCGTTAGAGTGCAATGAACCAGAAAGGAGCAGTGCGGATTTTTCCCAACTTGACGTGGATCAATTAGCAGCAGACGGATATTCCCTACGCCTCTTTCTGAAAGATCGGGAAACACTTCAATAGCAAGTAAAATTTCAAATATTATTTCCTTAACAGCTTATGTTTTAGTGCACCTTCACTGTTACTCGTGTGTTCCTTTTTATTCGTCTTTTTAGAGTAAAAGTTTTACATTTTTATGCCATTTGTAGATTTCAAGAAAGCATTAATGACTTAGTTTACCATATTAACCCTACATTAAATATCAATTTGGTTATTTTTCATCATTTCCAATGATTTTGGAGGGGTAATATTGAGATTTTATACTCATAATAATCAATCATACAAAGAATTAATTGTATTTCTTGATCTTTTTATTTTCTCTAGGGTTGTAAATGGTAACCGAAAAATTCGTATTCATCCGCATCCGTATTTGAAAAAAGAGAATATTATTCGTATTCGAAAAAAACGAATACATCCTTATTCGGTTTAAACCTTATATAATAATTAGTTTTCACTATCATACGAAAATTATTTTCAAAATATATCATTTCACTTTTAAAAAATAGGAAATAACACTTCTAAAATATATCATTTCACTTCTAACAAGTAGGAAATAAACCTGAAATAAATTGATTTAAGTATAGTTAATAGATTTTTATTATTATAAGTTAAAATATCTAAAATGTATCATTTATGAAGAAAATTATATACTAGAAGAACAATACTATAGTTATTAGCTTGTTATAAGTTTTTTAATTTCAAAACATACTTACAATGTTGGGAGGTGGGAACAATGAACAATATAATTTTATTGTTAAAATGTGTTAAGTTCGAATTAATTTAGAATTAATCTAGAAGGGGATTGAATAATTAATTCACGTTTATGAATTTTGGGGTGGAGGGAGTATTTCACTTTCATTTGCCCAATTATTTAAAAATTAGAAGTCCAAATATTTAAAGCAAGTTCAAAGTAAATTTTGGATCAAGTTGGATTAACTAGTTATCAGTTGTCACATATACATTATAACTCGCACTCTCTATAAATATAATGAAATAAAATAAACTTTTTATAACTATGTAAATTGTAATCTATGTATTGAGGATAAATTATAAATAAAAGTTCCCATAAACATATTATTAAAGTTTTAATCGGTATTTGAGAAAAAATAATTAAATATTCAATGTAAACTTTTGAATCTAATTATAAATTATAAATATTCATACACACTACAAAGATATTCACTACACACACATAAAATGGACATTTAAACATTAATAAGTAGAGCATTTATTTTGAAATTTAGGATTTCAAAAATAATGAAATCTTATTTGAATTGTAATTTAGAAAATCGATTATTGTATTTAAATATTTAATTATTTATTAAAAATAATTAAATTAACATTCATTCATTAATAAACTATATTTTAAAACTCATTATTTTTTTATTCTAGTTATAGTTAGGGCTGTAAATGGTAACCGAAAAATTCGTATTCGAAAAAAATGAATATTATTCGTATTCGAAAACCCCCCGGATATTATCCGTATTCGGTTTAAAGGTATATGCAAATAAACGTATACGGATACTACTGTATCCGAATCCGTATATATCCGTTTACACCCTTAATTTTTCCCTAAAATGTCAATTAAAAAAGAACAGAGGGAGTAGTTTTAACTGAGTTTTGAAATGAACGGATAACTTAAGTTTTCATTCAATTCTGTTGTTACCAAGTTTTCTATTCATTTTTAATCCCTACTGTACCCTCCACATTATAAACACATGAAAACTAATATAAGAGTAAAATAGTATTTTAAATGTAAAATTTAACTTCTCTTTTCTATTGAAACTTAACTTCTCTATTTTTTCTTTTCCATTAAAAACTCAGAAACATAGTAATCCTAAAAGGTTACTATTGTTATTTTAAGCAAAAAGAGCATGAACAGATTTTTTAATTTAAATTTTCATCATTTTTATCTCTTTATGAGTCTTTGCTTCCTTGCAGAGACGGAACCAGGAAAGGCCTGACATGGTCCGAGATAATTTTTCAGTGTCTAATCTTTATTGATAAATGTGTCGTTGGTGTTTGGTCACAATAAAAACTCAGGAAATTGCAAAAATGCATTTATAATGAAATTTCGTAATACTAGTTCAGCAATAAACCTACAGTTTCAATAACTTTTGTGTAACACAAAATAGAAAATGTAATTTATAAATCTTGCCTTGCTGTTAAAACTGAATATTTTCTATGGTATGTTGGCAGTACTAAAAACTGTGAAAACTAGTTTATGTTCGTGTGTTTATATTTTCAGTTACTTAGTTGATCCATTGGTGTATAATGTATTGTAATTAATATTAGTAGTATAACAAATTATGGAGTGCAAAATATTCAAACAGTTGGTTATAGTATGAATCCTTCTGTATTGCAATAAATTTATAATTGGCTTGCTTAGACCTTCTTGTGTTCTGCGGGATAAATAACGTTTTGGTCACTGTACTGGGTCCGGTTTTCATTGTGGTTACCGAAACTTTTTTTTGTTACAATCGCGTAACTATACTCTAAAAAACTTACCAAATAGTCATTCTTTACGATTTTCGTCCAAAAAACGGACGGAAGTGCTGACTGTGTTCATACACGTAATTTTGAAGTGTTGACGTGTACATATATGCTTTGTCATGTGTATTAATAATAATAATAATAATAATTTTTAAATAATAATAATAAAAATATTAATAATTTCAAAATAATAATAATTTTTAAATAATAATATAAATTCATTAATTTTATATAAATACATTTGTAAAAATTATTATCATTATTTTGTAATTATTATTATTATTATTTAAAAATTATTATTATTAAATAATAATATAAATTCATTAATTTTATATAAATACATTTGTAAAAATTATTATTACTATTATTATTTAAAATTATTATTATTATTATTATTATTATTATTATTATTATTATCAACCCTCAACCTTGAAGCCACCACCTGCCACCTGACCATGGTTCCAGGTTAAAACTCAAATACCACATGAAACCTCAAATAACAACACCATCACCCAAATCTGATCATGCAACATAGATAAGCAAGAACTACACCATGAGACCAGATCAGAAATACAAACATCAATACAAACCCACCGAATCTGAACATAAGCAAAGATAATCAATAAAACAAAATGCTAGATATGGAACGAAACCCACCGAATCTGAACATAAGCAAAGAGACGAACCATCCAGATCTTGAACGAAACCCAGATCCAAACCCACCATCAAAACATTTGAGATCTCTCTCTCCCTCCTCCCTGAATGACCCCCCCACCCTCTGACTCCACCCTCTGTTCTCTAAAGACGCCGCCAAACCTCTGTTCTCTCCCTCCTCCCTGAATGACGCCGCCGACTAGCTCGAGGCTTCCTAGCCACCCGAGGAAGAGGACGGAGACCACGGCTCGTGAAATCAGAGAGAAAAGGAGAGAGAAGATATCAGAGAGAAAAGGACGTCTGAGAGAGAAGAAGTGAAATCAAATCTTTCATTCTTAGTCTGAAGACAGGAACCAAGATCAGTTGTAACATATTTTTGGGTTTTATGGTGGAGATAATTTTAGTGAATTGGGAGACAAAAATTAAAGAGAATAATCTGTGCTCAAAAAGAAAGAAAAAGAAATCCCATTTACAGGAATTGTTAGATAGGAAATTATTATTGTGAAATTATTATTATTTTGTAATTATTATTATTTTTATTAATTAAAAATTATTATTGTTGTTATTATTATTATTTTGAAATTATTATTATTATTAAAAATTATTAATATTATTATTTTAAAATTATTATTATTATTCTTAATATTATTATTATTTTTATTTTAAAATTATTATTAAGATACAATTATTCTTAATGTTTATGAGCATGTGCTTGACACATAATGATACACATGGCAAAACCATATACACATCAGCAAAAGAAACAGAGTCAAATCACCAACTCAACACTTCCGTTCGCCAACTCAGCATTTCCGTCCGTTTTTTGGACGGAAATCGTAAGGAATGACTATTTGGTAAGTTTTTTAGAGTATAGTTACGCGATTGTAACAAAAAAAGTTTCGGTAACCACAATGAAAACCGGACCCCAGTACAGTGACCAAAACGTTATTTATCCCTGTGTTCTGCAGACTGTAAATTGCCTGATGCATTTCTCTGTTGTTACCAATCAAGACAGAAGGAAATATAAGGACTTGATTTAATAACACTGTCATTGGTAAAATGTAAAAACAGATGATGGTATTTATGCAGTGTAGTGTTATTGTTGTGTGTGTTTGTCTTTCCATGCTTTCTGGAAAGTAAATAAAGGTCTCAGACTTTTTCCTCTTCAAATTTTCACCTTCTTGTCTTCCCTTTCTTTTGCACATTATTCAGAGACAAAGGTATACATCTATATTCTTTTCTTCTCTTTTTTTCCAAAACATTATCTGTTGCAAAATGTTGTCTATATTTCTCTTTATAATTATTTGTAGATATCTAAGAATTGTTAGCTGCTACCAATCCATCAATTCCTATGCCTTGACATTTACATATATTTATTGGACTGATTAAAATGTTTTTCAACCACTCCTAACAGTGACCCAATGTTCTGATGAAGCCAACTGACCCTTTATATGATGATGCCTATGTGAATGCTTCTCTTTCTCTCCAGAACTCTTCATTGAAAATGGAATTCTACTGGTAATCTCTTGTCCGTTGGGGGATTCTTCTGATATGAAATCATCCTCGTATAATCCACCATCCAGAACGCTTGCAGGCGAGAAAGCCTCTTCCTTTCTCAAATTCCCCTCCTCAGATTTCCCCCAAACAAAGGGATGGTGAAGCAATTCCTCACTTGTCCACCTCCTTTTTGGGTTCCTGTCAAAGCATTTACCTAAGAAATCCAACCCCTCTCTCGAGAATTGTGTTGGAAACCGTGGCGTCTCATTACTACGCGCAATCATCAACACTGCAGCCATTGGGCTCGAAATATCATTCACCCCATGGTGGTCTCCCAGTTGCCATTTCAATAACTGTGCAACCCAAGGACCAAATATCAGCAGCAAAATCCAGCCCTTCATTTCTTAACACTTCAGGAGCCATCCATAAAGGAGTGCCACAAATACTTTTACAAGATCCCATTGTGGTGGCATCAGCTTCCGAGTCGTTTAGCCTTTTGGCACATCCGAAATCTGCCAATTTTATGTTCCCAGATGAACCTAAAAACACATTCTTGCACTTAAGATCAGAATGCACAATCCCCTTCTTGTGCAAATACTTTAGGCCCTGAAGAATCTCTCTCGTGTACAAACGAATCACTCTCTCATCCAAAACCCCTCCAAATTTCTCCGCGATGTCTGCCAAACTACCACCAGCCATATACTCAATGAAGAGATCGAGTTTTCTGACACCATTTACGCCATTTGACAAATCTTTCCCAATGCACTTTACAATATGAGGTGAACTCAAATTTTCGAGAATTTTAGCCTCACTCTCAAGAGAGGCAAGCCCTGCTTGTGATTCTGTGGATTTCACAACAAAAAGTGCCCCACTGGATTTGTCCATGGCCAAATGAACAGTCCCAAATGATCCTGATCCAACCACTTTTCCCTTCACCCAGTCACTAGGCTGAGGACACGAAAACATTTGAGTTCCATTCATCTTTTCTTCTTGGCTTGATTGCTCATAAATTGGGCATAAAACACTATTTGGTCAGTCTTAAATTGGGAACAAAACCCCAATTCAAAATTTGAAATCTGAAAACTTTTGAAATGCATACAGATATTGTATATGTAACAAAGTTAAATAATATTAATAATAATATTGACGATGATGATGAAGCAGAGGATTTGGAAATGCCACAATAAGAATCCTTCACAAGAATAAAACTGGGAAACAAAATATAGCCTAATTAAATCAATAAGCTAACAAGATGAATGTACAAAAATTTAAAACTTTGGCTAAAAAAAAAACCTTATTCTTGATCGCCAAATCCTCTGAAAAGAAGGAAAAGAATTTGCAGTGAGACGAGCGGTTTCCGAAACAACGGAAAACCGCCCTCACAGGAAAAACACCTTCTCTAACCTGCAGAGGTGGTGTATATAATGTATATTCTAGGGAAGGGAAAATAGAGGATTTTGACTGAGGACTAGAATTTATATATAGAAATGTTATAAGAGGAAAATATTAGATAGAACGGTTGGTGATCCAAAGATTGTGGAATTCTTGGGAGTCTGATTGGACAAATGTGTTACTACCACGTGGCACAGATGGTTATTTTTACAGTTATAGTTGGAGATTTTGCCAGTTAAAGACAAGGGTGTTATAGTCAATTAAAGAATTAGTTACATCCGATATCGTGGCATTTAATTTCTGTTATTAGCAGATTCAATTTTAACAGTTTGTTTATTCTTTTGGGGCAAAATTTTAATTTATGCTCTGACAAAATAATTCCTCTTTTAATTTTTTTTTTCTTTTTCAAATCAATGTTAGTGTATTACTAATTTATTTTTCATTAATTTTTCGGTTTGTTCCAAGATGAGATTTCCCTTGTGAGCGAGGGAAAAAAGGACTTGAAATAATTCAATGGAGGATTTATTTCAATAGGATTGCCACTCATCTATTCTAGGCTTTTATGAATAAATTTTGTTTTTTCATCTTACTGAAATATAAAAAATAAGAAATTAAGGAAAAGAAAATGAAAAACCCTGCCTGCACAATGTTTGTTTGATAACATATTTTAAGACCTTTTCTTCTTTTTCCATGTAGTCTCAAAATATAATAACACAATAAAAGTGTCAAACACCTTAATCATATTATTATTATGTTTTCTGAAATGCAGTCACAAATGATATGCTGAACCACTAGGATGATACAACAATAAATATCCCCCCCCCAACACACAAAAAATCTAAATTCTTGTAAAGCCTAATAATTTCATCCCAATATTCTTTTGCAAGCGAAGTCGAAAGCAACCTGGAAAATACTTCTTGAGTCTGTCTCTTCCGGTAGCTTTAGAAGACTTGCAACTTTTGTGTATCCAGCGTGTTGCTTGAACAAAGAAGCTTCGTTTACTTCTGCCTTCATTTCCTGGTTTGGAAGTTTTGGTTGTGTCAATGCCCATTGCATTGCCCATATACCCAACGGACGCATGTAACAGAGAGATCGGTAGTGGCCATTCAGGTTCCAACCCTCTGGAACTTGAAAAGAATAGCTGTAGACCACATCAGTTAGCTACCCCGAGTAAATTTCATAGAAAAATGAAAACAAGTTGCAACATAGCAATGACTTATGTACCAAGGTCATTATTCTCCAAATTTTCTGAATTCAGTTGGGCAATTCTCTAAATCCTATTTAAAGTGAAAGTTCACCAAATTTCAGGAAAATCTGACCAGAATATATTTTACCCTAGATTTCTAATCCAAATTTTGCAAAATTGCAGGGGCTTTTGGAGCAATTCTTAATGCAGTAATTATTGGGGTAGCGTCAGAAATTAACAGTTCCTCAACATTTCTAAACTAGCGAAGCGCCTCTCATGACTGTGACTTCGGATTAGAATGAATTTTAATGTAGTCTGGGCAATGATTAATGTACTAGATCTTTTGGTTGGCCTTGGAACAGGTCATAGCCTGTGATCAGGCCAACAGGTTGCCCATGACACTTGATAGGCAAGAGATCAGATAAGGGTATAAATGTGCTCAAGAACAAAACACCAATGAGTATCTACTATCTACATTTCTTTTTTGTGGTCAAGCCATTTGTCATCTTGCCTTTGAAGTTTTTGAACTAAATTATTCCTGCTTGGTGAAGGAAAAGAAAGAGATTATTGACTCACCCGCGACCTTCTTCAGACCAAGCAGTTTCATAGATTCCACGTGCAGTCTGAAATCCCATTTCCGTCATGCCTTCTTGAATCATAGTTGCACCAACAGAATATGTAACTCCAGTCCATATTTCTCTTGACTGCAAAGATGACATGTCAGGTTCTCCATTTGGCAGCATTCCGTTCAAAGCCCCCAGTTTACCATCATTCACCTTCAGGACATTGAAATTATACACCTTCTCAAGTGCAGATTTTACTTTTTCTTCATCAACAATTGGTAGAAGACCACAGGCTCGAGCATACCTACAAATAATTTTGCAAGCTACTTGAAGTAGAGAATTTTCCTTATAGACCTTTTATCAAAAAGTGAAATACACACAAACCCGCACACACACGTGCACATGCACATGCACAAAGCAAGACGGAGTACATGTCATGTATACTCATGATGCATGATTAGTGAGGTTTGGAGCTTTTCTTGTTCTTCATATACATGTAAACAGACCCAATCATATGTTATGTAAGTATATAGAAATAAACTTGTGAATTGTGATATGTTGGTGGGTGTGTCATTGATTTAGAGGGGAAATGCATTTAACTAAACAATGATGAAACCAAAACATGCTTAGGCGTCATTTATCAGGATTATGAAGTACAAGACTTTGAGAACGCAAATCATATAACATAGTTTAGACTTGACTTTAGTTTCATTTATAGTTCCGCATAATTATCTGAAACCAGTTATATAGAAATTTTAAGGAAATTACTTGTACTGAACCAGTTATTTAGAAATTTTAAGGAAATTACTTGTACTGAAACATACCATTGTCCCGCCAACTGATCTGCTTGGATGGATGAACTCGTACAACTACCGCTGTTGTCATAGTTGAAGTAAGAACCATTCCAGAGCTTCTCGTACACTTTCTTTGCTTTCTGAAACTTGAACCAAAAGTAATCCTCTGAACTCTTATCACCAACTTCACGTGCCATTGCTGAAGTAGCTTGCAAGGCTGCTACCCAAAGCCCACCACAATATGCACTCACACCGGAGACAGACCATGTATCATATGTCTGATCAGGAAACCCATCATTTTCTATCATCCCATCCCCGTCTTTATCAAACTGCTCCATATAAGCCATGGCAATATAAACAGCCGGCCAAACAGCTTTTGCAAACTCTTTATCACCTGTTGCAACCACATCCCTGTAGACTTGCAAAACAAATTTTGGATTTAAATCTTTCCACCTGTCAGTATTATGAAGATTATAAAAGTTTACTTCGAACCATGGATCTATCATTCCAATATCATGGGGAACAGCACCAAGAACTTTTCTCGAGACAAAAGTTCCATCATGCAGAAGACTCATTTTTCTTGGATCATGCATCATAACTGCTGCCGCAAAGTCTCTTTGGATGCTGAGTTCAAGTTTCGGGAATAGCATGATTAAGGCAAAAGATGAGTAGAAATGAACATCATATGTGTTGCACATGTGATATTCAGATCCTTCGTAATAAAGAAATTGACCAATATTTTCCTCTCCCTTCTGAAGCAGATTTGTTCCTATTGCTGAATTCATTGATACTGGGTTGTGTATCTCTTCGATTACTGAAGTCATCCTTCCAAGAATATCAACAGCGGTGTCATTCTGATTGCATATATTGGTGAGTTCTTTAAGGTCAATATTGGACCTATCAAGGGAAAATTTTCTTTCTCGGATGACTGATAAACTATGAACTGGAGGTAATCCGTCTGCAAATGGGAATATGAACTTGAGTTTTCTTTTTGGCCAACATATTATACTATCACATACAAAGTTTTGGACTTACCTGTCCATATTGTTCCCCCTGCATTAAGATAGTAGAGTTCATTGAAAAGAGTGATCGGATACCTGCCAAAAACCATCAGAAAGATTAAATATTCAACTGCATATGCAAGAAGCAAATAAATAATCCAAAAAAGCTCACCATTCAGGAAGTCTCTTGTCTTCAAGAATGGGTGTTTGCCATGCTTCTATCTGGGCCTCCCAACAGCTATGCTCTATGTTTCAGTTGTGAAATAACAGAGATCAAACTAGCATCTTTTAGAAGTCAACTTAAGAGACCTTCTGGTATATAATCAATATAAAAAAATTAACCAAATTTATACGTATTATTTTTCCACACATCATCTTGAAGACAGTACAACACAGACTTTTGAGCTCCAATTAATCTTCCGTTATAGGAAAAAGGAATGGAAACACTACCACGGATAGCATCACGTGCAATATTCTCTGCAGCATCCCCTTGAGTACCATAGAATTTGGTGTAACGCCTGTTTAGACATTTTATTCTCTTTCTCAGTCAAAGGATAAAGCCTATTCTAAACTTTGATGTGTAAGTAGACCACCCACCTGTTATAACTCTTTCCGCTTTGGAAGGTCACTTCAGGACAGTCCCACGCCAATGAAAACGTAACAGTACGTACAGCATTAGGCGGAACTGTCACAGAAGCTGCTATCGCTGCCCCAATAGATGACCCCAACTCTGAAGGCATTGCCACTTCAGCAGAACTGACGCGGTCAAAGGATCCATGCTATTAGAAAGTAAAAAAATTCAAAGTCTTGATAATCATGTATACACACAGCCACACAGCAATAATATAAGATAACTACATAAAGCAGTGGAGAATGAACCGAGATGGGAAGAATTAAAATAGTTGTTTTTTGTAAGTTTGCACCAAGGGAAAATCTAAAGCTTCAGCAGAGTCTTCAGATTATCTATCTCAGAATCATATAACAAGCTACAAACCACAGACACGTCCTTTAAAGGACGAACAGAGCCAGATAAAACTTAAAAGGACAATACAGTTAAAGAACTTGAAAAGTACAGAGAGAGAGAGACTACAGATATTTTCTCTACAACATAAATAGAATACAATTTATTGACTGATAGGAAAACTAGGATATCTACAACCAAAGACTTCCCTACAGTTCTCAAATAAAATAAAAGAGAGATTTCTCTACAAGTTTTGATACAAAATTGAAGTAATCCAGCTCTGCAGATATTAGAATACTTCAAGCTATGGTCAATCTTGTGGTGGATTAAAGCTATGGAGAACTTCAAGGCAATTGTGAACTTAGTGATGATATAGTATGTGAAATTGACTCAACTTCAAAAGTCATGGGTTGCAAAATACAGAAAGTGAGCTGAAAAATTCTCGGCAGCAAACTCAAGAATAGCAGACCTATATAGTTAGTCTGGTATTTCTCAGCAATGAACAACACGCTGGCAATTAAAATAACAGAACTTACCAAACTATAAGTGAATCTGCCAAAAACTACACCAGAAATGCTCAATAAAGAAAAAAGATTCAACCTTCTATGTTGAGAAGGGTTCTGCTAATTGATATACCTTCTTTTAACACCCATCCATGGCATCAAAATTGTTGGAATCGTCAAACCAAAATCAGACAGCACAACAATAAGACAAATGACCAAGTATGAGAGGCAGGACCTTATTATGGACTGGATCTAAGAATAGTTCAACTTTTTACTCAAACTCAGACTTATTTGTAACTAAAATTGGATCAGTTGATAATGACAACAAGAACGACAAAAATAACGACAAGATGTAGACGTTATCTAGAGGAAACAATGAAGCAAAATGAAATATTAATTGATCAACTTGTGCAGTGCTGATTCTTAAATCTTGTTAAGTGTGAAGGTGCAAAAGAATCAACAGCATCTGCAAAATAAAACAGCAAGCAGTATGTTTTCTATGTATTATACAAGTACAGGACTGGGGAACCAACCTCTTTTATTTCATTCCACATGTCTTTTGCTGTGATGCCTTTAGAGTTTCCAGATATTACAAAGCAAGGGCATTCGGAGACATGAACATCTTTAGTCTCTTCTGCTGTAATAGCAAAAGTTACTGGGGATAGTCCACTGGCACTCCTGAATTAGTTAACATAAATGGTTTTACAGATAATAAAATAAATATCAAAATAGTTTAACAATCTTGACCAACCTGAAAATTATTCATTTATATTAAGAATAACTTACATGTGACGCAGAAGTACACCATGAACTCTATCCTTTGCCCTAGTAATTTTTTTGGCATTGTATGTTAGAAACCATTCAAGGAGCTTTACAAATCCTTGAGACAGATAATAAAGTATTAAGCATAAATTGATATATCTTCAGCTAAACAAAGCCTTAATACAAAGTGTAATAACTACTAGGGTTCAACAATTACCAATATTTAAATATAAATATTTGGAAAGAGATCAACTCATGTATGTTCTTACATAATCTTTAAATTGGAATGCTGACCCGATAATCCAGATATCCCACCAACAGAATTCTGAATGCATTTAAACATAAACAATTGTGATAAGTTCAAATGGTTTTTCAAATACCATTTTTATTATTAAAAAATACATATATAATAACGCAAAAACACAGGATGAACTTCCAAACGATATTCTTGCAATAAATGTGGCACGTGCACAAAAAATCAGATGACGATTTATATTTCTTTCCACTAAAAGAGAAGCAACAAAAGAATTACCTCCCATGTGAAAAGCAAGGTCACATCTGCAGCAGCTTTTCCCAAATTAAACAGCTGCAGAAAAAAGGCAACCTGTTACACAATGCCCTAAACAATCTTTTCCAAAGTTAAAGCCAGTTCTTGAGCTACTTTCTTACTGTGAAAGTAAATACTGCAACAGGGAAGCTGCTCTCCTTATAATTATGGGGGATAATTGGAGAAAGCTGACGAGACACTATTCTCAGTTCTGGATCAGGTTCACCTGCATTTAGGGAGAAAAGGCTTTATATGAATAAGAGATTAAAAGCATGATGAGGCGAAGAGATTAGGTAATAAGCCAGTTGTTCATAAGATTACCCTCATATACAGTCCAAGCCCTCGGGAACAATGCATGGTACGTAGAATTATGCCCACTCAGATTCCAGTCCCAAGATCCTATCCCAAAAGCTGAACCGTCTCTGTTCATCAACATCAATGTCACTGAAATTTCAGCTACTCTATTTATAATAACAAAAGTTCAATAAGCAAACTAGATATAAGCTAATTGTTTCCTTTTGCCTTTTTTCCCCTCCTATGAGCTTAAAAGGTGAATATCTCAAATTGTGTACCATCTCCAAGTGGAATAAAACTGATATGAACCAATAATATAATGGCTGCTTACTTGGGCATTTCTGGGCTAGCTGCACTCAGTACAGTGGAATACTTTTCACCATTTGGACGTGAAACAAACACCTGCACAGAAAATCATATCCTGACTAAACTATTATCAATAATTTGATAAGCCATAACGTACGCCAAACACAACTTTTAATAATACCTAACTTCAAGAACTTGTGATAGACATCCCAAAAAGAGTAAATTTGCATGATTTTACGTAGGTTAAACTACACCTTTATACATTTATTTTTAAAAAAATATATTAGCCTATTTTACAAGCAAAAGTATTATTATAAAGAGCCAAGAAGGGGGCGCAACCCTTGTACACGCCCCGCCAAATATCAAATCAGCCAAAATCTTGCTTAACAGTGCAGGTTCAACTGTACTAAGTGGCACTTTCTAGGCATTTTGCAATATATGTGATGTACAAATCCTAGTAGAACTTGAGGTCAAGACGTCTCGAATTTATGTAATTTGTAAATTATGGATCGGTCGACTTGTCACGATTGATTGTTCACACACAATTAGGTTAGGCAAGCTTGGGGAGGCGATCTGAATCGCTATCGAAACGATACGGGGCTGGTTTGCTGACCGTAACGAACTTGACTCTGCCCCTGAAAAAAGAAGAGAGGGGAGACCTTTGACCTGGGCTGGGGAGGGATTGGGGTCGCTTCACTTTAGGACTTTGGTTCGTAACAAGGCTCGAAGACCTCCGGCTGGATTTGAAATGGATCAGGGCATCCGTTTACGGCGTGGGTAGCAATTTTCTCTATTATTTCCTTCAATGGTAGGAAATCTTCATCTACGGGGGTATATGGGAGAAAGCCAGTCTGCATTAACTCCTATTGCTCCTTCAGATCACTAAAGAAAATCTTGACTCACACATACTGCAATGTATTCTTGTCAACTCACACAGTTGCACTTTGTTCGACCATCATGCTCACTTAATGTTATTTAGTCTCATAATTATGTACCATAACTAATAATGAGATTAGAAGTTTTGAGAAACTTTGGAAAGAAACAAGTTTGAGATGAGTAGAGCTAGATATAAACATTTTCATCAATCATGACTCAATCCTAAAGTCCACAAGGGGATATTAGATAAAATGGTTAAACATGTATTTGATTAGGTATGTGATTTACACTATCTTTTGATGCTATCCTATTAATGAATAATGCTATGTAGAAAGTTTAGAGAGAAACTTTAAAATCAAGGAGATTTAAAATGAATAGGACTAGAGACTTGTCCAGAAAAAAGAGAGGGACTAGATCTGAGTACATTAAATTTAACTTGATAAAACTAGAAATCAAATAAGAATGTGTACATGAACCCCATAAAAACATTACAATTGATTTTTCGTTGGGAAAGGAGAGATAGGAGATTGACTTTCTCATAGAAATACAAGTGTTGGTTAAATGGAAACCCATTTTGCTTGTTATGTAATTAATCTATCTTTGAGGAACAGCACATGCTCTGTGGAACCACATGTCAGTATTAAGGGGACGGCAAATAAAACATAATTGGTGTGGCTCAATTAAAATGACCGTTGATGAGAATCCGATAAGGAAAGGAAATGGCACCTATTGAAATCAAATTGAGAGGATGAAATGAGGAAGATGCATGAGCATATGCAAAAAAGGCATTAAATGCACTGTAAGAAAAGGTGACACTTAAAAAGGGTTTTTGAAGTGGAAGAAAAGAATCAAAGAAGAAATAGCCAAGAAAGAAAGCTAAGGAGAGAAAGATCCGATACTTCCTATACCTCAACCCTATCATTTTTCTTTTCCTTTTTAAAAATAGTATAACCTATTTAATTAATATAGAGTTTCAGTACATCATCTTCGTGCACAACTGCACATACATCAAGCATGCCCAACTATGAAGGAAGAACATCTCCTGCAATTCCTTCACTACCTCAGTTAACCAATTGATCTCCCATCTTCAAAATTGGTGTTCAATACAGCAGTTTCAAGCTTCTCTTGTAGACTGTTAAACTACATTCAAATTGCTCAGTCAAATGTTTATTATACAGGATCACCAATAATATTAGCTTGTCACCATAAAAATGTATAGGCTCAACTACTTAGCAAAGTTTATACCATATATAAGTCCCCATGAGAGGTGCACCATAACCCTAAATATATCTTGTTCACTTGATCTGTCCAGAACTGATAGCTTTTTACTTCGCCAAACCATCATAAGTTACCATCAATCTCAATCTTACAGACCTTGCTTCAAAGCAAAAACAAAACACACCTCAAGGACTTAAATTGGTTTGCCTCTAAGTTAGAATAGGATCATATTGTCAGCAGAAGAAGGTGAGACATGAGATAATAAAACCAGCAGAAATGAATCACCACCCCAAAAAAAACATTTAAGCGAACCCAGCATTAAATAGGCAGACTATACTACCTTGATTCTATTACTTGCACAACTCACTACTATATGATAATTGTCCTAGATTGTTGTTCTTTCTTTTCCTTAACCACTGAATAATGTCTCACAATTTCGCAAATAGCCAATTCTGCTAGTTGTTTACACCAATCATTAAGCTAATCAACTTCAAATTCAATATATATATATGATAAGTAATAGAAAGAATGAATATCAAATCAGGATAAACCCTTTATATCAAGGGAGCGCCACCCATGTACAAATAAGAATAAACAGGATAAACCCTATATATCAAGTCATCCAACGCAAATCAAGAGCCCAAGTGGAAAAAAGAACTAAAGTAATAACAGATGCTAGATAAAATCCATACTCCCAACAAAATAAAAATCAAAACAAGTAGTTGATGAGCACCAACGACAGCTCCTTTTCCTCAAAAGACAATGAGGAATCATGCCTCATTTTGGATGACTCTCTTCAAAACTCGAATCACCCACCAACCACTTAAAAATTGAACAATCGATCAACTCATCCCACAAGCTATGCCCCAAAGAGAAAAAGTAATTGTCCACAACTATCGAACACACTTGCAACGAAGAAGCAAATAATCAATCGGCTCATAATCCTTCTTACACTTACCCCTACTCAAAGAATCCAGTGTCAAAATCTTCACAACCTGTCTCCTGAAGATGGGTTGCTTAGTCTTGACAGTTTTTAAAAGAAGCATAATCACTCACCATCACCTCTGGCTCCACTGCAAAAGAAAATAAGTATGGAAATGCACCACCAGAGGCTCCACTGTAAGACCCCAGCTATTATAAATAAAGATGAATTTTCTATAAATATTATTTTTGAATATTATGGAATAAATTTGATATAATGTTATAGTTGTGGGTAATATTTATAAATTTTGCAAAGTATGCAAGTTGTTATAAAATATTCGTTTGGTCGGAGAATATTCTTTTTGTTAGGGAATATTCGTACAACGGTTCAATCATTGGTGGACCCCACAACAAAATTATTGTCGGATTGAGAAAACGACAAAAATATTTTATAAAAATAACGGCGGAGGTGTTACTGTTAAAACTGTTGAACTACCCGGTGGTAAAAGTACAGTAATACGCGTGGTTGCATAGTAGCACACGGTATTGATTATTGATGCTTACGTGAGAAGTCACTCAGCTATGCTTAATTATTGCTACGATAATTCTTTGCATCATATCTCTTATATTATTGATTCAATTATTGTCACAAGATCATCCAGTATAATATGTTATAGTATTAAATCAATAATTGAGGCGACAAGTTATAAATGATTAATAATTGTTGAAAGATTAAATATGTGTTGATTAAAATAAAAATGATTTGTGGTAAGTTTGATTATTTTATGGGGGCTCATATGTCATCATCTAAGAGTTTCTTCAATCGATAGTAATTACCTTCGTCGATAGTAATTACCTTCGTCAATAGTAATTACCCTTGTGAATAGTAATTACCTTCGTCCAATAAAGTAATTACCCTTGTGAATAGTAATTACCTTCGTCAATAAAGTAATAACCCTTGTGAATAGTAATTACCTTCGTCAATAGTAATTACCTTTACCGACGTCGAACCACTTGTCATTTCACATTACATTACGAGCGTCGAACCACTTGTCGTTTTCACATTACAAAGGTCGAACCACTTTTCTTTTCACATCATCGATCGTCAAGCCACTTGCCTTTTCACGGCGGTGCTAAGCTAGAAATCTTCTATAAATAGAGGCCTAGTGCTTCATTATTTTTCACGAATTCATTCAAGCTATAGCGAGAGAAAGTATAGAGAGAATAAGAGAGAAAGAAGAAGAGTATTTTTATTACTGCTTCTTTGCGATATTCAATCTCCTACCAAAAGTAAGGGTGTTATTCTTTCTTATTCATGAAGAGAACTGTTGTTATTTCATTGCTTTTTATTACATTGGAATAACTTTTGTATAAGTGGTTTACCCTATACTTGGTGACATTCTTCTATTATTCTGTTGGAACATCATGTCTGTGTGTTTTACACCGGACCTGGTTCTGTCTTTATTATTATTCCGTTGGAACATCCTGTCTGTGTGTTTTACACCGACTGGTTCCGCCTTTTATTATTATTCATTGGAACATCCTCGCATGCGTGTGTTTTACACCGGACCTGGTTCCGTCTTTATTATTATTCTGTTGGAACATCCTGTCTGTGCGTTTTACGCCGGACCTGGTTCCGTTATTTATTATTCTGTTGGAATAACCTGTCTGTGCGGTCTATCGCATGCATGGTGATTTCTTTTGTTATTCTATTCTTTATTATACCCAGTTGGTTAAAACTTTGACTTCTATACTCCATGAAATTAGTGGAATATCCTTGATATTTGCGTTTCATCCAGTATCTTTTCATGGAAATATTCTTCTGATCATTCTTGAATTTTACTCTACAAAAACAAAGATCGTGTTGACAATTTGGGCGTTAATAATTCTGGATAAAATAATTCTTGAACTTGTTTTATTGAATTCTTATATTATTGTCATCATCCTCATGTTTATATTTTTTTAAAGTCATCTCATGGCACAAGAGTGCGTAGATGGACTTGGTATGATTATGACAGAGACTATTCGGTGTAATCATGGCCGTAATAATGTTACAAATGATGTGGTAAAAATCCTCGATTAGTAGTAGTGCATTGATGGGCCGATTGTTGGCATGATCATGACCATTAATGAATACACAAATATTCTTGGCCGTAGTGCATGAATAATTGTGGTCGTGATACTTAAGAATATCCTTGGCCGTAGTGCGGGGGTGATTCGATGATGTGGAATATTTATTAAAATTCGAATCTCATTATATAACAGTGATGAAAAACCTTTTAAAACCTAAAAGATAGTAGACTTTATTTTCTACTTGACTCTTTTTTAATGGATTGCGTATTCCATTTGCAGATTAAACCGGTTTATCTATTGTATTTTATTAGTTTAACATTGTTGAAGACTATTGATAATTTATTCGCATTATCTTAGTCATAATATTTTCTTCTTAGGCTAGTTGAGCTCACCCTTTCTTTCATTTATTCTCTTGAAATGAGAATATAAATTTGGACGAGTCGGAAGCAGTGATGGTCTGAAGATAGCATTAGTAGTCCTCACTATTACGTGAAATAGTATGATAATAATTGTAATGAGGACTCCTTTTTGAGTTTGTATAATATCTAGTAGACGATATTTGTATTTAAACTCACGGTTTATGTATTAAGTTGTATTTAAATTACATACCGTAGTGTGGCGACCCAAGATGGGTGATGTATACCTAATTTTGGGGGCGTCAACAGATATCGAGCTTAGGGATATGATCCTGGCTAAGATGTGAGAATAGTACTTAGGAGGGAGAGAGGCAGGGAATACCTTCGCTTAGTATAACCTACCTAAGTTTATGTGTTATGTTATTGGTTGGTCGGGAAGATAGGGATAATTTGTTACATGTCAATTAACCTTTTGTTTTGTGGCGATGTCTGAAAATGACATCGAGAATGTTGAGAATAGCGATGGAGCGCAGCGACGATCGTTGATTCACCACATATAAATAATCGAGGATAATGTGCATCGTCGAGGCGACAATCCTCATGCAACAACAACACCGACCAAATGATGAATGATCAAATGTTCGGAGGCTTTATCGCGATTTATCAACAAAGAATGAGAGCGACTCTGCTCAAAACGTAGGTGGAAACATGGAAAACTCTCGGCGGTCACCGCTTAAACAATTCAAGGAGCTGGGACCACCGGAGTTTAAGGAGAGCAAAACCACTTCCGCGGAAGCATGGATAAAGCAGATTACCAAGATATTTGATGTCTTGGGATGCTCCGGAGGCAAAAGGTTCCCTTCACGCCTTTATGTTGCTGGCGGAGAGGCGATTCTTGGTGGGAATCGGTAAAACGTACTCAACTTCTTTGTCTTGAAGATATCTTGGGAGAAGTTCCAGAGTCATTCGGACAAATACTTTCTGAAAGTATTCGCCACATGAAGGAGGTGGAGTTTATTAAGTTGGAACAAAACAATATGGCCGTGTCGCATACGAGGCAAAATTTGCGGAGTTATCACGGTTTCACGTCCCACTCGGTGGATAATGAAGAGAGAATGGCGCGAATGTTTTAAGAGGTTTGAAGCGGGAGATACGTCAACATCTTATTTCTCATAAACCGTGTTTGTATTCGGATGTTGTAAATAGGGCTCGCTTAGTGGAGCGCGATAATGAGTCAACGCAACTAAAAGAGAGCGATCGGCAAAATTATAATACCGGTGAGAGTAGTCGTGAGCGGTGACAACAAGCGTGGAGGAATCAATGGGCGGATATGGTAACCACTTGTGGTAATCGTAATCAGCCAAAACAATAAGAATGGACATTTCAAGAAAAGGAGATTCAACAATGATGGAAAGACGTCGGACCAAAGACCCGTTGTTAAGGAAGGAGAAAGACCACCTATCATATGCTTCAAATGCGGAGGAGAGGGACACATCGATCGAACTACGCCGCCATCCAAAGCGTGTTATAATTGTGGAAGAAGGTCACTTAACTTCGATTTTTGTCGTTCAAAGACAAATTCAGCTAGGATGGAGGCACCAAAGGTCAGTCCCGGAAAAGTCAAAACCGTTAGTCTGAGGAGAGCGTTTGTTGTGACCTCCCGGAGAGCGAGGAACCCGAATGAGGTCGTCACGGGTAAGCTTATCATAAACTACAATGAAGTCTATACTTTATTTGATCTGGGTTCTACCCATTCTTTTATTTCTCCTACTTGCGCTCATCGATTAAATTTGACTCGGAGAAATTAGACTTTGACTTATCTGTGGAAACTCCGTTGGGAGAAACCTTCATTACATCCACTGTTTATAAGTCTTGTTTGGTTCAAATCGGTACCCTCACATTACTGTCGATCTTATTTCATTAAAAATACTTGCATTTGACGTGATTCTGTGGATAGATTGGTTAACTACTTATCATGCAAAAATTGATTGTTTTCGTAAGGTTGTTAGCTTTCATATTCCTAATCAACCTATTATCGAATTCAAACGACCAAACCATTAAAATCAATCACGGTCGTCTCAAGCCATAAAGCTATTCGTTTATTGAAAAGCGGATGTCGAAGCTTTCTTAGCTCATATCACGATTTAAACAAAATACGCCGAGCTTGAACGATATTTCTATTGTTAATAAATTTCTGACGTATTCCCAGAAGAACTTCTGGCCTACCCAGGCGTGAAATTGAATTTTGTATCGACCTTGAACCCCAGACAAAACCTATTTCAAAGCCCCATGTCGAATGGCTCTATTGAACTTCGAGGAGTTAAAGACCCAATTCAGAAATTGTTAGACATTGGCTTTATTCGTCCTAGTACTTCTCCTTGGGGTGCTCTGCTCTATTAAGTGAAGAAGAAAGATGGGAGTATGCGACTTTGTATTGATTATCGGGAGTTGAATCATGTCACCATCAAAAATAGGTATCCATTGCCCGCGTATTGATGACTGTTTGACCAAATTCTGAAGGAGCCAAATTCTTTTCAAAGATTGATCTTCGTTCCTGATATCACCAATTGAAGATTAGAACCGTGACATTCCAAAGACGGCTTTAAGGACTTCGATGCGGAATTATGAATTCTAGTCATATCCTTTGGATTGACTAATGCTCCGCCGCCTTCATGGATATGATGAACCGAGTATTCAAGAAATATTTAGATCACTTTGTGGTCGTCTTTATTGATGACATCCTTATTTATTCCAAAAGCCGTGAAGATCATGAAAGCAACACTTGAGGTGACACTCCAAAAGCTTCGTGAATATAAGCTTTATGCCAAGTTGAAGAAATGTGAGTTACGGCTTAAAGAAGTAGCATTTCTTGGGCACGTGGTATCAAGTCATGGAATATCATTGACCCAAAGAAAGATTGAAGCTATTCAAAGTCGGGAACAACCCTAAATCGATGATCGAAGTACGTAGCTTTCTCGGTTTAAATGGTTATTATCGGAGATTCGTGGAAGGATTTTCTTGAATCGCTACTCCATCGACTCAAATGACTCGGAAAGATCAAAGTTCGGTTGGAGCGAAGAATGTGAGAAGAGTTTTCAAGAACTCAAGAGGAGACTTATTTCAAAGACTGCTCGACAATACCATCTGGCTCGGAGGGATTTGTCATCTCTACCGATGATCTTGAGCAAAGGGTTGGGATGTGTTCTTATCGCAACATGGAAAAGTTATAGCTTTATGCCTCGCGACAACTCGAAGAATATGAGAGGAATTACCCTACTCACGATCTAGAGTTGGCGGTTTGTTATCTTCTTGCACTTAAAATTTGGAGGCATTACTTGTATGGGGAGAAAGTGGAGATCTTTACTGGATCATAAAAGCCTCAAATATTTCTTCACTCAAAAGGAACTCAACATGCGACAACGACGTTGGCTTGAATCGTTGAAAGATTATGATCATACCATCCAATACCATCCCGGAAAAGCGAACGTGGTAGGTACGGCGCGTTGAGTAGAAAATCATATGCAAATCACGAGTGCGATATTGTCAACGCATGAGCCCATTTGTGTGACTTGCAAAGGATGGAGATAGAGTTAAAAGACTCGAGGACGACGCGTGTGATGATAAGCAAGTATACGAGAGAACCGACTTTTAATCGATAAAGTTAAAGTCGCTTTCGAGCTACTGGACACGGAGTGATGCGTATGAAGAAGAAAGTCTAAGAAGGTGCTATCTTAGGAAGCAAGAATCGATGAAGAAGGAATACTTGAGTCGACTCCGGACTTTGTGTTCTAACGACCACGATTTAAAGTATAATATCATGATGGAAGCGCATGACACACCATTTGCAATCCATCTCAGGAGTACCAAATGTATCATGATATTAAGTATACATTTTGGTGGAAGCAATATGAAGAGAGAGATAGCGCTTGCTTATCTCAAGGTGTCTAACTTGTCAACGAGTTAAAGCGGAGCATCAAGTACCAAAAGGTCCATTCAACCACTTGAAATTCCGAATGGAAGTGGGAGCACATTACCATGGATTTCGCTTCTGGGTCTTCCTAAGGTTTCTCGAAGGCGTTGATGCGATTTGGGTCATTGTTGATAGATTGACCAAGTCTGCTCATTTCTTCACGATCGAGAAACTTATACACTTGAACGTCTTGCTCAGTATGTACATAAACGAGATTGTAAAATTTCGCATGGTATGTCGGTATCCATAGTTTACGATCGAGACCCAAGATTCACTTCACGATTTTGGGTTAGTTTGCAAAAAGCTACGAGCACAGACTTACGGTTTAGCTCGGCGTATCATCCTCGAGACGGACGGACGATCGGAGAGGACTATTCAAACTCTTGAAGATTTATTAAGACTACGTGTCCTTGATTTCAAGGGAGTTGGGACAAGTTCTTACCATTGGTGGAGTTTTCCTACAACAACAGCTTATCAAGCAAGTATTGGCGTGGCTCCATTCAAGCGTTGTATGGAAGAAAGTGTCGTTCTCGAAGATCTTTGGGATGAGGTGGGTGAAGCAACGTTGTTGGGGCCGGAGTTGAATGCGTATGACTACTTTTAAAGATTCAAACGATCCGACAATGTATAAAAACCTCACAAAATCGATAAAAGAGTTATCTTGATCTTCATCGAAAGGACGTGGAATTCGATATAGGAGATCATGTGTTGTTAAGAGTTGCTCCGTGGAAAGGAGTTACAAGATTTGGAAGAGAGAAAACTTAATCCTCGATTCATCCGGTCCATTTTAATCCTCGATCGAGTAGGAGCGTAGCTTTATAGACTGCTTCTGCGCCAAATATGTCTCGTGTTCATAACGTTTTTCACATATCTATGTTACGTAAATATGTGAAAGACCCGAACCATATTATTGAGTTAGAACCCATTTAAATAGCGGAAGATTTGGCGTATGAAGAGGTTCCCTGCTCAAATTTTGGATAAGAAGGAACATATTCTACGCTCGAGGTTATACCTCAAGTCAAAGTTTTGTGGAGGAACCACGATGTTAAGGAAATGACTTGGGAGTTAGAATCAAAATGAAATCAAGGTATCCTTACCTCTTGACATACCAGTCGTACCCTAATTTCGAGGGGAAATTTCATAAGAAGGGGAGGTTGTAAGACCCAAATATTATAAATAAAGATGAATTTTCTATAAATATTATTTTGAATATTATGGAATAAATTTGATATAATGTTATAGTTGTGGGTAATATTTATAAATTTTGCAAAGATATGCAAGTTGTTATAAAATATTCGTTTGGTCGGGAATATTCTTTTGTTAGGAATATTAAATAACTACTCAATCATTGGTGGACCCTACAATGTAATTATTATTTGGATTGAGAAAACGACAAAATATTTTATAAAAATAACGGCAGAGGTTACAGCCGTTAAAACCGTTGAACTACCCTTGGTAAAAGTACGATGTCTACGCATGGTTGCGTAGTAGCGCGACACTATTGATTATTGATGCTTACGTGAGAAGTCACTCACCTATGCTTAATTATTACTACAAATTCTTGCATCATATCTCTTATATTATTGATTCAATTATTGTCACGATTATCATCGTATAATATGTTATAGTATTAAATCAATAATTGAGACGATAAGTTATAAATGATTAATAATTGTTGAAAGATTAAATATGTGTTGATTAAAAATAAAATGATTTGTGGTAAGTTTGATTATTTTATGGGGGCTCATATGTCATCATCTAAGAGTCTCTTCAATCGATAGTAATTACCTTCGTCAATAGTAATTACCTTCGTCGATAGTAATTACCCTTGTGAATAGTAATTACCTTCGTCAATAATAATTACCCTTGTGAATAGTAATTACCTTCGCCGATAAGTAATAACCCTTGTGAATAGTAATTACCTTCGTCGATAGTAATTACCTTTACCGACGTCGAACCACTTGTCGTTTCACATTACAAAAGTCCGAACCACTTGTCGTTTCACATTATAGGCGCCGAACCACTTTTCTTTTCACATCATCATCGTCAAGCCACTTGCATTTTCACACTAAGCGGTGCTTCTTAAGCTAGAAATCTTCTATAAATAGAGGCCTAGTGCTTCATTATTTTCACGAATTCATTCAAGCTATAGAGAGAAAGTATAGAGAGAATAAGAGAGAAAGAAGAAGAGTATTTTACTACTACCTTCTTTGCGAGATTCAATCTCCTACCAAAAGTAAGGGGTGTTATTCTTTCTTATTCAGCGAAGAGAACTGTTGTTATTCCATTGCTTATTATTACGCTGGAATAACTTTTGTATAAGTGGTTTACCATATACTTGGTGACATTCTTCTATTATTACATTGGAACATCCTGTCATGCGTGTGTTTTACACCGGACTGGGTTCCGCTTTTCTTTATTATTATTCCGTTGGAACATCACATGTATGTGTTTTACAATTTGACCGGTTCCGCCTTTATTATTATTCTGTTGGAACATCACATGCATGTGTTTTACACCGCACTGGTTCCGCTTTATTATTATTCTGTGGAACATCACATGCATGTGTTTTCTGCCGGACCGGTTCCATTCTTTATTATTCTGTTGGAACATCACATGCATGTGTGTTTTACGCCGCACTGGTTCCGTTATTTATTATTCTGTTGGAATAACTCGCCTGTCTTGATCTTTATCGCATGCACGGTGATTTCTTTTGTTATTCTATTCTTTATTATACCCAATTGGTTAAAACTTTGACTTCTATACTCCATGAAATTAGTGGAATATCCTTGATATTCATGCGTTTCATCCAAAGATCTTTTCATGGAAATATTCTTCCGATCATTCTTGAATTTTACTCTACAAAACAATGATCATGTTGACAATTTGGGCGTTAATAATTCTGGATAAAATAATTCTTGAACTTGTTTTATGGAATTCTTATATCATTGTCATCATCCTCATGTTTATATTTTTTTAAAGTCATCTGTATGGCACATAGGTGCGTAGATGGACTTGGTATGATTATGATCGAGACTATTCGGTGTAATCATGACCGTAATGTTACAAATGATGTGGTAAAAATCCTCGATTGGTAGTAGTGCATTGATTGACAAATGTTGGCATGATCACGACCATTAATGAATACACAAATATTCTCGGCCGTGAAAGTGCATGAATAATTGTGGTCGTGATACTAAAGAATATCCTCGGCCGTAGTGCGAGGGGTGATTCGATGATGTGGAATATTTATTAAAGTCGAGTCTCAAATTTATAACGATGATGATGAAAACCTTTTAAAACCTAAATGATAGTAGACTTTATTTTCTACTTGACTCTTTTAATGGATTGCATATTCACCGCAGCTTAAACCGGTTGTTTCATTGTATTTTATCGGTTTAACATTGTTGAAGACTATTGATAATTTATTCTCGCATTATCTTAGTCATAATATTTCTTCTTGGGCTAGTTGAGCTCACCCTTTTTTTCACTTTATTCTCTTGAAAAATGAGAATATAAATTTGGGACGAGTCGGGGAAACGAGTGATGGTCCTGAAGATAACATTAGTAGTCCTCACTATTCTGTGAAATAGTGTGATAATAATTGTAATGAGGACTCCTTTTTGAGTTTGTATAATATCTAGTAGACGATATTTGTATTTAAACTCACAGTTTATGTATTAAGTTGTATTTAAATTCTGTACCATGTAAGTGGCGACCCAAGATGGGTGATGTATACCTAATTTTGGGGGCGTCACATCCACCCCCACCAAAACATTCCTACAAAATCTAATCCTCCGCCCATCCCAAATTACAAAAGAAATCTGCCACACAAACATCTCCCACCATCTCTCCACACGCCTACACCATAAGACTATCTCATCCCTTCAGTGATCCACCCCGTGGACCACCCCAAATCGAGCTTTCACAACTCTTTTCCACAACTGATCCTCTTCAGCCACAAACAGCCACAACTACTTTCCTTGCAAAGAAATACTAAATATCTAAAATCTCAAGAGCTTACTGGCCTTGACTGACTGGAGTACACACCTGATACCAATTCTTCAAATTCACAACTATGAACTGAGACTATAGATCTAGTACAACCCAAATAGCAATTTATTACAACTTATCCCTACAACTAGCAATCCTGTGGATTTCTAATCTTTCTTCGTACTGAATGAGAAACTTGGCTCTCAAAGCAACTAAAAGATGCAAGATTTGTTGGAAGAAAAAATTTAAAGGTTTCGGAAATATCAAGTCCCAATAGTTCTTAAAAGATCTTATAAAGGTGACCCATATTAAGTTTTCACATATTTAAATAAATACATCAAACATACCGAAAATTGATTTGCCAAAACCGGTTTATCTTCACAAATCCTAGGAAATAGTTGCCAACGTAAAAACTCGCCTTTATAAGTTCTTCCAATGCTTCCTGCACTGAAATTGTGATCTTTTAAACAACAAATAAAGAAACTTGTCTAGCTATGTGTGTGTCAATCAATGAATGTCACAATGTAGCTTTTCAAAACAAATTTGATGAAATATTTTTAAAGTTGCGAAACAATGTAGATGGTACATCCTATTCATTTGACAGTATGACGCCAATGGATATGAGGTCAAATTCACTAATTGTAGTAAAAGGTTTACACAAGAATGTAAGTGAGGTATTACCAGGGAGATCCTGAAATGTGAATGTGGGTCATATTTTAATGTGAAAGTTCCTGGGAATTTAATATAAGACAATATCATGATTTAATTAGTTATGGAACACGTGGGTGCAAGTATATTTAAGTAAGAAAAGTAGCAATCTACAAGTTTTTGGTAGCTAAAACGAGTTTGCTGATTATGTGAAGAAGGATGATCGCTTAGCGTAAAAACACACCTACATGTGTGCAAACGAGTGCCTGACAGACCAATATTGGATAAAAGTAACATCTCCAATTTTAAAAATCTGAAATAAATTTCTTGAGACATTATACGGTAAAATCATGAAAATGTAACACTTATCACTAATGAACAACAAGTGGGCATATTAATGAATCACCGTCTTTAATTTGAATAAAAACTTACCCAATACCACCTAATGGAACACCTTGACACGATGTGAAAGTGCGCTTTGCAAAGGGATTGATAAATGTCCCCTGAAATAAATAAATAGAGGTTTATAACATTCTCTTACCACAACTATAGCATTCATCAAGATAATTATGACACTTGCATAAGAGAATTACATTTCTATTGGTGGATTTGTCTCGAAGAGTGCGCCATATCCGATAACCAATTGGAGCCTGCAAAAAATAAGTCGAATAAATTTGACAAAAAATGAAGAACAAAGAGACTACCAGAGAAAATAAATATTAAATAGGACCTTAAATAGCCAAAGTATGCGCACATGCATTCAAGAGAATATGCAAAGAGGTATTTATTTCATATTCACAAACTATGCAAAACTTGATAATTGGTTAATTTAAGTAAAATTGAACTCCAATATCCAAAACCACAATATGCTTAAGAGGTCTGAGTTAAAGAATTTGATCACCTAAAATTACCAAAGAACACTCAAATTTGAGCTACTATTGAGGTTCTAAGAGGTATATGAGCTTAGTAGCCTAAACCATAGAAGCCTACAATATATTCTTTTTTGGGTACTTGAGACATGATCTACAAACTTTCAAATTTTGTAATATAATGTCCATCCAAAATGCTCTTGGATTTCATTGTTCAAATTACCCACATGATGAAGAAAACAAAAAACATTACTTTGCAGCAAAAATGTGTACTTGTATATGTGAACAGTAGATCTCATTTGAACTGCATTCATACCATAGAAATCATCTCTTTCAAGCTTAGATTGAACTCGGAAAGACCAACTCTTTGACTATTTACTTTCCTCCGCCAAGTAAGAGATGTTGGTTTTCTAGGGTCAACTTTATCCTGGAGATAATAAAAAAATAACAATCAATACTCAAAAGAATCAAATATCAGACAAGAACTCCTCGGGGTCAAACGGATAACTCAAACACATGGAGCGGCACCTAACTTATTCCTTTAATCTCGAAAGCAAATAAAGATAAATGCAAATTGCAATTTAAAAATGCCATGATAATAGTACAGACTCGAAATTGGAACAGAAAATCCAATAGAGTATTTGATCCAATTTTGTCTATACAGTGATTTGAGCCATCACGCACACACAGTCACACACATTATATATATTTAGACACACAGTACTAGTCATTGACAGTATACAAGGTTGGGGAAGGGAGCGAGAGCAAGCCGAGGGTAACCTACCAATGGGGAATGGCTTCCTCAGCCATGTTAGGAGCTTACATTTTAACCACCAATAGTAAAGATAAAGCAATAATTAGAAACAATATTATACATGAATTTTTTGAACATTAAAGAAAGATCAAAGGCCTTGTAGAAATCCCTCAAGGTAAAGGGCACACAAAAGGAACAAAGAAAAATAAAAGGAAGAGACCAACTCTCTTCACAGTGTGCATTACCAAGTATGTGACCTACCTCGTTTTCACAGGAATTAGAATGTTGTCTATCTTCATCGTAACCATTTACCAACATCTTTCCTGTAATGAAAACAACAATGAGAACAGCCAGATTGCTTACAGAAAACTTTCCAGAGTTATCTTTCTTCAAGCACTACTTTTCTTCCAAAAATGGAGAGCTATAAATTTATCTTATAAAACTCTAATTATAACAAATAATCTGATTAATTAGCTGAAAGTGATGTTATAGTCAATTCACCTGCAACGGTTTATTTTTACATAAATGTCTTGAATGTGTTTTTGTTAGAAAAATCTATACAAGAAATTAAGAATATTATTGGGTAATTATTAAGTTTCCCTGAAAAACATTGCCGACTGTCAGCAAATTTTATTGACAATCTTAAGATGCTGATATGTGTGCACTGTGTGAATGATATTGTGCTTGGAAGGGATTGTTCAAGTCATTATTTTTCATGTCATGCTATTGTTAGCCTTAACATTTTCAAGTCATTATTTTTCCTATGATGTTTTGTAAGTTATTGAATACCTTTCTCATAGAGTTGAAAATTTCCAACATCTCACATTGAATTTACTTAAGCTCACTGAAGTTCATTAACAGAAAGAATAAATCCCTAAAACGCCTCACATAATTGGACATACAAATTCAACTATTACTAACCTTACCGTATGACATAAATTGAGATCAAAATTTGACTCAACCCACAAACAATACTTCAACCTCAGTCTCTTAAACTCAATGAGATTCCGTCAAAATTCATCCAAACACCAATCAGTAATTCAGTATAATATAAACTTAAAATAAAAGTTTCAAGTTATTTAGTTAGCATTACAGGCATCTCATCTGATTACATTTTATTATCAATTTCCTAAAACCCATTACAGTATGAACACCAAAATCACTTAAATTGTACTAAAGCAAATAAAGATCAACTCCATTGCAAAAGAAAACAATTTTCCTTGAATTTCATTATAAAATTGATAATACAATATAAACTCTCTGACCAATACAAAACATACACAGAGATCAAAATTAAGCAACCGTAACAAATGTATTTTACAATCACTAAAAATGATGATAGCTGGAAAAACTTAAGAATCTTTACCTGAAGGAGCTGATCGCCTTGAAGTTTGGAGCCTGAAATGGCGAAGAAAGAGAAAAAGAGAGCAAATAAGTTATGTAGTCGATGATTCGTCGGAACAGTTGAATGTTGCCAATCAGTAGTTTTTTATGACACCCACAAGTCCCTAAACTTTACTCTATTTCAGTTTATAGCCCCATTATTTTTAAAAAAAAATCGATGCAAGTAGCCTATTAACTTATTAAGTATTAACTATTTAATGTTGCTACACCATTAAGGCCTAAAATTTGAATAAGAGGAAAAACTAAATTTAATTTGACTTCCTTTTATTAGTACAAGTATCCTTGAAAAGTATTATTTTTCGTTAATGAACCGTTAAAATTTTTTAAAATGAATGTTTAGACTTGGTTGTGTCTAATTAGTAAATCGATTGTAATGGAATGATCTAATCTAATTTTTTTATACATTTATCATATTTTTAAAAATAATTATGTTATATTATAATTTTTAGGGTAATAGAAATTTTTTGGTTGATTATGAAGAGTTAAAGATAAATTGTCATTAGAGAAAATCTTCTTTTTTCTTTTCAATTTAAATTTGAAACCGACTCTATACAAAATTGTTTGTAGAAAACCAATTCGTGTATAATCAAACCAATTCTCCACAATTGTATTGTTCTTATTTTCACATCTGTTTTTGGCTATTATATTTTATTAATCAAGCAAAAAAATAATCAGTTCATAATTGAGGTAGAGTAAACATGAATGTGATTAAAATTACTGATGTTAAATGGCTCTAAAATGGTTAAAAATCACATGTTAGTTTCAATTAAACTACTCATACTTCAAAATTAAATGAAAACTAAAAAGACATTTGTTGGAGTAGCACATACTAGCTTAAAAGGTGTAAGTTTTTGCAAGAGTTTTAAAGTATAAGGGCATATCTGAAAACAAACTCAAAAGTGCTGCAACCAAATCGAATGGACCAACAGAAAAGGAGCATCAAGAAAGAAACACATATAAGAGTTGTTTGTTTTTTCCCACTTGATAGGTACTAGGTAGGCCCACCAATTAATGATTGATTATTTTCGATATAAGAATTGAAGAGTGTTTTAGAATTTTACAGATTTGTATTTTTATTTCTGGGGTCAAAGTATAAATAAATAAAATTATAAAACACTCTTACCCAATTTCCATAAAAAATGGCATTCCTTAGTACTTCCCAGGTAAAAGTTGTGGTGACTTTGTGGCGCCTTGAAATTAGGTATCGTCGTCCCTTCTTGGATGTCGCCACTTACGTAGTCATACGTAAATTCAAATACTGTTACTAATATAAGCGTAGGTATGCAATACTGACGTAAATCGTGAAATTTGAATACAAAATTTTGTCTACTAGATATTATACAAACTCAAAAGAGTCCTCATTACAACTATTATCACACTATTTCACGAATAGTGAGGACTACTAATCTTATCCTCCGGACCATTACTTCTTCCCCGACTTCGTCTCCAAATTGTGTTCTCATTTCACGAAGAGAATGATGTGAAAGAAAAGGTGAATTTCAACTAAATTTCAAAGAAGAAATATTATGACTAAGATAATGCAGAATAAATTATCATTAGCCTTGACAAATGTTAAACCGATAAAATACATAAATAACCAGTTTAAGCTGCAGCTTGGAATAAGCAATCCATTAAAAAGAAATCAGTAGAGAATAAAAGCTACTATCTTTTAGGTTTTAAAAGGTTTTCATCAATTTTTATCATTGAGACTCGAACAATAATAAACCACCACATCTAATCATCCCTTGTACTACTAGTCAAGGATTTTCATCAAATTATCAATGGTCATGACTATACTTAATCACCCCCAGTCATAATCATACCAAAAACTATCCATCATCTGCATTACAGACCAATTGAGGACTTTTTGTCACATCATTTATATCAAGTCGTGATTATCTTAAATGATCCCAGTGGTCATAATCATACTAAGTTCATCTACGACGTAGTAAGCGAAGATAACATAATATAACATGAGGATGATGATGATGACGTAGTAATTCAATAAAACAAGTTCAAGAATTATTTAATCCATGAATTATTAACGTCCAAATTGTCAACACGATCTTTGTTTACGTAGAAAAAATTCAATAATGATCGGAAGAATATTTCCATGAAAAGATCTTTGGATGAAACGAATATCGAGGATATTCTACTAATTTCATGGAGTATAGAAGTCAAAGTTTTAACCAACCGGGTATAATAAAGAATGGAATAACAAAAGAAATCACCACGCACGCGGTATTGGCATGACGCGAGTTATTCCAATGAATAATAATAATAACGGAACCGGTCGGTGAAATTCACACCAAGCGGGATGTTCCAAGAATAATTAAGATGGAACCGGATCCGGGTGTAAAACACACGAGATAGGATATTCAACAGAATGATAAAGAGCGGAACCAGTCCTGTAAAACACATGAGCAGGATGTTCCAATGAATAATAAAAAAACGAGAACCGTGTCCCATGTAAAACACATGCGAACGAGGATGTTCCAACAGAATAATAGAAGAATGTCACCAAGTATAGGGTTAATCATCATATCTGAGGTTATTCCAATGTAATAATAAGATGGAATAACATAAGGATTTCACCAAGTATAGGGTATGTCACAGCATATCTGAGGTTATGTATAGGATATGCCACTTTTACGGGTTATTCCAATGAATAATAATGAATGGAATAATGTAAGTTCTCTTCGAAGAAGAAAAGAATAACACCCTTTACCGTAAAAAGAACCTGAATATATAAGTAGTGAAATAGAATACTCTTCTTCTTCTTTCTATAATTTTCTCTATAGCTTCTCTCTATATTTCTCTCTACAGAGTTTCAATGAATTAAAGAAAATAATGAAGGAATGAGCTTCTATTTATAGGAAAATAGAATGCATAAGTAATTAATCCATGAACGGTCTCAGATTGATTTACTTTAATCGGACGGTCCATATTTAAAGAAAAATCTTTTAAATAAAATATAATATATTCTATTTATATAAAAACATTTTACTTATGCAAAATTTATGCAATCTTATCGCAAAACACTATGCAAAAACACTATGCGTAATAAAATATAATATATTCTATTTATAGAATAACTTTAATAAAGTATTCTATTTTATATAAAAGATGTTTCATTTTATTACGTTAATAATACTGAATAAAACAAAACGTCATTATCGCTATAATAATTCATATTATTAATCGATAATAATGGAATCAAACCGGTGACTTCACATAAGCGTCGATAATCAATACTGGTGCTGCTTTATTATGCAACCACACGTATTCTTGTACTTTTTACTACTGAGTAGTTCAACAAGAACCACGGTAAAACTTCCGCCGTTATTTCAATAAAATATTTTTGTCGTTTTCTCGATCCGACAATAATTACATTATAGGGTCCACCAATGATTGGTAGTTATGCGAATATTCCCTGCTAAACCGAATATTCCCCACCAATCGAATATAATATAACCACTTGCATACTTTTGCAAAATTTATAAATACTACCCACAACTATAATATTATCTTAAATTCACACCATAATATTAAAAAATTATTTCAACAAAATTTAAATCTTTATTGATAAAATCTGGGGTCTCACAATCTCCTCCTTATGGAATTTCGCCCTCGAAATTAGGTAATTACGTACTGTATGATAAAGAGGTGAGGTACCTTGAATACCTTTATCGTTAAAATATTAAATTCATCTTCGCAATCCGCCAAAGATATTCATTAACAATTCATCTTTGCCTTCTACAGCCAAAGATATACAATCAGAAAAACCAATAATCTTTGAGACTCGACTTAATAAGTATCACAACCATGAATTATCCATGCACCATCTTGGCTAAGGATATTCGTGTTTTTCAATTACTGATCATGATTATCTTAGAATAATCCGTGGTCATAATCATACCAAGTCTATCAATGCACTACTGACGAAAGATGACTTTTTACCACATCAATGAATTAATATTTCATTCTTTGAGACTCACTTTCAATAATTAATCCACATCGTCAATCATCCCCGCACCACTCTGCAATTTGAAGGATATTCATTAGTATCACGACCACAAATTATCCATGCACTACTACCAAAGATAATTGTGTTTTCAATTCTGATTATGATTATACCGAATGATCCTCATTCATAATCATACCAAGTCCATCTACGCACGTAAGCCACGAGATGACTTTGAACACATCCATGAATTAATATTTCATTCTTTGAGACTCATTTCGATAATTAATCCACATCGTCGAATCATCCCCGCACTACAAAGTAAGGATATTCATTAAGTATCACGACCACAAATTATCCATGCACTACTACCCAAAGATAATTGTGTTTTCAATTACTATTATGATTATACCGAACAATCCACATCATAATTATACCAAGTCCATCTATGCTTCTACGCATGACGTATTTGACTTTAAAAAAATATAAACACGAGGATAATGATATAAAGAATCAATCAAATAAGATAAAGGATAAATATTAAACATTTATAATATAATTTATCCAGATTCAAGAATATCCCCATGTTATCAATCACTTAATAATCTCATAATCTAATATCATTAATATTATACCAATATTTTAATCACTTCTTAAATTTATAAACAATTTATCTCAATTGTTTACGCTTTACCATATAATGCATTTAATCATTCAAAATGCCATACTCATAAGATATCATTACCAATTATCAAATCCTCAAAAAAATATGCATATACTACATATAGGATTCTCTAGCCATAAAATCCTATTTTCAATTTTGTTACTTCACATAACATATTTAACTCATATGTTCAGTAATTAAACTATTTTCATGAAAAATACCAAATCAGTCCCAAAATATTTCTTTTCTGGGATTTAGCATAATATAGTCCCATGATGAAAATATATTTTTCTCGAATTTTAAAATTCATTTACTATTTTTCAAAAATCAATTTCTAATTAATTCCTTAAGAAATTAGCTACCTCAAGTTTAACTCCAAAATTCCCAAATCTTGGCAGGACCTTACACATGTTAACATGAGCTTCTAGTTTAAATTTCATGGTCATCGGAGTTATAGAACTCCAGGTTATAGCATTTTTCAAATCGGAAAAACCTAAATATTGAAATAGTCATAACTTGCTCATTTTAAGTCGAGAATGAGCTCATTTTTGGACAGGAGATATTTTATACCATATACCTTCATGTCCCAAAAGGCCAGAATTTTTCTCATAATTTAAGTGGCCGAAACAGCCCTTAAATTTTCTGGGCAGTAGCATTTTCGAAATTTACAGCTTTGGCCTCCTTTGCTAAAATCAGTCCACACAAAAATCTACAAGACCTTTTCCAGTAATTCCACTTGGATTAGTTAGGTAACTCATAGATCTAACTCTAGGATTTGACCACATTCAAAATTCAAAATATAATAGGAGATATGGTCAATTGAATTTCGTGTTACGTTTTTTCACTAAAATCGATTTTCAACTCTTTGTGATTTCTAAGAAACTTTCATGTTTTCACATACTAACCAACATAACTCATCATAAAACTTACTAATACTTCATATACCCATGATTTTTATTAATTCTATACTTTTATTATGACTTTCATCATAATCCACGTAAATGATCCTTTTAGTTGAAGAAATATTTGAGGGTTTAAGAAATGGGTTTTTATCTTTGAATTCAATACAAAATTCGATTTCACGCGTTCTAGGGTAGGCTAGAAGTCTTCAAGAATACGCCAAGAAATTTATTAATAATAGAAATATCATTCAAAAGCTGTGACTCTCATCTAAGACTTGGATAAGACGTCACATTGATACCAACCGTGTGACTTCTATCCCTTAACCTAGATAGTACCTCACAATGATACCTATAAACTTGCCATCTTCATTCACGATGTCGCCTACTGAGAAAGTGCGGCAGGTGCATTCCACACAAGGAAGTTAACAATGAAAGGATCGGGGCTCTTTACTTATGGCTTGATATAACAATGATTAACTTTAGGGTTTGGTTACTTTGAATTAAGTATAACAGGTTGGTTATGAATATAAAAGCTAACAACCTTCTGAAAAGCATGATGAGTAGTTAACCAATTGATTCCTAAAATCACATCAAAGGCAAGTATTTTCAAAAAGATAAGATCGACAATAAGCGTGAAAATGTTTATTTGAATTAAACAAGATTTAAAAAATAGTAAAGCGATAACGAAGGCTCCTACTAACGAAGTTTCAACCAATAAGTCAAAGTTTAACTTCTTGGTCAAATTCAAACGTTGAATGCAACTAGGTGAAATAAAAGAGTGGGTAGAATCGGTATCTAACACGGTATAGACTTCACAAGAGCTTACGATTAACTTACCCGTGATAATTTTATTCGGGTTCCTCGTCACGAGAAAAAAACGCTCTCTCTTAAACTAAAACTTTGGTTTGTGCAGGGACAAACCTTTGGTGCCTCCATCCTAGTTGAATTTGTCTTGATGAAACGACAAAATCGAGCTAAGTGACCTTCTCTTCCACAATTATAACATGCTTTGAATGACGGCGCAAATCCGGACCGATGTGTCCTCTCCTCCGCATTTGAAGCATATAATGGGTGGTCGTTCTTCTTCCTTTGAAACAGTCTTTGTACTGACGTCTTTCCATCATTGTTGAATCTTCTTTTCTTGAAATGTCCATTCTTATTATTTTGGCCCGATTACCACCGGAAGTGGTTACCATATCCGCCCGTTGATTTCCTCCACGCTTGTTGTCATAGCTCACGACTACTCTCATTTGTATTATAATTTTTGCTTGGGCTTCTTCTCTTTTAGTTGGGTTGACTCGTTATCGCGCTCCACTAATTGAGCCCTATTTACAACATCTCAATAAAACACGCTTTATGAAAATAAGATGTTGACGTATCTCCGGCTTCAAACCTCTTAAAAACATTCGCGCCATTCTCTCTTCATTATCTACCAAGTGGGGACGAAAACCGTGATAACTCCATGCAAACTTTGCCTCGTATTGCGACACGGTCATATTGTTTTGTTCCAACTTGATAAACTCCACCTCCTTCATGTGGCGAATACTTTCGGAAAGTATTTGTCGTTGAATGACTCTGGAACTTCTCCCAAGATATCTTGATCTGATGAGGTTGAGTACGTTTCTGGATTCCCACCAAGAATCCGCCTCTCACAAGAATAAAAGCGCGAAAAGGAACCTTTTGCTCTCCGAGCATCCCAAGACATCAAATATCTTGGTAATCTGCTTTATCCATGCTTCCGCCAAGTGGTTTTGCTCTCCCTTAAACTCCGGTGGTCCCAGCTCCTTGAATTGTTTAGCGGTGACCGCCGAGAGAGTTTCCGTGTTTTCCACCTACGTTTTGGGCGGAGTCGCTTTCGCTTTGATGTTGCATGAATTCTAAAACCTCTTAAACGTCTGAAATCGTTAGTCGATTGATCGGTGTTGTTGTTTACGGGAGGATTATCGCCATCCTGTTGTACATTGTCCTGACATTATTGATCCGTGGAGAATCAACGATCTCACATGCTCCATTGCTATTCTCAACATTCTCGGATGCCATTTTCAAACACTCGCCACAAAATAAGATTAATTGACATATAACAATTATCTTTATATTCTAATCAAACCAATAAAATAGCACATAAACTTAGGTAGGTCATACTAGCGAAGGTATTCCCCGTCTCTCCCTCTGAGTACTTTTCTCACATCTTAGCCAGGATCATATCCCTTAGCTCGATACCAACCGTGGCGCCCCCCAAAATTAGGTATCGTCGCCCATCTTGGGTCGCCACTTACATGGTACATAAATTCAAATACAACTTACTAATATAACTGTAGGTGTACTGATACGACATAAAGCGTGAGTTTGAATACAAATTTTGTCTACTAGATATTATACAAACTCAAAAGGAGTCCTCATTACAACTATTATCACACTATTTCACGAGAATAGTGAGGACTACTAATGCTATCCTCTCGGACCATTACTTACGTTCCCCAGGCTTCGTCCAAATATGTTCTCATTTCAAGAGAGAGAATGAAAGAAAGAAAGGGTGAGCTCAACTAGCCCAAGAAGAAATATTATGACTAAGATAATGCGAATAAATTATCATTAGCCTTCAACAATGTTAAACGATAAAATACAATAGACAACCCGGTTAAGCTGCGGCTTGAATAAGCAATCCATTAAAAGAGTCAGTAGAGAATAAAGTCTACTATCTTTTAGGTTTTAAAAGGTTTTCATCAATTTTTATCATTGAGACTCGACAATAATAAACCACCACATCTAATCATCCACTCGTACCACGGTCGAGGATTTTCATCAAATTATCAATGGTCATGACTATCTTAAGAATCACCCTGGTCATAATCATACCAAAAACTATCCATCAACGCATTACAGAATACAATGAGGACTTTTGTCACATCATTTATATCAAGTCGTGATTATACCGAATGATCCTCGGTCATAATCATACTAAGTTCATCTATGCACGTAAGCCCAAAGATAACATAATATAACATGAGGATGATGACAATGACATAGTAATTCAATAAAACAAGTTCAAGAATTATTTAATCCATGAATTATTAACGTCCAAATTGTCAACATGATCTTTGTTTAGTAGAGTAAAATTCAATAATGATCGGAAGAATATTTCCATGAAAAGATCTTTGGATGAAACGCAAAATATCGAGGATATTCTACTAATTTCATGGAGTATAAGAAAAAGTTTTAACCAATTGGGTATAATAAAGAATGGAATAACAAAAGAAATCACCACGCATGCGGTGCCGCATGTACAGAGTTATTCAAATGAGAATAATAATAATCGGAACCGAGTCGGTGAAATTCACAATCGACGGGATGTTCAAATGAATAATAAAGATGGAACCCGGTCCGGTGTAAAACACACGAGATAGGATATTCCAATGAGAATGATAAAGATTTTAACTAGGTCCCAAAACACACAGACGGGATGTTCCAACGAATAATAAAAAGAAACCGGTCCGGTGTAAAACACACGCAGCAGGATGTTCCAATGAAATAATAGAAGAATGTCACCAAGTATAGGTAAATCACAGCGTATATCTGAGTTATTCCAATGTAATAATAATAAGCGATGGAATAACATAAGGATTTCACCAAGTATAGGGTATCAGATATGTCTGAGTTATGTATAGGATATGCCACTTTTACGAGTTATTATTCCAATGTAATAATAATGAATGGAATAATGAAGTTCTCTTCGAAGAAGAAAAGAATAACACCCTTTACTGGTAAAAAAGAACCTGAATATAGAAGTAGTGAAGTAATGTATACTCTTCTTCTTTCTATAATTTTCTCTCTATAAACTTCTCTATAATTTCTCTCTCTGTAGTTTCAATGAATTAAATAAGAAAATAATGAAGGAATGAGCTTATTTATAGGAAAATAGAATGCATAAGAATTAATCCATGAACGGTCCAGATTGATTTACTTTAATCTGACGGTCCATATTTAAAGAAAAATCTTTTAAATAAAATATAATATATTCTATTTATATAAAAACATTTTACTATGCAAACACTATGCAATACTATCTGAAAACACTATCGCAAAACACTATGCATAATAAAATATAATATATTCTATTTATAGAATAACTTTAATAAAGTATTCTATTTTATATAAAAGATGTTTCGTTTTATTACGTTAATAATACTGAATAAAACAAAAGCGTCATTATCGCTATAATAATTCATATTATTAATCGACAATAATGGAATCAAACCGAGTGACTTCTCACATAAGCATCAATAATCAATACCGGTGTCTACTTATGCAACCACACGACATCGTATTTGTCTTTTACTACTACCGTAGTAGTTCAACAAGAACTACTAGTAAAACTTCCATAGTTATTTCAATAAAATATTTTTGTCATTTTCTCGATCCGATAATAATTACATTGTGGGGTCCACCAATGATTGAGTAGTTATGCGAATATTCCTCGCTAAACCGAATATTCCCCACCAATCGAATATAATATAACCACTTGCATACTTTGCAAAATTTATAAATACTACCCACAACTATAATATTATCTTAAATTCACACCATAATATTAAAAAATTATTTCAACAAAATTTAAATCTTTATTGATAAAATCTGGGTCTCACAATCTCCCCTCCTTATGGAATTTAAGCCCTCTCGAAATAGTAGAATGCGATACTGGTATGATAAAGAGGTGAGGTACCTTGAATACCTTTATCGTTAAAAATATTAAATTCATCTTCTAATCCGCCAAAGATATTCATTAACAATTCATCTTTGCACTACTGTAAAAGATATATACAATCAGAAACCAATAATCTTTGAGACTCGACTTAATAGTATCACAACCATGAATTATCCATGCACTCTTGGCTAAGGATATTCGTGTTTTCAATTACTGATCATGATTATACCGAATAATCCGTGGTCATAATCATACCAAGTCTATCAATGCACTACTACCAAAGATGACTTTTTACCACATCAATGAATTAATATTTCATTCTTTGAGACTCACTCAATAATTAATCCACATCGTCAATCATCCCCGCACTACAAAGGCCAAGGATATTCATTAGTATCACGACCACAAATTATCCATGCACTACTACTAAAAGATAATTGTGTTTTCAATTACTGATTATGATTATACACGAATGATCCTGGTCATAATCATACCAAGTCCATCTATGCACGTAAGCCACGATGACTTTGAACACATCCATGAATTAATATTTCATTCTTTGAGACTCACTTCAATAATTAATCCACATCGTCGAATCATCCTCGCACTACAAAGCAAGGATATTCATTAGTATCACGACCACAAATTATCCATGCACTACTGACCAAAGATAATTGTGTTTTCAATTACTGATTATGATTATACTTAACAATCCTCGGTCATAATTATACCAAGTCCATCTATGCTCTACGACTACGGATGACTTTAAAAAATATAAACATGAGGATAATGATATAAAGAATCAATCAAATAAGATAAAGGATAAATATTAAACATTTATAATATAATTTATCCAGATTCAAGAATATCCCCATGTTATCAATCACTTAATAATCTCATAATCTAATATCATTAATATTATACCAATATTTTAATCACTTCTTAAATTTATAAACAATTTATCTCAATTGTTTTACGCTTTACCATATAATGCATTTAATCATTCAAAATGCCATACTCATAAGATATCATTACCAATTATCAAATCCTCAAAAAATATGCATATACTCTATATAGGATTCTCTAGCCATAAAATCCTATTTTCAATTTTGTTCTTACTTCACATAACATATTTAACTCATATGTTCAGAATTAAACTATTTTCATGAAAATACCAAATCAGTCCCAAAAATATTTCTTTTCTGGGATTTAGCATAATATAGTCCCATGATGAAAATATATTTTTCTCTCGAATTTTTAAATTCATTTACTATTTTCAAAAATCAATTTCTAATTAATTCCTTAAGAAATTAGCTACCTCAAGTTTAACTCCAAAAATTCCCAAATCTTGGCAGGACCTTACACATGTTAACATGAGCTTCTAGTTTAAATTTCATGGTCATCGGAGTTATAGAACTCGGTTATAGCATTTTCGTTCGGAAAAACCTAAATATTGAAATAGTCATAACTTGCTCATTTTAAGTCAGAATGAGCTCATTTTTGGACAGGAGATACTTTATACCATATACCTTCATGTCCCAAAAGGCCAGAATTTTTCTCATAATTTAAGTGGCCGAAACGGCCCCTTAAATTTTCTGGGCAGTAGCATTTTTGAAATTTACAGCTTTGGCCTCCTTTGCTAAAATCAGTCCACACAAAAATCTACAAGACCTTTTCCAGTAATTCCACTTGGATTAGTTAGGTAACTCATAGATCTAACTCTAGGATTTGACCACATTCAAAAATTCAAAATATAATAGGAGATATGGTCAATTGAATTTCGTGTTACGTTTTTCACTAAAATCTGATTTTCAACTCTTTGTGATTTCTAAGAAACTTTCATGTTTTCACATACTAACCAACATAACTCATCATAAAACTTACTAATACTTCATATACCCATGATTTTTATTAATTCTATACTTTTATTATGACTTTCATCATAATCCACGTAAACAGATCCTTTTAGTTGAAGAAATATTTGAGGGTTTAAGAAATGGGTTTTTGTACTGGGGTCAATACAAAATTCGATTTCGCGTTCTAGGGTAGGCTAGGAAGTCTTCAAGAATACGCCAAGAAATTTATTAATAATAGAAATATCATTCAAAACTGTGACTCTCATCTAAGACTTGGATAGTACGTCACATTGATACCAACTGTGACTTCTATCCCTTAACCTAGATAGTACCTCACAATGATACCTATAAACTTGCCATCTTCATTCACGATGTCGCCTCTGACGAAAGTCCGCTTTTGCATTCCACACAAGGAAGTTAACAATGAAAGGATCGGGGCTCTTTACTTATGGCTTGATATAACGATGATTAACTTTAGGGTTTGGTTACTTTGAATTCGTATAACAGGTTGGTTATGAATATAAAAGCTAACAACCTTACGAAAAGCATGATGAGTAGTTAACCAATTGATTCCTAAAATCACATCAAAGGCAAGTATTTTCAAAAAGATAAGATCGACAGGTAACGTGAAAATGTTTATTTGAATTAAACAAGATTTAAAAAATAGTAGCGGTAACGAAGGCTCCTACTAACGAAGTTTCAACCAATAAGTCAAAGTTTAACTTCTTCGGAGTCAAATTCAAACGTTGAATGCAACTAGGTGAAATAAAAGAGTGGGTAGAACTGGTATCTAACACGGTATAGACTTCACAAGAGCTTACGATTAACTTACCCGTGATAATTTTATTCAGGTTCCTCGTCACGAGAAAAAAAAAACTCTCTCTTAAACTACCGGCTTTGGTTTATGCAGGGACGACCTTTGGTGCCTCCATCCTAGTTGAATTTGTCTTGATGGCGACAAAAATCGAGCTAAGTGACCTTCTTTCCACAATTATAACATGCTTTGACCGTGGTATATGCATCGGGATCGATGTGTCCTCTCTCCGCATTTGAAGCATATAATGGGTGGTCGCTTCTTCTTCCTTTGAAACAGTCTTGTGCTGCCGACGTCTTTCCATCATTGTTGAATCTTCTTTTCTTGAAATGTCCATTCTTATTATTTTGGCCCCGATTACCACCGGTGGTTACCATATCCGCCCGTTGATTTCCTCCACGCTTGTTGTCACCGCTCGATGACTACTCGCATTGTATTATAATTTCTGCCTACCGCTTCTCTTTTAGTTGGGTTGACTCGTTATCGCGCTCCACTAATTGAGCCCTATTTACAACATCTGAATAAAAACACGCTTTATGAGAAATAAGATGTTGACGTATCTCCAACTTCAAACCTCTTAAAAACATTCGCGCCATTCTCTCTTCATTATCTACCAAGTGGGGCGAACCGTGATAACTCCGCAAACTTTGCCTCGTATTGCGACACGGTCATATTGTTTTGTTCCAACTTGATAAACTCCACCTCCTTCATGTGGCGAATACTTTCGGGAAAGTATTTGTCGTTGAACGACTCTGAACTTCTCCCAAGATATCTTGATGACAAGAGTTGAGTCGTTTCTGGAATTCCCACCAGTAATCCGCCTCTCCACAAGAACATAAAGGCGGCAAAGGAACCTTTGCTCCTCGGAGCATCCCAAGACATCAAATATCTTGGTAATCTGCTTTATCCATGCTTCCGCCAGTAAGTGGTTTTGGCTCTCCTTAAACTCCGGTGGTCCCAAATCCTTGAATTGTTTAGCGGTGACCAGCGAGAGTTTTCCGTGTTTCCACCTACGCTTTGGGCGAGTCGCTTTTACTTTGATGTTGCATGAATTCTAAAACCTCTTAAACGTCACAAGTCGTTAGTCGATTGATCGGTGTTGTTGTTTACGGGAGGATTATCGCCATCCTGTTTGTACATTGTCCGATTATTGATCCGTGGAGAATCAACAGTCTCACATGCTCCATTCTTATTCTCAACATTCTCGGATGCCATTTTCAAACACCGCCACAAAATAAGATTAATTGACATGTAACAATTATCTTTATATTCGACCAACCAATAATAAAATAGCACATAAACTTAGGTAGGTCATACTAAATGAAGGTATTCCCCGCCTCTCCCTCCTAGTACTTTTCTCACATCTTAGCCGGGATCATATCCTTAGCTCGATACCAACCGTGGCGCCCCCCAAAATTAGGTATCGTCGCCCCATCTTGGGTCGCCACTTACATGGTACATAAATTCAAATACAACTTACTAATATAATTGTAAGTAATACAATACGACATAAACTGAGAGTTGAATACAAATTTTGTCTACTAGATATTATACAAACTCAAAAGGAGTCCTCATTACAACTATTATCACACTATTTCACGAATAGTGAGGACTACTAATGCTATCCTCTGGACCATTACTTACGTTCCCAGACTAAGTCCCAACTATGTTCTCATTTCTGAAGAATAAAGAAAGAAAAGGTGAGCTCAACTAGCCCAAGAAGAAATATTATGACTAAGATAATGCGAGAATAAATTATCATTAGCCTTCAACAATGTTAAACCGATAAAATACAATAGACAACCAGGTTTAATCTGCAGTGAATAAGCAATCCATTAAAAGAGTCAAGTAGAGAATAAAGTCTACTATCTTTTAGGTTTTAAAAGGTTTTCATCAATTTTTATCGTGAGACTCGACAATAATAAACCACCACATCTAATCATCCCATTACCACGGGCGAGGATTTTCATCAAATTATCAATGGTCATGACTATACTTAATCACCCCTTGGTCATAATCATACCAAAACTATCCATCACTGCATTACTACGCCACCGAGGACTTTTGTCACATCATTTATATCAAGTCACGATTATACCGAATGATCCTGGTCATAATCATACTAAGTTCATCTATGCACGTAAGCGAAAGATAACATAATATAACATGAGGATGATGACAATGACATAGTAATTCAATAAAACAAGTTCAAGAATTATTTAATCCATGAATTATTAACGTCCAAATTGTCAACATGATCTTTGTTTACGTGAAAGTAAAATTCAATAATGATCGGAAGAATATTTCCATGAAAAGATCTTTGGATGAAACGCAAATATCAAGGATATTCTACTAATTTCATGGAGTATAGAAGTCAAAGTTTTAACCAACCGGGTATAATAAAGAATGGAATAACAAAAGAAATCACCACGCATGCGGTACTTGTGCATGTACGAGTTATTCCAATGTAATAATAATAACGGAACCGGTCGGTGAAATTCACATGATCACGGGATGTTCAGAATAGAATAATAAAGATGGAACCGGATCCGGTGTAAAACACACGATAGGGATATTCCAACGTAATGATAAAGATTTTAACCGGTCCTGTGTAAAACACATGATGTGATGTTCCAATGTAATAATAGAAGAATGTCACCAAGTATAGGGTAAATCACATATACAGTTATTCAAATGTATTAATAAGCGATGGAATAACATAAGGATTTCACCAAGTATAGGTATGCCATGATACGAGTTATGTATAGGATATGCCACTTTTACGAGGTTATTCCAATGTAATAATAATGAATGGAATAACGAAGTTCTCTTCAAGAAGAAAGAATAACACCACTTTACTAGTAAAAAGAATAATATAAAGTAGTGAAGTATGAGAATACTTTCTTCTTTCTTTCATAATTTTCTCTATATAAACTTCTCTATAATTTCTCTCTGTAGTTTCAATGAATTAAGTAAGAAAATAATGAAGGAATGAGCTTCATTTATAGGAAAATAGAATGCATAAGTAATTAATCCATGAACTAGTCCAGATTGATTTACTTTAATCGACGGTCCATATTTAAAGAAAAAATCTTTTAAATAAAATATAATATATTCTATTTATATAAAACATTTTACTATCTGAAAACACTATGCAATCTTACGCAAAACACTATGCAAAACACTATGCATAATAAAATATAATATATTCTATTTATAGAATAACTTTAATAAAGTATTCATTTTATATAAAAGATGTTTCGCTTTATTACGTTAATAATACTGAATAAAACAAAACGTCATTATCGCTATAATAATTCATATTATTAATCGACAATAATGGAATCAAACCGTGAAACTTCTCACATAAGATCAATAATCAATACCGGTGTGTATCTACTATGCAACCACACGTATTCTTTGTTTTTACTACCGAAGTTCAGTTCAACAAGAATTACTTTAAAAACTTCCAGTTATTTCAATAAAATATTTTTGTCGTTTTCTCGATCCGAATGAATAATTACATTGTAGGGTCCACCAATGATTGAGTAGTTATACGAATATTCCCTCTTAAACCAATATTCCCGACCAATCGAATATAATATAACCACTTGCATACTTTTAAAATTTATAAATACTACCCACAACTATAATATTATCTTAAATTCACACCATAATATTAAAAAAATTATTTCAACAAAATTTAAATCTTTATTGATAAAATCTGGGGTCTCACAGACTTTTCACGCATATTAAGAAGAGGAATAAAATGACAAAATTGTTCATAATAATGTCATTAAATATAGAGAGAGAATTAGAATAAGAAAAGTATGATATATTTAATGCTACGGGTATAATAGAAAAAATGTGTAAAAGTTTGGTTATTAAATGAAAGAGGACATTTAACATGGGACAACTCAAAATATTAATAAGGACTTTTATCCCGAGACGAAGGGAGTATTTGGAAGAAAAAAAAATAATACTACTACTTTATTTCAAATTTTGTCTTCTTTAATTATTAATCTGAAATATTTTTAAATTAGAAGTTAATATAATTTACTTAAATTTAAAATAAATTTTGTAATCAATATTCTTCATAGATGATTTGTAGTTTTAAAGATTCCATTAATTTATATTATGTATATATTATATTAATTTTTAATTTAAAATATGCCAACTTTATTTCTACGAAATCAAACCGACTTATATAAAGTTAAAATAGAGGACCTAAAGATTCCATAATTATATATATATATATATATATATATATATATATGACATTATTATAATAATGTCGGTCAAGGAATAATAACCGTCAATTTTAGTCCATGTCAGCTAATAATATTAACATATTATGTGGTCCTACCATTACGAGCTCTTTTACACGAATATAAAAATTAAATATGAATATATTTAAATATTATTTATTTATATTTTTATCCCATTCTTGTTCCCACATAATTTTTGTACAATTATTAAAACTCAACAAACTTAATTAAAAGTTAAAGAGAGGAGAGAGACGAAGAGGATCACCACTTTGTTTTCTTGAATTTAATTGGAAAAAAAAAATTATCCTTGTAAATACATACTCCCTCTTCTCTTAAAAAGATGACTAAATATACATTTTTTTTTTGTTATTCTTAAAAGAATGAGTTAAGGACTTAATAAGTATGTCATTTTAATATAAAAATCCATCACTCTTTATAATTTTGATTTATTTTGTGGGCTTACTAATGATAGGTTTTAAAAATAAATTACTTTTTTATATATTTTCAATATGTGTGAAAAATATAATTTACTTATTTTTGAGGATGGAGTGAATATATAATACAATGTAAATAAACAAATCAAGACATGAGACAGCTTTAGAAACGAGAGTGATTATTGGATCAATTAATCATAACCACCCAAAAAATAGACATACCGACAAAAGACAGCTTTAGAAACAAACATTACTCCAAAATAGACATACTTTTTGACAAATGAAGTTAATTTGTTAAATAAGATATTTTTGCAAATAACATCACGCAAACAAGTAATGGTCATCTCTAATATTTGTGATGCTAAATCTAAATCCCTGGATATAACATAGTATTACCGCAATTAATGTTGAATATTTTCTCCATGAAAACTAAAAAGGCAACAAGTACTGAACTCATGCATTTCATAGTTTTATCATGAAGCACATGACACACATTAAGAGAATTCAAAAAATGATAATGCAAAGTGAATACTTTTTCACTGCTCTTATTTAATAGCTACATCTCCGGAAGATGAAAAAAACCACCTCTTGGTCTCAGCAAAAATCGGATCATCATCAGGCAGTTGCCTGCTTCAGATAAGCTATGAGATCAGCCCGCTCCTGTGGCTTCTTCAACCCAGGGAAAACCATCTTGGTTCCAGGAATGTACTGCATCCGCATGTATACGAACTTGTTAGTAAGCATGAGATCTTGCAACAATTAATAACTGACCAGAGGAAAAAAGGCTTGCTTGCAGGGACTCTAGTACAAGTTACAACCACATGCTGCTCAGGAAACAACAGACTTTGAGCTAAATTCTATGACTTCTTCAAATGTTATTTAACTATATCTGTTGCTTACATTGACTGCCCAGAAATGAGGTTTTTATTGGAGTTACTCTCAAATGGTTGCCTTATTTCCATAGAAGATAGTCTATTAAACCTTCTCCTGCATGCAATGGAGAAAAAATGATGCCTAAATGACTCCTCCGCATTATCATCTAAGGTTATTACCTTCAGGGGATGATCTGTCTACTAAAAGAGAATCGAGCCTTTCACCTCTCTCAAAATTGCTAAAACTATGTTCGATGTTAGAATCACATATATACTAACATAACTATTTCAAGGAAAACACTCCTCTTCTATCAGGTTTACCACAAACAAGCTTATCACGAAGGTTAAAATGGATAAAAGTTCTAATTATATGCTGGAAAACTAGTCACCTTTCAATAAAAATTACCAAGCGTGCTGCAAATAATGAACAACAGTGTATACATGTCAAGCTCTCATCCAACAAAAGCCTCGTTTCCAAGTAAACCTCAGTAAAAATATGAGTTATGTGAACCATAGTGCTTTTGCTTTAGTACTTAGCGTCGTGCATAATCTTTACGGACTAGGTTGTACAGCACCTGTATCATGTTACATGGCCAACTTCCCCTCATTATTTACACACAGAAAGCATCACTACCAGTAGCCATTTCTAGATATATTAGGGGCTCACTTCACAATAACCCAGAATCCAATATCCTCTAGAGAACAAACTGAAATAGAGGTTAGCACGCATTTACAGAAAAGAATAATCTTTTTTATTTTCGTTCACAAGGTAAAATGCTTCACTTGCTTCTTCTTTTTCTTGTTCTTTTTTCCCCTTTTAGGTTCCCTAAGCAAAACCTCCTTAGCAACTACCCTCCTAAACTATTAAATATCACTTTTCTATTCTACTTTCTAAACACAGAAGAAACAAAAAATCAGTCAATAAATTTAACTTGTAATCATATAGCCAAAGCATGCCGTGAAGTTCTATCTCAGAACTAGTGCATCGTCAAAAACTGAAATAGATCCTTAAATCTTAAGTCACAGAAATAACTAATGCAAGGAAACACACAATTCATCCCTTACCTTCTTAGGGTTGAGCAAGTAATCATACAGAGTATTCTCTCCCCAGATCACAGCCATGTTCTTGTTAGCAGCAGAGTAGGAATATCCAGGAGCTGTGCCAGACTGCCTTCCAAAAAGGCCATTCAAGTTAGGTCCTGCAATGATCAAAAGAGTCAGAAAAAATAACAAAACTAGAGGAACAAATGCTATATAAACAGAAACTCATTGAATCTAACCGAGCACAATAACATGAATCAGGTAAGACTAATATGCACAAAAATATCAACGAGAAGAGTTTCCTAATTTCAGGTCACGGAAAATTTCAAATAGAACAAAGTGTACAATTTAAGGGTCATTTGTTCTACTGGGTATTAGCTTTATTTATATTATTAATCTTCAGTTTCTCATCCTCATGTCAATTATAGAAGCAATCTACTTGCTGCAGTATTATAACTCAGATCAGAATTCAGACAAAATTTTATAGTGACAACCGCATTCTTAGGAAGGACGAGAAACTGATGAAGAAAACAAATGTCAAACTCTGGGAATAGCATATGCCTCAAATAAAAGACATCACATCAAACCTAAAGAAACTTTCTACCAACCAAAGCGCATTGTCCAAAAGGCATACTATATCAGACATGTTGATAAATCATAATTTAATTTTTCCTAATACATTGGATGCCGCATTTCAGACTGTATGCATAACTACTAAATTGATTCAATAGTATATATTGTGTATATGTAGATACAAAGAGAGAGAGAGGAGGAGAGAGAAGCTGAAAATCATGAATTGCAAGTACAACTAAGCTACAAAAACACTTATTAAAAGGCCATTGATAATATCATAATACCATAGCAATAATTATGTTGTCAAAGAAATAAGTGTTCTTGAAAGTTCAAACCGTTTAAAACAAATGTAAAAATGTCGCTAAATTCATATTTGCTATGGCAGCATAAGTGTTATTTTTATCAACAACCTATTAAACATACATATAAATAAATAAATAATAAAAACTACTACAAAGTAGCGCACAAGTTTCTGGAATTCATTTTCTCTTCCATAGCTCAAAATAAAACTATGACCGACCCAACTTCAGTGAAATTTAATAAGCCAGTAAACTTGTAATGAATAAGAAATAGTTTTGTTGTTTATAAAGTATCTTAGAAGCACTATCTTTCATAAAACTGTTGGAAATGTTCATGAATCACAAAAGAAAAGACTTGTATATAATTTTCGAAAGATAAAAATTGCTTGAAATGCGACTAATTATTCAAACACTGCCCTGTTGAGATAGAAATCAGAATGGTGTGAAAATTCAATTCATGAATGCAACAAACTCAAGGTACACAATATATATATATATATATATATATATATATATATATATAATCATGATATGAAAAATTCCAGAAGCACTAGCTTTTTAAGATTCTTGAAATATTTGAAAATGATATAATAAGAGATAACGAGACACAATAAAACCAGAAACAATCAGGATCAGCCTGATAACTTTTACCGTCACAATTGTTTATTACTGTATATTTAATTACCAAAAATACTAAAACTACCACAAAAGAACAACTGCATGTATATAATATTTCAAATATATACATACATTTCAATAAGACACATGTATTACATATCAACATCATTTATATCATTATCACAAAGATCTCCTAAATTTTTTTTGTTTAATTTATATTAATCAGGTGAATAATTTTATCGAAGTTCAACGCACAAAAATCACATGAGGAACATAACATAAATGCGATCTATAACAAAATTCAAGAGGATCTTAAACATATGTAAGGGAAATAAAAACGAATTTATACAAAATCGTATCTCGTATCTCGTATCGAGAAATCAAACTGAACGGCGTTTGGTAGATAGAGGAGAAACAAATTACCTTGCTTGTGGCCGGCGCCTTTCTCGACGGTGTGGCACTGAGCGCACTTTGTCCTGAAGATCTTATCTCCGTTTTTTGGATCGCCTGGTGGAGCTTGATCAAACGACGCCATTTCTAAACCGGACGGCGAATTCACAACGACGAACACTAAGTTTCTAGTCTTTTCTCTCTCGCGCGAGGTGCTCTGTTTTTCAGGTGGATTCGGCGATTGGTACGTGTACGTGCTTTTTTGAAGGTTAAATGACTAAACTACCCTTCCATCATTTGATTTGCGTACAGAATGCTAATATAGTAGTTTCTACTTTTGGAGAGTTTTCTAGTCCAAATTAATTAATCAATTTTTCCCTTTTTTTAAAAATCTATTTACAGTGACAAAGTCCAAATTTTTGCTCGATAATGGAGTATTATATGGCAAAAAAGGATATGTGACGCTGCCTTATCATACAAAAATAAAATCATTTTGTATAATTGAATACACTCCCTTTACAAAAAATTATTTTTTAATTTTTTAAAACATTATTATTATAAAAGACATCAGAACGTGAATTGTATCTCACCTTTCGTTCCCTTGTAACCCCTCCATTATGAATTACTCCCTCTGTCCCAAATTAGTCTCTTGTTTTTAAAAAAAATATGATGGGAAAACTTTTAAACATACATTCACACTTTCAATTCTCTTTTTCTGAAAATTCAAGTTTAGCAAAATAAAGAATTTTCTATCAAATCTTTGTTACTACTATTTGTGTACTTGTACCTTTTTTTTTCGTGGAACACCAACTTTACTCATCTGTATTCAATTAGTTGTTTACTTTTTTTTCTTGGAACACCAAGTTTGTTACTATTATTTGTTTGCAAAAAGAAAATTAATACTACTAGATAAAAAAAACATGATGAAAAGTGATTGGTGCATCCTTCAAAGGAGCATCTACTCTCAGTGATCAAGCCCTTTCATACAGCTGCTGCTGCTGCTGCTGCAGACATAACATGGCAGTTTATTTTGGCATTGAATGAAACAATTAAGACAGTAAACTGATTAATAGAAAACCGCTATTCAGTTAAAAAGGGAATTCATATTTCCTCATGAAAATATAATATTAGAGTCTACTGAGCATGATTAATTGTACATGGTAATAGAAACGGAATAGACGGGATACAAATGATGAGTTCCACCCAAGAAAAAAAAAGTAAGGTGGGCAGCAGTAGACAAACCATTATATCTCCAAATTAAACACAAAAACCAAAAACACAAAAATGTAATCCTTATTAAATCTAACCCTTTACAACCACAAAAATGAGTTTTATGGTGACCGACCTGACTATTTGCTACCTAGCTTCTAGGGTTCGTGCAGTTGAGCAGCAGCAGCAGCAGGGAGCATAGGCCAACCAAGAAGTTGAGGTGATCCTGGTGGGCTTGAATGCTGACTAGGAGAGAACAGGCTCAGTTCCACGAATGCTCCCGAGGTTTCATCTTTATCCATAGTCCGGAAAGAAATCGAGCCACGCTTAGCTGAAGTACCAGAGTTTCTCCCCGAGCTAATTTCCTCAAGGGAGCTTTGGTTAGTAATTAGTGAAACAGTATCAGCGTGTTCATCACCAATCCTCCTCCTAGCCTCTATATCTTGCAGATTCGTCAAGGCTAGTGAATCAGCAACTGGTAAGTACACCAGTATACAAACACCCATCCCAGCACAACATAAAAAGGAAAGAAAAGCCAAAAATACAAGAGCTTCAAACCAAAAATGTTCAGGCTTCGATAAAACAGATAAACCAAGTAACAGAACCCTCAGTGGAAAGAAACCAGAGACGGACAATAACAATGTGTAAACTCTCTTCTGCAACCCCTTATTGATGACCAAATACAAGATCCGCCTTCCAAGCCAGAACAAATAGGTAGTTAGGACAATAGCAAAAATACCAAGAAATATGGTACTCAATAAAGGATAAGTACAGAATCCGACATCAGTATTGTTTTTCCTTGCAATTGAGTTTGTAAAATAGTGTGGCAACTGGTGTGAATAACTCCCACCCTCATTGTATTTGGGTCCGATTACAATCACCATCAGCTGAAGAACTAACACTGGGAAGCAACAGATAAGAATACAACCGGCTGTTTTGCAATTCCATTTCTGGCTCCATGTCCCAGACTCTATCTTCTGTAATGATGCACGAAGGAGAAACACGAGTGTGAGTAAAAAGCAAGGTTCTGCAAACCCTAGGTTTGAAACAATGTAGCATTTGCAAACAGTTCTCTGCCATTTCAAGTTATGGACATTCAATACTCTTCCTTCACGCCTCAAAAAGTTCAACCGTACAATCTCACCAACACCCCACCAGATTACAAACAAGATGAACGTTATTCGAATAATCCAAGGACCACTAAAATAACTGAGTTGAGTAAAACTTCGACTACGAATGCGAGTGCGAAAATAGAAGGAGTACACAATGCAAATCAATCCAAGGAGAACAAGAACTGCAACTAGACAAATCGTCACCACGCCGAGTGCATCAGCATCAAATCTCTTCTGGGGCATTACCCAACACAGATTCCACGCATGCTCTCTGCCAGCATGGATGCAGAAAGAATAACTTGTACTATCCGCTTCCCTATCACTAAATCCAAAAACAAAATAGACTGATCCTTATCACTCCCACTCCTAACCGAAATCGCAAGACAACACACTGTCAACCAAAACCAGGGGGCATTTCTTGATATAGAATTTAGCTCCAATGAATCTTCATAACATTTGGATACATATACACCTTGTACCCCCAATAAGATTAATCAAATCGTGGTTTCAAGATGCGAGTAAAAGAACCTTCGCAATAGAGGCTGAAATCATTCAAGTCAGAAAAATTAATACATACAAAACTTCTTGTAAAATCTAAGTGACAATATTAATACATGGATTTATCATTTAGTCATTTATACATCAAACTCCTAGCAAATAGATTCATCTCCTACTCAACATATGAATTCCCCATCAATATTCTATCCGCCTTTCCTTTTGCAAAAAAAATAATCCAAAACAGTAAAACACATTCGTACTGACCACTGAACTATAAAATGATTGTAGGTTAGTTTTGACAAGTTATTATACCTTATCAGACATTAAAATCTATCTGATAGCACTAGGGCTATGCTTGTTTGCAAAATTTATGCTTGGGATTGGATTATTTGTCTTAATTTAACACTATTTTTTGTCATTTCTAAGGCTATTTATAATGGACTATATAATCTCATGATGAATGTGGAATTAATAGTACCCTCATTTTAAACTATCAAATGACTTTATGAGACTAAGAGTCCCACATTAAGGGATTAATAGTCTCTCTTCAAAGGATTAAATAGTCCAAAGTAGTGTTAAATTAAGATAAACAGTCCAATCCCAATCATATTTTTTGCAAACAATTCTCAACTACTTCACACTTCGTAAACTATAACAAAAACTATAACAACTCGCAAGCTGTACTGAAGGTTCACTAGTTATATAATCTGGTCAATGTGCCCCAAAATATTATAGCTTCAACATTTGTCTATGAAATCTGGCTCCATTTTGTTGTTCACTATAACTATAACTGCCCTCTCACCTCTCAAGAGAGGATATAACTGAAAATAATACCCATATATTAAGCATACGTGGTTATAAATCTATCCAAATCATCGATTACAGTTTCACTATCCCTATTCAATTTCACTTTCCACATAATTAGTAATGAGAGTACACAATAATATATATATATTTGCAATAATACCACAAAAATATTAATTACAAAACCTAATCCACGTCAGAATCCACCGCATTAAATTTTTTTTTTTAAAAAGTCCAAAATACTCGAAGGAACTCGTAAATAATGCAATTACCACAATAAATCCAAATAAACAACCTAATTACACAATAAAACAAGCATTTTCCGCAACAAAAACCACAATAAATGTAGAAACAAAAAAGCATTGATCAAAAACGTAAACTTAAAACCTCTAAATCGAAGAATAACAGTAACAAAATCTTAAGAAAAACAGATCTTCAGAAAACTTACAAAACAGAGAATCTCGATCTGTTGAGCTCGAAAGGCGAATCTCCGAGTCTGGTGAGGAAGATTGTAAACCTAGGAGAGAGAATATTGAGAGAGAGAGAGAGAGAGAGACTGACTGAACGTAAGGTGGAGACGACTAAGGCAAAGAGAGAAGGGGTGGGGGAAGAGAGAGGAAGGGTGGGACTTTGTTGGTGACAGGCTGTCTCCAGCAAATAAACCAACCAATAGGAAAATAGATATAATTAGAAGTTAATAGTTTAATTTAAGAAAGACAGGCTGTATACAGCTAATATGGCCGAGAGACTGTAGGTTCGGCAAAACTCCGAGCCTACCTGGCAATGTGACCGTGGCGGCGTTTACTGTGAATGTTTTTTCTAGGTTTTGTGTGGTAGTGATTGGGTCTTATTTCATTAACGTGTGCCTCCATCTTTATTTTAGAAAGTTTTTATAAAATCAAAAAAATTATAAACTACTATGAATTAATTCAGCCGAATTATAATTATGATAAAATATATTCTAATTAAATTTATTTATATAATTCATAATAAAAAAATCAACATATAAAATTATACTAAAAATAAGTCTTACTAAATAAAATTAATTTAAAATTTAATTGAAGTTCTTTCTCTACTTTTGGAGTGCTTATTTAATTATTTATTTATTGAAAATATTTGATTAAGCTAAAAGTCAAACTACTGAAACATCGCAAACTTATGGTGCATCTCAGGAGGCCGGACAAAATGGCTTTTTGAGAGAATTGAAGATATCTTAGTGTTGAATAAATTGAGGAGATTAAGGTGAACAGTTAAAGAACTCAGCTGGATGTAGGAGTAGGAGTAGGAGTAGGAGTATGTAGGAGTAGGAGTATGTGAGTTTGAATATAATATTGTCTACTAGAGATCATATAAATTTAAAAGAAATCTTCATTATAATTATTATCATACTATTTCACAGAATAGTGAGGACTACTAATGCTATCCTCTTGACCATTACTCCGTTTCCCGACTCGTCCACCTTATATTCTCATTTCCGAAAATAACAAAATGAAAGAAAAGGTTGAAATTTCAACAACCGAAGAAATATTATATGACCAAGATAACGCAGAATAAATTATCATTAGCCTCACAACAGTTTTAAACCGATAAAATATAATGAACATCAAGTTTAACTACAATGAACCAACAATCCAATTAAAAAGTCCAAGTAGAAAATAAAATCTACTATCTTTTATGATTTTAAAGCGTTTTTCATCATTTATTATAAATGAGGCTCACTTTTTAATAAATATTTCACATCATCGAATCACCCCGCAGACTACTAGCCAGGATATTCTTTAAGATCGCGACCACAATTATTCATGCCACTACGGTAAAGAATATTTATTAGTATTCATTAATAATTAAATGATCACGCCAACAATCACATCAATGACTACGGCTGGTGGCGAGGATTTTTACCACATCATTTGTAACATTACTACTCGTGATTACAATCAATAGCCTCTCATTATAATCATACCAAATTCATCTATCGCACTTCTGCGCCATGAGATGACTTTCAACATAATATAAACGTGAGGGATGATTTACAACGATATTCAATAAAACAAGTTCAAATTAATTTATCTGAGAACCAATAACATCCAAACTGTCAATACGACATCGCTTTTGTAGAAAGAAAATTCGAGAATCTTGAAAGAATATTTTCATGAAAGGATCTTTGGATGAAACGCAAATATCGAGGATATTCCACTAATTTCATGGAGTATAAGTCAAAGTTTTAACCAACCCAGAATAAAGAATGGAATAACAAAAGAATCACTACGATGCGATGGATCGCATGCGCAGAGTTATTCCAATGAATAATAAATAATCGGGCAGGTCCCAGCAGAAAACGCATGCACGACAAGATATTCCAACAGAATAATAAAGAATGGAGCAAGGGTCCCAAGAAACACATGCATGCGATGTTCCAATGTATAATAATAAAGATGGAATCGGTCCCCGGTGTAAAACATTACGATGCGGATGTTCCAATGTAATAATAATAATAAAGAGGAATTAAATTCCGTAAAACACACGCATGCGATGTTCCAATGTAATAATAATAAAAAGATTTAAACTGCGGGTCCGGTGTAAAACACACGATGCGATGTTCCAATGAATAATAGAAGAATGTCACCAAGATATAGAAACTACAGATATACGAGAGTTATTCCAATGTAATAATAAACAATGGAATAACAACAGCCTTCTTCTTCTATGAATAAGAAGAATAACACCTTACTTTTAATAGGAGATTGAATCTTTGCGATGAAATGTAGAAAAAATACTTTTTATTCTTTATCTCTTATTCTCTATATCTTCTCTCTATAAACTGAAATGAATTCAGTGAAAAATAATGAAGCGTTAAACCTATTTATAGAAGATTTCAAACTTAGCAGACCGCTTACGTGAAAATCGCAGTGGGCTTGACGGTGGTGATGTGAAAAGAAATGTGATTTGGCGCCTCAGAATGTGAAACGACAGTGGTTCGACGTCCCAGAAAGGTAATTACTATTGACGAAGGTAATTATTATTCACAAAGGTAATTACTATTGACGAAAGTAATTACTATTGACGAAGACTTTAGATGATGACATATACGGGCCCCCATAAAATAAATCAAACTTACTGAAACGCCTCATAATGTAATTTCTTTATATACATAGAGGATTGAATAAATATTACTGTGAAATCATTTTATTTTAATCAACACATATTTAATCTTTCAACAACTATTAATCATTTATAACTTGTCGTCTCAATTATTGATTTAATCTTATAACATATTATATGGATATTATTAATTGTAATAATAATTGAATCAATAATATAAGAGATATGATCAAAGAATTATTATTGAAGAATAATCGAGTATAAATTGAGTGACTTCACGTAAAGATCAATATCGTATGCTTCTTATACAATTACGCGTATTCATCGTCTTTTTTACTACCGGTAGTTCAATGCTTTTAATCAGTAATAACCTCCGCCATTATTTTTATAGAAAGATAATTTTGTGGTTTTCTAACTACTGATAATACTTCCGCTATGTATTCAATTAATGATTGAAATTGGTAGTATTTAATATTCCCTATTAAAAAGAAAGAATATTCAAATAAACGAATATTTTATAACAACTTCGCTTACTTTGCAAAATTTATAAATATTACCCACAACTATAACGTTATATCAAATTTATTCCATAATATTCAAAAATAATATTTATAGAAAAAATTCATACGTATTTATAAAAGTTGGGGTTATTTAGTTATTTTCACAATAAAAGTGTTCTTTATAGATCTTATAAATACGGTTTTCAATTGCGTCATTATACATTTACAAATGACACTTTTGTTGTGAAAATAAAAAAAATATTGTGGATTTAACAATTTTCTATTAGAAACTAAACAATTAATACTTACTTGAAATCCTCAAACGATTTATATTAAGGAACAAAAATATTTATCTAAAACGACTTATATTAAGTAACGGAGGGAGTAGTTCAATGGATCATATCCCTTAAATTTAGTGTCCATCACTTGAATTCCGTACTTAGCATGTGCCCTAAAGATACATGTTAAAAAACCTAAAAAATAATTACTTCAACACACATATTTGATATTTTTATATGTATTTTTTTCACCAAAAAATATAATCAATTTTATTTTTATGTAAGAAATGATCATATAAAAATAGTGTTTTTATTTTTTATTTTTGAAGTAAAATTCAATTCTCCACGTAACACAAAAATATTACTAAAATAACTGATCAAAAAAAGGGGGAAAAAAAAGATTACGGAAGCTATTGTCATTTTATGTACCAGGAGACAGATTTATATTTTTTGTGGGCCCCAAATTTGATGCCACAATGCAATACTCATTCTCCTTCTATTTGCCACGTGTCAATACCATATACAAAACACTCCTCTTTCTCTCTACTCTTGAGGCTTTAGCAGGAAGTTATAGTGGCCCCACAAACAGTATTATTCCCTTCCTGCTTCCCTCCTTTCTCTCCCTAGAGCTCCGATCCCCATTCTTCTGTTCCTCTATCTAGAGTTCTCTCTCTCTCTCTAAAAACACCAGGGGCAAGCAAGACCTTGTTAAAATAGTATAGTAGAGAGGATCTGTTTCTCTTTAGAAATTATTAGAACAAGTAGAGGAAGTTCCTGTTTTGCTCTGTTAGGTGACTCTAGACCAAGTATCCACTGTTTTTTCGTATTTTTAGGGCGACCCAGATCCGAAAATCTCTCCCTTTCTCCCTCCTTAGATTGTTCCATCTCAATTTTTTAGCCCCATTTAGTATTTCTTAGAAACATAAAGGAAATCTTTCTGTTTGGTGGAATATTATCTTATGCTACGCATTATCAAGCTTTGGATTTGAATCAATCAGTGGTTTTTGGGATTTGTTGGAGAAAAATGCGGGTCCGGAATTCCCAAACACGAGCTCATTTCGTCGGATTGGTGCATTAGATTCAATTTATTGTTTGTCTCTTTGAATTATTGGGTTCCTTTCTGCCCCATTTTCACTGAAGTATTTATCTTTCTCTCTGCATTCTCAGTTTTCTCTCAATGTGGGTGGTTTTAGCCGAAATTTTTTTATTTGGGGATCTGGGTTTTTTGCATCCTTTTGGGATTTCTGAATTTGGAATAGGGGTTTAATTTAACTATTTTCTTTGTGAACTTGATCCCAAGTCATAAAGGTCTTGATTTAAAGGCAAATTGGAGCTGATCAAATAACTTGGGTTCCATAGTGTAACTCGTTTCAGAAGCTTTTTTCACATTGCGTATCAAATATCATAATTTATTATAGGGTGCATTGATTAACAAAACTTAGTCTGAGAATTCTAGGTTTTCGAAGGGTTGCCGATTGGATCACTAGCTTAATGCTAAAGAATTGAGGTGAATTATAGGGTTTTGGGTCCATAATTGAAGGGAACTATACCGTTTCTTGTTTAGAGACTGGGGACTGTGAGGTTGGAATATCATGGGCTGCATTAGCTCGAAAGGAAGTTCTGCACATGAGCATATTGTAGAGAAAGAACCAAGGAAAAAATCGAAGAAATCATCAAAAAGGCTAATTGTTTCCTCAAGAAAAGAGGAAGTTGTAGTGGAGGTTGATGGTAGTGGTAATGATGCCACCACACGGCTCATATCAACTGAGGCTGCGGAAGAGACAACAGGCACCACCACCTCGCCTGTGCGGGTTGAAGAGGAGAAGAAGGCTGTAGTTTATGAGAAACCCACAACACTCCATTTGTCTGATAGGCCACTGGCAAATGATGTTGGGGCGAGTGGAGAACAAGCCCAAATGGCTAAGCTATTTAGTATTCATAATGGAGTTGATGGAGCACAAGTTGCTGCTGGCTGGCCAGCTTGGCTGACTGGTGTGGCAGGGGAAGCTATCAAAGGGTGGATACCACAGAAAGCAGACTCATTTGAGAAGTTGGACAAGGTCTGTAAAATCCTAAAACCGTTTCTTTTAAAATATCGTTATTACTTTGCTGGCCTTCACATAGTATATTGTTTCATATGCATGTTTGTTTGTACAGTTGACAGTTTCCGACAAGTGATTCTATTGTTTTCAGCTAGTAATGTTTGTGATTGGTCTCCATGATCTTTGAAAGTTCCTAGTATTACCTTTAATTTTTCTTAGTAAAATGGCTACAAAGTGCTCTAAATTTAGAAGTTTGGTCCCCTTTTTTTATGGGAAAAAAGATATAACTTTGTCCCTCTTGTCATGTACATATTAAATTCAAACTTTCTCCGCCTTAAAATAAAATTCAGACTCTGCCACTGGCAACAGGAAACCTAGAGTTTTCATTACAAACACATGTCAGTCCTCTTTCAGTTTAGGTATTTCTTTGCAAGATCACAAGGACCTTAGGAAGCTGTTCTTGCATGTGTGCGCTGAGATGTATAATCTGCTAAGCACTCCTGTCCAAGATATAGGTGTGCCTATAACAACTGGATTATTTTTTTCTCTTCCATTTTTTTTATCATTTAATTTTATTTTTTTGGGTGGTGGGTTGGAGGTGTAAGAGTTTGATACTACATTATGCTAGTTGATTGATTTCATCCATGGAATCTTATATGAATTTTGGAAGTGTTGAATCTTTCTTGTTCTTTATCATCATTAAAAAAAGCATGTTTTTTCATTTTCCATAATTTTGAACAACATACCTTAGTGCAGATTGGTCAAGGGACGTACAGCAGTGTGTACAGAGCGCGTGACCTTGAAACTGGCAAAATTGTTGCATTGAAGAAGGTGCGGTTTGTCAATATGGATCCAGAAAGTGTTAAGCTTTATGGCCAGAGAAATCCTAATTCTCTGGAAGGCTGGACCATCCAAATATCATGAAGCTTGAAGGTTTGGTCACTTCCCGGGTGTCGGGCAATTTATACCTTGTATTTGAATACATGGAGCATGATCTTGCTGGGCTTGCTGCATCACCAACGTTTAAGTTTACTGAAGCGCAGGTGTGTTCTTTTCCCTTGTCATTTGGGTACCAGAAGAGGGTAACTATAAGAAATTATCTGTCTGATGGCGACATTATTTGGAAATATCTATATTAGTTGAAAGGTGTCTACTTAACCCTAGTTTTCTTTTGAATCCAAACATATCGGCAAGCTTATATTTCTAATCTTACCAGCCATTACTTAGGTTTTTGGAGTATACTCTAAGATGGTCGAAAAATTTAGTAGAAAATGAGTTCATATTGCATAACATTGTTGTTTATCTGTATCCATATTTGAGGATTTTATTCCAACTGCCAAGTCTACAATGACGACTATCTTGACTTCCAAAATATATCATTATATACTTTTTAAGATCCTTTATCTTTTAAGCTCTCAAGGAACTTCCCTTTGTTTTGGATACCTTTGTGGATATTCTAGAATCTAGACAGAAGTGTAAATATTTTTTGGGGTTTTTTGTGAATGTCTTTTTTGGCTGGTGGGAGTGGGACCCCCTTGTTTCTGGTTATTTCCTTGTTCTTGATATAGTTAATGTTAATTGGACATGGTTTTACTTGCATCATTACTCACTTATTTATACAAAAAATGTAGTAGACCCATGGATTACTTACCAAACATAAAGTGTTACTTGACGGAAGACTGATTTTCAAGGAAAATCATGTTTCTATTATATTTTCGATTTTATGGAATGTCAATATATGTATTATTTCGGCTAGCCCAATTAAGGGTGTAAACGATTCGAACCGAAGCGAATAAAGAGATGCTCGAATTCGACTAGAATTTGAATTTTATTTGAAAATTTCTATTCAGATTCGACTTGACTCGAATATTTATTACTTGAATTCGATCCGACTCGGATCAAATTATATTCAAACTACTCGCGAGCTTCAAATTCAAGCTCGAATTTGAGTCTCCACATAATAACTAGCTTTATAATAAATATAATTATAAATTGAATTTGTTATTTTACTTAAAAATAAGAAAATATATTTTCTATTACACTTTACAAATATAAAATTACAATTACAATTAAAAACAAAACAAAATAATAATAATTAATTATCCTAATTTGATTTAATTTTGTATATATTATAAGAGAATGTATCGAGTATCTAATCGAATTTGTATTAATCGAATATGTATCGAATCACAATCGAGAATTCGAGTAGTTTGAATGTTAAACAAGTCGAGTATAACCTTGCTCAGATTCTACTCATATTTTTATTCGAATTATTTTTTATACTCAGATTTGGATCATATTATTAATGAATCCGACTCTCACTCGTATTTTTTCGAGTCGAGCCTGAACTGTTTGACTTGTTTACAGCCTTAAGCCCAATAGGTTTAATTATTTTTGGGTCCATTTTGTATTTTGGCCTTACTTTTCATTATCTTAATTTTATTTCTTATTGGCGTTGAGGTAGTATAAATATTCTCTTAGGGTTGGTTTTTTAATCATTCATACTAATATTATCATTTCAGAAATAGAATTGTTTGAGAGTTTTATCTCCTTGTGGATTCAACGAACCCTTGAGATTGAATACGGTGTTATTATTTCTTTTGATCCTCGCTTCACGTTGTGTCATTACTTGTCTTGGAGAACACTTAACTTGGCAAGATTCTTAGGCGTAGGAAGTATAGATTTTTGTTTAGTATCTTTATTGTCTGGATGGGAGCACGACTTACCTAATACTACCTCTGTATGAAAATGAGAACTTTTTTTGTAAACTTTTTTCCAAATATTAAGGTTTCTATATGACACAGTTGGACACTTGGACATATATTTTTTAATATTGAATTTTATACTTTGAAGTGTAATATTGAATAAAACATCCAAAAAGATTATACTAAGAGGTCCAATGCAAACCTTAATATTTCCAAAAAAGTCTAACAACATAGTAGGACTCTCATTTCCAGATGTACGGTGTACAATATTGGATGCCTCGTATTATATGACTACCAATTCATTGTTATTCGGCGCAGCAACTGAAATCATTTTTTTCATCCTCACCTTATCTTCTTACATGGGGTTCTATGTTATGGACCTGCAGATCAAATGCTATATGCAGCAGCTGCTCCGTGGACTTGAACACTGCCACAGTCGCGGAGTTCTGCACCGTGATATTAAGGGCTCAAATCTTCTGATTGGCAACAATGGAAATCTCAAGATTGCTGATTTTGGACTTGCGAACTTTTATGGCACCAATAGAAGGCAGCTTTTAACAAGTCGTGTAGTTACCTTGTGGTATCGGCCTCCTGAACTTTTGCTTGGTGCTACAAATTATGGAGTAGCTGTCGATCTGTGGAGTGCTGGTTGCATTCTCGCAGAATTATATGTCGGGAAGCCTATAATGCCCGGAAGAACAGAGGTACTTCACAGCTATGAGCTGATTAGGTTTTGTCTCTTGTATTTTCAGTAAATGAATGAGTGCTGCTTTTGTGTTCTCTGCCATTTCAAGTTATGAAGTGCTGCTTTTGTTGCATTCTTCCGTATGTGACACAAATGATGATTTCAAATGTTCTTAATTGACACTCAAATACCTTTTTGACACCATTCTTTTCCAAAGTATTGTATATTAGATGGGGTGTCCCCCCCTAACACCCCAAATTTCAAATTCATCCCACCTAAGAAAATTTGGTTCCTATCCATGTCATCTGCGTTTCAATCGATATTCAAATTTCAGATGGAAGTCTTGAGTTTCTCTTAAAAACTTAAAATTAATTCTCCTTGTACAGTTCACGCCTTTGTTTAAAAGGTCTATACAGCTCAGGGTTTTACCTTTCTTCATGTGGGTGCTAGGAATCTAAATGTCTTTATAATCTCTTTCTTTGTGTGTACAAAGTTAGGTTAGCAGACTATGTCATGATCATGTGGACACTTCTGAGATCTATGAAAAAGCATTCTTATCCAATTTAGTTTGCTCTTTTCATTCTTCTTATTTTGCCTTTTCTCAACTTCCTTAACTTGAAAAGGTCTTATTTTTTCCAGAACATGCACCTTAATTTCCCATCTAAGTGATGTAATTAATTTCTAAATACCATGCATGGTTTACCGAGAAGTCTAATATTAAAACATGGAGTTAAATTCTGGAAGTCTTCTTGAATGCAATCTTCTTAGATGTCAGGCAGCGATTGAATCGGCATGGTGGAAGTTAATTGATTGTAACATATGGTCTTGTGTCGATATGAAGGCTTTGAAAGATGATCAGAGTTACATATGCATTATGGTACAAAATCTTAGTAGTTAAGATGCTGTACTTTTGTGTACTAATGAAAACGACATTGAGAGTCTGAGACTATAGATGAACATGGTGGGAACTGGGAAGATAGAAAAAACCAATGCACTCTTGAGAACTTAGTGGTGGCTTGAACTTAGGATAAGATGAGGGTAGAAAAGGTCAACATGGTGAGACTAGACACATTTTTTTTGAAGTAATGGAGATTGCTGCTTTTGGATGGTATACAAGTGTTCTCTAGCCAGATTGAGAGTTATTTAGATTTAATCCATTTGAGTTGAGCAATATACACTTACAGTGATTTTCTACTTGGGTACCTTGTGATATAGGCACAAGCCTGAATTTACATGCAAGTTTTCATTAGTATATATATTATTGCAAAACTTCACCCTTGTGTTGTTATTTACTCCCTCATGTTCTATCTTCCTTGAATGTTATTTTATGGTTTTGTAATAAATACAATTATATATCATGTAACACAAAAGTGTTATAATATGGGTTTTGTTGCAAAATGTATTTGATTGATATTTGAGGTTCTGTTATTTAATCATTTATAGGTGGAACAACTACATAAAATTTTCAAACTTTGTGGTTCACCATCTGAAGAGTATTGGAAAAATTCAAAATTGCCTCATGCAACAATTTTCAAACCTCAACACCCATACAAACGTTGTTTTGCTGAAACATTTAAGGATATCCCTCCTTCGGCTTTATCACTTTTGGATACCCTCCTTGCAGTTGAACCCGAGTGCCGGGGATCAACTTCCTCTGCTCTTCAAAGTGAGGTAAACTTCTTCTTCTTCTTCTTCTTCTATTTTTTTCAAAGCTTTATACGTGTTCATTCAACGTTCTGTTTTAGATCTTAATGTATTCTTTTCACTGCTTTGCTAAAAGTAGAACTTGGTTCACTTAAGACTACCGTCTATAATCTCCCATACAAAATTTCTTTCTGGAGAAAGACAATACTAACAAAAATGAAAGCAAAAAAAATAAAATAAAAATGCAAACAATCAAACATACAAAAGGGTTATTTCTGAAATTTTAAACAACCCTCTCCTAATGGTTAGGTTGTTTGTACTTGTGAAAATTAAAAATAAAGTTGTTCGTACTTTGTTCTCTAGAAAAATTAGAAATTTGTAATTTGACAGCTTTCTCAACCTCTCAGTTAAGTTTACATCATATAATGGCTTCCCACTTGGGACTCCTCACATTGTAATTGTGATTGGACCTGATATTTTTCAATCATTTTTTGTTCGTTTTACTTTCTTCTTTTTTTCTTCAATGATTTCATTTTCTCTTGTATTGCTACATACAGCTATATATAATATGGAGTTTTATATTTGTAGTTCTTCACGACAAAGCCTCTTCCCTGCGATCCATCAAGTTTGCCCAAGTACCCACCAAGCAAGGAATTTGATATAAAGGTTCGAGAAGAGGAAGCAAGAAGGTATACAGTTAGCACCTTTCTTATATATGAAATATTGGTTATCTAACTCTTATTTAAAATGTGGTTTCAGCCTTTTTGATTGGATAAAAAAGAGTTGTTAGTCAAAGATATTGTGCATGAAGCAGTTATATAGGGTTAAAAAATTTACCAAAATTTGTATCATTCATGCTTTAAAATGCACTAACAACAATGTTTTGATTTTTATTATTTTTTAGCTTGTGGTGCATTTGGTTCATCCGGAGACCAAAGTACAAACAACTTTTTGTTTTTAATTTTGGTATTAGATTGTTTCAGTTTCTCAGTAATTGCTTTTTGCTGGAACTTCGACGTGGTTAAGAAGTCTTTTATCTTTCTACTCAATTAATAATTTCCAATAGGCAAACCCTTGACATTGTTTTAGCAAAGCAGGTGGTTTCCTGCTCTGCTTATTCTCACATTTCTTGTGTTTCTCTTCATCCCAGACAAAAAGCAGCTGGTGGTAAAGGGCATGGACTTGAATCTAGAAAGGGCAACAGAGAATCCAAAGCAATGCCGGCGCCTGATGCTAATGCTGAGTTGCAGGCGTCAATACAGGTATAAGGCTTATTTAACTCTCCCATATGTGCTTGCCCACATATGACTAGATTTATGGTAATGACACTATATTTTCTGGCATTCAGAAGCAACGAGAGAAACCGAACCCTATTAGTATCAGCGAGCAATACAATCCTGAAGAGGAAAGTGGTTCTGGCTTCCCTATTGATCCTTCTAAGGGACAATTACAAAATGGCTTCCGACATAGCCGAGTGAATCAACCAGGAACTTCTTTAAACATGAATATGAATTCTATAATTGGTTCTGCAAGGCATGACACAGATTTCAGGGCTCAGATATCTAATAGATCTCAGGGAGCTGCAGCAACACAGTTGTCCCAGTTTTCTAGTTCAGTAGCTGTGCGAGGAAGTTCGCGTCTTGATCTTAGCAGGGAGACTAATTCTTGTTCAAACTGGTCAGAGGAACATTCTAATGTCAGATATAACCAGCTAAATGATTCTGAGTCGTCACACCATTTACTGCGTAGACCAAATTCTTCTCACAATAAGAACGAGGAGATACCTTGGAAGGAGTCCACAGTGGTAAAGAAATTACTTTACCCTTTTCTGAGATCTTTTCAATTTCCTAAGCTATGTACCATCACAGGAAATATCTGTCTTATGGATTCCTATGATATTCCATTAGATCAATGTAAAAGTAAGTGATAGAACGTGTCACAAGGGAGTTGAACTTTAGGTAGTCGTTTATGACAATAAATGAGCTTATATTAGGAGAGATAGTGTTATTTACTCGTCTAGTGGGGTTGCATATCATTTACTTGGGCCTTTATATGTCTAGCAGAAAACCCTCAGTAATATATCTGAAACCATGTCTGGCTTGCAAAGAATATAAATATATAACTTGTAGTCGATGTCCTGAGCATTTCTATGTTGGATGTGGAGATAGGTATCGCTAAAGCATTTAAAACATTACCTAATATAAGAAAGTAGCTGCTTACCTTCTTGTTCTATAAATGTGAACTGTTACTTAACATTTTGGTTCTATCCTTAGGGTTATGCTCCAAAAAAGAGTCGGATCCACTACTCTGGACCATTGTTTCCTTCTGGTGGAAACATGGAGGATATGCTTAAAGAGCACGAGAAACAAATTCAACATGCTGTTCGCAAAGCTCGTATTGACAAGACCAAGAACAAAAAAGGCTATTGTGCAAATGGACAGACAGAATCACTATTGCAGTATGGAGGATATGCAGGATGACTCTTGACAGATACTATCTGCGTCCTTTCCTAGGAATGGAAACTCAAGGAGAATGAGCAATTCTCACAAGACTGGCAGATCTCATCGCTCTGAAAAGAGCTTGGGTTTATGTGGAGTTTCGTGGGTTTGATTGCCTCCAATTATCTGTTCATAATATCTGAGGTACGCTATGAAGTTCCAGATTTCAGAAAGCTTTTAGGCAATATAGTTCAGGGCCATTCACGGCATACTTTTTTGTGGTTGTATATGAGATTGACACACCGAGAAGAAGTTTACTTAATGGATAGGGATTGAACCATATCGTACCATTCTGGTAGTGTTTGTTTACTGGAGATAACTGTATAGTTTCAAGTTATAACTAGTTTTGGCAAAGCCAATAAATTTTAGCTCCTAATGTAAAGGGTAAGCCGAGTTTACTATTTTTAGGAAATATAGCAAACTACACGGCCAAAATTTGGCATGAACAACAATCCGGATGGCAGTTTTTCTAGTATATTATCAAACAGATTGTGTTCTTTACATGCTGCTCAAAATCCTTTATGACAGTATAAAATTTCTGCTGTGATTTATGAACACACTGCATGGCTGCAAAATGTATGTACTGTGTTGATTTAAAGATTGAATTTTTACTCTTTTTATGAAAAAAAAAATGTTTTATATTTCTTGTATGGGGGGGTACTGAGAACAACAGAAATAGAGGGGGAATGAGAGGGTATCTATCCTTGCCAGTTTCCAACATGAGAGTTCACCTTTAAACAAAGTATTTGTTTTGAGAATATATTGACTTTAACATAATTAAACTGATGATTAAATTCATAATTTACTCCAAATATAATAAGATTTTGTGTATGGGTTTTGAAGGTGACCTCTTATTTTCTTGAAATTTATAGAAGTGATTCTCATTTTGGAACTGTGAAAATATAAGATGTTATATTCCATAATCGTTGTGCTTAATTAACCAACTTATAGGGTGACAAAGTGTGGACTGATTAGCAAATATTTCATCCTTGATTATTTTGTAACATCACTATATGATTTCATTACCATTTATTTGAAAATTATAATGTATAATATTGTGGTACTCAATTTGAGATTAGTATTGATATTATAGGTTTAATGGGCATCATCACTTTCCTTTCAATGGTAAAAGATGGAGAATATGGTATATGCTGACACTTGAGATGGTTGGTACCCTTTTGCTTTCTTCTTCCCCCAACTTGTTTCTTTAATCCTTCCCAACTTCATCATCAAAACAATGTAGATCTACCAACTTTCTCCATTTTGCTTCATACCAAATCATCTTTCTAGTTCACTTGTCTTTATCAATAGTCTATCCCTTCATCCTTAAGCTTTTACATAACACCAACCCCCTTTAATTTCTTTATCCAATATATATACATATACTACCCACAACCCCAAAGAAATAATCACTTCTTACACTTTTCCTACCAAAATTTCTTTGAAAATGAGGCAAAAAAACAAGTACCCCATTACTCTCAAGTTTGTTCTTGTGGTTGTTGTCTTATTTGCTCTCTTCTTCATATTTGTATTGAGATCAAGCTTCTCTTCTTCCAAGAAAACACACAAAAGTCTCCCAAAACTCTTAACCACCTCTGTATCAAAATCAAATGCAAATCCAACACATTGCTCACCAACTTGCAACAAAATCCCACCTTCTTTAGCCGAAGCGCTCATCCACTACTCAACCTCAGCCATAACTCCCCAACAAACACTGGAGGAAATATCGATAACATCAAGAATTCTACAAAACAAGTCCCCTTGCAACTTCCTAGTGTTCGGCCTAGGCCACGATAGCCTAATGTGGACTACACTGAATTTTGGTGGACGGACGATTTTTCTAGAGGAAGACGAGGCTTGGATCACGCAAATCAAGCGTAGATTCCCAATGCTAGAGTCGTACCATGTCACATACGATAGCAAGGTTCATGAGGCAGGTGGGCTAATGGAGGTAGGCAAAGGAAATGAGTGCACAGCAGTAGGGGACACCAGGTACTCAATGTGCCAACTTGCCTTGAAAGGTTTGCCTAGTGAGGTTTATGACATAAAATGGGACTTAATTATGGTTGACGCGCCAACGGGGTACTACGATGAGGCTCCGGGTAGGATGAGTGCCATTTATACTGCCGGAATGATGGCCCGGAACAGGGAGGAGGGGGAGACTCATGTGTTTGTACATGATGTGAACAGGGTTGTGGAAGATAAGTTCTCAATAGCATTTTTGTGTCAAGGGTATATGAAGAAACAAGAGGGGAGATTAAGGCATTTCACAATTCCTAGTCATAGGGATAGTTTGCACAAGCCTTTTTGCCCTTAGGCATTTGGATGGAACCTTCACTTGTTTCACCATTTTGGTTTTGGCATGGCATGTCATGGGACTCGAAACAAATAGGGATAGATATTAGATATATGCATGCATGCTGCACCCTTTTTTTTTTTATGAAGAGGGAGATTGATGCCATCCTTGGAATTTGATTTTATCACTTATTATTTTTTTCAAACTTTCTTCTTCTTGTTCATATTAAGGGAAAAATAATGTTAGAGACACAAACTATTCTACAAACATTTTACAAACTGTTGATGTGGCATACTCCACCTCAATATATTGTGGGGCCGAAGACTATATTGAAACAATTTGTTGATCAATATGCTGAGGTGAAATATGTCACATCAGCAATTTATAAAATATTTGTAGAATAATTTGTGTCTGTAGCATCACTTTTAAGGGAATTGAGTTTTTTTTTTGTGGAGAAAATATTGATGTTTCAATAATTGTGGTGAGTTTATTTTCAAATTAAAGTTTAGTTCTGAGGCTAATAACACACACTTTCAAATTTTCAGTTTCTTAAACTTTATAAATCAAGCTACCATGAAATGTATTAAAAGGTTACCCATTTTGTTTGTAATCTTAATTTAAAGCTGATTCAATTCACACCCTCTCCTTTTTATTTTTGAAGAATAAACAAGTCATTAAAAAATCTGAGTTAGAAGAATTAATCATTAGATCATCCAATAATATTTATGCATGTACCATGTATGGAAGAATCAATAGTTATTTAATTAAAATAATAAATTATTGATTAAAATTGAATGGTGGCAGAGCACTAACCTTAAACTTATATGACAGGTAGATAAAATTTTTTTGTTAAATAACTAAAAATATTAACACAATATTCTCATTAAAATCAAATATAGTAGTACTTTTTAAAAATGTAGTTTTGCTTCAACTTAAAAAATTCATCATAAAATCTCTATAAATTGTTTCTAAAATTTCTTAATCAAATATTATTTTAACTTTTGTGTAAAAGAAACTTTCCCTGATATTCTATTATTAAAAGTATTTCACACACTAACAACATATTTAATTTATGGAATACGACGGATTTGAATTTGAGCGAGAAAGTACAAAGACGATTAATTTATTATAATTAATTTGTGTCGAAAAGGACGGCATGAGAAGAAGGAGAGAGAGAAAATAAAAGTGAGATTGTTAAAACGGAGAGAAAGAGGGAGAGAGAGGATTTTGTTACTTATCTATATAACAAAATACAAATAATTTTAAATTTTTCGTTTATCATAATAAATTATCTGGATCGTTCAAAATTTAAAATAAATTTAACCGTCCATAGTGCCGTAGTCACGAACTGTTGCTAGTTTTAGTTTTTTTATAAAGCATGAGAAATAGGAGGTTAAAAATGGGAAAAGCCTTGGACATGTGGGGACTGGGGACTTTTATCTAGAGAGAGAATTGTCTTTACCTTGGATCTTTTTCCTTTTCCTTTTCCCTGCAAACAAACAATTCAAATACCCTCAACATAAGAGAGATTCTGCTAGAGAGAGAAGACTTGTGAGCAATTTTCAGTTCCCATCAGCAAACATGAGCAACGAATAGTGAGTATCTATGGATATATCTATTCAGTTTTCTCTCACTTCTTCATTCAGATTAATTTACTGTTTTTGTTTGTATAATTGTTCGTTTGCTTTGTAGCGATTATCTGTTTAAGCTTCTGCTAATCGGAGATTCTTCTGTTGGCAAATCCTGCCTTCTTCTCAGATTCGCTGTATGTTTCACTTTCTTCTTCTTATGTGCTTATTTATATTTTCTCATCATTCATGGGTGGCAGTAAAGTTAGTTAATATAAATTTGTGGTTGTTGATTTCAGGATGATTCGTATGTCGATAGTTACATTAGCACCATTGGAGTTGATTTTGTAAGTCTCTAGCTTTCTGGAACTATATATATATATCTCTTTATGTTTGTTTAATTATTTTGGTTAACCTGAATTTTGTGGTATTTTTTTTCAAGAAAATTAGGACTGTGGGGCAGGATGGGAAGACGATTAAGCTGCAAATTGTGAGTATTGACTACTGCTATATATAGCACTGCTGTAAGAATTAATGGTTCTAAGGGTCTGGATTTTAGAAAAATACCCCCTTGATCCCACAATGAGAGCCTCATTTGACGTTTTTAGTTTGCTAAGGTTTGCCGAGAACACGCATATGCACAAGTTTTTTCCACTATTTTCATTTAATAAATGTAACGACTAAGATTTGTGTCCCGGAAGAGTATATTTTTTTCTGTTAATAAACCTTAATGTGCATAAGATAAGTTGAATGAAACTCTAGTTTTGCGACGGAGGGTGTATAAATTACATTCGCTGTAAGGTTTCCCTTTTCCCCTTAAACTAGCTTCCACTTGCATAATTTTATCACTGTTTTCTTTGGCGCTGCTTCAGGTGAAGCATTTTAATCTGTTAAATTTTCAAAGACACGGGTTTTATGCATCACTTCATTTATCTTGAAGAAGCTTGATCGCGAAACTACGGTTAGCATTTGACATTTGATTGTACTTTCTGTTTCTGTCTTTTTAGTGGGATACTGCTGGGCAGGAGCGATTCCGGACAATAACAAGCAGCTACTACCGAGGAGCACACGGGATTATTGTAAGTAATGTTTCTCAAGTATACCTCATTAAGAAATTTTCTGCACCTTATTATATTTGACTGATGTCTAGTGTCAGTAAATCACAGATGAGTGCAAGGTCACGATGGGTTTACATATAAGTTCCTGGTTCCATATGCACGGCTTGTAGTCACTCTGGATGTTGCTATTTTTTCTCAACCTTCATTTCAATCTTTAATGTACTTTTTCCTTATAAGTAAATCTTTAATCTGCTTATGAAGTACACAAAAGCTTCGAGCTCCATCCAATGAAATATCTCATTACCAATGAGATCATGAATCTATGATCACTAGTTTTATTAGTTAATATTTTCACGACCAGTTTAGCCCTCTTTTGTTTTGAATTTCCATTTAATTGTGACATTTTTTGGGAATGGTTCATATCCTGGGGTAACTTTGCATATTTTTTTAACATTCCTTAAGCAAATGGTCTTGTTCAGAAAACAGAAGCATGTCAATGCAATATCCTTTGTTTTGGCAGATACTAATTACTCTTTCGTTCTTTACCTTTTTCTTTCTCTAGTTGTTGGCTATAGCATTTGAGCCTTAATTTGACCACTCCATTTTGATATCATGCCAGCTACTTTAACATTTATTAGTACTTAGGTTATGTGCCAGCCATGAGACTAAACACATGTTTGAACTGAGTCCCGGAATATACTTTGGACTGGGAAAGTGTCCTCTGAAGTAAATCAATATTTTTTGGACTGAGTTCCTGTCTGACATAGCACAATGGTTAGAAAGGGATAAAACTGGGGGGGGATAAGAAGAGAGAAGTATAGTAGAAAGAAGAAGAAAGAGGAAGGGCTGTGGAAAGCAGTAGTTCTATAGAGGTAACTAGGTGTAAAACAGAAAGAATACGGAGATAAATCAACATCCTAGTCAAAAGCCATTATATTGGCAAAACCAGTATAAAATGTGTAAACCAAATCCAAGGATATATGAATTACTGAATTGTAAAATTTACTTTTTCCTATCCCTAATGTAGATTAGGGATATTATTTCATTTACTCGTTCTTACTTGCACTGACCTTGCAACAGATTGTCTATGATGTTACCGAGATGGAGAGTTTCAATAATGTTAAGCAGTGGTTGAGTGAGATTGATAGATATGCAAATGACAGTGTATGCAAGCTTTTGGTGGGAAACAAATGTGATCTGGTTGAGAACAAGGTTGTCGACACACAGATAGCTAAGGTATAGAATGTTACTATAGTGTTCTGAGTTTCTGCTTTGCTAACCATAATCAAGATAACCTGCTGTTTTCTGTCGCACTGCGTTTTGCTCATCATGCATGCATGCACAATCTCTAGAAAACTTTCTATCCTTGATTAAGGCCTTGGAAATATATTTAATGCTCTGCTGGTACAGTTACTTTGTACCCAAATTAAATTAGAGTCCATGTTCAAATTGAGAATCTAATTTTCCTTTTTGGATCCAAATTGATGGTCCTCTTTCAAAATGAAAATATCAAATCTATCCATATTTAAGTAAGTTTTAGTCTTGGCAGTTGACTATGTTATAGCAAAAAAATTTGACCTTTGAAAGTGGACGCTCAAGATTGAAACAGCAGGGGAAATGACATTTTTGTAATGGTCCTCTTTCAAAATGAAAATATCAAATCTATCCATATTTAAGTAAGTTTTAGTCTTGGCAGTTGACTATGTTATAGCCAAAAATTTTGACTTTTGAAAGTGGACACTCAAGATTGAAACAGCAGGGGAAATGACATTTTTGTAATATACCTTTCTCTCAATTCAATGGTTAAAGATAAATTGACTGCACAAAGTATCTTTTAAGATACTCTTTGGTGTTGTCAAGTTTGTAGAGAAGAGGGAAACAAAATAAAGTATAGTACTCTCCAGCAATTGTCCGTATAATCACTTAAATGTCCTTTCAGAGATCCAGCTTTATGTGGAACAATGCATCTGCTGATTTTGATATTTTTCATCATGCTACTTATGATTACGAGAATACTACTTGCTAATTTTGATATTTTTCATCATGCTACTTATGATTATGAGAATACTACTTGCTATTGGAAAGTTACATTTTAGATCAATTAAACATTTTTATTTCTCTTTTGTTTATCTAAATCTTGGTTTTTGTTTTTGTTCTTTGCTCGGCCAAATTTAATGAAAGCCTGAAAGGGCTTCTAATGAGGTTTCAATTTGTTTGGTATTTGAGTATTTCTTCTTTCGGAATTAGAGGAGTCTTCTATTCAGATGCCTTTCAAGGCTTTTGAAGGGTGGCCTTTGCATAATAAGTTGCATTTCTGGTAATAGGGATGATACTGAATTTGTGATCAATTTGTAATTGTGGTCTGCGGGTAAATTGCAGGTTTCCATGGGATTAGCCTTGCCTCCAAAAAGGGGGTGGGGTAATATCTAAAAGAAAATATAGAAGATATATACTGTAGTAAAGGATAGTTGTTGGGGGCTTCCTCACTACAATATAATGGCCAAGCATAAACATTAATGAAAATATCAGCCATTTTGATGTCCATTTTTTTTTGCCTCCCCCCTCTTCTCTCTTCTTTCTTTCTTTTCACCCTTGTTTATAATGAACTAACTTTATTACTGTACTGGACCTGATTTAACTGCAGGCATTTGCAGATGAGCTTGGAATCCCTTTCCTTGAGACCAGTGCAAAAGATTCCATCAATGTTGAACAGGCTTTCTTGACCATGGCTAGCGAGATAAAGAAGAAGTAAGACACCTAATCAGTTCTGTATTGCTTTTGTTCCATATTGATCTGATATTTTTACGAATTTGCATTTTAGTTGCTCTTTCCGTCATTAGAAACTCCCCATCATCTTTATTTCCTTTGCTTTTGGGGATATTTTTTATTTGCTTATCCTTTTGAAACCATACTTGAGTTTGGTAATAATTTAATACTCTTCTCAAAAATTTATATGCAGAATGGGTAACCAACCAAGTGCTAACAAAAAGGCAAGCATTGTTCAATTCAAGGGGCAGCCCATCGAGCAGAAGGGCAACTGCTGTGGCTAATATTTCTATTGTGTTCTGGTTTCTATTGAGAAAAAATGGTGAAACAAATTGTAAACAGATGTTGACTAAACTTCTATATGAAACTTGCTAAACAGTTATAAATTGTAGGCTTTTAACTTTTCTTTCAATTTCCTTCTGCCTGTCTAAGAGGGAAAAGCAAAATAGATGGGAAAAAAGTTGTAATGATTGCTTCCGAGCATACTTCATGAATTATGTTCTAGGAGGATTCTGACAAGTAGGTTGTACATTCTTCTTGAGTGAAAACTAATGTGACATGAAATCCTTTGTCGTTGAACATAAGTAAAAATATTAAGCCCTGTAATGAGTTTTACAATTTTTACTTGCATGAATAGCAAGGAGGAAGAAATTGTGATCTTAATGGATTCAGCAGATTTCTGAATTCCAATGGCACAGGCCGGAGGAGAGCAGATCATTTGTCCTCATTTTTCCTGCCTCCCTTGTATCTTACACTTAAATGTTTTTACTTACAATAAGTCTAGGGGGGGACATTTTTTTTGACATTGTTAGCGACATTTTTTTTTTTTGGTTTTTTTTTGTAGTACCTCTCAAAAAATTATAGTATTTATTTCAACTGAAATTTTTGTAAAAAGCAGCGTTTTAGGTGTAATTTGGATACATATAAAAATCAGGGTTTGTACAGTTTGTACAACCCTGTTTTTTTCATGTATCCAAATTACATCTAAAACACTGTTTTTTACAAAAATTTCAGTTGGAATAAATAGTATATATTTTTTGAGAGGTACTACAAAAAAAAACCAAAAAATAAAATAAAAATGTCGCTAACAATGTCAACAAAAAATGTTCCCCTAGAAGGGCTCTTTTACTTAACACCAATTAACTATAAAATTAAATAAGAAGTGTCAAAATTTAAGTAGAGAACACAAGGGGGACAGATGATCTGCTATCAGGTCGGAGAAATTGACATGATTAAGTGTAGTAGTAGTTTGGCCAAGTGAATTGACTGGTTTCCCATGTGGCCATGCATTATGTGGACTCCATTTGTTTTACCAAACTTTACCATGATGTAAATTTCAAAATTTTCGGACAAAAGTTGTCCTAGTTGAGTAATGATCAAGTTGATAAAATTGAGTGAAAAACATTCTATAGTATATAAAATCAAAACAAAAAACTACAACAACATTCATTAAATCGGTTATCCAATTTTTTTGTTAAACAAAAATTAAAAACAATTTGTACATAACAAAATTTGTTTACATGTAAACAAGACGGATATTAAATGTAAATTTTAATTGTCTACAAGAGAATGCAAGTAAAAATATAATTCAGAACTACTTTTTACTCATCAACCAATCGTTTAGACCCATTCAGAGTTTCAATTTTATTCATTCAGCCACAAATACGCATTTAGAGTTTCAAACGATCTGAATGAGTATCATTTAATACGAGTATTGTTATTTAAATTGAACTAGAAAGTTATATGAAAAATTAATATTTTAAAAAAAAGAAAGAAAAATACTAAAAGTTTAAAGAATAAAACTAAAAAGATGGCTAGATCTACCTGGAGCCATCGTACTCCTCCTATATGTTAAGCAGCATAACAAATTGTTAATTTTTGCAAAACACTGCCTAATTGAACATGCACCAGTTCATGACTGCAATTTTGAATTAAACATGCACCAGTTCAGAACTGTCAAATTGAATGTGCAAACTACAAAAACAGTGCCACAGACTTCCGACAGAACTGAAAATTAACCCTTGCTCAATTGGCTTTCTCGTAAGCTATTTCCATTTGAAGAAGAATAACTTCGAGTCTATTTGTAAGTTTTCTCCTCAAAAACAAAACAAACATTGGCATCCACTAGATACTGTATCAATCAAACTGACGAAAGAAAGCATATTCAAAAATCACAAAAACAAACAACAAATGGATGTTTCAAGATGTAAAACCATATAAAAGTTAAAACATAGATATTCGCAAAAAGAATTGAGGTGGGGGTATCCACTAGGATGAAGAGCAACAAGGTTTTTTCGTGTTGGCCTCCTGTCCTCCAACGACAAGAGTCTTGCCTTCCTTGATGGTGGTAGGTGCTGGTTCATCTGATGAAAGCGACTTTTTACTAATTATCCGGTAAATTTCAGCAAGAATTGTCTGGAAAGCCTTTTCGACATTTGTTGCTTCTAGAGCAGATGTTTCTATGAATGAAAGGCCTTCCTTTTCAGCAAAACTTTGAGCGTCCTCAGTGGCTACTGCCCGCAGATGCTTCAGATCAGTCTTATTTCCTATAAGCATGATCACAATATTGGAATCTGCATGGTCCCTCAGTTCCTTCAACCACCGGCTCACATTTTCAAACGTAGTCGGTTTCGTCACATCATATACCAAAAGAGCTCCCAGTGCACCCCTGTAGTAGGCACTGGTTATTGCTCTGTATCGCTCCTGCCCTGCTGTGTCCCAGATCTGAGCCTTTACAGTCCTTCCCTCAACCTGAATGAAAAAATAAATTAGAGAAAGATATGGGAAATGTTTCTAAAAATATATTATGCAAAAAACCTTAGATGCACTCATAATATTGCTGTAGGTAGCAATGTTTAATACCAAAGCAGCCAAAAGGAATTAGACAACATCAATTGAACAAAAAGTTCACAATTAAGTGGCAGTTGTATGTTGGAACTAGTCTACGAATCTACATTTCCCATAAGAAACTGCCACTGGGAACGAACCAGGAAAATAAATTATTTTAGCTAAAGTGATGCACGAACTAAGGCCGACTCCTGCACCCAAGTTTGTACTTCAATACAGTCCCAACGTTACAAGCTTTCTATGTTGCATTAAAGGTATCTGTATAGCTTGACTATAACTTTATATCCTTAAGAATTGGTCAACTGTTGTTAGTCCCTAGCATGCAAAGATACAATGGATTGGGATGATCAACTGAAGGTGTCAAGGTACTGGAACCCTAGATGATAAGCCCTGTCATGATCTGGCTGCAAAAGTATCAGGTGTCTATAACACTTCTTCAACCATGTGACTACTAGTTCACAGCTCAATTCTTAAACTTGAAACAGAGTGATAGCGAAAGGAATTAGCTAGACTCAACTCCCAAGTCCCTCCCAATTCCCAAAGACCCAAAAATCCCACTGCATGGAGCAAATAAGGAACAAAACACAACCAATCTGACAAGTGGGGAGCATTGACATAGAAGTCCATAATTACATATTAGCTTCTTATTGTGTGCCCAGGAGTATAGCCTGATTCAACATCCCAAATTCACTCGAGTTTGCATTCCATGTATTGCTTATCTAAAGCAAAATTCCTCTGCGGCTGCTATGTATCCTTCAGAATGTGGGGAAAACGGAAAAGGGAAAACAAAAAACAAAAAAAATTGGAGGATTGAAGTAAAACCAAACAGGACTACAAAACAATCATAGTGACAATCTTTGTAAAGAACAAAAAACTGAGAACATAGTATACCCGCCAAGGCGGTCCATATAGGCAAAAACGCCTTGCAGAGAGTAAATCGTGAATTGGGCAACCCTTTAAAGCTCAAAGGGTAACCTGGGCAGCTAACACTTGGAAAGTCACCCAATATTGAGATAATTCTGTGGGAGCACTGTAATTTTTAATAATTAGTCAACAAAATACCACCTAAACGGTCACGCAGGTATATTAGTTTTTTTGTGACATCTAAAATTAGGGCGGTTAGAGAGACCCAAGGCCTAGAATTGCCTGGACAGTTTAACGACAATAGACAATGCTATCACCACCTAACCCAGCTTGTAATGAATTAAAAGTTCACTCAATGCTTTGATGGGCCCACGTGTCAAGGAAATCCACCTAAAAATAAAGAAAAATTTTATTGTGACAAGATTAACAAGTTTCTTAGTCAAGTTTTATCGATGATTTTCTACACAATTTCCTAAACAAATTACCCTTCTATTCTTTTGCCTAAGAAAATGAAATGACTTCAGTCGCTACCATACCAGAACACAATTTTGAATGTCAACAGAGTGAGAAGGTGACATTATTTTCTCTAGACCAAAAAAATTGGAGGGGGGGAGGCTAAATCCCCGTGATTATCATTTTCACATATCCTATAGTATATCTTCCCTGCTGTATCAAATGTCTGCTCGGACAATGAAGAGCACGATTAATAAAATTAGTAGAAAGACTCGTCCAATCTTAATGTGGCATGTGGCTCTACTCAGCTTAATTGATTCTTAGAACTCAATTTGAATAAATTAACATGAAAACTATGTAGACCAAGAAGTCTACTAAAGGAGAGTTACATTATATAACTGTACAAATTGATACAATGTTAAAATTATATATTTGAAACAATATTAAAGGTAAGTTACATGCAGGAACTATATCAGTTGTGATATAGACTTGACTAACTCCAAATGCAATTCGATGCATACATGATTCCATCAGGAATTAAATGGAAGCAAATTTTCGTATCGTCATTTTGCAAAGATTCCACCACCGCCACTCAAAGCGTCGATGGCATCTTTTCGGGTGAGCAATTAAGTCAATCAAGCATCGGAGACCAAACTCGACACAACACCTGGTTCCGGAATAGAGCTCTCAGCGAAAGCGCAATCTCGCCATGATCCTTTATTAATGAACAAGATAGTCCAGATGTTGAGGGCCAAGGGATGGGTAAAAAACACAGATTGAAAAGAAGTGCATGTTGAGAACTTCATACAATATGACAATCACATAGATCTTGATCCCTTTAATATTCATTCGTGAACGATGCATCCAACAAGTTAACTCATGACATACAATCATCATAATAGATTTACTAATTGAAAAAAAACAAATTTCTTTTTTTTTACATGTGCGCAATGAAGCCCAGAACCAACAATAATCTCTATCCCTCCAAAGGGCAACTGAAAAATCATAATTTAGTTGCACGTTGAAGACTAATAATTGACATGATGTTAAATCTCTACTTCAAGGTACAGTTATAAACTTATAATTCTACTAAATAAAAACTCCAACTCCTCTAATTAACTTCAATTCTAACAGATCTGTACCACTAAGATTATTTTATTTTCTTAATATACCAACACTGCTCATTTGACACAAGGATCAGTACAGACACAATATCAATCAAAGTAACTAAAAATGAATTTTAAAAAAAAAACAATAAACGAAATGCATATCTCTGTAATTATAGATCTATACTATTGCAGTTGTAAATGAATAAGATACATAAATTTTTAAATTTTTTTTTAAAAAAAACTGAAGTACAGAAAGAGAGAGTGACAGTACGAGCGAGTAAGAGAAATTAATACAAGGATTTTCTTATATAAAAAATGGAGTAATTACTTGGAGAGTGCGAGTAGCGAATTCGACGCCGATGGTTGATTTGGATTCCAAACAGAATTCATTCCTAGTGAATCGAGAGAGTAAGTTGGATTTTCCGACACCGGAATCCCCGATTAACACCACTTTGAACAAGTAATCATATTCCTCCTCCGGTCTTCTAGCCATTTCTCTCCCTGTGTGGAATCGGTCACTGATAATTCAACTCAACAAATGAAAATATCAAAACCACCACACTTTCTTTCTCTAAAAATGATGATGGTGGTGAATAACAGTGTGGCAAAAGCAAAACAAAAAGTTTCGTCTGCGTGGCCGAATTATTGGGTTAAATTTAATGATATTTAATTATATATAAAAAAATCAAATCGAGTGACGAGTATATTAATTATTAAGTCATCAAATTTATTTAAAATATACTGATATTTCCACGTAAAAAAAATAATATTTTGACATGAGTATCTTTTACATTAATATAGAATCTATTCACTATCCATGCGACAGAAATCATGTGAAAATATCACTTCTGTATTTTTAAACTATTGGTATTATTCGAATAAATAATTTATTTTTTTAAAATTAGAGATACAATTTCATTTTTAAAATTAAACAACGGCGTATTAAAATTCAAACTGGTATGAATTTATTTAATTTTAGATAATATAATTATTATATTGTATAGTATATAACAAAAATTATTAATTATAATTTTTTTCATTTTAAACTTTAAAGAGTCGTGTTAATTTTAAATTTTAATATATCTTCGTTTAATAACAAAAAAAATCAATGTATATGTCTAATTTTGAAACTAGATAAGTATATATTTATTGTTATTTTAATAATTATTTTAATAAAGCTTCACTTTTACTTTAATAATATCAATCACTTATTTTAATTTGTTTTTTCTAATTTGTTTTTTTTTTTAGAAAAGATGCACCAAGTAACTTTTTAACATAATTATGAAAAGTTCAAATAAATTGAATTAAATGAAACTCATCTCTTCTCTCCTAGTAATTAGGTTCATGTGAAGGGAACTATTTAATCCAACAAATTAATTAAATTAATTTTAATATAGAGTGAAAATATGGGATTCACTTTATGCGGTGTGACACACAGGTGAAATGGTGATTTTTCCGCGTGCATGTCAACACCGTATTAGACATCAAACAAACTTATCATAAAGTTCATTGCTAACAACTCTCGAAAATATGATTTTCACAAAATTCTGGTTCTAATTAGGATGATTTTTATATGAAAAATATATCGGACAATTATATTTATAAAAATATAAAAATTTTATTATTATTTTTAAATATTTTTATATACACAAATTGTTTTTAAAATTATAATATACACAAATAATATAATTTTATTTTTAAAAAAAAGACTTAAACGGATTCAAAATATTATGGGTTGTTTGTTTAGGATTGAATATGTGACGCCCCCAAAATTAGGTATACATCACCCATCTTGGGTCGTCGATATATAGTGTAAAATTCAAATACAACTTATTATCACAACCGTCAGATATAATACGACAAACATAAACTGCGAGTTTGAATACAAATATTATCTACTAGAGATTATACAAACTCAAAAGGAGTTCTCATTACAATTATTATCACACTATTTCACGAGAATAGTGAGGGACTACTAATGCTATCCTCTCGGACCATCACTCCGTTCTCTCGACTCGTCCCAAATTTATATTCTCATTTCACGAAGAGAACAAATGAAAGAAAAGGGTGAGCTCAATCTAGCCCAAGAAAAATATTATGACTAAGATAATGCGAATAAATTATCATTAGTCTCCAACAATGTTAAACCGATAAAATATAATGACATCAAGTTTAATCTGCAATGAACAATGATCCATTAAAAGAGTCAAGTAGAAAATAAAATCTATTATCTTTTATGATTTAAAATGTTTTTCATCACTGTTATCGCTGAGACTCAGCTTAATAAATATTCCACATCATCGAATCACCCCTGCACTACGGCCAAGGATATTCTTTAGTATCACGACTGTAAGACCCCAAATTATTAATAAATAAAATTTATTTTCCTCTATTTATTATTTTGAAATAGTAAGGGTTGATTTGATTAATGTGGATAGTTATGGGTAAAATACGCAAATATTTCGAATAAGCAAGTGGTTATAAAATATTTATTATTATCGGGAATATTCGTTTGGTGGTGGAATATTAAATCTTGTCGGGGAATATTCATACGACGCGCCGCCGAGTCTTCCATAGGCCCCATAACGGAAAGTGATTGGATGAAGAAAACGACAAATATAAGTTATTTATAAATAACGGCGTCTTTATTCTCAATTATCTTGTTGGAATACCCGGTGGTTAAAACACACTCTACGCGTTGTTGAACAAGAAGACATGCGGTATTGCACCAATTATTGATTCTTACGTAAAGAAAGCACTACTCAATAATTGTTACAATAATTCTTGTTCAATATTTTATTTTATTGATTCAATAATTCTTTGCGTTGATATTCTTTTTGTTTCAATAAATTGTCATTATACGATATTTTCTATTATCGAGCAATAATTCATATTATCCTAATAATATTATTGGATAACATTATTGGTAATGTCTAGAAAGTTACGTCTGGGAGAGGTTTGGTCACCTAATCAATTGCGCTACCAAGAAGGAGAGATCCTTATTGGAAAGCCCTCTTTCTCTCAGGAACTACTTGTTCTTAATCTTGTGATTCGTAATATTATTTGTGAATAATTAATTATTAATTTGTATGATGAGGAAAATATTGATTTTATGTGGATATAGATGGAGAAAATTTTTAATGTGACAATTGTTGAAAATTAATATTTTATCTTTTTCGATAAAATAATTTATTTAAATATATTATTTTAATAATATATTAATTGGTGATATTTTATAATGAATGTGGGATATATGAGTATATGAGGAGGAAAGAGTATTTTGTGGCATTAAATGTTTAACACATATTTTGTGTATTGGTGGACACAATTATTAATCCAAATTTGATTATAGTCGTAAAATCACCCGTTTGTGGATTTCGGTCTATTTCGCTTAGAAATTTGGAAAACTTTCTTACAGTAAAGTTGTAGAAATTGAATTTCCTATAAAAATCGCAAGATTCGAATTTTTTGACAAAAGAGCTATTTATTATGAATTATTGAAGTTTTGGAGTTAAAATAATTGATTTTTGGGAGTTTTAATTAATTATTTTGAGAAAAACGTTTTGGTGAGTTTGTGAACCTCATTTAACATGTGCTATGGCTGAAATCAGATTTCAAAGGTGGGCTAAGGAATTTTGTTTATAAATAATATTATTATATTCAATTTTACGCTTTGGTTGTTAAGCGATTTCTATAAATAAGTGTCTTGGGTTAGAATTGAAAATCACACCGAAATCTGAAGTTTTCTCTCTCTATATTATCGGCGTATTCTTGTGAGTATTTTGAGTATACTTTGAGTATTCTTTATCTGGTCTGAAGTTCAAGTCATAGCTTATATCGTGTGTTTAAATTAAAAGACTGTCTTTCGAGGTTAGGGATGTTATTTTCTTCTCAAAATGATATTATTTCTTCAATATCATTATCTTTGAAATATTAGTTGGAACTTTTTATCAAATTTAGAACCTTTTCATGCTCTGAGATTACTATTCATGAGTTACTATTCATTAGTTACTATTCACGAGTTACTATTCATTAGTTTCTTATTCACGAGTTCTTATTCACGAGTACTATTCACGAAGCGTGAAGATTTTTTTTTTGTGAAATTTCTATCTTTTGGTGTCGAGATTCTTTGTTCACGTGTACGACCTTTATTCACGATATCTGACACTTATTAACGAATACGACCTTATTCATAGAAAAATGAAATTTCTTCTTTTTGTCCAAAATATCTATTCGGATACTAGCTTTGATTGTATCCATGTTTTTTGATCATTCTTGAATTTTACTCCACTCGATTACTTATGAAGTATTTTTTGAACTTGGATTGTTTAAAATACGAATCCTTAATATTTGTTCTTTTGTTTCACCTGGATTCGTTTCCTTTAAAATATTTTTCATCATCTTCATCCTAAATGATGATATTATCGAATATCTTTGGCACAGAAGTGTGACGCCCCAAAATAGGTCTATTCCATCCAACCCATTCTTCGAGTCGCCAAATACATGGTACGTAAATAACTACAACTTTACTATTACAACATATAAATCGTGAGTTTAAATACGAGATATTGCCATCTAGACAATATCCACACGCAAATAAATTCCTATCATAATTATTGATACATTATTTTACAAAATGGTGAGGACTACTAAACGACTCTCTCTAACCCTTCATTCCATACCCCCGACTAGTATTCGCTACATTCTCGCCTCCCAGGAAGAAAAATGGAACAACAAGGAAAAGGGTGAGCTCAACTAGCCCAAGAAAGAATATTATGACTAAGATAATATACAACAAATTATCGTTAGTCTTCAACAGGAAAAATCTAATAGAATACAATAGACAACAAATTTTAAATCAATATTCGCAATGAAATAATAATTCATTAGAAGAGTTAAGTAGAGAATGCAAACTACTATCTTCTATATATGAATTTAAAAGTTCATCGTCGATATTTTATCCTGTAACATCAATCAATATATATCTCGAATCAAATATTCATCTTTGCACTACAGCCAAAGATATTCATCACCAGTCATGTTCATCTAAACACTGCTCATCTTTGCACTACGGCCAAAGATATTAATCGATCATTATGTATTCATCTCAACACTGCTCATCTTTGCTACCACGGGCCAAAGATATTCATCAAGAAATCATTCATCTTTGCACTACGGGCCAAAGATATTCCATAATATCATCATTTAAAATCAAGATGATGAAAATATTTTTTAAAAAAGCGAATCCAAAGTGAAACAAAATGACAAGGATTAAGGATTAAGGATTCAGTACTTTGTTTTATCCACGCCCAAAAATACCTCAAAAAAATAATCATAGGGGTGTAAAATTCAAGAATGATCAAAACATGGATACAATCAAAGCTAGTATCCGAATAGATATTTTAGATTTAAAAGAAAAATTTTCATTTTTCTATGAATAGTCTTATTCGTGGATAGTCTCAGATATCGTGAATAGTCTTAGTATACGTGAATAAGTAACTCAGACACCAAAAGATAGAAATTCCACGAAACATCTTCACGCTTATTGAATAGTACTTTCGTGAATAGAATCAGTAAATAGTAACTCATGAATAGTAACTCGTGAATAGTAACTCATGAATAGTAACCCCATATGAAAAAGTTCCAAATTTGATAAAAATTTCCAACCAATATTTCAAAGATAATGATATTGAAGAAATAATATCATTTGAGAAGAAAATAACATCCTTACCTCGAAAGACAAGACTTAGTTGAAACTCCTGATATAAAGCTATGACTTGAACTCATGCACCGTATAGCAATACTCAAAGTATACTCAAAATACTCACAAGAATACGCCGATAATATAGAGAGAAAAACTTCATTTCGGTGTGATTTTCAATTCTAACCCAAGACCCTATTTATAGGAAATCGCTTAGAACACCAAAAGCGTAAAATTTAATATAATAATAATAATATATTATATATATATTCCTACGCCAACCAAGACTCCTGAAATCAGCATGTTTACAACACATGGGGGGCCAACCAAAACAATAAAAACGAATTTGTTGATATAAATAATTAAAACTTCCAAAAATCAATTATTTCGGAACTCCAAAACTTCAATAATTCATAATAAATAGCCCTTTTATCAGAAAATTCGAATCTCGCGAGTTTTTATAGGAAATTCAATTCTCTACAACTTTACAGAAGAAAGTTTTTCCAAATTCCAAACAGAAATTGACCGAAATTCACAAACGGACGATTTTACAAGCTATAATCAAATTTCAGTCAAGAAATGGGGTCCACCGACACACAAAACATGTGTTAATCATTTAATGCCACAAAAATACTCTTCCTCCTCATATACTAATATATCCCACATTCATTATAAAAATATCACCGTTAATATATTATTAAAATAATATATTTAAATGAATTTTTTATCGAAAAATGATAAATTATTAATTTTCAACAATTGTCATTTTAAAAATTTCTCCATCTATATCCACATAAAATCAATATTTTCTCATCATATAAATCAATAATTAATTATTCACAAATAATATTACAGAATCACAATCTTGGCAACCAAAGCCGCTCCTGTGAAAGAGGGGCTTTCGAATAAGAATTTCTCTTCTTTGTGGCAAGCAATTAGTGTGACCAAACCTCTCCTTAGATGTAACTTTCTAGACATTGCCAATAATATTATCTAATAATATTATTTAGATAATATGAATTATTAGCTTCGATAAAAAAAATCGTGTGTAATGACAATTATCAAACAACAAAGAATATAAAATATCAACGCAACAATTATAGAATCAATAAAATAAAATAATTGATAAGAATTATCGTAACAATTATTGAGTAGTGCCTTCTTCACGTAAGAATCAATAATTGGTGCAATACGTAAGCTACTATTCAACAACGCGATTAGTGTGTTTTAACCACCGTGTATTCCAATAAGATTAATTGAGTAATAACTACGCCGTTATTTATAAACAACTTATATTTGTCGTTTCTTCATCCAATCGCTTTCCGTTATGGGGCCATAAAAGATCATGGCGTAAATTTAATATTCCCCAACAAGATGCGAATATTCCACGAATATTTCCCGACAATAATGAATATTTTATAACCAATTGCTTCTTCGAAATATTTGCGTATTTTACCCATAACTAACCACATTAATCAAATTCACCCTTACTATAAATAAAGAAAATTCTTTTTTATTTAAAAAATTTCGGGGTCTTACATGTAATGCAAAGATGAATGATTTCTTGATGAATATCTTTGGTGTGACGCCTTCAAAATAGTATACATCACCTATTCGAGAGTTACAATACGTAGATGCGAAAACAACTACAACTTTATTATTACAACAAGAAAGCTGTGAGTTTGAATACAAATATTATCTTCTAGACAATATCTATACTCAAATAAATCCTCATCACATTTATTGATACATTATTTTACAAAATGGTGAGGACTACTAAACAATCCTTTCTAAAACCTTCATTCCATACCCCACTCAGTACTCATTATATTCTCGCCTCCCGAGAAGAAAAATGGAACAAAAAGGAAAAGGGTGAGCTCAACTAGCCCAAGAAAGAATATTATGACTAAGATAATATACAACAAATTACCGTTAGTCTTCAACAGGAAAAAATCTAATAGAATACAATAGACAACAAATTTTAAATCAATATTCATAATGAAATAATAATTCATTAGAAGAGTTAAGTAGAGAATGCAAACTACTATCTTCTATGTATGAATTTAAAAGTTCATCGTCTATCTTTTATCCTTGTAACATCAATCAATATACATCCGAATCAAATATTCATCTTTGCACTACAAGGCCAAAGATATTCATCACCGTCATGTTCATCTAAACACTGTTCATCTTTGACTACTACCAAAGATATTCTTCAGAAATCATTCATCTTTGCACTACAGGCCAAAGATATTCAATAATATCATCATTTAAAACTGAGGATGATGAAAAATATTTTTAAAGAAACGAATCCAGTGAAACAAAATGACAAGGATTAAGGATTAAGGATTCGTACATTGTTTTATCCATGTTCAAAAATACCTCAAAAATAATCATAGTGGTGTAAAATTCAAGAATGATCAAAACATGGATACAATCAAAGCTAGTATCCAGAATAGATATTTTGGACAAAAAGAAGGAAATGATAGCAATTCATGGGTGGTCACAAATGAAGCGCTTCAAAGAGTTGGGACCACCGCACTGGGAAAGTCGGATCCGATTAAAGAAGCGAGGCGTGGGTCAAACAAATTACCAAGATATTCGATGTCTTGGGATGCACGGAGGAACAGAAAGTTCCATTCGCTACTTTTATGTTCCGTAACGAGGCAGATTACTGGTGGGAATGTGACGCCCCCAAAATAGGTATACACAACACCCATTATGAGTCGCCAAATACATGGTACAAAAAGTAAACTACAACTTCAATAATACAAATGTCGTGTGAAATACGACAATATATACTGTGAGTTTAAATATAATATTGTCTTCTAGACAATATCCACATGCAAATAAATCCCCATCATAATTATTGATTCATTATTTTACAAAAATGGTGAGGATCTGCTAAACAACTCTCTCTGAACCTTCATTCCATACCCCCAGACTAAGACTCGCTACATTCTCGCCTCCCGAGAAGAAAAATGGAACAACAAGGAAAAGGGTGAGCTCAACTAGCCCAATAAAGAATATTATGACTAAGATAATATACAACAAATTATCGTTAGTCTTCAACAGGAAAAATCGATAATACTGATAGACAACAAGTTTCGGATCAATATTCGCAATGAAAATAATAATTCATGTAAGAGTTACGTAGAAATGAAATCTACTATAATCTATGAATTTAACACCCATCATCAATATTTTATCCTCAGAACATCAATCAATATACATCTGAATCAAATATTCATCTTTGACTACACAGCCAAAGATATTCATCAGTTAGTCATGTTCATTTAAACACTGCTTCATCTTTGCACTCTGAGCCAAAGATATTAATCAATCATTCATGTTCATCTCAACACTGCTCATCTTTGCACTACATGTGCCAAAGATATTCTTGAAATCATTCATCTTTACTACAGCCAAAGATATTCAATAATATCATCATTTAAGATCGGGATGATGAAAATATTTTTAAAAAACGAATCCAAAGAAACAAAATGACAAGGATTAAGGATTAAGGATTAAGTACTTGGTTTTATCCACGTCTAAAATACCTCAAAAATAATCATAGTGGTGTAAAATTCAAGAATGATCAAAACATGGATCTGATCGAGTTAGTATCCGAATAGATGTTTTAGACGAAAAGAAGAAATTTTATTTTTCTAAGAATAATGCAGATATCGTGAATAGTCTTGAGTATCGTGAATAAATAGTCAGATATCGTGAATAAGAACTCCAGAGCACCAAAAGATAGAAATTCCACAAAAACATCTTCACGCTTACGAATAGTACTTTCGTGAATAATAACTCGTGAATAAGAACTCATGAATAGTAACTTCGTGAATAAGTAACTCATGAATAAGTAACCCCGACATGAAAAAGTTCCAAATTTGATAAAAACTTCGGATCAACATTTCAAATAATGATATTGAAGAAATAATATCATTTGAGAAGAAAATAACATCCCTTACCTCGAAAGATCGATTTAAAGCTAGAATCTAGGGTATAGTCTTTGAAGGAACTTGCCGAATCTAGAAATACTCAAAGTATACTCAAAATACTCACAAGAATACGCTCGATAATATAGAGAGAAAAAACTTGATTTACGTGTGATTTTCAATTCTAACCCAAGCACTTATTTATAGGAAAATCTTTAGAACACCAAAAGCAGAAAAATTTAATAAAATAATAATATTAATATTACAAATTCCTACGCCTACTTTTAAGGATCTGAATTCAGCATTTACATCACATGCAAGACCCACCTTTAATGACAAAAACGTTTTTCATAATAAAAATAATTAAAACTTCCAAAAATTAATTATTTCTTGAGCTTGAAACTTCAATAATTCATAATAAATAGCCCTTTCATCAGAAAATTCGAATCTCGCGTGTTTTTTATAGGAAATTCAATTCTCTACAACTTTGCAGAAGAAAGTTTTTCCAAATTCCAAATATAAATTGACCAAATCCACAAACCAGATTTTATTTTACGGTGCTATAATCAAATTTCGAATCAATAAATGGGGTCCACCGACATGTTTAACATGTTTTAAACATTTATTGCAACAAAAATACTCTTCCTCCTCGTATACTCATATATCCCACATTCGTTGTAAAAATATCACCGTTAATATATTATTAAAATAATATATTTAAATGAATTATTTTATCGTAAAAGATAAAATATTAATTTTCAACAATTGTCATTTTAAAAATTTTCTCCATCTATATCCACATAAAATCAATATTTTCCTCATCATATAAATCAATAATTAATTATTCACGATAATATTACGTAATCACAATATTGACAACCGCGGTTCCCCAGAGAGGGGCTTTCCAATAAGAATTTCTTCTTCACTGGCAATTGATTAGGTGACCAAACCTCTCCTTAGATGTAACTTTCTAGACATTGCCAATAATGTTATCTAATAATATTATTCAGATAATATGAATTATTGCTTCGATAATGAAAGATACTCAGAATGACAATTATCAAACAACAAAGAATATAAAATATCAACGCAAAGAATTATTAACTCAATAAAATCTTTGAGAATTAATTCGTAACCATTATTGAGTAGTGCCTTCTCACGTAAGAATCAATAATTGGTGCAATACCGTGCTCTTCTTCGCTCAACAACGCGTATTAGTGTGTTTTAACCAACGGGTATTCCAACAAGATAATTAAGCAATAACTACTGTGAGTTATTTAAAAACAACTTATATTTGTCGCTTTCTTCATCCAATTGCTTTTTACATTATGGGGCCCACATATGGGTCTGCTAATCGTCATTTAATATTCCCCGACAAGACGAATATTCCACAACCAAACGAATATTCCCACACAAAATGAATATTTTATAACCACTTGCTTATTTTGAAATATTTGCGATTTAACCCTTAACTATCCACATTAATCAAATCAACCCTTACTATTTCAAAATAATAAATAAAGGAAATTCCTTTTTATTTAAAAAAATTTCGGGGTCTTACAAATGTGGGATATATGAGTATATGAGGAGGAAGAGTATTTTTGTGGCATTAAATGTTTAACACATATTTTGTGTATTGGTGGACACAATTATTGACCGAAATTTGATTATAAATTTGTAAAATCACCCGTTTGTGGATTTCTATTATTTCTCATAAGAATTTGGAAAAACTTTCTTCTGTAAAGTTGTAGAGAATTGAATTTCCTATAAAAAATCGCGAGATTCAAATTTTCTGACAAAAGGGCTATTTATTATGAATTATTGAAGTTTTGGAGTTCCGAAATAATTGATTTTTGGGAGTTTTAATTAATTATTTTGAGAAAAACGTTTTTGGTGAGTTTGTGAACCTCATTTAACATGTGCTATGGCTGAAATCAGATTTCAAAGGTGGGCTAAGGAATTTTGTTTATAAATAATATTATTATATTCAATTTTCTGCTTTGGTGTTCTAAGCAATTTCCTATAAATAGGGTGCTTAAGTTAGAATTAAAAATCACACCAGAAACTGAAGTTTTCTCTCTTTATATCATCGAGCGTATTCTTGTGAGTATTTTGAGTATACTTTGAGTATTGCTATACGGGTCTGAGTTCAAGTCATAGCCTTTATATTCTTGTTTCAACTAAGATCTTGCTCTTCGAGGTAAGAGATGTTATTTTCTTCTCAAATGATATTATTTCTTCAATATCATTATGCTAAAATATTGGTTGGAACTTTTATCAAATTTGGATCTTTTTCATGCTCTGAGTTACTTATTCATGAAGTTACTATTCATTAGTTACTATTCACGAAGTTACTATTCACGAAGTTCTTATTCACGAGTACTATTCACGGCGTGCGAAGATTTTTTTTTTGTGAAATTTCTATCTTTTGGTGTCTGAGAGTTATCGCTTCACGTGATACGACATTATTCACGTATACGACACTATTATCACGAATACTTTGACTATTCAATTTAAAAATGAAATTTCTTCTTTTTGTCCAAAATATCTATTCGGATACTAGCTTTGATTGTATCCATGTTTTGATCATTCTTGAATTTTACTCCACTGATTACTTATGAAGTATTTTTTTTGAACTTGATTGTTTAAAATACTGAATCCTTAATATTTGTTCTTTTGTTTCATTTGGATTCGCTTCCTTTAAAATATTTTTCATCATCCTCACCCTAAATGATGATATTATCAATATCTTTGGCCCGTAGTGCAGATGAATGATTTTCGATGAATATCTTTGGCCCGTAGTGCAAAGATGAACAGTGTTGAGATGAACACGACTCTCATCGATTAATATCTTTACCAGAAAGTAAAAAAGATGAATGTGTGTTTAGTATAACATAACACTTAATTAATCGATGAATATCTTTGGCTCAGATTGCAAAGATGAATATTTGATTCCGATATATATTGATTGATGTTACAGGATAAAATATCGACGATGAACTTTTAAATTCATATATAGAAGATAGTAGTTTGATTCTCTACTTAACTCTTCTAATGAATTATTATTTTCGGCCATGAATCTTCGATTTAAAACCGGTTGTCTATCAGTATTCTATTAGATTTTTCCTCGTTGAGACTAACCGTGGCGCCCCAAAATTAGGTATACGCCACCCATCTTGGGTCGCCACTTACATGGTACATAAATTCAAATACAACTTACTAACCTAATCGTCGTAGTAATAATACGACATAAACCTGTGAGTTTGAATACAAATATTATCTACTAGATATTATACAAACTCAAAAGGAGTCCTCATTACAACTATTATCACACTATTTCACGTAATAGTGAGGACTACTAATGCTATCCTCTCGACCATTACTTCGTTCCCAGACTGTCCCAAATATGTTCTCATTTCCTCAAGAGAACAATGAAAGAAAGGGTGAGCTCAACTAGCCCAAGAAGAAATATTATGACTAAGATAATGCGTAATAAATTATCATTAGCCTTTCAACAATGTTAAACCGATAAAATACAATAGACAACCAGCTTTAATCACAATGAATTAAGAATCCATTAAAAGAGTCAAGTAGAGAATAAAGTCTACTATCTTTTAGGTTTTAAAAGGTTTTCATCAATTTTATCACGAGACTCACCTTAATAAATAAACCACCACATCTAATCATCCCCGCACTACTCGGCCAAAGATTTTCATCAAATTATCAATGGTCACGACTATACCGAATCACCCCCGGTCATAATCATATCAAAAACTATCCATCATCGCATTACACGAATACTGAGGACTTTTGTCACATCATTTATATCAAGTCACGATTATACCGAATGATCCTCGGTCATAATCATACTAAGTTCATCTATGCACGTAAGCCAAAATAACATAATATAACATGAGGATGATGACAATGACATAATAATTCAATAAAACAAGTTCAAGAATTATTTAATCCATGAATTAATAACGTCCAAATTGTCAACACGATCATCGTTTAGTGAGTAAAATTCAAGAATGATCGGAAGAATATTTTCATGAAAAGATATTGGATGAAACGCAAATATCAAGGATATTCCACTAATTTCATGGAGTATAAAGTCAAAGTTTTAACCAACCGGGTATAATAAAGAATGGAATAACAAAAGAAATCACCACATGCATGCGATAGATCATGCAGACGTGTTATTCCAACAAAATAATAAATAACGGAACCGTGTCGTGAAATTCACACCGACAGATGTTCCAATGTAATAATAAAGATGGAACTGAGATCCGAGGTGTAAAACACATGTATAGATATTCCAACAGAATAATAAAGATTTTAACCGGTCCCGTGTAAAACACACGCATGTGATGTTCCAACAGAATAATAAAGATTTTAACCAGTCCTGTAAAACACACGCATGGATGTTCCAATGAATAATAAAGATTTTAACCAGTCCTGTAAAACACATGATGTGATGTTCCAACGGAATAATAGAAGAATGTCACCAAGTATAGGTAAAATCACAGATACAAAGTTATTCCAATGAATAATAAGCAATGGAATAACAACAGCTTTTCTTCACTTGAATAAGAAAGAATAACACCCCTCACCGTAAAAAGAACCTGAATATAAAGTAGTGAAGTACCGTAATACTCTTCTTCTTTCTCTCTATAGATTTTCTCTATATAAACTCTCTCTATAATTTCTCTCTCAGAGTTTCAAAGAATTCGTAAGAAAAATAATGAAGGAATGAGCTTCTATTTATAGGAAAATGGAATGCATAAGAATTAATCCATGAACAGTCTAGATTGATTTACTTTAATCGACGGTCCATATTTAAAGAAAAATCTTTTAAATAAAATATAATATATTCTATTTATATAAAAACATTTTACTATGCAAACACTATGCAATACTATGCAAAAACACTATGTAAAAACACAATGCAACACTATGCATAATAAAATATAATATATTCTATTTATAGAATAACTTTAATAAAGTATTCTATTTTATATAAAAAGATGTTTCATTTTATTACGTTAATAATACGAATAAAACAAAAACGTCATTATCGCTATAATAATTCATATTATTAATCGACAATAATGGAATCAAACCGGTGACTTCTCACATAAGCATCAATAATCAATACCGTGCTCTTACGCAACCACCACACTTATTATCGTATTTTACTACCGAGTAGTTCAACAAGAACTACTAGTGAAAACTTCCGCCGTTATTTCAATAAAATATTTTTGTCGCTTTTCTCAATCCGATAATAATTTGCCAGGGTCCACCAATGATTGAGTAGTTGTACGAATATTCCTCGCTAAACCGAATATTCCCCACCAATCGAATATAATATAACCACTTGCATACTTTGCAAAATTTATAAATACTACCCACAACTATAATATTATCTCAAATTCACACCATAATATTAAAAAATTATTTTGACAAAATTTAAATCTTTATTGATAAAATCTGGGGTCTCACACTAACGATAATTTGTTGTATATTATCTTAGTCATAATATTCTTTACTAGGCTAGTTGAGCTCACCCTTTTCCTTGTTGTTCCATTTTTTTTCTCAGGAGGCGAGAATGTAATGTAGTACTACTTGTGGGTATGGAAATGAAGGTTCTAGAGAGAGTTGTTTAGTAGTCCTCACCATTTTTGTAAAATAATGTATCAATAATTATGATGGGGATTTATTTGCGTGCGGATATTGTCTAGATGGCAATATCTGTATTTAAACTAACAGTTTATATGTTGTAATAATAAAGTAATAGTTATTTCTGTACCATGTAGTTGATGACTCAGAATGGGTTGGATGGAATGGACCTATTTGGGGGCGTCACAACGACCACAATTATTCATGCACTACGGGCCAAAAATATTTGTGTATTCATTAATGGTCATGATCATGCCAACAATCGTCCATCAATGCACTTCTACGCCAACGAGAACTTTTACCACATCATTTGTAACATTACACCATGATTACAATCAATAATCCACGTCATAATCATACCAAGTCCATCTATGCACTACAAAAGCCACAGATTACTTTCAACAAAATATAAAACATGAGGATGATGACAATGATATAAGAATTCAATAAAACAAGTTCAAGAATTATTTTATCCAGAATTATTAACGTCCAAATTGTCAACATGATAATTGTTTTGTAGAGTAAAATTCAAGAATGATCGTAAGAATATTTTCATGAAAAGATATCGATGAAGCGCAAATATCAAGGATATTTTACTAATTTCATGAAATATAGAAGTCGAAACTTTAACCAACTGAGTATAATAAAGAATGGAATAACAAAAGAAATCACCATGCATGCAGATTGCACGGAAAGGTTATTCAACAGAATAATAATAACGGAACCAGTCGTAAAATTTGCAAGCGTGATGTTCCAACAGAATAATAAGGATTTTAACCAGTCCGTGTAAAACACACGCATGTGATATTCCAATGTAATAATAATAAGACGGAACCAGGTCCGATGTAAAACACACAAACAGGATGTTCCAACGGAATAATAATAAAGACGGAACCAGGTCCGGTGTAAAACACACAAACAGGATGTTCCATGTAAGACCCCAACTTGTTATTAATGAAATTTAATTTTCTCTATTTATTATTTTGAAATAGTAAGGGTTGATTTGATTAATGTGGATAGTTATGGGTAAAATACGCAAATATTTCAAAATATGCAAGTGGTTATAAAATATTCATTGTTGTCGGGGAATATTTGTTTGGTCGTGGAATATTCGTACTGTCGGGGAATATTTGTACGACGGCGCAGCCATGTATGGGCCCCATAACGGAAAGCGATTGAATGAAGAAAACGACTAATATAAGTTGTTTAAAAATAACGGCGTAGTTATTCACAGTTATCATCGTTAAAATACTTTCGGTTGGTTAACACACAAGAAGATACTCAGATTGCACCAATTATTGATTCTTACGTAAGAAGGCACTACTCAATAATGGTTACAGTAATTACTGTTCAGTATTTTATTTTATTTATTTAATAATTGATGTGTTGATATTTTATATTGTTGTTGTTTCAATAATTGTCATTACACATTATTTTTCATTATCGAAGCAATAATTCCTATTATCTCGAATAATATTATTAGATAACATTATTGGCAATGTCTAGAAAGTTCTGCCTCAAGGAGAGGTTTTGTCACCTAATCATGCTACCAAGAAGGAGAAAATTCTTATTGAAAGCCCTCTTCCTCGAACCGGCTCGTCACAATATTGTCGATTCTGATTCTGTAATATTATTTGTGAATAATTAATTATTGATTCATATGATGAGGAAAATATTGATTTTATATGGATATAGATGGAGAAAATTTTTAATGTGACAATTGTTGAAAATTGAAATTTTATCTTTTTCGATAAAATAATTTATTTAAATATATTATTATATTTTAATAATATAATAATGATGATATTTTTACGATGAATGTGGGGTATATGAGTATATGTGGAGGAGGAGTATTTTGTTACCAAAATATTTAAAACATGTTTTATGTTAAATTGGACCCCATTTCTTGACCGAAATTTGATTATAACTTTATAAAATCGTCCGCTTGTAGATTTCTATCAATTTACATTTGGAATTTGGAAAAACTTTCTTCTACGTAAAGTTGTAGAGAATTGAATTTCCTATTAAAAGCCTCGAGTTTCAAATTTTCCTAACAAAAGGGCTATTTATTGTGAATTATTGAAGTTCAGAGTCTCAAATAATTCATTTTGGAAGTTTAAATTATTTTAAATTAGAAAAATATTTTTCTTACTTTTTCTAGAAGGTGGCATGTGCTTATTGAGCTAAAATCAGATTTCAAGAGTGGCGAGGGAATTTTGATATATATATTTATATTTTATTAAATTTTCTACTTTGGTGTTCTAAAGCATTTTCCTATAAATAGGGTGCTTAGGTTAGAATTGAAAATCACACCGTAAATCAAGTTTTCTCTCTATATTATCGAGCGTATTCTTGTGAGTATTTTGAGTATATTTTGAGTATTGCTATACTGCAAGTTCAAGTTATATGCCTTTATATCCTGTTTTTTACTAAAGACTCGATCTTTCGAGGTAAGGGATATTTTTTTTTTGTAATGATATTATTTCTTCAATATCATTATGTCAAATATTGATCCGACGCTTTTATCAAATTTGGAACTTTTGTTGTTTGAGTTACTATTCACGATATCTCAAGACTATTCACGTATACTGACACTTATTCACGAATCACTTTAAGACTATTCATCGAAAAATGAAAATTTTCCTTTTAAATCTAAAATATCTATTGTGGATACTAGCTTTAATTGTATCCATGTTCTCGATCATTCTTGAATTTTACACCACTATGATTATTTTTGAGGTATTTTTGGACATGGATAAAACAAAATACTAATCCTTAATCCTTAATCCTTGCATTTTGTTTCACCGATTCGCTTTTTTCTTTAAAAATATTTTTCATCATCCTCAGGTTTAAATGATGATATTATTGAATATCTTTGGCCCAGAAGTAAAAAGATGAATGATTTCGATAAATATCTTTGGCCCGTAGTGCAAAGATGAACATGTGTTTAGATGAACATGACCAACTGATGAATATCTTTGGCTTGTAGTGTAAAGATGAATATTTGATTACAGATATATATTGATTGATGTTACAGGGATAAAAGATAGATGATGAACTTTTAAATTCATACATAGAAGATAGTAGTTTGCATTCTCTACTTAACTCTTCTAATGAATTATTATTTCCGCCGCGAATATTGATTTAAAACTTGTTGCCTATAGTATTCTATTAGATTTTTCCCCGTTGAAGACTAACGATAATTTGTTGTATATTATCTTAGTCATAATATTCTTTTCTCGGGCTAGTTGAGCTCACCCTTTTCCTTTTTGTTCCATTTTTCTTCTCGTGATGCGAGAATATAAATGAGTAGCTCAAGCGTGGGTATGGAATGAAGGTTATAGAGAGAGTTGTTTAGTAGTCCTCACCATTTTGTAAAATAATGTATCAATAAATGTGATGAAGATTTATTTGAGTATAGATATTGTCTGAAGATAATATTTGTATTCAAACTCACGCTTTCTTGTTGTAATAATAAAGTTGTAGTTGTTTCGCACCACGTATCGACAACTCGAAATGGGTGATGTATACCTATTTTGGGGGCGTCACAGGTTGGTATCGTAGCTTAGGGATACGATCTCCGGCGAAGATCGGGGAATAGAACTAGGAGGGAGAGAGAGTAAATCCTTCGCTAAAGTGTCCTACCTAAACTTATTTGTTAGTTGGTTAAGATATAGGATATTATTATGTGATATATTGATTTCTTAATTAACCCTTGTTTTATGACAAAGATTTGAGAATGTCGATCGAGAATATTAACAATGGAAATGAGACCGTGGAGACGCTCAGACTCACCAACGTGGAGAATGTGCAACAGTCGGCAATGTTCCTCCCGTGAACAACACCACCGAAAGCAGATGATGAACGAGGGGATGTTTAGAAGATTTTGCAATTCATGCAAAATCGCATTTGGGAGACTCGTGTTCAAAATACAGGAGAAAATGATAGCAATTCACGGGTTTGTCACAACCAAGCAGCTTCAAAGAGTCGGGACCACCGAATTTAAGGGAAAGCCGATCCGAACATACGGCGGAAACACGGGTCAAGCAAATTACCAAGATATTCGATGTCTTGGGATGCACGGAGAACAGAATGTTCCATTCGCCACCTTTATGTTCCGCGGGCGAGGCGATCACCGGTGGGAGTCTGTGAAGCGCATACATCCAAATTACCGCACTCTCGAATTGTCTTGGGAGATGTTTCGAAACTATTTAATGACAAATACTTTCCCGAAAGTGTTCGACATATACGAAGGAAGTGGAGTTCATCGATTAGAACAAAACAACACGACGGTTGTCTCAAAGACGAGGCAAAGTTTGCGAGTTATCTAGGTTTGCACCTCATTTGGTGGAGAATGAAGAACGTATTGACGCGGATGTTTTTGAGAGGTTTGAAACCCTAAGATACGACAATATCTCATTTCTCATAAATTTTCTCTATTTAGATGTTGTAAATGTGGCTCAATTATTAGAGCGAGATAACGAGTACGGCCAACCGAGGGACCACAATCGATCATACCGAGAGATAGCAATAACAAAACAACGATAACCAAATGGAGAAAGAAAAAAGACGGACAAAATGGTAGCCATACTCTGGTGGTAATCATGACCATGAAAATAGAAGAAGCGAGTCGGAGGAGATTTTAAAAGAGGAGATTTAACAACGACCATTTGAAGACGATAAAGGCTTGGCAAGAATCGGTTCTAAGGGAGGAGAACGACCACCCATATATGCTATAAATGCGGGAAAGAGGGACATATCACCAAACCGCCCACAACAGCTCAGGTATGCTATAATTGTGGAAAGAAATGACATATCGCTTGAGATCAGACGCAGCGAAAACTAGTTCAATGGGACGGTGACTCAAAAGATCGTCCCCGTAAAAGTCAAAGTCAATCTTCCTCGGAAGAGCGTTTGTTGTGGATCGTCAAAATGCGAGAAACCAAACGAGGTGATCACGGTAAGCTATTTATAAATTCTTGCGAAGTTTATACCTTACTTCGATACCGGTCATACCCATTCATTTATCTCTCTGCTTGTGCTCAACGCTTAAACTTGACCGAGAAATTAGACTTTGACCTATCTCGTGGAAACTCCGTTAGAGAAACTTTCATCACATCCACCGCTTATAAATCTTGTTTTGATTCAAGTCAGCACCATCACATTACCTATCGACCTTATCTCTTTAAAGATACTCATTTGATGTGATTTTAGGGATTGATTGTTAACTACTCATTATGCCAAAATTGATTGTTTTCGTAAGGTTGTTAGTTTCATATTCTTAACCAACCTGTTGTACAAATTCAAGCAACTAAACCATTAAAATCAATCATCATTATATCTAATCATAAAGCTATTCGCTTATCAAAAACGGATGTCGTTTTTTTTAGCCCATGTTATGGATTTGAATAAAGACACGCCAAATTTGAATAATATTCTGTTGTTATTGACTTTCCCGACGATTTCACGAAGAACTTCCCTACCTACCCCGTAACGTGAAGTCAATTCTTTATTGATCTTGAACTCCGCATAAAGCCCATTTCTAAAACCCCAAATCGAATGACTCTATCAACTTCGTGAGTTAAAGGTCCAACTACGTGAATTGTTGGACATCGCCTATTCGTTCGCCCTAAGACATCTCCTCGGGGTGCTCCTGCTTTATTCATAAAGAAGAAAGACGGAGTATGCGACTTCAGATTGACTATCTGGAATCGAACCATGTCACCATCAAGAATAGGTATCCTCTACCACGATTGATGACTTGTTTGATCACCGTAGTGGCACAATTTTTTCAAAGATCGATCTTCGCTCGATATCATCACCAAGATTAGAACGAGGATATTCCAAAATCGCTTTTAAAACTCCTAAGACGGGCATTATGAATTCTTAGTCATGTCTTTCGGATTGACTAATGCTCCTGCGGCTTTCATGGATATGATGAATCGAGTATTCAAGAATATTTGGATCAATTCGTTGTTGTCTTTATCGATGACATCCTCATATATTCCAAAAGCCGTGAAGATCATGAAGACCATTCGTTTCCGGTACTCCAAAGGCTTCGTGAAAACAAGTTTTATGCCAAGTTAAAGAAATGTGAGTTCGACTTGAGGAAGTAGCATTCTTTGGGCACGTGGTGTCGTCAAACATGGAGTATTTGTTGATCCCACAAGATCAAGCAATACAAAGTTGAGAACAAATCAAGTCGGTGATCAAGACGTAGTTTTTTGGCTTACCGGGTTAAAAAAATAGATTTTTAAAAGCGCTTTTAAAAAAAAATTTTTTTAATAACACATATTTTTTAAAAATGATTTTTTTAAAAAATAGTGTTTTTAAAAAAAACGATTTTTTTTATAAAAGTCTGTTTTTTTTAAATTTGTAATTTTAAAAAAATCTGTATTTTTTATTTTATTTTATTATGTTTTTGATATTTTTAAACTTTAAAATATTAATTTTTTATTTTAAAATCATTTTTGATTTTTTTTTACATAAGCAATATTTTTTAGTTTTTCTTATTACGTCAATACCACATGTATAAAAAATTTAACGTCTCATCACAACTTTTTTTAAAGGAATAACATAATTTGAAAATAAAAATTAATTCAATGACTTAATTTAAAAAATTAAAAATTCAATATTCAGTAAAATTTGCCAATGACCAAATCATTAGTTTTGCCAAATTTTATCATTCAAATTCTCAGCTAAACATCCATTCAATATCAGTTCAAGTGACACCCGCAAACAGACGAACATAGTCTTCATTATTATGTTTCTATTCCTCTTCGCACTCTTCAAAACCCTTGTGTCGCCTCTCTGGTCTTACATTTCCTCAGTCTCTCTCAGTTGCAAAAGCTAAAACGCTTGCAATCTTTGGTATCTCTCCAATTTTCCTCTAATTTTCTGAAAATTCTTATCGATTTGTTGGAATTTCAAGTTTTTTTTATTGTGTGTGCAGATCCAATATCAAGAGCGAACGTTTTTCATCTTTAAATCATGGCGCTGGTGAGTTGGTTATATCCATCTCGTTTGTGTCACGATTTTGTTTATGGATTAGTGGATATATTTAATTTTGCCTACTGACGATTACTTTGTGATAGTGTATTTGTTTTGTAATTTGATGTTTGTGAAGTACTTGCACATTAATTATAATCAGTAATGATTAAAAGTTTTTGTTCATTATATCCAGTGAAATAAGTAAATTCATTTTGATCCTTTATATTATTAACATGGTATGTTTTGGTGTCTGGTAGTAGGGTTAAATTCAAAAGAACTTATAATCTAAATACTGTTTGTCCAGTCATCACTTATCATTATTGTTTGCTTTGTTTTATTGGTAATTGAAATGTATTGCTGTATATAATAGACTACTTCATCTCAAATATATATTATTAGACTACTTCAAAGTTTGTAGTTGTATGCGTTATTAGCTAAGTGAATTTTACTGGGTTTTTATTAATGAATCCTGCTACACTTACAAAAACTAGTTTACAAAATGATGTGCCAGAGTATAATTAGTGGATGACTTACCATACATGGGTGGGTCCTGTAATCAAAGCCATACATCAATTCTTTAGTCACCGTAGTATTATTGTTTATTAATTGACTGTCAATATTAATTTATTTATTATTTGCCAAGGTTCAGGTTTTCTTTGTCTTTTTGGTGGTAGAGATTCTAATATACAACTTTGAAATTTAAATAGAAACCTGTTATTAGTTAAGCTTCTGTCATTTAATTTTACTTAAATCTCATTAGCTTTGGGTTTCCAAATCCCAATGCGAAATGTTTTTATGTAGTTGAATGAAAAGAATTCCTTTTATCAGTTGGGAATGAGTGGATGTATTAATTTTTTATTGTGATTTTAACACACTATTTGCGATTTTGTAGTTGTATGCTGGGCTAGCAGAAGCTTGTTTCATCCTAATAACTTTCCTAGAAAGATTAATAGAATGTTCAACCTGTACATGTTTACATATGTAATCAAGATAACGATTTTATCTTTTCTCTTTTTATTGGAGAGTTATAAAGAAATTGAAATGGATTCTTACTACATTAATAGCTAGAAAGTGGCTTCATGCAAAGATGTTCAATTTAATTCTGGTTTCTGCTCACTCAAACTTGGTTAGTTTTGATTTCTTTGCCATATGGCTGTCACAAGCTTTCAGGGCAAAAATTCGTTTCCTGCCCGGTTGTTCAATCTAGCCTTATGTAACTTAAGTAACAATGCTCGATGAATAAATATTTGATTGTGTTTTGGTTTTACTTTTAATTCACAAACAAAAATTCTTACAAGACACTCATTGCAGCGGAGTACAGTGGTATCCAAGTGGAACTTGTCCAAGATTTTGAGATGGGTGTATCGAATAAAACGCCCGAGTTTCTCGCAATGAACCCTATTGGAAAGGTATACTTTTGCTGTTCATAGTCAGTTTCTTAATTTACTTAAAGTTTCTGTTTCTTCATTTGAATTATTCTGAAGACATGTATAATATGGACTTATAGGTTCCTGTGTTGGAAACTCCTGATGGACCTATCTTTGAGAGCAACGCTATTGCACGTTATGGTAGGCCATACACCAGCATTATGTTATTATTCCTGGTTATTTTTTTTAGTGGATCTTATTGTTTTGCATTGGTTGTTGCAGTTACCCGTTTGAAGCCTCACAATTCTCTATATGGTTCTTCACAAATAGAATATGTAAGCTATTTTCTTTTTCTTTCCACTCGCAGCTCCCACATCCCCTCAAAAAATAGAAAAATTGAATTGCCAAAATCATCTCAAGGAAATTATAATAGTCACTTATAGTTGACTGTTGTTAACTTTGCAATTGTGTGAATTGCATCTGCAGAAGAATTGTGGTTTGTTATGATTCTATCTCTTATTCTTGTTTTACCCAGGGCCAAATTGAGCAATGGATTGACTTTACTTCATTGGAGATTGACGCCAACTTATTGATCTGGTTTAGGCCAAGAGTTGTAGTCGCTGTATACCTTCCTCCAGTAAGTCATTTCTCCTCTCTCATCTTGTTTGCTTTATGGCCAAACCTTATAGAAGAATGCATGCCTAATTTGAAGGTGTTACTTTTGCGCTATAAATTCATTACTAAACACGGGGGTGGTATCTCATGTATTACTGCTTTTAGCCTTTGGCTATATAAGATGCAGTGGGAAAATCCACTTCTTTCATGGAATTGTTGTCTACTAATTCTCTCCTGTGGCTGGGCCTAATAATATATATTGTTTGGTTTGCATGGAGAAAGTTTGATAAGTTGTTATTTGTGCAAACTATTAACCTTTCTGTATGCTTAAACCTTGAAGGCGGAGGAGGCTGCTATCAACGCTTTGAAAATATCACTCGGTGTATTAAACACACATCTTGCTTCAAACACTTTCCTGGTTGGTCATGCCGTGACATTAGCTGATATTATCATGACATGTAACTTGTACTTGGGGTTTGCTAAGCTCATGACTAGGAGCTTCACAGCTGAGTTTCCTCATGTCGAGAGATACTTCTGGACCATGGTTAATCAACCGAATTTCAGTAAAATTTTCGGGGTGGTGAAGCAGACAGAAAGTGTTCCACCCGTCCAGACAGCCAAAAAGCCTTCTCAACCTAAAGAAGCTGCTAAACCAAAGCCGAAGGAGGAAGTAAAGAAAGAAACCAAGAAGGAAACGCCAAAGCCCAAAGCTGGAGAGGAAGAGGCACCCAAACCTAAAACAAAGAATCCTCTTGACTTGTTGCCTCCAAGTACGATGATACTGGATGAGTGGAAAAGGCTCTACTCGAATACAAAGACCAATTTCCGTGAGGTTGCAATCAAAGGTAGACACTCCATTTTCCCCTTCTCGTATCTGCATTTTTAGGTAGTGCATATTTTAGACCTCCCACCTGAGCGAGCCCAAACATCCTACACAGATATCCCTGAAAAAGGAAAGTTGCGATTTTCTTCATTGTTTTACTTATTGATCATAATTTGCAATTATTAGGTGTGTTGAAGGGGTTCATTCAACAGATAATTTTCTTAAACTGGCTATGAAACCTACTCGACTTTCTGTTCCCCAAACTGTTGTATGATTTTTTCCCAGTATTACGTCTTATGATATCAGTGGTTTGATCTTGATATTTTCTATTGTTAAATTTTCATGTTTTTATTCCATTGCTTTATATCTGAAACATCTTTATTTTTTTCGTATTAATATTTTAATTGTTGTTTATTTTGGAGCTGAATGTTATGTACATTATCTGCATTGAGGTTTCAGATGATGTTTCACATATTTTAGGTGATAATTTAATCAACTGGATTTTTGTAGTGTGAACATGTTGTCCACTGACGTTATTTTATGATGATTGCAGGTTTCTGGGACATGTATGATCCTGAAGGCTACTCTCTCTGGTTTTGTAACTACAAGTATAATGATGAGAATACTGTCTCATTTGTCACTCTAAATAAGGTTGGTGGATTTCTGCAACGAATGGATCTGACCCGTAAGTATGCTTTTGGGAAGATGCTGGTGATTGGTTCCGAGCCCCCCTTCAAGGTGAAGGGATTGTGGCTTTTCCGTGGCCAAGAGATACCTCAGTTTGTAATTGATGAGTGTTACGACATGGAGCTCTATGAGTGGACAAAGGTTGACATCTCGGACGAGGCGCAAATCAGACGATAGAAGATCAGGAACCTTTTGAGGGAGAGGCCCTTTTGGATGCCAAGTGCTTCAAATGAGGAACCAGTGAAAATGTCCTACTCCTCCTATACACCTATCTTTCTATGTATGTTCTTGGGAATATTGAATTTTCTGGTTTTTTAGTCAAGGTTGGCCCTAGATTGTGATATACTGTATTATCATAGTAAGTTATTGATGTCTGTCTGTCGGTCGGTCGGTCGGTCATACTTTTATTATACTTTTTAATTTCGTCCAAAAAGAACCTTAAATTTATAAAAAAAATAATTTAAAAGTTAAGAGAATCAGTTATCTCACATATATTAAAATTAACTTGATATCATATTTGTAAGAAGTGTAATAATGTTTATTAAGGTAATCTTTTGTGATTGTTTTTCCTTCTCATTTCTCAAGTTCTAAACATTAAAGGAAAAGGAAAAGTAAAAAAGCGCCAAAGCATGTAAATTGTAAGGTGCAGAAATACAATAACTTGAAACAACAGGGGTTTATTTAAATACAACCAAGTAATTAAATATAGTAAGCAGGCACAATACAAATAATCTCAAAATAAATAAATATGCTACAAAATTTAAGAGATGTCACACAGTGGTTCTTTTCTCCAATTTTTGGGCTACTGAACTGAACAATCAATGTGAAATATTGAATAATAATAATAATATCAAACCAAGGCCAAAGAAAGATGAAGTCGTGCTGAGCCAAAATTTTGAAGCAGGCAGGCTCCTCCTGCCAGAGATGGTAAATGTCAATAGAAAGTCTAAAGACTATTCAAGACGAGAATTCTTAGCCTCTCTACGCAATCTCTTGTGGGCAAATATGCTCTAGGAAATCACTCAAATCGGTGCTAGTGTTTAGTAATGAAAAGAATCATAATTGTCTGTAACATAAGTTCTATCTATATTCCAGTCTTGGCTCGTTTCATTCCTGTGCTGTTAAATGGAGACATGCTTGGGCTCATGCTAGGGCTTTCTTCCCTTAGTGTACCGTTCAGCATAGCCAATTCTCTCAGCTGTTGCTTCTTATACAGATCCATGGACTCATCCTGGCGAAACATGGAAACGAATAACAAGTCTAAAGAAAGCCTGATGATTAGTAGCAAAAAGCTGTAAGGTTTATTCCATTCATACCACTGGTTTCAAAAGGTTCTCCAACAATGCCACTGCATGATCCAAGTGTGAATCTATCATATCTTCCGGAAATTCCGCCTCTACCAACAAATGTAGTGGCTCATTCAGGTGCTCATATCCAGGTTTATCTTTTAATTTTTCTTCCTGGGTCAGGGAAAAAAAAGAAAGAGACTTTACTGTAAGAATTTGAGAAATCACTTTGATGTTTAATACCGAATTATGTTGTGCCTAAATTTTTTTTGCATCTAATAACAATGTATGTCTTCCCAATATAATAACTAAGAATGAATTCTGAAGTGCCAGGACATGAAGCATTAGTGTTAGCAACTAACAGCATTGATGACAATAAAACCCCAATTATTAAAGTACAGTAAGTCAGTAACCTGGTCTCAAATTCTTATGTTTTTGAGTTTTGAACCATGACATGTACCTACTAGAGGCACTTAACAAGAAGCCAACAACCAACCAATTGAGGTTCAAAGCGAGATTCACATCATCATTAAGAAAAATGTGGACAAGAGCACTTACAATTTAACATACCCTTCCTTTAGAAGATTAATTAAAGAAAAAGGCCTCGAAAAAATTCTAAATATTTAGATCACCTACATTAGAATGGTTATTAGTGCGGTAGTGCCCCCAATAAATAAATAAATAAATAGTAAAGGAATCTGAAACAGAAGTTTAGGTAATATACAAGACACTAAGCACATTAATAATATTTGGCTTGATAAACTCCATTACATTCTCAAGTTTTCGCTGACTACTCAAATTGGTTCCATTGTCAGTCTCATTAAGCAATAATTAATATAAAGTTTGTTTTTTTATAAAAATTGAAGTGAAAGAGGAGAGGGGGATATTGATACCTTCATAGAATCCTTCACTGAGCCCCGGCCTCTTATGAATATTCTACATTCTGTCATAGCTTCAATTCTTTTCAGAGAATTTCCACGTGGTCCCAAAATTCGACCAACAAAATTGAACTGCCATGCTTTTGAGTTAGAAAAGATAATGCAAAAAAATAAAACAAAGAAAACGAACAACAACAAATGGATGATAGAGACTAGTTTTTTGTTTTGTTTTGGGGGGGGGGGTTCTTACTTACATTTGGGAATTTCTCCAATGGAACGTCAAGTCTAATAACTCTCTTAACAACAGCTGTGGTCGTCAATCCTGGTGAAGCAGGCCAACCCATAGAGGAAGCTTGAAATGGGGCCATTCTTTGGAGAAGATCATTTTCCTAACACAAGACATAATCGTATAATTATAATTTCCTACCATGTTTTAGTTTTTGTTTTATTTTGGTAAGTAGCAGTATACCAAATATTAGCTTAAAAAAGACAAAGGAGCAGTATAGGATTACCCCTGACTTTGACATCTAGCTACTTTTAAGATGCCTAGGATACATGTTGCCCCAGCATCACCGTCATAAATATAACATTTTGTAGACAAGCAAATCCATAAAATAATATCAAAAGTTAATGGAGCCAACTTGACACCAGACCAACATGTGCTGTAATATCCAATAAATATATATATATATATATATATATATATATATATATATGTGTGTGTGTGTGTGTGTGTGCGCGCGCTAATAAGTATTAATAAGTGATGGATAAATTAATTTGGTAAAATTGGGCCTTAAAATTAATTGGGTTTAATTTATATGTGGGTGATATTAAATCATATTAGAGTTATGAGATTAATAAGATATGTTAATAAATAAATAAATATTTAAAACCTAACTATATCCCATTATGTCTAATACGAACTGTGAGAATAGCACAAAGGAACAAGAGCAACGACTGAGAGAACAGGGGAAATATGAAGCAATATATTCAGTTATCAATTGTTATTCGGGTAAGTGTTTCTTTAATTTGTTCATGGTTGTTGTGATCAGATAGGAATTTAAGAGTCAATCAAATTTAATAACAGCAAAAGAGTACATGTGATGGTAAACGATTTATTCTAATTTTGATATGACATCATATGGAGATGGGAATTTATTTAATAAAATATGTAATTAAATTGCAAGTTGGGTTATGGTTGCATATTATATAATTTAATATTATATATATATATATGTAGTATGTTTATATATTCTGTTAGGTGCATTAGAAAATAATTGATGCATTAATATTGGAAAATATATTTGCATGGATTCCATTGTCATGCTCAAACTAATCATGCAATGGTAACATAGTAATTAAATTTGGCCGAGTTGGGTTGCGGCGTCGTTGGTGTACTTGACTGAAGAAGTAAAATCATATGATACTTTAGTCTATTATGTAGTTACTATTTTGAAAGGAACAAAAATGAATATAGTCAAAATGTTTAAATATTATTTCATTAGTTATAATAATGGTCAGAATAGTTTTTTTTTGGAAACTGATATTTTCATGTCACTTTTTGATATTTTCACATGTATGACCCACATATTAGCTAATAAAAATTAGACACATCAACTAATATGTGGGTCATGCGTGTGAAAATATCAATTTCCTTTTTTTTAACTTTTGAAACTTCTTGTCATAAATTAATTACTTTTATCAGAGTAATTTTAATGTTTAAACTAATAATAAGATGTAATTTAAGCATGGTGTTATAATAATAGATCATTTATGAAGTCACACTTTGACAATTATATAACAACTTATGTTGTTTTGTAACCACAATTTATTTTATTTATTAGATTGGACAATAGAAGTCTAACGAACTATATTGGAATATTTCTAGGTATAACATTGCTTATTTCAGGTACGGATTCCGTACTCATTCAGCGATACTCTTTAATTTTAGTTTTTTCGTTTTGCTTCTCATTTTGAATTCGGATATTGTCTTGATACCTTGATCATAGTGGAATTCATATGATAATTTATTTTGATCTTCGGAATATCATAACTTGTACTATTTGAACTAATTAATCATATCTAGTATTTATTTTGATATTGGTAAAAATGTACATGTCAATATATTTTGGGGACTGTGTTGATAATTCGTTTTGATTTGACATGTACATATTAGAACCTCTTGTGTTGATATTGTGTCGCATGTGTTGTGACATGATATCTTTGTTAGAATATATCGTAAGGTATACCCGAGTTATAACCACATGTGGGGGTACCACATGCATGTCCTATTGGCACCAAGGCATGACATCTTCCGTATCGGTGTGACGTGATCAGTCAACGACGTCTTCATTTTGTGCTCCATTAGGAGTTGGTCATATGGTGATTTTATTGTGGGAGGCGTATTGGTCGGCCCTAGTTTTTTGTTTTGTTTTGTTTTGCAGATTGTTGATGTTTGTACCAAACACGCCTTCCGATTTTGCATGCATCTGGATTGCGCAGTCCGATGTGTGATTGCTTGTGTGACATTATTTGACTTGTTCGTGTGGCAATGTATATTTCTGTTTTGTTCTGAGCTCAGTACGAAATAACACTCAACCATTTGATTTAGCCCATTATTTCGTTGTGTTAGTTTTGTTCGTTTCAATTAACTGAGTTAGCTATTTCAGTTCATTATTTATGCACTCTATATCCGAGCATTTAGCATGTTTTTCCTTCCGGCAGGTAATCAAGGGGATCGAGGAAAAGTGTGATGAGAGCTCCCTTTTATCCAAGTGGTTTAGATATTTTGTTTAGGCTTTGATATTTCGATTTGTGTTATGGAGTTATTTAGTTATTGAAATTGTAATAAATATCTTAGATTGTGGTTTGAGCCAGTTTGACATTTATTATGATTTAACTTGTGGCTAATAATGAGGCATAGAGCTCTCGACTTATTTTGTAAGTTCTGTTATGTTTTATGATTTCTGAAAGGAGGTGTTACTTGTGCACACAGATTCAACGTGTTTATGTAAATGGATGCTTGAAAAAGGGTTCGGTTGGATTGGAACTCTCCAATTTGACCTTTTCGTTGTCAAGTTTTAGATAAGAATGTGGGCAAAGGACTTATATTATATGCTAGTGTGTACCCATTTGACGTACCAAAAGTAGAATAAAAAGAGATGCACTAATCATGTCGCTCACACTTTTTTGCTAGTGTGTCTGCTGCCAAAATCGTGCTAGTAAACATAACTAATCAAGGAAAGGCTTATTCTTGAAGCAACTGAGGTATTGACTAGACAATTACCCACTAATAGCATAGTTGATTACACTATAGATCATTCAATTCACGGGCAAGTGTTGGCCTTCTGTTGTCCAAATCAAATAAAGGGAGTTATATGGTTTAAATCTTTAACTTATAGCAACATGATTTAGCTGAATTACACAACTCACTGAGCAGATCTACAGCCATCTAGTGACAATAGAAACCAAATCTATCTGTTAAACATTTAAACCTTGATCAATGACTTGAATTTTAGAAAGAAAATGCTGCAAATATTTAATAATAACGCCTTAGTCTATCTCTTCAGTGATTCTCAGCACAGGTATCAGTTGCTATAGCAAGATTTGTACTTGTAATGCGCATATGAATAACATGACAGCAAAGGCAAGAGAATCAAAGGGTAGTCAATATCTTTTAATATAATTACTAACTGAGGGTAATTGAAAGGAAAATAACAAGTACATAGAGAACTATGGCATAGGTTATTAGATGCCACTGCAGGAAGGGGAAAAAAAAATATATATATATATATATATATATATATAAACATCACTTACCTCTGTTTGCATTGAAGACCATGACTCCAGATCCATTGGTCTTCCATTAGACTGTTGACCTAATGACCTATATTGTCGATCATGCACCATTCTTTCACGATCCACATAACTTTGATTAGATACTAATCCAGATGTCCGCATGATTTCTGCATAGAGACAGAACCAAATAAGCAAGTTAATGTTAATAGAATCCCAGAAACAGGGGCAGTTAGATCATTGGTGTAATTCTGTTTCAAATAGATATTTCTCATTAGAGAGCACCATGTACATTCGCTGAAATATTACTCAATAGTCTTATGATGTTACTGTACCAGCTCTATGATCACTCCTTAAAGGAAACATCTGAAATTAACGAGAAAAATAACACCCAGTACTAATTGGGATAGTTATATACTTGCAAGTAGAAACTTAGTCAGCTGGATATTGGGCAGCATTTCTAAAGTACTATCCAAAATGCATTTGTATATTCACATAATATATGGATGAACATAAGAGTTGACTTCAAGTGACAAGCCCCGATGGCCTGGCCTAAATAGGAAACAACATCAATTGCTTTATAAATTAGTAAGAAAGTCGAGATGAGCGATAGACATGGTATATATGTTTGTATGATGATTTTAAGAATACCAACACTACTGAACCCAAAGATACCTCTGATATTTTTCAATATTTGAAGGTCAACTTTAGACAAGAAATAAGGACTATAAAATCACAAACTAAGGCATAGGTTGATTGTGGTAATGGGCATGGTTCTCCTGGTTTTTGAATGACATTCAGACCAAGAATACAAACATTATGGTTAAATCGTCATTTGCTTTGATGGCAGCTCTATTGCACATTTTTGGAATTTTATATGTGACATTTATTCTTATTGGTGAAAAATATCCGTTCACCAAAATAAAAGGTAAATATGGCAGGCTTTGTGGGTCAAAGGTTCGATAGAAACAATAACGGTAGGAAATATGTTGATAAAAATCTTCTCATATGTTATGGAAAAAAAACATTAAAGACAAACAATTGCATTAAGAAAATTGTAGCTATATCAATCAAATTCTATGGAAAGAGAATAAAGAAGACCAAATAGCATGTTATTTAACAAAAGTTACAACTGCAAGTAGAAAATGATGGCAAAACACAAATGACGTAAGCACTCAATGAAGTTGGGACTTGGAACAAGGTTTTTTGAGTTTAGAGAATTGCTTCCTTGTATCATCAATAGGCTCTCCTATCACTCCTCAGATCTATATGTATACAAGCTTGCTGAGTGCTGGCTTTTGTGTAGCTTAAAATCATAGTAACTAATTATTATAGCTACAACAATGCTAGCTTTAGTAGTTCCTACTTTTCCTATGTCATTTATCCTTTTGCTGAGCATGACTTGTTGCTTTTTGGTGTACAATCCAAGTGTTCTGCAGATTTCATTCAGTCTACAAAACTATTTTATATTCCACAATGATCATGGTTCTATTAGAATGAACTTTTTGCCTCACCGTTAAGGATTAGCTCGTGGAGTTCTCGAGTGTTTTGAGTGCCTGGCACTACAATGAGTACCGGCTGGCAGTAAAAACTGCAATTAAGGACAAATAATCTTTTCCTTTATTGGGTCTTTGTCTATCATGAATGACATTATGCAGGGGAGTAGATATTACAAAAACGGGTATATATCTGCTGATAAATACATTAATTGTATACCTATAAATATTGAAGGGAAAAAAAATTATAGATGATTTCCTAATATTCTATAAGAAAACCAGAAAGACATAAATCTGCTCTTCCTCATTCTATGTGGCTTACTTGCTATTGGTTCATGAAGCATAAAAGAGAAACTTTAATGGCATCACCACAATTCAGAAAAATATTGAAGAAAAAAATACAAAAAAGTATAACAACCTTGATTTAGAAGCGTGCTGCATACTGGCATAACTTGCATAAAGGGTGCCAACTTTTGCCTCTCTGCCAATAATTCCAACAAATATCTTGCCAATACAACACCAGAAAAGTCATACATGACAACAACATCCATTATAAAAAGAATCCAATCCTAAAAAAAATCTGAATGAATGGAAATTATTTGCAAAAACAATATCAATTATCAAAATAACTAAACAGACCCATATCAAGATCCAAATTTTTAGAGACATATTAAGATATAAATCAAAAAAAACACTATCAATAGTTAAAATTAACCTTTCACGATCTGAATGAGATGAAGATCTTTGCAGTGAACCTTGGACTCCAGTTGGGGAGTACTGAAAGTAACTTCCAGGTTGAATTCTATTATCCATATTCACGGATAACAAAAAATATTACTTTTTTTAGCAATCAACTCTGTTCTACATATCAAAAAATCTCACTAATAAGACAAACATTCAACATAATATATATATATATATATAATGAAAGAAATATAATTAAACTCACCAGAAATCTGGGGTTGAATATTAAACAGTGAGAAATCTGGCCGCCAGTGCGGGAATGGGAAGAGATTTAATCAACTCTTCCCCCCTTACTGGACCCCTCTTGAGAGGGAGAGGGGAAAATGACAGGAGAGAGGAACCCCTTATTCAAAGAGTTCCCTGTAGTGAGTTTTTGCCCTGTTATATGTGTGTTTTAATAGAGATACAAATCTATACCAATATATAACAACACAAGTGTAATTATCTTAAAATGTTTTTTTAAAAATTTATTTAAAATTTTCATGTTTTCTTTGTCATACATTTTCATATTTTCAAAAGTTAACTCAAAATTTTAAAAATATATTTTCTCACAAAATTTTAGTAGTCATTTGTTATTAAGAATTGAATAAATATAAAAAAATAAAGAAAAAGAAAAAACTTTTCAGCTATCAAATAAACAAATTTAGACTATTGAGTTGATTCGAGATCAATTAAAATGTCATTCAAAAATTATTATATATAAAATTTATTTAATAAAATATTTTTAAACTTACCCGTATTTTGCACGGGTTATTATGTTTGTACCGATAGAAAGTCTAAATACAAAATTATTGATATTTATTTAATATTTTCTTATTGGTTGGTGATATTAAAGTAGAGTATAAATTATATTCTCATCGTAGTATCCCAAGTTCTTGAGGCAATAAAGAAAAAACAATATGAAAAATGAGGAAAGGGCGAATAAATGATGGTATATAGGCTTATAGCTATAGCTTATAAAACTTTTTAAGAAAGGTTGATGATGGTATAAATAATTTTTGATAGTCGAAAATATTTAGCCCAATTATAATTGTCATGTACATTTCTTATTATGTTGGTATTCAGCCTAAAAAATTTAGCCCAAGCTAATTTTTTGCAATTTTACGTGTAAACTATAACACATGGTAATTAAATTCGGACCAAACCGTCAATTCAACCGATAAAAATCGAAATCGGTCAATACTTCAATCCGATTTAAATAAAAAATATCGTTTTTGATCAAAATCCGATCAAATTCAATGACCCGACGGTTAGATCGGTCGACCCAGTGACTCGGTAATCAGATCACCGGTTTTACTGGTTCCCTACCTTTTTTTATTTCTAATTTGAGTATTTGAATTTTATTGAATGTATCATTGATTGAGTTTTAAGTTATGATCATGATTTAATATATTTATTTTCATATATATTTAATATTTATTTTAATTGTATAAAATAAATATTGTACAAATAGATTTTGTTTTTTTTATATACCAAATTTGATTGAATGTATCATGTTTATTATTTGTGTTTAATTTATCACTCCTAATCTTGAGTTATGATCATGATTTAATATCTTTCTTTTATATAGATTTAGTATTTATTTGAATTGTGTAAAGTAAACATTGTACAAATAGGTTTGTTTTTTATAGATAAATTGATTAATATTACATATTTACTAAATATTATTTATAATATATAATAATAATTAGTATATTTAATTATTTATTATTTATTACATATTAATAACATCACTATATTAATAACAATAACGATTTGACCACTAATTGGACTACTGACCCATCCACCTGATAACTTTTTTAATTCAATTTGTACTTTGTTCCACTACAAATTCGATATGATAAGAAAGTTCTCTTAGGGTCTCAATTAAACCACCTAAGTTGTGAGGCTCTTTTAGGCACAGTACTTAATTATTGCATTAGAACGTGACAACATATTTAAGGGAAAATAATTTATATATTTTAAATTTATATTAAATGTGTATTATGAGTTATGACTAAGAGTACTATTATATATTATAAAAAAATTCAACTTAATTATAATTGGGATGTATACTCATGCATAAAATATATAATAATTAATAATGACCAAACTCTAATTTATTTTATATTGTACTTTTATATTGGTTTTAATTTAATTTTATCATTTATTTATATAAATTATAACAATAATATGTGTGACTTGTTTTGTAAGACCTCAACTTATTATTAATGAAATTTAATTTTCTATTTTATTATTTTAAAATAGTAAGGGTTGATTTGATTAATGTGGATAGTTATGGGTAAAATACGTAAATATTTCAAAATAAGCAAGTGGTTATAAAATATTCATCATTGTTTGAGAATATTCGTTTGGTCGTGGAATATTCTTTGCCGTTTGTGAATATTCGCATTTAACGCCAAGGCCTTTTATGGGGCCCCATAACTAAGGCGATTGGATGAAAAAAAAACGACAAATATAAGTTGTTTAAAAATAACTGCCAGAATAGTTATTACAAGATATCAATTGTTAAAATACTCGCTGGTTAAAACATAAGAAGACACCAGTATTGCACCAATTATCGATTCTTACATAAGAAAGCACTACTCAATAATGATTACAAAGAATTATCGCTCAAAGATTTTATCGATTTAATAATTGCTATGTTGATATTTTATATATCATTGTTGTTTCAATAATTGTCATTACACAAAGATTTTTATTATCGAAACAATAATTCATATTATCCTAATAATATTATTAGATAATATTATTGGCAATGTCTAGAAAGTTCATTCAAGAGAGAGGTTTGGTCACCTAATCACGCACCAAGAAGCGAGAAATTCTTATCGAAAGCCCTCTTTCTCGAAACCGCCTGTCACAAGATCGTGATTCTGAATATTATTTGTGAATAATTAATTATTGATTTATATAATGAGGAAAATATTGATTTTATGTGGATATAGATGGAGAAAATTTTTAATGTGACAATTGTTGAAAATTAATATTTTATCTTTTTCCGAAAAAATAATTCATTTAAATATATTATTTTAATAATATATTAACGGTGATATTTTTATAATAAATGTGGGATATATGAGTATATGAGGAGGAAGAGTATTTTTATGACATTAAATGTTTAACACATATTTTGTGTGTTGGTAGACAACAATTATCGAATCAAATTTTATTATAAACAGAAATCGAATGTTTGTGGATTTCTTTTAATTTTTTTGTTTGGAATATGGGAAAACTTTCTTCCGCAAAGTTGTAGAGAATTGAATTTCCTATAAAAACACGAGAGATTCAATTTTTCGACAAAAGGGCTATTTATTGTGAATTATTGAAGTTCTGAAGCTCCGAAATAATTAATTTTTGAAGTTTTAAATATTTTTAATAAGAAAAATATTTTTTTTTGAGTTAGGCAAGGTGAGTCACTCTTGGTGGCTGATGGTTTGAATCAAATTTTGGGTGCGTAGGAATTTAATAAATATATATTAATATTTTATTAAATTTTCTGCTTTGGTGTTCTAAGCATTTTCCTATAAATAGGTGCTTAGGTTAAATTAAAAATTACACCGTAAACTAAAGTTTTCTCTCTCTATATTATCGAAATGTTATTCTTGTGAGTATTTTGAGTATATTTTGAGTATTTTTATACGGTGCAAAGTTCAAGTCATAAATTATATTCTGTGTTTTAAATTAAGAGTACTTGATCTTTTCGAGGTAAGGGATATTATTTTTTTTAATGATATTATTTATTCTAATATCATTATGTCAAAGTATTAATCTTAACTTTTAATTAAATTTGGAACTTTTAGTGTCTGGAGTTATTATTCACGATACTCAAGACTATTCACAGATATCTGATCTATTCACTTAATACTAAGACTATTCATCGAAAAATGAAAAATTTCCTTTTAAGTCTAAAATATCTATTGTGGATACTAAAGACCCCAACTTATTATTAATAATGAAATTTAATTTTCTATTTATTATTTTGAAATAGTAAGGGTTGATTTGATTAATGTGGATAGTTAGGGTAAAATACGCAAATACTTCAAAATAAGCAAGTGGTTATAAAATATTCATCATTGTTTGGGAATATTCGTTTGGTCGTGGAATATTCGCATCGCTTGTGAATATTCGTATTTACGGCACAAAAAATGCATGTGTGGGCCCCATAACTAAAAAGCGATCGATGAAGAAAACGACAAATATAAGTTGTTTAAAAATAATCAAACAGAGTTGTTATCAAGTAATATCGTTAAAATATTTGCGGGTTAAAACACAAGAAGAATTACCAAAGATACCAGATTGCACCAATTATCGATTCTTACGTAAGAAGGCACTACTCAATAATGGTTACGAATTACCGCTCAAAGATTTTATCGATTTAATAATTGTCAATTGATATTTTATATTGTCATTGTTTCAATAATCACATTACACAAAGATTTTTCATTATCGGCAATAATTCATATTATCCTAATAATATTATTAGATAACATTATTGGCAATGTCTAGAAAGTTCTGCTCTAAGGAGAGGTTTGGTCACCTAATCATGCCACCAAGAAGAAGAAATTTTATATCGAAAGCCCCTTTCCTGAACCGCCTCGTCACAATATCATGGATTCTCAGAATATTATTTGTGAATAATTAATTATTGATTCATATGATGAGGAAAATATTGATTTTATGTGGATATATGATGAGAAAATTTTTAATGTGACAATTGTTGAAAATTGAAATTTTATCTTTTTCTCGATAAAATAATTCATTTAAATATATTATTATATTTTAATAATATAATAATGGTGATATTTTTACAACGAATGTGGGATATATGAGTATACGAGGAGGAAGAGTATTTTTTGTTGCAATAAATGTTTAAAACATGTTAAACATGCTCATGGACCCCATTTATCGATCGAAATTTGATTATACCAGTAAAATCGCCTCGCTTGTGGATTTCTTGGCCAATTTCTATTTGGAATTTGGAAAACTTTCTTCTCAGCAAAGTTGTAGAGAATTGAATTTCCTATAAAACTCAAGAGATTCGAATTTTCTGATGAAAGGGCTATTTATTATGAATTATCAAGTTCAAGTTCAAATAATTGATTTTTGAAGTTTAAAATATTTAAAATTAGAAAAACGTTTTTTCTTACTTTTTCTAGAATGTGGCATGTGTTTGATGGCTGAAATCAGATTCTAGGCATGCGAGGAAATTTATATAATTATATTATTAATTTATTAAATTTTCTCTTTTTGTGTTCTAAGCAATTTTCCTATAAATAGGTGCTTAGGTTAGAATTGAAAATCACACCGTAAACCAAGTTTTCTCTATATATTATCGAGTTTATTCTCTGTGAGTATTTTGAGTATACTTTGAGTATTGTTAGACGGCAAAGTTCCTTCAAAGACTATATCCCAGATTCCAATTAAAGTACTAATCTTTCGAGGTAAGGATGTTATTTTCTTCTCAAATGATATTATTTCTTCAATATCATTATGTCAAATATCGGTTGAAACTTTTATCAAATTTGAACTTTTTCATGTTCAAGGTTACTATTCATTTACTATTCACGAAGTTACTATTCACGAAGTTACTATTCACGAAGTTACTATTCACGAGTTACTATTCACGAAGTACTATTCATGTAAGAATGAAGAAAGATGTTTTTTGGGAAATTCTATCTTTTGGTGTTTGAGTTACTATTCACGATACTAAGACTATTTCACGATACTAAGACTATTCAATCGAAAAATAAAATTTCTTCTTTTTCGTCCAAAATATCTATTCGATACTAGCTTTGATCAGATCCATGTTTTGATCATTCTCAATTTTACACCACTATGATTATTTTTGAGGTATTTTTGAACACGGATAAAACAAAGTACTTAATCTTAATCCTAATCCTTAATCCTCACATTTTGTTTCACCGATTCGCTTTTTTAAAAATATTTTTCATCATCCTCGCCTTAAATGATGATATTATTGAATATCTTCGCCCAGAGTAGCAAAGATGAATGATTTCAAGAATATCTTCGTCAGAAGTAAAAGATGAACAGTGTTTAGATGAAATACGACTAATCGATGAATATCTTCGCCTCAGAGTAAAAGATGAATATTTGATTCCGTATGTATATCGATTGATGTTACAGGATAAAAGATAGACGATGAACTTTTAAATTCATACATGTAAGATAGTAGTTTGCATTCTCTACTTAACTCTTCTAATGAATTATTATTTCACCGCTAATATTGATTTAAAATTTGTCATTTATCAGATTCTATTAGATTTTTCCCCGTCAAGACTAACGATAATTTGTTGTATATTATCTTAGTCATAATATTCTTTACCGGGCTAGTCGAGCTCACCCTTTTCTTTTTTGTTCCATTTTTCTTCTCGTGAGGCGAGAATATAAATGAGTACGAAGCCTGGGGTAATGGAATGAAGGTTTTAGAAAGAATTGTTTAGTAGTCCTCACCATTTTTGTAAAATAATGTATCAATAAATGTGATGAGGATTTATTTGAGTATAGATATTGTCTGTAAGATAATATTTGTATTCAAACTCACAGCTTTACTTGTAATAATAAAGTTGTAGTTGTTTCGCATCACGTATCGACAACTCGTAATGGGTGATGTATACCTATTTTGGGGGCGCCACAATTGGTATCGTAGCTAGGATATGATCTCCATGAGATCGGGAATAGAACTAGAGGGGAGAGACGAGTAAATCCTTCGCTAAAGGTGTCCTACCTAAGCTTATTTTTTTTAGTTGGTCAAGATATAAGGATATTATGTGATATATTGATTTCTTAATTAACCCTTTTTTTTATGATGACAAGATTTGAGAATGTCGAATCGAGAATATTAACAATGGAAATGAGACCGTGGAGACGCCTGCACTTCACCAACGAGGAGAACGTGCAACAAAGTCGGGCAATGTTCCTCCCGCGAACAACACCAATCGAAAGCGTATGATGAACGAGGGATGTTTAGAAGCTTTTTGCGCTCATGCAAAATCGCATTTAGGAGACTCGTGTTCAAAATACAGTGAGGAAATGATAGAATTCACTTCGTTGTCACAAACCAAGCAAAGCTCAAAAGAGTCAGGGACCACCGACTTAAGGGAAAGCCAGATCCGATCACGGCGAAAACACGGGTCAAGCAAATTACCAAGATATTCGATGTCTCGGGATGCACGGAAGAACAGAAGGTTCCATTCGCCACCTTTATGTTCCGTGGCGAGGCGCATCATCGGGTGGGAGTCTGTGAAGCGCACTCCATCCAAATTTCGCACTCAAAGATGTCTGGGAGACATTTCAGAATTATTTAATGACAAATACTTTCCGAAAAGTGTTCATTATACGAAGAAGTGGAGTTCATCGATTAGAACAAAACAATACGACGAAGGTCTCAAAGACGAGGCAAAGTTTGCAGAGTTATCCAGTTCAGCACCTCATTCAGGTGGAGAATGAGGAACGATGACGCTGATGTTTTTAGAGGTTCAAACCCCAGATACGCCAATATCTCATTTCTCATAAATTTTCTCTATTCGATGTTGTAAATGTGGCTCAATTATTAGAGCGAGATAACGAGTACTACCAACCGAGGGACCATAACCAGATCGCACTCGTAGATATAGCAACAATGTAATAATGATAACCAAATGAGAAAGAAATGACGGACAAAAAAATGGTAACCACTCCGTGGTAATCATGGCCATGAAAATAAAGAAGCGAAGTCAGAGGAGATTTTAAAAAGAGGAGATTTAACAACGACTATGTGAAGACGACAAAGGCTTAAGAAAGAATCGGTTCTAAGGGGAGGAGAACGACCACCCATTATATGCTATAAATGCGAAAAGAGGGACATATCACCAAACCGCCCACAACAGCTCAAGGTATGCTATAATTGTGGAAAGGAAGGACATATCGCCGAGATCAGACAAGAAGCGAAACCTAGTTCAATGGGGATTTGTGACTCAAAAGATCGTCCCGTAAAAGTCAAAGTCAACGATTCCGGAAGAGCGCTTGTCAGATCGGTCATAATGCGAGAACCCAAACGAGGTGATCACGGTAAGCTATTTATAAATTCTCATAAGTTTATACCTTACTTGATACCGGCATACCCATTCATTTATCTCTCCCGCATGTGCTCAACGCTTAAACTCGACCGAGAAATTAGACTTTCGACCTATCTCGTGGAAACTCCGCTAGAGAAACTTTCATCACATCCACCGCTTATAAATCTTGTTTGATTCAAGTCGGCACCATCACCTTACCCGCTGACCTTATCTCTTTAAAGATACTTGCTTTTGATGTGATTTTAGGATTGATCGTTAACTACTCATCATGCCAAAATTGATTGTTTTCGTAAGGTCATAGTTTTCATATTCCTAACCAACCCGTCAGATTTAATTCAAGCAACTAAACCATTAAAATCAATCACCGCTATATCTAATCATAAAGCTATTCGCTTATCAAAAACTGATGTCAAGCTTTCTTAGCCCATGTTATGGATTTGAATAAAGACACGCCAAATTTGAATAATATTCTCGTTGTTATATCGACTTTCCGACGATTTCAAGAACTTCCCTTGCCTACCCCGTAACGTGAAGTCAATTTTTATCGATCTTGAACCCGCACAAAGCCCATTTCTAAAACCCATATCGAATGGCTCCTATCAACTTCAGAGTTAAAGGTCCAACTACAGAATTGTTGGACATCGGCTTTCATTCGCCCCCAGACATCTCCTCGGGGTGCTCCCTGCTTTATTTGTAAAGAAGAAAGACGGAGTATGCGACTTTGATCGACTATCTGAATCGAACCATGTCACCATCAAGAATAGTATCCTCACCTCGTATTGATGACTTGTTTGACCAAATGCAAGGGGCACAATTCTTTTCAAAATCGATCTTCGCTCGATATCATCACCAAGATTAGAATCGAGGATATTCCAAAGACCGCTTTTTTAGAACTCCAGACGGCATTATGAATTCTTAGTCATGTCTTTCTGACCGACTAATGCTCCTCGCGGCTTTCATGGATATGATGAACCGAGTATTCAAGGAATATTTGATCATTTGTTGTTGTTTTTTATTGATGACATCCTTATATATTCCAAAAGTCGTGAAGATCATGAGCACCATTTGAAGTCGGTACTCCAAAGGCTTCGTGAAAACAAACTATATGCCAAATTAAAGAAATGCGAAGTTCGCTTGAGGAAGTAGCATTCCTCGGGCACGCGGTGTCAAACACGGAGTATCTGCTGATCCCACAAAGATCAAGCAATACAAAGTCGGGAGCAACCAAGCTTGCATGATCAAGTACGAGCTTTTTGGGCTTAGCCGGTTATTATCGAGATTCGTGGAAGGGTTTTCTCAATCGCTACTCCATTAACTCAAATAACTCCTAAGGATACAAAATTCGCTTGGAGCGAAGAATGCGAGAAAAGTTTCCAAGAGCTTAAGAGGAGAGACTTTTTTCGCAAGACTGTTTCTAACAATACCATCCGTTCTTCGGATGGATTTGTTATCTACAAATGATGCTTCGTGCAAAGGGTTAGGATGTGTTCTCATGCAACGTGGGAAAGTCATAGCCTTATGCCTCGCGACAACTTAAAGAGTATGAGAGGAATTATCCTACTCATGATCTAGAGTCAAGCAAGCAATGCTTTTCTAAAAGATATGGAGGCACTATCTATACGGGGAGAAAGTGGAGATATATTCGCACCATAAAAGCCTTAAATATTTCTTCACTCAAAAAGAACTCAACACGCGGCAAATGACGCTGGCTCGAGCTATCGAAAGACTACGACCACACTATTCAATACCATCCCGAAAAAGCGAACGTGGTAATGACGCGCTATTGAGTAGAGATCATATGCGGAACGAAAAGGATGATGTCAAGTATACGACAGAGCCAACTTTAATAGAAAAAGTTAAGGTCGCTTCAGCCACCGAATTCGAAATGATGCGCGTATGAAGAAGAAAGTACAAGAAGGAGCTATTCCTAAGCGAGAATCGATGAAGAAGGAATACTTCGAGTCCACTCTAGACTTTCAGGTTCCTAACGACTGATTTGAAGTACAAGATTATGATGGAGGCACACAATACACCATTTGCAATCCATCCTCGAAGTACTAAAATGTATCGTGATCTTCGACATACATTTTGGTGGAAACAATACGAAGAGAGAGATTGCAAAGTTTATCTCAATGTGTTTAACTTGTCAACGTAAAAAGGCGAGCATCTAGTACCTAAGGGTCCGCTGCAAACCACTTGAGATTCCGAATGGAAGTGGGAACACATTACCATGGATTTCAAGCACGGTCTTCCTACTATTTCTCAAGGCATCAATGCTATTTGGGTTATTGTTGATAGATTAACCAAGTCTCGCTTATTTCTTGCCGACACGGAGACTTATTCACTCGAACGCCTTTGCTAGTACGTGTGACGTGAATGAGATTGTGAGGTCAGCATGGCATGCCCAGATCCATAGTTTCGGATCGCGACCCAAGATTCACTTCAAGATTTTGGGTTAGCTTGCAAAAAGCTACGGGCACGGATTTATTTATTTGGCTTCTCGCATATACCATCCTCAAACCAGACGGACAATCGAAGGACTATTCAAACTCTCAAGATTTATTAAGACTCGTGGTCCTGACTTCAAGGGCGCTTGGGATAAGTATTTACCATCGGTGGAATTCTCCTACAACAACAAAGCTATCGTGCAAGTATAGTGTGGCTCCATTCAAGCATTATATGGACGAAAAGTGTCGCTTCCAAAGATGTTGGGACGAGGTGGGTGAAGCAACATTGTTGGGACCCGAAAGTTAAGTACGTATGACTCACCGAAAAGATCCAAATGATTCGACAACGATACAAAACCAAGACAAGATCGACAAAAGAGTTATGCGATCTTCATCGAAAGGACGGGAATTTAGTGTAGGGGATCATGATTGTCATGAAGTCGCTCCACGGAAGGGGAGTTACAAGATTTGGGAAGAGAGGAAAGCTCAATCCACGATTTATCGTCCATTTCAAATTCTCGACCGAGTAGGAAATGTAGCCTATAGACTCGCTAAGCACTCTCCGAGTATGTCTCGTGTTCATAATGTGTTTCATATATCCGTATTTCAGAATATGTGAAAGACCCAAACCACGCTATAGAAGTTAGAACCTGACGAGATAGTCAAGACTTAACGTATGAGGAGGTACCACCAAGATCTTAGATAGAAGGAGCATGTCCCACGCCAAGAAAGGTCATACCACAAGTTAAAGTTTTGTGGAGGAATCATGCTATAGAGGAAATGACCGAATTGAAACTAAATGAAAGCGAGGTATCCTCACCTTTTCAAACACTGTAGTACGACGCCAATTTCGAGGACGAAATTTCATAAGGAGGGAGGTCAGAAGACCCCAACTTATTATTAATGAAATTTAATTTTCTATTTATTATTTTGAAATAGTAAGGGTTGATTTGATTAATGTGGATAGTAGGGGTAAAATACGCAAATACTTTCAAAATAAGCAAGTGGTTATAAAATATTCATCATTGTTTGGAATATTCGTTTGTCGTGGAATATTCAGATCGCTTCGTGAATATTCGTATTTACAAGCAAATGCCCATGTGTGGGCCCCATAACGAAAGCGATCGATGAAGAAAACGACAAATATAAGTTGTTTAAAAATAATCAACAGAAGTTGTTACCAAGTAATATCGTTAAAATACCTTGGTTAAAAACACAAGAAGATTACCAGATACCGCATCGCACCAATTATCGATTCTTACGTAAGAAGGCACTACTCAATAATGGTTACGAATTATCGCTCAAAGATTTTATCGATTTAATAATTGTCATATTGATATTTTATATCATCATTGTTTCAATAATCACATTACACAAGATTTTTCATTATCGGCAATAATTCATATTATCCTAATAATATTATTAGATAACATTATTGGCAATGTCTAGAAAAGTTCTTTCTAAGGAGAGGTTTGGTCACCTAATCAAGGCCACCAAGAAGAAGAAATTTTATCGAAAGCCCCTCTTCCTGAACCGCCTCGTCACAAATATCAGGATTCTCGTAATATTATTTGTGAATAATTAATTATTGATTCATATGATGAGGAAAATATTGATTTTATGTGGATATAGATGGAGAAAATTTTAATGTGACAATTGTTGAAAATTGAAATTTTATCTTTTCCTCGATAAAATAATTCATTTAAATATATTATTATATTTTAATAATATAATAATGGTGATATTTTTACAACGAATGTGGGATATATGAGTATACGAGGAGGAAGAGTATTTTTGTTGCAATAAAATGTTTAAAACATGTTAAACATGCTCATGCGGACCCCATTTATCGAATCGAAATTTGATTATAAATTTAAAATCGCCTGCTTGTGGATTTCTTGGCCAATTTCTATTTGGAATTTGGAAAACTTTCTTCTCGCAAAGTTGTAGAGAATTGAATTTCCTATAAAAACTCAAGAGATTCAATTTTCCGATGAAAGGGCTATTTATTATGAATTATTGAAGTTCAAGTTCAAATAATTGATTTTTGAAGTTTAAAATATTTAAAATTAGAAAAACGTTTTTTCTTACTTTTTCTAGAATGTGGTATGTGTTTGATGGCTGAAATCAGATTCTAGGCATGTGAGGAAATTTATATAATTATATTATTAATTTATTAAATTTTCTGCTTTGTGTTCTAAGCAATTTTCCTATAAATAGGTGCTTAGGTTAGAATTGAAAATCACACCGTAAAACTCAAGTTTTCTCTCTATATTATCGAGCGATTCTTGTGAGTATTTTTTGTATACTTTGAGTATTGTTAGACGGCAAAGTTCCTTCAAAGACTATATCCTAGATTCCAAATTAGAAGTACTAATCTTCGAGGTAAGTGGATGTTATTTTCTTCTCAAATGATATTATTTCTTCAATATCATTATGTCAAATATCGTTGAAACTTTTTATCAAATTTGAAACTTTTTCATGCTCAACTATTCATGAGTTACTATTCACGAGTTACTATTCACGAAGTTACTATTCACGAGTTACTATTCACGAAGTTACTATTCACGATTACTATTCATTCACTAGTCGTGAAGATGATTTTTTTGGAATTTCTATCTTTTGGTGTCTGAGTTACTATTCACGATACTGCACTATTCACGATACTGACTATTCACGATACTAAGACATTCAAAAAATAAAATTTCTTCTTTTTGTCCAAAATATCTATTCTCGATACTAGCTTTTGATCAGATCCATGTTTTGATCATTCTCAATTTTACACCACTACTATTTATTTTTTTGAGGTATTTTTGAACACGGATAAAACAAAGTACTAATCCTTAATCCTTAATCCTCAATCTCATTTTTGTTTCACCGGATTCGCTTTTTTAAAATATTTTTCATCATCCTCGCCTTAAATGATGATATTATTGAATATCTTCGGCCCAGAAAGCAAAGATGAATGATTTCTCAAGAATATCTTCGTCAGAGTGCAAAGATGAACAGTGTTTTAGATTTAACACGACTAATCGATGAATATCTTCGGCCTCAGAGTAAAGATGAATATTTGATTCCGTATGTATATCGATTGATGTTACAGGATAAAAGATAGACGATGAACTTTTAAATTCATACATGTAAGATAGTAGTTTGCATTCTCTACTTAACTCTTCTAATGAATTATTATTTCGCCACGCTAATATTGATTTAAAATTTGTCATTTATCAGATTCTATTAGATTTTTCCCTCGTCAAGACTAACGATAATTTGTTGTATATTATCTTAGTCATAATATTCTTTATCGGGCTAGTTGAGCTCACCCTTTTCCTTTTTTGTTCCATTTTTCTTCTCGTGAGGCGCAGAATATAAATAGAAGTACGTAGCTCTGGGGTATGGAATGAAGGTTTTAGAAAGAATTGTTTAGTAGTCCTCACCATTTTTGTAAAATAATGTATCAATAAATGTGATGAGGATTTATTTGAGTATAGATATTGTCTAAAGATAATATTTGTATTCAAACTCACAGCTTTACTACTTGCTGTAATAATAAAGTTGTAGTTGTTTCTCGCATCATGTATCGACAACTCGTAATAGGTGATGTATACCTATTTTGGGGGCTGATGAACGAGGGATGTTTAGAAGCTTTTTGCGCTCATGCAAAATCGCATTTAGGAGACTCGTGTTCAAAATACGTGAGGAAATGATAGCAATTACACTGTTGTCACAAAAAGCAAGCGCTTCAAAGAGTCAGGGACCACCGAATTTAAGGGAAAGCCGATCCGATCACGGCGGAAACACGGGTCAAACAAATTACCAAGATATTCGATGTCTGGGATGCACGGAGAAATGAAGGTTCCATTCGCCACCTTTATGTTCCGTGGCGAGGCAGATCACCGGTGGAGTCTCGTGAAGCGCACTCCATCCAAATTGCGACTCAAAGATGTCTTCGGAGACATTTCAAAACTATTTAATGACAAATACTTTCCGAAAGTGTTCGGCGTATACGAAGGAAGTGGAGTTCATCGATTAGAACAAAACAACACGACGGTGTCTCAAAGACGAGGCAAAGTTTGCAGAGTTATCCGTGTTTGCACCTCATTTGGTGGAGAATGAAGAACGATGACGCGGATGTTTCGAGAGGTTTGAAACCCAAGATACGACAATATCTCATTTCTCAAAATTTTCTCTCTATTCGAGATGTTGTAAATAAGGTTCAATTATTAGAGCGAGATAACGAGTACGGCCAACCGAGGACCACAACCGATCATACACGAGATATAGCAGCCAACAAAATAACGATAACCAAATGGAGAAAGAAAAAAGACGGACAAAAATGGTAACCACTCCGTGGTAATCATGGCCATGAAAATAGAAGAAGCGAGTCAGAGGAGATTTTAAAAAGAGGAGATTTAACAACGACTATGTGAAGACGATAAAGACCAAAGAAGAATCGGTTTTAAGGAGGAGAACGACCACCCATTATATGCTACAAATGCGAAAAGAGGGACATATCACCAAACCGCCCACAACAGCTTCAAGGTATGCTATAATTGTGGAAAGGAAGGACATATCGCCGAGATCAGACAAAGAATAAAAACCTAGTTCAATGGGGACGGTGACTCAAAAGATCGTCTAGAAAAGTCAAAGTCAACGATTCCGGAAGAAAGCGTTTGTCAGTGATCGGGTCAAAATGCGAGGAACCCAAACGGTTAGCACGGTTAGTTAATTATAAATTCTTGCGAAGTATATACCTTACTAGATATCGGCTCTACCCATTCTTTTATCTCTCTTACTTGCGCCAACGCTTAAACTTGACTCGAGAAATTAGACTTCGACCTATCTCGTGGAAACTCCGTTAGAGAAACTTTCATTACATCCGTTGTTTAAAAATCTTGCTTGATTCAAGTCAGGCACTATCACATTACCCGTTAACCTTATTTCTATAGAGATATTTGCTTTTGATGTGATTTTAAGGTTAACTACTCATCATGCCAAATTGATTGCTTTTGTAAGGTTGTTAGTTTTCATATTCCTAAGCAACTCGTTATTCAATTCAAGCAATCAAACCATTGTAGTCAAACATTTTCATATCAAGCCATGAAGTCATTCGCTATTAAAAACTAATGTCAAGCTTATTACTTGATGTCAAGTTTTCTTAGTCCATGTTATGGATTTGAATAAAGACACGCCGATTTGAATAATATTCCCGTTGTTATTGATTTTTCCCGACGTATTTCAAGAATTTCTCGACTTACTCCCAAAGCCCGATATTAAATTTTATATCGACTTTGAACCCTAGACAAAACTCATTTCTAAAATCTCATATCGAATGGCTCTATTGAACTTCGTGAGTTAAAAATTCAACTATAGAATTTGGTACCTTAGCCTTTATTTTGTGACTTCCTTTGTGGAATTCACCTGCCGCACTCTCCGTAGGGGACGCCATATTCGCATGCGATAGTAAATCGATAGGTGTCATTGTGACGTCTATCCAAGATTGGGATATGAGTCACAATTGAGAGCAACCTAAGTCAAGAATCGAAATACGTAGCTTTCAGCTTAGTTGGTTATTATCGAGATTCGTTGAAGGATATTCTCGAATCGCTATTCCATTAACGCAATTGAACTCAGTAGAGATACAAAATTCGAATGGAGCAAGGAATGTGGGAAGAGCTTCAAGAACTCAAGAGAGACTCATTTCAAAGACATGTTCGATCATGCCATCCCGAAAAGCGAACGTGATAAATTGCGCGTTGAGTAGAAGATCATATGCGAACGAAAAGTGCGATGATGTCAAGTATACGACAGAGCCAACTTTAATAGAAAAAGTTAAGGTTACTTTCCACCGCAATCTTGGAGTTGATGCGTATGAAGAAGAAAGTACAAGAAGGAGCTATTCCTAAGCGAGAATCACGGAAGAAGGAATACTTGAGTCAACTCCGACTTTGCATTCCTAATGATTTTGATTTGAAGTATAGAATCATGATGGAGGCACACAACACATTGTTTGCAATCCATCTCGTAAGTACCAAAATGTATTATGATCTTCAACATACATTTTGGTGGAGCAATATGAGGAGAGAGATCGCGTAGTTTATCTCGAGATGTTTAACTCGGTCAACGTGTAAAGGCGAGCATCTTGTACCTAAGGGTCCGCTTGCAACCACTTGAGATTCCTGAATGGAAGTGGGAACACATTACCACTAATTTCATTACTAATCTTCCTAAGGTTTCTCAAGGCATAAATGCGATTTGGGTTATTGTTGATAGATTAACCAAGTGTACTCATTTTTCACCGATACGAGAAACTTATTCCTCGAACGCCTTTCTCTCGTATGTACGTAAATGAGATTGTGAGATTGCATGGCATACCAAGATCCATAGTTTTGGGTTAGTTCAGTAAGAAAGCTATGGGCACGAATTTACGATTGGGTTTGGCATACCATCCTCAAACGGATGGGCAATCGTAAAAGGACTACTCAAACTCTTGAAGATATATTAAAACTCAGTGTCCTAGATTTCAAAGGAAGTTGGGATAAGTACTTTCCATCGGTGGAATTCTCATACAACAATAGTTATTAAACAAATATAGCATGGTTCCATTCAAGCATTATATGGACAAAATGTGTCGTTCTCCAATATGTTGGAATGAGGTGGGTGAAGCAACATTGTTGGGACCCGAAAGTTAAGACGATGTATGACTAATGATTCGACAACGATACAAAACGGCACAAGATCGACAAAAGAGTTATGCGGATCTTCATCGAAAGGACGTGGAATTTAATGTAGGGGATCATGATTGTTGCGAAGTTGCTCCATGGAAGGGAGTTACAAGATTTGGGAAGAGAGGAAAGCTCAATCCACGATTTATCTATTCCATTTCAAATTCTTGACCGAGTAGGAAATGTAGCCTATAGACTTCGTTACCTCCGAGTATGTCTCGTGTTTCATAATGTGTTTCACATATCTATACTTCAGAAATATGTGAAAGACCCAACCACGTTATAGAGTTAGAAACCCACGAGATAGCCAAGACTTAACGTATGAAGAGGTACCGCCAAGATTTTGGATAGAAGGAGCATGTCCTACGTCGAAGGTCATACCACAAGTTAAAGTTTTGTGGAGAAACCATGCTATAGAGGAAATGACCGAATTGAAACGGAAATGAAAGCGAGGTATCCTCACCTTTTCAAAACACCAGTGTACGCACGTCAATTTCGAGGACGAAATTTCATAAGAGGGAGGTCAGAAGACCCCAAATTTTTTTAAATAAAAAGGAATTTCCTTTATTTATTATTTTGAAATAGTAAGGGTTGATTTGATTAATGTGGATAGTTAAGGGTTAAATATGCAAATATTTCAAATTAAGCAAAGTGGTTATAAAATATTCATTATCGTCGGGAATATTCGTTTGGTCGTGGAATATTCAGATTGTTTGGGAATATTCGCATTTACCGACGCATGACCATGTGTGGGCCCCATAACTGAGCGATTGGATGAAGAAAACGACAAATATAAGTTGTTTTTAAATAACTACAGTAGTTGTTACCAAGTTAATCTTTGTTGGAATACCCGGTGGTTAAAATACAAAGAATACGCGCGTGGTTGCACAAGAAAGACACCAGTATTGCACACAGATGATTGTTGAATTATTGATTCTTACGTAAGAAGAAGACACTACTCAATAATGGTTACGATAATTATCGCTCAAAGATTTTATCGAGTTAATAATTGTCATATTGATATTTTATATCATTGTTGTTTCAATAATTGTCATTACACAAAGATCTTTCATTATCAAGCAATAATTCATATTATCCTAATAATATTATTAGATAACATTATTGGAAATGTCTAGAAAGTTCTGCCTAAGGAGAGGTTTGGTCACCTAATCATGCCACCAAGATAGAAGAAATTCTTATTGAAAGCCCCTCTTTCCTGAACCGCCTCGGTTGTCAATATTGTGATTCTGTAATATTATTTGTGAATAATTAATTATTGATTTATATGATGAGGAAAATATTGATTTTATGTGGATATAGATGGAGAAAATTTTTAAAATGACAATTGTTGAAAATTAATATTTTATCTTTTTCTCGATAAAATAATTCATTTAAATATATTATTTTAATAATATATTAACTATGATATTTTTACAATGAATGTGGGATATATGAGTATATGAGGAGGAAGAGTATTTTTGGCATTAAATGTTTAACACATGTTTTGTGTGTTGGTGGACACAATTATCGATCAAAATTTGATTATAAATTGTAAAATCACCCGTTTGTGGATTTCATTAATTTCTATTTGGAATTTGGAAAAACTTTCTTCTCGCAAAGTTGTAGAGAATTGAATTTCCTATAAAACTCGCGTGATTCGAATTTTCTAATGAAAGGGCTATTTATTATGAATTATTGAAGTTCAAGTTCAAATAATTGATTTTTGAAGTTTAAAATATTTTTAATTACAAAACGTTTTTTCATTTTTTTGAAACTCATTTAACATGTGGTTAGGAGGCTGAATTCAGATTGTTAGTGTGCGTGATGAAGTTGTGGAAAAATTATAATATATTATATTAAATTTTCTGCTTTGGTGTTCTAAGCAATTTCCTATAAATAGGTGCTTGGGTTAGAATTGAAAATCACACCGTAAACTCAAGTTTTCTCTCTCTATATTATCGAGCGTATTCTTGTGAGTATTTTGAGTATACTTTGAGTATTGCTATACTACGGTGCAAGTCCAAGTCATAGCCTATATCCTGTTTTTTTTTCTAAAGATCGATCTTTTCGAGGTAAGGGGATATTATTTTTTCAGAATGATATTATTTCTTCAATATCATTATATTGAAATGTTGATCCAAGTTTTTATCAAATTTGGAACTTTTTCATGCTCAAGTTACTATTCATGGGTTACTATTCATGAGTTACTTATTCACGAAAGTTACTATTTATGAGTTACTATTCACGAGATACTATTCACGAGTACTATTCATACGTAAGCGTGAAGATGTTTTTGTGGAATTTCTATCTTTTGGTGTTTGCAGTTACTATTCACGATACTACAAGACTATTCACGATATCAGACTATTCAATTTAAAAATAAAATTTCTTCTTTTGTCCAAAATATCTATTCGGATACTAACTCCGATCAGATCCATGTTTTGATCATTCTCAAATTTTACACCACTATGATTATTTTTGAGGTATTTTTTGGACGTGGATAAAACCAAGTACGAATCCTTAATCCTTAATCCTTGTCATTTTGTTTCAATCGGATTCGCTTTCTTTAAAATATTTTTCATCATCCTCGCCTTAAATGATGATATTATTGAATATCTTTTGGCAGTAGTGCGAAGATGAATGATTTCTCAAGAATATCTTTGGCCTCATAGTGAAAAGATGAACAAAAGTTGAGATGAACATGACCGATTGATTAATATCTTTGGCCTCAGAGGTGCAAAGATGAACAAGTGTTTAAATGAATATGACTAATCGATGAATATCTTTGGCACAGAGTCAAAAAGATGAATATTTGATTCCGATGTATATCGATTGATGTTACAGGATAAAATATTGATGATGGGTATCGTTAAATTCATAGATTATAGTAGATTTCATACTCTACGTAACTCTTTCTATGAATTATTATTTCACGCATAATATTGATCCGAAACTTGTTGCTCATTGTATTCTATCGATTTTTCCTCGTGAAGACTAACGATAATTTGTTGTATATTATCTTAGTCATAATATTCTTTATCGGGCTAGTTGAGCTCACCTTTTCCTTGTTGTTCCATTTTTCTTCTCGGAGGCGAGAATGTAGCGAGTACTAGTCTGGGTATGGAATGAAGGTTCTAGAGAGAGTTGTTTAGTAGTCCTCACCATTTTTGTAAAATAATGAATCAATAATTATGACGGGGACCTTATCTCTTTAAAGATACTTGCTTCATGTGATTTTAGGGATTGATCAAGTTAACTACTCATCATGCCAAAATTGATTGTTTTCGTAAGGTTGTTAGTTTTCATATTCCTAACCAACCCGTTGTTCGAATTCAGCAACTAAACCATTAAAATCAATCACTATCATATCTAATCATAAAGCTATTCGCTTATCAAAAAACGGATGTCAAGCTTTCTTAGCCCATGTTATGGATTTGAATAAAGACACGCCAAATTTGAATAATATTCCTGTTGTTATCGACTTTCCGACGATTTCAAGAACTTCCTTTACCCCGTAACGTGAAGTTGAATTCTTTATTGATCTTGAACTCGTACAAAGCCCATTTCTAAAACCCATATCGAATGGCTCCTATTGAACTTCAGAGTTAAAGGTCCAACTACGTGAAATTGTTGGACATCGGTTTCATTCATCCTAATACATCTCCTTGGGTGCTCTGCTTTATTCAGTAAAGAAGAAGAGACGGGAGTATGCGACTTTGTATTGACTATCGGAATTGAACCATGTCACCATCAAGAATAGGTATCCTCTACCTCGTATTGATGACTTGTTTGACCAAATTGCAAGAGCACACATTTTTTTCAAAGATCGATCTTCGCTTACGGATATCAACAAATTTGAAGATTAGAATCGAGGATATTCCAACGACCGCTTTTAGAACTCGAGACGGGCATTATGAATTCTTAGTCATGTCTTTCGGATTGACTAATGCTCCTGCGGCTTTCATGGATATGATGAATCGAGTATTCAAGAATATTTGGATCAATTCGTTGTTGTTTTTTATTGATGACATCCTCATATATTCCAAAAGCCATGAAGATCATGAGCACCATTTGAAGCTAGTACTCCAAAGGCTTCGTGGAAAACAAGCTTTATGCCAAGTTGAAGAAATGCGAGTTCGGCTCGAGGAAGTAGCATTCCTTGGGCACGTGGTGTCGAAACATGGAGTATCTGCTGATCCGTGAAGATTGAAGCAATACAAAGTTGGAGCAACCGAAGTCGGTGGATCAAGACGTAGTTTTTGGGCTTAATTGGTTATTATCGGAGATTCGTGGAAGGGTTTTCTCGAATCGCTACTCCATTAACCCAAATTAACTCGGAAGGATACAAAATTCTTTTGGAGCGAAGAATGCGAGAAGAGTTTCCAAGAGCTTAAGAGGAGACTTATTTCAAGACATGTTCTAACAATACCATCCGATACGGATGGATTTGTTATCTCAAATGATGCCTCGGGCAAAGGGTTAGGATGTGTTCTCATGCAACGTGGGAAAGTCATAGCTTTATGCCTCGCGACAACTTAAAGAGTATGAGAGGAATTATTCTACTCATGATCTAGAGTTAGCAAATCGCTGCGCGCTTAAAGATATGGAGGCACTATCTATATGGGGAGAAAGTGGAGATATATTCGCACCATAAAAGCCTTAAATATTTCTTCACTCAAAAAGAACTCAACACGCGGCGGACGTTGGCTCGAGCTATCGAAAGACTACGACCACACTATTCAATACCATCCTCGGAAAAGCGAACGTGGTAGGCGACGCGTTGAGTAGAAGATCATATGCAGAATGAGTGCAATGATGTCAAGTATACGACAGAGCCAACTTTAATAGAAAAAGTTAAGGTTGCTTCAAGCCACCGACCCGTGAGTGATGCATATGAAGATGAAAGTACAAGAAGGAGTTATTCCTAAGGGCGAGAATCGATGAAGAAGGAATACTTGAGTCCACTCTGCACTTTGTGTTCCTAACGACTGATTTGAAGTACAAGATTATGATGGAGGCACACAATACACCATTTGCAATCCATCTGGAAGTACCAAAATGTATCGTGATCTTCACATACATTTTGGTGGAACAATATGAAGAGAGAGATTGCAAAGTTTATCTCAATGTGTTTAACTTGTCAACGTGTAAAGCGCGGAGCATCTAGTACCTAAGGGTCCGTTGCAACCACTTGAGATTCCGAAATGGAAGTGGAACACATTACCATGGATTTAATTATTCGTGTCTTCCTACTGGTTTCTCAAGGCATCAATGCTATTTAGGTTATTATTGATAGATTAACCAAGTCCGCTCATTTCTTTGCCGATACGGAGACTTATTCCTCGAACGTCTTGCTCACGTGACGTAGATGAGATTGTGAGATTGCATGGCATGCCAAGATCCATAGTTTTGGATCGTGACCCAAGATTCACTTCAAGATTTTGGGTTAGCTTGCAAAAAAGCTATGAGCGCACGGATTCTGATTTATCGATTCAAGATACCATCCTCAAACCTGACGGACAATCGAGAGGACTATTCAAACTCTTGAAGATCTATTAAGACTCATGTCCTGAACTTCAAAGGGAGTTGGGATAAGTATTTACCATCGGTGGAATTCTCCTACAACAACAGCTTATCATGCAAGTATAGGTGTGGCTCCATTCAAGCATTATATGGACGAAAATGTCGCTTCTCGGTATATGTTGGAACGAGGTGGGTGAAGCAACATTGTTGGGACCCGAGTTGGTACGTATGACTACGGAAAAGATCCAAATGATTCGACAACGTATACAAACGACACAAGATTGACAAAAGAGTTATGCGGATCTTCATCGAAAGGACGTGGAATTTAGTATAGGGGATCATGTATTGTTGCGAGTTATTCCATGGAAGGGAGTTACAAGATTTGGGAAGAGAGGAAAGCTCAATCCACGATTTATTGGTCCATTTCAAATTCTTGACCGAGTAGGAAATGTAGCCTATAGACTCGCGTTACCTACGAGTATGTCTCGTGTTCATAATGTGTTTCACAAATCTGTAATTCATAAATATGTGAAAGACCCGAACCACGTTATAGAGTTAGAACCGGACGAAATAGCCGAAGACTTAACGTATGAGGAGGTACCTGTCAAGATCTTGGATAGGAAGGAGCATGTCCTACTACAAGAAAGATCATACCACAAGTTAAAGTTTTGTGGAGGAATCATGCTTATAGAGAAATGATCTAGGAATTGAAACGGAAATGAAAGCGAGGTATCCTCACCTTTTCGAACACTGTGTACGTCGTCGAATTTCGAGGACGAAATTTCATAAGGAGGGAGGTTGTAAGACCCCAACTTATTATTAATGAAATTTAATTTTCTCTATTTATTATTTTGAAATAGTAAGGGTTGATTTGATTAATGTGGATAGTTATGGATAAAATACGAAAATATTTCAAAATAAGCAAGTGGTTATAAAATATTCATTGTTGTTTGGGAATATTCGTTTGGTCGTGGAATATTCTTGCTTTGTCGGGAATATTAAATGCGACTCACGATCTTTTATGGGCCCCATAACTTGAAAAAGCGATTGGATGAAGAAAATGACAAATATAAGTTGTTTAAAAATAACAGGCGTAGTTATTCTTCAATAATCACTGTTAAAATACTCGGTTGGTTAAAACACGATAGACACCGTATTGCACCAATTATTGATTCTTACGTAAGAAGGCACTTACTCAATAATGGTTACGAATTACTGCTTCGATATTTTATTGATTTAATAATTCTTTGCGTTGATATTTTATATTGCGCTTGTTTCAATAATTGTCATTACACGTATTTTCATTATCGAAACAATAATTCATATTATCTAAATAATATTATTAGATAACATTATTGGCAATGTCTAGAAAGTTCTGTCCCAAGGAGAGGTTTGGTCACCTAATTGCTTGGCGCCAAGAAGGAGAAATTCTTATTGAAAGCCCTCTTTCTCGGAACCGACCGGTTGCAAGATTGAAAGTAATATGCACACAAGCCAATCATGTTTGATGATAAAGCATATACTTTGTAACAATCTTATTCATTTATTAATAAAAAGTATTAATTTATTAAAGGCTTTTAATTATCTACATGATCTTTGTTTTATAATATGTGATAAACCCATAGTTTTAAGCAATGCTTTTAGAATAATGATGATGATCATTCTAATGAGATCTAAATTCTTAGAATGCTTAAAACTAAAATAGTTCCCAATCATTGGATTACTAAATTGGGGATTAGTGAATCCGGATAGATTGAATACATACGTTGCTTGCTTCGTTGGATGGGGATGATTGATCTCATGATCATTTGTGTGGAGACACTCAAGCAGTATGTAGGTGCTTATTAGAGAATAAGTTCATTTGAGCATTGACTCATTGAGGAATACCTAATGGAGTTTTATTTGCTGTCAATAGGAATTCTGTAGTGATAGTAAGTCAAGTAATCCTTGGACTTGAGATCATCATAGTATCTTGTGTATGATGAGTTATACTTTGACTTATTCCTTAAGACCCTTAAGGTATATCAAAAGGGTATGCTTGGGTATAATAAGTTGTACATGGAGATAATGTATGATCAATAAAGAATCTACCACTTCTAATAAAAGAAGAAAATGTCCTATGTGATTCGATAAATGACAACCCAAAGTAGTCCTTGGCGCAAGCGAATGAAATTAGAAAGGAGTTTCTAATTTGCATTATTTGAGTCATGTGCATTTAAGAGTCGAAATACATATAATTAAATAAAATAAGACTTGACAGTAATTCCATGTCTTATATTTAATTGGGACATTGTATGGTGGAAGGATTGAATTGTACGGTAACTATTTACTCAAAGGTTCTTTAATGATTAATGTTGAAATCTATATTATCTGGAAAGTCGTTGATCATTAGGAGGCTTATCCTTATCATTGTAGAATAAATATTATTTAAATAAATTAATTGTTTAATTTATTTATTTAAATAAGATTAGAATTGTTCTAATTGATTTATTCACAACCTAGGTTTAATATGGAGAACCTAAAGGGTCACACCATAAAAGGAAGAATAATTATTTAAGAAGTTAACTGGATAATCGTAATAATAATTATGTATATTTAATTTAATCTATGGTGATAGAATAAATTAAATAGCTTAATATTTATTATTTAATATTTTAGAAATATTAAATATAAATTAATAAGAGGAGTCTTATTAATATTATTACAATTATTATTATTTTAATTTCTAAAAGAGTTTAGGAATTAATTTAATATAAGTACTCTCATTTATTCCTAATAAGATTAGGAGGTTAAATTAATTAAAAGAGTTTAATTAATTATCCTAATAAGATTAGGGAGCTTAATTAATTAAAAGAATTAATTAATTAAAACCCAATTCCTTAATTGTTATGGTGGGTTGCCCACATCTATAAATAAGAGTCTTATTATGGGTGGTATGGGTTGTTGACTTTTAACAAAGTACGTAATAATTCCAAGTTGTTGGGAGTATGCCTTTTCTATAGAGATAGAAAACTAGGGTTAGCCATAAGACCGAAAATTTTTTAAATAAAAGGAATTTCCTTTATTTATTATTTTGAAATAGTAAGGGTTGATTTGATTAATGTGGATAGTTAAGGGTTAAATACGCAAATATTTCAAAATAAGCAAGTGGTTATAAAATATTCATTTTTGTCGAGGAATATTCGTTTGGTCGTGGAATATTAAATCGTGTTTGAAATATTCGATGCGCACAGTAAATGACCATGTGTAGGCCCATAACGAAAGCGATTGGATGAGAAAACGACAAAGTTTGGGTGGTTATAAATAACGGCGTAATTATTCTGAGTTAAGATCATTGGAATACCCGTGGTTAAAATACAAGAATGTCTGGCGTGGTTGCATGAGAAGCACCAGTATTGCATTATGCATTGTTGAATTATTGATCCTTACGTAAGAAGGCACTTTACTCAATAATTTTCACGATGAATTCTTTATTCAATATTTTATTTTATTGATTCAATAATTAACAGCGTTGGTATTTTATATTATTATTTGTTTCAATAATTGTCATTTGCACATAAGATTTCCATTATCGGATCAATAATTCATATTATTTGAATAATATTATTAGATAACATTATTGGCAATGTCTAGAAAGTTACATCTAAGGAGAGGTTTGGTCACACTAATTGCGGCGCTTGATAAGGAGAGATCCTTATTGAAAGCCCCTCTTCTGAGGAGCGGCTTTGGTTGTCATAATTGTGATTACGTAATATTATTTGTGAATAATTAATTATTGATTCATATGATAAGGAAATATTTATTTTATATGAATATAAATGATGGATTTATTTATGTGGTTATTAATGAAGGAATTAATGTTGAGGTGTTTTATCGAAGATTTTATCGGATTGGAGGTATTAAAAATCAAATCGGGGTTTTGAGATATATTGGGGTTATAATTTTTAATCCGAATAGTTGGATCGTTGTAATTTTTGGATATGTTATACATACATAAGTTGAGTATATGTCCACAAATTTTGAACCGTTAAAAATGCACGAATGATTTGTTGTGAATTTTAAGAGGTGTCGGATTCGGAAATTAGGTTTATAATTAATTTTGGTGGAAAATTCTAGAATTGAGTGGGCCCCACTTGTGGTTGGTGAAAAAATGTGCTGAATTTTATTTCAAATGTGGTGGGTGGCAATAGTAGCAGGTAAAGCCATCGTGTAGTTGCAGTCAAGTCTGCTTCTTGGTAAATAACATTTTCCTATAAATAGAGGGCTAAGTTAGAATTGAAAATCACACCGAAACAATGTTTTCTCTCTTCTCTCTCTATATTATTGAGTGTATTTTGTGAGTATTTAGATACTTTGAGAGTTCTTTGTTCAAAGATAAGTTTCATTCAAAGATCACTTCCGACCTTTCCTTCCGGCAATCTTGATTCTTTGAGGTAAGGGATGTTATTTTCTTCTCAAATGATATTAATTCTTCAATATCATTATCTTTGAAATATTGGTTGGTACTTTTATCAAATTTGGAACTTTTTCATGTATGGGGTTACTTATTCATGAGTTACTATTCACGAGTTACTATTCATGAGTTACTATTCACGAAGTTCTTATTCACGAGTACTATTCATGAAGCGTGAAGATGTTTTTTGTGGAATTTCTATCTTTGGTGTCGAGTTACTATTCACGATACTAAAGACTATTCACGTATCTGACTATTCACGAATAATACGCAAGACTATTCACCTAGAAAAATGAAAATTTTTCTTTTAAATCTAAAATATCTATTCGGATACTAGCTTTGATTGTATCCATGTTTTGATCATTCTTGAATTTTACACCACTATGATTATTTTTGAGGTATTATTGGACATGGATAAAACCAAGTATGAATCCTTAATCCTTAATCCTTGTCATTTTGTTTCACCGGATTCGTTCTTTAAAATATTTTTCATCATCCTCGGTCTTAAATGATGATATTATTGAATATCTTTGGCACAGTAGTGCAAGAGATGAATGATTTCTGAAGAATATCTTTGGCTTGTGTAGTGCAAAGATGAGCGAGTGTTTAAATGAACATGACCGAGAGGAATATCTTTGGCCTTTAGTGCAAAGATGAGCAGTGTTGAGATGAGATGAACACGATTGATTGATGAATATCTTTGGCTTTAGTGCAAAGATGAATATTTGATTTGAGATGAATATTGATTGATGTTACGAGGATAAAATATTTATGATGGATTTGTTAAATTCATAGATTATAGTAGATTTCATTCTCTACGTAACTCTTACATGAATTATTATTTCACTTGCGAATATTGATCTGAAACTTGTTGTCTATCAGTTGTTCTATCGATTTTTCCTGTTGGAGACTAACGATAATTTGTTGTATATTATCTTAGTCATAATATTCTTTCTTTGGCTAGTTGAGCTCACCCTTTTCCTTGTTGTTCCATTTTTCTTCTCGGGGAGGCGAGAATGTAGCGAGTACTTAGTCGGGGTATGGAATGAAGGTTCTAGAGAGAGTTGTTTAGTAGTCCTCACCATTTTTGTAAAATAATGTATCAATAAATGTGATGAGGATTTATTTGAGTATAGATATTGTCTAGAAGATAATATTTGTATTTAAACTCACAGCTTTATTGTTGTGTGATAATAAAGTTGTAGTTGTTTACATGCACGATGTATTTGGCGACTTCGAAATGGGTTGGATGGAATGGACCTATTTTGGGGTTCGTAACATATTTTATAACACCCATCTTCTTGAATTTTATTCTTCCTTGGTGGATCACCTCTGAGGCCAAACACATGGGTGGCAACGTTGATCAAAGGAAGGAACCAAACCCAATGGATTCAGTTGAGCGAAAAAAGGATTGGAGGTGAACTTGTACACGAGGAAGCTCGATCTTCAGGGTATGATTTTATTCTTTATCTTTTCGTTTAAATTAATAATTATGCATAAAGGGTGATTCGAATTATGGTTTGTAAATTTTTAAACTCGATTTTTACACGCTTTAGCATTATTTTGCAATTTGATTGCTTACGTGAATATTACAAACCTAACGGTGGCATCGAGCCAAAACCTTTATGCGAATTATTAATTGTTTTAATTTGATATGTATATTGATATGTGTTTAGAAACAATTTAATTGGGCATAATTTTATTAAAATAAAATTTAAAAAAAAAAAAAAAAATCTGCCAAATCATAATCCGTTTTTTTTTTTTAAGCGCGTAGCATGTTCCTTTTAAATTTCACCGTACCACGCTAGCCTTTATTAATCAAGAGGAAGTCGAGTTCACTTTTTTTTTGAAAAGGAAAGGTACTTATATTAGATTATATATATATATATATATAGTTATATATATATATATATATATATATATATTATTCTTAATTATTTTATAATTAAAATAAAATGTTTATTTTAATTTTAAAATTGAATATTATATATATATAATTATTTTAATCTTAAAATAAAAAGTTTATTTTAATTTTAAAATAAAGGTTTATTTTAATCTTAAAATAAAAATGTTTATTTTAATTTTAAAATTAAATTTCATGCTAACTAATTAGAGTTGGAATTGGATTCCATAATAACTAATTGGAGTTGAAATTGGATTTTATTTTCCTAAAATAAAGGAGTTTATTTGTGAATTGGGAAGTAAATCCATCTTTCCTTAAATAAAGGAGTTTGTTTAGATATGAAATAAGATTTCATATTATTCAAAATAAAAGAGTTTATTTGTGAATAGGAAAGAGAATCCTAATTTCCTTAAATAAAGGAGTTTATTTAAATATGAAATAAGATTTCATATTATTCAAAATAAAGGAGTTTATTTGTGAATAGGAAAGAATATCCGTGTTTCCTTTAATAAAAAGTTTTTTTTTAACATGGAATTGGATTCCATAATTAATTAAAATAAAAGGTTTATTTTAATCAATTTTTTATTACATGGAATTGGATTCCATAATTAATTAAAATAAAGGAGTTTATTTTGATTAAAATTTTGATTAAAATAAAATAGTTTATTTTATTCAAAATTGGATAAATTAAAATAAAATTGTTTTATTTTGATTTAAATTTGGATTAAAATAAAGGAGTTTATTTTAATTCAAAATTAGATTTTATACTAACTAAATTTGCCCATTAAATGATATCAATATATATATTAAATGTTTTTTATTCATGAGATGAATGTTATTTATTGATCGTATGGTGATGTGTATGATAATAAATGAGATTGATTATGGATTATTGACGATATGATTGGATTTTATTTTAGTTGGATGCATGAATGTATGGGTTTTATTAAATGAATTCTGCGTGCCTCGTCTTCTCTAATTTTTCTTAATGTAAATTCTATTCCTTCTTATGTACTTCCCTCGATTAGCGATCAAGGTTTACATTTATTTTAAATAGTTTTGTAATAGGAATAGTTAGAATTATTTTGAAAATTGGAGATCGAAAGAACAAGAAGCGTTTGAAGACTTGTTTGTAATGGAGCCCGGTTTAAATGTAATAGTTATATTTAAATATTATTTCTTGCACCCCCAGGGTTTGACCTTTTGGTTCACTTGGTGGCTCTAGTGAACGAAACTAGAATAAAAGTCCATAATCAATCCGGGTAGAATATAGTATTCTATATATGCATGCTTATATTATATATATTATATATTATGCAAACATGCTTAGCGTGTTAATTAATATATTGCGTATTTATATATATATATAATATGCGCGCTAAAACAAGATGAGACAAATTAATAACAAACCCCTCAATTTTTATATTAAGTCCTAAGCGTTCAAAGATATTTGGAATATCGAGCGTCGCCTTCAGCGTGATAAAATTAATAGAGTATTAAATATTTAATATGAGTTTGTTGTGTTACCACAAGGCAAGTATTAAGTATTTAAGATGTTAATTTATCACATTTGATGCTTATAAAGAAAATTGAACAATATTGTTTTGTTGTGTCATCACAAGGATGATATTTTCTTTTTGAAATATATGGAGTGCTAGAGTGGGACTTAACTTGGATAATTTTGATTCGGATGTGCCACCACTTGATCAAAATAATCTAAGAGGCAAAAGAAAAGGAGTTGCATAGTTGATGTAATTGACAAAAGTTGTCTACTATTTATTTATATATAGTTTGTTGTGTCACCACAAGGCTATATACATTTGAAATGGGATCCTTATTCTCACTAAAAAATCTTTAATTAGATTTTGCTTAAACTATATAAGTGAGGTAATATAGTTTGAAGAAAATAGTGGGAGATACCAATTTAAAACAAGACCTAATTTATTTTGGTAATTAATAAAAGAATGTATGTTAAAATGTTGTTAATTACAAATTCATTTACTGAAATTTTACAATGTCTAAAATTTCTATCATTTAAAGCATATAGATGCTAAATTAATCGGATCAATTAAGCGGATTGGTTAAGGAATTTGAGAATAGTTCTCATGGTGAAAAGCTATCTTATGTCCTTAATCGCTTATCCTACTGCAATGGTTGCGATAATGCCTCTGAGGAAGACATTGCTACTTTTAGAAAGTGGCGAGATGATGCACGATTGGCTCGATGCATCATGCTCGCATCCATGAGTAACGAGCTTGACGTCGGCATGAAACTATGGATGCTCTTACTATATTCCTGCGCACATCAAGTAGTTGATGGTGAGGAAAATGGGGCCGATAGATATCGGATATCTAAGGAGCTCTTCCGATCTAGAATGGCTAATGACACTATAAATGCAGACAAAAGGTTCTTAACATAATCAATTTGATTGATCGATTAGAATGACTGGTTTTGTCATGGATGGAGAGTTGAGCGAAGATTTGATCTTGCACTCACTCCGGACTCTTTTCACAATTGTTGTGAATTTTTCATATAAACAAGCTAGATATCGACCGCGTTGATTTTGCTTAACATGTTGAAAAATGATGAGTCACTTTCAACCAAGAAAAACCATGTCTTCTTGGTAGGGGCCAAGGATCTTACGAAAAGAAGAACGATTCAAAGAAGGTATATAGAAAGGCATAAACAAAGGATAATAAGAACAAAAGCGATATGGATGGCAAAGGAGTTTGCTTCCAATACGCAATAAGCTGGACACCGGAAAGAAAGCTGCGAGAAGTATCTTGCGAGAGGCTAACCAAAGAAGCTTAGTGAAGTTTGATTTATAAATACAAATTTGTTCATGATTTAAAATAAAATTTTCTTTAAGTCGAGGTTCTACTTGGGTATTGGATCTGACTTTGGTTATCATAAATATAGATTTATGAAGGGACCAAGCAGTAGAGAAGTTAAACAAAGATAAGTAATCTATATGTGGAAAATGAAGCAAAGGTTCTTTGCATTAGCTATAGAAACTTATAGTTTAGCACTTTGCTACGACTAGCAAATCTATTAAGTCGATAAGTTGTTATTGTATTCCATTCTTGGTAGAAACATTATTTCCATTTTATTGTTGAATGATAATAAAATTTTTGGTATTATAATTAAGAACAATTGTTGTTATTTATAATAATAATGTTTTGTATAAATGGAATATTATTTAATAAATTTTGTATACTTGACTTACGTGAAAAATTATTTTGTAAATTGAACAAACTAGTATAAGAAAAGGAGATGATCATTCAAAGAGTTGAATGTATGTATTTGTTGAAATACTGATGTGAATTATTTGAAAGGTTCAAAGAATTGAAGTGAAACAAATTGGCAAAGTATTAAGATTCTTTGATTAGATCAGGAATAAATACTTGTCAATAAGTTTTAGATCATCTCAAATGGTTTTCTCATAATGGACGCCTCTGTCTGCATAATTGATTGATGTATCTGAAAGGAAAAATCGTACCTTGTTGGACATGAGTGCGGTCCATAATGATTTTATCGACATTCCAATATCCTTACAGGGTTATGTCCTAGAAATGGTCTGCATATCTACGAAAATGGTAACCTCTAAATCCATTGAAGACTCCATAAAAGTTATGGGCGGGGAGGATACCTAATCTTAAGTATGTTAAGATAAGGGGTTGTCGACTTATGTGAAAAGGTTTCAAAGGATAAGCTTGGGACAAAATTTGACATGTCTGATTTGTGGGACATCCTAAAAGTAAGTTTAGGGCATATGTTCTATAATCCTACATAGCAAAAGGTGTTTATTCTGAAACACCACGCGCTTACAAGATAAAGGTGTTTATCATTAAAGGGGCTAGTGGGAGGATAATAGATCTTGAAAAGTTCAAAAACCATAAAACACTATAAGTCGAATAAGAGGAACACGTAGATAGACCTATTGTACCACAACCCAGAATCGCAAATGCTGGAATAATCTTCAAGATACCTTGGAGGTATGGATTCATCATGAATGATGATGATGATGAGTCTGCGCGTCATAGAAGATGATGATCCGTAGAGTTACATCGATGAGGTAAGAGTTCTAGTGTGTACAAAAGGGTCGATGGGAGAGTCGTGACATTCCTAGTACTACATGTGTTGATATACTACGGATAAGGAATGACATACTAATGCTACAATCAGTAAAGATAAAGTTGTCTAAACATTCCTCCATGAATGATTTGGAAGAGTATCTTAGTTGGGGATATAAATCTATATAGATAGATTTAAGAGGATGCTCGACTTAACCCGAGGCGTATATTCATTTGATGCTAAAGTCGTTTAGCATGGCAAACTCAAGAGATGTCTCATGTTGATGAGCCATGGAGTGTATCTCTCTTAATAGTCCCCACAGACTCCAAAGAGAGATCACATGAGTAACTATCATGTATCTGCAATGAAATATCGAGACACGATGTTGATCGATCATATTATGGAGAAGTTCAATGTGAGTCGGTGAAAAACATCTTAAAGTTCTTAACCAAACACTAAGGATGTGATCATATTCATGGTGGGTCTTAATTAAAACTAGAGGGCTTAACGGGACTCGAGTTTTTCGAGACGGAACCAATGATGACGAAAATCCACTTTAAGGTAAAGTGTTACCTTGAGCGGTGGTGCGATGAATTGGAAAGGTTCCAAACAATGAAAGAGTTGTTGGTTTAGTGATAAAGACAAAGTATATAGCTATAAATGAAGGCTGCAAGTTGATTGTTTGGATTAAAAGTTCATTCTGAGAACTAGGAATAGTTCCCAAGTCTCATCTTGGATCTAAACATGTGTTGTGGCACTTTCATTTGATTATTAGAATCATTGAAGATGGGAAATCACTATAGAGATAGTGGACTCTCATAAACAACATTACATATCCATTAACTAAAGTTTATCCAACAAAGCGGGATAATCGTCACTTAGAGAAGAAGAGTATGAGTTACCATGACGATTGGCTTTAGTGCAAGTGGGAGATTGAAAGTAATATGCACACAAGCCATCATGTTTTGATGATAAAGCATATACTTTGTAACAATCTTATTCATTTATTAATAAAAAGTATTAATTTATTAAAGGCTTTTAATTATCTACGTGATCTTTGTTTTATAATATGTGATAAACCCATAGTTTTAAGCAATGCTTTTAGAATAATGATGATGATCATTCTAATGAGATCTAAATTCTTAGAATGCTTAAAACTAAAATAGTTCCCAATCATTGGATTACTAAATTGGGGATTAGTGAATCCGGATAGATTGAGTACATACGTTGCTTGCTCATTGGATGGGGATGATTGATCTCATGATCATTTGTGTGGAACACAAAAGCAAGCAGTATGTAGGTGCTTATTAGAGAATAAGTTCATTTGAGCGTTGGCTCATAAGGAATACCTAATGGAGTTTTATTTGCTGTCGATAGGAATTCTGTAGTGATAGTAGTCTGAAGTAATCCTTGGACTTGAGATCATCATAGTATCTTGTGTATGATGAGTTATACTTTGACTTATTCCTTAAGACCCTTAGGGTATATCAAAGGGTATGCTTGGGTATAATAAGTTATACATGGAGATAATGTATGATCGATAAAGAATCTACCACTTCTAATAAAGAAGAAAAATGTCTATGTGATTAGATAAATGACAACCCGGTGAGTCCTTGGCAATAAGCGAATGAAATTAGAAAGGAGTTTCTAATTTGCATTATTTGGAGTTGTGCGTTTAAGAGTCGAAATACATATAATTAAATAAAATAAGACTTGACATGAAATTCCATGTCTTATATTTAATTGGGACATTGTATGGTGGAAGGATTGAATTATGCGGTAACTATTTACTCGAAAGGTTCTTTAATGATTAATGTTGAAATCTATATTATCTGGAAAGTCGTTGATCGTTGGGAGAACATCCCTATTGTAGAATAAATATTATTTAAATAAATTAATTGTTTAATTTATTTATTTAAATAAGATTAGAATTGTTCTAATTGATTTATTCACAATAGGTTTAATATGGAGAACCTAAAGGGTCACACCATAAAAATGAAGAATAATTATTTAAGAAGTTAATGGCATAATCGTAATAATGTGTTATGTATATTTAATTTAATCTATGGTGATAGAATAAATTAAATAGCTTAATATTATTATTTAATATTTTAGAAATATTAAATATAAATTAATAAGAGAGTCTTATTAATATTATTACAATTATTATTATTTTAATTTCTAAAAGAGTTTAGGAATTAATTTAATATAAGTACTCTTATTTATTCTAATAATAAGATTAGGAGGTTAAATTAATTAAAGAGTTTAATTAATTATCCCTAATAAGATTAGGGAGCTTAATTAATTAAAAGAATTAATTAATTAAAACTCAATTCCTTAATTGTTAAGGTGGGTTGCCCACATCTATAAATAAGAGGAGTCTTATTATGGGTGGTATGGGTTGTTGACTTTTAACAAAGACGTAATAATTCCAAGTTGTTGGGGAGTATGCCTTTTCTATAGAGATAGAAAACTAGGGTTAGCCATAACACCCATCTTCTTGAATTTTATTATTCCTTGGTGGATCACCTCTGAGAGGCCAAACACATGGGTGGCTAACGTTGATCGAAGGAAGGAACCAAACACGGTGGATTCAAGTTGAGCGCGAAAAGGATTGGAGGTGAACTTGTACACGAGAAGCTCGATCTTCAGGGTATGATTTTATTCTTTATCTTTTCGTTTAAATTAATAATTATGCATAAAGGGTGATCCGGGTATATGGTTTGTAAATTTTTTAAACTACGATTTTTACACGCTTAGCATTATTTTGCAATTTGATTGCGTTACATGAATATTACAAACCTAATGAATGTGATTACGTAATATTATTTGTGAATAATTAATTATTGATTTATATAATGAGGAAAATATTGATTTTATGTGGATATAGATGAAGAAAATTTTAATGTGACAATTGTTGAAAATTAATATTTTATCTTTTTACGATAAAATAATTCATTCAAATATATTATTTTAATAATATATTAACTATGATATTTTATATAATTAATGTGGGATATATGAGTATATGAGGAGGAAAAGTATTTTATGAAATTAAATGTTTAACACATATTTTGTGTGTTGGTAGACACAATTATTGATCAAAATTTGATTATAGCATGTAAAATCGTCTGCTTTGTGGATTTGGTCAATTTACATTTGGAATTTGGAAAAACTTTCTTACGCAAAGTTGTAGAGAATTGAATTTCCTATAAAAACAAAGAGATTCAATTTTCCGACAAAGGGCTATTTATTTTGAATTATTGAAGTTCAAGCTCAAAATAATTAATTTTGAAGTTTTAAATATTTTAATAAGAAAACGTTTTTTTTTAGTTAGGCAAGGTGAGTCACTCTTGGTGGTGATGGTTTGAATTAGATTTTTGGTCCAGAGGAATTTAATAAATATATATTAATATTTTATTAAATTTTACTACGCTTTTGTGTTCTAAGCATTTTCCTATAAATAGGGTCTTAGGTTAGAATTGAAAATTACACTAAAATCAAATTTTCTCTATCTATATTATCGGCGTATTCTTGTGAGTATTTTGAGTATATTTTGAGTATTGTTATACGATCTGAAGTTCAAGTCATAAATTTATATTGATTGTGTTTCAAATAAAGAAAGATCGATCTTTTCGAGGTAAAGGATTTTTTTTAATGATATTATTTATTCTAATATCATTATGCCAAGTATTAATCTGAACTTTTAATTAAATTTGGAACTTTTAGTGTCGGAGTTCTTATTCACGTGATACTGAAGACTTTATTCACAGATACTCTGATCTTATTCACTTAATCTGACCTTTATATTCATCTAAAATGAAAAATTTCCTTTCGCCTAAAATATCTATTGTGGATACTAGCTTTGATTGTATCCATGTTTTGATCATTCTTGAATTTTACACCACTATGATTATTTTTTAGGTATTGTTGGACATGGATAAAACAAAGTACTAATCCTTAATCCTTAATCCTTGTCATTTTGTTTCAATTGGATTCGTTTCTTTAAAAATATTTTTCATCATCCTCGATCTTAAATGATGATATTATTGAATATCTTTGGCCCAGTGCAAAAAGATGAATGATTTCGATGAATATTTTCTACCAGTAGTGCAAAGATGAGCAGTGTTTAGATGAACATGACCAACTAATGAATATCTTTGGCACATAGTGCGAAGATGAATATTTGATTCCGGATATATATTGATTGATGTTACGAGGGATAAAAGATGAGACGATGAACTTTTAAATTCATATACATAGAAGATAGTAGTTTGCATTCTCTACTTAACTCTTCTAATGAATTATTATTTTCTGCTGCGAATATTGATTTAAAACTTGTTGTCATTGTATTCTATTAGATTTTTCCTCTTGTTGAAGACTAACGATAATTTGTTGTATATTATCTTAGTCATAATATTCTTCTTCGGGCTAGTTGAGCTCACTCTTTTCTTTTGTTCCATTTTCTTCTCGGGATGCGAGAATATAAGCGAAAGTACGCAGTCTGGGTTATGGAATGAAGGTTCTAGAGAGTTGTTTAGTAGTCCTCACCATTTTTGTAAAATAATGTATCAATAAATGTGATGAGGATTTATTTGAGTATAGATATTGTCTGAAGATAATATTTGTATTCAAACTCACAGTTTCTTCATTGTAATAATAAAGTTGTAGTTGTTTACGTACCATGTATCGACAACTCAGAATGGGTGATGTATACCTATTTTGGGGGCGTCACATGTTTTTTACATTTTTTTATTCTATGTATTAACATAAATTTAGGAAATTGACATTTCTACACACGAGACCCACTCAATAATCACATGAAAATGATTACGTGAAAATATTAATTTTTTTTATAAAAATATTAATTCCCTAAATTTATTGACATAAAATTGTCCTTATATAACAACACTTTACACGTATAACTCATCATAACAACAGTATGTTTATCAGGCAAATAAAACTAATAAGTTGGTGGATAACTGGTCTGATATTTCTATATATATTTGTTATTTTTACATGATTATAAGCATACAATAAGTGTGACACCCCCAAAATTAGGTATACAGCACCCATTCTGAGTCGTCAGATACATGGTACAAAATTCAAATACAACTTCATTTATATGTTGTTGAGTTGTCGATAGATAGAATCGACCAACGTTAATCGCTGAGTTTTAATACAAATGTATGTAACTCTCTACGGTGCCTCGACCACAACCTTACAATGGTACTTTACATAAAAGTGTAGTCAAATCTTGCTTTTAGAAATTAAAATCTTTGGGAAGTGCTCAAGAAACCTTCGTATACGGGGAGGCCGTGCGTCTACAGGTTATAATAGATATCATATGACCACGCGAATTATCTTTGGTTGACCCAATAGACCCCAAAGAAAAACGAGAAGATTACTATCATCTTCTTTCCAATGGTGAGTCTTCTCTTAACATATGACTATCTCCACTGTCTCCAAGTGAATATTATATTTCAAAGAAACTCTAAGATTATATAGGTAGTGTAACGCCCCCAAAATTAGGTATACGTCACCCATCTTGGGTCGCCACTTACATGGTACATAAATTCAAATACAACTTACTAATATAACTGTCGTGTACAATACGACATAAACTATGAGTTTGAATACAAATATTGTCTACTAGATATTATACAAACTCAAAAGGAGTCCTCATTACAACTATTATCACACTATTTCACAGAATAGTGAGGACTACTAATGCTATCCTCTCGGACCATTACTTACGTCCCCGACTGCGTCCAAATATGTTCTCATTTCAAGAGAATAAAGAAAGAAAGGGTGAGCTCAACTAGCCCAAAGAAGAAATATTATGACTAAGATAATGCGTAATAAATTATCATTAGCCTTCAATGTTAAAGGATAAAATCGATAAAATACAATGATAACCCGGTTTAAGCTGCGCATTGGAATATCTGATCCATTAAAAGAGTCAAGTAGAAAATAAAATCTACTATCTTTTCTCGATTTAAAAGGTTTTTCATCAATTTTTATCATTTGAGACTCGACAATAAATAAACCACCACATCTAACCATCCTCGTACCACGGGTCAAGGATTTTCATCAAATTATCAATGGTCATGACTATACCGAATCACCCCCGGTAATAATCATACCAAAACTATCCATCATCGCATTACAGCCACTGAGGACTTTTGTCACATCATTTATATCAAGTCATGATTATACCGAATGATCCTCGGTCATAATCATACTAAGTTCATCTATGCACGTAAGCCAAAGATAACATAATATAACATGAGGATGATGACAATGACATAGTAATTCAATAAAACAAGTTCAAGAATTATTTAATCCATGAATTATTAACGTCCAAATTGTCAACATGATCTTTGTTTAGTAGAGAGTAAAATTCAATAATGATCGGAAGAATATTTCCATGAAAAGATCTTCGGATGAAATGCAAATATCAAGGATATTCTACTAATTTCATGGAGTATAGAAGTCAAAGTTTTAACTAACCGGGTATAATAAAGAATGGAATAACAAAAGAAATAACCATGCAATGGGTACTTGTGAGTATAGGTTATTCCAACAGAATAATAATAACGGAACCCGGTCGTGTGAAATTCACACCGGCAGGATGTTCCAATGTAATAATAAAGATGGAACCGGATCCGTAAAACACACGAGATAGATATTCCAACAGAATCGATAAAGATTTTAACCAGTCCTGTAAAACACATGCATGTGGATGTTCCAATGGAATAATAAAAAGCGGAACTAGGTCCTGTAAAACACATGACGAGGATGTTCCAAATGAATAATAGAAGAATGTCACCAAGTATAGGAGGGTAAACCAGCGTATACAGGTTATTCAAATGAATAATAAGCAATAGAATAACATAAGGATTTCACCAAGTATAGTATTGTACACAGCGTGTCACAAGTTATGTATAGGGTATGCCACTTTTACAAAAGTTATTCAATGAAATGATAATGAATGGAATAATGAAGTTCTCTTCAAGAAGAAAGAATAACACCCACTACCGTAAAAAGAACTGAATATAAGAAGTAGTGAAGTAGCGAGAATACTCTTCTTCTTTCTATAATTTTCTCTCTGTAGAGTTTCAATGAATTAAAAGAGAAAATAATGAAGGAATGAGCTTATTTATAGGAAAATGGAATGCATAAGAATTAATCCATGAACGGTCCGATTGATTTACTTTAATCGACGGTCCATATTTAAAGAAAAATCTTTTAAATAAAATATAATATATTCTATTTATATAAAAACATTTTACTATGCAAACACTATATGCAATACTATGCAAAACACTATGCAAAATACTATACAACACTATGCGTAATAAAATATAATATATTCTATTTATGTAATAACTTTAATAAAGTATTCTATTTTATATAAAAGATGTTTCGCTTTTATTACGTTAATAATACGAATAAAACAAAACGTCATTATTCTGCTATAATAATTCATATTATTAATCAACAATAATGGAATCAAACCGAGTGACTTCTCACATAGGCATCAATAATCAATACCGCATGTCTACTTATGCAACCACACGACATTCTTGTATTTCTTTTACTACCGAAAGTAGTTCAACAATGATCAACCAGTAAAACTTCCGCCAAGTTATTTTAATAAAATATTTTTGTCGTTTTCTCGATCCGACAATAATTACATTAATGGGGTCCACCAATGATTGAGCTATTATATTTAATATTCCCTCGCTAAACCTAGAATATTCCCAGGCCAATCGAATATAATATAACCACTTGCATACTTTTTGCAAAATTTATAAATACTACCCAAAACTATAATATTATCTCAAATTCACACCATAATATTAAAAATTATTTCGACAAAATTTAAATCTTTATTGATAAAATCTGGGGTCTCAGGGTGGTGCCGTAGATATACTTTCAAGAAATGGATCATGACCACCTGCTCTTATGATAACACGAGGTTGTATGTCATTAGACATCTTGTATGATAATGCAAAACACCCTTCTAAAGTTGGGTTCACCTTGTTAGGTTTGTAATATTCATGAAGCAATCAAATTGCATAAAAAAGTGCGAAGCGTGTAAAATCGATTTTAAAATTTTACAAACCATATACCCGGATCACCCTTTATGCACAATTATTAATTAAACGAAAAGATAAAGAATAAAATCATACCTCAAGATCGAGCTTCCTCGTGTACAGTTCACCTCCAAATCCTTTCGCTCAATCTTGAATCCACCGGGTTTGGTTCCTTCCTTTGATCAACGTTAGCCACCCAAATGTTTGGCCTCTGAGGTGATCCACCAAGAAAGAAGAAAATTCGAAGAAGAAGGGGTGGTTGGCTAAACCCTAGTTTTTCTATCTCTATAGAAGGGTGTCTTCTCCCAACAATTGGAATTATGTCAGTATGTTGAAAAATCAACAACCCATACCACCCATAATAAGACTCCTCTTATTTATAGATGTGGGCAACCCACCTTAACAATTAAGGAATTGGGATTTATTTAATTAATTAAATCCTTTTAATTAATTAAGCTCCTAATCTAATTAGGGATAATTAATTAAACTCTTTTAACTAATTTTCCTTCCTAATCCAATTAGGAATAAATGAGAGTATTTTATATTAAATTAATTTCTAAACTCTTTTAGAAATTAAAATAATAATAATTGTAATAATATTAATAAGACTCCTCTTATTAATTTATATTTAATATTTCTAAAATATTAAATAATAAATATTAAGCTATTTAATTTATTCTATCACCATAGATTAAACTAAATATACTTAACATATTATTATTACGATTATGCCATTAACTTTTTAAATAATTATTCTTCCTTTTATGGTGTGACCCTTTGGGTTCTCCATATTAAACCTAGGTTGTGAATAAATCAATTAGAACAATTCTAATCTTATTTAAATAAATAAATTAATAATTAATTTATTTAAATAAATAATATTTATCCTACAATAGGGATAAGCCTCCTACTGATCAATCGGCGACTTTTAGGATAATATAGATTTCAACATTAATCATTAAAGAACCTTTGAGTAAATAGTTACTGTGCATAATTCAATCCTTCCACCATACAATGTCCCAATTAAATATAAGACATGGAATTACTTGTCAAGTCTTATTTTATTTAATTATATGTATTTACCTCTTAAATGCACAACTCAAATAATGCAAATTAGAAACTCCTTTCTAATTTCATTCTCATTGCCAAGGACTCTTTGGGTTGTCATTTATCGAATCACATATGACATTTCTCTTCTTTTATTAGAAGTGGTAGATTCTTTATCGATCATACATTATCTCCATGCACAACTTATTATACCCAAGCATACCCTTTGATATACCCTAAGGGTCTTAAGGAATAAGTCAAAAGTATAACTCATCATACACAAGATACTATGATGATCTCAAGTCCAAGGATCATTTGTCTTTTACTATCACTACAGAATTCCTATTGACAAAAGCAAATAAAACTCCATTAGGTATTCCTTAGCGAGCCAATGCTCGAAGGAACTTATTTCTCTAATAAGCACCTACATACTTGCTTTAGTGTCTCCACACAAAATGATCATGAGATCAATCATCCTCATCCAACGAAAGCAAAGAACGTATGTACCAATCTATCCGGATTCACTAATCCCCAATTTAGTAATCCAATGATTGGGAACTATTTTAGTTTTAAGCTTTCTAAGAATTTAGATCTCATTAGAATGATCATCATCATTATTCTAAAAGCATTGCTTAAAACTATGGGTTTATCACATATTATAAAAAACAAAGATCATGTAGATAATTAAAAGCCTTTAATAAATTAATACTTTTATTAATAAATAAATAAGATTGTTACAAAGTATATGCTTTATCATCAAACATGATTGGCTTGTAATGCATACTACTTTCAATCTCCCACTTGCACTAAAGCCAATCGTCATGGTATCTCATACTCTTCTTCTCTAAGTGACGATTATCCTGTTTGTTGGATAAACTTTAGTTAATGGATATGTAATGTTGTTCTTGAGAGTCCACTATCTCTATATAGTGATTTCCCATCTTCAATGATTCTAATAATCAAATGAAAGTGCCACAACACATGTTTAGATCCAAGATGAGACTTGGGAACTATTCCTAGTTCGTATTGAACTTTTAATCCAAACAATCAACTCATGCGACTTCATTTATAGCTATATACTTTGTCTTTATTACTAAACCAAAGAACTCTTTTGCTATTTGGAACCTTTCGATTCAACGCACCTTGTTCAAGATAACGCTTTACCTTAAAGTGGATTTTACGTAAATATCTTAGTGCATCTGAAAAACTTGAATCTGTTAAGCCCTCTAGTTTTAATTCGGACCCACCATGTATCTTCACATCTTTAGTGCTTAGGTTAAGAACTTTAAGATGTTTTTCATCGACTCATAGTGAACTTCTCCACAATATGACTGATCAACATCAGGTCTCGTATATTTCATTGCATACATGATAGTCACTCATGCGACCTCTCTTATCAGGAGTCTGTGGGGATTATTAAGAGAGATACACTCCATAGCTCATCAACATGAGACAACTCTTGGAGTTTGCCACGCTAAACGACTTTAGCATCAAATGAATATACATTCCTTGGGTTAAGTCGAGCATCCTCTTGAATCTATCTATATAGATTTTATCCCCAATTAAGATACTCGTCCCAAACCATTCATGGAGGAATGTTTAGACAACTTTATCATTACTGATTGTAGCATTAGTATGTCATTCCTTATCCGTAGTATATCAACATATAATATTAGGAATGTCACGACGCTCCCACGTTCAACCGAGGGACCATAACCAGGATCATACCGAAGATAGTAGTCAACAAAATAATGATAACCAAATGGAGAAAGAAGAATACTGGACAAAGCGGTAACCACTCTGGTGGTAATCGTGGCCATGAAAATAGAAGAAGCGAGTCGGAGGAGATTTTAAAAGAGGAGATTCAACAACGACCATTTGAAGACGTCGGCAGCCGATGTAACTAGTTTTAAGGAGGAGAACGACCACCTAGTCGTATGTTACAAATCGAGAAAGAGGGACATATCATTACCAAACCGCCCACAACAGCTTTAAGGTATGCTATAATTGTGGAAAAGAAGGACATATCTCTCGAGATTATACGATATCGAAACCCAAATCCAATCGGAATGGTGACTCAAAAGATCGCCCCGAAAAGTCAAAGTCAACGATTCCGGAAGAAGCGTTTATTGTGATCGGTCAAAATGCGAGAACCCGACGAAGTTAGCACTTAGTTAGTTAATTATAAATTCTTGCGAAGTATATACCTTACTAGATATTGGTTCTACCCATTCTTTTATCTCTTACTTACGCTTCAACGTTTGAACTTGACTACGGAGAAATTAAACTTTGACCTATCTGTGGAGACTCCATTAGGAGAAACTTTCATTACATTCGTTGTTTAAAAATCTTGCTTGATTCAAGTTGGCACTATCACATTACCCGTTAACCTTATTTCTATAGAGATACTTGCTTTTGATGTGATTTTAAGGTTAACTACTCATCATGCCAAATTGATTGCTTATGTAAGGTTGTTAGTTTTCATATTCCTAAGCAACCTGTTATTCGAACTCAAGCAGTCAAACCATTGTAGTCAAACATTTTCATATCAAGCCATGAAGTCATTCGTTTATTACGGATGTCAAGTTTTCTTAGTCCATATTATGGATTTGAATAAAGACACGCCGATTTGAATAATATTCACATTGTTATTGATTTTTCCCGATGTATTTCTGAAGAATTTCTTGGATTACTCCCAAAGCTCGATATTAAATTTTGTATCGACTTTGAACCCGAGACAAAAACTCATTTCTAAAATCTCATATCGAATGGCTCTATTGAACTTCGGAGTTAAAAATTCAACTATAGAATTTGGTACTGAGCCTTTATCTTGTGACTTCCTTTGTGGAATTCACCTAAGCGAACTCTCTATAGGGGGACGCCATATTCGCATGCGATAAGAAATCGATAGGTGTCATTGTGACGTCTTATCCAAGATTGGGATATGAAATACGGTTGAGAGCAACCTAAGCAAAGAATCGAAATACGTAGCTTTCAGGCTTAGTTGGTTATTATCGGAGATTCGTTGAAGGATATTCTCGAATCGCTATTCCATTAACGTAATACCTCGTAGAGATACAAAATTCGAATGGAGCAAGGAATGTGGGAAGAGCTTGAAGAACTCAAGAGGAGACTCATTTCAAAGACACGTTCACCATGCCATCCCGGAAAAGTTTAACGTGGTAGTGACGTGTTGAGTAGAAGATCGTATATTAAGCACGAGTACGATATTGTCAAAAGACTAATTTCAGTATAATTTACAAATAATAGAGATGGAGATGAAAACTCTAGGTACCCACGTGATGATATACGAGTATAATCGACTTTAGTTAAAGCCGCTTGCCCACCGCAATCCGGAAATGATCGTATGAAGAGGAAAGTACAAGAAGGAGCTATTCCTAAGCGAAAATTGATAAAGAATGAATACTTGAGTCCACTCTAGACTTTGTGTTCCTAACGACTCGATTTGAAGTACAAGATTATGATGGAAGCACACAATACACCATTTGCAATCCATCTCGGAAGTACTAAAATGTATCGTGATCTTCGACATACATTTTGGTGGAATAATATGAAGAGAGAGATTGCAAAGTTTATCTCGATGTGTTTAACTCGCCAACGTGTAAAGGCGAGCATCTAGTACCTAAGGGTCCGTTGCAACCACTTGAGATTCCTGAATGGAAGTGGGAACACATTACCATGGATTTCGTTACGGGTCTTCCTACGATTTCTCAAGGCATCAATGCTATTTGGGTTATTGTTGATAGATTAACCAAGTTCCGCTCATTTCTTGCCGATCACGGAGACTTATTCACTCGAACGCGTCTTTCTCGTATGACGTAAATGAGATTGTGAGATTGCATGGCATACCAAGATCCATAGTTTTAGATCGTGACCCAAGATTCACTTCATGATTTTGGGTTAGTTTGTAAAAGCTATGGGCACGAATTTACGATTCGGTTTGGCATACCATCCTCAAACGGATGGGCAATCGAAAAGGACTACTCAAACTCTTGAAGATATATTAAAACTCGTGTCCTAGATTTCAAAGGAAGTTGGGATAAGTACTTGCCATCGGTGGAATTCTCATACAACAATAGTTATTAAACAAATATAGGCATGGTTCCATTCAAGCATTATATGGACAAAAATGTCGCTTCTCCAATATGTTGGGATGAGGTGGGTGAAGCAACATTGTTGGGACCCGAAAGTTAAGACGTACGTTATGACTAATGATTCGACAACGATATCTGAAGACAAGATCGACAAAAGAGTTATGCGGATCTTCATCGAAAGGATGTGGAATTTAATGTAGGGGATCATGTATTGTCATGCGAGTTGCTCCATGGAAGGGAGTTACAAGATTTGGGAAGAGAGGAAAGCTCAATCCACGATTTATTGGTCCATTTCAAATTCTTGACCGAGTAGGAAATGTAGCCTATGACTTGCGTTACCTCCAAGTATGTCTCGTGTTCATAATGTGTTTCATATATCCGCATTTAAGTAAATATGTGAAAGACCCAACCACGTTATAGAAAGTTAGAACCGGACGAGTTAGCCAAGACTTAACGATGTGAGGAGGTACTGCCAAGATTTTGGATAGGAAGGAGCATGTCCCACGCTTGAAAGGTCATACCACAAGTTAAAGTTTTGTGGAAGAATCATGCTATAGAGGAAATGACTCAGGAATTGGAAACGAAAATGAAAGCGAGGTATCCTCACCTTTTCAAACACTGTAGTACGTCTGTCGTCAATTTCGAGGACGAAATTTCATAAGGAGGGAGGTTGTAAGACCAAAAATTTTTTTTAAATAAAAGGAATTTCCTTTATTTATTATTTTGAAATAGTAAGGGTTGATTTGATTAATGTGGATAGTTAAGGGTTAAATACGCAAATATTTCAAAATAAGCAAGTGGTTATAAAATATTCATTTTTGTCGGAATATTCGTTTGGTCGTGAATATTCGTATCGCTTGTGAATATTCGTATGACGGCACGTACCCATGTATGGGCCCCATAACTAAATCGATTGGATGAAGAAAACGACAAATATAAGTTGGTTAAAAATAACGGCGTAGTTATTACCGTTAAGACCGTTGAATACCCGTGGTTAAAATACGATGTCTACGCGCCATGTCGCACAAAGAAGCACTACAGTATTGCATACAGATTGTTGAATTATTGATCCTTACGTAAGATGGCACTACTCAATAATTTTCACAAGTAGTTACCGCTCAATATTTTATTTTATTGATTCAATAATTGCCAAGGTTGGTATTTTATATTATTCTTGTTTCAATAATTGTCATCGCACGAGATTTCCCATTATCGATCAATAATTCATATTATTTGAATAATATTATTAGATAACATTATTGGCAATGTCTAGAAAGTTCTGTCTAAGGAGAGGTTTGGTCACCTAATTGCGCTACCAAGAAGGAGAGATCCTTATTGAAAGCCCCTTACTTCCCGGAACTACCGTCATTATCATAATTGTGATTCTCGTAATATTATTTGTGAATAATTAATTATTGATTCATATGATAAAGAAATATTTATTTTATGTGGATATAAATGATGGATTTATTTATGTGGTTATAAATGAAGAAATTATTGTTGAGGTGTTTTATCAAGATTTTACAGTTGGAGGTATTAAAATTAAATCGTGGGTTTTTAGATATATTATGGGGGATTATAATTTTTAATCCGACCGCTTGATTGTGGTAATTTTTGGGTATGTTATACATACATAAGTTGAGTATATGTCCAAAAATTTTGAACCGTTAAAAATGCACGAATGATTTGTTGTGAATTTTAAGAGGTGTCGAATTCTAAATTAGGTTTATAATTGATTTTGGTGGAAAATTCTAGAATTGAGTGGGCCCCACTTATGGTTGGTGAAGAAATGTGCTGAATTTTATTTCAAATGTGGTGGGTGGCAATAGTAGCGGTGTAAAGCCATCGTGTAAAGCAGTCAAGTCCGCTTGGCAATTCTAACATTTTCCTATAAATAGAGGGCTAAGATAGAATTGAAAATCACACCGAAACAAAGTTTTCTCTTTCTCTCTATATTATTGAGCGTGATTTTGTGAGTATTTAGATACTTTGAGAGTTCTTTGCTCAAAGATAAGTTTCATTCAAAGATCACTTCCGACCTTTCCTTCCGGTAATCGATTCTTTGAGGTAAGGGATATTATTTTTTTCAAATGATATTATTTCTTCAATATCATTATGTTGAAATGTTGATCTGAAGTTTTTATCAAATTTAGAACTTTTTCATGCTCGGGGTTACTATTCATGAGTTACTATTTACGAAGTTACTATTCATGAGTTACTATTCACGAGTTACTATTCACGAGTACTATTCATGGAAGCGTGAAGATGTTTTTTGTGGAATTTCTATCTTTTGGTGTACTATTCAGAGTTACTATTCACGTACTATACTTCACGATACTATTCAATCGAAAAATAAAATTTCTTCTTTTCGTCCAAAATATCTATTTTGGATACTAGCTTTGATTGTATCCATGTTTTGATCATTCTTGAATTTTACACCATTATGATTATTTTTGAGGTATTGTTGGACATGGATAAAACAAAGTACGAATCCTTAATCCTTAATCCTTGTCATTTTGTTTCACTGGATTCGTTCTTTAAAAATATTTTTCATCATCCTCAGTCTTAAATGATGATATTATTGAATATCTTTGGCCCAGTAGTGCAAAAGATGAATGATTTCAAGAATATCTTTGGCCCGTAGTAAAATGAAGATGCAGTGTGTTTAAATGAATACGATCGATCGATGAATATCTTTGGCCTATAGTGCAAAGATGATCAGTGTTAAATGAATACGACCGATCGATGAATATCTTTGGCCTTTAGTGCAAAGATGAACAGTGTTGAGATAAACACGACCGATTGATGAATATCTTTGGCCTCAGAAGCAAAGATGAATATTTGATTTGAGATGAATATCGATTGATGTTACGGGGATAAAATATTGATGATGGACCGTTAAATTCATAGATTATAGTAGATTTCATTCTCTACGTAACTCTTCTATGAATTATTATTTCAACTGCGAATATTGATCTGAAACTTGTTGTCTCATTGTATTCTATCGATTTTTCCTCGTTGGAGACTAACGATAATTTGTTGTATATTATCTTAGTCATAGTATTCTTTTATCGGGCTAGTTGAGCTCACCCTTTTCCTTGTTGTTCCATTTTTCTTCTCGAGAGGCGAGAATGTAAATAGTAGTCTAAATCGGGGTATGGAATGAAGGTTTTAGAAAGGATTGTTTAGTAGTCCTCACCATTTTTGTAAAATAATGTATCAATAAATGTGATGGGGATTTATTTGAGTATAGATATTGTCTGAAGATAATATTTGTATTTAAACTCACGCTTTCTTGTTGTAATAATAAAGTTGTAGTTGTTTACGCACTCATTGTATTTGGCACTTCGTAATGGGTGTGGTGTATACCTATTTTGGGGGCGCCACAATTGGTATCGAGCTTAGGATATGATCTCCATGCGGAGATCTGGGAATAAAACTAGGAGGGAGAGACGAGTAAATCCTTCGCTAGTGTCCTACCTAAGCTTATTTGTTAGTTAGGTCAAGATATAGGGATATTATGTGATTGATTTCCTTAATTAACCCTTGTTTTATGACGATGTATTTAAGAATGTCGATCGAGAATATTAATAGTGGAGTAAATGAGACCGTGGAGATGCCTGTGTTTAACAACGAGGAGAACGCGCAACAGTGGTGCAATATACCTCCTCCCGTGAATAACACCACCGAAAGTGATGATGAACCAGGGGATGTTTAGAAGTTTTTTGCAGCTCATGCAAAATCGCATTTAGGAGACTCGTGTTCAAAATACAGGAGGAGATGATAGCAATTCACGGGTGGTCACAGCCAAGAAGTTCAAAGAGTTGGGACCACCAGAATTTAAGGGAAAGCCCGATCCGATCATGGCGGAAACATGGGTCAAACAAATTACCAAGATATTCGATGTCTTGGGATGCACGGAGGAACAGAAGGTTCCATTCGCCACCTTTATGTTCCGTGGCGAGGCGGATCATCGGTGGGAGTCTCAAGAAGCGTACTCCATCCAAATTTACCGACTCAAAGATGTCATGGGAGACGTTTGAAATGATTCAATGACAAGTACTTCCCGAAAGTATTCGGCTATATGAAGGAAGTAGAGTTTATTAGACTGAGCGAGTAATAACACGACGGTGTCCCAAAGACGAGGCGAAGTTCGCGCGGAGTTATCCGTGTTCGCACCTCATTTGGTGGAGAATGAGGAACGTTATGACGCGGATGTTTCTTAGAGGTTTGAAACCCAAGATACGCCGAAGATCTCATTTCTCATAAATTTTCTCTCTATTCGGATGTTGTCAATGGCTCAATTGTTAGAAGCGAGATAACGAGTACGTTCAACCGAGGGACCATAACCGGATCATACCAAGATAGTAGTCAACAAAATAATGATAACCAATGGAGAAAGAAGAATACTGGACAAAGGCGGTAACCACTCCGGTGGTAATCGTGGCCATGAAAATAGAAGAAGCGAGTCGGAGGAGATTTTAAAAGAGGAGATTCAACAACGACCATTTGAAGACGTCGGTACCAAGATGGAACTAGTTTTAAGGGAGGAGAACGACCACCGGTCAGATATGTTACAAATGCGGAAAGAGGGACATATCATTCAAACCCGCCTGCAGCAGTTTAAGGTATGCTATAATTGTGGAAAAGAAGGACATATCACTCGAGATTGTACGATATCGAAACCCAGTTCAACGGAATGGTGACTCAAAAGATCGTCCTGAAAAAGTCAAAGTCAACGATTCCGGAAGAGCGTTTGTTGTGATTGGTCAAATGCGAGAACCCGAACGGTTTAAGCACGGTTAGTTAATTATAAATTCTTGCGAAGTATATACCTTACTAGATATTGGTTCTACCCATTCTTTTATCTCTCTTACTTACGCTCAACGTTTGAACTTGACTACGGAGAAATTAAACTTTGACCTATCTGTGGAGACTCCATTAGGAGAAACTTTCATTACATTCGTTGTTTAAAAATCTTGCTTGATTCAAGTTGGCACTATCACATTACCTGTTAACCTTATTTCTATAGAGATACTTGCTTTTGATGTGATTTTAAGGTTAACTACTCATCATGCCAAATTGATTGCTTATGTAAGGTTGTTAGTTTTCATATTCCTAAGCAACCTGTTATTCGAACTCAAGCAGTCAAACCATTGTAGTCAAACATTTTCATATCAAGCCATGAAGTCATTCGTTTATTACGGATGTCAAGTTTTCTTAGTCCATATTATGGATTTGAATAAAGACACGTCAGATTTGAATAATATTCCTGTTGTTATTGATTTTTCCGATGTATTTCAAGAATTTCTTGGATTACTCCCAAAGCTCGATATTAAATTTTGTATCGACTTTGAACCCTAAGACAAAACTCATTTCTAAAATCTCATATCGAATGGCTCTATTGAACTTCGTGAGTTAAAAATTCAACTATAAATTTGGTACTGAGCCTTTATCTTGTGACTTCCTTTGTGGAATTCACCTAAGCCAGACTCTCTATAGGGGACGCCATATTCGTGCGATAGTAAATCGATAGGTGTCATTGTGACGTCTATCCAAGATTGGGATATGAGTCACAATTGAGAGCAACCTAAGCCAAGAATCGAAATACGTAGCTTTCAGGCTTAGTTGGTTATTATTATCGAGATTCGTTGAAGGATATTCTCGAATCGCTATTCCATTAACGTGAATGACTCAGTAGAGATACAAAATTCGAATGGAGCAAGGAATGTGGGAAGAGCTTGAAGAACTCAAGAGGAGACTCATTTCAAAGACATGTTCGACCACGCCATCCTCGAAAAGCGAACGTGGTAGGTGGCGTGTTGAGTAGAAGATCGATATAAGTACGAAGTACGATATTGTCAAAGACTAATTTCAGATAATTTACAAATAATAGAGATGGAGATGAAAACTCTAGGTACCCACGTGATGATATACGAGTATAATCGACTTTAGTTAAAGTTCGCCAAGCCACCCCAATCTTGAGTGATGCGTATGAAGAGGAAAGTACAAGAAGGAGCTATTCCGGAAGCGAAAATTGATAAAGAATGAATACTTCGAGTCCACTCTAGACTTTGTGTTCCTAACGACTCTGATTTGAAGTACAAGATTATGATGGAAGCACACAATACACCATTTGCAATCCATCCTGGAAGTACTAAAATGTATCGTGATCTTCGACATACATTTTGGTGGAATAATATGAAGAGAGAGATTGCAAAGTTTATCTCGATGTGTTTAACTTGCCAACGTGTAAAGGCGGAGCATCTAGTACCTAAGGGTCCGTTGCAACCACTTGAGATTCCTAATGGAAGTGGGAACACATTACCATGGATTTCAATTACGGGTCTTCCTACGATTTCTCAAGGCATCAATGCTATTTGGGTTATTGTTGATAGATTAACCAAGTCTCGCTCATTTCTTGCCGACACGGAGACTTATTCACTTGAACGTCTTTCTCGTATGTATGCGTAAATGAGATTGTGAGATTGCATGGCATACCAAAGATCCATAGTTTTAGATCGTGACCCAAGATTCACTTCATGATTTTGGGTTAGTTTGTAGAAAGCTATGGGCACAATTTACGATTCGATTTGGCATACCATCCTCAAACGGATGGGCAATCGAAAAGGACTACTCAAACTCTTGAAGATATATTAAAACTCGTGTCCTAGATTTCAAAGGAAGTTGGGATAAGTACTTGCCATTGGTGGAATTCTCATACAACAATAGTTATTAAACAAATATAGGCATGGTTCCATTCAAGCATTATATGGACAAAAATGTCGCTCTCCAATATGTTGGGATGAGGTGGGTGAAGCAACATTGTTGGGACCCGAAAGTTAAGACGTATGACTAATGATTCGATTAACGTATACAACCCAAGACAAGATCGACAAAAAAGTTATGCGGATCTTCATCGAAAGGATGTGGAATTTAATGTAGGGATCATGTATTGTTGCGAGTTGCTCCATGGAAGGGAGTTACAAGATTTGGGAAGAGAGGAAAGCTCAATCCACGATTTATCGGTCCATTTCAAATTCTTGACCGAGTAGGAAATGTAGCCTATGAACTTGCGTTACCTCCAGTATGTCTCGTGTTCATAATGTGTTTCACATATCCGTACTTCAGAAATATGTGAAAGACCCGAACCACGTTATAGAGTTAGAACCGGACGAGTTAGCCAAGACTTAACGATGAGGAGGTACTGTCAAGATTTTGGATAGGAAGGAGCATGTCCTACGCCAAGAAAGGTCATACCACAAGTTAAAGTTTTGTGGAAGAATCATGCTATAGAGGAAATGACACGGGAATTGGAAAGCGAAAATGAAAGCGAGGTATCCTCACCTTTTCAAACACTGTGTATCGTCGTCAATTTCGAGGACGAAATTTCATAAGGAGGGAGGTTGTAAGACCCCCGAAATTTTTTTAAATAAAAGGAATTTCCTTTATTTATTATTTTGAAATAGTAAGGGTTGATTTGATTAATGTGGATAGTTAAGGGTTAAATACGCAAATATTTCAAAATAAGCAAGTGGTTATAAAATATTCATTTTGTCGGGAATATTCGTTTGGTCGTGGAATATTAAATGCATCGTTTGGGAATATTCGTGACGACGACACGTACCATGTATGGGCCCCATAACGAAAAGCGATTGGATGAAGAAAACGACAAATATAAGTTGGTTAAAAATAACGCAGTAGTTATTCTGAATTAAGATCGTTGGAATACCCGGTGGTTAAAATACGATGAATACGCGTGGTTGCATAAAGAAGATTACCAGATGTGCATGCAAGAGATTGTTGAATTATTGATCCTTACGTAAGATGGCACTACTCAATAATTTTCACAGTAGTTACTTTATTCAATATTTTATTTTATTGATTCAATAATTGTTTGCGTTGGTATTTTATATTATCATTGCTTCAATAATTGTCATTGCACGATTATTTCCCATTATCGATCAATAATTCATATTATTTGAATAATATTATTAGATAACATTATTGGCAATGTCTAGAAAGTTCTGTCTCAAGGAGAGGTTTGGTCACCTAATTGCTTGCCAAGAAGGAGAGATCCTTATTGAAAGCCCTCTTTCTGGAACTACTGGTTGTCATAATTGTGATTCTCATAATATTATTTGTGAATAATTAATTATTGATTCATATGATAAAGAAATATTTATTTTATGTGGATATAAATGATGGATTTATTTATGTGGTTATAAATGAAGAAATTATTGTTGAGGTGTTTTATCAAGATTTTTTGGATTGGAGGTATTAAAAATTAAATCGGGGTTTTGAGATATATTGGGGGATTATAATTTTTAATCCGACCGTTGGATTGTGGTAATTTTTGGGTATGTTATACATACATAAGTTGAGTATATGTCCAAAAATTTTGAACCGTTAAAAATGCACGAATGATTTGTTGTGAATTTTAAGAGGTGTCGAATTCGGAAATTAGGTTTATAATTGATTTTGGTGGAATATTCTAGAATTGAGTGGGCCCCACTTATGGTTGGTGAAGAAATGTGCTGAATTTTATTTCAAATGTGGTGGGTGGCAATAGTAGCGTAGTAAAGCCATCGTGTAAATAGTCAAGTCTGCTTTCTACGGCTAACATTTTCCTATAAATAGAGGGCTAAGGTAGAATTGAAAATCACACCGTAAACAAAGTTTTCTCTCTTCTCTCTATATTATTGAGCGTATTTTGTGAGTATTTAGATACTTTGAGAGTTGTTGTTCAAGATAAGTTTCATTCAAAGATCACTTCCGACCTTTCCTTCCGGAAATCTTGATTCTTTTGAGGTAAGGGATATTATTTTTTTTCAGAATGATATTATTTCTTCAATATCATTATGCTGAAATGTTGATCTGAAGTTTTTATCAAATTTGGAACTTTTTCATGTCGGGGTTACTATTCATGAGTTACTATTCACGAGTTACTATTCATGAGTTACTATTCACGAGTTACTATTCACGAGTACTATTCATGAAGCGTGAAGATGTTTTTGTGGAATTTCTATCTTTTGGTGTGTGGAGTTACTATTCACGATATTCACGATACTCAAGACTATTCACCGTTAAAAAAAATAAAATTTCTTCTTTTCGTCCAAAATATCTATTTTGGATACTAGCTTTGATTGTATCCATGTTTTGATCATTCTTGAATTTTACACCACTATGATTATTTTTGAGGTATTGTTGGACATGGATAAAACAAAGTACGAATCCTTAATCCTTAATCCTTGTCATTTTGTTTCACTGGATTCGTTCTTTAAAATATTTTCATCATCCTCGGTCTTAAATGATGATATTATTGAATATCTTTGGCCCAGTAGTGCAAAGATGAATGATTTCTGAAGAATATCTTTGGCCCGTAGTGCAAGATGAAGCAGTGTTTAAATGAATACGATGGATCGATGAATATCTTTGGCCTATAGTGCAAAGATGATCAGTGTTTAAATGAGCACGACCGATCGATGAATATCTTTGGCCTTTAGTGCAAAGATGAACAGTGTTGAGATGAACACGACCGATTGATGAATATCTTTGGCACAAAGTGCAAAGATGAATATTTGATTTGAGATGAATATCGATTGATGTTACGGGATAAAATATTGATGATGGACCGTTAAATTCATAGATTATAGTAGATTTCATTCTCTACGTAACTCTTCTATGAATTATTATTTCATTGCGAATATTGATCTGAAACTTGTTGTTTATCAGTATTCTATCGATTTTTCCTCGTTGGAGACTAACGATAATTTGTTGTATATTATCTTAGTCATAGTATTCTTTATCGGGCTAGTTGAGCTCACCCTTTTCCTTGTTGTTCCATTTTTCTTCTCGGGAGGCGAGAATGTAGCGAGTACTTAGTCGGGGTATGGAATGAAGGTTTTAGAAAGGATTGTTTAGTAGTCCTCACCATTTTTGTAAAATAATGTATCAATAAATGTGATGGGGATTTATTTGAGTATAGATATTGTCTAGAAGATAATATTTGTATTTAAACTCACAGTTTTTTGTTGTAATAATAAAGTTGTAGTTGTTTACGTACCATGTATTTGGCGACTCGAATGGGTGTGGTGTATACCTATTTTGGGGCGCCACATTTTTCCTTTTCGTATACATCAATCAATTATCACGTGTCGGGATGTGTGTCCATTATGAAAAAACCATTTGAGATGATCTAGAAACTTATTGCACAAGTATTTATTCCTTGATCTAATCAAAGAATCTTAATACTTTGCAAATTTGTTTCACTTCTGAATTCTTTGAACCTTTCAAATAATTCACACTTGTATTTCAGCAAATACACACATTCAACTCTTTGAATGATCATCTCCTTTTCTTATACTAATTTGTTCAATATGTAAAATTATTTTCATGTAAGTCAAGTATACAAAATTTATTAAGTAATATTCCAGTTCTATACAAAACATTATCATTATAAATAGAACAACAATTGTTCTTAATTATAATACCAAAAATTTTATTGTCCAACAATAAAATGGAAATAATGTTTCTAACAAGAATTGGAATACAATAACAACTTATCGACTTAATAGATTTGCTCATTGGCATTGCTAAACTATAAGTTTCTATGGCTAATATGGCAACCTTTGCTACATTTCCATACATAGGATTACTTATATTTGTTTAGCTTTCTACTTCGCTTGGTCCTTCATAAATCTATATTTATGATAACCAAAGTCGGTATCCAATACCCAAGTAGAACCTTGACTTAAAGAAAAATTTATTTCAATCATGAACAAAATCGTATTGTAACAAAACTTCACTAAGCTTCTTTGGTTAGCCTCTGCGCAAGACGCTTCGTAGTTTTCTTTCCGGTGTCCGGGCTTATTGCGGTGGAAGCAAACTCCTTTGCTATTCGTGATCGCTTTTGCTCTTATTATCCTTTGTTTACGCCTTTCTATTTACCTTCTTTGAATCGTTCTTCTTTTCGGAAGATCCTTTGGCCCCTACCAAGTAAGACTTGGTCTTTCTTGGTTGGAAAGTGACTCTCAACATTTTTCAACATGTTAAGCAAATCAAAGAAAGTCGATATCTAGCTTGTTCATATGAAAAATTCACAACAATTGTGAAAGGAGTCCGGAGTGAGTGCAAGATCAAATCTTGGCTCAACTCTCCATCCATGACAAAAACCAGTTGTCTAATTGATCAATCAAATTGATTATGTTAAGAACTTTTATCTGCATCTTATAGTGCCATTGGCCATTCTAGATCGGAAGAGCTCCTTAGATATCCTGATATCTATCGGTCCTACTTTCCTCACCATTAACTACTTGATGTGCGGGAGTATAGTAAGAAACATCCATAGTTTCATGCGACGTCAAGCTCGTTACTCATGGATGCGAGCATGATGCATTGAGCCAATCATGCATCATCTTGCCACTTTCTAAAAGTAGCAATCTCTTCCTCGAGAGGCATTGTTCGCAACCATTGCGGGATAGGCGTATTAAGGACATAAGATAGTTTTTCAACTATGAGAACTATTCTCAAATTCCTTAACCAATCCGCTTAATTAGGTCCTGTTAATTTAGCATCTAATATGCTACGCAAAGATGATAGTAATTTTAGACATTGTAAAATTTTGTAAATGAATTTGTAATTAACAACATTTTAACATACATTCTTTTATTAATTACCAAAATAATTTAGGTCTTGTTTTAAATTGGTATCTCCCACTATTTTCTTCAAACTATATTACCTCACTTATATAGTTCGGCAAAAATCTTATTAAAGATTTGCTAAAGTGAGAATAAGGATCCCATTTCAAATGTATATAGCCTTGTGGTGACACAATAAACTATATATAAATAAATAGGTAGACAACTTTTTGTCAATTACATCAACTATGCAACTCCTTGTATTTTTGCCTCTTAGATTATTTTGATCAGTGGTGGCACATCCGAATCAAAATTATCCAAGTTAAGTCCGACCTAGCACTCCATATATTCAAAAAGAAAAATATCATCCTTGTGGTGTCACAAAAAAATAATATTGTTCAATTTTCTTTATAAGCATCAAATGTGATAAATTAACATCTTAAATACTTAATACTTGCCTTGTGGTGACACAACAAACTCATATTAAATATTTAATACTCTATTAATTTTATCATGCTAGAAAGCTGACGCTCGATATTCCAAATATCTTTGAACGCTTAGGACTTAATATATAAAATTGAGGGTTTTGTTATTAATTTGTCTCATCTTGTTTAGCTGCATTACATGCATATATATATATAAAATACGCGTCGTATTAATTAACATGCGAAGCATGTTTGCATAATATATAATATATATAGTATAAGCGCACATATAGAATACTATATTCTACCTTTGATTGATTATGGACTTTTATTCTAGTTTGGTTCACTAGAGCCACCAAGTGAACCAAAAGGTCAAACCCTAGGGTGCAAGAAATAATATTTAAATATAACTATTACATTTAAACCCTGCTCCATTACAAACGGGTCTTCAAGCGCTTCCTTTCTCCTCGATCTCCAATTTTTCAAAATAATTCTAACTATTCCTATTACAAAACTATTTACAATAAATAGAAACCTTGATCGTGATCGAGGGGAAGTACATAGGAGGGAGATAGAATTTACATTAAGAAAAAATTAGAGAAGGCGAGTCTGCAGACCCCATTTAATAAAACCCATACATTCACGCATCCAACTAAAATAAAATCCAATCGCATTGGTCAATAGTCCATAATCAATCCCATTTATTATCATACACATCACCATATGCATCAATAAATAACATTCATCTCATGAATAATAAACATTTAATATATATATTGATATCATTTAATGGGCAAATTTAGTTAGTATAAAATCTAATTTTGAATCAAAATAAACTCCTTTATTTTAATCCAAATTTAAATCAAAATAAAACTATTTTATTTTAATTTATCCTATTTTGAATAAAATAAACTATTTTATTTTAATCAAAATCTTTAATCAAAATAAACTCCTTTATTTTAATTAATTATGGAATCCAATTCCACATATATATATATAAAAAAATCTTTAATTAAAATAAACTCTTTTATTTTAATTAATTATGGAATCCAATTCCATGTAAAAAAAAAAAAATTTATTAAAGGAAACACGGATATTCTTTCCTATTCACAAATAAACTCTTTTTATTTTGAATAATATGAAATCTTATTTCATATTTAAATAAACTCCTTTATTTAAGGAAATACATGGATTCTCTTTCCTATTCACAAATAAACTCTTTTTTATTTTGAATAATATGAAATCCTATTTCATATCTAAATAAACTCCTTTATTTAAGGAAAATATAATCCAATTTCAACTCCAATTAGTTATCATGGAATCCAATTCCAACTCTAATTAGTTAGCATGAAATTCTAATTTGAAATTAAAATAAACCCTTTTTATTTTAAGATTAAAATAAACCTTTTATTTTAAAATTAAAATAAACTTTTATTTTAAGATTAAAATAATTATATATATATATAATATTCAATTTTAAAATTAAAATAAACTCTTTTTTTTTATTTTAATATTAAAATAAACTTTTATTTTAAAATTAAAATAAACATTTTATTTTAATTATAAAATAATTAAGAATAATATATATATATATATAGTATATATATATATATATATATATATATATATATATATAACTATATATATATATATAATATAATAACTGTATAACACAATACGGTAAAATAAAAAAAAAAACATGTGATAAAAAAAAAATAAATTTGCATGCTCCTGTAAGCCTTATTCACGTGCTTAGCTCCAATTAATTATATATATAACAGTTTGCATGCTCCTGTTGGTTTTCGTACGTAAATTTTTCTTTTATTTTTTTTTTTTATTATTCAAAGTATTGGCGTAAGAACCTCTTTTTTTTTTTTTTTTTTTTTTATTAAATTTTATACAATAAAATTATGCCCAATTAAATTGTTCTAAACACATATCAATTTATATATCAAATTAAAACAATTAATAATTAGCGTAAAGGTTTGGCTCGATGCCACTTATTAGGTTTGTAATATTCATGAAGAATCAAATTGCATAAAAAGTGCTAAGCGTGTAAAATCGAGTTTAAAATTTTACAAACCATATACCCGATCACCCTTTATACACAATTATTAATTAAACGAAAAGATAAAGAATAAAATCATACCTCAAGATCGAGCTTCCTCGAGTACAAGTTCACCTCCAAATCCTTTCGCATTCAATCTTGAATCCACCGGTTTGGTTCCTTCCTTCCTTTCGATCAACGTTAGCCACCCAAATGTTTGGCCTCTGAGAGGTGATCCACCAAGGAAGAAGAAAATTCAAGAAGAAGGTGGTTGGCTAAACCCTAGTTTTTCTATCTCTATAGAAAGGGTGTACTCTCCCAACAATTGGAATTATGTCAGTATGTTGAAAAAAATCAACAACCCATACCACCCATAATAAGACTCCTCTTATTTATAGATGTGGGCAACCCACCTAACAATTAAGGAATTGGGATTTATTTAATTAATTAAATCCTTTTAATTAATTAAGCTCCCTAATCTAATTAGGGATAATTAATTAAACTCTTTTAACTAATTTTCCTTCCTAATCCAATTAGGAATAAATGAGAGTACTTATATTAAATTAATTTCTAAACTCTTTTAGAAATTAAAATAATAATAATTGTAATAATATTAATAAGACTCCTCTTATTAATTTATATTTAATATTTCTAAAATATTAAATAATAAATATTAAGCTATTTAATTTATTCTATCACTATAGATTAAACTAAATATACTTAACATATTATTACGATTATGCCATTAACTTTTAAATAATTATTCTTCCTTTTATGGTGTGACCCTTTTTAGGTTCTCCATATTAAACCCAGGTTGTGAATAAATCAATTAGAACAATTCTAATCTTATTTAAATAAATAAATTAATAATTAATTTATTTAAATAAATAATATTTATCCTACAATAGGGATAAGCCTCCTAGCGATCAACGACTTTCCGGATAATATAGATTTCAACATTAATCATTAAAGAACCTTTGAGTAAATAGTTACTGAAATGCAATTCAATCCTTCCACCATACAATGTCCCAATTAAATATAAGACATGGAATTACCACAAGTCTTATTTTATTTAATTATATGTATTTCGACTCTTAAATGCACAACTCAAATAATGCAAATTAGAAACTCCTTTCTAATTTCATTCTCGCTTAACCAAGGACTACTTGGGTTGTCATTTATCGAATCACATATGACATTTCTCTTCTTTTATTAGAAGTGGTAGATTCTTTATTGATCATACATTATCTCTATGTATAACTTATTATACCCAAGCATACCCTTTGATATACCCTAAGGTCTTAAGGAATAAGTCAAAGTATAACTCATCATACACAAGATCTATGATGATGATCTCAAGTCCAAGGATCACTTGTCTTACTATCACTACAGAAATTCCTATTGACAGCAAATAAAACTCCATTAGGTATTCCTTAGCGAGCCACGTTCAATGAACTTATTCTCTAATAAGCACCTACATACTTGCTTTAGTGTCTCCACACAAATGATCGTGAGATCAATCATCCTCATCCAATGAGCAAGCAAGCAACGTATGTACCAATCTATCCCATTCACTAATCCCCAATTTAGTAATCCAATGATTGGGAACTATTTTAGTTTTAAGCTTTCTAAGAATTTAGATCTCATTAGAATGATCATCATCATTATTCTAAAAGCATTGCTTAAAACTATGGGTTTATCACATATTATAAAACAAAGATCATGTAGATAATTAAAAGCCTTTAATAAATTAATACTTTTTATTAATAAATGAATAAGATTGTTACAAAGTATATGCTTTATCATCAAACATGATTGGCTTGTGTGCATACTACTTTCACACCTCACCCTATTTGATTCACCAAATAAAACTACTAAATATTGTATAGAATATAACACACTTTTTTATACTGTTTAAGGAGAACCTCCACAGCTAGAGACCACTGTTCTATTCCCCTGTTATTCCCGCTTTCGACCGTGACACTCTTACTAGTAACACTCTTATTACCTTAGAATAAAAAGTCGATCTTTGGAATAGAGAGGTAGCGGACTTCTTTTCTTCTTTCTCTCTATAATTTCTCTCTATAATAAATGCTCTATAACTTTAGTGAATTTGTGATAAATAAAAGAAGAACGAGCTTTTATTTATAGGAAAATATATTTTCGATAATTGCACGTTTTGGGGCTCGAAATATTACAGTACAATACCTTCAACTTTTCTGTAAGACCCCAAATTATTAATAAATGAAATTTATTTTCCTCTATTTATTATTTTGAAATAGTAAGGGTTGATTTGATTAATGTGGATAGTTATGGGTAAAATCGCAAATATATTTGAATAAGCAAGTGGTTATAAAATATTCATTATTGTTTGGGAATATTCGTTTGGTCGTGGAATATTCAGATCTTTGTCGGGGAATATTCGTGCGACGGCAGCAAGCGATCTTTTGTGGGCCCCATAACTGGAAAGCGATTGGATGAAGAAAACGACAAATATAAGTTGTTTACAAATAACGACGTAGTTATTCTGAATTATCTTTGTTGGAATACCCGTGGTTAAAACACACTAATACGCGCGTTGTTGAACAAGAAGACACGGTATTGCACCAATTATTAATTCTTACGTAAGAAGGTACTACTCAATAATGGTTACGATAATTCTTGCTCAATTATTTTATTTTATTGATTTAATAATTCTTTGCGTTGATATTTTATATTCTTTGTTGTTTTAATAATTGTCATTACACAAGATTTTCCATTATCGAAGCAATAATTCATATTATCTGAATAATATTATTAGATAACATTATTGGCAATGTCTAGAAAGTTACATCAAGGAGAGGTTTGGTCACCTAATTGCTGCTTGGAGAAGGAGAAATCTTTATTGAAAGCCCCTCTTTCCTGGGAGCAGTGCAGTTGCAATCTTGTGATTCTGTAATATTATTTGTGAATAATTAATTATTGATTTATATGATGAGGAAAATATTGATTTTATGTGGATATAGATGGAGAAAATTTTAATGTGACAATTGTTGAAAATTAATATTTTATCTTTTTCGATAAAATAATTCATTTAAATATATTATTTTAATAATATATTAACTATGATATTTTTATAATGAATGTGGGATATATGAGTATATGAGGATGAAGAGTATTTTTGTGGCATTAAATGTTTAACACATATTTTGTGTGTTGGTGGACCTGATTATTGATAGAAATTTGATTATGCACACATAAAATCGTCCGTTTATGAATTTCAGTCAATTTTTGTTTGGAATTTGGAAAAACTTTCTTCTGCAAAGTTGTAGAGAATTGAATTTCCTATAATAAATCGCGAGATTTTCTGATAAAAGGGCAATTTATTATGAATTATTGAATTTACAAAGTTCCGAAATAATTGATTTTTGAAAGTTTTAATTATTTTTATTTACAAAAACGTGTTTTTCATTTTGTTTCCCTCATTTAACATGTGATAGAGGCTGAGTTCAGATGGTAAAAGCATGCGTATGAAGTTTTGGAAAAAATATAATAATATTTAATAAATTTTCTACTTTGGTGTTCTAAGCATTTTCCTATAAATAGGGTGCTTAGGTTAGAATTGAAAATCACACCGAAATCAAGTTTTCTCTCTATATTATCGAGCATATTCTTGTGAGTATTTTGAGTATACTTTGAGTATTGCTATATACGGTGCAAGTTCAAGTCATAGCTTTATATCCTGGTGTTTAACTAAAGTAATCTTGTCTTTCGAGGTAAGGGGATGTTATTTTATTCAAAATGATATTATTTCTTCAATATAATTATGCCAAAATATTGGTTTAAATTTTTATCAAATTTGAAACTTTTTCATGTCGGGATTACTTATTCATGAGTTCTTATTCACGAGTTACTATTCATGAGTTACTTATTCACGATTCTTATTCACGGCGTGAAGATGTTTTTTTGTGAAATTTCTATCTTTTGGTGTCGAGATTATTATTCACGATATCACGATCTTATTTACGATATCTGACCTTATTCACGAATCGACCTATTATTCAATAGAAAATGAAATTTCTTCTTTTTGTCCAAAATATCTATTCGGATACTAGCTTTGATTGTATCCATGTTTTGATCATTCTTGAACTTTACTCCACTCGATTACTTATGAAGTATTTTGAACTTGGATTGTTTAAAATACGAATCCTTAATATTGTTCTTTTGTTTCACCGGATTCGTTTCCTTTAAAATATTTTTCATCATCCTCGGTCTAAAATGATGATATTACCGAATATCTTTGGCACGTAGTGCAAAGATGAATGATTTCTTGATGAATATCTTTGGCCGTAGTCTGAAGATGAGCAGTGTTGAGATGAACATGACTCTTCGATTAATATCTTTGGCCCGTAGTACAAAGATGAGCAGTGTTTAGATGAACATGACTAATGATGAATATCTTTGGCTCAGAGTGCAAAGATGAATATTTGATTCGGATATATATTGATTGATGTTACGGGGGATAAAATATCGACGATGAACTTTTAAATTCATATATAGAAGATAGTAGTTTGCATTCTCTACTTAACTCTTATAATGAATTATTATTTCATTGCTGAAGATTGATTTAAAACCGGTTGTCTATTGTATTCTATTAGATTTTTCTGTTAGAGACTAAAGATAATTTGTTGTATATTATCTTAGTCATAATATTCTTTACCGGGCTAGTTGAGCTTTCACTATTTTTCTTGTTGTTCCATTTTTCTTCTCGGGAGGCGAGAATGTAGCGAAATACTAGTGGGGTATGGAATGATGTTTACAGAGAGAGTTGTTTAGTAGTCCTTACCATTTTGTAAAATAATGTATCAATAATTGTGATGAGGATTTATTTGGGTATGTATATTGTCTGAAGACAATAATTGTATTTAAACTCACAAGATATATGTTGTAATTATTTTGCACGACAAATGTATTAATAAAGTTGTAGTTATTTCTGTACCATGTATTTGGCGACTAAGAATGGGTTGGATGGAATGAACCTATTTTGGGGGCGTCACATTTTTTTTTCTTTTTAATTTAGTCCTGCAAGTATTATCAAACTTGCACCACATCCCCTAATAGTAAATAATGTGAATCAATAGTTTAATCATGTGAACCAATAGTTATAATCACGTGAAAATACGAATTACAGTATAGTACCTCCATCTATACCTCCATTTTTAACTTAGTCATGCAAGTATTATCAATCTTGCACCAACTCCCCTAAATAGTACAAGAATGTGATTCACTAGTACACACATGTGAACAAATAGTTGTATAAACATGTGAATTAGTAGCAATTAATTGCTCATTTATCCGATAAATTACCCGATTTATCAATATAACCCCCAGACAAAAATTATCATCGGAATAGACGTCGATTTCCACTAACACTAATAATTCCAACACAATGGAACTATCAAATTCATCTTTAATCAACACGAACTTATTCATCATTAATATTATAACTCACAATATTTAACAATGAGTCGTTCCTGCGAGGAAAGAGGGCTTTCCGATAAGGATATCTCCTTATTGGCGCCGCGATTAGGTGACCTCTCCTCGACATAACTTCTGTAGACATTGTCGATATTACAAATAATAATATGAATAACTTTCAGCTACCGAATTATTGATTTAATAATATAACATATTATACGAGATGATCTTCATAACAATAATTGAATCAATAATATGAGAGATATGATGCAGCAATTACTGTAGCAATAATTGAATATATCTGAATGACTTATCACGTAAGCATCAATAATCAATACCGTGCTATTTACCAAAATAGATAAAAATTTGAAGATTTTTATTTCATAAAATTTGGAGTCTCACAGTAAGTTTGATCGTCATGCGAAAAAATATCAAAAATACATATATAAATAGTAATCGCAAATGTTTTCATTATATGATTTTACATTTTTTATTTATTTTAAACATCTTTTATTTTCACTTATTTTGAGTAGAGAAATAAAAACAATCAAACAATATTAATTAGCAATTAGCATTTTGAAATGGAGTAACGCACAATTTCCGTACACATAAATACATACACCACCTATAGATACAGTGTATACAATTGTCGAGGGAGACCGATTGAATATATAACTACAAGCAATTTTATTTGATCATTCTGTATATTTCTTCGATCGTCAGTGACTTTCCCTCGAGATTATTATTACATTAGGTAATGCATGGCAATTTGGGATCGAATTGGGAATTAGGGCACCAAATTAACAACGATTGTCGATGGTTACAGCGACAAGTGAAGATGTAATTTGAGGGGGCTTTCGAAGCGTTCTAGGTTTTGAAACATCAAATTGCTGAAAATTTAACTTTGGGGTAATATTTTATAGGGTTTTCGGTTTTGAGGATAGAGTTCACACATGAAGGGTACGTCAGATCGAACGAAAATTGTGCTACGGCACTTGCCGCCGACGATTACTCGGTCGATGTTAATGGAGCAAATAGACGGCAGGTTTTCTGGGCGCTATAACTTGATTACTTTCCGCCCTGGCAATAACAGGTTTGGGTTTATACATGTGTATATATATAATTCGTGTGCATGTTCTAATGGGTGTTTGAAATGTATTGATTGTTGTTTTTGACTGAATATTTATTCCAATTTATTTTTATTTGAATTAGAATGCTCATAGTTAAATTTGGAACTTTCATAAATCATCTACCATGTAAGCTATGAGTGTGTAAGCGTTTATGAATTCGAGTGCATGTGGGTTCTTAAGGTATTTAGATGTATTGTTGTAGTTGTAACTGTAACTAACTTAACTGTGAAGGGTTTATGACAACCTATGATTGGAGGTGGTTCAGATTCTTATGTATTAGAATAGCTTTTAAGTAAATGTCAGAGGATAATCTCAAAAGATATAGAAATATGTGGTAAATAATATGTAGGAACTCAAACTGTTATTGGATTTTGGAACAGCTAGTGAAACACGTAGAAAACAAATGAGCATATGCAATCTTGAGGGAAGTCAGTTAGCTTGTGATCATATTAATGAGTTGTTATGTTTTCTCTACAGGCAAAGAAAGATTTATTAAATGAACAAAGAGAATGCAAGAAATGTGGACAAAAAGTCCACCCAACCCAAACAAGTGAAAAGTAAGGAAAGAAACACTTAAAAAATTGCATGTCTCCAATCTACATAAGTTTGAGAAAGAGCTATCCCAAGCAGCTTTTTGTAAAAAGTATAAATTATGCTCATTTCAAATACCTGAAGATTGAAAAATTGCTACACTTCACAGTAACTTAGTTCCTTCAAGAGAATCAACCATATATTTATGGAGGCGGGGTACTCCGGTTCTTCCTTCAAAATTCCAAAAATAGAATTTCACAATCTCCAAGACACATGACAATGCAAAAAATTAAATAAAATACGAGAATGCGTCTCATTACCTTGCTTGCACATAACATAGCTGTATGTCAATAGAGCCTTTGTGAGGTCTACGTATATGATAATGATTATTAGTATCCAACCTGTCTAGAAGTAGAGACCATACCCAAAGCCTTGACTTCGACAAAGCTTCAGCCTTCCAAATATAAGTATAGGAAATTAGGAAACAGTCGGTATGGATATATATCGGATAAGGTAACATACATATTCATCTGGTACTTAGTTTATCTGAGTCGTGTTTGGTTGGAAGCTTTTGGAGTGATTGTGGTGTTTTGAGTTTGGGCTCTAAACATAGGTGGACTGCTTGTTTGTTTAATCAAACACAGTTTAAGAAATGCATGTTGGCCTAATGTTTACCCTGCATTTGGTGTCCAAAATGCAATGCCAGAAAAACGTAAAATTCTGATCCTTACCTTTTTTGACCCTTCACAATTGTATGGGGTTTTCCCTGGAAAATTATTAATTTTATGTTTTTGTTTTGCAGCTGCTATATTATTCATTTTATTTGAGTGGCAGAAAATTGTTGTCGATGAATAGAATGTTTTATTCAACCTACAGTTAATACTGAATTAACCTATTTTTAAAAATTATAAAAAGTGATAGTAAATCTTATGATGGCCATTTCAAAAAATGTTTCAGTAATGCAACAGCTTTATAAATTCAGCCATCAACATTTGTAATTATATAATAGCTATGATGAAATCCTTTTTCTTTTAACTGGTTTTGCAGCCAGAAACATCAATCATATTCTAGAGCCTACATGGACTTTCAGAGGCCAGAGGATGTTATAGAGTTTGCTGAGTTCTTCGGCGGACATGTTTTTGTCAATGAAAAGGGTAATGCTTGAACATATATTAAAGGGATCGGTTAGTCATCTCCATCTTAGTGACAAAAACGTTGTTACAATATACATATATATATATATTTTGATAAGGATTTATAAGTGAGACGAGGGTAATTAGTTTTGCGCCTTTTGTCACCAGCAGTTCAAAGAGATTCTTGGACAGTAACATAAACTTTTGTAAATTACGAGAAACAAAAAAGCATGTAAAATTGGTAGCATAAATATAGTTAGTTGGAATCTCTATCTCTTTCTCAAGTAATTAACTTTGTTGAATCTGCTTGAGGAACTTTGTTTCTTACCCTTGTGTTCTCTCTCTCCCACACACACACACACACACATGCACTCTCAGGTACTCAATTCAAAACTATGGTTGAGTATGCTCCGTCACAACGTGTTCCAAAGCAATGGTCTAAAAAGGATGGACGCGAAGGGACTATATGTAAAGGTAATAAAATGTTTATTTCTTACATTTAGTTCCATTGCAGTATATACCAATTTTTTGCCTGTTTTCCATGTAATAAAAGTAACCTGTTGATGAAAATGTAGATCTCGAATATGTGGAGTTTCTTGAATTTATTGCAAAGCCAGTTGAGAATCTTCCTAGTGCAGAGATACAATTGGAGAGAAGGGAGGCAGAAAGAGCTGGTTAGTCAAATATTTGTCTGGATATGCAATACTCATATGGTGACCTGAAATTTGTTTTTGTAAAATGGAAAAAGAAATTGGAAAGTACAAATAGCATGAGAGAATATATGGGTACTAATTTTGACTTGGGTGATTTTGCATATTTGTTTTCTAGGTGCTGCAAAGGATGCTCCTATACTTACACCTCTAATGGAGTTTGTTCGTCAGAAAAGAGCTGCCAAGGGTGGATCTCGGGTAGGAACTGATATTATTACTTTATATAGGATAAAATGATTGCAAAGCATCAAGTTATGTGGACAGTTCAGGGATCTACAACAAATGATGTTTTTATTTTTATTTTTTATTTTTTTAATGATTATAATGAATTTCCTTTATTCATACTGGTATACCATGAAAACATGTTCTTGTGCTTATATACCAATTCTTTTCAAAAGTTATTATATATTAAGTAGGATTCTTTGTAGCATTAGTGCGCTCTTGTCATTTGATCTTGTCTGTTGAGGATTAGAAAATCATAACCCTACAATACATGTGTTGTATGTAAAATAATGGTTTTTATGCGATTTGAATATATTTTCGTCACGATACATTAGACGCCCAAGAAAATTTTGAAGCAAGTTTTTAATCGAGTTGCTAGCAGACAGATATGTTCTAAGGTTGTCCAGCACAGGAGGGACTAAACCCTCCTTTATGTCATGTTATTGTTTTTTTTGTCTATTTTATCTATTCATTATAGAACACACTACACAGTTATATACTATATTGTGCTTCCTTGGTTAAAATACTACTATATTATATTAAATTTATTAAAAATGTGGTTAGTGTGAATGCACAAGTCTAGGCATTAGTTCCACTGTTCCAGGATGACTTTTGGTGGCATTTTGGCAGGCGGCATTTGGTAACTGTTCTGTCTGGACAAGTATGGCTTGTAAAATTTTGTACGGAAGGTGTATGAGACTATGGGGCGTGGACCATGTGGTCTCCAAACTTTAGATGGATGGCCTGTGTATAATAATTAAGCTAAAAGTCGGGCTTACAATTAGACCAACTGATATTTCCTTAGTTAGTGGTTGAGGTGAAGGAATGGTCAACAAAGATATATGAAAAAGAATCTTGAAAGACTAATGTTTTTATTTTTAGTTTTTGTGTTAAAAATAGAATTGCAATTATGGTTGGAAGAGCAATGGACAAACTCGGAAGTTGTATTTGGAAAAAAGGCACAAACTCCAGGATAAGCAAACTACCCATGTTTCTATAAACTTTATATATATTTCTTTTAAGTTAGAAATACTCCCTCTGTCCTACAAAAAATGACTGAAGTACAATTTCTTTTTGGTCCCATAAAAGATGTCTAAAGTACACAATACAAATATAAAATGTTATATAAAGTCTATTTTATCTACAAAAGTACTTAAGCAGGGTCCACTACTCTTAGGAAAAAAGAGAATCTTCAGTGTACTCACATGGATTCGGTCATTGGGGTCCATTTTGGATGAAGTGGGAACTTTTTTGTACTCTCTATTCTACTTGTGTTTTTTCTTAAATTGGGTGAAAAGTGTACTTAAGATATCTTTTATGGGACAAAGGATATAAAAAGGCACACCTTCAATCATGGGCCCGGACACGACGCCCATACCAACCACCCAATACAAAACAAATCCTTTAGCCAACAACCTCGGCCACATAAGAAAGATACTCTTAAAAAATCTACAAATGTAATTGTCAACCCCGGTTGGCACAACAAACACAGAAACAAAACCTGAATCTGGACCAATCTCTCCTTTTCTTGAAAGCACCTGTTCTTTCTATCTCTCCAGATAGACCACCTGAAGACAGTGAGGAATACATCCCTATAGATGCTTCCTCGCTCTGTCAACAGGTATAATTGGAGGACTTGATAGTAGAGTCGGAGTGGAACTATTCATCGGATATTTGATGTTTTAGTTTGAATTCCCACCTAATACGTAAGCTGATTTAGGTAGATTTGTTCCAGATGCTTTTAATTTAATAATTTGTTCCAATATCTTTGAAATGAATATGTTAGAAAGTGCAACAGATGTAGGACATAGAATAACAAATGTTATTATCCTTTACATACTGACTTTGGATCAGTCTCTCAAGTTGAGGTGATTGATGTTGGCAAGCTTATTTCTATATTACCCTTGATGAAATAAAAATTAGAACATGTTTTATTTTTTGTTTTATAGTTTCATTGATATTCAGGTTTTATATCGGAAAACACTTAACTATCTGCTATACTTGATAAGGTTCATAACTGCCTTGCGATTATTTTTTTGGATGAGTTCGCTGCTTTCCTTTCATTTTTTTCTCTGTAAAATTCCAAAATTGTTGTTGCTAATATCATTCTGTGGCATGACAGAGATCATTGTCTAATGGGAAATTAACCAGAAGAACTGGGGGAACATCAGCTGCAAGTCCAAGTCCAGCTTCACTAAAACGAGGTTCAGAAAAGAGAAAGGTCTCTACCACCATGGTATTCCTATTTTTTCATAGATTTGGATTGTTTTAAAACTTTTCATAAATATCTTTTTATGGTAATATTTGTGGGAAGCTAAAGTTTTTAAATTTTAAGTGATACAATTATATTTTTTCTTTAGCCAAACTGATGGCATGATGTGCTACACTTGATGCACTTCCACCTTATCAGTTTATATAAGTATATCGGTACTATAATATACGATTGCTTGTACATGAAGACATTAATATTGTTTGTGCTATTGTCATTTTGCATTATGAGTATACTTATTTTTTGAGTTTTAAAATGGACTGAAAAGAAAGGATCAGAACGGAAAACTAAGTTTTCTTTCTAATTTTCTTGTTTATGAGTTATTTTAATGAACAGAAATGAAAAGTAAAGAACCAGACACTTTTCTTTCCAAAGTTTTCTGTCAAAAAATGGATGGATTTGGACGGAAAACTAAATAACATAAGCAATTTTCTGGTAATCCCTATTATACCCATTACATACAAACACACCAAAATTAATATAATGGTAAATTAGGAATCTTAATTTTAAACTTAATTTTTTGTCCATTTCCCTTTATTAACTCAGTAACAACTTGTATGTTTTTCTTTCTTTTCTTTTATGTCCTAATATAATTTTTCTTTCGTTTCTTTTCAGTCCAAAGTCAGAAACACAGTGTTATTGTGATTACTTATCATGGAATGTTTGTTATTGTTTTTCAAATCTTAGCAGTTTCTGATTAAAATGAGTTACCAGATACTCTTATTGACCTAGTGAACCGCGTATTAGTACTTGTGTACCCAAACATGGTACTCTTACGTGACGTAACAATACTGTACCAAAATATTTCCTCATTGTTCTACCTATAGTTGCACAAATATCAGTTTTCTAACTTTGTATTGAATGCTCAAAATGTGTACTAAATTATTGAGCATTTTGATTGTTAATTATAAGCACTAATAAATAACCTATGTAACGTATCAGTTTCACGAACTGACATGAATCGCATTTCAGGATTAAATTTACTTATTGATGGTTTGCAATTGAATTTCACATGCTGGTTGTCGTTCTCTTGGAATTGGAACTGCTTTAGATTATACCTATCACAAAACCAAACAATGTGAACTTTATATCCATGATATGGAGGATTAATATCACTTTTAGCCTCTTAAATCCCTTTCTGATCATATATTCCTTATTTTGCCATTAACTTTCTGATATTGGGTCATTTAAAGATATTAGATATGAAATGTGTTTGTTAACTATTCTCCACTCTGATTTACAGTATGTTGTAAGGGATATTGCAATGAGCACTATTGGCAAAGATAAATCGACATATATCATGGTTCCTAAACCAGATGATAAGCAGATCTCTGAAAAGTCTGTTTCAGTTGCTGCATCTGGAACTGATGTATTGGAGGCAGAAAATGGTACGCCTCTTGGGAGCTCAATTTTTCAGTATTGGTTTGATGAACTCTTCTGTTGCTTAAACTTTATAGATTGGAACTTGTATAGAAATGCAGATATACACTTTGCCTTTATGTTTCTTTCTTTCGAATGCTAATTATCTATGTTGCTTTGGGACAAAATTTAAAAATGGTACTCTTTTTCTTATGTATGTCGTTGACCTTCATCAGTGGGAGGAAGTTTTGTTATGTTAGAAGTGGACTTTGTTTGTTGGGTAGGTTATAAGGGAATTTGTTTCAGAGGTCAATGGAATTTTGTACAGTAAGCCATATAGGCTGCAAAAGTTAAACAAATTATTTTATTATAGTTCAATGCTGGTAATTGCAAAGTTAAAGTTAATATATTATAGTTCAGTAGTGATAATTCGGAAAGATGTATCTAAGAGATGTTTGTCCCTCTAAGATAAAAGATCAGAAGCAATTTAGTGAAGTTATTTGGTATTTGAAATCTGCAATATCTAACCTCTAATCTTGTCCGTTGTACCTAGAGCCACCAAAAGATGTGGAGGGATCTGAACAGAGCAAGACAAGTATGTCGGAGAAACTTATCACCTGTGACTTTGGTGCATCAAGGAACTAAAAGATGGTTTGTTAATGCCGTTGATGACCTCACTTAAATTAAGGGGAAGGATAAAAGGGGATGTCAAATTTTGGAATAAATGTCCATAGTTCTTAATGAAGGTTTTTTAAAGAATTTTTTTTAGAGGGACACACACATTGACATTTGACACACAAACACACATATATATGGGAAATGGGAGGAGAGCTATAAATCTTTTTAGCTTTATACACTAGCAACTGAAATGACTTTCTCTCCTTCCAGTCCTCTCTCTTTGTTTCATCTAAACAATAAGCCACTATGATCACCATGATATCCACTGCGACCCATAACCAATCTCCTAGTAGACAAGGATCTCTCTCTCCTCCACGTTCACGATTCTTGGTAGATCTGGATGGGATCAATCCTATATTAAGGAATGGCAACATCTAAGTTGAAAAACAAGTCTCTCCTCTCTTTCTTTGTGTGTGTGCACTATTCACCGGGGGGGGGGTGTTGTTGGTTAAAGGTGGTTCGTGCACTGATGCAGGGAGGCTTTGTACTTTGGTGGGCAGTGACTTGAGGCATGGTGGAGATAGGATGGTGGTGGTGGCAGGTGATTCAGGAGGCGGGGTGATGATAGAGGGATAGTGGTGATGTTGTCATGTGGTCAGAGATGGCTGTGGTTGTGGATGAGATGGAAAAGAAAAAGAAAGAAGTCAAATTTGACCTATTTTTCTTTCGAAAAACTACATCGTGTGTAAAACTCAAAAGAGTTTTAGCTCTCGTCCTGATATTTCTATTTGTATATATTTGGCAGGTTCATCTTACATCCGCAAAGTCAACTGTTAAATTAGAAATACTTAATGCCTTCCAAACACAGTCAGACACCTGAATGTCAAATATTTGTTGGAGCTGAATTATTCAACAGTGTGATTTAGAACCTTGTAATAATTTAAGTATATGAACTCCACCTTAGGTCTCTTCTGAAGAATAGCCAATTACCTCCGATTAACCCTCAAATGACAATCATGACAGACATGTGAGGCTTTTGCACTTGAAAATGGAATTGATATACAAGGATTCTCAATTTTGGCTATGATGGGTGTAAACATGGCACTGTACATTGAGTGCAAGTTGAACAATTTCCTATATATATATATATATATATATATATATATATATATAAAGTAAATCAGTCCTGACTCCACGATTGGTCACCGGACCAAAATCCGGACTTTTTTAAAACAACAAAAATAAAAAATTATGAAACTTGAATTTTTACATAATACAGTGTTTTGGGTGTGATTTGGATACATAATACAGACTGTACATATATTTTTTGGTATAGGTATCCAAATCACACCCAAAACGTTGTATTATGGAAAAATTTCAGTTCCATAAAATATTAAATTTTTTTTTAGTTGTTTTAAAAAAAAAGTAAAAAAAAATAAAAAATTTTGGTCCGGTTTTGATCGTGTCCCACTCCGGACTTTGATCCTTGTATATATATATATATATATATATATATATATACCATATGGGGCGGAAAGACGAAAGAACAGGAAGAACAGAGAGAGCGCATACAAATAAAACACAGTCTTTATAAATAAGTAACTGAATTGTAATACAAGCTATTTACAAACTAAGAATTGAAAATAAAACAAGTACTTACAAATTTAAAACATTTAACTAGAGAATTGGAGAAGAGAGGTTAAGTAGTAAATGATCGAGGTAGAAACTAAAGATTCTTCCGAGAGAGAGCTCGAGTCTTTCTAAGTTTCAAAACTGATTTGCCAAATGAGCTCGCCTTCCTTTTATAAAAACAAGGAAAGGGAATCGTTACATTTACTTGGGTAAAGTAAGAAACATTTCACTTAGGTAAAAGTGAATTACTAAAGTAAAAGCAAAAGTAAAAGCAAGTTACTAAGGTAAAAGCAAAAGTAAAAATATGCATAACAATATTTGATGATAAGCAAGTGCTAACTTTTTGACTATTACAGATGCTTCGTCGACAACTTTTGACTCGACTCTTCTTTCGGTGGAAAAAGAGCCTCTTTTTCTTTGTTGAGCTACTTTTCGGCTAGAAAGTGGAATCATTGTTGACCGGGTCACGAGCAGGTCTTTGGCTAATCAATAAGAATCGGCCAGCCAAGGTGTGCGGTCTTTGGTCTAATAAGAATGGCATCGGCACCGAGCAGTCTTGGTGGGCCGAATGAGAATCGGCTAAACCAGAGATGTCGAGCAAATGGGTCTCGAGCATCTCAAGGTTGATGGTGCCGTAGGGATCATACTGAGACCATCATCTTCGCAAAATCGCTAATCGAGTCATTCGGGAAGAAGTGAGGAATGCTGAGAGGCTTCTTCGTGTAACTCATCAATTCTTCTATCGAGGGCTTGAAGCGATAAGTTTTAACTCACTACCGAGCAATCTTTGAAGTCGAATGCTACGAAGCAGGAGGATCTGTGGGGTCGTTTTGACTTGGATTCTTTTGAAATCTTTTTCTCGACTTGAGGAAGAGGGTTCTAAAGGAATGGCTTTAGAATCCTTAGCTTTGAATATTTGGGAATTGACCGAATCGAATAGGGGCAACAGAAATTCTTGTTGAACTGACCAATGATTACATTAACGTCGAACTTATCCCACCACTTGATGTAGAAAAAGCGGGAAAGTCGAGGGAGTGGATCGTAGATAATCTACTTGAATTACTAGCAATAGAGGGTGGAGAAATACCGTATTGCCATTTAAGGATCCATGGAACTTTGTATTTACTAATGAAGAGGAGAGTGAGAGGAATGTTCTCATTCTTTGGATCCGTTTACTATTATTAGCAAAATGGGTAACTTGGACCTTAAGGGGTTTGGAAGGAGGTCATAGGTAGAACCATTACCTATACCACCGGAGGACGAACCAATAAGGGATTGGACTTTTGAATTTATGATCGAACCGAATAAACCGAGGAATGACTATGGGACTCGCTTACGATGAAGGAGAACCTTATACCAGGCGTCAATATAATCATAAAAGCAAAAGGGATTACTATGACTAGAGAGATCCATTAGATCGGAGGGATTTTTACCCCAATCGAAAATCAAAGGAATTGTTTAATATCAAAAGAATGATAAAGAACTTTTGATTTATCATTGTTTGCATAAATTAGTTTGATATTCTTGACTTCGGTTTGAGGAGAATGTCCTTATAATAAACAAGAGACTTATAAGGAGCGGCAGGAGGAAAATGCCAACCAGAGGGAAAAAGCTGGGCGTGAAGCTTAATTGGATCATTTTTGGCTTCACGTATAAGGTTCAATATGAAACAAATAACTTTCCCATTTGAGCACATGCTCGTAAGAGGAGTTGGGAGCCCAAGACGAGGTCTTCTTTTGGAGTTATTGAATGGGTCAATGGGTTCGTGTTTATTAACTAGGGTTTGAATCAGTAAGGCTTGGGGATTGTCCCAAGAATGTAAAATTTGTTTGACCGATAGACAGGGGTAATCGGGTGAGGGACTAAGGTACCTCTGGGTTGATTACTTGGGCCACTTAGGCGGCCCGGACCACGAGAGGAGGATGAACCTCGATACTCATGACTTGCGTATCAATGCGAACCGTAAATTTCGATTTAATAAGTCATTTTGAAATTTATTAATACATAATACTAATGAAAGAATTTCTTTTTAATAGTACTATATTTTGATTGTGTAGTATTCCATGCGCCGAATGAAACCGAACAATTTGTTCAGGGAAACCGATGTTAACTTTTGTTTAAGAATGCCTCCGAATCCAATATCCGAGGCGCTCGGTCTCAACAATTTTGAACGCCGAATCATTGGAAATGCCAAGGCAGGCAATGTCTTGACATATTTTTTAACTTGTTGGATCGCAAGTATGAATGTCACCAAGGTGGAGGATTATTTTGCAAACGCCGAAAAGAGGTTTGCAAATCTTCCCGAGATTCTTGTAGAACTTGCTTATATAATTCAAATGAGCCAAGAAATCTCTCGCATTGGGTTTTATTGGTTATCTTATCTCGGGAACTTGTCGGTGAATTGAATAGCTTCGCTCAATAAGTTTGAACTTGTCCATCAAGATATTAAGACCAAGAAACCTTATTCGGATCTCAAACAATTTGCATTTGGAAGGAGAAAGAACAAGACCATTTACTTTAATAGTAGTGAAGAACGATTTTAAATGTTTTTCGTGTTCTTGATAGTCTTGGAGTAAACGAGAATGTCGTCGATATAAACAACGATAAAATGGTGAAAAGGGTTTAATATGTCATCGAGGATATTTTGAAATTCACTTGGAGCATTTTTAGGCCAAATGCCCGAACATTCCATTCATAATGTCCAAACGAAGTGGTGAATGCTTTATTTTGTCTTGATCATCGGGATGAATGGCAATTTGCGTAAACCGGATTTAAGGTCGAATTCTTCGAAAATGGTGGCATTACTTAACCTTATTGATAAGGTCGTCTTTGTTGGGAAGGGGGTACCTAATCCATTCTAAGACCTTGTTCAATGGTTTGTAATTGATAACTAAACGAGGTACACCTCTTTCCTTTTACTCGCTTCATTGTTGACATAAAAGGCGGAAGCAAGACCAAGGGATTTACCGGGTTTAATTAACCCTTTATTGAGGAGATCATTGATTTCATTTTTACATAACTCCATTTGTTCACGACTCATCCGAATAGTTACAGCCTTAGTGGGAATTAAATGTTCTTTGAATTCCTTAGCATAAGAAGCCTAACCATATGTTTCTTTCTACGCCAAAAGGCATTGGGGAATCGTAACAAAGGTTATTCTTCATGTAGGTTTTTAATTCTTCAATTTTTAACCTAATCTCTTTATTTTGAAGTTGTTCTTGAATTCTTTTATATTTGATTTCCTCTTTCAAGAAATTCAATTGTGTAGATTCTGCTTTATTAAATTCAATGATTTGGAAATGGATTCTTCTTGAATGTATTTTAAATCTCTTTCTTTTGGTTTAATAAGAAACTTAAATGTTATTTTCTTTCCTAAATGTTTACAAAGTTAATCCTTCATTACTAGTCGTAAATGGGTATAATAAGTATATAAATGGTAAACCCAAAATAATTTTGTGCAGAAGATTGCGAATCAAAACAAAAGATGTTTTGAAACACATATTATCTTGACAAATATGTACTTTAGGTAATTTATATTTTATTTCCATTTGACTCCCATTAAATTAATTCAATTTTTCACCGGTTTTTTGTAATATTTAGTTGGATTAGACCTTCTTGGATACAATTTAAATCACTTTTGTATCGACCCAAGCGATGGTAGTATTGAAAAGTTTTTATCCACAACTAGGTTAATAGAAACATACCATTTCCGAATGGTGATGTCTTTAATTCTTTTAAGTGAAAGGCCTTGAATAAATAAGTCCGAAATATCTTTAGTACCAGATGATTACGGTTCATCGTGATTTTCATCATTTGGATGAGGAATCATTGATCCAAGATCGAGCCTTTATCTAAATCTTTTCTTAGAATAGAGACTTCTAATTTTAAATTAGCAATTTCTTTCTTTAATTTATTAACTTCTTGATTTAATTCTGGAAGACTGACTTCTTTAACTGGAGATTTAAATCTTTCCAAAGTTTTATTAAGACTAAAAATTGGTTTCTCTTTAGCTTTAATAAACTTATCGTTTTCTCTATTATCTTTAGTTAATAAATCTTTTAACTGTTTTGTGTATTGGGCTTTTAACTTAGGATCAGTGATTTTACTAATTAAGTCAATTAACAAAGAACTCTCTTCATCATCCTTGTTAATTACATTAATCTTTTTAGTGCAACAATTTTCATTGCAATTATTAGCACAGATGGTGACTTCGCTTGGTCTTTCTTCTTGCAATTATTTTCACCGTTAGTATCGGAGGAATATGAAATGTTAGAGTCTTCATTATTACTAACTTCATTTTCTATTTTCATTAACTCTAGTATATATTCAAGATTATCTTCGCTAGTAATATTTAACCGAGACAACTTCGCTTTTATTTTGCATTCACTTTTATAATGACCCTTTTGCCCACAATTGTGGCACAATACATTTTTTTTTATCAAATTTTTTAGTTCTTTTATTCTGCTTTTTTATTAATGGGTTTGGGCTTATTATAATAATTATCTTGATTCTTATCTCTATGATGATCGCGTCTTTTCTTGTGACGCCTATGACTTACGTGAGAGTCGATATGTTTATGCACATGTGTTTTCTTCTGAAGAGCCACGGAGGTAAACCATATTGCTCGCATGAGAATATTCTCGAGCTCATATTTAGCTTTCTTCTTGTCTTTACTAGCTTGTTTGGCTAACTTAAAATCAATGCACATTTTAATCCTATCTTTTGAATATAACTGATTATGTCACCATAAGTGAGATTATCATAATCAATATATCCTAAATTTTTACTAAGTTCTTCACGAACTTTATGAAAGCAAATAAGGACGGTAAACCATTAACAAATTTTTCTTTCCAAAAGGTTTATTACCGTCATTTCTCATCATAACTCTAGAAGTAAAAACATCTTTGTACCATCTAAAGTCACTTAGAGCGGACAAGTGAGATTACTTAGTCGATCGTGAATTCTTTCGGTGATGTTCTTTGGGGTTCCTACTGTGTTTGTTTTATTATAGTATAAATCAAAGTATTTACTCCATCGGTGGCCCTATTCCTATAGTTTCATTAAAATTGGGTTGCCTTTCAAAGATCTAATCAAACGGCATGGATTATAGATAATCTAGAATCTTCATGAGATGTTTTTCCCACCAAGATCCGAGAATACCAGAAATCCGCTAGCCAATAATTCAACAATATCTCGGTTGAGTTAGAGTGTTGAATTTAGTTAGATAGTCGTTTTTGCCACCACGGACATATGATTTAACTTATTGAGGATTTCTTGTTCGCTAAATCCGGCCAATATTCCATTCATAAATTTTATTAGGCGAAAATGTAAAATTGTTTATCTAGATTTCTCTCTTCAAATTGTAGATCCGGAGGAGTTGGTCTAGAATACCAATTTCTCGTCATACTAGTAATATTATGGACGGTTAACTTATTTAACTGCTCATAAATATCTTATCTTGATGAGGTAGTGATTGACTATCGACCGACTCATCGCTTTCATTATCGAGTTAATCGATCGATAATAGCAATAGTATCGCTGCTTCCTGCTTCAGATCTTTGTTTTTAATTTTTAAATAATTGATCAATGGCTATAGTAAGATCAACGCCTTTATTAGGTAATCCTAATTTTCTCTATTTTTCGGTAGTTTTAATAGTGGTTGAACAATTTTTGACTCGGTTTTTAATTATATTTTCTTCAAATTTTTCTTCAATCCTGCCTAACTGCTTTTCCTACAGCTTTGTTGGGTATTAAGTTACTAAAATTTAACCGTTTCTATGATTTTTTTTATCATCATTAATTCCATTGGAGATTTTAAATGGACCGGTCATTCTTTGAAGTATTTTTTACTCAAATTAAGATGATTCTAAAGGTGGATGACTAGACGAGACCTTGACTTGTCTTCTTTAACCCATCGAGTTTTAGTTATAACATCGCATTTATATTGATCATCGCTTCATACCAATCGTAGAAGGTAATATTAATTTCTTCACTACCAATAAATTTTTTCCATTTATTGACAATCTTATCTCTTTCTTTCTCAGTTGAGTGATTTTTTCTAAATTGATGTCTTTTATTTTTATTAGATTTGGAGTTAAAATCATTCACAAGATTAATCCAATCTAATACAAATTCTTTATTAATGACTCTTAATTGATTATTAATTGGAACATCAAAATCAGACTGAGTTGGAAGCTCAGAAGGAGTCGGAGAAGAAGAGCTTTCTTCTTCGGCTGGGTAATTCTGAGGGTGACAAGAATAACAAGGATGACTTGCTTGACCTTGATTTAAAATTCCTTTTAACTTAATGTCTCTTATGGAAGGGTTACTAAGGACTTGTAATCTCTTCAGCAGATTCATGAAGGAGTCAAGAACTAGAATAGTCCTCTATAATAATCGGTCTTCTAGAACGCTCAAAGCTAACTTTGACAGTTCCATCGAAAAATCGCCTTATGTTTTCAATGTTTACTACGTTGTTTACTACAGTTTCAGCACGTGGTATTTCACTTGGTAAAATCCATCGACTTGGTAATGTAATATCTTTCCATAGAATTGTTTCAGGGATCCGGATATTAGCAAACTTTGAATTAATACAATGTGATCTTTGGGGCTTTTATTAAGAGCATGAACGTTCAAATTAGTCTTCATGGTCTTATAATAAATTCTATAGATTAGAAGCGATTGGTTGAGAACCTTGAATCATTTGTGTAATCTCTCCTATTTTTTAATATTCAATGTTAAAGCCTTTAATAGGTGTTGATCACTTAGACTAAGTGTGAAGTCGTGAAAGCAATTAAAATGAATAGGACCATTAGGCGGACTTGCTTCCATAAAGACCTATTATGCTTGGATAATAATTTAAAATCTAGCATCTCCGAGATGTAGGTGATACTTGAATTAATTCCTTTAATATTCAATGGTTTAACTGCTACTTGAACTAGACTTCCACGTGGATGAAATTATAACCCTTTTTTCTATGTTTTTAATAACATCCGGGAAAGAAGGCTACAATTTTCATACTCTTTGTTAATAAAGCATGAATCTTTTCAACTGCTTTTAACATTATAATCTGCTTTTAAAGTTATCTAAAATGTTGGTGATAAATTTCTTTTTCGAGAAATTGCAGGTATATTCCAGCTTATGTAAAACTTGGTGATATTTTCATAACTGCTTTTCTTCCCGATTAACTATATTCGGTAAAGGTTGCAAGGTTGACTATGACTAGTGAGGAGTTTGATCTAAATAACCTACTCATTATTACCGGGTTCAAAAATTATTCACTCTTTATCTTCCATTCGCACCCTCTTACCGGGTAGACTCATACCTATTGTTCAAACCCCTCACCGCCGCAGACAAGAGACTTACTCTAGGGTTGACAATGAACAAGGTGTTCTACAATAAGTTAGGTGACTTCGATAAAAGGATGAAATGATTTTTGAAACAGCTTTTAATGAAGCAAATCTGAACAACTGGCTCGATACCATATAGGCGGAAAGACGAAAAGAACAGGAAGAAACAGATAGAATAGCATACAAATAAAACACGCTTTATAAATAAGTAATCGAATTATAATACTGAGCTATTTACAAACTAAGAATTGAAAATAAAACAAGTACTTACAAATTTAAAACATTTAACTAGAGAATTGGAGAAGAGAGGTTAAGTAGTCGATCGTAGATAGAAACTAAAGATTCTTCCGAGAGAGAGAGCTCGAGTCTTTCTAAGTTTCAAAATCGATTCGCTCCTTCCCAGCATCTACGAGAGAGACGGACGGTCAACGAAGACGCCAGAGAGAGTCTTGATCGCTCGACAGTGATGGCCCACGCCATCACATGTTTAACGATCAAGACTCTCCGGCCTTCTCGTCGATCGGTCCGGCTCTCCGTAGATGCTGGAAGGTGTCATTGATCATCTTCTCGGATGAGTCACCATCCCTACTTCATCTTCTTAATCTTTTCTTTCTTCTCATTAAAGTTTTTCTTTTAAAACTTATAGCCTCGAGCTTCTCTCTCTGTAAAGCTCTTCCGAGGTCCTCTCCCTTCTCTCTCTAGAAAGTAGCAGAAGAAGAAGCTTTCACCGATCTTCTTAGTTAAAGATGAAGAAGAAGTCTTGATACTTCCTTCTTCCCTTAAACATTTAGTCTAGAATTAATGTAATCCTTCCCAAATGTTTATAAATAAAAGAAAGAGATTACTTTACCGATTCACCCGGTCATCTTCTTAATCTTTTCTTTCTTCCATTAAAGTTTTTCTTTTAAAAACTTATCGCCATTTGTTATATGGTATCGAGCCACACGGTTGGTTCTTGATCTTTTCGGTGGTTTCGATTAAAAACATTTTGATTTGTTTACTTAAATATTTTTCAAACTTTTTTTTCTTTTGCTCCACTTTCAATCGCTTTGACTTGGTCAGAAAAACCTAAGATCGCCATAAGTCCCATTATGCCATTGTAAGACTCAGTGTTGGGAGCAGCTTAGGCTAAGGGTATCTTTAGATCTACAGTGCGAGTTTACTTAAGGCAAGAACTGGTTCGAGTTTAAGAGGAATGACAAAAGAAAGAATTTTTGTTTAAACAGCTTAACAAATTAGTCTTCTGTTTAGATCGATTCTTCGATAGATCGGGACCAATCGAGTGATCCTTTGTTTCAGATTTCATCTGATCTGTTTTTAAACAAAGAATTTTTACAAAATCTAAGAAATTTTGAAGATTTTGACCAATTTTCGGTAGAAAATTTTTCCTCCTTCTTTATAAACCATTTTTTTGGGGCTGATAGGGTTATTTCCTGGATAAAAATTTTAAGCGCGGAATAGTAGGGATGGTGACTCATCCGAGAAGATGATCAACAAAGACCTTCCCAAGATCTACAGAGACGGACCAACAACCAAGAAGACGCCAGAGGAGTCTTCAACATCGATGTGTGTGGCCCACGCCATCATCTCTTTACTTTAGTAAATGTAAAAGTAAAAGTAAAAGAATAACTTTTGCTTTTACTTAAGTTAAATGTTTTTAACTTAGTTAAATGTTTCTTACATTTACCCATGTAAAAGTAAATGTAAAATGTTTCTTACGTTTTACTCTTACTTTAGTAAATTACTTTTACTTCAGTTAATGTAATAGTGATTCCTGCGTGAATCAATAGTAATTTACTTTTCAGTTTTCTATTTAAAGAAACTCAAGTGTTAGAGTTTCTTTAGGCTTAATTCAGTATAGCCTCAGAGCTTCTCTCTCTAGAAAGCTCTTCCGAGGTCCTCTCTCCCTTCTCTCTAGAGTTAGCCGAAGAAGAAGCTTTCAGCTTCGATCTTCTTAGTTAAAGATGAAGAAGAAGTCTTCAATACTTCCTTCTTCCCTTAAACATTTAGTCTAGGAATTAATGTAATCCCTTCCCAAATGTTTATAAATAAAAGAAAGAGATTACTTTACCGATTCACCGGTCATCTTCTTAATCTTTTCTTTCTTCACATTAAAGTTTTTCTTTAAAAACTTATCGCCATTGCTATATATATATATATATATATATATATATATATATATATATATATATATATATGAAGGAATGAATATTTTTGTAGATACTTGTGAGAGGTTGAGTTTGGCATGGGTTGGCTTGTTTGAGGTGTCCGCTCACTTATAGCCCAAGTATTCGTTCTGGTATAAGAAGTACAGATACAGGTGCGGAAATACAAATGTGTCATAAGGGGATACGACTTCGCCAAATCTTAGAAGATGGAGATTTATGTGTGGGGAGATTCGACACATATTTTATAATATGTATATACTTGTGCATATAGTTATGTATATATCAAAAAACATTTAACAAAATTGATACTACAAGAGAAAAGAGCAAACATCCAACAAACAATATATGTCCCATGTTTTTACAGATGAGGTCATAAACAATACAGAAATAATCATAGATAAAAATACATTAGTTATAAAAGGAGAGGATCCCTAAGAATCCTTTAGAAAATTGGATTATCCAATGCCTCCTTAGGTGCCGGTGTTTTTGCACCCAAGAGTAGATTAACATCTAACAAGTTGCCCAACTCCCAACTTAAGCCAGGGTTGTGCCATCTGATTTGCAACCTATATGACCATCTGAGTTGCCTTGTTGCAATACTGTGATACCTGTAGTGTCTTTTCACATGCTCAACAAATGCCAATGTTTCCCTAATGGATTTATGCAGTTGGTCCTAAACACATGTAGTTTAGCTTGAGAGTAACTTTAGGGTGCTTGTACTGTAAAGTTTCATTTTTCACATGTCTTGGTCTCAGGATAACCTTCTTTGGATTTTGCATATTTTCTACATTGCTCTACATTAGTATTATCTTATTAGATTGATTGGTGAAATATATTTTCATTTAGAATCTGCAAGTCAGAGAAAATCTATTTCCCTGCCATTGAATGGGGTAATACTGGCTGAGTTCTCACCTTAGTCAGATTATCTTCAAATATTCTTTGATTGGTTTGTTGGTATATAGTAATAGTTTGTCTTTCTCACACTTGGGGATTTCTTGTCAAATCACCAGTATTGTTGCTGTGGTTTCTAGAGGCTTTATTTATTTATTCTCCTCGTGTTTACATGTAATTATAAATTCCTTGTAGATCCTTAGTCCTTACCGTTGTTACTTTATATTTTTTTTGGGGAATTGTTATTCTTACAAGGAAAATTGAGCCTTCTGAAAATATCAAATTTCCCTTGTGGCAAGCATTTACCTTTTCTTTCCCTTCCAATTGTTATTGATAGCTATTGCTGTTGTTCGGGATTTTCAGTAATTTATTATGTCATTAAAATTGTTTCAGGAGTTTCTGGAACCACTGATAATGGGAAGACGAAAATTTTAATCTTGAAGGGAAAAGAAAAAGAAATTTCTGTAAGTTTTTCATTCTTGCATCCTTCTGTTCCTTTCCCTTTCATTTTCCCCTTCACACCTTGACACAGCTGTTTGTTGGTTTATCGGATGTCGTTTAGTGTCAAGGTAATTTAGCAAGGGTTGTTCTCTTTGTTGACATAGAAAAAATAAATTGAAAGTCAAATCTAGAAATAATATACTACCTCCGTTCCTAAAATATTGTCGGTTAAGGTTTTTGTACATGGATTAAGAAAGTCATTTAATACTATCATTTAACAATTATAATTTGTTTGAAATTCCATCACTATTCCTTTATGGGAAGTTGAAAACTATTAATACAAAGGAGAGAATTTCTTGGGACAATGAGAGAAGGTAAAGGTGATATAGGAAAGTAAATAATTTATTCAGGGTGATATAGTAAAGTAAATAATTTGTTCTCTTAGAAAGTTGTAAACGACAAATAAATTGGAACAAATTTTTTCTTCTAAAACGACAATTTTTTAGGAATGGATGGAGTAATTAAAAATGACAAACATGAACATTATATAACTAGTGGGGAAGAAGTATTGTACAAAATTGAAATGTGGAGTGGGGGAGAATTTGATACGTTAACTGTAATTAATCACTAATGCAAGATCATCTTATTTACTTATTGATGGTAGTAAAATGAGAAGTAATGGATAGAAAATGGGTTAATTGATGTTTTGGTCACTATACTGGGGGTTAATTTTTTATTTTGATTACTGAAATGTTTTCCTTACATTTACATTATTGAACTACCAAAAATATTACAAATTAGCGATTTCATAATTTTCCATCTAAAAAATAGATGGTAGTGCTGATTTGGCTACCGTGGACTGGTGTCAAGTGGGCTCACAAAATTGATGGCCCACGTTTAAACTAAAAAATCACTAAAACTGTTTATGTGGCTAATTAGAGAGCAAAAAGGAAATAAAAAAAATTTAAAAAATTCTCCTCTTTCCACTCCTCCCAAATCCTAATTTTCGTATCTTCTCCCTGCCCAATATTTCTTCAATTTCATAACAATCACCATTATCAAATTAAGGCAAAATTGGTCCAAAAAAAACTAGAATCCAATAAAACCTCTCAGATATGCGCCACTGTAAATTTTCCGCTTTTCTTTTGCTCTTTCTTTTCAATATGAAAAAGAGAAATCTGTTTTATGAAATGGTTTTCCGATGAGGGATTATGGCTCCAACGAAGTCAGAGGGCTTGGATATTTTTTTATTTATTTTGGTTCTTATAATATTATGGAGGAGCAGCAACAGCAACTTGAAAGAAAATGGAGAAGCAGCAGCAACTTGAAAGAAAGAAGGGAATCCACGAAGAAGCCAAAGCAGGAGTATCCGAAGAAGAAGTTTTTGTGAAGGCGCCAAAGAAGTTGTCGCCGGCAAAGACAAAGCTGCCGGCACTGATGAAGCCAGGATGAAGGTCGCCGACAAAGTGGAAGCAGCTGAAAGAATCACTAGCCCTATTTTTTTCTTCCCTTTTTTGATTTTTGCAACATCAATTAATATATACATATATATAATGAATGTTCTATTTTATTAACAAAATCACTCATCAGCTATTTCCTTTTCAAGTGAGATGCACGCACAGTTACTGCTTTAATATTTTGGACAGAATATTAAGTAATGACTCGTTTGAAACATTTTTTTTTGAGTATAGTAATGTGAATGTAACAATAAAAGATTCAGTAACTAAAATGGAAATTGAAAATCGACCCCAGTATAGCGACTAAAATTTCAATAAATCCGTTGGAAAACAGACCTGCTAGGACTTTTCTATGCTCTTTGCTTGAGCTGATCATGTGCCCTGGTTCCCGAATATTTAACAAGCGTTGTCTGTGCTGCAGCAGTTTGGAAGTTTATATTTCCATTGAGTTTCCCTTTTGGAGGCCATAATTCTGCCTTATTCATTCATTGATGAAATATTTCCAATGTTATGTACTTTTATTGAAGTATTTATCATATGTTGCATTTGCAACCTTTTTATCCTAGAACATGTCCATCAAATGGCCACTATTTATTGCAAGAATACATGCATTAGACTGTAATTTATGTTTGTTCACACAAACCATGAATCTTGATATTAGGGATTTTGCACTTGATCTTGCATGTTTTGAAGGATTCTTTTTTTCCAAATTAACATTTTCCACTTTCGTCGACATTCTTCCCTCGTAGCTTTGATCTCTACTCTCTCCTTAATGGAAAAGGTTGATGATTTTCAAGCTTTATGAGTCTTCAGTTGCAGTTTAATCAACTGGGTGTCCAGTCGGTCTTGCTTTAGGTGATAAAGTACGAAGGATATACTTCAATAGAATAATGTATTAGGTGTTTGGTTGAGTAATTCCATTTGTGCCCTATTCTGTTAGCTTGATATTTTAAATGTGCTTCAACAAGTATAGGCTTCAGTTCACTAGTCGTTTATCATACATTGAAGATCATATCTACAATCTTTTGAACTGTGTCCGCCATTGCTACTTTTGACATTGATAAATTTTATACTTCTGTAAATCTCTGTGTTGACACATTTGTAAAAATAGTTGTCATCAGGCGCATTCATGTTCACTACTGCAGCTGTTGCCATTTCTAGCTGAATGACAAAACAATCCATATGCAAATGTTGAATCTATATGCACATATACGTAATTTAGAGGAATTACAGCAATACTCTGACCAGGGAGCTTTCTTTTGGGAATAAGTGCTACTGCTTTGCATTTTCATGATCAGTATATAGGAAGCATAATAAAATGTTCAACAGTCAATTCCTAATAGATTATATATTAAGTCATCTTCAGCTGATCATGGCCTGCCAAGTCAGGTATTGGATGATGTTTAAGTTCTTGTGGAGTTCTTCTGAAGTAAGAAAGAGATGCATAGAGAATAAATTAGTCCTAAAAACATTATCCATTTCTGAGTTCTTCAATCCATCTAAAGAGCATTTGGTTAAACCGAAGAATGAAATCCATTTCTGAGACTGAAATTTGTCATTCAGCTAGAAATGACAAATTGGCCTGAGACTGAAATTTGTTTTTTAAGCAAAAACAATTCGGTTAAACCGAAGAATGAAATCCATCAAATTTAGCTAAACCCAAATAACCTATTTTACAAACAGGTAGAACCTAATCGAATACTGACTGTTCAGATAAATAATATTTTTCATTTATGAAATTTGGTTAAAACCATCGACTGCTTACTCAATGTGGACATGGTTGGAAGGTATCCAAGTACCATTACTTGGATACGAGTGATTGTTTTCCTCAAACAAAGATTCATTACAATAAGCATCTTAATGAACATGAAGTCCAAATGAGATGAAGCAGGTTTTTTCTACGTTTTTCGCATGTTCTTCTTGTCATCTTTTTTCTCTCAATTTCATTCTTCCATTTGTGATGTGGTGTGTCCACCGGTTAAGATGCCATGACTGACAGATCTGACACCCATATCTGGTTGTCAAGTGTACGACTCGTGTACTTCAACCATGTTACATTTAATAGCGCTACCAAATGACAAGTTGAAGAAGTTAAATGGAAGATTATATTTTGATCAACTTGATTTGAATGGTATCTTCTTTTTCATCTGCAAATACTTGGGAAGTAATTGATCTTTATCTGAATCTTTAGATGGTAGTTTTAGTTATTACCAAACAGGCTCTCACTTTTATTATATGTTACAGAAGGAAGACCAACGACATTTACTTGTTAAAGAAAAAAAATTTGGAAACGGCTTTGAGATGCCATTATTGGAATCTCAATGACTCTATAGCTCAACCACCACAAAAGGAAGTCATGGGTGATTAAAGCTAGAATGATGTTGATTTAAAGTCATTAGAGTCTTGCATAGGGTGGTCAGCTGTATCCATAGCTGTCATGGCGTTGCCTAAGCGACGACTAGGCGTCTTGGCATTGGAGAAGCGACGACTAGGCGTCTTGGCATTGGAGAAGGGCAATGCAACGCCTTGGACGCCGAGCCGCCAAGGCTCACGCATTGGTAGTAGATCTAAGTTAAGTGATTAAGTTATTTAGTTATTTTTTACCATGACCCATCATAATGATGGATTTTTCCAATTACTCAAGTAACCCAACCCATGAACTTAACCTAATCCATGACCTTACTCTTTTGAATGAGAGTAATGCTTGTGAGGGATACGGAAACGACTTCATAGTTGATGACTTTGCTTGAGGTATGACTAGAAACAGATTAGAGAGTAAAAACTTTTTCATAGTGTTGGTTATTATGTTTTGGGTTTTAATATATATAAAATTTTATTGTGCAATATACTTTTGAAATAAAATAAATAATGTATAAATTGTACATTGTTAACGACTTATCACCATAAGGACGCCATGGTGGGCGCCTTGTCGCCTAGGTTTTCTGGCGGTCAACTACAACAGTGTCCTGCCTTGGCGTCGTGACAACTATGGATGTATGTTGGAGTAGTCATTGACCATAAGAAATGTAGTTTTGATATCTTGAGGATAGTATCAAATTATGATGTGCTGTAAAAGGACAGAATTAACAAATTTTCCTCTATACATTTTGAAGGATTTCCTACCTTTTTCCTTTCATGTACTTTTGGGGAACTATCAGTATCCTTACTTGCCACAATAAGAAACTTCTTGCTGATAGTTTTTCACTTTGCATTCATCGTACAGGTGCCTGGTGGTTTGTCATTGAAGCAGACTACAACATCGCGTGTTACAAATTCAGGTGGGGTAGCTGTTCCCAGACAGAACCATCGACGTGAGGCTAGTGGCAAGATTATCAGAAGCATACTTCTTAATAAGAATTCCCGCCAAAGTCTGTCTGTGCTTCACTCTGAAGCACAAATCCAGACCTCAAATCAGGACAAAAGACCATCTCGACCATCAAAAGTACAATTGTTCCTTAGGGATGCAAATGGGGTATCAGAAGATAGGGTTGTTGCGAATGATTTACATGGTTTTTGCACTGAGAAGCAGGAAAAGCGTACAAGGAATAATGACAGACCTGATCGTGGTGTTTGGACTCCTCTTCGCCGTTCTGATGGATCACATGCAAGTGATGAGTCTTTGTCATCTTCTACTTCGCAGCATACACAATTGCTCCTGGATCCTGCTGAAGGTGTGATTATTACTCAAGTATATACCCAGGATTTAGTGAAATTGGGGACATTATAGTGCAACGTTCACAGTTTTTGTTGAATGGATAACTCCCTGGTCTTGGTTTTCATCTTGCTTGAAACAAACTTGAATCCTTGATATGAATAGGAGGTTCTCATTATAATATTGTGGGAAACTTGGGTCTCCAGATGATTTTTTTATTTTGTTGAAAAGGATGTAGTTCTTATTGTGCATGTACTTTCCAGGAACTCATGGTGATACGAAGAATGACTTGTTGAGTGCATGTAGCGGAGATTTCAAGCACATTAACAGCAGACACATCAGTCATTTGGCAGTTGATATTGGTCAGTTTTGCCTCTGGAACAGGAAATTTCTTATTTATATGTCATGGATGTATATATTTTAGTACTTCTTGTGATGGGTATCACAACTCGTGTTTATGTACTTGATGCAGGTACCTATAAACATGTTGGTCGCCGTGAACCACAACATAATTTGAAGGATACTGATGGCTCTTTAATAGTTGGGGAGGGTAAACCCTTAAAAAGAGGGGGTTCTTCTAGTTATAGTTCCCACGAGGTGTGCTTTGGACCAATAGGAGTTTGTTGAATTTCCTTTACCAGTTTCTGTATTTTGCTTGTACACATAATTTTAATTTTGGTAAAATTTGGAAATGCAGAAACAGGTTTGGGTTCAAAAGTCAAGTTCTGGATCCTAGTGTTCTAAATGGTAAGCACAACTCTGTGTAAATTGTACTCCATCCATCCACAAAAAAGAGTACCATTTGTTGATTATTTCCCTCGAATATTAAGGTTTTGCATGACACATTCGAACATATTTTTTAGTATTTTTTTTGCTATAGTATAAAATAATCTTTATAGTTTAATATAATAAAAGATCATTAAAAAATATGTGCAAGTGTCATTTACGAACCTTAATATTCGAAAAAAATGGTATCCTTTTTTCTGACGGAGGGGGTATAATTGTATTCATATTTTGAGTGCATATGATGATATTTTTTTTTTGCGAATAAGCAAAATTATCGAATCCAGTAGGATAAGGTAACTAGGTAAAAACCTAATTTTAATTTCTAAAGTTTCAACTTGAGCAGATCCATGACGTTTGTTCCTGTGCTCATTGCATCAAATAACCCTAAGATTTTGAGCTTATAGCTCAAACCTCACAATTTACTTACTATGTCATATATGCTGCTGTTATTGTACTATTTATGTGCTGATTTCAATTATGTGTAAAAGACGATAATACCAGATTGTATTTTTAGTTCCATATTGGAGGAAATCTATCTTATGTTCCCAGTTTCTAGAATCAGAGAATCTTGGTGCAGTTTTCATTTCATTGATAACTGGCACTAGTACCACATTTGATTTAATTTTTAGGACTCTCAAAGAGCTTATTTTATAAGCTTTGTTGGAAGTGCTTTTGTTGTAGTGGAATAAGAAGTGATTGTATCTTAATATACACATTTAATTTATTCAGAGATATTAGGGTGGGATCCAGTTTTGGGGAGTATGAGTCGAAGCAATAACAAGAATACATCATCCAATATGTGGGAAACAGAATATGCTCTTTTGCTGTTTTGAACTTTAGTACTCCCTCCATTCCAAAAATATAAGATAAAGTTTGTCTTTTTAAAGTCAATACAAGACATTTTCAAACTCAATTTGATGAGGTTAATTTAACGTTTAAATATAATAAATCTTGAATTAGTAGTACTTTTACGTATTTTGTAATTTTCATAATTTTATTGTCTAAAATTAAATCATTTCATATCAATTTTGAAGTTGAAAATATCTCAGTTCTGTATCCCCCCCTTTCTTCCTCCATTTATTTTCTCTTTTTTTCTTATTTATTTTAATCAATTAGTCCTACTCTTTTGTATGTTATTGATTATCCTCCTCTTTCCCATTTTCCTCCCTTCTTGTTTTACTGTCTTTGTTTGTTCTTCTACCCCTTTCCCCTTTCTTTACTATATATATGTGTGTGTATATATATATATATATATATATATATATATATATATATATATTGTAGAATATGTGTGCCACTCCTTGCGTTTAGGCCCTAGGGAGATCTTTGCGCCTTCTGCCTTCAATAACAATGTTCTTTAGATTTAATGTGCTATAAGGATGTTGGTGTTAGGAATTAAGTCAACACACACCACACAATAAAATAAAGAGAGACAAAACAACAGAAGATTTAATGTTGAAAACTCTTAAAAGGAAAAACTACAGGCCAAAATCTGAATCTCCATTATATCAAAATAATGAGCTTACAATAATTCTCCCAAAGTTTTACGCCCTAAAACTTGAGATTCTATAATACCACAACACAACTTTTTGTACAGAATAAAAGCTGCAAAACCATTCCTCCCATAATCCAATTTTTTTACACGGAATATAAAAGCTGCAAAAACTCTTGCTCAGACAAACACAAAACCCACTCACACCCTCTCTCAACTTGTAAGATGCTACATGATTTTTGATTGTGCTACACTTCAACAACTCAGTATAATACTCTATTTATAGAGTACCCACAATTTTCCTCTTATTCAAAATAGGACCCTTTCAAAATAAAACTCCTATTACAAATACATTTCTTTGCAAAATAATACTCTATTAAAAATAGGAGTTCTTCCTTTTTATATTAACAATTCTTTTCTTAATAGGATTCGAGGAATAACCCAACAATTACTCCCTCGACTCAAATCCTCAAATACTTCAACTTCATATCTAAATAGGATTTGATGAGTATCCTAATAGTTTCTCTCTCGAATTGAATCCACAAACACTTCAACCTCGTCACTATCACTATCACCGTTGTTGTCGTCACCATCACCCGCACTAACCGCATCATCTGTATAATCTGCATCCTCTGCTTCAAGCACAACATACACACTATCCGGATCATTCGCGTCATCTGCACCATCGGCATGATTCGCATCATTTTCATCATCATCATTGTCTTTATCTTCATTAACATCTTCATGATCTTTATCTAGTGACTGTAAAGGTGATCCCCCACAAGTGCAAAATCTCTTATTCATCAACATCAACATCATGAACACCAACTCCTTCAATCTCAACTCTTTTTATTTTTCACACCAATGTGACTAATTCTCCTCTACCTTGGATCCAATCAACCTATCTCTGATACCACTTGTTGGGAATGAAGTCAACGCACACCACACAATAAAATAAAGAGAGATAAAACAATATCAGATTTAATGTGAAAGACGGCTAGCCCTTAAAGGGAAAAACTGCAGGCCAAATTTCGAATTTCCGCTATATCAAAATAATGGGCTTACAATAATCCTCCCAAGTTTTGTGCCCTAAAACTTGGACTAGGATCCTCTGCATTTCAAATGAAATGGACAGTCTCTATTATTTGTATATTCCCCATCATCATCTCTCTCCTATCATCATGATGTCACATTTCAACACATTTTAAATCTGGACAATGAATTAGAGTGGAGACTCTCCAATTCATTTGAAATGGAGAGGATCCTAATTCCTAAAACTTGAGGTTCTATAATACCGCGACACAACTTTTTACATGAAATAAAAGTTGCAAAACCCTTCCTCCCACAATACAATTTTTTTGCACGGAATATAAAAGTTGCAAAAACCCTCCTCTCACACAAACCCAAAACTCACACCCTCTCTCAACTCTTAGGATGCTACATTACTTTTAATTGTGCTACACTTCAACAACTCAGCATAATCCTCAATTTATAGAGTAGCCACAATTCTCCTCTTCCTATTCAAAATAGGATACTTCCAAAATAAAACTCCTACTACAAATAGATTTTTTCCCAAAATAATACTCCTATTAAAAATAGGAGTTCTTCCTTTCCATATTAGCATTTCTTTTCTTAATAGGAATCGAGTAGTAACCCAGTAGATTGGGTATTGTGAGAAAGAAGCTTCACTCTTTAAATCAATTTTTCTTGATGCAATGAAATCGCTAAATTGATGTGCTACTTTTTTCTTTTTTGTTTGGATTGTCTTTGTAAGGCCTCAAACCAAAAGAACACACGCTCACAATGAAACTTATGAAGGAAATAAAAGCATTCGCAAATGAGCCGTCAACTCTTCGGTTGATCTTAAAGTTGAGCATGGGAAGGAAAAGAATCATTTTTTTTTGGAGAGTAAACTTACAATTCAAGATAATCTTCAACGGTTCTATAACTAGCAATCCAAAGTCTATGAAATTATTGACTCTCTTTATGAATCAGATGCACCCTCTCTTTATGATTCAGATGCACCCGAACTTGATTCTTTGAGAACTCTTAAATTTTAATATCCATGTTACTCTGCAATGCCATATAAAGCATATCCCTATTGCGCATTCCTAAAATTTAAAGTGTTGTAATACTTGTTGATAGAAGCTCCTTAACATCTGATTGACCTATATTTGGTTGCTGTCTCAGATGGATGTGTGGTTTGTTACCATAATGGAGATTATACATCCGGATTTTGGCTGGAAATTATCACTTTTTCTGACGGATGATCAGATAAAAGCTTTTGGGAGTGAAGGAAAAAGGTGTAGGTAAAGGAACTCCAGTCATTCGAAGGGTGCAGATATTGTAATGTATTTACTGGTAGGCAGGTGAAGAAATCCCCATCCTCCTTCCTCGAAGATGACCAGGATGGGAGCTTAATGATAAAAAAGTAGAAGAGATTTTACAGCCTCAGTATTTATCCAGGATGGGTTTTCTTTTACTGGTGGAGATATGGTATTATGGATAACCTCAAACCTTCACATTGACTGGGCCGGTAATAGCAGTATTTGTGGATGTTTTATTTTTGTTGGAAATGTAAATACAGGATCTGGATGATGGGTTTTAGTCTCTACAGGTTAAAAAAATACTAGGCCTTTTTGTAATTAACTATGTGAAAGGAAGAAAGCCGGGATTGCTTCCTGCTAGAAGTTTGATTTTGTTGGTACACAGCTAAATAGCCTGTAGGAGCATTTGAGTTTGCAGGCAGGCAGGCAGACCCTGCGTTTATGATTTGATATGGTGATTGTGGCTGAATGGAAAATGTGTTTATGCTCATATGAGGTGTTCTTTCTGCATTTGCTTATAATAAGAGTTCCTTTTAGAGTTAAAATTTGATATATTGCATACACTAGCGGTGTTGGGATCATGATAAGTTACTCTCTCCATTCTTATATGTAGGACGTTTTAGACTTTTTTTGTTATTCCTAATTATTTGTCGTTTGTGATTGATCACTATTTTTTCCAAATTGCCTTTTATTACTGTGATCCATATTTATAAGACAAGTGAGATGACAATTGATAATATAGTTAATGTTTTTTAATTATTTTTTTAATTAACGTATACGCTATAAAAATAATTCCATATTAAGTTAAATGAAGCTGTATTATTAAATAAAAGTAATTATGTCTGACATAGATACTTCATTAATGACCCCTTTGTACGTATTAGCCTATCAAACTTTAATTCTTTCTTATATTCCAAAAAAAGATCCATTTTTTTATGAAGATATTATAAAGTTCCATTTTTTGACCCATTTATTTATTTGGAGGTTATGATTCTCTATCATCCTAAAATACTTTGAATTTTATATTAATATACATGGCAGGTGGGGGTGAGCAACGGTAAATAATCGGACCGATCTGATTACTGAAAGTTTTCAAAATTTTGTACAGGTTAGATCGGTGTCCTAAACCGATTAACCGGTACGGTATAATTTTTACATACATGACTTATTTATTGATTTGTAATGTTTTACGGAGAGGGATATAAATGACTTTTCACTTCAGTTCTTAGAAACCTAGATGGGTATCACTTCAGTTCAAACTACCAACTCCTCTCCTCTCTTAATCTAGACTTTTACTATGAGATTGTATCATTAAATCTCTATAATTGGTACGATTCGGTTCGGTAAATACCGAATAATTAAAATTATTTCTTGATTCTGATCCTAAATATCCGAACCGATACTGAATCGGTTGTCATTTGTTTCGAACCTCTACGGGTTCGAATAGGTACGATTTGACCAAATATCGAGAATACCAAAAAAATTATCCACTCCTAATGGCACGTGTATATGTCGAATAACTTACAATACTTTGGTAGATTTCTAGTAAAAGAGCTTCCATATACTTTCTGAATTTTCAACTATATTAACTAATTTAAAATTTATAAATATAATAATTTAATTTAGTTTTAAAAATTTAATTAGATGGTTTTAAAATCTTAAAAACTTTCATATCTAGAAATATTCAAAAATTAGAATTTTAAAAACACATGGTAACTAGAATAATTAGATCTACATATAAATTATATAATATTAAAAATAATAGCTTAGAATTTTATTTTATTTTTTTTTGGCTGACATAACATACATCAGTTAATTAATCAATATTATTATTATTATTGTTTTCTAGACATTATATTACAATATTGTTATTATTTTTTTTATATTTTGAAACTTGCAAGACTCAAAATAATTGAAAGTAAACAAAACTTAAACAGTCAGAAGAAAAGAATTATTATAATGAATATAAATTTTATTTTTATTTTATAGAATTTTAATAACAACTACATTTCAAAGAGAAGAGGAGGGGAGAGAGAGGTTTTCAAAGAAAGGGTGTAGAGAAATGGGGAGAAGGGGATATTATTGTGGAATTGCTTTGAGATCATCCATAGTACAAATCAAACTCTCACCAGGTACTACATCTAGTCTCCTACATTCCTACTACTTTAATCTTCCTTTTTACTTACTCCATCATTTCCCACTTCATACATCCCCAATCTTAACAAACCCTAAGCCTAATCCCCTTCCTCGTACAAAACTACAGCAATTACTCCTACAGAAATGCAAATCTGGGTTTGACAAGCCCGAAGATGCTCTTCTTCTGTTCGATTCAATGCTCCAAATGCGACCCCTCCCTTCTGTCATCGATTTCACTCGATTATTAGCTGCCATGGTCAAAATGAAACTTTACTCAACTGTTGTCTCTCTGTTTAAAAATATGCGCGCTTTAAGCATTCCAGTTGATATATTTACTATTACCACGGTGATAAGCTGTTGTTGTCACTTGAATCGTGTCGATTATGGGTTTTCTATGTTGGGTGGCATCTTCAAGCGTGGTTTTGTTCCAAGTGTCGTTACCTACTCTACTCTCATAAGGGGGCTCCTTTCAGAAAACAAGTTTCTGGAGGCAGAGAAATTTTTCAAAAAGTTGTTAAGGGAAAAAGAGATTGAACCTTCTGTAGTTATGTACGGGACCATTATCAATGGGCTTTGCAAAACAGGCAACACTTCCATGGCCATTAGGTTTCTCAGGATAATGGAACGAGGTGGTTGTGAACCTAATAATGTGGCTTATAACACCGTCATTGATGGTTTATGCAAGGATAAACTAGTAGATGTTGCTTTGGATCTTTTCTCTGAAATGATTAAGAAAGGCATACCACCGTGTGTTATAACTTACAGTTCATTACTTCAGGGTCTATGTAACTTGGGTCGATGGGGAGAGATTAAGCAAATATTGAGTGGGATGGACAGTATGAAAGTTTCTCCGGATGTGATTACCTTTACTATATTGGTTGTTTCGTATTGCAAGGGAGGGATGCTAAAAGATGCAGAAAATGTGTTCGAAAAAATGATTCAAAGAGGAGTGAATCCTGACGTTGTCACCTACAATGCGCTCATGAATGGGTACTGTTTGCGAGGAGAAATGGATGGAGCATTGACAGTGTTGAGTACCATGATTATTAAGGGAATTGTGCCGGACAGTTGTAGCCATACTACTTTGATAAATGGATATTGCAAGAAGTTGGAAGTAGACAAAGCTATAGACCTCTTCTGGAAAATGCAAGTTCAAGGCCATAGACCAAATATTTTGACATGCAATGTCTTGTTAGATGGCCTTTGCAAGAACCATTATATTGATGAAGCGCTGTCCTGGTTTCATGAAATGGAATGTAACGGTCTAATTCCTGATATTTATAGTAATAATATCCTCATTGATGGACTATGCAAAGATGGAAAGCTAGATATGGCAAGAAATCTTTTTGATAGCCTTCCTTCAAAAGGGTTGCAGCCAATTGTTTGGACTTACACAATGATGATCCGAGCGCTTTGTCAAAAAGGATTATTGGAGAAAGCAAGCGAGCTACTTGTGGAAATGGAAGGGAATGATTGTTTGCCAAATGATGTCACTTACAACACTATTATCCGCGGATGTTTTCAAAATAAGAAGTATGATAAAGCAAGTACATTCATAGAAACAATGGTTGGCAGGGGCTTCTCCGCAGATGCATTGACTGCCTCATTACTTGATCTACTCTCAACAAAAGAACATGATCGACTCTCCTTGCTATGCATCAGAAGTTCTTGCCATCAGTTAGATGATTTACATCATTCAGTAGTCTTGTGATTACAATGTTATCTTCAAGGTCCAGGCCATAATATACCCAATAGCAAGTGTTTCCACACTCTTCTTTGTAAGTAAAGTTTATAGCCTAAGTTTATAGCCTTGGCAGTCTCTTAACTAAGAAATTCTAGATTTTCTTTTGTTGGTAAATCTCTGTAGATATTTTGAAAGGTATATAATATGTTGTCTTTTTTTAAGTTAAATGCTTTCATCTCTATTTAGGAGTGAACTGTTGAAGATTAACTTTCATACATGCTGTTGTTACTGTACTATCTATGTGCTGATTTCAATTATGTGTAAAAGACGATAATACTAGATAGTATTTATAGTTCCATATTGGAGGAAATCTATCTTGAGTTCCCAGTTTCTAGAATCAGATAATCTTGGTGCAGTTTTCATTTCTTCATTGATAACAGACGCTAGTACCACATTTGATTTAATTTAAGTGTTAGGACTCTCAAGGGCTTATTTTTGAAGCTTTGTTGGGAGTGCTTTCGTTGTAGTGGAATAAGAAGTCATTGTATATTAATGTACATATTTAATTTATTCAGAGCAATTAAAGCGGGATACAGTTTTGGGGAGTATGTGTCGAAGCAATAACAAGAATACATCATCTAATATGTTGTGGGAAACAGAATATGCTCTTTTGCTGTTTTGAACTTCAGTACTTCCTCCATTCCAAAAATATAAGATCAAGTTTGTCTTTTCAAAGTCAATACATGACATTTTCAAACTCAATTTGATGAGGTTAATTTAACGATTTAATACAATAAATCTTTAATTTAGTAGTACTTTTAGTAGTTTATAAGTTCCATAAATTTATTGTCTAAAATTAAATTATTTCATATCAATTTTGAAGTGTTCTGTATGCCCCCCTTTCTTCCTCCATTTATTTTCTCTTTTTTTCTTATTTATTCTTAATCAATTAGTCCTACTCTTTTGTATTTTCTTGATTATCCTCCTCTTCCCCATTCCCCCCTTCCCCTTCTTGTTTTACTGTCTTTGTTTGTTCTACCCCTTTATTCCCTTTCTTCAGTATGTCTATATATATATAGTAGAATGTGTGAGCCACTACATGCGCTTTGGCCCCGGGGAGATCTTTGCACCTTCTGCCTTGAATAACAATTTTCTTTAGATTTAATGTGCTATAAGGATGTTGGGTATTGTGAGAAAGAAGCTTCATTCTCAAATCAATTTTTCTTGATGCAATGATATCGCTAAATTGATGTGCTACTTTTTTCTCTTTTGTTTGGATTGTGGTTGTAAGACCTGAAAACTAAAGAACACACCCTCACAATGAAATTTATGAAGGAAATAGAAGCATTCACAAATGAACCGCCAACTCTTCAGTTGATCTAAAAGTTGAGTATGGGAAGGAAAAGAATCGGGTTTTTTGCAGTTATGATTATTAATCTTCAACAGTTGTATAACTAGCAATCCAAAGTCTGTATGAAATTATTAACTCTCTTTATGATTGAGATGCACCCGAAGTTGATTATTTGAGAAGTCTTAAATTTTAATATCCATGTTATTCTGCAATGGCATATAAAGCATATATCCCTATTGTGCATTCCTAAAATGTAAAGTTTTGAAATACTTGTTGATAACATCTGATTGACCGATATTTGGTTGGTGTCTCAGATGGATGTGTGGTTTGGAGATTATACATCCGGGTTTTGGCCGGAAATTATCACTTTTTCTGACGGATGATCAGATAAAAGCTTTTGGGAGTGAAGGAAAAAGGTGTAGGTAAAGGAACTCCAGTCATTCGAAGGGTGCAGATATTGTAATGTATTTACTGGTAGGCAGGTGAAGAAATCCCCATCCTCCTTCCTCGAAGATGACCAGGATGGGAGCTTAATGATAAAAAAGTAGAAGAGATTTTACAGCCTCAGTATTTATCCTGGATGGGTTTTCTTTTACTGGTGGAGATATGGTATTATGGATAATAACCTCAAATCTTCACATTGACTTGGCCGGTAATAGCAGTATTTGTGGATGTTTTATTTTTGTTGGAAATATAAATACAGGATATGGATGATGGGTAATGCTGCTTTTAGTCTCTACAGGTTAAAAAAACACAAAAATATAGTAGTAACTATTTTATCCCGCATGCATCAGATTTGGTTCGAAAGACGTGTGTAACAAAATACTTAGAAAACTAGATTTTACTTGGAAGTGTATATCTCATCAGCTTAACAAACTAAACTACCAACTACTTTCAGGTTGTCAACTCTTCGTCTAAGCGAGTATAGCTAGTGCAAGTATCAGTTTTTGTTTTTTGGCCAATTCCTTTTTTAATTTCCATGCATGCATTTTGTTTAATGTATATTTTAATGATGCATCTCATCCTCCACGTATTCTGTTTAATGTATCAAGTAGAAATGTATAATAATTAATATTGTAATGACTTGCATTAGTAGTTGTTTTTTATAAAAAAATATCAAATGACTTTGGTTGTGGCACTATTAATATATTTGTGTTTCTAATAGTATTATATTCCTAAAAATTAAACTTATCTATTTCTAAATAAATGCACTTAAGCCCAATTAACGCACACACTTTAGATAATTAGGGAATTAAAAAATGCGGTACACGGAAGTTGGGGGTGCCTAATACCTTCCCTCCGTTTAATCAAGCCCCCGAACTCTATGAATTTCGGTTTTCAAGTCTTGTTAAACAGAGTCTAACAATTGGGACTTCGTGTAAATCTTTTCAATTTCGATTGAGTTGGACAGTTGGTACAACCAATTCAAAATTACCAATTGATATTTTCAAATCATCGACATTTTGTGTCAGACTCTTTTCAAACTCACCATTTCAAACAAAACTCAACTCATAGACAACATAAAGGATGAAAAGAGGAATTCCAAAAAAAAGAGGAAATTTTTCTCAACGTCGACAAATGGGATTGAATTCGGCGGAATCGCGCTCATAATATGCACATTTGCTCACCATTTTCCTTCTATATGAGCTATCTACCCCACTTGAGGTACTCATCTTCTCTAAATTTACCTATGTATTGGATTATCAGTTTTAATTACTTCAACCTAATCGCCTTTTGATGTATGATCTCTGCTCTTACGAAGAACTCTAAATTTTGCTCTTTTTGACGTCTGATTCCTTATTTAACATGGATGAAATTCGTTGAGTCAGTTCGGGTAGGCATGAGTATTAGAAAAATCGAGTATAATTAATTGACCGTAAGAAAGGAAAAAAAAATCAGTCATCCATTTGTAAGTTGATCTAAAATATAGCGATAAAAAAAAACATTTAACCCGGGGAGGGGGATGACGTGTCTAGTTTGGAACTACAAAAGACGGAGTAGTTTATTGTTAACTTTATCAAACTAAAGCCCACAACAGTTGCGCACACAGTTACACTGAGAGCAGCAAAATTGCTCAGCGTCTGAATTTGCGTGTTTGTTTCCATGGCGTTTGGAGCTGCTGCTGCTGCTATTTCTCCCAGCTTTGCCCAATTCTCCGTCCGAATTCCCAACTCCAAATTCAATCTCAGTAGTAGAAGAAGAAGATCAATTTTGCCGCGAAATTCCACCGCCGTTGAAGACTCCCCTTCCTCGTCCTCCATTGTTACTCCAAATAATCCCTCCTCAGGTCTCTCTCTCATACACTATATAGATGTATGATTTATTTGTATATAATCATCTGGTTTAGGTGGAATGATGTTTATATATTTAGATGTGAAATATAGGTCTAGCTTTTTGCTTTATTCTCTCTTATTATACTTGAGTTAGTTGTATATGATGTGGATTGTAATGAATTTATCTATGGATAATGAGATAATTTGAGGGATTAGGTTCAATGATTTTTGGTCTCAGAGTTGGACTTCACTGTACGGGAGATATCTTTCAATTTCAAAAAAGATCATTCTAGGGTCTTTCTATGAATATTAAAATATGGCAGGATAATGTGCAGGCAACCAAGAGGCAGATGTTGTTGTTATTGGGAGCGGTATTGGTGGACTTTGTTGTGCCGGACTTCTTGCTAGATACGAGCAAGATGTTCTAGTATTAGAAAGTCATGATTTACCAGGTGGTGCTGCTCATTCTTTTGAGGTCAAAGGCTACAAATTTGACTCTGGCCCATCTTTGTTCTCTGGACTTCAATCAAGAGGTCGTCAGGCAAATCCTCTTTCACAAGTAATCTATTCTCTATTATTTCATGTTTTTATTTGCAAAACTGACCTTATCTTATTTGTAGGTTTAATTAAGGGTTAAATACACTTCCACTTTACTCGACCTCGGTTGAAATTTTTTACGGTCAACTCATTGAACTATAACTTTTTTACAAAAATTGAAATTTCCGTAAAATTTAACGAAATGTTGATGTGGCGCCATATCATATGCTTAGGTGGATATTCAACAATTAAAAAACACAATAATTATCAATTCTATAACAAATAATTAAACAAAATAAAAATTAAATTAATGTACATAACAAATAATTATATTAATTAATTAAAATAATAATAAATTAAACATACGAATAATTTTTACAAATATATTTAAATAAAATTACTGAATTTATATATTTTTTTAAATATTTTAAGTTTATTTTAAAAATATAAAATTATCTAATATTTTCAAATAGAAGGATTATATTATTATTATCATCTATTTCTCTCTTCTTCTTCTGCAACTCCAAAAGCACAACTTTACATTTCCCCAATTAACACTCAGAGTCTTACATACATCTCTTTCATCTCCTCCACAAAACATATCCCACTTTTACATGTTCTACAGTAATAAACTCCATCATTATACAAGAAACTGAATGAATATCAGTAATAGACTCTTTCATGAAGACCTTCACGACCCATCCGAATCCGTGCTCGAAACTTACCGTCGTGATCTTGAGGAATTCCGGTCCGACTTAAAGAAAGAAACTTAGATGTTCCAGGAAGCCTCGAGCCTACTTGCTTCGATCGAAGTCGGCGCATCTGAGAAAGAAACTACCTGCTTCGATCTACTTTTTTTTTTTTTTTTTTTTTGAGTTATTTAGTTGGACAAGAATAATTCGATCTGCTTCGTTTGGAAGAATTGGAAGAAGAAACCTGCTTCGATCTGCTACGTTTGTACAGTATTAAATTATTTTTTTTATATTTAAGCTTGGATTTAATGATTTCATAATATAAATAATACTTATATTAATTTTCAAAAATAAAAATAAAAATAAATTTTCAAAATTTTAATTATATTTTTGAACTTTGAATTTATTTTTATTTTTATGAATTTTAATTTTTAATTTATGTTTATTATGAAAATATTTATGAATAATGAATAATTTTATCCAAATTTATTTTATTTTAATAATATATGTAATATATCTAAATACAATAAAAGACAAATTTGTCAAAGAAAAAAATATTAATACTTTTTCATTATTAATGTTGAGAGTATTATGACAATTTGCAAAGAAAAAGACAACAAAAAGTAGTTAAATCCATTTATTTTTCAATGTATACAAATTATTAATTAATAATAAAATATATTAATGTATAATTTTTATAAATGTATTTATATAAAATTAATGAATTTATATTTTTATAAGTTTTAAATATTTTAGGTTCACTTTAAAAATATAAAATTATTTAATATTTTGAAATGGAGGGATTATTATTATTATTATTATTTTATCTTTTAATTTAATTTTTTAGCAATATATATATATATATATATAATATAATATCATATTTAAGTTATTATTTTTTTCTATTTTATAATTGTGAAGTTAGAAGCTTTTATTTGGTTGTTGTTTTTTTATTATTTTATTTGGTTAACTTGTTTTAATTGTTGGCTTTTGGGTATTTTATTTATTTATTTCACCATGACATGCCACGTGGACATATGTATATGACATGTACAAAGTCTATCTGTCAATCTGTTAAAAGTCAAACAATTTAACGGAATTTGTAACGGTTTGTAAAAAATTATAGTTCAGTGAGTCGAATGTAAAAAATTTCAGTCCAATAATGTATTTGTAAACCGAGGTGGAGTAGAATGAGAAAAAATGCATTTAACCCTTTAATTAAGTATGGTGTTTAGATGTTAATGTAATTGCTTTCTGGTTGTAGCAACCGGTAATTCACTGCGATAAGATATTATAGCAATTTGTTGGTGGCTTATATAGAAGCTACATTGTACTGAGAGATGTCAAAATTCTATGGTTAACTTTAATTAATTTGGATACAAAAATTGGGTTTAGAAAAAACTTATTTTACCTTAGAATCAGTTCATTTTTCTTCTTTGTGATAAGTCACCTTAAAATTAGTTTGCGACACCTAGGCCACAAATCAAGGAAGTTGAAAACTGGTCAAAAAGAAAGTACTATAAATCTGCTTCCAGGGTCTTAATCTGAATTTTAAATTTTTGTAAACTTCTTAGCCTGTACTTTTTGTAGCTACTACTATTATTCTATCAAATTTTAAACACTATCTGTGTTTATCATGTGATATAATGTGGCAGGTGACTGGAATTCATGTCTTTAACTGATAAAAGATCACTGCTGCGATTGGTTTTCCACAAACAGAACGTTATGGTTTTTACATTACCAATAATTGTAGCTTAGAGGTGGGGTGAACTTACTTTCCACTAATTTTTGTAGTTGAGTTCACCTGTTTTTCCAAGGTAAGGAAATATTTGCTAATTACTTGTGTGGAATTATTCTGCTTTATTGACCTGTAATTCCGTAAAATGTATAAAATATAAAATCTATCCATTATAGTGCTATTTTTAAAATAAGATTATATACCAGTAATATTTTCTGTTGAACTATATCAATAATTCAATTGTTGCACTATAATCTTATGATAACTTGTGTTGATGAATAATGACTTAATGTATTTTCTTTTTCTGCCTAAATTCTACTTGTGTCTAATATACGTATGCATGCAATCAGCAAAAACAATAAAGGGTTAATATAGTTCCCGAAGAATCTGTCCGGGGCACCATGTGAAAATTTTGTGACCATATTCGTATGGTTCTCAGGTTCTGGATGCATTGGGTGAGCCAATCCCGTGTGTCAAGTATGATTCATGGAAAGTTTATGTACCTGAAGGTGAATTTTTGTCACGTATTGGCCCAACGGAATTTTTCAAGGTGGGTTTCACATATTATTTCATAACATTAAAATTAAAGAAGCGACATTTTTTGAAGCATCTATCAAAAAAAAGAAAAAATGATAATGGTTGAAGTATTCTGTTATTCTGTTCTGAATTATGTTTCTTAAATGATTTTTGTAATGCCTCATATCATTATCTGTTTGATCTTTGCCATTAAATTGTTAACGTGTGTTTTTACACTTTCTTTAGGCATTCTGGTTCTGATTGATCTTAATTAAGCAGAAAACTGAAAAGGTACTCCAAATGCTAATTTGTCTTGATGAGGGGAAAAAAAAACTGAAATAAAATTCTACTCAATTGTTGTCACAAACTGTTAAATTTGTTGAATTGTGTTGAACTTGACGTGGAAAAGGTTTTTTTTATTGATGTAGTAAACTTCATTTGCTTATTCTTTTGTTGTTGCTGGCTTGCCGCTGTAGGAATTAACCCAAATCCAACCCTCTCCGCTATGCCAGAATTACAGCTCTGGATTAATACAAAAAATGTAAATTAACTAAACAGGAGTATACAACATGTGCATAAGATTGGAGTTACTGAAATGACAATTATAAGGTGGATGTGTGGCCATACGAGGTTGGAAAGGATCATAAATTAGGATAATTGAAAGAAAATTGGGATAATACCCATTGAGAAGGTGAAGAAACATTGGTTGATATTTGGATTTAACCGGCGTTGGCCGATAAATGTACCAGAATGAAGAAGACTCTTGCACTAGGAAAAACATATAAGAGGGGTTGGCCGAAATTACTTGCGGGAAGTTGTAAAAAGAGACTTGAAGGAAAGGAATATAATGGATGAGATGCATGGTATTTGATAGGAGCGAGCGGATGAGTGCAATCTGCATAAGGGACCATAAGTAGGGTTTTACCCTGATTCTCTTTCCCTTTTTCTTCTACATTTTTCCATTGTTTTTTTTTAATTTTTAATTTATATTTTGTATATATGCATATAAACGTATGTATGTGTGTTTCTATATGTGACTGTTTCTATTTTATTATTTTTCTTCTTATTTTTCTCATAGCCTTTATACCTTTTCTCTTATATATGTGATTAATTTTTAGCCTATCCCAACTAGTTTGGTATAAAAGGCGTTGACATCAGGTGGTCTATGCCACGGTTTCGATTCAGGTAGGTTATTGAGCCTATGTTGAATAGTATGAGTCTACTTTTTGATCATTCTCAAGGGGTGTTTTAATGGATATGGCAATTTACATAATTTCGTACACTTACTTTAGTAAAAAAGTGTCTGATGCAAGAATTCATCTGTTAAGTTTATGGGGCCTATTTTATCAAAAGAAGGGAAAAAATAGACTCTAGCAGGGACATAGTTTAGTTTTGAATGGTATGAGGGAATCATGATATCTGATTTCATGTGTATTACAGTATTACTATATTAGCACATGTGTATATCTGAGCCATCACAAGATGCTCCATGTTAACCTCCTTAAAGCTATCAAGCTGCGTTGACAATAACCATAATTTTGTCGATATCTTTATTCTAGCAAAAAGCATATTTTGATATTTCAATCATTTCTCAGGACCTTGAAAAGTATGCAGGTCCAGATGCTGTACGTGAATGGCAAAAACTTCTTGTGAGTATTCCATATATTCATTTCGTCATCTATATTTATTTTCCTTGTTATTACTTATTCCGTATATATGAAATCTTGCTTCCTTTTCCACTGAAGGAATCCTAATTATCACTAATAAGAATTGAATATCTAGCCAAAGTCTTTCCTCCACTTCTATTTGCAGTGGTTAACTATGTAACTGCAAATGGCCTTTGGAGCTCTGGAAAGCTATGAAATTATACATGATTTCACAGTTACCCATTGTTTCCTTTTTATGTCTCAAATATAAACACATTTTCTTATAGGATGCAATACTTCCAATGTCTTCTGCTGCAATGGCTCTGCCACCTCTATCTATTCGAGGCGATTGGGGTGTTCTTTCCACTGCTGCAGCTAGATATGCTCCATCTCTCTTGAAATCCTTTGCTCAAATGGGACCTCAGGGAGCTCTTGGTGCTACGAAACTTCTCAGACCGTTTTCGGAAATCATTGATTCTTTGGAACTAAAAGATCCTTTCATACGTAATTGGGTGGATCTTCTGTCTTTCTTGCTTGCAGGGGTGAAATCTAATGGTATACTCTCAGCAGAAATGGTAACTATTATAGATTAAAGTTTTTTCTAGATATCTTCTTTGGATAATCTTGTAACTTATAATTCTTGCTTGCTGTTCTGTTTATGACTATGGAACTAGTTGTATACTCATCTTTTTCAAGTCACATAATGGAAGAGTTATAAAGCTATTAATGTACTGTTAATACAAGTATTTCAAATGTGATGTCGTGGTTCGAAATAATGGCTATATAGGTGTGGGGTTTATTGTTAGAGATCATGCAGGAAAGGTTTTAGCTTGTGGAGTTGATAAAAATTATTGGTAATTTCTCCAGTGCATGTATGGGGAGGCCCATGCAATTTTGAGAGCCATGACTTCTTCTCTTGATAAATGTTTTTCCAAAGTGATTTTTGAGAGTGATGCAATTGGTATCATTACCAAATTGCAGAACAAGTCTCTAGTTTTTTCCGATGATGATCAGATTGTAGGTGATTGTTTACAGCTTCTAAATTCTTTTGTGGTTACCAGATTTTTCCATGTCCAGCGAGAGGGTAATAGATTGGCAGTTTGGCACATAGTTGCTAAGTTGGCTTTTGTCACACGTTTTAAATTTCCTGGTTTTTGGATGAACGAAGTTCCTCAATGTATTATCCCTTTGTTGGATATTATTCGTGATGATTAATAAAATCCCAGTCTTCTTGAACTGTTCTAAAAAAAAATGATGATTTCTTGCTTAGCATTTTATAAAATATACAGAAAATTAATTAGTTTTTGTCAATTTTTTGGAGTATAATTACTCGCTCAATCTGCAATATAATTGATATGCTTAGTTGCTCGCCTACAACTGTGGTGGGAGAGATGGAAAATTTTGTCCTTGCATTAGAACTATGGACCTGTGAGAATGTCAATCACATATTTCCTACTGATGAGAATCAAACATGTTGATAGACATATATCACTACCCCATCTAAAGAGTACTCAGTATTTCCACTTGTGTGTGAACTGTGTGTACTTGCTGTGTATTCTATTTTTAGTATTGTTAGAGCAGAACCTGTTCACTTATGGCAATCTTTTTTTGAAAAATGGAGTACATTTTATTCTTAAAAGTAGAAACCTTCATTTTCAGTCATAATCTAATTCAACATTAGTAGCTCTGAGTCGAGTTTTTGACAATTATGAGTATTCAAACTCTTCATAATTTGGTATTCTTATGTGGACTACATGAGTACGTTTAGAAAATATTTTAATATTATTACTCCCTCTGTCCCAAGATAAAAGTCATCCATTAACTTTTATGGTCAAATTGACCATTTTTATAATTAATAATTAAACATATATATTTAGATTTTCAAAAAAGCAAACATTGTGATTAATACTAAATTGTATGTAGTTTATAATGTTTATAGACTTTTTACATATATATAAAAGAATAATAAGATATATTGATTTGAAAATGGTCAATTTAAGTATTTTAACCATAAGTCAATGGAGGACTTTTATCCCTGGACGGAGGGAGTATTATGTTATCCTATAATGTACTTCTTTATATGAGTGTGCTTAGGGACCTCATTTGTTTTGTGTGTTCTCTAAAATTTAAAAGAAAGATAATCTAAACTTGCTTATTTTTTTAATTGATATCATATCATCTTTGTTTTCAGGTGTACATGTTTGCAGAATGGTACAAGCCAAATTGCAGTTTAGAGTACCCACTTCATGGAAGTGGAGCAGTTGTTGATGCTCTTGTCCGAGGAATACAGAAGTTTGGTGGACGGATCTCTCTCAGGAGTCATGTGGAGAATATTGTTGTTGAAAATGGTCGAGCTATAGGAGTAAAACTAAGAAGTGGTCAAGTGAGTAAATGATTAAAAAACATTGTGAAGCTGATCAATTTCAAAATTTGAATAAAAAACCACTCCATCAATTGAATTTTTTTAACTTGTGTTGCAGTTTGTACGTGTTAGAAAGGCTGTTGTCAGCAACGCATCTATGTGGGACACTTTGAATTTATTACCAAAGGAAGTTGTTCCAAAATCCTACCAGGAAAGGATCAAATTGACCCCCCAATGTGAATCATTCATGCATCTCCATTTGGGTTTTGATGCAGAGGTGAGCTGTTGTAACTGCTCTGCTATTGTTGTGTCAACTGATCATATGAGATTTTTCTTGTCCCATTTATCTTCCTGTGCTACCTAACCAAAGGAGGGTACTTTATAATCTTTTCGATAGTCGATCAGGTTACCATTTTACCATTTTGTGCTCATGGTCAACATGGTATATTTGTATTAAAGTTTCATTCATTATGGGAATGTTACATATATTTTGGGAATGCCACTAAGAGAAAGCATTACAATTAAATTGGACTGAGGGAGTATGCTTTTTCTCATGTGATGCAAGTGTGATTATGGTAAAGTGTGTTTCTGTTAAACCAAAATAGCTGCAGCATCAAAATTGGTTAGATGTAAATAGCAATCGATACATCTTACACATGATCACGGATTGTTTGGCTTGTATAACCCTGGCTTTTCGGCTATGATCTGAAGCCCTTTTTTGCTGCTGTTTGGATTGTCAAAATGACTTCATCCACCATGCGTCCTGATTTAATGTTCTTTAACTTATTTCTTATAAGCATAACTTCTTCCTTCATTAAGCAAATTTGGTAAATATTATCTGAATGTGAAGGGTGTGCATGAGGACTTGGGTATTCATCATATAGTTGTGAATGATTGGAAGAAAGGAGTTGATGCTGATCAGAATGTGGTTTTGATATCTGTACCAAGTGTACTTAGTCCGGATCTTGCTCCCCCTGGAAAACATGTCTTGCATGCCTATACACCAGGAACGGAACCATTTGGACTATGGGAAGGGCTTGACCGAAAAAGCACTGAATACAAAAAACTCAAAGATGAAAGATCTGAGGTTGGACTTTCTTTTCTGTCTCTTTCTGATTCATTTTTAAACTTATAATTGAGCCTTAGACAATTTTCTTAGGATTGGCGTAATCTGTAGGTTTAACCTTTGCAAATACATTAATAGTGTACTGAAAAACCTAAAAATCATAAACCCTTTTGATTGTGTAACATGTTGTCTATTGTTCTGAATTCTGAGCAAAACGACATTCTTCATAAATTTATTTCTCAAAAGTGGATTCATTTTTGTCAAACTCAGCTGAGTTTCAAGATAGAACATCAGTTTTAGTAAAAACGTTGCAGCTGTGGTATCAAATGCCTACCTCCTATCAATAGTTTAACAGTTAAAATTCTAATGTGCTTTTAGGTCATGTATTGATCAAGATTCAGATATCATATTAACTTGAACATTACTACTAGAAATTATGCTTTGATATATATGCTGAGAGTTCATTGCATCAAAAAAAGAAATTAAGTAAAAAGGTTCATACTAGAGTTCTTATGCCAGGAGTGATGTTCTTTCACTTCCCTAAATATTTTTTTGTCTGTTCAGCCTGCTTCTGCTTTGGGCTCATGCATATAGTCTGTGCGCGCTCACGCATGCTTGTGCATGCATGTTCGTCAGTGTGAGAGAGGAACCGAATTAAAAGAGCAAGAAAGACCTTTTCATATATCATCTTTTTTATTTATTCCCTATGGTTGATGGAAAATCATGAAAATAGGAATACTTTTTAACAAAGTCTTGCGGCAAGCATAACTGGCCTATTAATTGAGCAATGATGTATGAAGTACTGCGTGGTTACTTTCTTTCATTTAGGTCGATTAAGCTTGCTCGTCACATGAAAATCAATAATGGTGATACTTGTTCAATGCTAATAGGTCATTTAGTGTTGATGAAGTTTAATGTCACGTGTTGTTTAATCATATCCAGATCTTTATGTTCGATCAATATATCTAAGTTATTCTTGGAAATCTCCTTCACATTTTGTCCTGTTTTCAGTCGTTTTTTTCTTTCTTCATGTCCAATAATTGTATCTGTGTTAAAAGATCTTTATCCAACTTTTCTTAAATTAAGCAATTCTAATAGTACCGCTACAAGACAGGTAATGTGGAATGCTGTGGAGCGTGCACTTGGTCCAGGTTTTAATCGAGAGAAGTGTGAGGTAAAGTTGGTTGGAACTCCATTGACGCATAAAAGGTTCTTGCGGAGGAATAGAGGAACTTATGGCCCAGCTATACAAGCCGGTAAAGACACCTTTCCTGGGCATCCCACTCCTATCCCTCAGCTTTACTGTTGTGGAGATTCTACTTTTCCTGGCATCGGTGTCCCTGCCGTTGCTGCTAGTGGTGCCATCGTAGCAAATTCATTGGTTTCTGTGTCCCAACACTCGCAGCTTCTTGATGCTGTAGGAATATAGCGAAGGTGAGTTTGGTTCATTGTTTTCTTCTTGTATATATAATTAACCCATTATATTTTTTGTACCTACACTAATATTCCATAATTTTGATTTGTATAGTTTTGTAAACACACGCTGAACGAATGAGTTTAGATGTTATAAGCATGAATGCTACTGTGTTACAAGTAATTTCTTCAACTTCCTTGCTGAAATTAATGGGTAAAAGATGTTGACAGAACAGAAAGGTTTCTTTCCTTTTTATTTTACCTTTTAAAAGTCGCTAATGATCTTCTCATTTCACAGATTATTTACGTGGTTTTTTGACATTTTCACATGAAAACCGTCGTTATAGATCTTATAGCGACGGTTTTTACCGTCGATATACATCTATAACGACACTTTTGATGTAGGTTGATTGTTGGTTTCATCTCTCTAGTGCTATCATTTCTTTCTCTTAGCTGATATGATAGTTATGAGTCTACGAGCCGATACGATAGTTATGAGTATAATGTGACGCGTGATCTAATCAATAATTATCAGCTGAAAGGGGGGGAATGGTCCTCAAGCTTTTTAATGTTGCAAGGTGGTTTCTTTGGTAATGCAAGAGGCATTATTCCTTTTAAACTGAACCACCTACCCATAATAGTGAGGAGTAACCTACTGGCCTTGCCTTTTCATTTTATAGAACTGAAAGGTACTCGTTCACTAGCATCATTAGCTTAGATCGAGGACCACCTGCTGAGTCCGTTCTATTTAGAGTTATGCATTAGAATTAAGGAAATGATTGTATAATATTAATTGTTTATAAGAACCTTTATCATATACTTACTTCATACTCTCTCTTTTATCTGTAATATTTAGGTGATTTAAGAAAGATTGTGCTTATTAGATTATATAAAATGTTAAATAATTTGAAAAAAATAAAATCAGGGAGTACTATTTTATACTCTCTTTTCACTTGATGCTCGAGAACAAAGTAAAGACCTCAACATCTTGATATGATTTTTTGTATCATATCATATCATGATTTGAGGGGGAAAATTCAACAAATAAAGTAGGATTCTTATTTCTAAATAGTGATTCTATGATACTCTTTTTGTTAGAGTTGAAGTACTTTCCCTTAACTTGGGATGTCTGCTATTATATATGTTTTCCTAATTTATAAGTTGGTTAAAAGTCTTCACTTTGGTTATACTACTAAAAAATTAAATGGGAGTGTGTTTTTTTTATTTTTTATTTTTCTTTTTCCAAACTCCCTCACTTTGGGAGTGTGTTTTGGCCATTGACTTACTTCAAGTATTTGTATGAGACTTAATTCTCTTTCCATTTCAAAATATAATAGCAAAATGGTTTTAATTTCGTTTAAAAAGAATGATTTTTGGATTATGATCGACTGTTTTCGTTTCAAATTATAAGATTATATATTAATTTAAAAAATAAACATTCATAAATCCATTTAATATTTATTAAATATTAGTATTGTATATTTTCTAACTATACTAATTTTTAAATATTTTTTTGAACTAAAAAAAAGTCTTTTAAACTGAATTTAGTATTTTTTTTTGCTGAAAAAAAGGAGAGAGATTTGGTTCCTTTACTTTAGGTTTGAAAATTTAAGGTCAACAAATCAAATGGTCCAAGATCAAGATCAGGGATACCATGCATGATGCTGATGGTGGATAGTGTTGACCGTCAATGGACGAAGTCTGTGGGTCCATTCAGAATTGACTTCGCCACGTGTCACGTTGGCAGGCAAAAACTTGGTGGACAGAAAAATGGGACACGATATTCAACAATTTATCATATAAAAAATTTGTTATATACATGTATACTGTGGGTTCTCATCTGACACTGACATGTGAAGTTCGCAGTATGCATATGTGTATGTAAGTATTAATTGACCATTTTTTATGTAATAAGCATTATTTTAAGAAATTAGACATGAGGTGTATTTAAATTTTATATATTTATATTTTAACCCCGATAAAAATACAAATAGATGTATTTAAATTTTATATATTTATATTTTGATACCGATAAAAATATAAATAGGTCCTGTCCCATTTTTTTGTTCACGTAGAAGAGCTGGTTGGCGGGAGTAGCAATTCGGCTAAAACAAACTGGGACCACGTGGCACCCTCAGCTTAAAACTCGGGCTTTTGGGGGGAATAGCCGACAAAAAAGAGAATAAAACAGTCCAGATCATGCTGGAAGAAAGGCCTGCCCCGCTGTGACTGAGAGGTTATCCTATTGGAATTGACCACTATACCCTTTTCTAATCATATATAGGGAAAATGACATATAACAAATGAATAAATAAATTATAATTTTTTTAGGATAATTTTTTTCCAAAATAATTTAAAAACATATTTCCTATCCAAAATTAAGTTACCTCCTTTCTTTTTCAAATGGCCCCAAAAAATTGTTGTGTTAAAATTTACAACTAAAAAATAATAATTAAGAAACAATATTTAGTCACCTAGTCAACAAATATATCTATTGCTATTTAATAATTGACTTTTTAAATGAAAAAAATTGTTAAATTTATTTGTCGTTACTGAATTTTTAAGATAATAAATTATTTATTTTCTTATATTATCCTTAATTTTTTTATTATCTCTCAATAAATTTTTTTTTCAGATTAATAGTTTTCAACTTCCATAAATGGATAGTAATGTAATTTCATACAAATTTTAATTCTTAAGTATTAAATGATTTTTTTTAATTCACGTATACCTAAAACTAAAATAACTATTATTATGAATCAGAGATAGTGCTGAAAATTATATTTAATAATTTTTATAAATGTATTATAAAATGATTTCATAAATATTAAAGTCATAGTTTAAGATAATAGACTTTATCAAGACTAGTATTTTTACCAGCAATAATTTTATCAGTTATAATTACATTAACCGAAATTATGTTTTTTTAATGTATTTAAATAAATTAACTTTTTATTATATATAAGCCTTCACCGAAGTTGTGTTGTGTATCTTTGAACTTTGCACAAATTATTACAAATTTGTCAGTGAATACTGTCAGTCATTATTAGTATTGAAACCCGCAAAAATAAGAGAGAGAAAGAAGAAAAAGTGAAAATGGGAAACCAAGAGGAATCAAATCAACCGTTTATTTTCATAATTTATCCTCTTCTTACTCTGTTTACTCATACTTTTATCGATTAATTTTGATCAGATTGTCCTTGAGATTGATAATTGCTTCAAGGTCAAAAAGTTGACAGAAATGCACGAATTCTGCTTCGGATTTTCTTCAAAATTTATCCAGGTGAGTGTTATAGATTCATTTTGATTATTTAAATTATTGTCTTTTATTTATTTTTAGGATAGTTTGCAAGAGCCGTTCAATTTCTTTTTCGAGCTTTGAATTTGAATTTTCTGATGGCTTGTGTAGATAATCTGTCTTAGATCTGACTGATAGTGTATTTACTGATTTTGTTTGAAATTGGTGTGCATTAATAGTGATAAAGGCCTTTCATAGATTTGATCAACAAGCTTTTTTTTCTATATTTCGACTCTTGACTAGATACTGAATGGAAAAATTTTCTTTTGGATTCTCTGGAAATGAAGGCTTACTTTTTACGATGGTGAATTATTTTAACACTTATCCCAACACATTGTCTTTATTACGAGAGCCTAAATGATTTTTTTTTGACGAATATATGATGTGTGGCCATTATTTATTAATGAAGGTAGAGTTTTGCTGGACTTATCTTGGTGGTGATGGCAACTGAATTCTATTGCCATAGTGAATGGATGATAATTTTTATTGTAGATTAAGATCTATTAACAGAATCTTATTATATTTTAGAGGATTATTTTAGGTAGTCGATCCTAGCGTTCCACTAGTTTTGATCTTAGCCTTTGATTGCATGGACTAAGGGCTATGTAAATAATGTAAGACGATACATCTCATTTATAAATCACAGGGAAGTTAATGAACGTCCGTGTGAGGCATGGGCGATGTCCATTTTTTCTTATATTTTGTTGTATTATAATTTGAGTTAAATTTGTTTCAATCAAATTTTTTATAACTTTTGTTATCTATAGTTGTATAAAATTACATTGAAAAATCTGAAAGCTTAACAATCTTATTATTTATAAATGAAAAATAAAACCAAAATTGATGAATAAGTTAATGAAAAATAATTTATAAACATATAATTAGTAATTTACACGTAACTATATATAGTCATGTAATAGATGATAAATAAAAGTTAATAATTATCTTAATAATAATAATTTAACCAAACATTTAAATGAAACAGTAGATAAAATTGTCATTGGTGAATTTTCAGGTACTTAAAAGAAGGTAAATGGTAAAGTTATTGAACTCAAAAGTTTTGACTTTTAAAAATAGATTCAAAAGCTACATTCCCACACCTAATAATACCAAAATGCAAAAGAATATTTAGCATACAATCAGTTAAAACATAAATTTTGACCTTTTAATAAATCAAATTCAAAATATTAATAAGAAACATATTATCACACAAACAAAGTATGCGTAGTTATTATCCAATAAAATTTTCACAATATATCATACAAATAAATAAATAAGAAGAAGGAGAAGGAGAAATAAACAACAAATATTACTCAAGATTACTAATCATAAATATATAATTGGTTTAAACCTTTTCTAATGGAGAGTACTTGAAAATCAATTCATGAACTGTAACAATTAATTATATTTGGATACTTGTTGAATTTTCATCTAATTTAAGTACCCACCTGTTGGAAATGGGTTTGACAATGATAAATATTAAAGCATTTTGAGGCTTAATTTAATATGGGACCCACACTCCGGAAATGTCGGGTCCATGCACCAATGCGTTCTCCTCCGCGAGGAGTATAACGTGGTATATTTATGTGTTCAAATCCATTAAGAATTGAATGAGAAAATTGATTCCAAAGTCACCTATTTGAAATGTTGTAAATTGCAAAAGTCCCACATAGGGCATTAGAGGGAAAAATGAAGAACATATATATGGGATGTTTGTTCAATGGGAAGGGCTCCAAGGGGCACCCCACTTTTGTGGAAGGAAGAAGACCTAGCCAAGGCTTGGTTCAAACCCACGCGTGCAGCCGTCCGGTCGGGCCGGGCTCGGGTGGATCGGGTCGTGATATATATTTTTTGGACAAAATATATTTAATGTTTTTTCAGATTTTGTTAAAATGATTATCATGATACTATGTAGTTTTGCCAACGGTTTTACGCGCCAACGGTAATAAACCGCGGAATTATTTCTATAAATAATCTATGTGGGCGCTAAAAGAAAAGTAATTAATTCTTTCCCGTTCTGCAAAACTTTTTCCCGATCCTGTTCCTTTCCTTTCCGTTTTGCAGTATATTTTTCCGTTCCCGTTCTGCAGTATATTTCCCGTTCCCTTCTGCACTTTCCTGTTCCATTCTGCAATCTTTTCCCCGTGTAAGTATATTCATGCACTATTTTTCATGCATCATTACTGTAATTATCGTAAGTTCAGTACATAACATATAATTTGGTTCGAAGTGTTCTTAATTTTGTGCTTCTAATTAAGAACTGGAAATCCGTTTTATCTTGGGAAGCAATTATTCAATTGATCCTTAGCACCTGTGAGAGAATAAATTTGATTTAAGGAGACTTTGTGAATTCAAAGGACTCGGATTTATATTTAATCATTTATTTCTGTTTTGCTCAACTCTTTATTATTATATCTATATATATTAAATAATACTATATTTTACGAACTACACCACCCTATTCACTTGAGCCATGGAAGTATCACGAGTTATATTGTGAAGATAATGCTCATTGCATGTTCTGTGGCATCAGAAATTAGATAACTTGTAATGATTCTTAATGGGCTATGAGGTATCCAGGTAAATTGGTAACACAGCTTTTATGGTCAACAGCATAAACACTTTTTTTTTAAAATCCACTGAGCTTTCTATATAAAGAAAATCAAACCGATTACTCTTGAAATTTTCCTTGCTAGTCGTACTACTACTATTAATTTATTAAGAGAACTAGAAGAAATCTTAAAGTATTAGTCTGCCCTATGTTCCATTTAAGTGATAGGGTATTCAAGCAATTTAAGAATAGTCAAACTTACGTAGATCATGGTTCGATGCGGTACGTGGACTGAAATCAGGAACAAAAACGTCACTTTTCGTGGTAAGGAGTACAGTAGGTATAGGTTTTTTCGAATCTCTTACTTGTTATGAGAATATGTTTATTCAAAATATTGTAGGATTGGAATAACTTTCTAAAAAGATGTAGTTAAAATTAGTTGAAATATAGTTAAAGCTAGTTGAGATATTTCCAAGTATAGTGTCACAACAAGAGTATTTTCAATGAGATTGTGCCACATCATCGCTTACTTGACACCTAATAGGCGTCATTTGACTACATTAGTTGACATTCAAATACATTTATTCAAAACGTGATATGATTGGAATAACTTTCTAAAAAGATGATGTTAAAATTAGTAAACTAGTTGAAATATAGTTAAAACTAATTGAGTTATTTTTAAGTATAGTGTCACAACAAGAATATTAAAATTTTCAATGAGATTATGCCACGCCATCGCTTACCTGATACCTAATAGGTGTCATTTGACTACATTAGTTAACATTCCTTATAATCATCTTTCATGTATTCAGGTTTCTAATAGTGTTTTAGATTTACTCATGTGATTACTATACTTTGTAAATATCCTTATATTTTAGAGGATTATTTTAGGCAGTTGATCCAAGCGTTATATTAGATTTGTTCTTAGGCTTTGGTTGTATGGCCTAAGGGCTATATAAGTGGATACTTCTCATTTATAAATCATAAATTGAAATTGTAATCATCCTCGTGTATGAGTCGAACTCCAACTTAATATTTTGAGATAGGATAGAATAGAGAAAAACGAGTGTGTAAAAGCAAGAAGAAGAGATTTTTTAGTAGAATTAGTTCGAATGATTTGTAAATTCCTCTTCCGAGGATGTCTTTGAAAATCTCCAACTCGATTCTAGGATACTTTTGGTTAATTTAATTCAATACTCATCCAATCAGACTGATGAAATTTGTCTTTTTGTACGTTCAATACTTTCGTAGAGTTTGTTCGAACGGAGCTAGGAATGCTGAAATTCAAGAAACAAATATTTTAATACGTTTTATGAGTTCAATAGATTGACCTGACCTTCTTATAACTATGTTTTCAATTTTTAAGCTTTACACAATTATCTGTGTTTAGGTTAAGTTCAATTTTGTACTTTATGTTGGTTTGAACTAATAATGACCTTTCTTCCATAACACTTTTTTATAAAGAAAGAACAACAATTTTGAAAAGGTTATTGGTTTCTAATTCCACAAGTATGCTATTGTAACAAGTAACATTCGTTCCTCTTATAAACTTGTATTATAATGTGCAAGGAAAAAGAATGATCATGTCACCAATCTTCTTAAAATTATCTTTTTGATCCACTTAATCTTGTCATTGTATTAGGTTGACAGCTGCTTGGGAGGGATGGACTGCCAATTCACAAAAGTGCATATGGATGGTAGAACATATTAGCATCTGTGATACTTAGCATTCATATCTATGGCGTCTGATGGCCTAGATCATGGGAAAGTAGGCAGTTCAAGAACTGTTAATGGCTTCAATGAGTCATCCAGTTCAATTGACTGGCTGGGCAGGGAGATGCTTGAGATGAGATTGAGGGACAAAGTGGACCATGATGATGAGAGGGTAAGCTTCTGAATTAATTTATGACTTCTGTTATTTATTGCCATGGTTTTTATGAATACCAGTATTAAATTGGTGATGGATAATTTGATAGAAGTGAAAGCACTTTAAGTCGTCTGTTCTATTTTGAGGGGTAAAAAAATATTTATGTCCTTTGTTTAATTAATTTTCTATTCTTACTTGCATTGCAGGACAGTGACCCGGATGTAGTTAATGGCATGGGGGCTGAAGTAGGACATGTGATAAGAATGACAATTGGTGGCCGAAATGGCCAATCTAGGCAGGTTGACAAGAAAATGCTTTGTGATAACTTGTGAAAAATAAAAATATAAAAATTTTCATCTGGTGCTGTGGTACATTATATCTAATTTAGCTTTCTTTGACAGGTCATCAGTTACATAGCAGAGCATGTAGTTGGAACGGGTTCGTTTGGTGTAGTTAGCCAAGTAATCAGCAGTTATATCTAATTTCATCTGTTCTGCTTCTTTACTATGTATATTTTAAAATTGATTTAAACAGTTTTTATTCTTGTTTTATTATTTGAGATAATCGAACTGCTTCATGCAGGCAAAATGCAGAGAGACCGGTGAGATCCTCGCTATCAAGAAGGTTCTTCAAGACAAGCGCTACAAGAATAGGGAGTTACAGATTATGCAAATGTTGGACCATCCTAATATTGTTGCCCTCAAGCATTCTTTCTTTTCAACTTCCAACAAAGAAGAGCTGTACCTTAATCTGGTTCTTGAGTTTGTTCCTGAAACTGTTAACCGTATTGCGAGGCAATACAGTAGGATGAACCAGCGGATGCCTTTAATATATGTCAAACTTTATACCTATCAGGTATGGCCCTAGTACAAAGCAGAGCTTTATTTTCAGCGCCTTTGGATACTGAGTATATTGTATTTAAAACTGGTTTCCTATATGTTTCCTAGATGCACTTTTGTAGGGGTAGTTTACTATTCAGTCAGTTACTCTGTCCAGATATCATTAACCATGCTCTATTGGCTCGTGGAACCTCTGCTGTAATCTGGCTTGATGCATGTGCTTCCACAGTTGTGCTAGTTAGCGGTCAGATGGAAGCTGTGCCTATTCGATGTCTTCATGTTTTCTGGTCTTTTCAGCTAAATAATACTCCGTTGGTTCCAAAATATAAGATCGTTGTTGACTTTTTCAAGTCACTTTGAGACATTTTCAATATCAAAATTGACTTTCAATTGTGGGAGTCTATTTCCCCCTACTTAGAGTTTTAAAATGTCTCAAATCGACTTTCAAAAGTAAATAATAATCTTATAATTTGGAATAGAGGGAGTATAATAGTAATATCTTAGGATTCTAAGCTGTTTTCAATTGTGGTTGCTTGTTATATTTTTTCAAAATGCTATCTCTGTATCCTTGCTCTGTTTAATAAAAACTTTAAAACCTGGCCTGATGCTTTGTTTTAGCCTTTAATAGCTATGCATATGCAGACTTAACATTGGAAGTTGAAGTTCTATGTGAAATTGCTGCAGTTACAAGATTATTTAGTGATATGCCACCGCCCACCAGTTCCCTTAGAACAAAGATATTGATCAAAAACTTGTCCTATTTATATGTCAATTTATCACTTAATGTGGTCGGCTCTTCTGTTAGAGTTTTCATTGTCACTTTTTCCTTTCTTTCTTAACTTCTATACGTTTTTCTGGGTGCAGATATGCAGGGCACTTGCTTATATTCATAATTGTATTGGTATTTGTCACCGTGACATCAAGCCTCAGAATTTACTTGTATGAATCTTCGACTCATCAAATGGAGGACTTAATGCTTATGACAATTTGGGGATAAGGTCCAAAAATGCCCCTAACATTTTTCCAAATGTCTACCGAGCACCCTATACTTTTTTTTTCCAAAAATACCTTCAACGTTACGTTTTTTGGGTGACGTGTCAAATAGACAAACGGAGTTGACAACTGGACATATTTTGCTGACGTGTCAAATAATTAAAACAAAAAATGCTACTATACCATCTGATGTGTATAAAAATAATATTTTATATATCATTGATAATTTATTTATTATGTGTATTTTATTAATAATTAAAACAAAAAATGCTACTGTACCATGTGAACCACCAGTCCACCACCACCACCACCACCACCAGTCCACCAACAAATTTCAGATTATCACCAACAAATCCACCACTATGCACCGCCGCCTCTCAAAATCACGCCATCTTCAGATCCAGCCGATCTAACAAGAGAGGTCGTAACAACATCAACAAACCAACAGCAGTAGTCTATCCATAGAACGGAGCCACAATATGCTCACACGGCTGCAAACCCAGATACCACAAACCAAACATCACATACCACATCATAAATAAAACTACAAGCCCATGTGCCTAAAATAAGATCTACACTTGACTTTTTGAAACTTCATGCGAGAATGCAATTTACACTACTTTAAAATATGCAAAATGTTGCCACAATAGTTCTAACAGGTAAAACACGATGTGGGTCTAGCATTCTAACAGGTAATCTAGCATTCCTTTCCTACCAAATGTAATAAACCACAACAGCGATGAGGCTGGAGAAGAGGAAGGAGCTGAAGGAGTACACGTGGAAGGCGATGAGGTTCTCGCCTATATCGGGGCGGAGAGACGCATCTTAGGAGTCTTCGATTAGTCTGTTGTTCGGGTCGTTCGGGTTCCAAGCTAGGCCGATGAAGACTGCTAATGTGAACAGGGAGTTGACGTTTACGATTCCGTCGAGCGCCGTTATATGGATGGTGGTTCCGAATTTGGCGAGGCGGCGTTCGTCATTTTTTCCGGCCGATGAGATTGAATTGATCTGAAGGGGGTTTTATGCCGCAGAGGATGAGCTGCCAAGGGTTACTTCCAAGGGAAGAAAAGGAGGAAGATTGTGGCTGAAGATCTGGAAGTAGAATCTGAAGATCTGGAGATCTGGAGAGGAGGAGCATTTAATTTGATCTGGAGAGGAGGAGGATATGTAAATTTACTAAATATACTAAATATAAATATACTAAATATTTTAATTTGATTTTTTTACTATTTTAGTAATTTTTTTAATTAGTATTTTAGTATTTGATGTAAATATGTATTTTTTTAATTAGTATTTTAATTAGTATTTTAGTATTTTTTTTAATTAGTATTTTTTAATAAATATTTTAATATTTTGATTTCCATGTGGCAGCCATGTCATCAAATATGTTTTGAATTTTAGTATTTTGACTTCCATGTGGCAGCCACGTCAGCAAAATATGTCCAGCTGTCAACTCTGTTTGTCTATTTGGCATGTCTGTCAATGGCAGCAGTACAATTGACCCAAAAAACGTAACGTTGAAGGTATTTTTGGAAAAAAATAAAGTATAGGGTGCTCGGTAGACATTGGGGAAAATGTCAGGGGCATTTTGGACTTTATCCCTGACAATTTGTCCATCGAAAACTTGACAAGTTATGTAATTTCTGTCTCCAATATAACCACTTACATGCGTCCGAGCAAAAAAAAAGTCTCTTTCACTTTGTTTTATTTTATATGTCTTTTTGCTGGCTCAATAAAATAACACCATCGACATATAATCATTGTTAAAAGTTCAGTGAAGTAATGTAACCCGAGCCAAAAAAGAATTCACGAGCTCCTACTCTTAATATGATTGTCAGCTGGATTTACAGCTTCCGTGGGCGATCTCTGAACTAAGTTCTATGTTTGTGTACATATTCTTGATCACATAGCATTACTAGTGAAATATGAGATAAAATGTAAAAAGATTCACATTCAAATTTCTTTTTTTTACGGTATCAAAATTTGTTAGGGGTATAGTTGCAGAAGTACTATTTGATCTCAACTATGCTTACGCACATGTACACGCACACACAAAGCACATCTAAACTCCTAATGCATTTGAAAGACATGGTTTGTCTTGCTTGGTCTTTCAAATCATATTTTTCAATGCAGATAGTATCCATTCTCCACTTTTACCATTGAGGGTGATCTGGAAAGTGAATTGTTCTATGTGGTTGCTTTGTGAATTTAATTTTTGGATAACTAAATTGCTAAGTTGCTACATTCAGGTGAATCCACACACACATCAGCTGAAACTATGTGATTTTGGAAGTGCAAAAGTGTTGGTACGTCTTTTATGCAACAATGCTTTATTGGTGATTATACATTGTTTCCTAGCTTCACTTGGTTCTGTTTAACCCTTTCATCAGGTAAAAGGAGAACCAAATGTTTCCTACATCTGTTCAAGATATTATCGTGCACCAGAACTCATATTTGGTGCCACTGAGTACACAACGGCTATAGATATATGGTCTACAGGTTGTGTGATGGCTGAATTGCTTCTTGGACAGGTAGTTTAATTTAGTGGATTCGTGAGCATCACTGTTTCTCAAAGTTCTCTTTATCTCTCTTTTACTAGCTATTTACATGAACATGTTCTCTTACAGCCCTTGTTTCCTGGAGAGAGTGGAGTTGATCAGTTGGTTGAGATTATCAAGGTGATTTGACTTACAATTATACCATTTTTAAAAAAAATTATTTTTGGGAATTCAACTGTTTTTAAAAATTATTTTACATCATACATGTCATAGCCTCGAGATATATTTAAGTCATTGATATATGAATGTACTTGAACTTCAAAACGGAGACAGTTGGTGTTGGTTTAACATGTTTTTTAGACTTTCACTTTGCTTAGCGTTTCATAACATTGGAAATGAAATTGAATCCTTGGAATTGTTGAATGTTATAATCATAATTTGTATTTTTCAACTTGCTGTTTTCCGTAGTCTGGATTCTGGAAAGGGTGGAAAATTTCTGAAACAATATGCTGGTTAACAATTTATAGTTCTTAAGCCTTTATTCCTCCATAAAGTGCATGCCAAATTCTAATTCTTTACATTTGAGGATTGCAACTTGTCCGAACTATATTCCATCATGATTCATTTAATTTAATTTTTTTTTACAGGTTTTGGGAACACCAACCAGGGAGGAGATAAAATGTATGAATCCGAACTATACAGAATTCAAGTTCCCACTGATAAAGCCTCATCCATGGCATAAGGTATGTCCAATTAAAGATCCTTTTTTCTTGTCTCATGTTTTAGCACTATATCATAAATTCTTTCAGAGTTAAAAATCTGAAATATGCTTTATCTTGATTCGAAACAGCCCCTGTTGATTTAGAAGTAAACTTGATAGCATTTATCATTGTTATACCACAAGGTCCACAACTGATGCCAGCTGTTAAAAAATATATACTTTTTAGACTCGACCAAGTGATAGTCAGCACTATCATTTTGCCTAAGAAAGAGCATGTAGTCTAATGCTAGGTACATTTCGCTGAATAAACCTCTTTATACTCGTAACCTTGGCAATGGCTATGAGCTAAAGCATGAGAAGGTTTAATATTAATGGTACATGGGTTGGTAGAGCAGCTGAAAAGGTGCCCTACCATATGGGTAATGATCATGCCTGTTACGTTTACTATCTCTCAAGTTTCAAATAGCCAACCATGGCCTAAAGGAGGAGTTACTTTACCCTTGTTAAAGCTATGCAAGGGCAAGAGTGAGACCAAGCCTATGGTCATACTATAGCTTGGTGTGCAAAAAAAGAAAAGTAACTGCAGCCTTCTCCAAGTCATTGAAAATCTGGAATATATTGCTCTCTGGGGGTTCAGTTGTCTCACATAGGTGCTTAGATCGGGTGGGTATATGGTGCCTATGAGAATATGACATGCATCTCGGTATTTATTCAAAATAGAAATTAGTGACAGTAAAGCAAAAAAGTATTGGATTTCTCCCTCGACATTACTAGTAAAATGGATTAATAAACAATTATTGTCCAAAAATCTATAAAATTTTGCTCCTTCCACAAACTTTTATATATATTACGCTTAACTTTTGAGATGGTTGATGTTTCATGATAATTCAACCTTAATTTTATTTGGACTAGCATGTGCATGTGAGTTTTTCCTTAGCTAGTTGGGTCTAAAATGTAATTCAGATCATTTTTATATCTGGGATGCTTGCGAGCAACGGAGTAGGCAATCAAATCTTCTTCATTTCTTTCTTTCTTTCTTTCTTTCTTTCTTTCTTCTTCTTTCTTTTATTTTTTATTTTTTGCTTTAGTACCTTGGTTTTAATATTTTAAATATATAAGTGCTTTGATTTTAGTACTAAAATTGATTGAACAATCAATATCCTAAAAAAACTATAGAAGTTGAATTCTAGAAATAAAAATTTGTATAAATTATGATTATACATTGAGAAGGTTAAAGTTTCATAATTGATCCTCATTTAGTTTCCATTTGAAGTAGCATGGACTTGTGGATGTTTTTCATAAGAAATTTAAATGTAGTTAGTTAAAAAAATACTTGAAGAAGAGAAAATAGCGGACAATTTATACTCTTTGTATGTATGTACGCATATGTTTGTTGTATATATCAGGTCTTCGTTTGTGATATATTGGAAAACCCGTTTGGCTGAGCAAAAGTTGTGGACATGTTTATGCGATGCACAATAATAGGCTTTTTCTACTTGTCCTGGGTGTTGGCTGCTTGCAATTTTCATAGGATGATATGATATGGTTCAAAAAGATGAAATCTGACTGATAATTTGACGATCTCCATTCAAATTAACTACTAAAATGAACCAAGAATTGATTTGATCAAGGTGGCCAAATTGATGTTTCATAGATTTTAGTATTGCAGTCTTTTCGTGGAAAATGCCCTTCTCTTGTTTATTTTATTGACTGGGTATTTGATCTCTTTGTTAGTCTAAATCTTATTTCTTTCGCCATGCTGTTGCATATTCCTGTTAGAATGAGTGATAGTTTATGGATTATGTGCTTGATCCAGATATTTGGGTCATGATGATGGTAGCCCAGAGTTGGTGGTGAATTGGATAATCTTTATGCATTAATAATACACAGTTAGTACTTTCAACAGGCTATTAGTTGGTCATTGGTGGGGTTGGAAACTTAGGAAGCTTTTGTACGTTCAGGAAATTATAATGATTGGACTTTTACACTGTTTGGGTCCATCCTTAGTTTCTGAAATTACGTACTACCTTGCTCTTGAATAGGTTCTGGCTCAACGGATTTTTTACTTAACTGCATGTGTTTTAGAGCTTCTTTTGCTTTTACCTGCATTTATCTTTTGGAACTAGTTAGGGACTTATACACTGTACCTCTGTATTGTGCTTGTATTTCATGTGTAACTTATTTTTAATTGTGTTTGGTGAGCATTTGGTTTCAAATGTGATATCCTTTTGGAGTATGATTCATTTTTAAACTGTTCTCATCTTTAGGTCTTTCAAAAACGTTTACCTCCAGAAGCAGTGGATTTGGTTTGTAGGTTTTTTCAGTATTCCCCCAATCTGCGATGCACTGCTGTAAGTATAATTTCAGTCGGTCATTTAACATCCACTGATGAAGTTATAATTTTTCCATTTCTGTTGGTGTTATCGTAGTTGGAAGCTTGTGTTCACCCTTTCTTTGATGAATTGAGAGACCCAAATACCCGCCTACCCAATTGTCGCCCTCTTCCTCCGCTCTTTAATTTCAAACCCCCTGGTAAGTTTGACAACGGTGTATCATATCATTACACTTTGTGGCGTTTTTACTATCGATGATGTTTGGCAATTATGTTTTTTGAAAACCCAATAGTTATGTTAGATTCTTTTGGGTTGTGACTTTTAACTTTCTTAAAAGAAAAAACATTTTTGAAGGCAGGATACCGGAAATACTTTTTTATTCAAATATAAAAGCTTTGTTATCCAACACATCGGCCTTATAAGTCGTAGATCATTCTCGCCTGTGTTTGTGCAATTTAAGCTTCCTGTGAACTTTCAACACATTTTTTTTTTGCTAAATACCTTTTGGTAGAAAGTGATAATATGGACAAAAGTACGCAGAATTTGCAATTCTAGATAACAATTTGGTGGTGAAAAGGAGGAGCACCTGTTACTATTCTTTAACTTAAATCTATCACTAGAAATAATATGGTTTTCAAACTTGAAAAAGAAAAACCTGAAATTTAGGGAATTTTAGTCCTAAAATTTTAATGCATATCGTGTTGTCCAACTTATTTCATGTAGATGAATACCGTTGGTGAATTATATGGATCCTATAAAGGGAACAGTAGGTAATGAGCGAGTAACAAATCTTATACCAACATGTATCTAGCTAGTTTAAATTTAATACTGCAAAACAACAGTCCCTCAAGTAAGGGAGCTTACAAAGTTACAATCTGCCTTTTGGCAATTGACATCCTGGCCTTAGTGGAGTTGATTAGGGATGATACTGGTTGATGCCTCAAAAGGAGTGGAAAGTGTGCAGTGTTACTTAGCAAGATTGATCACTCATTGTTAACTTTGGGAGCTAGGTTCCAGATGTTAGTTTATTGTTCTCTTTGACCACTAATCTACAAGACATAAAAAGAATATATGTTGTTTTTGTGCAGCCGAATTTAGCAAGCCTGGTGACGTGTCCTTTTTTTGTTTCTCATTTGACAGAAGCTTACCAATTTATTTATTTTGCGTCTGGCAGAGGTTGCAGGCATCCCTCCTGAGATCCTCCGGCGGCTTATTCCAGAGCATGCTCTAAAGCAGAACTCATTCATGGCTGTGCATGCCTAGTGACTATTGGCTCCAACTATATACTACCACCACTTGTGTCCATATGTATACTGACTTGTGTAATATGGAAATGAAGTGAGCCTTGGCGCCTCCAATGAACATTACATGAAAATGTGTGTGCACGAAGGTTATCCAAATATCTCGTTGTAAATGTAAACCCACACAGCAGTCACAAGAGTAAAAAACTGACCTCTGGAATGGTTATCCAAATACTATACAAGTTATTACAAAGACTTTCCAGAAATTCAAAACATTTATGACAAAGGATTTGATCTAAATAAGAGTGCAGGTACTATATTTGGATACAGAAACAGTAGCTCTTTATACCTCAAATGATTCGATGATCTCAGTCAGACTCTGAGCAAAAGCATAATGAATTACTGTTGCAGCTAGTACATATAATCAGTAGGACAAAAGTTATTATAAGCACAGGCTAACAGTGTAGCTGGTTCAGGAGTTGAGGTTTCCTTAGCACTAGAAAAGCACATATGAAGAAGTTGTAGCTAGTCTGAAACACAAGTTGCAAAATCTAAAAATGAACTAGATAGGAAATCCTACGCCACTATGTCATATGCAGACCTGCAGCTGCACCTCACATCTCATTTTGTGTTGGGAGATGCTGTCAACATAAGTTTCATGGGCAGCTCTATCAGTAACTTGTTTATTTTGATAATTGTAACTAATGAGGAAGGAGGCAAGGGCTGACAAAGGGGAGAAAACGATAATCTTAGTCTATGATATGGACAAGTTAAGTTCATGTTTACTTAAGCATCAAAGTTCAAATACTTTATAAGCAAGATCAAGATTATAGACTCCAACACAGATAATATAATTCAAAACAGGAGTTTCTTACTATGCTCATAGATTGTCACTCCATCCAAGAATTAGTATGTGGTTACTCTCAATGACCTCGCTCTTCCCTTTTTCTCTGAGATTGCATCTGAACTTATAGATACATACAGAAACAATCCTTGGGCCAGTGACAACCCTATCTATCGGCATCAAAACTCCAAGACAGACAAAGTGCCTCGGCAAAGCTACCATCACTAACTCCATACAGTGCCAAGCCACCAAATCCTATAAGAAATATAGTTGCAAATACAAGTGCAAGCAATTTTGCATAAGGATAAACTGAGAAACACACATCCACCATATATGCAATTCTCTGATATATGTTTTTTGGAAATTGTCTTTACCTCAATAACTTATATTTGTCCTATCTAAAATATAATAATTAAGAATAACACTAACAATTTCTCTCTTCTTGGCTAGCTCCACATATATAAGATATTTCCTCCATGCTAAGCAAACCATCCCATTGTTGATTTTGATCATCACGGTTGCTCCAAATTCCAGTACTGTTCATCAACTGATCGTCATCATTAGCTTGACCACCATTAACATAATCAATTGCCTCAAGGGGCTGTTGAATTTGATTGCCGCCAAGTTCTTCTATCATCATCATCAACTGCTCGTCATTAGCCTCATCATTAACATATTCAAATGCCGCAAGGGGTTGTTGGATTTGATTGCCGCCAACTTCTTCTATCATCATCAACTGCTCGTCATCAAGGGGTTGTTGGATTTGATTGCCGCCAACTTCTTCTATCATCATCAACTTCTCGTCATCAACTTCTTCTATCTTCATTAGTTACAAAAGAATCAAGTGATTTTATTTGTATTAAAAAATATGGTTAATATTTTTTTTAATTAATTGTGATGGAGTCACATTTTCATGTTTTATTCAGTATGCTTTATGCTTGTTATATATTGGAAGGTGTTGTCCATTTAACAAGAATTAGAAATAACTATATATGTTGGTTTTGTTATGTGTAATATATAGTATTATTTAATAATGCATATAAAATATAATAATAATAAATTATGCAGAACATAAATAAAATAAATCCGAGTCATTTGAATTCACAAAGTCTCTTTAAAACAAATTTATTCCCCCACAGATGCTAAGGGTAATTGAATAATTGCTTCCCAAGATAAAACGGATTTCAATTCTTAATTAGTAGCATTACAAAATTAAGAATTCATCGAACCAATTTTTATGTTATGTACTAAACTTACAAAATGATGCATGAAAATTAATGCATGTATATACTTACACAGAAACGGGAAAATATGAAGAACGGGATAGGAAAAACGGATCGGGACTGCAACACTTTTGCAGAGAACGGGATTCTGAACGATCTTGCAGAAACAGAACGGGAACGAAAATTTTTCTGGGACGGAAATTGATAGAACGGATTTTTTCAGAACGGGACGGGACAGAAAATATTCAGAACGGGAGGGAAAATTTGTTATTGTACAAATGCTTTCCCACACCGTTTATTTATAGGAAAATTCCCATGTAACCATCGTCAAAACGACGTAGTATTGTGATGATAAAAATATATATCACGAACCCGCCCGTCACGACCACGACCCGACCCGAGTCAATTTTCTCATTCAAATCCCATTTTCAACAATCCCCCACATGAATGTAAAATTGGCTTTACAATATGCAAAATATGTTATGAATATGCAGACACTAGTTCGAGTACATAAGAAAAGATATTTCATCGAAGTTAAGTAGCTTTAGTGGCTTTGAACTTGCCCTAGTAAAATCTATCGGATTTACTTGGCTAATCGATGAACTTGATGTCTTTGAATATCGACCTTTTGTGTAAACCAAGACAATAGAATTCACAAAATATCTCTTCGACATAATTGGTTCTCACGTTTGTGTTCATTTTGGCCTTGAAACACCTCTTGGTTCCGTAAGTATATTAGAGAATTGACCTTCAAAATTCTCATAGAAGTGGCCCCTTCTTACTCACGTGGGTGACTTCTATCAAGAGTATCCTGCAATACCCACACTGAATGTATTTCAAGATATAAAAGTCATTAAAAGCATAACTTATCCTAATTTTCATGGACAGATGTGCCTTTGTCTCATAATAGGAATGGTTATGAGTTAATATCTCCTCGATTAACTCTTGAGTACTACATAGTTCGGTTTCCCATTGAACCTAGATCTTGGGATCTCCAAATAACTAAGTTGGGTTGCCACTATGGCGACTCTTATTTAAACAAAGAGGCTTTAAACCCATTCCCTCGATGATTTTTCCACTTGCTTCTCTTGTTAAACCTTTCGTAAATGGATCCATGATATTATCTTTTGACTTTACATAGTCAATTGAGATAATTTCATTTGAGAGCAATTGTCTAAACGGTATTATGTCTTCGTCAGATATGGCGTGACTTCACAGATTATATAAATGACTCTGTTCTCTTCCAATCACCGATTGGCTATCACGATGTATACATATAAATTGCACAGTCTTGACCAATTTGGAATATCCTCTAAGAAATTACGAAGCCACTCGACTTTCTTCTCCAAATTGTCTAACGCAATGAATTACGATTCCATTGTAGACCTTGCAATACACGTTTGTTTTGATGATTTCCAAGACACCATTTGCCTACCAGTGTAAATACATATCCACTTGTGGATTTTGAATCTTTAGTATCGGATATCCAATTAGCATCGGTATATCCTTCCAATCTTCTTTGGATATCTTGTATAGTCTTGATCCATAGTTTTGAGTATGTTTTAAATATCCCAAAACTCTCAAAATAGCTTTCCAATGATCTTTACGGATTACTCAGATATCTGACTTAGCTTACTTCTTGAATAAGCTATATCCTGGTCCTAATCTGATTCATGACATACAAGAAACTGCCTATTATACGAGAATATGCTAGTTGAGATATGCTATTACCTCCATTTTTGGCTAAATAAAGATTTATATCAACTGGGGTCTTATTTAGATTTATATTATACTTGTTAAACTTTTCAAGTATTTTTTCAATGTAATGAGTTTGAGATAATATAATTCCATCAGATGTTCTAGAAATCTTGATTCCTAATATTATATCTGCAATCCCCAAGTCTTTCATGTCAAACCTGTTTGACAACATACGTTTAGTAGAGTTTGTCAAGAATAAACATGTGAATGATATTCCTATTTAATATATGATTTGATTATGATATATATATGAATGAATATGCAAGTATGCTTGCATGAAGAAAAGCTGTAAAGTCCTTGGATAGATAATAGAAATATATGTACAAGGACTTAGAATGCATTGATCAAATATGTTAGGTTGATCCTACATAAGCAAAACAGCTTTGTGAAGTCCTTAAAAAGAAATGATGTACAAGGACTATAAATATAGAAAGATCAAGCATGTTAGGTTGATCTTATGTTGTAATAGATAGGCTTGTCTGATCGTCGAGCACTGCACCAAAAGTCGTAGTCCGCCGCCAGAGAGTCGAGTCAACTCGGGGAGCTATCGAGGCGGAATAGGAGTATCTGAAGATAGTGAGATCTCGGAGTTCGTAGACTTCGGGGAAAGCGAAGAAGGATCGTGGTGTGTCGAGAAGAGCTTCCTCGGGATTGTAGTGTCTTTGAGGAAGTCATGTTCGAATGTAGAGACAACTGTCTCTGGCCGAAACGACCATCTGCCGAAGCCAGTATGAAACGTAGACTACACTCGGAGGCGTAGAGTCTAGCGATGACAAAGCCAAGACAAGGATCGTGGGCTACACTCACGAGATCGTGAGAGTCCACTTGAATGAATCTGAGAGATCGTGAGTCGGGCAAGATCGGATGAAGACAACAAGCCAAGGCAAAAATCGTAGAGTGTCAAGATCTCGATCTCGGGATCGTGAATGTTCTTGCAGACAAAATTTGAATCGTGAGAGTCGCGAGAACTACGACTCGAAAAAAGCGCTCCTGATGCTAAGTCGATAGTAGAAAGCGGATCACGGTTCTCAACGAATGAGCACTCCCGGAATATCCAAAGGTGCGAAGCCTCTGGTTGGCAATCGCAAAGATGCAATCCACGATGAGGGAACCGAGAGAGCACTCAACGAATGATATCGCGAGCTAGCGGGAGAACTAAGCAACAATCCAATCAACATCAAGATTGAGTTGAAAGGCCATTCGTGATGAAGTCTTCCACAAGATGATTCAAAGAAGACTTCAAAGGTGACTAAGGAAAAGTCAGCTAATGCAATTGCTGACAATAGAACAGAAGACAACGACCTTGGAAGTAACCAAGATCGTAGTGTTTGCCAAAAAAGAAAGGCGATGGAAAGTGAACCGAGATCTTGGTCGACCTCACGAAAAGCAAGGCTAAAGTGATTAAGTGCCGTGTCGGATCATTGATGATAAGTGAGCGGGAGATCACAAGGAGAGAGAAGTAAAATTTGGCGCTTCACAAATCTGAAGTGTCTTAATATTCGAGAAGGGACCAGGACAAAGAATCGGGCCATCGATGTCGAGAACTGTCAAAGCAAATGAAATTATTGAAGCCTTTGCATATCTGAGGAATGGGTGTTCTACATTGAAGATCCAATCAACACTCTTCCGGATCGTAGTGTTAACTCTACCAACCAACGAGAAACACTCAACAAGACACTACGATCGAGTCCTCAAGACATGCATCGAATCGTGAGAGTTCGAATACCTAAAAACCGAAGCATTGGCAGCGGTTCAATCGAAGAGTAATATTCAACAAGTGCTTATTGAGAGCATCAATGCAAAAGGACAACCTCTGATCTAGAAATCAGAAGAGATAAAGTCTTCAACCTGCCCAAGACAGTAAAGTGATACATCTGACAGGGCAGGTGAAACAGTAGACTGCAGTGTCAAAAAAAGTATGACATGTCACATCAAGCAGTCTACCTCAAGCAACTCGAGATCTACGAAGACATTTGAATAGCTTCCAACGGCTACTTTCCAACGGAAGAATTGGGAAGATGTATAAATGTAGAAGAGTTTCAAAGATCAAAGGCTGCTGGAGTTGTGAGTTTTGAGAGAAGGTGGACTGATCGAATCAAGTGATAGTGAGTCCAGAGGATCACTCTACGATCCACCAAGAACACTCAAAAGTCAGATCAAGCAAGAAGTAGAAGTGTGAGTTCTACTATGTAGAAGTGAGAGCTCTACTACATGAAGAGTGTTCTGAACTGCCGAGAGAAAGAAGAACATCATGCCATCTGGATGTCCATCATGGGAAGACTCTAAGTACAATAGAGAAGAGTTTACGGTCAACTTAGCAAGTCCATCATGGGAAGGCATCGAGTAGCAAGAAGGGAGATCACAAAAGCCATCTTGGTGTCAAGCATGAGAAAGCTTTTAAGTACCTTGCAGAAGAGCTTACAGTCATCTTAGAAGCCTCTCATGTGCAGCCATCAAGAACCAAGGAGAATGATCTTCAAGGCAGTTCATCAAGGGGTCATCTGGAGTAGTTGAGAAACCTAAGAAGCTGAGCATCATGCAACACTCAACTGCTCTTCAAGGATGATCAAGCCAAGCTGCTAGGGATAGAAGATGTTCAGAGCATGAAGACATCTTAGCAGCTCAGCACCGACTCCAACAACAACAAACAAACAACTCAACGAAGCTAGGGCCTGAGGGGTCCTTGTCCAGAGGGACTAAATGAAGTAGGGCCAAAGGGTCCTTGTCCGGAGGGACTAAACAAAGCAGGGCGAAAGGGTCCTTGTCCAGAGGGACTAAACGAAGTTCCAAGCCTGCTGGGCTTGAAGAGTTCCTAGGGAACTAGAAGAGTCCCAAGGCTGCTGGCCTTGAAGAGTTCTTAGTGAACTGAAGTCCCAAGGCTGCTGGCCTTGAAGGAATCGTAGAGATTCGAGTCTTTGCCGCTTTTCTTGGTGGAAATCCTGCTAGTTGAAAGCGGAAAGAGTGGATTAGGAGCTTGAGTCTACAAACCACTTAAAACCTCTTGTGTCTTTTACATTATGTCATTTACATTATGTCTATAAGCTTCTATATAAGCTACATGTATGTTTTAGCTGCTTACAACTAAACTAACCCATGAACATTGTGACGTATAATTATGAATATATCAATGAAGGGAATCTTTTACTTATTCCATTTGTGCTTGAAAAAGATTCTTATGTTTGTCGTATACTCTAATATGAACAATACATCATAAACCGTAAAAGTATTTGAAATAAAAGGACCTATTCAACCCCCTTCTAGATCTATTGTGCCTCCAGGAACTAACAATTGGTATCGTAAGGTGTTCTCATGCTATATTCAAAAGCTAATCGCTTTGAGTCCGATCCAAGGCACCAACATTGTTCTAAACTTAGTTTAGTAGTAAGTAACTTGTTATATGCGAAAGAGCTCACACGTTGGAAATATTGTGTATAGGTAAAATGTGTATACACTGAAGTTCGCTTCAGATTGGTCCATATCCTCGATTGCTATATCAACAAGACCAATCCTAGCTTGCAATCAATCTTGTAGTCTCAAGACAAGATGAGAGAAAGAAGCAAGAGACATCGGTGACAAAGAGTAAAGCATTCATCATCGAAAGATGAAGAGGTCACATACTAAGAAATCTTGATCGAGAGGAGAAAGAAAATCTTCTCAAACTTATGAATGACCAACCAACAACTAGGTGTTATCTTTGTAAACTCAAAAAATGTCAAAGATCTTTATGCTACGATTCTCTTGATCTACATCTTCAAGACCACGACTGATTGATGAAAGGCCAACAAGAGCATTAAGCTGTCAGGAGCAAAAGTAAAGCTATGCACATCAATACCCAAACTCAGTATATCTTCAATAAATGACTGTTTCGTAACTGACAGTAAAAAGGTACGGTTCCTCACTATTATAAATGTACATCATTATTGCATCTTCTTATAAACTATAACAGTATTCTGTCAAGGAGTCATAATCTACCTAAAAAGGTGAAGAGAGAAATTAACATGAGGATGGAAACTCAAATGACTACAAATTTTCTCTCCATCCAAGTTTTAGGTTGAAGATGATATCTTGAAGGAAGTCTGAAATGGGTCATAAGAGCATCACAGACCTAATGAACGTTATGTGAAGTAATCTTTGTTGATGGGTTAGTATGTATGTACAAGCCTATGTTCTAAGTGTTTGACAACACACAGAGCATGATCAGTTCTGCAAGAGGATCTTGCTGATTTGTAAAAACTGATCACCTCAATGAATCAACTGGATACTCCTAAAATCGTGGAGCTGATTCTCACTCTGTGAACACTTAAACATTGTGAACATACATCTCAAAATATATTATCATAAGATAGTTGCATGTATGGATATGTCTGTTGATGATAAATATGATGATTATCCAAATAAGAGGAACAATGGTTTAGAAAACTAACTCTAGCGGGACCCATTTAACTATGGGTACCAAAAATAGAAATATATTTAAACCTGCAGGTATTTGGACAGTTTGACCACACTAAGGAATGATGAAGCAGAAGACTTCAGTCAAGAAGATACAACCAAAGAGAAGGCTAAGGGACTGTTCAGAAATGAGTCTGATAAAGTTCCTATATGTTCAAGCCTGTCCTTGAAGACCCTCTGAGCTAACCGGAATGGAGCTCACATGGCTGCACATCTGTATATGAGAGCATGCCATGAAACAGAAGATAAAGAGGATTCTATGTGCCCATATCAAGAAAGACATGCTTTATGGAAAGGATCCTCAAGGGAAGCTCACAACAGAAGATCATTGAGCTTAAGACAAAAGGAGTTCTTTATGAAGCAGAACTTCTCAAAACAAAGGACTGACAAAGAAGACTACGTTCGTAGTGCTGTCAAATGATCGTAGAGTGATCAATCCTGAAAATACTCATCTCTACGATACAAGGAAAACTAAGCAACGATGATGATTCCAGTCAGAAGGAGAAATGCTGGGCAGCCTTCAAATAAACATGAAGAAGGAATCACATCTATCTGAGAAGACAGCATCAACAATGGGGGAGCAGTGATCTGTTAAGGAATAACAACACTATTAAACCTGGAAGAGATGTACCAGCTACAGAGTCCCAAAACTTTGTGGCTGATGAACCATATGAAGATCCATAGTCAGTAGGAACGTCTCAAAATGTACTACTGATAACCCTTCAGCCACCCAATCCATAATCGTGAAGTTCCTACGATCAAACACATGATCGTAGTGTAAAGCGAGAAGGACACCACGATTTCAAAGAATGCAGAGATATCCGGTGAAATTTGGTAGAAAGACCTCCCCATCGAAAAAGGTCTAATGAGATGTCATTGAAAATCAACATCTTAGTATTTCATCTGGAAAGCCTCGAGGACAAACTCGACCTTTAGCTAACTCTAAGAGGTTGGCCCTTCCCGAAAGCTACTTTATCCCGGAAGGAATGCTTGATCTAGTTCATCTCAAAAGAACCAAGTCGGTCAACGATCGTAGAGTTGAACTTGAAGAGGACTAAGCGATTGTAGTACAAACTTAACGATCGTAATGTCGCCTAAACGATCGTAGTGCAACCTCGGCCGACGTAAGAAGACAACTCAACGATCATAGTCCTACCAAAGGGTATTCCAGTTCAAGGAGCATGAAGAATGAGACATCTGCTAAGCCATTCAAGTTGAGGAGATAAGTTCGAATACATCAGTGATTGAGCTATGCTGCATCGAAGTAAGGAGAAAAGACGAAGCCATCCACTGCAGCATCTCTCAGAAATTGATCGTTGAGTAAACAAATGAAATCGTAGAGTCTATAGCTATCTCATCATGTTACTCTACGAATCAAAAGGTCAACGGTTAAAGCCACGTCAATTAAACGTCCACTCCTCTAATAACTAAAAAGTTGTGGGGAGTTACAACTCATTACTGGGCAATGTGCAACCAATGGACAGTTGACACATCACTAAGTATGCAGAGTTAGAAGGAACTGCCATAAAGACAAGTTCAAATCTGCAGACAGTTACCAAAAGATATCGAACCTTTCTCCCTCCCATTTTCAAAACCCTAGAAAGCTTTTCAATAGCAAAATCAGTTAACCTTCCAGAGTCTAACCAAATCTTAGTCAGCCATCTCGCATAATCTCTCTAAATCAAACACCCACAGTCTTCGAACGATTCAAATAGAGAACTGACAAGTTATCACCGGCATTCAGCTTGGAACCAAATCGTTTGTAAATTCTGAGAAGAAGTTCAGGGACGCCCTTGGACTAAATAAAGGGAAGCCGGGTTTTTCGTAATGTCTCGAGGCGGTACTGTGTATACATTGATCGGTTAAGGAGTTCTACTCAAACATCTCCATAAACTCAAACTCTATCTACCAAGGTTAAAGGTCGATTAAAAGTCAAATCTTCCGACCTTAATCAATGCCTAGGTTTCCTAGCCAAGTAGGGTGAAGAACCTTGAAAGATGAGCGTTGAAAGCAAGCGAAGGAGTTGATGGGATATCAAAGAAACTCTAGCTTCAAAGATATGAAGAAGAAGGAGTTCCCTGAAGAGTATGAGTTCCTGGCTGAAATTGTAGGAAAGTGCATTATGTGCAAAAACACTGCACATGATACGGTGATTGATCAACAACTGAAGATTATGTCAGCTATAGTGCTGAAGAAACAAATTGACTTTGGAGCAATTTTGTTTGATCATATCTCTAAGTGGGTAGAGAAGGTGAAGAAACCACTGACCAAAGTGTTTCATGGAAGGTTGATGAGTATCATACTAAAGAAAAAGCTAGGTGGAAAGATCAAGGATGATGAGGGAGAAGCCCTGAATGTGCACAAAGTAATGTCTCCACAGTTATTTGAAAACTGGAAGAAGAACCCCAAAGAGAACAAAATGCTGACAACTGGGAGCAGCAGTAGAGCCTTTGCAAAGAAGAGGAAGACAGTAAAGGCAGAGAGCTCTGAGTCCAACTACTAAGGCAATTTGAAATCACACCAACCAGAAGAAATCAAAAGTGGTGAAAAAGTTTGGTGAAGAAGTAAAGAAAGCCAGAGCTCCACTAATGAGAATCTCCTCCTTGAACAAAGATAAGGAAGAAGAAGCCCAAACCGCCGAGACCACAAAAAAAAAAAGGAGGAGGTTGCTTGAAGGGCTAGTCAAGAAGAAAGCTAAGTCCCCACAACAAGATTCGAAATGAAAGTGAAGGCGATGTGATGGAAGAAAAGTGCTCAAGACCCATGGCGATTCTCAAAGAAGCAATTCGATGAAGAAAAGGAATTCGGAATGATCAAAGTGCATCCCAAGTGCTGGCCTAACCTTGCCCAGGAGAATGGGTCGGAAAATACTATTCTAGAAGAAGAAGAAGAACATGTCCCCTCAATCCAAGAAAGCTCTCATGATGGTTCGAGAAAGTGATGAGGCGAAAAGAAGAATGCGCCTTCGCCAAAGTCTTGATCTTCAAAGAAGTTTATCGGATGAGCAAATGGAGTCGAGACTAAAAAGAAGAAGAGTCTGTCTCTCCATAGTTGAACCTCTACGAAGAAGGAAGAGCTACAGTCGCAAGCCCGGTTTGCCTCAAAAGGAACGAGAGCCAATCAAATGTCATCATTGAATTAAGTGATGATGAATCAGTATCCCCGGAGAAGATCTTTGAAGAAGAAGCCCGGTGATGAAGAAGAAAGTATCTAAGGAAAGTCTTGATGAAGAAAGTTCGGATAATGAAATTCAAAGAAGGATTCTCTGTTGGAGATGATCAAGAAGAGTCTCGAACATGAAATGCAACATGAAGATGATCCTCTGCTAAAGTCGATCTAAATGGTTACGGTTACGAGAAGGAAGAAGCGTGAAATGATTCCAACTCAAGATCGGGAATCGAAAACTTCGAACTCCACCTGTTCTCTCTCACCGCAAGATTTATCGGAGAATAATAGTAGAAGTTCCCAATGAACCATCAGAGACTCCTCCTGACAGATGGATAAACCATGGAGGTGAACAGGTCGTAATAGTAAGAATGACCTCCTTTGACTTGGTCAAGAAGCTGGAACAACATGGAAATGGGTGCGCACAACCATTCTCTACAACCCTGATGATCTGCTAATGAGATGGTTCTTCCAGTGGATGCCATGGCTAAAGGCCATTAATTACTGAAAAAGATGGAAGCTACTTCAGTTGGTGTTATAAGCAGTTTCCAAGCATGGAACTGGTGGCTCAGAACTTTCCAAGAGTGAAGAAGTTTGCCACCAAGCTGATCACAAACCAGCCCCACTTCAAAATCTATCGACATGCTGGAAATCTCTACATCCCCTACGATCGTAGGGTGGACTCTGAAGGAAGAAGAACCATGTCCAAGAAGCTGATCGTAGAGTCTGATCACTCTACTGCTTATGATGTTCAAATCCAATCTCAGAAGTCTCCTTATGATCAAGCACTGCTAACAAACACTCCATCATCCTCCATAGGCAATTGGTACTCCACAATTGTTCAGATTATCCACACCTTTGAAAATCTGTCCAAAGATGACAATCGTAGAGTCCAATCCATTGCCCATACTGAAACTACCAATCAAGAGGATCAAACTGCTTTGGAGCAGGAACTACTGAAGAGCTCTGATGATTTAAGCAAGAAGATATCTATGCTTACTGAAGAATCACAGATGCAGTACATGCAAAGAGAGATGACTCTTTCCAAAGACAAGCTTCGTTATTTTGGTGATGTATCTCTCAAACTCCAAGAGAGATAACATCTATCGGAAGGCCATCCAAGATCGGAAAGCGAAGCTCTACAAGTTCGGGAGGCCAATGCAAAGCGGATCAAGCCCTACTCTCGACAAGATTGACGATCCAAACAGTCCTTCTCTATCAACTTGAACTCTGGACAAAGAAGAGCTAAAGTTTGAAGTTGCAAACTCCTCTTGCCTGATGGAGCAGCTTATGTCCAACATGGAGCAGCTCTCTCAAATGATTGACGACAAAAAGGGGGAGAAAAAGAGGCAAAGAAAGAAGAAGAGCAGAGGGTTAAAGGAGAAGAAGTCAAAGAAGAAGGTAGCAGCAGCAGATAAAGAATCATCATCTGAGGGGGAGCCTGAAGATGATGATACCAAAATCATAGAAGCTGAAAGAAAACCAGATCAGAAAGGTGATGAAGGGAAGCCAAGCAAAGATAGAAGATCATCATCTGAGGGGGAGCAAGAGCAAGAAGCAGAACTTCTCAAACAAAGGACTGACAAAGAAGACTACGTTCGTAGTGCTGTCAAATGATCGTAGAGTGATCAATCCTGAAAATACTCATCTCTACGATACAAGGAAAACTAAGCAACGATGATGATTCCAATCGGGAGAAATGTTTGGGCAACCTTCAAATAAACATGAAGAAGGAATCACATCTATCCGAGAAGACAAGATCAACAATGGGGAGCGGTGATCTCGTTAAGGAATAACAACACTATTAAACACGGAAGAGATGTACCAACCATGAAGTCCCAAAACTTTGTGGGTCATGAACCATATGAAGATCCATAGTCGGTAGGAACGTCTCAAAATGTACTACCGATAACCCTTCACCACACCCAATCCATAATCGTGAAGTTCCTACGATCAAACACATGATCGTAGTGTAAAATAGAAGGACACCACGATTTCAAAGAATGCGAGATATCCAGAGGTAGAAAGACCTCCCCATCGAAAAAGGTCTAATGAGATGTCATTGAAAATCAACATGCTTAGTATTTCATCTGAAAGCGCCTCCGGGACAAACCCGACCTTTAGCTAACTCTAAGAGGTTGGCCCTTCCTGAACTACTTTATCCCAGAAGGAATGCTTGATCTAGTTCATCTCAAAAGAACCAAGTCAGTCAACGATCGTAGAGTTGAACTTGAAGAGGACTAAACAATTGTAGTACAAACTTAACGATCGTAATGCTGTATAAACGATCGTAGTGCAACCTCAGCGACAGAAGAAGACAACTCAACGATCATAGTCCTACCAAAGGGTATTCCAGTTCAAGGAGCATGAAGAATGAGACATCTGCTAAGCCATTCAAGTTGAGGAGATAAGTTCGAATACATCAGTGATTGAGCTATCTTTGCATCAAGTAAGGAGAAAAGACGAAGCCATCCATCTGCAAAGATCTCTCGAAATTGATCGTTGAGTAAACAAATGAAATCGTAGAGTCTATAGCTATCTCATCATGTTACTCTACGAATCAAAAGGTCAACGGTCAAAGCCACGTCAATTAAACGTCCACTCCTCTAATAACTAAAAAGTTGTGGGGAGTTACAGCTCATTACTGGGCAACGTGCAACCAATGGACAGTTGACACATCACTAAGTATGCAGAGTTAGAAGGAACTGCCATAAAGACAAGTTCAAATCTGCAGACAGTTACCAAAAGATATCGAACCTTTCTCCCTCCCATTTTCAAAACCCTAGAAAGCTTTTCAATAGCAAAATCAGTTAACCTTCCAGAGTCTAACCAAATCTTAGTCAGCCATCTCGCATAATCTCTCTAAATCAAACACCCACAGTCTTCGAACGATTCAAATAGAGAACTGACAAGTTATCACCGGCATTCAGCTTGGAACCAAATCGTTTGTAAATTCTGAGAAGAAGTTCAGGGACGTCCTTAGACTCGTAAAGGAAGCTGGGTTTTCAGAATGTCTCGAGGCGAGTACTCGTGTATACATTGATCTGGTTAAGGAGTTCTACTCAAACATCTCCATAAACTCTGAAACTCTATCTACCAAGGTTAAAGGTCAGATTCTGAAGTTGAAATCTTCTGACCTTAATCAATGCCTAGGGTTCCCTAGCCAAATGGGTCAAGAACCTCAAGATGTGAACGCTTGAGCCAAAGCGAAGGAGTTGATGGGATATCAAAGAAACTCTAGCTTCAAAGATATGAAGAAGAAGGAGTTCCCTGAAGAGTATGAGTTCCTAGCTGAAATTGTAGGAAAGTGCATTATGTGCAAAAACACTGCACATGATACGGTGATTGATCAACAACTGAAGATTATGTCAGCTATAGTGCTGAAGAAACAAATTGACTTTGGAGCAATTTTGTTTGATCATATCTCTAAGTGGGTAGAGAAGGCTGAGAAGAAACCACTGACCAAAGTGTTTCATGGAAGGCTGCTGAGTATCATACTAAAGAAAAAGCTAGGTGGAAAGATCAAGGATGATGAGGGAGAAGCCCTGAATGTGCACAAAGTAATGTCTCCACAGTTATTTGAAAACTGGAAGAAGAACCCCAAAGAGAACAAAATGCTGACAACTGGGAGCAGCAGTAGAGCCTTTGCAAAGAAGAGGAAGACAGTAAAGGCAGAGAGCTCTGAGTCCAAAAGACTCAAGCACATTTGAAATCACACCACCAGAAGAAATCAAAAGTGGTGAAAAGAGCTGGTGAAGTAAAGAAAGCCCAGGCTCCACTAATGAGAATCTCCTCCTTGAACAAAGATAAGGAAGAAGAAGCCCAAACTGCTGAGACCACAAAAAAAAGGAGCAGGTTGCTTCAAGGGCTAGTCAAGAAGAAAGTTAAGTCCCCACAACAAGATTCGTAAATGAAAGTGAAGGCGATGTGATGGAAGAAAAAAGTGCTCAAGACCCATGGCCAATTCTCAAAGAAGCAATTACGATGAAGAAAAGGAATTGAGAATGATCAAAGTGCATCCCAAATGCAATCGCCTAACCCGCCTGAGAATGGGTCGAAAATACTATTCTAGAAGAAGAAGAAGAACATGTCCCTCAATCCAAGAAAGCTCTCATGATGGTTCGTAAAGTGATGAGGCCAAGAAAGAAGAATCACTTTGCAAAGGCCGATCTTCAAAGAAGTTTATCGGATGAGCAAATGGAGTCGAGAGACTAAAAAGAAGAAGAGTCTGTCTCTCTCCAATAGTTGAACCTCTACGAAGAAGGAAGAGCTACAGTCAGAAGCCCGTTTGCCTCCAAAAGGAACAAGAGCCAATCAAATGTCATCATTGAATTAAGTGATGATGAATCAGATCCCCGGAGAAGATCTTTGAAGAAGAAGCCAGTGAAGAAGAAGAAGTATCTAAGGAAAGTCTTGATGAAGAAAGTTCAGATAATGAAATTCAAAGAAGAAGGATTCTCTGTTGGAGATGATCAAGAAGAGTCCGAACATGAAATGCAACATGAAGATGATCCTCTCGCTAAAGTCGATCTAAATGGTTACGGTTACGAGAAGGAAGAAGCGAAATGATTCCAACTCAAGAAGATCGAGAATCGAAAACTTCGAAACTCCACCGCGCTCTCTCTCCCCGCAAGATTTATCGGAGAATAATAGTAGAAGTTCCCAATGAACCATCGTGAGACTCCTCCCGACGGATGGATAAACCATGGAGGTGAAACGATCGTAATAGTAAGAATGACCTCCTTTGACTTGGTCAAGAACTGGAACAACATGGAAATGGACTGCATGACCATTCTCTGAACCCCGATGATCTGCTAATGAGATGGTTCTTCCAAAGGATGCCATGGCTAAAGGCCATTAATTATCAAAAAGATGGAAGCTACTTCATTGGTGTTATAAGCGGTTTCAAGCATGGAACCGGTGGCTCGTAACTTTCAAAGAGTGAAGAAGTTTGCCACCAAGTCGATCACAAACCAAATTTCACTTCAAAATCTATCGACATGCTGGAAATCTCTACATCCCCTACGATCGTAGGGTGGACTCTGAAGGAAGAAGAACCATGTCCAAGAAGCTGATCGTAGAGTCTGATCACTCTACTGCTTATGATGTTCAAATCCAATCTCAGAAGTCTCCTTATGATCAAGCACTGCTAACAGACACTCCATCATCCTCCACAGGCAATTGGTACTCCACAATTGTTCAGATTATCCACACCTTTGAAAATCTGTCCAAAGATGACAATCGTAGAGTCCAATCCATTGCCCATACTGAAGCTACCAATCAAGAGGATCAAACTGCTTTGGAGCAGAACTCATCAAGAGCTCGATGATTTAAGCAAGAAGATATCTATCTTCTTCAAGAATCACAATGCAGCATCGCAAAGCAGAGATGACTCTTTCCAAAGACAAGCTTCAAGTTATTTTTGGTGATGTATCTCTCAAACTCCAAGAGAGATAACATCTATCGAGAAGGCCATCCAAGATCGGAAAGCGTAGCTTCTACAAGTTCAGAGGCCAATGCAAAGCGGATCGAAGCCCTCTCCGACAAGATTGACGATCCAAATAGCAGTCCTTCTCTATGCACTTGAACTCCTGGACAAAGAAGAGCTAAAGTTTGAAGTTGAAACTCCTCTTGCTGATGGAGCGACTTATGTCCAACATGGGCGACTCTCTCAAATGATTGACGACAAAAGGGGAGAAAAGAGGCAAAGAAAGAAGAAGAAGCAGAGGGGTTAAGGAGAAGAAGTCAAAGAAGAAGGTAGCGAAGAAGAAGATAAAAGAATCATCATCCGAGGGGGGAGCACAAGATGATGATACCAAAATATAATAAGTGAAAGAAAACCAGGATCGAAAAGGTGATGAAGGGAGCCAAGCAAAGATAAAGATCATCATCCGAGGGGAGCAAGAGCAAGAAGCAGAATCGGATGAGTAGCTGATCAACAAGCATCTTGGAAACATACATGGAGCCAAGGAGGTACATCTCTAGTCTGTTAGTATGTTCTGGATCCAGGATGTAGAATGTCTGAATATATAAGTGCCATATTAATATAAATGACATTCATGATTAACTGTTTAGAAATACAATTTACATCAGATCTAAGATTCATTCATAACATGCATATGCACTTATTATTTTTGTCATAATCAAATAGGGGGAGATTGTCAGGAATAAACATGTGAATGATAATCCTATTTAATATATGATTTGATTATGATATATATATGAATGAATATGCAAGTATGCTTGCATGAAGAAAAGTTGTAAAGTCCTTTGATAGATAATAGAAATATATGTACAAGGACTTAGAATGAATTGATCAAATATGTTAGGTTGATCCTACATAAGCAAAACAGCTTTGTGAAGTCTTTAAAAAGAAATGATGTACAAGGACTATAAATATAGAAAGATCAAGCATGTTAGGTTGATCTTATGTTTAACATAGATAGGCTTTGTCGATCGTCGAACAACTTTCGCAACAAAAGTCGTGAGTCTGCCAGAGAGTCGAGTCAACTCGAGAGCTATCGAGTAGTAATAGAAGTATCAAGATAGTGAGATCTCTGAGTTCGCAGACTTCCGTGGGAAATGAAGAAGGATCGTAGTGTGTCGGTAAAGAGCTTCCTGGGATCGTAGTGTGTTGAGGAAGTCATGTTCGAATCGTGAGACAAATTTCGCTACAAGCCGAACGACCATCCGTCGAGCTAAGTATGAACGTAGACTACACTCGTAGTCGTAGAGTCTAGCGATGCCAAAGCCAAGACAAGGATCGTGAGGCTACACTCGAGATCGTGAGAGTCCATCAATGAATGCAGAGATCGTAGTCGGAAAGATCGGATGAAGACAACAAAGCCAAGGCAAAAATCGTAGAAAGTGTCAAGATCTCGATCTCGGGATAGTAGTGTTACACACGTAAAAAGGTCAATCGTAGAAGTCTGCGAACTACGACTCCAAAAGAAGTGCTCACAATGCTAAGTCGGGATCGTAGAAGCGAATCACGGTTCTCAACGAATGAGCACTCCTGCAATATCCAAAGGTACGAAGCCTCACGTTAAGACTTAGACTGCAAAGATGCAATCCACGATAAAGGAACCAGAGCACTCAACGAATGACATGCGAGGCTAGCAGGAGAACTAAGAAACAATCCAATCAGCATCAAGATTGAGTTGAAAGGCCATTCGTGATTAAGTCTTTGTTAGGTTTGTAATATTCAAGAACGCAATCAAATTGCAAAAAAAATGCGGAAACGTGTAAAAATCAGAGTTTAAAATTTTACAAACCATATACTCGGATCACCCTTTATGCACAATTATTAATTAAACGAAAAAGATAACGAATAAGAATCATACCCTTGAAGATCGAGCTTCCTCAGGTACAAGTTCACCTCCAATCCTTTTCGCGTTCAACTTGAATCCACCGGGTTTGGTTCCTTCCTTTGATCAACGTTAGCCACCCAAGTGTTTGGCCTCTGAGGTGATCCACCAAAGAAGAAAAAGATTCAAGAAGATGGGTGGTCAAGCTAAACCCTAGTTTTTCTATCTCTATAGAAAAAGAAGCGCATTCCAACCATTGGAATTATTACGTTATTCTTGATATCCGATATAAGACTCTCTTATAAAGATATCAAGTAACCTTATTAAAATAAGGTATTATTTAATTAAACCCTTTAATTAAAGGGGCTCCCTAATCTTATTAGGATAATTAATTAAACTCCTTTAACTAATTTTCCTTCCTAATCCAATTAGGAATAAATGAGAGTACTTATATTAAATTAATTCCTAAACTCTTTAGAAATTAAAATAATAATAATAATTGTAATAATATTAATAAGACTCTCTTATTAATTTATATTTAATATTTTAAAATATTAAATAATAATATTAAGCTATTTAATTTATTCTATCACCATAGATTAAATTAAATATACATAACATATTATTACGATTATGCCATTAACTTCTTAAATAATTATTCTTCCTTTTATGGTGTGACCCTTTAGGTTCTCCATATTAAACCTGGTTGTGAATAAATCAATTAGAATAATTCTAATCTTATTTAAATAAATAAATTAAACAATTAATTTATTTAAATAAATAATATTTATTCTACAATAGGAAAAGCCTCCCTAATGATCAACGACTTTCCGTATAATATAGATTTTAACATTAATCATAAAAGAACCTTTGAGTAAATAGTTTTCGACAATTCAATCCTTCCACCATACAATGTCCCAATTAAATATAAGACATACGGAATTACCACAAGTCTTATTTTATTTAATTATATGTATTTCGACTCTTAAATGCACAACTCAAATAATGCAAATTAGAAACTTCTTTCTAATTTCATTCGCCGCCCAAGGACTCACTGGGTTGTCATTTATCGAATCACATAGACATTTATCTTCTTTAATAAGTGGTAGATTCTTTATCGATCATACATTATCTTCATGTATAACTTATTATACCCAAGCATACCCTTTGATATACCCTAAGGGTCTTAAGGAATAAGTCAAAGTATAACTCATCCTACACAAGATACTATGATGATCTCAAGTCCAAGGATCACTTAGACTACTATCACTACAGAATTCCTATCGACAAAAAGTAAAACTCCATTAGGTATTCCTTAGCGAGCCACGCTCAAAGAACTTATTCTCTAATAAGCACCTACATACTTGCTTTAGTGTCTCCACACAAATGATCATGAGATCAATCATCCTCATCCAACGAAAGCAAGAACGATGTACCAATCTATCCGGATTCACTAATCCCAATTTAGTAATCCAACGATTGGGAACTATTTTAGTTTTAAGCTTTCTAAGAATTTAGATCTCATTAGAATGATCATCATCATTATTCTAAAAGCATTGCTTAAAACTATGGGTTTATCACATATTATAAAACAACATCATGTAGATAATTAAAAGCCTTTAATAAATTAATACTTTTATTAATAAATGAATAAGATTGTTACAAAGTATATGCTTTATCATCAAACATGATCGGCTTGTGTGCATACTACTTTCAATCTCCCACTTGCACTAAAGTCAATCGTCATGGTATCTCATACTCTTCTTCTCTAAGTGACGATTATCCCCGCCGTTGGATAAGCTTTAGTTAATGGATATGTAATGTTGTTCATGAGATTCCACTATCTCTATAGTGATTTCTCATCTTTCAATGATTCTAATAATCAAATGAAAGTGCCACAACACATGTTTAGATCCAAGATGAGACTTAGAACTATTCCTAGTTCAGAATGAACTTTTAATCCAAACAATCAACTTGCAGCTTTTCATTTATAGCTATATACTTTGTCTTTATCACTAAACCAACAACTCTTTCATTGTTTGAACCTTTCTAATTCATCGCACCACCGCTTCAAGGTAACACTTTACCTTAAAGTGGATTTTCGTCATCTTGTCCGTCTGAAAAACTTGAGTCTGTTAAGCCTCTAGTTTTAATTCGACCCACCATGAATATGATCACATCCTTAGTGCCAAGTTAAGAACTTTAAGATATTTTTCACCGACTCACGTTGAACTTCTCCGAATATACGACCGATCAACATCGTGTCTCGTATATTTCATTGCATACATGATAATTACTCATGCGATCTCTCTTTTCGAGTCTTTGGAGACTATTAAGAGAGATACACTCTATAGGCTCATCAACATGAGACATCTCTTGAGTTTTCCATGCTAAACGACTTTAGCATCAAATGAATATACGTTCCTCGGGTTAAGTCGAGCATCCTCCTTTAATCTATCTATATAGATTTGTATCCCCAATTAAGATACTCTTCCCAAATCATTCATGGAGGAATGTTTAGATAACTTTATCTTTATCGATTGTAGCATTGGTATGTAATTCCTCATTCGTAGTATATCAACATATAATACTAGAAATTTCACGATGCCCCCCGAATCGACCCTTTGTACACACTAGAACTCTTACCTCATCCTATGTAACTCGATCATCATCTTCTATGATGTGTACCTCATCATCATCATCCATGATGAATCCATACCTCCTAGGTATCTTCGGTACTATTCCGTATTTACGATTCTTATTGTAGGTACAATAGTCTATCTACAGTGTTCCTCTTATTCGACTTATAGTGTTTTGTGGTTCTTGAACTCTTCAAGATCTATTATTCTCCCACTAGCCCCTTCAATAATAAACACCTTTATCTTAGAAGCGCGTGTTTTTTGCAACAAACACCTTTTGCTAAGTAGGATTATAGAACATATACCCTAAACTTACTTTAGGATGTCCCACAAATTGTACTTGTCAAATCTTGTCCCAAGCTTATCCTTTGAAACCGCTTTCACATAAGTTGACAACCCCTTATCTTAACATACTTAAGATTAGAATCCTCCCGCCCATAACTTTTATGGAGTCTTGGGGCCGATTTAGAGATTACCTTTTCGTAGATATGCAACCACTTCTAGGACATGATCCTGAAGGATACTTTGGAATGTCTCAAAATCATTATGGATCGCACTATGTTCAAATAGGTACGATTTTTCCTTTCGATACATCAATCAATTATTATGTATCGAGAGGCGTCCATTATGAGAAAACCATTTGAGATGATCTAGAAACTTATTTCACAAGTATTTATTCCTTGATCTAATCAAAGAATCTTAATACATTGTCAATTTGTTTCACTTCAATTCTTTGAACCTTTAAAATAATTCATACTTGTATTTCAAAGAAATACACACATTCAACTCTTTGAATGATCATCTCCTTTTCTTATACTAATTTGTTCAATATGCAAAATTATTTTCATGTAAGTCAAGTATACAAAATTTATTAAGTAATATTCCATTTATACAAAACATTATTATTATAAATAGAACAACAATTATTCTTAATTATAATACCAAAGATTTCATCATCCAACAATAAAATGGAAATAATATTTTAACAAGAACCGAATACAATAACAACTTATCGACTTAATAGATTTGCCCAGTAGGCATTGCTAAACTATAAGTTTCTATGGCTAATATGGCAACCTTTGCTTCATTTCCCACACATAGATTACTTATATTTGTTTAACTTTCTACTTCGCTTGGTCCCTTCATAAATCTATATTTATGATAACCAAAGTCGGTATCCAATACCCAAGTAGAACCTCGACTTAAAGAAAAATTTATTTCAATCATGAACAAAAATCGTATTGTAACCAAAACTTCACTAAGCTTCTTTGGTTAGCCTCTGCAAGATGCTTCTCGCAGCTTTTTTCCAAAGGTCCAGTGCTTATTACGGTGGAAGCAAGCTCCTTTGCTATCCGTGACGCTTTTGTTCTTATTATCCTTTGTTTATGCCTTTTATTTACCTTCTTTGAATCGCTCTTCTTTTCGTAAGATCCTTTGGCCCCTACCAAGTAGAAAAACTTAATCTTTCTTGGTTGAAAGTGACTCTCAATATTTTTCAATATATGTTAAGCAAATCAAATCGGCGATATATCTAGCTTGTTCATATGAAAAATTCACAACAATTGTGAAAGGAGTCCGGAGTGAGTGCAAGATCAAATCTTGGCTCAACTCTCCATCCATGACAAAACCGGTTGTTCTAATTGATCAATCAAATTGATTATGTTAAGAACTTTTTGTATCTGCATCTATAGTGCCATTGGCCATTCTAGATCGGAAGAGCTCCTTAGATATCTCGATATCTATCGGTCCCCACTTTCTCACCATCAACTACTTGATGTGCGTGAATATAGTAGAAGCATCCATAGTTTCACGCCGACGTTGAAGCTCATTACTTTCATAGATGCGAGCATGATGCATTGAGCCAATCGTGGGATCATCTTGCCACTTTCTAAAAGTAGCAATGTCTTCCTCGTAGGCATTGTCTCACAACCATTGCAGGATAGGCGATTAAGGACATAAGATAGCTTTTCACTGCAGAGAACTATTCTCAAATTCTTAACCAATCCGCTTAATTTTGGCCCGGTTAATTTAGCATCTAATATGCTTCAGAAGTGATAGTAATTTTAGACATTGTAAAATTTCAGTAAATGAATTTGTAATTAATAACATTTTAACATACATTCTTTTATTAATTACCAAAATAAATTAGGTCTTGTTTTAAATTGGTATCTCCCACTATTTTCTTCAAACTATATTACCTCACTTATATAGTTCTAAAAATCTAATTAAAGATTTGCTAGTGAGAATAAGGATCCCATTTCAAATGTATATAGCCTTGTGGTGACACAACAAACTATATATAAATAAATAGGTAGACAACTTTTGTCAATTACATCAACTATGCAACTCCTTTTCTTTTGCCTCTTAGATTATTTTAATCAAGTGGTGGCACATCCGAATCAAAATTATCCAAGTTAAGTCCCACCTAGCACTCCATATATTCAAAAAGAAAAATATCATCCTTGTGGTGAAACAACAAAATAATATTGTTCAATTTTCTTTATAAGCATCAAATGTGATAAATTAACATCTTAAATACTTAATACTTGCCTTGTGGTGACACAACAAACTCATATTAAATATTTAATACTCTATTAATTTTATCATGCTAGAAAGCTTAACGCTCGATATTCCAAATATCTTTGAACGCTTAAGACTTAATATAAAAATTGAGGGTTTTGTTATTAATTTGTCTCATCTTGTTTGCTGCACACACACACACACACACACACACACATATATATATATATATATATATATATATATATATAAAATACGCTATCATATTAATGAACATGCGAAGCATGTTTGCATAATATATAATATATATAGTATAAGCATGCACATATAGAATACTATATTCTATCCTGGATTGATTATGGACTTTTATTCTAGTTTGTTCACTAGAGCCACCAAGTGAACCAAAAGGTCAAACCCTAGGGTGCAAGAAATAATATTTAAATATAACTATTACATTTAAACTCTGCTCCATTACAAACGGGTCTTCAAGCTTCCTCATGCTTTCTTGATCTCCAATTTTTCAAAATTAATTCTAACTATTCCTATTACAAAACTATTTAAAATAAATAGAAACCTTGATCGTGAAATAGGGAAAGTACATAGGAGGGAATAGAATTTACATTAAGAAAAATTAGAGAAGACGAGGTACGCAGCAGACTCATTTAATAAAACCCATACATTCATGCATCCAACTAAAATAAAATCCAATCACATCGGTCAATAGTCCATAATCAATCCCATTTATTATCATACACATCATCATATGCATCAATAAATAACATTCATCTTATGAATAATAAACATTTAATATATATATCGATATCATTTAATGGGCAAATTTAGTTAGTATAAAATCTAATTTTGAATCAAAATAAACTCCTTTATTTTAATCCAAATTTAAATCAAAATAAAACTATTTTATTTTAATTTATCTAATTTTGAATAAAATAAACTATTTTATTTTAATCAAAATCTTTAATCAAAATAAACTCCTTTATTTTAATTAATTATGGAATCCAATTCCATGTAAAAAAAAAAAACTTTTATTAAAGGAAACACGAATTCTTTTTCTATTCACAAATAAACTCCTTTATTTTGAATAATATGAAATCTTATTTCATATCTAAATAAACTCCTTTATTTAAGGAAAGACTGATTCTTTTTCCTATTCACAAATAAACTCCTTTATTTTGAATAATATGAAATCTTATTTCATATCTAAATAAACTCCTTTATTTAGGAAACATAATCCAATTTCAACTCCCAATTAGTTATCATGGAATCCAATTCCAACTCTAATTAGTTAAGCATGAAATTTAATTTTAAAATTAAAATAAATTTTATTTTAAAATTAAAATAAACCTTTTATTTTAAAATTAAAATAAACTTTTTTTATTTTAATTATAAAATAATTAATAATATTATACTAAATAATCACCAAGTGAATCCATGTTATTGAAAAAAAACCGTGAAAATGCCTGGCCACCATGGGAAGAATCTTCTGTAACCATTAATGAAAATTCGTTTGCTTGTTGCTCCATCGCTGAATTGAATCCCGAATGTGGGCAACTCTAGCTTCTCAACCCCAGACACATTGTAGCAAGGATTCAGTATGGGAAAATCATCTACAACCGGATATTTCTTCACCTCCTTCACAAATGCCTCTTTTATAGTCTCATACGCAGGATCAGCAAAATAACTGAGTGTAGTACCCGAATCAACTATTGTTCTTCCACCACCTTCTGTCGACAAATTCCATGTCTCTTCTGGAATGTTTAGCACCTCTCCCCCAACAATAATCGATTTTATATCAACATAATAAAATGTATTAACGGAATTCTCATTCCCGGATACTAAGGAAGTGAAATTCAATTCCTTGTGATTCAACAAACTTTATCCTCCCCAAAATCAACTTCTCATGCTCACACTGGATCATTTGTTTATCCACAAGACAATACGAAAACGAGTGGCCATACATGAATTCTAGAGTGGGGACGAAAAGGAGAGAGCTCCCCTCCCAAGTCCCAACAATCCTGCAGCCCCATGAAATAGGCCTCTATTCCAATGCCCACATCCATTCCTTTTAAGAGTGCAAGTGATTCTCGGTCTGCTATGTACCAACCATTTCGCGAGATTTTCTTCTTTTTTTTTTTTTAAATTTTATACCATAAAATTATGCCCAATTAAATTGTTCTAAACACATATCAATATACATATCAAATCAAAACAATTAATAATTCGCATAAAGGTTTGGCTCTGATGCCACTGTTAGGTTTGTAATATTCAAGAACGCAATCAAATTGCAAAAAAAAGCTAAACGTGTAAAAATCGTAGTTTAAAATTTTACAAACCATATACCCGGATCACCCTTTATGCACAATTATTAATTAAACGAAAAGATAACGAATAAGAATCATACCAAGATCGAGCTTCCTCAAGTACAAGTTCACCTCCAATCCTTTTCGCTCAACTCAACTTGAATCCACCGGATTTGGTTCCTTCCTTTGATCAACGTTAGCCACCCAAGTGTTTGGCCTCTAGAGGTGATCCACCAAGGAAGAAAAAGATTCAAGAAGATGGGTGGTTGGCTAAACCCTAGTTTTTCCATCTCTATAGAAAAAGAGCGTACTCTCCAACCATTGGAATTATTACGTATTCTTGATATCTGATATAAGACTCCTCTTATAAAGATATCAAGTAACCCTATTAAAATAAGGTATTATTTAATTAAACCCTTTAATTAAAGGGGCTCCCTAATCTTATTAGGGATAATTAATTAAACTCCTTTAACTAATTTTCCTTCCTAATCCAATTAGGAATAAATGAGAGTACATATATTAAATTAATTCCTAAACTCTTTAGAAATTAAAATAATAATAATAATTGTAATAATATTAATAAGACTCTCTTATTAATTTATATTTAATATTTCTAAAATATTAAATAATAATATTAAGCTATTTAATTTATTCTATCACCATAGATTAAATTAAATATACATAACATATTATTACGATTATGCCATTAACTTCTTAAATAATTATTCTTCCTTTTATGGTGTGACCTTTAGGTTCTCCATATTAAACCTATTGTGAATAAATCAATTAGAACAATTCTAATCTTATTTAAATAAATAAATTAAACAATTAATTTATTTAAATAAATAATATTTATTCTACAATAGGGATAAACCTCCTAATGATCAACGACTTTCCGTATAATATAGATTTCAACATTAATCATAAAAGAACCTTTGAGTAAATAGTTTCCGTGACAATTCAATCCTTCCACCATACAATGTCCCAATTAAATATAAGACATGGAATTACTGTCAAGTCTTATTTTATTTAATTATATGTATTTTGACTCTTAAATGCACAACTCCAAATAATGCAAATTAGAAACTCCTTTCTAATTTCATTCTCGCATCGCCAAGGACTCACTGGGTTGTCATTTATCGAATCACATAGACATTTCTCTTTTTTAATGTATGGTAGATTCTTTATCGATCATACATTATCTCCATGTACAACTTATTATACCCAAGCATACCCTTTGATATACCCTAAGGGTCTTAAGGAATAAGTCAAAGTATAACTCATCATACACAAGATACTATGATGATCTCAAGTCCAAGGATCACTTGTACTACTATCACTACAGAATTCCTATCGACAAAGTAAAACTCCATTAGGTATTCCTTAGCGAGCCACGCTCAAAGGAACTTATTCTCTAATAAGCACCTACATACTTACTTTTAGTGTTCCACACAAATGATCATGAGATCAATCATCCTCATCCAATGAAAGCAAGCAAACGATGTACCAATCTATCCGGATTCACTAATCCCAATTTAGTAATCCAACGATTGGGAACTATATTAGTTTTAAGCTTTTGTAAGAATTTAGATGTCATTAGAATGATCATCATCATTATTCTAAAAGCATTGCTTAAAACTATGGGTTTATCACATATTATAAAACAGCATCATGTAGATAATTAAAAGCCATTAATAAATTAATACTTTTTATTAATAAATGAATAAGATTGTTACAAAGTATATGCTTTATCATCAAACATGATCGGCTTGTGTGCATACTACTTTCCTTCCACAAGATGATTCAAAGAAGACTTCAAGAATGACTAAGGAAAAGTCACCTAATGCAATTCTTGACAAGAGAATAAGACAACGACTTGGAAGTAACCAAGATCGTAGTGTAAACAAAGAAGGGACCGATGGAAAATGAACCAGATAATCGGTCAACCTCCAAAAAGCAAGGCTAAAGTGATTAAGTGTCGTGTCGGATCATCATGATAAGTAAATGGAGATCACAAGGAGAAAGTAAGTCGGGCGCACCACAAATCAAGTGTCTTAATATTCTGGAAAGGGACCAGACAAGGAATCGCCATCCATCGATCTCGAGAACTGCAAAAACAAATGAAGTATCAAAGCACCGCATAATACAAGGAAGGGGTGTTCTACATCAAGATCCAATCAATACTCTTCCGGATCGTAGTGTTAACTCTACCAACCAACGAGCAACACTCAACAAGACACTACGATCAGGTCCTTGAAGACATGCATCGAATCGTAGAGTTCATACACCAAGACCAAGCATTGCAACGGTTCAATCAAGAAGTAATATTCAACAAGTGCTTATCGAGAGCATCAATGGAAAAGGACAACCTCGATCTAGAAATCGAAGAGATAAAGTCTTCAACCCGCCCAAGACAAAGAAAGTGATACATCGGACAGGCGGGTGAAACAATGAAGCGCAGAGGTCGAGAAAAGTATGACATGTCACATCAAGCGATCTACCTCAAGCAACTCGAGATCTGCGAAGACATTTGAATAGCTTCCAACGGCTACTTTCCAACGGAAGAATTGGGAAGATGTATAAATGTAGAAGAGTTTCAAAGATCAAAGGTCACCGGAGTTGTGAGTTTTGGAGAAGGTGGACCGATCGAACCAAGTGATAGTGAGTCCAGAGGCTCACTCTACGATCCACCAAGAACACTCAAAAGTCGGATCAAGCGAAGTAGAAGTGTGAGTTCTACTATGTAGAAGTGAGAGCTCTACTACATGAAGAGTGTTCTGAACTGCCGAGAGAAAGAAGAGCATCATTCCATCCGGATGTCCATCGTGGGAAGACTCTAAGTACAATAGAGAAGAGCTTACTACCAACTTAGCAAGTCCATCATGGGAAGGCATCGAGTAGCGAAGGAAGGAGGTCACAAAAGCCATCTTGGTGTCAAGCATGAGAAAGCTTTTAAGTACCTTGCGGAAGAGCTTACAGGTCATCTTAGAAGCCTCTCATGCGTACCATCAAGTACCAAGGAGAAATGATCTTCAAGGAAGTTCATCAAGGGTCATCCGAGTAATTGAGTAACCCAAGAAGTTTGAGCATCATCAACACTCAAATTCTCTTCAAGGATGATCAAGCCAAGTCGCTAGGGATAGAAGATGTTCGGAGCATGAAGACATCTTAGCAACTTCAAGACCGACTCCAACAACAACAAACAAACAACTCAACGAAGCTAGGGCACGAGGGTCCTTGTCCGTAGGGACTAAATGAAGCGAGGCCAAAGGGTCCTTGTCTCGAGGGACTAAACAAAGAAGGGACAAAGGGTCCTTGTCCGGAGGACTAAACGAAGGTCCAAGCTCATTGGGCTTGAAGAGTTCCTAGGAACTAGAAGAGTCCCAAGGCACAAAAGTGACGCTCAAAATAGGTCCATTCCATCCAATCCATTCTCGAGTCGCCAAATACACGGTACGTAAATAACTTCTGACAACTTTATTAATACATTTGTCGTGCAAAATACGACAACATATATACTTGTGAGTTTAAATACAATTATTGTCTTCTGACAATATCCACACGCAAAATAAATCTCCATCACAATTATTGATACATTATTTTACAAAATGGTGAGGACTACTAAACAATTCTCTCTAGAACCTTCATTCCATACCCCGACTAGTACTGCTACATTCTCGCCTCCCGAGAAGAAAAAAATGGAACAAAAAGGAAAAGGGTGAGCTCAACTAGCCCAAGAAAGAATATTATGACTAAGATAATATACAACAAATTATCATTAGTCTTCAACAGGAAAAATCTAATATAATACAATAGACAACCGGTTTTAAATCAATCTTCGCAGTGAAATAATAATTCATTAGAAGAGTTAAGTAGAGAATGCAAACTACTATCTTCTATGTATGAATTTAAAAGTTCATCGTCGATATTTTATCCTCAGAACATCAATCAATATATATCTGGAATCAAATATTCATCTTTTGCACTACAGCCAAAAGATATTCATCATTGATCATGTTCATCTAAACACCTATTCATCTTTGCACTACGGGCCAAAGATATTAATCAGTCGGTCATGTTCATCTCAACACCTGTTCATCTTTGCACTACGAGCCAAAGATATTCATCAAGAAATCATTCATCTTTGCACTACAGACCAAAGATATTCAGTAATATCATCATTTAGGACTGAGGATGATGAAAAATATTTTAAAGGAAACGAATCCAGTGAAACAAAAGAACAAATATTAAGAATTCGTATTTTAAACAATCCAAGTTCAAAAATACTTTATAAGTAATCAGAGTGGAGTAAAATTCAAGAATGATCAAAACATGGATACAATCAAAGCTAGTATCCAGAATAGATATTTTGGACAAAAAGAAGAAATTTTATTTTTCTATGAATAAGTCAGTATTCGTGAATAGTGTCAGATATCGCCGAATAGTCCGAATACGTGAATAGTAACTCAGACACCAAAAGATAGAAATTTCACAAAAAATATCTTCACGCTTCGTGAATAAGACTTGTGAATAAGAATCACATGAATAAGAACTCGTGAATAAGAACTCATGAATAAGAAACCCCATATGAAAAAAGTTCCAAATTTGATAAAATTTTCAACCAATATTTCTAAGATAATGATATTAAAGAAATAATATCATTTTCAATAAAATAACATCCCTTACCTCGAAAGACATGTCTTTCTAAATTGAAACACCGGATATAGGTTATGACTTGAACTTGCAACCAGATAGCAATATTCAAAGTATACTCAAAATACTCACAAGAATACGCCGATAATATAGAGAGAAAACTTCAGTTCGGTGTGATTTTCAATTCTAACCTAAGACCCTTATTTATAGAAATTGCTTAGAACACCAAAGCGTAAAATTTAATAAATTAATAATATATATTTTTTTTTTTCCAACGCACACTTAATTTGCCCAACATCAGCCACCAACCAGCCCACTACACAAGACTAACAACAAAAAAATGTTTTTCTAATTTTAAATATTTTAAACTTCCAGAAATCAATTATTTCGGAGCTTCGAAACTTCAATAATTCATAATTAATAGCCCTTTTGCCAGAAAATTCAAATCTCGCAAGTTTTTATAGGAAATTCAATTCTCTACAACTTTACAGAAGAAAGTTTTTCCAAATTCCAAACAGAAATTGACCGAAATCCATAAACGGACGATTTTATAGGCTATAATCAAATTTCAGTCAATAATTGTGTCCACCAACACACAAAATATATGTTAAACATTTATTGCCACAAAAATACTCTTCCTCCTCACATACTCATATATCCCACATTCATTATAAAAATATCACCGTTAATATATTATTAAAATAATATATTTAAATGAATTATTTTATCAGAAAAAGATAAAATATTAATTTTCAACAATTGTCACATTAAAAATTTTCTCCATCTATATCCACATAAAATCAATATTTTCCTCATTATATAAATTAATAATTAATTATTCATAATTAATATTACGAATCACAAGATCTGCAACCAGTGCAGCCTGTGGAAGAGAGGGCTTTCCAATAAAGATTTCTCCTTACTGGCGCGCAATTAGGTGACCAAACCTCTCCTTAGACAAAACTTTCTAGACATTGCCAATAATGTTATCTAATAATATTATTCAGATAATATGAATTTTTGCTTCGATAATGAAAAAATCACGTAATGACAATTATCAAACAACAAAGAATATAAAATATCAATCAAAGCAATTATTGAATCAATAAAATAAAATATTGAATAAAGAATTACTGTAATAATTATTGAGTAGTGCCTTCTTACGTAAGAATCAATAATTGGTGCAATACCGCGCGCCTTCGCTCAACAACGCCAGACATTAGTGTGTTTTAACCAATCGGGTATTCCAACAAAGATAATCTGTAATAACTACACCGCTATTTATAAACAACTTATATTTATTGTTTTCTTCATCCAATCGCTTTATATGGGGCCCACAAAAGATCACTACCGTCAGCATTTAATATTACAAGATTTAATATTCCACGACCAAACGAATATTCCCCGACAATAATGAATATTTTATAACCACTTGTTTATTCGAAATATTTGCATATTTTACCCATTTATCCACATTAATCAAATCAACCCTTACTATTTCAAAATAATAAATAGAGGAAAATAAATTTTATTTATTAATAATTTGGGGTCTTACAGCTGGCCTTGAAGAGTTCTTAGTAAACTGAAGTCCCAAGGCTACTGGCCTTGAAGGAATCATAGAGATTCGTGTCTTGCCGCCTTCCTTGGTGGAAATCAAGCTAGTTGAAAGCGGAAGAGTGGATTAGGAGCTTGAGTCTCCAACCACTTAAAACCTCTTGTGTCTTTTTACATTATGTCATTTACATTATATGTCTATAAATCATATAATCAAGCATGTATGTTTTAACTACTTATAACTAAACTAACCCAATGAACATCAGACGATAATTATGAATATATCAATGAAGGGAATCTTTTTACTTATTCCGTTGTGGTTTGAAAAAGATTCTTATGTTTGTCATATACTCTAATATGAACAATACATCATAAACCAGAAAAGTATTTGAAATAAAAAGGATCTATTCAACCCCTCTTCTAGATCTATTGTGCCCTCTGGGAACTAACAGTGTTGATAACTTCATTGTTGCTACCCATGATTAACATATCATCCACATAAAGACAAACAATGACATATTCTTTTTGAGTGATTTTGACATAAACACATTTGTCACACTCATTAATTTTAAATCCATTTGATAACATAACATTATCAAATTTCTCATGCCATTGTTTTGGTGCTTGTTTTAATCCATACAAGGATTTAACAAGTGTGCATACTTTTTTCTCTCTTGTCCAGGAGCAATAAAACCTTCAGGTTGTTCCATATATATTTCTTCATCTAATTCACCATTTAAGAATGCAGTCTTTACATTCATTTGACGTATTTCAAGTATATTTAAAGATGTTATTGCTATTAGCATTCGAATAGATGTAATTCTTGTAACAGGTGAATAAGTGTCGAAGTAATCCAATCCTTCCTTTTGTCTATAGCCTTTAACAACAAGCCTTGCTTTATATTTATCAATTGAGCCATCAGCTTTCATCTTCTTTTTGAAGATCCATTTATACCCTAAGGGTTTTGAACCAGGTGAAAGGTCCACCAATTCCCATGTATGATTTTGTATAATGGACTCAATTTCGCTATTTATTGCTTCTTTCCAATGAGAAGCATCTGGAGAGGATATTGCTTCCTCAGAGGTTCAAGATCGCTTTTCTAACAAAAATGTTAGAAAATCCCACCAAAAGACGTTGAAGTCCTCGCCTTTTGCTACGCCTAGGTTCATCCACTACAAACTCTTTGTCTATATTTTCGTGATTATCACTAGTAGCATCCAAAGGTCTTTTGTTTGAATTTGAATCATTATTTCCATTATATGGAAAAATATTCTCAAAAAATGATGCATCTCTTGATTCAATAAATGTATTAACATGAATATCGTTAATTTCGATTTATGAACAAGAAAGCGATAAAGCTTCTTTATTATTTGCATAACCAATGAAAACACAATCAATTGTTTTTGGTCCTATCTTAACCTTTTAGGTTTAGGAACCATTACCTTTACTTATACCCCCACACTCGTAAGTATTTATAGCAAGGTTTATGACCTTTCCATAATTCATAAGGGGTTTTGTGAGTTTTCTTATGAGGAACTTTGTTAAGAATATAATTAGCGTAAAAGCAAAGCTTCCCCCCCACAAATTCTCAGGGTGCTCCAACCTGCTTAACATAGCATTCAACATTTCTTTCAATGTTCGGTTCTTGCTCAAAGAATACCGCTAGATTGAGGTGAATAAGGAGCGATGGTTTGGTGAATAATACCATGAGTAGAGCAAATCTCTTCAAATGGTGATTCATATTCACCACCTCTATCGCTTCTTATTGCTTTAATCTTTTGCTAAGTTGATTTTCAACTTCATTTTATAAAGTTAAAACTTTTCTCTGAAATTTCATCTTTGCTTCTTAGCAAATATACCTATGACGCCCCAAAATTAGGTATACGTCCACCCATCTTGGGTCGCCACTTACATGGTACATAAATTCAAATACAACTTACTAATATAATCGTAGTGGTAATAATACGACATAAACTGTGAGTTTGAATACAAATATTGTCTACTAGATATTATACAAACTCAAAAGGAGTCCTCATTACTACTATTATCACACTATTTCACGAATAGTGAGGACTACTAATGTTATCATCCGGACCATTACTCCGCTCCCCGACTGTCTCAAATATGTTCTCATTTCTCAAGAGAACAAAGTGAAAGAAAGGGTGAGCTCAACTAGCCTAGTAAGAAATATTATGACTAAGATAATGCGTAATAATTTATCATTAGCCTTCAACAAAGGTTAAAAACGATAAAATACAATAGATAAATAAGTTTAATCTGCAATGAATAAGCAATCCATTAAAAGAGTCAAGTAGAGAATAAAGTCTACTATCTTTTAGGTTTTAAAAGGTTTTTCATCATCATATAAATGAGACTCACTTTTAATAAATAATCCACATCATCGAATCACCCCGCATCACTACTTCGCCAAGGATATTCATCAAATTATTAATGGTCATGACTATACCGAATCACCCCTCGGTCATAATCATACCAAAATTATCCATCAACGCATTACAGTGCCACCGAGGACTTTTATCACATCATTTATAACAAGCCATGATTATACCGAATGATCCTCGGTCATAATCATACTAAGTTCATCTATACACGTAAATCAAGATAACATAATATAACATGAGGATGATGATAAATGACATAATAATTCAATAAAACAAGTTCAAGAATTATTTTATCCAGAATTATTAACGTCCAAATTGTCAAAATGATACTTTTTTTGTAGAGTAAAATTCAAGAATGATCGGAAGAATATTTCCATGAAAAGATATCGGATGAAGCGCAAATATCAAGGATATTCCACTAATTTCATGGAGTATAGAAGTCAAAGATTTAACCAACCGAGTATAATAAAGAATGGAATAACAAAAGAAATCACCATGCATGCGGTATTTCGATGTATAAAAGTTATTCCAATGTATAATAATAATCTAACCGTGTCGTGAAATTCACAATCGGCTGTGATGATCCAAATGTAATAATAAATGCTGAATAATAAACAATGGAACTAGGTCCTGTAAAACACACGCATGTGATATTCCAATGTAATAATAAATGCGGAATAATAAACAATGGAACCGTGTCCTGTAAAACACACGCATGTGATATTCCAAATGTAATAATAAATGCGAATAATAAACAATGGAACCAGTCCTGTGTAAACACACGCATGTGATATTCCAATGAATAATAAAGAATGGAATAATGTAAGGAGATCACCAAGTATAGGGGATTCCACAGATACAAAGTTATTCCAATGTAATAAATAAGAATGGAATAATATAAGGATTTCACCAAGTATAGGTATCACAGTGTCACGAGGTTATGTATAGGTATACCACTTTTACAAAAGTTATTCCAATGTAATAATAAGCAATGGAATAACAACAGTTCTCTTCATGAATAAGAAAGAATAACACCCTTTTACTAGTACAACAAATAATATTCCCCTACCTTAGAAGAACCGAAAATTAGCAAGGTGAAGTAGCGAGAATACTTTTCTTCTTTCTCTCTATAGTTTCTCTCTCTAGAGTTTCAAAGAATTCGTGAAAAATAATGAAGCACTAGGCCTCTATTTATAGAAGATTTCTAGCTTAAGACCTACCACGTGAAAAGGCAAGTGGCTTGACGATCGTGATGTGAAAGAAAAGTGGTTCGATCACCAGAATGTGAAAACGACAAGTGGTTCGACGCAGTAATGTGAAACGACAAGTGGTTCGACGCTCAGAATGTGAAACGACAAGTGGTTCGACGCTCAGAATGTGAAACTAAGTGGTTTGACGTCTGGTAAAGGTAATTACTATTGACGAAGGTAATTACTATTCACAAGGGTAATTACTATCGACGAAGGTAATTACTATCGACGAAGGTAAATACTATCGACGAAGGTAATTACTATTCACAAAGGTAATTACTATCGACGAAGGTAATTACTATTCACAAGGGTAATTACTATCGACGAAGGTAATTACTATATTGATTTAAGGTAAATACTATCGACGAAGGTAATTACTATTCACAAAGGTAATTACTATCGACGAAGGTAATTACTATCGACAAAGGTAAATACTATCGATTTAAGGTAAATACTATCGATTTAAGGTAATTACTATTCACAAAGGTAATTACTATCGACGAAGAGACTCTTAGATAATGACATATGGGCCCCCATAAAATAATCAAACTTACCACAAACGCCCTCATAAATGTAATTTTATATACATTAAGGATTGAATAAATATTACCACAAATCATTTTATTTTTAATCAACACATTTTTAATCTTTTAACAATTATTAATCATTTATAACTTGTCGCCTCAATTAATAATATAACATATTATACGTATGATACTTTGACAATAATTGAATCAATAATATAAGAGATATGATGCAAAGAATTATCGTAGTGTGATAATCGAAAGCATAAATTGAGTGACTTCTCACGTAAGCATCAATAATCAATACCGTAGTGTCTTACTATGCAACCACGCCAGACATCGCATTTCTTTACCAACGGGTAGTTCAACAGCTTTAAACGAATAACACCTCCGCCGTTATTTTTATAAAATATTTTTGTCGCTTTCAATCCGATAATAATTACGTTGGGGTCCACCAATGATTGAAGCGGTTATAGATTTAATATTCCCTAACAAAAAGAATATTCCCCACCAAACGAATATTTTATAACAACTTGCATACTTTTACAAAATTTATAAATACTACCCACAACTATAATATTATCTCAAATTCACACCATAATATTAAAAATTATTTCGACAAAATTTAAATCTTTATTGATAAAATATGGGGTCTCACATATACATAACAATATCTTGTGCAATCATCAATAAAGGTTATGAAATATTTTTTCCCACCTCTAGTTTGCACAAACTTTAAGTCACATATATCAGTGTGAATTAAATCTAAAGGTTCAGTTTTCCTTTCAACAGAATGAAAGGGTAATCTTGTCAATTTTGATTCCACACAAATTTAACATTTATGTTTTTGATTAATATCAAATTTAGGCAAGAATTCTAAATTAATTAATCTACGCAAAGTATTATAATTAACATGTCCTAATCTAGCATGCCAAATATTTGAAGATTCCAACAAGTAAGCAGAAGAATTTATTTTATTAATATCAATAGACTTCGGTACAATAGTCATTACATTCATTTTAAAGAGCCCATCATTCATGTAGCCCTTTCCTACAAACATATCATTCTTAGTAAGTACAAACTTATCAGACACAAACACCAACTTAAAGCCATTCTTGCTAAGTAAAGGACCCGAAACTAGATTTTTGCGAATATCCGCATACGTAAACACTTCATTCGAAGTCAGTTCTTTGCCAGATGTCATTTTCAGTATAATCTTTTCACGTCCTTCAACCTTTGAACTTGAGGAGTTTCCCATGAAGAGTTGATCATCATTTTCTACCGGTTTGTAAGTAGAAAACATCCATTTCTTGGAACATATGTGGTAGTAGCTCCAGTGTCCACGTACTACTCTTTAGGGTTTCCTACCAAATTGCATTCAAATACAACTGCAGAAAGATTAATATCTGAAATATTTTCAGACAACTTTTCCAATTCTGTCACATTTGCTTGAGGCTTCTGTTCTTTCTTGAACTTCTTTGGCTTGCGACATTCACTTGATTTATGTCCTTGGATGCCACAAATTAAAGCACTTGCCTTTGAATTTCTTTTTGGCCTCGAAAGCATCTTTGCCTTCACGCTTCTTTTGTTGTTGTTTGGCCTTTGTTCTATCACATTTGCCTTTGCTTCAATGAAGTTTCTTCCACTCTTCTTCTCGATACTCGATTGTCATCTTCAATCCTAAGTCGCACGATCAATTCTTCAAGATTCATCTCCTCAAGTTTATGCTTTAGATAATTCTTGAAGTCTTTCCACGATGGTGGAAGTTTTTCAATCATTCTTGCAACTTGAATGAGTCACTTAATGACATTCCTTCGTATGAATGTCATGTAGAATTACTTGTAATTCTTGAACCCGAGTGATAATTGCTTTAGAATCTACCATTTTAAAATCAAGAAATCTCCGACTATGAATTTCTTCTACGCCAAAGATCTTCGCTTTTATATTTCTTGTCTAAAGATTCCCAAAGTTCCTTTGCAGTTTGAATTGTACAATATACATTATATAATGTAGACTAAAAGACAATATGCACCCCAAACTTTACATCGATGTTGATATTTGCACCCCAAAGTGAAAAAGGTGTCTAAGTACACCCCATACTTTACTTATGCGAAACAGTTACAGCACACTTTCGTTAATTAGCTTGGCCAAAATGACCTACTAAATAAGATGTCAGAATGTGAATTTCGGGGGGTATTTAAGTCTTTTCTCTTTTATCTTCTTCTTCTCTCTAAGCTTGGGGTGCACATTGTCTTCTAATCTCTTTCCTTTATCTCTCTCTCCTCCATAATTAACTCTCTCTTAAACAAACGCCCATTTTCTTAATAGGTTCATCACAGACAAAATAAAGCCAAAGATGTGAACTAAGGGACATCCAGACCAAGTTTGGACATTTTATAATCTTCATTTCTCGCCAAATTATACCCCCTTAACTTCATTGACGGCTACCATTTCACACTCTCCTTTCCTGAAGATGATTATTTGTGTTAAATATACTTCCTAATTATCGACTCTGTTTGTAGGGATCTTTCAAACAACAAGGATCTAAAAGGAACTCTTCCTTCATCCATTGGGAATTTGAAGAAACCGGACACCTGCATTTAAAAAATTCATTGTTGCTCGTGTGTATATCTCCTTTCAACTTGTGTAGTTATAGTCCCTTCATTTGAAGTAATTCTTTTTCATGAATGCAGAATTCTAGTTGGATGTAGTTTCTTTGGTCCAATTCCAGAATCAATAGGATCTCTGAAGGAGCTGATCTATCAGTAAGTATTTGGACTCTGGTGCATTTCATTTTATGTTGTAGGATGGTTTATATGGGTTTTTTTGTGGTGTTTGTTGTGTAAGTAATAAGTTGATGATATCTAATTTTCTAATTCGTGTCAACTTTCTAATCCATGTCAACTTTTTCTAATTTTCTATTTATTGATGATATCTAAGTAATAAGTTGTTCATTCTCTGCTGTGTACATAATATAATACTAATCCCTTTTGTACATAATTTCCCCACCCACCATATTCTCTGTTTGGACAAGCCTCTAAAACAACAAATCACGAAACCTCTGTTTTGCTCCATACTAAAAGAAATCCATCATGTTTTATAATTACTGGAAAATTCTACTTTATTTGACAACAAATGCCAAAGATTTCCATATTTCACGATAACTCTTTGTGGTTAATCTTAACAAACCTACATTCGGGTTGATTTTGAGTTTAAAATTCTACTTTCTCGACAAACAGATGCCAAATTCTCTCTCGCCTCTGCTTTTCTGTCAAACCCATTATCTCCAAGCCGATGGAATATTCTTCCCAAAGTTTATGTTTTTGTTTGTTTTTTTTGCTTCTAATTTTGATATTATCAAAAACTTGTACTTCAAGAATGCAATAGTTTGGTTGTGAATCAATAAACTCATTGAGTGCGATTCATTACTTGTCCACTCCATCTTTGACATAGACCTTTCTATATATATGAAAGTTAAAATAAAGCAATTTAACTTTCACCTTTACTAGAGACCCTCAAATTATTATCGCTTTCAGTGTTCAATCGAGAGCCATTTTTCTTTTTGTTGATCATAACCACAAAGATAAATCACAAAGATTGTCCCTCGAAAATGGTAGAAATGAAGATTATAAAATGTCCAAACTTGGTCTGGATGTCCCTTAGTTCACATCTTTGGCTTCATTTTGTCTGTGATGAACCTATTAAGAAAATGGGCGTTTGTTTAAGAGAGAGTTAATTATGGAGGAGAGAGAGATAAAAGAAAGAGATTAAGACAATGCACCCCAAAGCTTAGAGAGAAGAAGATAAAGAGAAAAGACTTAAATACTCTCGAAATTACATTACATCCTTAGCTTGGTCATTTTTGACCCATTAATTAACGAAGTGTGCAATCAGATCGATAAGTAAAGTATGGGGTGTACTTAGACACCTTTTTCACTTTGGGGTGCAAATATCAACATCGATGTAAAGTTTGGGGTGCATATTGTCTTTTAGTCTATAATGTATTATCTAAACCATTCATCACATAGTTCTCAAGAAGAAAATCAGATGTTTCCATGCATCAACTAAGGCACCACTTTCTCCTTGTCGGTTTCCCTTCAACAAGAGTAGACAATCCTCTTGTAGAAACTCTGCAAAGTTCAATGTTGTGAGATAGAAGAATCTTTTTTTTGTCAATGCGCCAAATCACCCATCAACCTTTCATGCTTTTCTCCATGAGACATATTCACGGCAGGAATGGTGCTTGTAGTTGCCATTTCAGTTATACAAATATAAAACTATTAATAAACAAAGAATAAATTTCACATTGTACAAAATTTAACAAAATTCAAATAATAAATTTTGTTTGAAAATTTAAACAACAAATTTTGTTTACAAAATTTTTGTTGTAATACAATTTAAGGAAAAATTAATAATAAAAAAAACTTAAACAAACAGAAATAATTTCTGTTTAACAAAATGATGTGTTTAAAAATAAATACACTTATTATTTTAATACCCACATGCCATTACAATACTCATGATGCAATCAGAAGCCATAATTTTTGCACTCCTTAATAAATGTATCATAAAAAGGACGGTACTCCTTTTTGCAGTCCTTAATAAATGTATCATAAAATGGACAGTACTCCTTTTTGCAGAATTGAGAGTATATTATATATGTGTGAACCATATCAAAACATGCACTCAAATAGGAACATAATTGCAGCAAGGGTATATTTAATAGGCCAAACCAATAAAGTAGTAACTAATTACAGATTACTGCATTCAAACATATTATCAACCAATACTGCGTTCAAACTAATTACTGCACTTCAACGGTAACTTGAGAAAATATATAATACTTGTAATTAATATACTGCAATCCAACGTGTTTTTTTTTTTTTTTTCTTCTTTGAAAAACGATTTCCTGATTTACATAAATAAACAAAATAGAATAACACTACTGATATAAATAAAATCAATAGAACAGCTGAAGGGATATTCATGTATAGAATATGATTTAGAAAGAGTTTGCTAGATACTACTGATAATGCAAGCAGTCATGTACAAATATAAATGTGAGAAAAATAATATATTATGTGTCAGGATATAAAACGGTGTTGTGTTCATGGAGTTTTAAACTCTCCAAGTTATGTAAACTTTGTTGAAAGTAATAACAATCTGAAAGTTGAGTTGTTGTCTCGGTGATTTACCAATGACTCACTGCACCGGATACATCAAGTAATGATCTCTCTGCGATGGCGTGAATTATCACCTTTAAAAAAATATTTTTTCGTACCCTCAGCTCAGCACTTGCTACTTTGATTGTATTATTCTTTATTATTTATTTGTGTATTTTACTTATATAATATTATTTATTTGAGTTTTCTTGCATGTGGTTGCATTTGGATTTTGAGAGGAAGGTATTGTTACGTACCATAGTCTAGCCTAGTTAATATGAGTTGGTAAAAGAAATTCTACGGTTAAAATTAGAAATAGTATTAACTAGATCAATGGTGTAGATAAAATCTGAATTTAGCAAGCTAGCTTCTTATATTTAATTACACAACTAGTTTGTAACAGAGGAAGTCATTGAATATCAAACCCAATTTTTCAATCTCTCTAAATTCTCTTGTCACTAATTTTTTCGGAGACTATAAAAATGGCTACAACTCGTTAAAAAGTACTAGTTTTCAATTTGACCCCATATAATAGAAAATATATAAAATTTTAGTAGGGTCAATTTATATATTATACTTCAAAATTTTAAAATTTACCTTACATTATAAAATAATTATTATTTTCAGTCAATTGACCCCCACAATCTTATTTTAGCTTCGTCACTGGATTTAAGAAACAGATCACTACTGAAAAAACGGAAATAGGAGATTTAACAATTCTTGTAAGTTGTATTTATGATGTTTCCTATTTATTCAGTCGTGGAGGGTTTGTTAATCCACATAATTAACTCTCTCTCTCCCTTTATAATATAGATATATTTATATATTAAAAAATATATGTTTCTACTCAATAACTTGTTGGACCAAAACAGTTTTTATTAAAGTTTTGGTCGATTTTGAGCCTAAATTAAAGTGGAACTCGATTGTTATTTTGGAAAAAAATTTGTGAGTTCATATTCTAGTCCGTGAGGAGAATAATGTAGTATATTCACTTGCTCAAATCGAGTAAGTAATGAATGAGAAGATAGGCTCCAAAGTATCCTGGGAGGCAGACGTTCAATATTCCATAAGCACCGTGTGGGGGCGAAATCTGTCTTAAGGACATAGTGTCAAACACTAGCCTTGATCTACATCAACTTCAATAACAATTCCTGTTCTGCAATTGGGTTAGTCTTTATATTAGTTTGGCAAAGAATTACGTACAACTATTTTGTGATATTGTTTCTGTGTAACTGTTTTTGTATTTCATTGTTACTGTTTTGTTCTATTTTAAGTTGCATAATATATATATACACCAGATAGTGACACAGAACAGTAAGTTAATTTGTATCTGTTTTAATAACTTGCTTTGAAAAGTGTTACTAGTTTCTTAATTTTGAATATCTTGTAAACTTTGTTTATCAGAAATGGCTGCAAATGATAAAGTTTCTGCAACTACAAATCATGTTGTGCCTGTGGTGCCTAATTCTGTTCCTACTCATGTGTCTCATGGGGAGAAACCCGAAAAGTTCAATGGGAACGATTTCAAGAGATGGCAACAGAAAATGTTGTTTTATCTCACTACGTCGATGCGGTGGAAGTACGGAAGCACTCTGATTTTCTGTGCAAAAATTATATCCTCAATGAATTGGATAACATATTATATAATGTGTATAGTCCAATCAAGACGGCTAGAGAGTTGTGGGAATCCTTAGATAGAAAATACAAGACGGAGGATGCAGGAATGAAGAAATTCGTTGTGGGCAGATTCCGTGACTACAAAATGATGGATTCCAAGACCATCATAAGTCAAGTTCAAGATCTTCAAGTGATCCTACATGAAATTCATGCTGAAGGGATGGCGCTTATTGAATCTTTTCAAGTGGCTGCAATTATTGAAAAATTACCGCCAAATTGAAAGGACTTCAAAAATTATTTAAAGCACAAACGCAAATAAATGAAACTTGAAGACTTGATCGTGAGATTGAGGATTGAGGAGGATAATAGAGTCTTTGAAAAGAAAGTTGGAAATCATTCCATGGAGTCAAAGGCACTTATGATTGAAGAGGGACATAAAACCAACAAGAAAAGGAAGTATGTTGGCTAACAGGGGCCAAGGGTGGTGATTCCAAAAGGTTCAAAGGCAACTGCTTTGTGTGCAATAAACCAGGACATCGTGCAAAAGACTGTCAAAACCGTAAAACACTAGTGAACCACAAAAGGAAGGTTGCCCAAGCCAATATAACTGAGGTAGAAAAACTTTCTGAAAATGTTTTTAACATGAGTTTTTCTGTTGTAGTATCCGAAGTGAACTTGGTGGGAAATACCAAGGAATGGTGGGTAGACACCAGGGCCACTAGACACATATGTACGGATAAGAAGATGTTCTTTTCATATGAAGCAGTGAATGATGGAGAACAACTCTTCATGGGAAATTCATCCACTCCCAAAGTTGAAGGCAAAGGGAAGGTTATATTGAAGATGACTTCCGGAAAAGAACTTACACTCAATGATGTGTTACATGTTCCAGAAATTCTAAAGAATCTTGTGTCTGGATCATTGTTGAGTTAGAAGGGGTTTAGATTGGTGTACTCACCAAGAGTGGGAATTATGTAGGCAAAGGATATATGAGCGATGGGCTCTTTAAGATGAATGTAATGACAATTGTATCTAATTTTAATAATAAGAACACATCTTCTGCTTATATGCTTCAATCTTCAAATGTATGGCATGGTAGTTTAAGACATGTTAATTTTGATATTATACGTAAATTAATGAATTTAGAATTGTTGCCTAAATTCAATATTTATGCAAATCATAAATGTGAAGCATGTGTTGAATCAAGTTAACTGGAGCATCATTTCATAATATTGAAAGAAGTACTGAACCTCTAGAGTTAATTCATAGTGATACATGTGATTTGAAATATGTTCAAACTAGAGGAGGAAAGAAATACTTTGATACATTTATTGATGATTGCACAAGATATTGCTATGTATACTTGCTAAGGAATAAAGATGAAGCTTTAGAAAAATTTATGCACAATAAAAATGAGGTTGAGAATCAACTTGGAAAAAAGATTAAGGCAATAAGAAATGATCGAGGTGGTGAATATGATGCACCTTTCAATTGGTTCTGTCAAGAACATGGTATTATTCACCAAACTTTTGCGCCTTATACGCCTCAGCAAAATGGAGTTGCTGAACGTAAAAATAGAACATTGAAAGAGATGATGAATGCCATAACAAGTAATCAAATTGATCATACCTTTGAGTTTTGTTACCTATATATCAACATTTTGTTTTACCAATAGTAATATTGATAGTTGTGCTCCTTACTGTAACTTGTGGATTTTGTATATTTATAACCAATCCTCCTTAAAATCTTATCTTGTGGTCATCCCAATGTTGAGGGGTCTTTAATGCTCAGGTTAGGAGGATGATTTTTTTACTGTTCTGGTTGTTCATGAAAGTCTAACTTCAATCATTTGTTTCTCTGGTTTGTGTTCAGGAATGTCTATTTTGACTACTGAAGCAGACGTATGGATATATCAATTTCTGCTTCTACAAGACCGTCTAAATTGTCTTTTAAAGCAGACGAGTTGTTAGGCTGTCTGGGTGCTACTATTCTCTCAAAGTAAAGTACTTTTCACCTCCTTTTTGATGACCTTAAGATGTCTACAAAATAAATAAAGAGTCTCTTACCTTTTTGGGGTTAGTAGCATATAAAACACATTTTTTACCCAAATTTATTTTATTATAATTTTATTACAATTAGAATCAAGATGACCCTTAAAATAACATTTTTTACAATTAACAAATGGTGAACAATACAGTGGCTTAAACCTTGGTTTACTATTAATCATTCTAATTTTATTATTAGTTGTATTTTCCACTTTTTTAATAGGATACCCAATTCATTACTTATCAATGCTAGATCTTTGAGAACTTAACATTATATTTAAATTTTCTTTTCCTTGTACAAATTTTGCAAGGTCATTTTTCAAAGATACTATTTCTGCATTCGTTACATTATCATCATGTAGCACATTCATTATTTTTCCATCATTAAAAGCATCTATTGTGACGACCCCAAAATAGGTCCATTCCATCCAACCCATTCTGAGTCGCCAAATACATGGTACAGAAATAACTACAACTTTATTATTACAACAGTAAAACTGTGAGTTTGAATACAAATATTATCTTCTAGACAATATCTATACTCAAATAAATCCTCATCACATTTATTGATACATTAAAAAAATGGTGAGGACTACTAAACAATCCTTTCTAAAACCTTCATTCCATACCCCGACTCATACTCGCTATATTCTCGCCTCCTGAGAAAAATGGAACAACAAGGAAAAGGGTGAGCTCAACTAGCCCAGTAAAGAATGTTATGACTAAGATAATATAGAACAAATTATCGTTAGTCTTCAACAGGGAAAAATCTGATAGAATACAATAGACAACAAGTTTCAGATCAATATTCGCAAATGAAATAATAATTCATAAAGAGTTACGTAGAGAATGAAATCTACTATAATCTATGAATTTAACCATCATCAATATTTTATCCTCAGTAACATCAATCAATATTCATCTCAAATCAAATATTCATCTTTGCACTACTGAGCCAAAGATATTCATCGATCGGTCGTGTTCATCTCAACACTGCTCATCTTTGCACTACAGCCAAAAGATATTCATCACCGGGTCATGTTCATTTAAACACTGCTCATCTTTTGCACTACAGCCAAAGATATTCTTCAAATCATTCATCTTTGCACTACAAAGCCAAAGATATTCAATAATATCATCATTTAAGACCGAGGATGATGAAAATATTTTTAAAGAAACGAATCCAAAGAAACAAAATGACAAGGATTAAGGATTCGTACTTGGTTTTATCCACGTCCAAAAATACCTCAAAAATAATCACGATTGGTGTAAAATTCAAGAATGATCAAAACATGGATACAATCAAAGCTAGTATCCGTAATAGATATTTTAGACGAAAAGAAAATTTTTATTTTTTTGAATGAATAGTAGTGATTCGTGAATAGTCTCAGATACGTGAATAAAGTCTTAGATATCGTGAATAAGAAACTCACACCAAAAGATAGAAATTCCACAAAAACATCTTCACGCTTCATGAATAAGAACTCGTGAATAAGTAACTCATGAATAGTAACTCGTGAATAAGAACTCATGAATAAGAACCCACATGAAAAAGTTCCAAATTTGATAAAAACTTCGGATCAACATTTCAAAGATAATGATATTGAAGAAATAATATCATTACGAAAAAATAATATCCCTACCTCAAAGAATCAAGATTTCCGGAAGGAAAGGTCAAGTGATCTTGAATGAAACTTGTCTCGAACAAAGAACTCTCAAAGTATCTAAATACTCACAAAATACGCCAATAATATAGAGAGAAAAAGAGAAAAACTTTGTTTACGTGTGATTTTCAATTCTAACTTAGCCCTCTATTTATAGGAAAATGTTAGCCGTACAAAGCGGACTTGACACACTTTGATGGCTTTACCGCTACTATTGCCACCCACCACATTTGAAATAAAATTCAGCACATTTCTTCACCAACCACAAGTGGGGCCCACCAATTCTAGAATTTTCCACCAAAATCATTTATAACCTAATTTACGAATCGGTCACCTCTTAAAATTCATAATAAATTATACGCTCATCTTTAACGGTTCAAAATTTGTGGACATATACTCAACTTATATATGTATAACATATCCAAAAATTACAACGATCCAACGGTTTGATTAAATATTATAACTCACACAATAAAGTCAGAATAACAATCGATTTGATCTTTTAATACCTCCAATCCGATAAAATACAAATAAAACATCTCAAAGATTAATTCCTTCATTAATAACCACATAAATAAATCCATCATTTATATTCATATAAAATAAATATTTCCTTATCATATGAATCAATAATTAATTATTCACAAATAATATTACGTAATCACATTTATGACAACCATTTCCTCGAGAAGAGGGGCTTTCCAATAAGGATCTCTCCTCATCGGGCGCCGCAATTAGGTGACCAAACCTCTCCTTAGATGTAACTTTCTAGACATTGCCAATATTGTTATCTAATAATATTATTCAAATAATATGAATTATTGATCCGATAATGGGAAATATCATGCGACACAATTATTGAATAAAGAATAATATAAAATACCAACGCAAAGAATTATTGAATCAATAAAATAAAATATCGAATAAGAATTATCGTGAAAATTATTGAGTAGTGCCATCTTACGTATTTAATCAATAATTCAACAATATCTTGTAATACTGCAGTGCTTCTCGCAAACCACGCCAGACATCGTATTTTAACCAATCGGTATTCCAACGGTCTTAATTCGTGAATAACTACGCCAAGTTATTTATAACCACCCAAACTTTGTCGCTTTCCTCATCCAATCGCTTTCACATGGGGCCCACACACATGGTCGCTACCGTCGCATTTAATATTCCCCGACAAGCGATTTAATATTCCACGACCAAACGAATATTCCCAACAAAAATGGATATTTTATAACCACTTGCAATATTTGCATGATTTAACCCTTAACTATCCACATTAATCAAATCAACCCTTACTATAATAAATAAAGGAAATTCCTTTTATTTAAAAAAATTTGAGTCTTACACCTCCTCCCTTCTTATGAAATTTCGTCCTCGAATTGACGTCACGTACTCTGTGTTTGAAATGGTGAGGATACCTCGCTTTCATTTCGCTTCCAATTCCCGTGTCATTTCTCTATAGCATGATTCCTCCACAAAACTTTAACTTGTGGTATGACCTTTCATACGTAGACACGCCCTTCTTCAGACTTCTCTTCTTCATACGCATCATTTGCCTGGTGGCTTGAAGCAAGCGACTTTAACTTTATCGATTAAAGTCGATTATACTCAGATATCATCACGCGTGGGTACCTAGAGTTTTCATCTCCATCTCTATTATTTGTAAATTATACGAAATTAGTCTTTGACAATATCGTACTCAGACCAGATACGATCTTCTACTCAACACGCCGCCTACCACGTTCGCTTTTCCAGGATGGCATGGTCGTAATACGTCTTTGAAATGAGTCTCCTCTCGAAGTTCTTCAAGCTCTTACCACAATCCTTGCTCCATACTGCAATTTTTTATCTCTACAAGTCATAAGTTAATCTGAGTAGGCGATTCGAGAATATCCTTCAACGAATCTCCGATAATAACCAACTAAGCTTCAGAAGCTACGTATTTCGATTACTGACTTAGGTTGTTCTCAATCGTGACTCATATCCCAACCTTGATAACACGTTACAATGACACCTATCGCTTTACTATCGCATCGAATATGACGTCCCCTGCTGAGAGTCCGCTTAGGTGAATTCCACAAAGGAAGTCACAAGATAAAGGCTCAGTTCCAAATTTATAGTTGAATTTTTAACTCCTCAAGTTCAATAGAGCCATTCGATGAGATTTTAGAAATGAGTTTTGTATCGGGTTCAAAGTCGATACAAAATTTAATATCACACTTTGGGAGTAAGCCAAGAAATTCTTCAGGAAATACGTCAGGAAAAATCAATAACAACAGGAATATTATTCAAATCTGACGTGTCTTTATTCAAATCCATAACATGGACTAAGAAAACTTGACATCCGTAATAAACGAATGACTTCATGGCTTGATATGAAAATGTTTGACTACAATGGTTTGATTGCTTGAATTCAAATAACAGGTTGCTTAGGAATATGAAAACTAACAACCTTACAAAAACAATCAATTTGGCATGATGAGTAGTTAACCTTAAAATCACATCAAAAGAAAATATCTCTATAGAAATAAGGTTAACGTGTAATGTGATAAAGGCTAACCCGAATCAAACAAGATTTCTAAACAACAGATGTAATGAAAGTTTCTCTAACGGATTCTCCATAAATAGGTCAAAGTCTAATTTCTCCGTAGTCAAGTTCAAACGTTGAGCGCAAGCAAGAGAGATAAAAGAATGGGTAGAACCAGGTATCTAGTAAGGTATATACTTCAAGAATTTATAATTAACTAACCCGTGCTAACTTCGTCGTTCTCTCGCATTTTGACCACCACAACAAACGCTCTTCCTTAATCGTTGACTTTGACTTTTCTCGATCTTTTGAGTCACCGTCCCTCACCGAACTAGGTTTCATTCATCAGACAATCTCGAGCGATATGTCCTTCCTTTCCACAATTATAGCATACCTTGAATCTGTTGTGGGCGCTTTGATCGATATGTCCTCTTTTCCGCATTTGTAGCATATGACCGGTGGTCGTTCTCCTCCTTAGAACTAGTTGCTACATCAAGGCCGACGTCTTCACATACGGTCGTTGTTGAATCTCCTCTTTTAAATCTCCTCCGGACTCGCTTTATTTTTCATGGCCACGATTACCACCAGAGTGGTTACCGCTTTTGTCCGTATTCTTCTTTCTCCATTTGGTTATCGTTATTCTCATTGAATGCTATCTTCTAGATGATCCTCGTTATGGTCCCTCGGTTGAACGTACTTTCGTTATCTCGCTTAACAACCGAGCCCTCGCCTGACAACATCCGAATAGAGAAAAATTTATGAGAAATGAGATACTTGACGTATGTCGGGTTTCAAACCTCTCGAAACATCCGCGTCATATAATGTTCCTCATTCTCCACCAAATGAGGTGCAAACTGATAACTCCGCGAACTTCGCCTCGTCTTTGACACCGGGCCATGTTATTCTCGCTTCTAGTCTAATAAACTCCACTTCCTTCATATGACGAATACTTTCGTAAAGTACTTGTCATTGAACTGCTTCTCAAACGCCTCCCACGACATCTTGAAAGTCAAATTGGATGGGTACGCTTCATGATTCCCCACCAAGAATCCGCTTCACCACGAACATAAAAGTAGCGAATGGAACTTTCGTTTCCTCCGGCATCCCAAGACATCGAATATCTTGGTAATTTGCTTGACCCATGTTTCGCCATGATCGGATCCGCTTTCCCTGCATTCGTGGTCCCAACTCTTTAAACCGCTTGTTTTGTGACCACCCGTGAATTGCTATCATTTCCTCCTATATTTTGAACACGAAGTCTCCTCGTCGATTTTGCATCAATCGCAAAAAGCTTCTAAACATCCCCTCGCTCATCATCCTTTCGGTTGGTGTTATTCACAGAGGTACATTTGCACCGGCCAGACGCGTTCTCCTCGTTATTAAGACAGGCATCTCCACGGTCTCATTTACTCCACTATTAATATTCTCATTCGACATTCTCAAATATCGTCATAAAACAAGGGTTAATTAAGGAAATCAATATATCACATAATATCCCTATATATCGACCAACTAACAAATAAGCTTAGTAGACACACTAAATGGAGGATTTACTCTTCTCTCCTCCTCCTAGTTCTATTCCCCGATCTCCGCCAGAGATCATATCCCTAAGCTCGATATTAACCGTGATTTACCCCAAAATAGGTCCATTCCATCCAACCCATTCTCGAAGTCGCCAAATACATGGTACGTAAATAACTACAACTTTATTATTACAACAAGAAAAGCGTGAGTTTGAATACAAATATTATCTTCTGCATAATATCTATACTCAAATAAATCCTCATCACATTTATTGATACATTAAAAAAATGGTGAGGACTACTAAACAATCCTTTCTAAAACCTTCATTCCATACCCCACTCATACTCGCTATATTCTCGCCTCCCGAGAAAAATGGAACAACAAGGAAAAGGGTGAGCTCAACTAGCCCAAGAAGAATGTTATGACTAAGATAATATAGAACAAATTATCGTTAGTCTTCAACAGGAAAAATCGATAGAATACAATGTATAAACAAGTTTCGATCAATATTCGCAATAGGAAATAATAATTCATAAAGAAGAGTTACGTAGAGAATGAAATCTACTATAATCTATGAATTTAATAGTCCATCATCAATATTTTATCCCCAGTAACATCAATCAATATTCATCTCAAATCAAATATTCATCTTTTACTACAGCCAGCCAAAGATATTCATCACCGGTCATGTTCATCTCAACACTGCTCATCTTTGCACTACAGTGCCAAAGATATTCATCACCGGGTCATGTTCATTTAAACACTTCGCTCATCTTGCACTACAGCCCAAAGATATTCTTCGAAATCATTCATCTTTGCACTACAGTGCCAAAGATATTCAATAATATCATCATTTAAGACGAGGATGATGAAAATATTTTAAAGAAACGAATCCAAAGAAACAAAATGACAAGGATTAAGGATTCTGTATTTGGTTTTATCCACGCCCAAAAATACCTCAAAAATAATCACAAGGGTGTAAAATTCAAGAATGATCAAAACATGGATACAATCAAAGCTAGTATCCGTAATAGATATTTTAGACGAAAAAGAAAAATTTTCATTTTTCTATGAATAGTACTTAGTGTTCGTGAATAGTGTCAGATACGTGAATAAAGGCCAGATACGTGAATAGTAACTCACACCAAAAGATAGAAATTCCACAAAAACATCTTCACGCTTCGTGAATAAGAACTCGTGAATAAGAACTCATGAATAAGAACTCGTGAATAAGAACTCATGAATAGTAACCCCACATGAAAAAGTTCCAAATTTGATAAAACTTCAGATCAACATTTCAAAGATAATGATATTGAAGAAATAATATCATTACGAAAAAAATAATATCCCTTACCTCAAAGAATCAAGATTTCTAAGGAAAGGCTCAAGTGATGCCGAATGAAACTTGTAATTGAATAAAGAACTCTCAAAGTATCTAAATACTCACAAAATACGCCAATAATATAGAGAGAAAAGAGAGAAAACTTTGTTTCGTGTGATTTTCAATTCTAACTTAGCCTCTATTTATAGGAAAATGTTAGCCTACCAAGGCAGACTTGACCAAGCACCCGATGGCTTTACTCACGCTACTATTGCCACCCACCACATTTGAAATAAAATTCAGCACATTTCTTCACCAACCACAAGTGGGGCCCACCAATTCTAGAATTTTCCACCAAAATCATTTATAACCTAATTTCTCAATCACCACCTCTTAAAATTCATAAAATAAATTATACGCTCATCTTTAACGGTTCAAAATTTGTGGACATATACTCAACTTATATATGTATAACATATCCAAAAATTACAACGATCCAACTATTTGGGATTAAATATTATAACTCACACAATAAAGTTGTAATAACAATCGATTTGATCTTTTAATACCTCCAATCCGATAAAATACAAATAAAACATCTCAAAGATTAATTCCTTCATTAATAACCACATAAATAAATCCATCATTTATATTCATATAAAATAAATATTTCCTTATCATATGAATCAATAATTAATTATTCACAAATAATATTACGTAATCACATTTATGACAACCAGTGTTCTCCTCAGAAAGAGGGGCTTTCCAATAAGGATCTCTCACTCGGCGCCAAGCAATTAGGTGACCAAACCTCTCCTTAGATGTAAACTTTCTAGACATTGCCAATATTGTTATCTAATAATATTATTCAAATAATATGAATTATTGATCCGATAATGGAAATCTTGTGCAAGGACAATTATTGAAATAAAGAATAATATAAAATACCAACGCAAAGAATTATCAATCAATAAAATAAAATATTTGAATAAAGAATTATCGTGAAAATTATTGAGTAGTGCCATCTTACGCATTTAATCAATAATTCAACAATACTGCTGTAATACCGTGCCATCACAAACCACGCAGACATCGTATTTTAACCACCGGGTATTCCAACAAATTTTAATTCGGAATAACTACGCCAATTATTTATAACCACCCAAACTTTGTCGCTTTCCTCATCCAATCGCTTCCAGTTATGGGGCCCACACATGGTCATTGTCAGTAATAATATTCCCCAACGATTTAATATTCCACGCACCAAACGAATATTCCCCGACAAAATGGATATTTTATAACCACTTGCAATATTTGCGTATTTAACCCTTAACTATCCACATTAATCAAATCAACCCTTACTATAATAAATAAAGGAAATTCCTTTTTATTTAAAAAAAATTTCGGTCTTTACAACCTCCCTTCTTATGAAATTTCGTCCTCGAAATTGACGTGACGACGTATTCGTGTTTCAAATGGTGAGGATACCTCGCTTTCATTTCCGCTTCCAATTCCTGTGTCATTTCCTCTATAGCATGATTCCTCCACAAAACTTTAACTTGTGGTATGACCTTTCATACGTAGGACATGCTCCTTCTTGTACTTTTCTTCTTCATACGCATCACTTCTGGCCTGCTTGAAAGCAAGCCTTTAACTTTATCGATTAAAGTCGATTATACTCAGATATCATCAATGCTGGGTACCTAGAGTTTTCATCTCCATCTCTATTATTTGTAAATTATACTGAAATTAGTCTTTGACAATATCGCTTCAGACTCAGATAATGATCTTCTACTCAACACGCCGCCTACCACGCTCGCTTTTCCGAGGATGGCATGGTCGTAACATGTCTTTGAAATGAGTCTCCTCTTGAGTTCTTCGCTCTTACCACATTCCTCGCTCCATACGAATTTTGTATCTCTACAAGTCACTAAGTTAATCTGAGTAGCGATTCGAGAATATCCTTCAACGAATCTCCGATAATAACCAACTAAGCCTAGAAAGCTACGTATTTCGATTACTGACTTAGGTTGTTCTCAATCGTGACTCATATCCCAACCTTGGATAACACGCTACAATGACACCTATCGGTTTACTTATCGCATCTAATAATATGACGTCCCTCACAGAGAGTTCTGCTTGGGTGAATTCCACAAAGGAAGTCACAAGATAAAGGCTCAGTTCCAAATTCTATAGTTGAATTTTAACTCCTCGAAGTTCAATAGAGCCATTCGATATGAGATTTTAGAAATGAGTTTTGTATCGGGTTCAAAGTCGATACAAAATTTAATATCACACTTTGGGAGTAAGCGAAGAAATTCTTCAGAAATACGTCAGAAAAATCAATAACAACAGAATATTATTCAAATCGACGTGTCTTTATTCAAATCCATAACATGGACTAAGAAAACTTGACATCCGTAATAAACGAATGACTTCATGGCTTGATATGAAAATGTTTGACTACAATGGTTTGATTGCTTGAATTGAATAACAAAGTTGCTTAGGAATATGAAAAACAACAACCTTACAAAAACAATCAATTTGGCGTGATGAGTAGTTAACCTTAAAATCACATCAAAAGAAAATATCTCTATAGAAATAAGGTTAACGTGTAATGTGATAGTGCCAACCTGAATCAAACAAGATTTCTAAACAACAGATGTAATGAAAGTTTCTCCTAACTGATTCTCCATAAATAGGTCAAAGTCTAATTTCTCCGTAGTCAAGTTCAAACATTGAGCGCAAGCAAGAGAGATAAAAGAATGGGTAGAACCTAGATCTAGTAAGGTATATACTTCGCAAGAATTTATAATTAACTAACCCGCTAACTTCGTTCGGGTTCCTCGCATTTTGACCAAATCCACAACAAACGCTTCTTCCTAATCGTTGACTTTGACTTTTCTCGGATAAATTCTTTGAGTCACCGTCCCCTCATGAACTAGGTTTCGCCATCTTTGTAAATCTCGAGCGATATGTCCTTCCTTTCCACAATTATAGCATACCTTGAACTGTTGTGGGCGCTTGGATCGATATGTCCTCTTTTCCGCATTTGTAGCAGATAATGGGTGGTCGCTCTCCTCCCTTAGAACTAGTTGCATCATACCGACGCCTTCACATGGTCGTTGTTGAATCTCCTCTTTTAAAATCTCCTCCCGACTCGCTTTCTATTTTCATGGCCACGATTACCACCGTAGTGGTTACCGCCTTTCGTCAGTATTCTTCTTTCTCCGCCGGGTTATCGTTATTACGTTGAATGCTATCTTCTATATGATCCTCGGTTATGGTCCCTCGGTTGAACGTACTTTCGTTATCTCGCTTCTAACAACCGAGCCTGCTGACAACATCTCGAATAGAGAAAAATTTATGAGAAATGAGATATCGACGTATGTCGGGTTTCAAACCTCTCGAAACATCCGCGTCAATACGCTCCTCATTCTCCACCAAATGAGGTGCAAACTCGATAACTCCGCCAACTTCGCCTCATCTTTGGGACACCGCCATGTTATTCTCGCTTCTAGTCTAATAAACTCCACTTCCTTCATATGATTTAATACTTTCGTGGAAGTACTTGTCATTGAATCTGTTCAAACGTCTCCCACGACATCGCCGAGTGCACCGATGGAGTACGCTTCCACGATTCCCACCAATGTCTGCCTCACCACGGAACATAAAAGTAGCGAATGGAACTTTCGTTCCTCGCATCCCAAGACATCGAATATCTTGGTAATTTGCTTGACCCATGTTTCCGCCACGATCGGATCTCGGCTTTCCCAGTGCTCGTGGTCCCAACTCTTTGAATCGTGCATTTGTGACCACCCGTGAATTGCTATCATTTCCTCCTATATTTTGAACACGAGTCTCCTCGTGCGATTTTCAGATCAACTGCAAAAAGCTTCTAAACATCCCTCGCTTCATCATCTCGCCATTGGTGTTATTCATGGAGGTACATTGCCAAATAGGTTGCACGCTTCTCCTCGTTATTAAGTACAGCATCTCCACGGTCTCATTTACTCCACTATTAATATTCTCATTCGACATTCTCAAATACCGCCATAAAACAAGGGTTAATTAAGGAAATCAATATATCACATAATATCCCTATATACTTGACCAACTAACAAATAAGCTTTCAGGTAGACACACTAACGAAGGATTTTCTTCTCTCCCTCCTAGTTCTATTCCCCGATCTCCGCCAGAGATCATATCCCTAAGCTCGATACCAAACCGTGACGACCCCAAAATAGGTCCATTCCATCCAACCCATTCTGAGTCGCCAAATACATGGTACAGAAATAACTACAACTTTATTATTACAACAGTAAAACTGTGAGTTTGAATACAAATATTATCTTCTAGACAATATCTATACTCAAATAAATCCTTATCACATTTATTGATACATTAAAAAAAATGGTGAGGACTACTAAACAATCCTTTCTAAAACCTTCATTCCATACCCCGACTCATACTCGCTATATTCTCGCCTCCTGAGAAGAAAATGGAACAACAAGGAAAAGGGTGAGCTCAACTAGCCCAGTAAAGAATGTTATGACTAAGATAATATAGAACAAATTATCGTTAGTCTTCAACAGGGAAAAATCTGATAGAATACAATAGACAACAAGTTTCAGATCAATATTCGCAGCGGAAATAATAATTCATAGAAGAGTTACGTAGAGAATGAAATCTACTATAATCTATGAATTTAACAGTCCATCATCAATATTTTATCCCTGTAACATCAATCAATATTCATCTCAAATCAAATATTCATCTTTGCACTACAGGCCAAAGATATTCATCAGTCGGTCATGTTCATCTCAACACCTGTTCATCTTTGCACTACAGGCCAAAGATATTCATCAGTTGGTCATGTTCATTTAAACACCTGTTCATCTTTGCACTACAGGCCAAAGATATTCTTCAGAAATCATTCATCTTTGACTACAGGCCAAAGATATTCAATAATATCATCATTTAAGACCGAGGATGATGAAAATATTTTTAAAGAAACGAATCCAAAGGAAACAAAATGACAAGGATTAAGGATTCGTACTTGGTTTTATCCACGTCCAAAAAATACCTCAAAAATAATCACAAAGTGTAAAAAAATTCAAGAATGATCAAAACATGGATACAATCAAAGCTAGTATCCGAATAGATATTTTAGACGAAAAGAAAAATTTTCATTTTTCTATGAATTGTGCCGTATTCGTGAATAGTGGTCAGATATCGTGAATAAAGTCCGTGATATCGTGAATAAGAATCACACCAAAAGATAGAAATTCCACAAAAAACATCTTCACGCTTCATGAATAGTACTTTAAGTGAATAAGAATCGTGAATAAGAACTCATGAATAGTAACCTCCAGACATGAAAAAAGTTCCAAATTTGATAAAAACTTCAGATCAACATTTCAAAGATAGTGATATCAAGAAATAATATCATTACGAAAAAAAAATATCCCTTACCTCAAAGAATCAAGATTTCTTAAGGAAAGGCTCAAGTGATCTTTGAATGAAACTTGTCTTGACAAAGAACTCTCAAAGTATCTAAATACTCACAAAATACGCTCAATAATATAGAGAGAAAAGAGAGAAAACTTTGTTTCCGTGTGATTTTCAATTCTAACTTAGCCTCTATTTATAGGAAAATGTTAGCCACCAAGCGAGACTTGACCAAGCACCGATGGCTTTACCTGCTACTATTGCCACCCACCACATTTGAAATAAAATTCAGCACATTTCTTCACCAACCACAAGTGGGGCCCACCAATTCTAGAATTTTCCACCAAAATCATTTATAACCTAATTTCTGAATCAGTCACCTCTTAAAATTCATAATAAATTATACGCTCATTTTAACGGTTCAAAATTTGTGGACATATACTCAACTTATATATGTATAACATATCCAAAAATTACAACGATCCAACGGTCGGATTAAATATTATAACTCACACAATAAAGTTGTAATAACACCGATTTGATCTTTTAATACCTCCAATCCGATAAAATACAAATAAAACATCTCAGCATTAATTCCTTCATTAATAACCACATAAATAAATCCATCATTTATATTCATATAAAATAAATATTTCCTTATCATATGAATCAATAATTAATTATTCACAAATAATATTACGTAATCACATTTATGACAACCAGTCGCTTCCTGAGAAGAGGGGCTTTCCAATAAGGATCTCTCCTTCTTGCGCCGCAATTAGGTGACCAAACCTCTCCTTAGATGTAACTTTCTAGACATTGCCAATATTGTTATCTAATAATATTATTCAAATAATATGAATTATTGATCCGATAATGGGAAATCTTGTGCGTTGACAATTATTGAAACAAATAATAATATAAAATACCAACGCAAAGAATTATTGAATCAATAAAATAAAATATCAATGCGAATTATCGTGAAAATTATTGAGTAGTGCCATCTTACGTGCGAATCAATAATTCAACAATCTTGTAATACCGTGTGCTCTCAGTAAACCACGCCAGACATCAGATTTTAACCAATCGGGTATTCCAATGTCTTAATTGGTAATAACTACGCCAAGTTATTTATAACCACCCAAACTTTGTCGCTTTCCTCATCCAATCGCTTTTTCGTTATGGGGCCCCATTACATGGGTCGCGCCTGTCGCATTTAATATTCTCGACAAGCATTTAATATTCCACGACCAAACGAATATTCCCCGACAAAAATGGATATTTTATAACCACTTGCAATATTTGCGTATTTAACCCTTAACTATCCACATTAATCAAATCAACCCTTACTATAATAAATAAAGGAAATTCCTTTTTATTTAAAAAAAATTTCGGGGTCTTACATCTATGCATGCATCTCTCATTTTCAAATTCTCTTTTAAAATTTCATTTTCATTTTTGAGAGATTCATTTTCTTTTTTGTCTTCAATAAGTGACTCAAATTCATTCATTAGTTCATTTATGCAATTCTTTAAATAGGTAGTTTTCTTTTTCAGTTTTTGATTTTTATTTTTTAAAGCAAGATAATCGGACATAGTTATTTCAAGAGCTTCATTAAAATGAAAATTGTTTACCGTAAGTTGATCATCATCTTCTAGTCCTATGAAACAGAGTTGTGCAATTTCTTTTTCTTGTTCTGTTTTGGACTTACTCATTGGAATTGAGCTACCTTTTTTATTCTTCTTTTGTTTCTTCCTTTGGAGTAGTCTCTCGAGTTTCTAGATAGCATTTTCAACTTCTTCATCGAAATATGCGTTTTGATCAATATAAGTGCTCTTAGCTTGAAGTGTCAATGTCTTCTTTATTGGTGTCTCCTCTTCTTCATCATATCTTTTGAGTTGGTTCTCAAACTCTTCAAGTTTACTAAAGAGTGTGAGAGTCTCCATAGTGCTAATTGTTGGTGAGTCTTGGAGGGTGGTAACTTTTGAAGCGAACCGTTTTGGCATTATTCTTAATATCTTTCTATTGATTTCCCTTTGATCAATTATCCTCCCAAACATACTGAGTGAATTCATTAGTTTGAGAAACCTCCCTTGAACTTCATTAATTGTTTCATTTTTCTCTAATTTAAACAACTCGTACTCTTGCATCAACATGCTAAGTTCCACTTTTTTCACCTTGGACGTTCCTTCATGGCTCACGATGATAGTATCCCAGATTTCATTCGTTGTACTGTAGCCAGAGACCTTGTTGATTTTTGATTGTATTATCCCACTCAATAAGGTATTCATGGCTTTTGAATTGTAGGACATCATGTATGATTCATTCGCATCCATCTTCATGAGCGTTTTAGGGTTGTCATCATCATGCCTTGGAATGACGGGTCCGTTATGGGTCTTTGTTAAGATATATCTTCATTCTGAATTTCCAAAAATTGAAGTTCTCACTGCCCAACAACAATAGAGGTCTGCTAGTGGATTGCCCCTCTTGGAAATTAAGGTGTTCCATAAAATCTTTCCCTACGATCTAGAAAGACACATTAGTAGAGTCAAATCTTTGATACCAAATGAAATTCAGAGTGTGTAGGTTGACTAGGCGTATCTAATTTAGTTGATTAACAATGGCACTTTTAAAATTATCTACTAACTGAACTATCCAAACGGGTTATCGCATGCCTACTTAAGTATATTAAACTGATATGCAGAACATACTAATATGCATAAACTTCTTTAAATTATTCAAACAAATCAAAACATGTCTGCTTAGGTATTTATGAAAACCTGTTATGCAGTTGCTTCAGAGATTGTAACAGTGTAGAATATGAATTATGTTAAGTGCAAAATTAATGCAATGAAAGCAGAATAAACAAAAATCATAACACCAAGATTTTTTTACGTGGTTCAACCCTTAACCTTTAATCTAATGACTTAATCCACATCCAATACCAACTGGTATTGGAAACTTTTTTATTAAAATGATATTTCAATCAATTACAGAATAACTCTCTGTACAAAATAGCTGTGAACTGTGTTGGACACCACTGCCTCCTTTGCACAACTGCAACCGTTTGCACCACTGCACCCTTTAGAACTTACTTTGTACACGTCTATCCACCACTGGATCACACAAGCCAAACTAGGCATGTTTAAAATTTTTAATATGAACGAATATGATTACAATATATCTATGCATTTCTAACATAAGAAATTAAGAACAAGGCAAAAGTAGTCTGCTAGAAACTTTTTCTTTAAAGCTCTTTGTTCTTTAATATATTCGTTGGCTTGTAACTTTTGCTGAGAATGATATATAGAGAGAGAAGAAAGCATAGAAGGAAACCACCTTCCACAATTTCTGAATCCCATAGAAAGATATGAAATTCTTATATTTGAATTTGAATTATCAGCTCTTTTGAAATACGGAATTGACTTGGTTTCCAAAAATATATTTCCAACTTTTGAAATTGAATTTTCAACTCTTTGAAATAGGAAATAAACCTGAATTAATTTGGCTTCCAAAAATAACTCTTTAAAAGATTTGAAATTGGACGGAATGGTCTGATTGAACATTTTTAAAAAGTACAGTGGCTAATTGCTTAAAACACTATAACCACAGTGAGGTAAAAGTGCTTTTTGCCAAACAACATTTCTTCACGAAGACTCACTTAAAATCTTGAAACATGCATAATTAGTCCATAACCTGAAAATCACAAAATATCTCCATACAAAATATATATTGTCATCATTAAAATAAAACTCATAAATCAACAATTAGCTTAATTTATTGGCAAAATAAATATCTTATTTTTATTGACAACAATAAAAATTAAAATTAGCTTTTATTTTTGCATGTACAATGCTAATTTTTATCCTTGCTTTTCTTAAAAGTGTAATTCAAATATGTTTAGGTAAAATGTGTAATACAAAATTTTAATTTTGTATAATTGAAACTAGAAATTTTAATAGGAAAAAAATGGTATTAAAACTTATTGGAGCCTTCTTAATTATATGTTTCCTTATTTTAACATTGTTTTATGAAAATATTCAATTTCTTAAAATGTAGATAACAAGAATTGAATTTAAATTGTTTTCTATTATCTTCTATATTTCTTAAGTTCTAAACATAGCTTTAATTAAAAAAATTATATTCTTACTACATATTCAATTTTCGTATAAAGTTGAAAATGATATATAAAATCCTCATATAATTCCTACGTATTGATAAACTTTACAATTATAATTAATTTGACATAAATTTATCACAATATATAATATTTATGGTTTATTCAACCCCAAACTCATCAATAGAGGTATGATTCCGTTTCCTTTAAAATTCAAACAGTGCTCCGTGTTCATTTGAAAATCAACAAAATGACAATTAAGCTTTATATGGAACACAACACATTTCTCTCTTTTCGGTTCAAAAAGTCTACATGCATCACACAAAACAGCCCAAACATACATCAAGATTAAATAAAACTAGTGCAAACTTTCAGAAGAAAATAAATCCCACCATCATCTTTTGAATAGGAATTAGGTCAATCAATCGGCTACCGGAAATGTGCAAAGTAAAGTTAGAAGGGTAGTTCCAAAGTTATCTCAGAACAACTGCTGCATTTCTTAGGGCCAGATAACTCTGAACGTACTCATTAGGAAGCGATCTAATGAGCTTGAAGACATCTGTATTAGCATAACGGAGGTTTGTCCTTGGATCATGGTAAGGTGCCTGAAGTATAATACAATAATTTTGTCATGTATTGATTGATGGCACAGAATAAGTAAAATAAATAAATAGTTTCTAAAATAAACATTACAAGGCACGTTGAGAGTGGTCGTATGTTGCTTCACGTAGAATATAGAAAGCGGCTATCTTGCATATTTAATTAATATGGATCATTTGATCTCATATCAAGTACAGCTAGTGTAACTAATCCACCACAAGCTAACTAGGTCCATTTTCCAGTATAAAATAGGCCATAACAAGACATACCAGTATTTATTTACTTTTTAAGTACTAAATTAATCTATTAGATAATGTTTCATCATACACCAGTAACCACTCTTCGACGCAAGGAAGTTGTTTGATAAATTAAGACATGAAATGAGAGACTGCCGAAGAAATATACACTTCATGCTTCTAAGCCTTCTATATTTGATATTGGTATACAGTGGTATAAACTCTTTCCCTAACTTCAAGACAAAATGAGAACATCACGGTGCTATGCTATCATTAAAGTTATCATGCGTATCTTAGTATTCTATTTTTATTCTCAATACCAGTTTAAATTTCGCGCTCAAAGGATCTTACTTTCAAATTTTATTAAAAAATAGAAAGAAAAAGGATCTTCACTTTCAGTTTTGACATATTAAATTGCATTTGGTAAATTTAAGGAGGTAGATTACGTCATTATGCTAGCGAATCACCAAAAGCAGCCTTTGAAAGAAAAGACCACCATAAGCTCAGTTAAAACTCAAGAATGCATAAAACAGAACACCGTCTAGATTTCAAATTGGAGAACCAAAAACCAACTGAAAATATGAGTAGTATACTCAACTTAACTGGATCCTGCCTCCAAAATGCAAACGTTCATAAACAATGTTCGAAAAAGCTAAAAGCGGTACGAAGCGTTTTTCTCCGGACGAGGCAAGGCGAGGCTGAAGCCTCGATTTGAAAACATGTGTTATTAATAAATATTGAATATATACAAATTTTGTGGTGATGAATAATTTAGAGAAAAAGATTCAGTTATCAACACTCGACTCCGTCGAGTTATCAACACAAGAAATGTTTGTTTTTTCGCTCTAGAGACTTAAGTGCAGGAAATATAAACAAATAGGGGCTGAACTGAAACTTCTAAAACCTCAGGTGCTGAAATGAAAGAAAATGAAACTATAGGGGCTGATATGTAAAATTTTAAGGGCTATTTTGAAATTTAAGAAAACTTTTGGGACTAAACTAAAAATTTATAAAGACTATGGGATACCTAACTGTAATTATCCATAAGATATTTACGAATAGAGAGAGAAGAAGAAGAAGAAGAAGAAGGAGAGAGACGAAGAGAGAGAAAGAGAAGAAGAACTGAACCAAGAAAGAAGAAGAATTGAAGTCAAGGCGTAAGCCTCGAGACGCAAGGCTATGAGGCGTAAGCCTCAACTGAATAAACCCAAGCCTCTCGATTTCTCTGTGAGGCGTATGCCTCGCTACAGTTTACTCCCGCCTCGCCACGAGGCGCGCCCCTCGATCTCTTTTTCGATCATTGTTCATAAAAAAAAATAGTAGTATTTCTTAGGACTATGCCTGAGGCTATTTGGGACCAAAGGACTAGATTATAAAAGCTAATCAACTGAAAACTGGAATATAGATCAAGGACACAATTCTAACCAGCCACATACCTCATATCCAGTTATATCACAAATTTTCTTGCATGGGTGCATAGAGGGTGGTGTCTCAATATTAACATCTGCAGAATAAAATCAAGATGACGTGTAAAACTTGACAATGTAAAGTGCCATTAAATGAACATAAAAAGTATTGATCAAAAACTTAAAACATGACATATAGAAAGAATCAATATATTAAAGAACAAACAAAACCTAGCACCGACACTCAAGAATTCATAGACAATATATTACATACAAAGTGGACATCAACCCCAATATCAATCATAGTACTCCGTGCACAAGGTTTGGCAAATAGCAGAGTCTGGGAATGTAAGATGTAGGCAATCTTACCTCTATTTAGAGAAAGGTTGTTTCTAGGACTTGAACACTTAACCAAGCATTTTAACAAGTAAACAGTCAACCATCACGCCAAGCATGACCCTCTCAACTAGACCTGACAATATAGTTAGTTAACTGTTGGGTCAAACCATATTAACTGGAACCAAATGGGTTGGTTTACCATTTTTATTTATTCAGGTTGGTTAAAGTTTAAACTCATATTTTTTAAACCAAATATAGTTCTGAACTGGTTAACCATTTTTCAACCCATATTCCATTCCGATCCAAATCGAAAAGTTCTTTTCTCATCTTTTCTTCGGGTCCTATCCAATTCCGGACTAATTCTAAAAATCAATAAATATAATTTAGTTAAAATTTTATTTCTTACAATTTTGTCTCATAAGTATTGATTTATTTATTTTTATGTTTACTAAATAACATGTATTTTATATAAATATTATATTATCTAAATAAAGTATGATCAATCAAAACTATCAAATTTTCTTTTATTAGTAACACATGTAAATTAATATATGACGTGACTACATAAAAATTCAACATTTAACACACATGTAACAAAAATTAACTAAAAAATGTCTTTATATTTGCATTTAGGATAATAAAGTATGACATTTATGCAAATAAAGACGTCAAAATCGTAGTATGCAAATTGATAATATATGAATTAATGTGCATATATTTATTTTTAATGGAATACTTTAAAGATTTTTTTTATCTTACATATGATAACTAAGTCATCTTATTAATTTTTTTAATTATATGTGATGACTAACCAACTCAACTCATAATTAATTAGAAATTGCTGATCTCTTTACCTACTTTTATAATATACTTTAAAGTTTATGTAAATTTTAGTATTCTAGTTACAAAAGAATTATACTAGTATTCTAGTTACAAAAGAATTATAAATATGTTTCAATATTTAAACGACATTCATAGAATTATACTATGGTGTATTTTGGATTCCAACCTTTCTATTAGCGTGGTTAATAATAATTTTGAAAAATTATTTAAATATGGAAGGGTATTAATAATTTCAATTTAAAATTTTATTAGTATAGTTTTTAGCATTTTATTATTTATATTAATAATTTTATATCATATTATTACTTAATTAATTTAATTGTGATGGTCACAATTTCATTTTTCAAAAGTTCCGTTTAAAAATCAAAACATCTTAAAATGGTTAATATAGTTTTGAACCATAACCATATAGTTCCAACCCACACAACCCATATTAAAAATGGTTAATATGATTTTAGTTCTTAAATGGAACCATAACCATATTTTAAAAACCAAAACCAACCCATAACCATATTTTGTCAGGCCTACTCTCAACATTAATCTGGTAACTGGCATTATTAACTATTTTATTAATTCAATATTTAGACTATAGTTGTATTACACTCCTCATTCAACATGTTAAATTTTATTGTAAAAAGCAATTAATTCATCCTGCGCAGATTTTTGTTTGGCAACTTTCTAACATACAAATACACCTAAATTGCATATTAAAAAGAAGATGCAGTTGAGAGAGAAAAGATTATCTGATCTGATCTTATCATGTATATTCCAGGTTGTTACCAGAGTTGCATTGTGCTGTATATAGACAAAGCTAGAATATGAATAACTAACTAAGAATCAAAGACCTAGCTACAACTTTCTAATTGACCTCCAGCTAATTTTAAGTGACTGGACGATAAATTACACTAGGAAGTTAACTATTATAATATTATACAGCTACACTATGAGAAATATGCCCTGCGCATGATGTTGAGTATAAGATTTGCTTAGTTTCTGAAACATGATAAACTATAAAAAGAACATTATCATAGTTGTTAGGGCGACGCCTTGGCGTCTCGGCGATAAAGAAAGTCCAAGGCGTACGACGACTTAAGTCAGTGCTTCCAAGGCGACCGCCTAGGCAGCTCGGCGTCTCACGGCGTCGCAACTGATTTTTACCCATGGGCTAACCCATGACCCATCAAATAAAAAACAAGCGAAAACCCTTACCTGCAGAAAATATAGGAGAAGTCGATCGCGATTCGCAGCCCATCATCGCAATGAACTAGGCTCTGACGAACTAGATCCTCTGCAGCCCCGACTTCGCAGTCCTCATCGCAGCGAGAGGCGACTTCGACTTCGACCCATCATCATCGCAGTTACGACGCCTCCGAATCGACCAAATCCGGTGCCTCCCACCCGGCTCAAATTCGGGCGACGACTCTCACAAGTTCTTCTCTTCTTTTCTCCTTTGTTTCTGATCTGTTTCTCCTTTTTTATCAACTGATTCTCTTGATCTCTTCTCTTTCTCCTCTGTTTCCTTTTTTTCCCTAGTTTTTCTATGTATGGTCAGATCATAACTTTCATATGTATAAGCGATATATAATATTTTACACTTGGTGTATGTGTGGATTGTGGTCAGTATGCAATATTAGGAGATAACTAATGTATATAATGTCTCGATATAAAGTACAATCATTTTACACTTTATGTATATGTATTTTCCAATGTAATATCATGTCTCTAATGTATGTATTTTAATTTTAAGCAAGCTGATTTTAGGAATATATTGTGATTAAATGATTGTACTTTAAAGTTTAAAATGTACAAAATTATATGAGAGTTGTTTATTGTTTACTCTTTTTTTGTTCACAAGTAAAAATAAAAATATGTCAATGACTCAATTGTCTCTAATATATTGTTTGTTTGATTGTATTTTGTAGAAACTAGAAAATAAAATGACAGAAAGTTCGGGAACCGATGGATATTATATAACCAAGGACCCGAAAAGAAAGGCCAAATCAAATGACCCGGGTTGGAAATATGGATATTGGCCGGACATGAGTAATAAGGATATAGTGTAATGTATCCTTTGTGGGAAGCAATGTCGTTCGGGAATCAAAAGGTTGAAGCAGCATTTAGCAGGAAATTTTGGAGATGTAGCGAAGTGCCCCAAAACAACAACAGAAATTATGAGGGAGATGCAAGCGGCTTTGAATAGTAAAAAAGGGAACAAGCCACTTGAGCTAGATGATGATGATGATGTAGTAGAAGTGCAAGAAGCACAATCATCTGCTCGTCCAAGCATGGCTTCCAATACTTCTTCTAACACTATCCCAAGTTCTGGGACGGCTTCTAAAAGGAAGAATGTTTGTATTTCAATTCCAAGTTCCACAACCAAAAGCTAAGATTGAAGCACTTCTAAGGAAGACTCCAGAAGAGTTGTAAAGAGAGACATATAAGCGTTTGAGCCAAACGAGTATTGAAAGTCGGTTGAGGACACCGAGGAAAAGGAGAGAGTCCAAATGCACGTTCTTGGAAGATTTTTTAAGAATGTGGCATATCATTCAATGCTACAAATTCAAGGAGATTTGAAGTAATGGTCGAGTCCATAGGCAATATGGTAGGGTTTCAAGCCTCCAACGTATCACGAGTTGAGGGTTCCTTTACTTGAGAAGGCAAAGAAGAAAACCGATAACTTAAAGAAGAAACATGAAGTTGCTTGGAAGGAATACGGCTGATCACTCATGTCCGATTGTTGGACAGACAAGAGGGGAAGACACTTATTGAATTTTCTTGTTAATAGTCCGGAGGGGACTTATTTCACGGGTTCTGTTGATGCCTCCAAATACCTCGAAGATGCCACATGTTGGCAAATCTACTTGATAAGAAGATCGAGGAAATTGGCCCCAGTATGTTTGTTCGGTGGTCATGCATAATGCCTCTAATTACAAGCGCAAATATGGGCATATACTAATGGAGAGGAGACCTACACTTGTTTTGGACACCTCAGTCACTTTTGCGCTTGACCTTATGTTAGAGGACATAAGCAAGTTGAAACAATTTCAACCCACAATCACAAATGCAAGGAAAATTACAACATTCATTTATAGGCATACGGTCGTCTTCTTAGTGCGATGAGGAGAAAATGAATGGGAGGGATCTTGTGAGACCCGCAGCTATTAGATTTATTCTGACTTTCCTCACCTTGCAGAGTTTGTACAAGAATAAAGATGCATTGAGGCATTTATTCATCGGAGGATTAATCAAAATCAAAGTTATGTCGACTCTTTGAAGCGGGGAAGAAAGTATGTGATCTTGTTATTTCAACAACATTTTGGCATCTTGTTGAGGATTGCATTAGGGCGTCACACCACTTCTTATAGTCTTGAGGATTGTTGATAGTGATGAGAAGCTTTATATCGCCGGTTATTCTTTATGATGGAATCTTGCGAAAAAAATAATCAAAGATGCATTTAATAACAAACAAAGACTGTATAAGAAGGTGATTGAAATTGTTGAGCGGCGATGGGAAAATCAAATGGAGCAAAATATATGGGGCTGCGTTGTTTCTCTATCCGGACAAGTACTTTGATATCAAAGAGGAACGTCAGTTGTTTGTTAATGCTTTACGAGACGACTTCAATGACGTTCTTGCAAAGATGGTGTCCGAGTTAGATTTGCTAGACAAGATAAGCAATCTAGCCGACAACTATGATGCTTCTCGAGATACTTTTGCAAGAGAAATGGTGATTAGGCAACGAAAAATAAAGAATCCTCATACGTATATTCAAATATATATAAATATATAAAAGCTAAATTATGATTATAATTTATATACATTCTTCTTTTCCTCCCTTTAAAAATATTTATATTTCTTTTAAATGTTTGTTAGTTGATTGGTGGAATGCTTTTGGAGCGCGGGCTATTGAGCTATCCTCGTTTGCAAAAAGAATTTTAGGCCTCTGTTGTTCTTCTTAGGTTCTTGAAATGCTTGAATTGGAGTACATTTGAGTTTGCAAGTACTTTCTATTGTTAGTTCAAATTTCAAAAGTAATAAATCATTCACTATTATTAAAATTTTATCATTAATATTATTATTTTTTGTTCTATTTATTTTAGATTCATACAAAGAAGAGGAATAGATTAGAACACAAATGATTGAGTGACTTGGTGTATGTCCAATACAATCGAAAGATCGACTCAAGGTTCCAAAAGAGGCGTGAACTTGACAATAATTTTGATTCATTAGTCATTGATGACTTTGAATGGGGTAATGAATGGATCGATAATGATGTCGATGTTGTTCATCTCGGGGGGATCTTACATGGAATGATGCGGATCGAGCAACCGGTGCATCCAACACGCTTGAGGGTCGCAATCTTTCAAGGAGTGCTCGTGCTAATACTAGTAATAATCTAATGACATACTCTCGACGTGATGGTGGTTCAACTTTAAGGGAATCAAGGTTGATGGATTCCGACTCCGATAATGAAGTTGATGAAGAAGAGAGAATTCCAAATGATGATGAAGATGTGGAGGATGATTTTGGAGAAAGACCACCACCTACGCCTTTGAATGAGAGTAGTTCTCGTGGAAGAGATGGAGATGACCTTTTCTATGATGATTTTGATTGAATGATGTTTCTAGACTAGTGTAGAGAGTCTAAACATTATTTTGCCTTGCTATGGTGGTGTTTTATTACTTATTAGACTACATATTTGTGATGGTTGGTTGCAACTTTATTTTCTATGTGGTGTTTGTTGAATTCTTCATTTCTTTTACTAATTTTTAATATCAAGTGTGTTGTTTTTGGATTGTTATTGCTAAATATTTACATAATTATGCTTTTAATGTTATTCCATAGTGTTATGTTTTGATTTTTAATATATATAAAATTTTATTATCAATATACTTGTTAAGTAAAATAAATAATATATAAATTGTACATTATAAACGACTTGTCGCTTTAAAGCGTCGAGCGATCGACACTGCATCGCATGACTTTCGTCATGTATACCAGAATAACTACTGAACATTATACATAAAATTCATTTATATATAATACAATATTATCAAACTACTCCACGAGAACTATGCCTGTGAATGATGTTGAGTATAGGATTTGCTCGATTCTTTCAAAACATGATAAACTATCAAAAATAATCATACATGAGTTCTATTGTAAATGCAGCTTATAATCACAAGTTCTGTTAAAGTGCTAATAAAGACAATCTACCACAAGTGAACATGAAATTACAAAAAAAACAATGAGATGCCATGAATTGCATCAAATACCACTGCGTATTTTGCTACAAGGGGAGAAAAAGTAAACTTACAATTTGGTTCATCAGGGGGGTAATTTTGGTAATTTTCAGCTTGAATGATCTGCTTTAGATGTTTCCAGTGTCTTCCTCTAGATTGCCCCTTTGGGAATTTCTCATACATTTGAACCTTTTTAAAGCTTAGGTGAGTCGGCAATACTATCTCTGCTTCAATCACTTCTGGCTCCATCTACAATCACAAACTTTCTCAATCAACACATCCATTCTCTCATACACGCAATCAATCAACCCATTCTTATTACAGAAATGTACAACTACAACAATTATTTCTATTTGATATCCAACAAATAAAAATAGTAATGGCCATAGCCCTTGCAAGGACTGATATGTCCCGTAACCACATCCCCATCAGTCATCACACTACTTTATTTTTATTAAAGAAACATCTAAATTTTCTGTCTTTCCAATGAACAAATAATAATTTGCCATCATATGAAAAGGAAGAAAACAGTAATTTTAAGTCCATGTAAACTAAGGTATTAAACAAGGAATGCAAACAAGAACCAAAACCAGAAGTAAAATCTAAAACTAAATTGTAAAACAAACGCCCAACAAAGGTATACCACAAAAGAAATGTAAAATACTAGTAATCCACCTCTTCAAATAAATTAATTCATTTCTCTTCTTTTGAATTATCTAAAGCATAATATTAGAAACCTTTCTCAACAGATGAGACAAAGTTTCCTTCTCTAAAACTATCAATACATAATGAAACGTAAAAGCTACAAGGACATGAGATATTGAACTCGAATGGTAGAAAACTAATGATTTTCATGACTAACTACATTGAATCAGGGGAAAATATAGTCACCTATCTACGGTTCCTTCTTAGCCCCACAATGGATTTCTAGTCAGAAATCTACCTATAAAAGGTAAACAAATGGTACACAACCTCTTTCACATTACCACGCAATTGAAAAATATGGGAAAGTTCTAAAGGTACCACCTACTACCAAGGGATCCACTTATTTGGATCTACTATTCATTGAAGTTTATTAATAGGGGATTTCATTTTACCAAGTCCTATAGACCCTTGTTCCATTTGTTTCCTTGATTAGCTTCATCAATCAATGTCTTGAAAGAATTATATACTCCCTCCGTATCATATTAACTAACAAAATTATTGAGGTGTTCCCAGTTTGGACATTACTACGCAATAAAAACAAATTTGTAACTATAATTTTTATGTCATTAATATAGTTGAAAATAAAAATATATTGATAAAAATGATAGTTACACTAAAATGTACCATTGGAATTGTTACAAAATGACCTGATTTATCACCCAAGTTGCAATAATTTTGACCTTGTTTCTTTATCTAGCTTGAATCCTGCCAATTCGGCCTCCTTGCAGACCTCTCTAAACTTGGCCAGCCTTCCAGAATCCACATAAAGTTTAATCAAATCGCTGTATATGCCAAATGTTGGATGGAAACCTGCCTCCTTAAGCTTAGAAAAGTATCTTGCAGCTCGTGCAATATCATTTAAAGCAACAAAAAGCCTAATTACTACACGATATGCTGGAAGATCAAAAAGACAACTTGAAGCTTCCATTTCCCAGACCACAGCCAACGCCTCCCTATACTTTTCCTCAGAATAACGACTATGAATTAGAGTAGTGTACATTACTACACTTGGCTCACCCCCAGACTGTTTGAACCAGTTAAATAAACTCTCAACAATTTCAAATTTCATAAGCCTTATACAAATTTTCATAACCGCAGTACAATCTTGTTGTGTTAAATTCAGCTCTTCTCTTTCTCCTAACTCGTCTAGTAACACTGATACAAGCACATACTTATCTGGATTCTTCCCAAGTTCTAATATTAGCTTAGCATAAATGCTGGCATCTAACACTCTATTACCAACCCTGGCATCTGAAAGAAGCTTCCAAGCAAGCTTCAAGTTTCCCCCTCTAATCAAACCCCTCAGCATCGCCTCATATACATTCTTGCTAGCTAAACTAATGAAATTTTCAAGATTGAATGGCATCCTCAATTCCTCGGTTCTTGCAAGACTTCAACAATTGACGCAAGAATACGGTCATCTGAAATAATAGGGATTGCTTCGAGCCCAACAAAATATCTGTAGAGCTCATCGGAAGATCCATGTGACCCAACTCCCTGGATTGTTAACGATAAAGACCCTTTTGCGAAGAAACCGAAGGCATACTCATCAAGAACTGTGGAGGCATCTTTATCAGGTGGAAGGTTTTTAATTTCTTTGGCTAGCTCAATCAAGAAAGTTGGGTTGTTGTACACCTGTTTACTTACCGATTTTCGCGAAGAAATTGCATGTTTTTTAGGAGTAGGAAGTCCTAGAGGTCGAATCTTGTAAGGAAGTGGAAGTGGAAGAGGCCTTTCCCTATTTAATTTTCCTGGTTTTGGGGTATTCTCCCTCTAAAGAGAGATGAAATTGCTTCAATCTCATCTGAACTCCAATCAACATTGTTATCATCTCCATCTTCTTCAACATCCTCTTCATTCATGTATTCTTCTTTATCTCCATAATCATCATCGGCTTCAGACCCATTACTGGAATCCAACACAAGACTTTCAGGAATTGAATCCTCACTAGAAGTGGGATCACTCACAGGACTTGTTTTCTTCTTTAAGAATGTGTTGACACCAAAATCTGGTGGAAGCTTAGTTCGCCTCGGATACCGAAGGTTCTTGGGTGGTTTTCTATGGTGAATTCTGGTACTTGATCGCGCCAAAGACATTATGTTATATTCATTTGAATAACATCTTCGGGTTGGAACTATTTTGGATTGGCCAAGTGGATATAGAAGACGGGTTTCCATGATAGGAAATAGAGAGCAAGGCGAGAGTATACAATACATGTCTAAGTTTCGTAGTCACTCAAGTAAACTGAGAGAGAATGAATTGGAGTTAGGAGGGAGGGTAATCAACTAGACAACACTTCTACCAAACAACTGGTGTTCCATTCAACCAAGAGCATTTAGGAAGTTACTAGAACTGCCTATTTTGAGATTTCATTTGTCACAGTGGCTTGGTTTGGTTTGAGGCCGTCCTCACAAAGTTCATCTTTGAAATTGGATAAAAACGGATCGTGTGCCCCTGCACATGACGCAAGGGACAACATTAGAAAAATTACATTAATAAATTTATTTATTTTTTCCTATTATAATTTCTAACAAATAAAACAGTATGTGCTCATAAGAGTTATCTGCAGACAAGGGTAAAATTATCGAGGATAATATAACTTTTTACATTCACAATGAACGATCTAAGGTGATAAATATATTCAAACTCATAAAATATATACGTATAATTTTGTGAAAAGAAGGATTTTCTAATGTGTAATTTCAAAATTGATAGAAGACTCAATTCAAGTCCTAATTTATACTAGAATTTTCTTTTACATTTATAATTTACAAAAACAGTTGACAAAGCAGCAGACTTTCTTTTACAATTTCAAACCCTGCAAAAGCAGCAGTTGACATAGGCAATAAAATTCTTCTGAATTTACCTTTAACAAAAATTGAAAGCAGCATAAAGTGAATCATTTGAACAAAAATTTAGACAAATTAAATCAAATCAATTATTAGGAACACAGAAACAGATCTAAAGAAGCACAGAGATCAAAAAACAAACAGACAAACATATATACATATACAATAACAAAGAACTAGACAAATCGTGTAAACTATAAACAGATCCATACAAACACACAGAAACATTATATAATTGAAAAGAGAAGACTGACCTTCGGTAGACGAATTAATAGAGAACTGGAGAGAGTTATCTGGCTCTGACTAACGAGAGAAAGAAGAGTGGGTGCAAGAAGATAGAATGCTTGATTTTATAGGAATTTGAAGTGATGAGTGGGTTTTATACCTACGAATCGAGGTTTTATACCTACGAATCAGGTATTCTTGACTTGATGATATTGTGAGTTATTGGGTATTTTCGGTTCTTTTTTATGCATTTTAGTGTGTTGTGTAGGAAAATAGGTCCGAGTTTGAAATGGTGTGCAAAGCAACAAATCATAAGGTATCAGTCATGAATGAGCAGTGAAATGCAGCAATTGGAAGTCGGCGTGCATCAGGATTCAGGATTCGAAAGCGTGCAATGACGTGCATTAAGCATCGACAGCGTGCAGCAAGTATAGGCATGTTGGGGCAAGATGGCACGGTGAAGTGGGCATAGCATGGTTGGCTGAGCAGTTGGGCGCAAGCGCTGATGCATCGATAAGGCACCAGCGATGTGGCGCTGGTGGAGCAGAAACTGAGCGCTGCGGCGCTGTTGTGCGAGACTTGGCTGGTTAAGTGTTGTGCTATCCTATTCGACTTAATGCTAAGTTAATTTGAGTTGGGCGAGGATTGTCCATCTTAGGGCTGCATGAGAGCTTATATATATGATCTATGACGATAATAAAGGGGATTCATATATACATAGGAAGCTGGGATTGTAGATCAGAACGGAAGGGAGACGCCAAGGAGAGCAGAAATTGGAGAAGGATCGTGCTATCCCACATTTGTTCTTTTATCCCTTCTTTTATTATCTGAGGATGTGCTATAATTTTACTATGAACTAATTTTTAATTAAGATTGCAATGGAACTCGATGTTTAGTTTTAATTAAATTACTTTCATATTGGTTATTATTGATCATATTTGAGTCATTTATCATATTTTTTACTTATTGATAATTGTCTAGCTAACAATTATTGTGATAACCTGTATGAAATTGACAAATGGATTATAGGTTTAGATATGAATATGATAACATGCGTCTAGTTTATTCTTCTTAGGATTGAATAACTTGATTTGTGTATAGGATAGACATATACCTATATGCCGTATGGAATCATTGTGGCAATCTGATCTTAATGAATCTTGTTCTAAGTTAATTCACATAGACATATAGTGATTTAATTAGACAGGATATTTCTATATGACCATTGAAAGGGGCTTATAGATAATTGTGAATTCTCGGATAACGATTTAGTATGATTAATTAATTGAAAAAAGAGTAAAGAGATTTAGACAGGGATTGGGAGAAATTGTGATCTTAGCTTTACATTTGATAGTAATCCATGCTTAAGAATTTATTTGTTTTAGAGTAATTAATTTTAGTTCATAATTTAATCATTTGTTTAAATAAAATAGAATTGATATAAAGTTAGTACTTGGTTAAAATTATTAGCATATTCCTCGTGAGAACGATACTCTACTTATCACTTTATTACTTGTTGATTGATACTTGCACATAAATTGTCAATACTCAATTCAGACAAGAAGTTTTTGGCGTCGTTGCCGGAAACAATTTTTTAGCGTCGTTACCGAAATTGACACAACATGAAGCTATTGCGATATTGTACATTTTTATATGAAGACACTATACTTATTGATAAAATACATTGATTGCAGTTTTTGTATAAAATACATTTTTATAAGATGAAAAAGTTTTGTAAAAAATTAACACACTAATTATAGCATTATAAAATTAAAATATTAACATATAGATTTCAATTTAGTTTCAACGAGATGGAATAGTTTTACAATTTATCATGGAAATAAATTAAATAAAATGAAATAAAAAATTATAACATGTTTTAGAGGATAAGAAATCTGTAACTAATATAAACGCGAAGAGAAATTAATATATTATAAATTTCTTCGTTGGCATTTTTTTGTGGTCATCATGTTGTTATGAATGGTCTTCCAAGTGTCCCTATTACTAAGACTATATATTTATTATTTGCAGGAGTTTCCAGTTTCAAGTTGACCTTGTCGGAAAACTGAAGGCGCAGGCTGCTCGATGAAGATCTTAGTTGACCATAAAGATGCAATATCCCTTATGCCACTAAGTTTAGATTTGAAGTTAAAGTAGGATTTGAATTTCAGACGGTCTAAATTTACTATTAGTTACAATTAATTGTTGCATAACAAAGATCAACTCTTTTTATTAACATTTTTTTTATAAAAAAAACATATTTTATTTCAATTGAATTCTAGAGATACATATCATCCTAGAGCCTAGGGAGAATCTAGAGAATGATTCTGTTCAAATTTCTGTTAAGGGCTAGATTCAAATATGTGATCTTGCACCGTAAAGGAAGAGGCTTGAACTCTATTGATACACTAGTGATCATCATCGGTCTAATAATGATCAACTGAAATACAAAGACCTATACTTATTGCAATCAAATTTTCGATAAGGTTTTGAGTAGTAAAATCCTACCATTACTACATCCCAAACCTACAACCAGATTTTTGTGTTCTTGCCAATCAAATTTATCAAAAACTTTCAATTGAAATTAATATTAATTGAGAACTGCAATCTCAATGTATTTTGTACAGAAGACTTAAATAACACAACTGTCTAAGACCCTCAAAAACTCAAACACAATCAATTTCTACCCAATCAAGTGAATAATTACCAGTAATATCTACATCAGTTAAACCCAAATTAAAAATTACCAAGCATATCTCAAGTAAATTCAATATTCACAACATAGGGACTTATCTCTGGACCAACTTATGAACACAACTAATCACCAAACCAACCTCGTTTTGGGTATAAGGTGGATTAGAAGTTGGATAGTTGAATTGAGTAGACAGAAATAATTGAATTAAATTTCAAAAAAAACAGAGTTTAATGACCTAGGTTTACATACATATACACACGCGCATATATATATATATATATATATATATATATATATATATATATAACAGTCGTAATTATGGTTGAAAATCATACCGTGACAGTGGTTGGCCGGTGCAAATATCGGCGAAGAGACCTATTGGGGAAGTAGGGCAAGTCCGGTCGTGCTGGGGGTAGGGGATTCAGAAAAGAGTTATCTGGCTCTGTCGAAAAGAGAAGCAGATAGACTGATCTTCGGTAGATAAATTAATGGAGAACTGGAGAGAGTTCTCTGGCTCTGTCGACCGATAGAGGGGGTGCTACTTGCTAGAAGATAGAATGCTTTAATTTTATACGATTTTGATATTATACATTTTTATAGGGTACTCCGTTTACAATAGAACAAATGAATAGTAGCACCCAGACAGCCTAACAACCCGTCTGCTTTAAAAGACAAATCAGACGGTATTGCAGAAGCAGAAATTGATATATCCATAGGTCTGCTTCAGAAGTCAAAATAGACATTCCTGAACACGAACCAGAGAAACAAATGATTGAAGTTAGACTTTCATGAACAGTAAAAAATCATCATCCTAGCGTGAGCATTAAAGATCCCTCAACATTGGGATGACCACAAGATAGGATTCTTAGGAGGATATATTGATTATAAATATACAAAATCCAAAGTTACACTAAGTAGCAAAATTATCAATATTACTATTGGTAAAACAAAATGTTGATATATAGGTAACAAAACTCAAAGGTATGATCAATTAATTTGATTATTTGTTATGGTATTCATCATTTCTTTCAATGTTCTATTTTTACGTTCAGCAACTCCATTTTGCTGAGGTGTATAAGGCGCAAAAGTTTGGTGAATAATACCATGTTCTTGACAGAACCAATTGAAAGGTGCATCATATTCACCACCTCGATCATTTCTTATTGCCTTAATCTTTTTTCCAAGTTGATTCTCAACCTCATTTTTATAGTGCATAAATTTGTCTAAAGCTTCATCTTTACTCCTTAGCAAGTATGCATAGCAATATCTTGTGCAATCATCAATAAATGTATCAAAGTATTTCTTTCCTCCTCTAGTTTGAACATATTTCAAATCACATGTATCACTATGAATTAACTCTGAGGTTCAGTACTTTTAATATTATGAAATGATGGTCTAGTTAACTTTGATTCAACACATGCTTCACATTTATGATTTGCATAAATATTGAATTTAGGCAACAATTCTAAATTCATTAATTTACGTATAGTATCAAAATTAACATGTCCTAATCTACCATGCCATACATTTGAAGATTCAAGCATATAAGCAAAAGATGTGTTCTTATTATTAAAATTAGATACAATTGTCATTACATTCATCTTAAAGAGCCCATCGCTCATATATCCCTTGCCTACATAATTCCCACTCTTGGTGAGTACACCAATCTAAACCCCTTCTTACTCAACAATGATCCAGACACAAGATTCTTTAGAATTTCTGGAACATGTAACACATCATTGAGTGTAAGTTCTTTTCCGGAAGTCATCTTCAATATAACCTTCCCTTTGCCTTCAACTTTGGAAGTGGAGGAATTTCCCATGAAGAGTTGTTCTCCATCATTCACAGCTTCATATGAAGAGAACATCTTCTTATCCGTACATATGTGTCTAGTGGCCCTGGTGTCTACCCACCATTCCTTGGTATTTCCCACCAAGTTCACTTCGGATACTACAACAAAAAAACTCGTGTTAAAAACATTTTCAAAAAGTTTTTCTACCTCAGTTATATTGGCTTGGGCAACCTTCCTTTTGTGGTTCACTAGTGTTTTACGGTTTCGACAGTCTTTTGCACGATGTCCTGGTTTATTGCACACAATGCAGTTGCCTTTGAACCTTTTGGAATCACCACCCTTGGCCCCTTGTTAGCCAACCTACTTCCTTTTCTTGTTGGTTTTATGTCCCTCTTCAATCATAAGTGTCTTTGACTCCATGGAATGATTTCCAACTTTCTTTTTAAAGACTCTATTATCCTCCTCAATCCTCAATCTCACGATCAAGTCTTCAAGTTTCATTTCTTTGCGTTTGTGCTTTAAATAATTTTTGAAGTCTTTTCAATTTGGCGGTAATTTTTCAATAATTGCAGCCACTTGAAAAGATTCAATAAGCACTATCCCTTCAGCATGAATTTCATGTAGGCATCACCTTGACTGCAACAACACTTGACTTGTGTCCTGATTGTTGTTAAGAAATCCTTTGTAGACGCGCCCAAAACTTCCCTTCCCAGAGAACCCATCAGTTGCTTGGAGCAATTCTTGGTAAGAAACTCTTGTAACCATGCAAATTACTTAAAGAGGATGTTAAGTATCTGTTTTAGCTTAGCTTTCTTGTTCTTGAACCAATAGAAAAGCATGGAGGATATATCCTAGAAGCCCGCAAGCCATCAAGAGGATTAATTTGAGTGAATGCGTTTGTTTCTTGGGTTTTGGGCATGATGGCAAGTGAAACTCAACCAAACCTCCACAAAGTGAAAGGTCCAAGTTTTGAAGAAAGGATAAGTTGTGAAAATAATTTGGAATTTGGACAGAGAAATTGTTGGTAGATAGATGTAGCTGCTTAGTGGGAGGAGCCTAGCTAGCTCAGGAATTTTTCCTTCCAGAGATATTCAATGCCACCAAGTGTCCTACCTGCTATGAAAAATGTCATTTGCTATGAGCAAGTCAGGGATGTGATGGTCTTAACAAAAAATATATGTCCTTCATTCTAGCTTTGTCAAATTTACTTTTCATTATGTTAGTTTCTCTAGAGACTAGTCACTTTGTTTCCTTATCTCCTTAATACATTAGAAATTCCTAACAGCTCACAAAAGGGGATACATTAGAAATGCAGCAAGCTCTGATGTTCCAACCAGGCAATCCCCACCCCTGAGTACTATATCCAAAACATGAGTTTCTTTCTTAAAATTAAAGCTTTTATGAAAGTTTTAACTTTGTCAAATTGGTATTTGTATTAATTAAAATTAAATGAATTATGTCGAATTTATATTTTAAAATTTGTCAAAATAAAAATTATGAAAGTATCAAGATCATAACATAATATTTAATTAGGAAGCTGATATTAACTGAAATTGTGGTCATATAAAAATTTAGTTTATTACTTAATTCTTATTTTATGTTAGTTAGTTTTCAAATATATATTTATTATTTTTGCACATTAATTTGGATAAAGAAAATTGAAAAAAAAAAAAAAGAGAGAGAGCAGAGGCTAACTTTCATTTTTATTTTTTATTACCAATTAATTTCGTGACTTTGAAATAAATTTGCTCCGGTCAAGCCCAAAAAACTCTGCCCGTTTATTCAACCGGCCAGCCCAACAACGTGAATCACACGGTCAATATACTCTGCCCGTAAATTCACCAAAACCGGCCTCAGCCAATAGATGTCTCTTGATTCGCCACGTGTACTCACCCAACCCTCAACTCTCGCTCTCTCATAAACCCTTCTCTCTCTCTCTCTCTCTCTCTCTCTTATCTCCTCCTCTGCTGAGCCTCTTCATTCTAGGGTTTGCCATCCCAAAACCAAAAGCACTACCTTTCCCTCTCTATATCTATAGAGATTTCATATATACAGAAAAGTGAGGGTTAGGTTTTGTTCAACAATTTTGAGAAATGGCTTCAGCAGCAGCTCAAATTCACGCTCTTGGAGCAAACCCTATCTCTTCTCGCTCAAACAATCCAACCCAAAAGCACTTAAAAACTGTGTTCTTTGGACAGAGGATGAACAACACCGTCTCCCTCATAAACCCTAAGTCCTCTTTCGTGAAACTGAAGAGAAGTAGAAGAAATAGTGGAAAGAATTCTCCCTTCAGAGTTGTGGCGGAGAAAGTGGTGGGAATTGACCTCGGTACCACTAACTCCGCCGTGGGAGCGATGGAAGGGGGTAAGCCGGTGATTGTGACTAACGCGGAGGGTCAGAGAACAACTCCGTCGGTGGTGGCTTACACGAAGAATGGGGATAGATTGGTGGGTCAGATTGCGAAGAGGCAGGCTGTGGTGAATCCGGAAAATACCTTCTTTTCGGTGAAGAGGTTCATAGGGAGGAAGATGTCGGAGGTTGACGAGGAGTCGAAGCAGGTGTCTTATACTGTGGTTAGGGACGACAATGGTAATGTTAAGCTTGATTGCCCTGCTATTGGGAAGCAATTTGCAGCTGAAGAAATTTCAGCTCAGGTATATAAAGCTTTTCTTTTTATGTTTGTATATGTTTTGTCATTTTAGATATGATTACTACTAATTGTAAAGGTGTTGAGCTAATCGTTTTGAAATTGGGTTTCTCAATAGCTTGCAAGAATAGGTTGATATTGTGATTAAATTCAGTATGTATTATATTTTCTCCTTTCTCTGTTGATGAGCTAGTTTTGGGGAGTATACTACCTCCCTTCATATTTTTGTAGTGTTTGGCATTGTGAATATTTCTATAGGATTATGCTTTTAAGTACTTATATTGGGTTAGAACAGTATTTTGTGCTTCATTCTTGAAGTGTTATCACTCATCTACTCAAATGGGTTTTGCCTTAATTATTTATGTTATTTTGAAGACTGATTTATGGTGAAACTATCTGTTTTGATATTTCTAGGATTCCTGCAAAGTATTTGGGTGTTATGCAGAAAACAAAGCTATTAAAAAAGTCATACTAGATTTTGGGAGAAGAATATTAATTGTTGTAATTATGTACTAATGGTGTTATGATAGTAACGGGGTCTGAATCTCTGATCAGATCCTGATTTGGAGCAAATACATATAATTAATTTGTGTGGAGTGACGACCATCCTTAATATTGATTTGCAGAGATTATACATCGTTGTCAACTATTACCCATTTCTATGATAGTAACTAAATGTTCTTGTTCTTTTTGCTTTAGGTTTTGAGAAAGCTTGTGGATGATGCATCTAAATTTTTGAACGATAAAGTCACCAAAGCTGTTGTCACAGTTCCTGCATACTTCAATGATTCGCAGAGGACAGCAACAAAGGATGCGGGCCGAATCGCTGGCTTAGAAGTTCTCCGTATTATCAATGAACCTACTGCTGCCTCACTGGCTTATGGTTTTGAAAGGAAGAACAATGAAACCATTCTTGTGTTTGACCTTGGTGGTGGTACCTTTGATGTTTCAGGTATTAATAATGTTACACATCTTCATATCATCCTGATTTTCTCCTTCAAGTTCCTTTAAGGTGAATTTCTACTATTTCATTGATTATCAAAAGGTATAGTTTGACTGTTGTGTATCCTAGTGCTATGTCAGCTAGTTTGGATTTGTTATTTGACCCTTTTTTGTTGCGTAAGCCGTAGGTTTGTATTGTCTTGTCATTTTGTTGACACTAGCATCTCATTTCTCTATTTCCCACACACTCGCGTTTGCAAACATTGAATGTTTGAGTACAGAACTGGTGTTCATACATTTTTCATAATTTTAGAGTTATCATTCTCATTTCCTAGTTTAGTTGTTGTAATTGAAATATTGAAGCTGATGGCAGCAACTATAATTTTCCTTCTACCAGTTGAACTTAAATGTACAAGTCTGTGTACATACACACCTTCATAGCATAGTCTCAGTTTTTCTGTTTGCATTTTCTTCCATTATGTTTTACACCTAATACTGAATGTGTACTTTTCTAAACTTTTTCTGTTCTGACCTGTGCTATACTTTTTGCTCCATAATGTCCAACCTTTCTAACAATTTGAAGTCTGCTCTCATATTTGATTATGCGACTTATTTTTTACAATATTTGATTCCCAACTGTCAATGAAGATTGCAGACATGCCACGTGTTGTCCTACATGAATGGTATTTTGGAGCAGTGACACTAGGACCATCCCATCTCTTTAACAATACTGCCTCTTGCTTCAATGTTAACTTCTAACTCCAATACTTGCATTTTACATAGTTGTGTATTTGTGTAGTAACATGACCACAATTCATGGACAAGGGCCTCTAGGGATGCATGTCCAACCCATCCTTACGTGCCTCTCTATGCTGGCTATTTGGACCCAATTAATATGTTTAACTCTTTCTCGGTCTTCACTTTTCCATCTTTGAACATACCTATGAGCCCTATTTTAGTGCTATCCCTAGCAACTTCTCAAATTAATGGCAAGCAGCTGTCTAACAAGTGTTGATGTGTATCTGAAATGTCTAAAAAAACTCCAGTATTTGTCTATTTAGCAGGTTTTTGTTAACAAAATATTGTCGGTGGTTTCTATACCTTTTGTCCGCTGTCCTGTTTCAGTTCCATGTTACTTCAATAATGGATTTAAAAGCTGGAAGTGTCAACTTATAATGTGAATTTTTCTATATTATTGTTACATTCCTTGGATCTGATCTGAAGTTCTGTAAGCAGTAGTGATTCTTCTCTTTGGGGATTGACATTCTGATTATATACTTAGTTTTCGAATTTCCTTGCAACATTTTTATTGTTGGAAGTGTATTCTTGAACTTGTGGTTGTGAGAAAACTCTTGGTTTATTTTCTTCGTCGTCTCCTTGTTGAAGTTCTTGAGGTTGGTGATGGAGTGTTCGAGGTTCTTTCTACTTCTGGAGATACACATCTGGGTGGGGATGACTTTGATAAGGTGCACATAATATGTATTTATGCTTTTATTATATTATATAGTTTATTTGTTATTGCTGAAGTTATTTATGATTTGTATGCATCATACAGAGAGTTGTTGATTGGCTTGCATCAAATTTCAAGAAAGATGAAGGCGTAGATCTTTTGAAGGACAAACAAGCTCTTCAGCGTCTGACTGAGACAGCAGAGAAAGCCAAGATGGAGCTGTCATCTTTGACCCAGGCTAATATAAGGTACTTGTGTAATACTGTATATTTTGAGTTGCAAATTACAATATTGAATTCACTTTCTCTCTTTTGCATTGATTCAACTCAGTTCATTTATTTTTCTGGTTTTCCCCTAGTTTGCCTTTTATTACAGCTACTGCAGATGGCCCTAAACACATAGAGACCACCCTTACTCGGGCAAAATTTGAGGAACTATGCTCAGATCTACTTGATAGGTACCTACAATTCCTTAAAAGAAGTTTCTCGCCAACTGCATGAGCATATATCACACACCATTGTGGCTCGTCTCTGAACTCTTTGTGCTGCTAGTCTTTACCGCTTCTCTAATTTTTTATTTTATTTTTAATTTAATTTTGTTCACCCTTTCCTTAGGCTTAAAACCCCTGTTCAAAATTCCTTGAGGGATGCAAAGCTCTCTTTCAAAGATATAGATGAAGTGATCCTTGTTGGTGGTTCAACCCGTATTCCGGCTGTTCAGGGAGTTGTGAAGTCTTTGACTGGAAAGGAACCCAATGTTACTGTCAATCCTGATGAGGTTGTTGCCCTAGGAGCTGCAGTTCAGGTACATTCACCCTCCTTTTCCTGGTGTAGTTGTCACCATTCAGTCCGACATTTACTTTGTCATCTTTCAACAAGGTGAAGTACCTGTAGGTAGTCTAGGAAGGAATGGGTGTCGAATTGGAGTTTGTTTGTACTTGAATTCTTCTTTTGATTGCAGTAGTTGGTAATGAACTTATTATCTGGAATTTTTGTTCCATTTTAGGCTGGTGTTTTGGCTGGAGATGTCAGTGATATTGTCCTTTTGGATGTAACACCACTGTCTATTGGGCTAGAAACTCTTGGTGGTGTTATGACAAAGATTATCCCTCGGAACACAACACTGCCCACTTCAAAATCAGAGGTATTCTCAACAGCTGCCGATGGACAAACGAGTGTGGAGATTAATGTCCTTCAAGGTGAGAGGGAGTTTGTCAGGGACAACAAGTCTCTTGGCAGCTTCCGTCTTGATGGAATCCCTCCAGCCCCACGTGGAGTTCCTCAAATTGAAGTCAAATTTGACATTGATGCAAATGGTATTCTCTCTGTCACCGCCATTGACAAGGGCACTGGGAAGAAGCAAGATATTACCATCACTGGTGCTAGCACGTTGCCTAGTGACGAGGTATGTTTTCATGAATTACTTGTGTAGACTAGTTTGCTATTTAGCTACGTTGCTAATTCCATGCATTTATCCCCAAATTTGAGGTTTTTATCTTTGATTCAGACACCAACTTTAAATAGAAAGCCTTTGCTACTCTTATACTATTATAATTCATGTGAGGATGAATTTAACTCCCAGTTCATTTGTTAAAAGGGTGTTCTTTAAAAGTAAACGAACAAATTGCACTCTTTTAGCTGTACGATTTTTCGTTGAGCAACACTAATAAGAAGTCACAATGATAAACAGGTACAGAGAATGGTTTCCGAAGCCGAGAGGTTCGCTAAGGAAGACAAGGAGAAGAGAGATGCTATAGACACAAAGAACCAGGCTGATTCTGTTGTATACCAGACTGAGAAGCAGCTGAAGGAACTGGGAGACAAGGTTCCTGGACCTGTGAAAGAGAAGGTCGAGGCAAAACTACAGGAGCTGAAGGATGCAATTACAGCGGGTTCAACTCAGCCCATAAAGGATGCCATGGCTGCCCTTAATCAGGAAGTCATGCAGCTTGGCCAGTCACTCTACAACCAGCCAGGTGCGGCGCCTGGGGCTGGGGCCACACCTGGTGGTGCAGATGGACCTTCAGAACCATCAGGTAACAAGGGACCTGAAGGAGATGTAATTGATGCGGATTTCACGGACAGCAAGTGAGAGCAACAAAAACCAGTGAGCTCATTATCCCCTTTTTGGTCTTCTAAATTCATCTTAAATGTGTATAGGGGATAGTTTTGTCGGTATTTGATTTGATGTTGGGGGTTACTTATCCAAAACACTAGTGATCTATGGATTTTTGTGAAACAATTTTTATTAGGATAAAAATAGAGGATTAAGTGTCTCAATAGGTAGTGTGATAGCTAGAACTTCAAGCAGCAGGCACCCAGCATTTTGTTTTACTTGTATTTTTTACATTGAATAACAAAATGCTATGAAAAATTTGAATGCATTAAGTTTGATCTTCAAGAAGTGTTACCCATAAGATTTGTTTTACTTGTACGAGTAGTTGTTTTCAGATGTTCGGATGCATTGTAAACTGTAAATATGCTCTACCCACTAATGTAGAGAATAATACCTGAAAGAAAAAAAACCCTCTTCTTAGCAAACTGTAAAATAATTTTATTGACTGAACAATCGGTTAAACTGAAAAATCGTGAACTCTGTATATTACAATAACAAGAGAACTGCCCAATGATGACGATGCTGCTGAAATTCTTTTGAACTATTGGAGTTTACAAATGATCACATTACACAATTGGTTCTATTCTTTTTAAGTTGTATACATAAACCACACGAAAGACGTAAAGATCCTACAAATGAACGCCACAGTTACTGTTAGTGTTGGCTTGGAGAGGTGGAATGAGTCTGCAAGCTTCTGTACTGTCTCTCTATTTACAAACTAATGCGGTTGAGGCGGCTCTGAGAACTAGTTTTGTTTCAGAACTATGCGGTGGGAAATTAGAACAAAAAAAAATTAAAAAAAAATCCCTTAGATTCATCTTCCCAAGGTTGTTAAACTAGCTGTAGCTTTACAAATTACAATAGTGTTTCAATATCTAGCTAACATTTTACAAAAAAATAGTATCTTTACTGTGTTTAAAGAGAGATAGTAGTGTATCAGCTAGTTGACTCAGGTGTCCCATGGTTTAGGTCCATAATAATCATGGCGAGGGCTTTGCCGAAGAGGACTTAAGGGAAGACTCTCACTTCTATCAGTTCTTCCATCCCCATAACCACCACACTCGTCGTAATGTATGCATTTGTTACAGTTCATGCTTCCTCTATGCTGTTTGCTGCTCGTCGAGTAGTAGTTATTTTGGACACTATCCACGTGGTAACGCGATGATTCAGATCTCCCTACCGATCTCACTTTGATTAGTCTCTCGTTAGGCGCAACGCCTCTGTGAGGATCAAGTGGCGGTTTAGTAGGCTGGTAGCTCTGATGCTGGTGGCGGTGGTTGAGAGGTGACAGTTGGGGTGGTTGCCGGTAATTATGATAATAATGGTGTTGATTATGAGGATTTTGTTGTTGGTTAACTAGACTTTGACCGTGCGCACTAAGATTGCTAATGCTTGGAGAGCTATGGACTCTGTGCATTTGGTGTCGACCGCTGTGCGTTATGGCGGCGAACGGGTCGTTTGTGCCACTCTCGGGCGATCTAGGTGAAGAGCAAGGAGGGGAGGAAATGCTGAAAGATGGGTAGCTTGTGTTTATAGTCGTTGCTTTTGTTGTGGTGTTGCGGATAATGCCATTTATGGCATCAATGTAACGTTGCTCAATGGCTTGGGGCTCCATGTTTTGGTTCTCAACGACGGTCGGATTTGATGGGAATAAGAAGGCTCGGAGCCTTGGTGTACCACCGTTGGCGTGGCGGTCGTATTCCTCCAACATATGGCGGAGATCCTCGTCCGACTTCACGGAAACCAAGGCGTCCAGCTCTTCCGGGATTAACTGGTACTTGAGAATCAGTTCCCCTTCGAGTAGATAAGTTAGTTTCTTCATAAGTTCTGGGGAAAATGAAGGAATACATTAGTATATCTATATATATATATATGCCTTTTCTCTTTAAAAATAAAGGGTTATATTTATGGATGTTTTTTGTTAGTTTTATAAATCGAATTTACTTTATTATTAAACTAAGTAAAAATGATATTTTTCTGAAGTATTTATGTTCAGTATTCGACATATTTTAGAAATAAAAATATTAATATTTACTTGTAGAAATAACATTCTTATATATGATTATTGTTGATTATCTCCCCATATTTTTCAAAACAATGAAGAGGCAAAAAGTTATATAGAGAAGTGAGACCATGTTATGAATTTTCCTTTTTATAAACCAAAACTAATTTATCATCCTAAGCTTTTCAAATTTATCCATATAATCTTTGCTAAAAATCTTAGAGTAATTAATTACCTCATCTTTCAATAGTTTATGATCCAATTTTTATTCATATTTCTATACAACCTTAAATTTTAGACCATTTCACAAGCTAAATGGATATCCTAGCCATGCAAGCAAGCTAAAAAAATTAATTACATCTTCAAAGAAAAACTAACAGAACACATACATACCTGGAAAATCAATGTCCCGGGGAACGGAGATGACACGTGTCTCACCGCCGACGTACTTGAGGTGGTTGTCAGCCGGCCGGGGAAGAATTTTGCCACCATAACTGCACAAAAACTTCACCTTATTCCTGGGAGACGCCGGAGCCGATGACACCGGTGTCTTCATGGATACCTCCGTCATGCTACTATCCGTAGACAGAATTTTATAAATGTAAAAGATTATTCAAGAATTTCAAGCTAGAAAACTTGTTGGGTTTTTTTTTTGGGATTATGAATTTTATGAAAATGACAATTAAATTGTTCATATATATATATATATATATATATATATATAGATAATTATGAGTGAATTTAAATTTTGTATTGACATGCACCACAATTTTCTCTTCTGTGTCCTAACTTTTAGGTCCGGATTTATGTGGATCATTATCCTGAATATACTACTGGGAAATTTGACTCCACCAGTTTTTAAGGGAGTGAAGATGACTGACTATCTGGTAAATTAGTTGGTCCTCAGTTTACCTACCTTTAATTTAGATCATTCTTGGATCTCCCTTATTTTGGTTTTTATTTAATTTCGGCTATTTTTCATCTTCTTTTTTTAAAAAAATTTCATTTATGCAATTATGGATTTCTATATATAGTATAGTAAACCTACCATTTATTTTTTGTATAGTATACTATAAATACACGATCATAATTCAATTTCAGGTACACACAAACAATTTGTCTACTTTTACGCACTAAAACAATTACATATCTTTATTGTTAACGTTTCTGACATGTATATATTTTCATACACCCGAAATTATCCTACAGCGACCCAGATCGTCAAACTTTTTAGTGTGATTATTTGTTCAATGTGCATATTTTAAATTTATTGTTTGATAATTCGGTGAACGGATAGATTTTGAGGTTAACAATATATACATACGATGAAAAGGAATCTAAAGCAGTCATAGATAAACTTAATATTTGTAATAGCATTAGCATAGTTGACAAACAATTTCATGATGTTAATAGGAGATGGAAATATAACTATTTAATAATAACTAAATGTGTATGAAATTAATTTCATGCAATTCTTGAAGTGTTGAAAAAAAGATTAAAAGAGAATAACTTTCAGCTTACAAAAGTTTGTTTATGGAGTAGTATTATTTGTCCCATTCTATAACATCCCAACTATTTAAAGGAAAATGATATATATGACTTATGTATACATCGGTTTTTTGATTGTCAGTTAAATAGATAAGTATTAGTGATAATTTTTTATAAAAAACGTGTAATAAATGAAATTCTCATATAATTTTATATAATCTCATGTATTGATATGTTTCGTAACTAGTTCGCCTTGTGTCATCCGATTTGAGGGAATTTGTTGGACCGTGAAGTTGCTTCACACCTGCTGTTTGATCTTTCGCTAGGAGCGAGTTGTCCTTTGCAAGAATGATTTGTAATTTGACACAAATTTGTCGCAATACATAACATAACTTATTAAAAAAAACATATTTTCTTCAAAGATTGCACCGTTTCAACTGTTGACCTTTTTATAAAATACTCTCTCCGTCTCAGGTTAAAAGTCCCGATGAACTTTTCACGCATATTAAGAAGGGAAATAAAATGACAAAATTGTCCATAATAATGTCATTAAATATGGAGAGAGAATTAGAATAAGAAAAGTATGAAATATTTAATCTTCTTTAGCGTAATAGGAAAATGTGTAAAAGTTTGGTTATTAAAAGAAAGTGGACATTTAACATGGGACTACCCAAAATAGTAATAAGGACTTTTATCCTAGGACGGAGGGAGTACTATTTTTTGTGACCTCATTTCGATCATTGATATATTGAACGATAGAGATGATGTATACCCTTTTTGTCCCCTATATTAAATAATATACATTATCATATTGAAAATGTATTTTATAAATTATACACTTTAAAATGAATGAAAGGTTCAAATTTTTTAGCCAAAGAAGAGAAGAGAAGATAAAATCATTGTCTATCATTCTCAAATCTAAATGCTTTCTGGATCCTTCTTGAATTTCAAAGGTTGCAAAGTAGATAAGATACTCAACACTATTCATTTATATTTTGAGTCGAGTTCGAACTGTTTGCTTATTTTACAATCTTAATCATAAGTATAAAAAAAATCATATTTTAAGGAACAAAAGTTCACGTCATTTAGTATTTAACATGGAATTGTTGATTATTCCTAATCACCACGGACTAGACGGGTATGATGGTGATAAGTTGAATATAATCTTACATTATCACCTACCTTATCACAATTAGAATGCAAATTAACCTCTTTAATTAAGTAGCACGTAAACTTTGTGGAGTCAATCGACTCCACTACAAAAAAAAATTACTTTATAATGCAAGGTAAATTTTAAAAATTTTAAGTATTATATATAAATTGACTCCACTAAAATTTTATAAATTTTTTATTATACGGGGTCAAATTAAAAATTTATAACTTTGTCAATCAAATTTTAACCACATAGGACTCATATCCTCTCAATATATGTATCTCTCTATAATATTTTAAACTAAATAATAATCTAATTTATATTATTTTTAAAAATAAATAACGAATTACTTACTTATGAACAGTTGTGATTAAAAAAGTCTATTATGAGTCGATATAGTGTATATATACCATATATTATTACTCATTATATTTTTATTGTAATATAGTATATATATACATACGGATATACTCGAAAGTATAAAGTATTAAAAAAAATTGACTCGAGGGTGTTGTTGCCTTCGAACCCCGCAAAATTCTTTGTAACTTGATAATAATTTCGACTCTACTGATAAAAAAAATTCTGGCTTCGTTACTGTGCACAGTGGCTTAAAAATATCAACCCAAAATTGAAATTTTTAGAAGTAGTTGCATTTACCAATAATAGTCAACTGACCTCATTATTAAGGTTCAGGCATCATTGTTCTTTAAACTGTATGTAAATAGTACTTAATTCATAGAAAGCAGCAGTAGTAGACTAGTAGTACTTGAACTTGAAAGAATAAATAAAGCCAAGCTCACCAATAAATATAAAAGTGATTAAAAACAGACAGTAACTATTCTTGCCTTGCATTGTGGAACAAAAAAGACAAAAGTAGATTTATTCTCTCATTCATGGGAAAGGTAAATGATAAACGATCTCTAAATTTTGTAGTAATTTTATAGGTTGAATTTCACTGTAAAATAAAAATTGGATCAACTCTCTTGATAAATTAAGGGACAAGAAAATTTGATAATTTTACCAGTCTTATTTCACATAAATAGGAGTAAATGGGACACAGATCTTCTTGTAGAAATTTGGAAAAATTCTTTTTAAATTAATATAAAACTAAATCCCAAGAAGACGCTTACAGGCTTTTAGGATCCTTCCACTGGTATACCCCTTATTCTTCTTCTTCTTCTTCTTCACAGATCTTGTCTGCATTGTATTGTTATGATCTATTTCTTCTTCACCTTCATCATCATTCAAGGGTGATGATATTGTCACACACTGGTCATGGATCCTACAATACCTCTCAGAAACTGATGAAGATCTTCTCATTGAAAATGCCCTCTGTACTGCAGTTTGCAGGGCAATATTGCTCTGTTTTGCAGCAGAAACTGATCTATTTCTGCTCAATTTCACTGCCCCAAATGACTTCTGTTCATGGGTATTGACTTGTTCCTCATTTTCTTCAAGATTTGGAGGTGAACCATTCAGTTTCAGGGGATTTGTTTGTTGTTTGGGTTCTTGGGTTTTGAAATTGATGGGTTTTTAATGGTATCAAGAGGAAAAGATTGGAGATCTGAAAAATCTATGGAGCTTGATTTGGTGGTATTGTTGATAAGTTTGATCTTTGAATACCTATTCATTCTCTTTCTCTTTTGGAGGTGGAGGTGGGGTTGTAGCTAGCTACTAGTTTTCCTAGTAAGTGAAGTTGAGGGTTAAGGGATATATATATATATATATATATATATATATAATAACTACAGATACAGAGAGATTTGTTTGTGTGTGTGTGTGTGTGTGAGTGTGTGTCTCTTGGTGATGAAGGGGATGTGACTATTAATGTGGGACATGGTATTGAGTAACAAAAGATGGGGAATAGAAGGTAAGGAAAGACTAGAGAAATGATGTGGATGAGAGATGTACTACTTATTAGATTTGATGGTGGACATGAAAGTAGAAGATGTTATGGTAGTAGATGCTTCTTTTTTCACCTCAATAAATGATATTTATAACTTGAAATTTGATACCTTCAAAACCGAACTTTATAGTTTCACAAGAATAATAGGTGGGGCCATATTTATGCAAGTGAGATTCGATTATCATAAAGTTATCGAATTAATTGGTCAATACAGTATTGATACGCACAGAAAAATTACCTCTCAGTCTGCGTAAATAATTAAAATTAATTTTATGTTAACCACTTCCATATAAATGAGAGTAATATCTTGTGAATAAATCAAATTTCCTTGGTTGAACTATACATGAGTATCATATACTCTTTCCTATTCATATTAAGTGTCGTTTTGGAAAGTTTCATTTTATTCAATATAAGTGTCGTTTTGGAATCCCTATGCAATATTGCACTATTTTTTCCTAATTTACCCCTCTATTTAATATGCTTAGTAAATGCAATTACATGGACCATTGTGGAGAGAGAAATAATTAATTAGGGATACAAAAGATATTTTGTGTTATTTTTTAATAAGTGTGCTTAACTCTAAAAAGACATTTAATATGAATAGGAGGGAGTAGTATTTAACATCAGCTTGGAGAAGAAAAATCTTTACTCCTTTAATAAGTCTTCCTCTCCCATGTCAATTCTCAACCTTTTTTATTAGCATTGATGGCAATAATGTTAATGTTATACTTTCTCCGTCTCAGGATAAAAGTCCTTATTATTATTTTGGATAATCTCATGTTAAATGTTCACTTTCTTTTAATAACCAAACTTTCACACATTTTTTCATATTATGCCTGTAGTATTAAATATCTCATATTTTTTTTATTCTAATTCTCTCTCTATATTTAATGACATTATTATTGATAATTTTATCATTTTATTCCTCTTCTTAATATGTGTAAAAAATTCATCAAGATTTTTATCCTGAGACGGAATGAGTACCAAACAGGTGGGTAGCCTTAGTTGGACTTTTCATTATACAAGTACTTACTACATGGTGCATATGCAACCACATACATCCATATTTGTATTAAATTTTCTGTTACACGTGTCAACTTCTTTTCAGCACAATACTATTTGCTTGCCTGACAAACTTATCTATAAACTTATCGGGTGCCCGACTCTTGTGGGAGGCTCATTTGACATAGAGATTGGTCAATTGCTTTAAGAGGTCCCAGATTTCCTTAATTTCAACACACACACACACACACACACACACATATATATATATATATATAAGAATAATTTTTGTTACGAATTAAAAATAAATATACATTATTTTTATCGTATAAATATAAGAACCAACAGTTAAGATTCACTACTATTAGTAGCGGACGACGTGTTACGTCCGCTATTAATAATAACGAATGACGCGGACGGAACCTATCGTCCGTAGCGAACGTCGATTTTCAGTTTCTAATTATGGTCGTTCCTTCTAATTTTTAATGGTACAAACGATATATACCCTATAAAGATCCATAACAAATTAGAAGGAACGACCATAATATGTTTATGGTATAAACGATGTATGCCCTATATGAGTGATGATCCATAATATGTTATGATCGTTTCTTCTAATTTTCAATGGTCAACATATTATGGATCATCACTCATATATATATATAATAATCTCATACTAGAACCCATTGTTTAACAACCTTTTTAGTAAATTGGCTATAACCTCGTAGCCATTTAAAAAAAAAAAAAAACTAAAACAAGTCGCTATAGTTGTGGTTTGCTACTAAAAGTATTGTTAACAACCAATGTATTCTTTGTGGATTTATATATATATATATATATATATATATATATTTAAACAATAGTATTTTGGAACTCTAAACTATTACAAAGCTAGGTGTGCAGATCTTGAATGTTGACCAGTGACCACCATGTGTTAGAACAGAGAATCCCCATGCACTCAACTTCTGCCATCTTTTGGAAGAGAGTTTATTTAGATGTTTGTAATTTCAAAATATAACAGTTCACCTTTTAGTTTCTAAGATTAAGGGGGAATAATTAGAACTGGTAAAATATGAGTTTAGTTTAGTTTTGGTTTATATAAAATAGTTATGGGTCAAAATAAGAATTAAAATTATATTATTTATTTTTAATATAATTTATATGGTTTTGATTATAGTTTTAATGTAAGTCGTTTTTGAGATTTATGTACTTTCTCTCCTTCCATCTTCTTTTAATTATTAATCTCTCTAATTTTTCTCATACATTATTTTTTTAAAAATAAATTAATATATGTCTCACTAGAAATTTTGTACACTTTCTCTCTCTAAAAATTTTGTACACTTTCTCCTCTCTCTAAATTCTTTTTATACACTTTCTCTCTCTTAATTCTTTATTCACTTACTCTAATTGTACTTTATAGGTCTAGTTCAATACTAATAATAATAAGACAAAATAAATACTATTGTTTCTATAAATTATTTATTTTACAAGAGTAGCAACACAGAGCATTTGTTATAATTGTACTAATATGAGTACTATTGTAACATCCAATCTTATATATTAATTTCTTTCACAATTATAACTATGCATAATACTCTTCGTTCTTTTATAATTGATATTTTAAGAAAAAATATAAAAATTAAGAAATATGATTAATAATTTGTTTGATTGACTAAAATAATTATTAAATCTCGTTTTAAAATTCATTAAAAAAATATGAAATAGAAACAAGTTAATATTTAATGCAAGAATAATATGAAAAAATTAGTAATTAATATTTTCTTAAAGTCTACAAATAATAAATAATTACTCTACAAAAAGATAAATAAAAAGGAATTGCGGAAGTATGCATGTATTTTGTATAACTTGCACGTGCAGGTGGGTCCTATGCACGTGGCCCGATGGAAAACTCAAATGCGAAGTACTCCTAATGCACTTTACAAAAAAATTGTTTCAGTTTATTTGTACTAGTTTATATTAATTTTACATGCATATTTTTATTACTGAGTAACAAATTTTACAGAGTAATCATTACATTAATTAAAATGAAAAAAAATTGATATTTTTATTACAATTTTCAATCATTTTTTTAACGTTTTTTTCAGAACAAATAAAACGATACCAAAAAGTATAAATTCAATTTAAAATAATATCTCAAAACATTTTGAATCAATCTTTCCTTTGTGTAATAGTACAAATATTACTATTACTATTTTATTTTGTGCTAAAAATTGTTTTACATAAAATCACACAACTTTTATTATTATTTATTATTTTATTAGTAATTCTTTTTTTTTGCTCGCGAACCAATAATATGGGTCAAAACTAGTTAAATTAATTCCAGTTCCAATAATAATACGAGTCCAAAACATAAAAACTAGTTAATCATATATGATTCTCGACCTAAATTGTTAGGTCTAAATTCTCGATCAGCATTTATTCAAAAGCAAAAGGCAGAATAATATTGTGACTTCATATTATATATATTTAACCAAAAATTCAAGAACACTTGAGCAGTGTAAAATCTACTCGAGAAAGAAGATATTAAGAGTTGAATGTAAATGGACAAAACAACCATATCCAGCAGCAGCAGCAGCAGCATTGTTTGTTTATCACAGAATTGGAGAAAGAATTAAACACGAACTAATCTTAGTAGTTGAATTCAAAAAGGCTTCTAACAAACAACAAAGTTACAGTCACACCACTTGGTAGTTCTCTGTGGAAAGCTGTGTTCTCTGAGAAAACTTGGGAGGGGTTCCACCTTTCAATGGTAATATATTGAGAACCTACAAAAAATATATATATATATATATATATATATATATATAAAGTAATTCAATTTATGCACATAATAAACGTCACAAACCACAATATAGATCTGGTGCAAGTTAAAAATCATGGTAATTATGTTGGTGAGACTAGAACCTAAGTTTCATATACAACAGTTTACAAGAAATTCCCACCCTAAGCAATCAAAAATTGCAAATTCAAGTATATACCCTTCCATTTGACGCACATAATAATATTCATGCCTTTTATTTACATACTTTTAAATCTCCTAGAATCATGCATATGCGTAACCTCATTTTCGCTTAATCTTGCCAAATGTAGTGTGTGCAGCAAATGAGATTAAAGATGCTTAAGCCAACCTCAACAGTGTACCCCATCTAGAAACGAGACAAACCCAGTCATCCCAAGGAAGTTGGGAGTTAAAAATTTACAATTGAGGAAAGAGTTTACTTCTATGCTACAAATGGGATCAAGTTCCGATCAGAAGCATTACCCCACCCAAGCTAGCGCTCCTATAGCATTTCATTTGAACATTGTACCATTTTAGCACCTTTGTTCCATTAAAAACATCACTCTTTCAATTCTATATATATGTCTGTATACAATACAGGTCACCATCAAGTTTGTAGAATCTAGATGCATGTAATGGAGGAAAAGAGAGAAAAACTAATGATAGGAGTATATATCATACAAGCCACATGTATGCAAGTAATGTTACACAAAATATAACAATGAGTAATAGTGCTTATCTGCTTATTACTAAATCCATACTGTAGACACTATAGGTGCACACGCTACAACGCCTCTATCAGAATATTGATAAAAAATATATTATGAATCATTGAGAGTAATAGGATAAGCGAACCTTTAAGTCACTGAATGTACTTGTAGCAGTAAAGCGCACAGAAATTGGGAAAAAGGCTGAAGAATCTGCTGGAGGAACAACAAACTCCATTGATCCACTGCCCAGTGTTTCAACAAAACCATAAACCAGATCAGCATCCTCATTCAGATTACATGAAAGATTACTAAGATTACCATAAAAGACAATTCATATAAGCTTACCTGCGGTTTGAATTATCAATGAGAAGTATGGACCACTCCAAAACAGAATTTCTCGAGTCATACCTGCAATTAAAGAAAAGGTAAAGATGCAAACCCACATACACTAAAAGAGCATATGATTGCAGGTGCAATACAGCTGTACATATAAGATATCATGATACATGATCTTAATACGCAGACCAAAAAATCCTGTTTCCTATAGTATCAAAAAATTGATAAGTTTCTGTAAAAGTCATTTCAGACTTTTCAAATAGGGCAGAAGATATATGAAAGGTATCACTACCACCCACTACAAATAACAACAGTAACTCAGTAAGTCGGTAAATCTTTTAAATTTTTGAGAATTAACCTTTTGTCAAGCACCAAAAAAATAACCGAATGGTATGAGAAGTACAACACAAATGGTCTATAAACGAAGATAAAGGAAAATAGGTTTGGGATTTCACCTCCACTCTCCATCTATCTGCCTTACATTTGGTGCTTCTCTAAGAGCCGGAAGAGGTACGGAGACCACAACATTTTGTAAATCAAACGTTGATGTGGCTTCATACTCGATGCTGACATATGTTTCATTCCCAGATACAGAGGGCCAGCAGTTAACTGAGACAAAAGTTGTTTGAACCATTTATCAGACAATGAAAATACACATAACATGAAGGAATGAGAGAAAAATCAGTTAAATAAGATGCAAACACACTTGTAAATGGCACAACAGATTCATCTACACTTTGCATTCTCCATTTTAAGAGACTAACACCATCACCAGCTTGACCTGTGGGAAATGGCCTGTTAGGATCTTTGAGGCCTAGAATATTTTCATTGTTGAACAACTCTTTGTTGATGTTGGGATGTGTTTTAAAAAGAACTCCTTGATTACCGCCAGTCTCAATCTGAAAGAATATAACAGTAAACAAAAATATCATCAGGTAGCATGATAATCTACAACTGCAAAGTTTAACTATTTAAGTTTCCAAGCCAAAAATTTTTTTATTGACTTTTCATACGATCCCACAAGAGATGACTAGTGTGGACATGACTCATGAACTTGTTAATCTAGAGTGGGGCCTGTTTGGATTTGCTTTCAGCTACTGCTTATATGGATTCTTATGAATATCATCCAGCAGTCTTTCAGGTTTTGCCAAAATCTAATAATTTGGACACAATAAAGGCATTTCAAAAGTCGGAAGCTGCATTTTTATTTTGAAAAGAAATAATCAGATTCTAAAAAGGCAGTTGAAACAGTCTCAGTGATGGCAAAAGTAAAAATTAAAAACCCTACCAAATGTGTTAGTACCCATGCTGGACATGCAACCCCACCCACTACTCATAAACCCTGCCAGTAATTTAGAAATAAGAACAATGAAACAATCCATCTTCCATTATCCACCAGAGGATAATCTTAAGCTAAAGTTATAGTTAACAAGATTCGAGTAACCTTAGTCAAGGCTTAAAATGGGGCAAGCCAAAAAAGGCCCCAAACCAATGTCAATCTCTCTAGTGATGTAAAATGATGCCTCCTGAGTTGGTTAAAAATAGTAACACTAAATTATAAAAAACAAAAAAACTAATAAAAGAACCAAGCTCGATGAAACTCTAAAAGTTCACATTATGTTGCCATCAACTCTCAAATACTTCTAAGAGCAGTTAAAAACCCAACATAAAACAGGTCAGCAAGGATGCATTGACTCTTAACAGCAATAATTAAGTCCATAGTTTCTGTTGACCTAATTTTTCCTCACAATCCCAATAGTGCTGGTAATGCTAGTTTTTATTGGTCCGCAAAGAAAAGCTATACAATGTTAGCACATGTACTACAGTAATAAAGCTCAAAACATAGATCTTATACGAACTCTCTTAAGGGATCAGGTGGGTGCAAAACCATGGTATTAAAAACAATGAGTTCACTAGAGACACACGGAGGAAAAGAGAACCTGAACTTGGATAAGCCCATCATCCTGGTTCAGAATTTGAAGAGACAAGGTCCCCTGAACATCAAAGTTGCTGACTCCACCATCTCGTTTCAGTGTCACATTAAGCTTCTCCTCAACGGTCAATGTGACAGGATCAGTAAGTGGTGCAGCAGCTGCTTTGGTTGGACCAGCACTTGGTCGTACATCCTCCATAATAACTTCACCTTCAGCTTTAAGAGATTCCAGAAATTGGTTGGTCCTTTGTGTTTTACCTAGCTGCATGCCAAGACCTTTTGGTGGAGCAGTGGCAGATGAAGGTGGACGGCCTGATAATGCAAATGAATTAGTCAAATCATCCTTCAATTTGAAAGGCAATCAATCGTTTCATTTTTTTAATCCAGTTAAACAAAGAGTCGACATGTACGATAAAATCAATTATCTCATGCAGTATTTTAGAAAGAAGGAACATCTTTCCTTAACAACGACTGATCAACACAAAAGAAAAACATGAAGGGAGCATTAAAGCATTGCTGGATATAAATAAGTAACAGCAAGACTACCAGCCACCAACTCGGTGCAAAGCGCAATAAATGCACCTAGAATAAAATAAGATATTAACGCTAATAAGATTTTTTAAAATAAAAATAAAAAATAAGATATTATCCATATACTAAACCATAATGGCCGACTGTCAAACAAACCACAGATAAGGCAAGCCATAAAAACTTATGTGATCATAGCATATACTTTTCCATATTGCTGAAGCAGAAAGATCGTGTAAACAAAGAGCAATGAATACCAAAAAATTGCTTGTTACTCCTTGATCCTCGAAAAAGAAAAAGAAAAAGACATAAGAGGAGGGAGGAGGGAGGAGGGAGGAGGGAGGAGGGAGGAAGAAGAAAGAATTAAAAAGGAAAAATAAAAATATATGTTTCCTCGATGGTATACCTATTGATTCAAAGGAAAGCTTCATAAAAAAAATTCTCGATTTAAAGGAAATACTATTCATTATTTAATATTAAATTGAAGTGAAAAATAGGAACCGAAAAGAATGTTTTGTGGAGGACAAGTTTCAAACTAGCTTTCACCTAAACCCCCACACATGGACTTCACTTCCTTGAGTACTATTAATTTGATGTCAAATAAAGCTAGACAAATAATGGCATAACTCAGGAAACATTCACCACAATGAAATTTGAATATAATGGAAAGGGAGTTGATATGAGCTTCTGGTGTATTGTCAATTTGTATTCAATTATTTGCAACTATTGGGATTAAAATGTTTCTCAAACTTCCATATTGTTGACAGGACAATTGACCTCACAGATACAATGACGTTTAATGACATCCGATGACCGATAGTATGATGTCATCAAAAACTCATCAAGCCATTAAGTGCTATTCTAATTATTAGGCAGAGAAACAGCCACACACCTTTAGACTTGGTAGAAAAGGATTCCACATCAGTGCTTAGTCCAAATCCAGAACCACTTCCAAAACCACTCCCACTGCTAGAAATGTTCATATCACTACTAAAGCCACTATCAAGTCTTCCAGAACCCATCGACTGTAGAGACATAAACCCTCCTTTGTCACCTCTATTCTTTTCAATCTGCAAGGAAATAATACACAATTTGATTATAACATATGTTTTTAGTAAGTAAACAAACAAAAGATGTTATAAAGACTGGGACATATGCAGGAGACTTAAGGCCTCAGGAATTTACCCTGCTTTTGTCAATCTCACTAGCTTTACGCTTCATGACATCCTTAGTTTCATTTATCTTGCTCTGCAAAACCAATTTATGCAATTTCTCCTCATGACTCTCCATCTCACAGTACTGCTTGACCTGTGTAACAGTAACATTCTCCTTGTGTCCAAGAGAGATGACTTCATCAAAAGCAAAAATCAACTCAAAAGCTGTCTTGCCAATGCCCTCTTCATCTAGAGAGTAAGAATATTCCGGTACCTGTATATGGTTAAGGAATCTACCCAATTTTTATTCAATGTGCTGTTTCTCTAATAGATGACTAATTGATTAGCATCGTGCAATTATTTGACTGTGAGAAATTGTAAATCCGTTGCATTATTATAAGAGAGTAGCCAGTTTCCAACTATTTAAGCAGAAATATTAGCACATAGACAGCTATCTGTTCAATAATAAATGTACAAATCACCAACACCGAGAGGATACAAGTTTGGAGAGAAGCCTGAGTGTCTCCAAATCTTCAAGAATGTTGCTCTGTTTGTTTGTTACAAGCAGCAAATACAGAGCCTCAATTGGTTGGTAAACATAGCGCACGTTTTCAGTCTCAATATAAGTGTGTTGTTTTCCAGTTCCAACCAACTTGGGGAAAGCAGCTAGAAGCCCCTCAATTCTTATGCGAGACATATCAACAAATTGCCTCGAAACAAGGGCTGTGAAAAGTTGACAGTGGGATGTATCAGATAAAATAAAACTTGTAAAACTATCTAAACAGTGGGATGTATCAGATAAAATAAAACTTGTAAAACTATCAATGCAGAACTACTCGAAGTACAAATTAGCAAACTAGAAGGAATAGTATGCAACAATTGATACTGGAAAGAAAATTCACTGTCAACCCATTTTCTATAACCAATGCTAGAGTTAATGTATCCAAAAGCGAAGAAAAAGTTTACATATTAAAAAAATACACAACAAAAATACAAAGTTAAATGAGAGTAAAAGGATGGAGAGCTGATAAAAGATCTCCCGAAAATAAATATGCAAGTATAAATATAGTCCCCATAAGTCGAAACACACAAGCACTCTGTTCCAGCCCCCATAATGGTGATGACAATACCGTCATGAAAAAAATTAAGGAATGCAGAATATAATAAGAGGGATGTAATTGATAGGTTACCACCATTGTAGAAGTGCAGAATACAGGTAAGGAGTCCACGGTGAGGATGATATCACAAGGGAAGTCTATTAGAAAAATTATAGAACTGAAGGTATACCCTAGGTGCAACTTGCAAGCAGAAGCATACGGAAACTACAACTACTAGAGCTACCCAACAAAATAATCTGGCCAGAAGGAAAATTGCACGAATAGTGTTATATGACTCGGGCATTTCTAAGTAGAGAATCCCTGCCCTGTTTTCCACATCGTTATTTCCTGTAAGGTGCCTTCTTTCCCAAAAGCGGAAGCTAGCTCATCATAACCTTAAGTGGTCACATGATTAGCGATAATACACCTGGAGGTGATTCTTAAAATGTCACAGCAATCACTAAAAATGTTGTGTTACTACAGTTACATCTTGCAGATCAACACAAAGGCCACCCATAAAATCCATGAACCCATGGAAGAGTTCTTCTTTTAATTTTGACTGTTTTCTCACTTGTAGATTACACTAGATCAATACATGCGAATCATTTTCACTTGAACAAACTAGATGCAGAAAAAATATAAGATATAAGTTATATTTTTCAAGAAATAAAATAAAATAAAACGTAGGTAACTAACCTTTCCCAGATTTACTTATAATGGAAGCTGCAAGCACAACCTACACAAAATAAAATTACGGTCAATAAAACATTCAAACTTCAGAATAAAATAAAGATTGCAAAACTACTTGTAACAGATTGCCACTTGAATTCATCAAATACTAAAGGAACAATCAAATTACCATCTTGATCCAATTAAAACCCAACAGCTACTAATTCAAAAGCGCCCAACCAGCTTAAAATTAGACACCTGCAAAAATCAAAACAGTTGAATATTGCAAAATACAAGAAAAAAGATCCCCAAACTATTACCAAAGAACGGTGCAATTCAAGCAACTACAATTACACATACAATGATACAAATTAAAAACAATGTTAGATCTAAACAACGTAAATTCGGATAGATTTCAACCCTAGCCGTAATTATTCGGATCTCAACCTAGATGCGAGAGTGATCACGAACTAAAATGTAGATGGGATCAGAAATCGTAGATCTAAGTCCAATATTGTGGAAAAATAAACAAAACTAATGGAATTAAGGATCGAACAGTATCAATCAGTTTAAACGTACTGAAATTCTCAGTGTGTGTGTTTTGTGTGTGAGAGAGAAAGTACCTGAAGCGAAAACTGACGGAGGAAATCACCGAATCGGAGAGGGAATAAGCGGGATGAAGATGTGTAGAAGAGAAAATGAATGAGATTTATTTATTTATATATGAAAGAGTTTAATTTCTGAGGATTATAAATAGAAAATGTGAATAGTTTTGGACCTTGGGCCAGTTAAATTCAAAATTTTAATTAAAAAATATAAATGTATTAATAATAAATATATAAATTATCTCACTAACATTTATTTATTTTTTTGGTAAATTTAAATAATTTTTCCAAAATATGCCAAATTTTAAAATTGGTAGGTTTCATTTGTTTTAGGATAGTATACTATGCATGGACATTTTGTATATCCTTAAAAAAAAAATAATACCTAAAGCTTATTACTACTTGGGTACATTTTGTTCCGACTATTAAATTATAATGGTGTGAGAAATAGTTTATTATTAAAATAATCAATTAAATGTATGATAAATTTTTAATTAAGATTTTTATGAGATAGTTGTAGATATTAAATATTTATTTAAATAATAAATTATTGAATTATATGTATATTGTATGTTACTTCGATCAATCAAGCTCACAACATTTGAATGGATTGTAAGTGGAATAAATCAGTTTTTTAGTCAACGTATCTTTGAGTCAGGCTTTCGTTGTAGTTCAAAAATTTTTTTGTTACAATCGAATAACTGTATCTTTTCAAAATTCTACAAATGGTTTCACTCAAATCGATTTTCCGTCCAAAAATCTGACGAAAAAAAAAGGATCGTTAAACTAAACTCCACTTTTTTGCGATGGTAATGCAGTTCCATTAGTTCAAGTTCTCAATCACTGATTTATTTTAATTTTATATATTTGTAATCATTCCATATAATAATTTCAAAATAATTATCTCATTCCATATAATAATTATCTCATTCCATATAATAATTTTAAAATTATAATAATAATTTCAAAATAATAATAATAATAATTTTAAATAATAATAATAATTTCAAAATAATAATAACAACAACAATAATAATAATTTTAATTAATAAAATTATAAACAGTAATTAATTTTAAAATTATAAACAGTAAATAATTTTAAAAGTATAAACAGTAAATTAATTTTAAAAGTATGAACAGTAAATTAATTTTAAAATTATAAACAGTTAATTTTAAAATTATGAACAGTAATTATTTTTAAAATTATAAACAGTAAATTATTTTTAAAACTATGAACAGTAATTAATTTTAAAATTATAAACACTAATTTATTTTTAAATTATAAACAGTAATTATTTTTAAAAGTATAAACAGTAAATTATTTTTAAAACTATGAACAGTAATTAATTTTAACATTATAAACAGTAAATTATTTTAAAATTATAAACATTAATTATTTTAAAATTATAAACAGTAAATTATTTGTAAACCTATGAACAGTAATTAATTTTAAAATTATAAACACTAATTTATTTTAAAATTATAAACAGTAATTATTTTTAAAATTATAAACAGTAAATTATTTTTAAAACTATGAACAGTAAATATACTTTTTTTAAAAAACAGACTTTTTTTAAAAAATAGACTTTTTTTTAAAATCAATTTTGTGTGGGGTTTCATCCTGTAGCGTAGTGGTGCACTACTGCACAAAAACATGTGAAACTGATTAGCGTAGTGGTCTCATTCTATTTTTTAAAAAAAGTCTGTTTTTAAAAAAAAAATTGATTTTTTAAAAATAAATTTTTTAAAAAAAAATTAGCGTTTTTCATTTTAAAATTCTGTATTTTTATAAAAGTCATTTTTTAATCAATAAATGGGGTTCACCAACACGTTTAACGTGTTTTAAAACATTTATCGCAAATAAAAATACTCTTCCTCCTCATAATACTCATAAATCCCACATTCGTTGTAAAAAATATCACCATTATTATATTATTAAAATAATATATTTAAATGAATTATTTTATCGAAAAAATAAAATATTAATTTTCAACAATTGTCATTTTAAAAAATTTTCTCATCTATATCCACATAAAATCAATATTTTTCTCATCATATGAATCAATAATTAATTATTCACAAATAATATTACTGAAATCACAATATTGACAACCAAAGTTAGCTTCCTGGAAAGAGGCTTTCAAATAAAATTTCTCCTTACTTGCACAAGAATTAGGTGACCAAACTGTTAGGTTTGTAATATTCATCAACGCAATCAAATTGCAAAAATTAAGCCATTTAAGCGTGTAAAAAGGAGTTTAAAAATTTACAAACCATATATCCGGATCACCCTTTACGCGACAATTATTAATTAAACGAAAAGATAAAGAATAAATCATACCCTACCAAGATCGAGCTTTCCTCGCATACAAGTTCACCTCCAAATCCTTTCGCGTTCATCTTGAATCCACCGGGGTTCGGTTCTTCCTTCGATCAACGTTAATGGCCCAAATGTTTGGCGCTTCTAGAGGTGATCCACCAGGAATAATAATGATTCAAGAAGATGGAGTGTTTTACCTCAAACCCTGTTTTATCTATCTCTATAGAAAAGCATGTTCTCTCCCAACAATTGGAATTATGTCAGATGTTGAAAAATCAACAACCCATCCCACCCATAATAAGCACTCTCTTATTTATGACGCAAAACCCACCTTAACAATTAAGGAATTGGGTTTTAATTAATTAATTCTTTTAATTAATTAAGCTCCTGTAATCTTATTAGGGATAATTAATTAAACTCCTTTAACTAATTTTCCTTCCTAATCCAATTAGGAATAAATGAAATCTTATATTAAATTAATTCCTAAACTCTTTTAGAAATTAAAATAATAATAATTGTAATAATATTAATAAGACTCTCTTATTAATTTATATTTAATATTTCTAAAATATTAAATAATAAATATTAAGCTATTTTAATTTATTCTATCACCATAGATTAAATTAAATATACTTAACATATTATTACGATTATGTCATTAACTTCTTAAATAATTATTCTTCCTTTTGGTGTGACCCTTTTGGTTCTCCATATTAAACCTACATAATAAATCAATTAGAATAATTCTAATCTTATTTAAATAAATAAATTAAACAAATAATTTATTTAAATAAATAATATTTATTCTACAATAGGATAAGCCTCACTAACGATCAACGACTTTCCGGATAATATAGATTTCAACATTAATCATAAAAGAACCTTTGAGTAAATAGTTCTACCAGACAATTCAATCCTTCCACTATACAACGATGTCCCAATTAAATATAAGAGATACTAATTATTGTCAAGTCTTATTTTATTTAATTATATGTATTTCGATCCTTAAACGCACAACTCCAAATAATGTAAATTAGAAACTCCTTTTCTAATTTCATTCTGCTTCAACAAGGACTACTTTGGGTTGTCATTTATCGAATCACATAGACATTTCTCTTTTTATTAGAAGTGGTAGATTCTTTATTGATCATACATTATCTCTATGTATAACTTATTATACCCAAGCATACCCTTTGATATACCCTAAGGGTCTTAAGGAATAAGTCAAAGTATAACTCATCATACACAAGATACTTATGATAATCTCAAGTCCAAGGATTACTTGTCTTACTATCACTACAGAATTCCTATCGACAGCAAATAAAAACTCCATTAGGTATTCCTTAATGCGAGCCACGTTCGAAATGAACTTATTCTCTAATAAGCACTTACATACTTGCTTTAGTGTCTCCACAACAAAATGATCACGTGAGATCAATCATCCTCATCCAACGAAGAAAGAACGTATGTACCAATCTATCCTGGATTCACTAATCCCCAATTTAGTAATCCAATGATTGGAAATTATTTTAGTTTTAAGCTTTCTAAGAATTTAGATCTCATTAGAATGATCATCATCATTATTCTAAAAGCATTGCTTAAAACTATGGGTTTATCACATATAATAAAACAAAGATCACGTAGATAATTAAAAGCCTTTAATAAATTAATACTTTTTATTAATAAATTAATAAGATTATTACAAAGTATATGCTTTATCATCAAACATGATCGACTTGTGCATGCATACTACTTTCACAAACCTCTCCTTAGATGTAACTTTCTGAGACATTGCCAATAATGTTATCTAATAATATTATTCGGATAATATGAATTATTGCTTCGATAATAAAAAATACTTGTGTAATGACAATTATTGAAACAACAACAATATAAAATATCAACGCAAAGAATTATTAAATCAATAAAATAATGAATAAGAATTCATCGTAACCATTATTGAGTAAAGGTCTTCTTACGTAAGAATCAATAATTGATGCAATACTGGTATCTTCTTGTGTTTTAACCAATTTAGTATTTTAACAAGATTAATTGAGTAATAACTACGCTGCTTATTTTTAAACAACTTATATTTGTCGTTTTCTTCATCCAATAGCTTTTTCATATGGGCCCACACATTGCGGGTCAGCTTGTCGTCATTTAATATTCCCCGATAGACGAATATTTCACGACCAAAAACGAATATTCTCCCACAACAATGAATATTTTATAACCACTTGCTTATTTTGAAATATTTGCGTGTATTTTACCCCTAACTATCCACATTAATCAAATCAACCTTACTATTTCAAAATAATAAATAGAGAAAATTAAATTTCATTAATAATAAGTTGGGGTCTTACAACCTCCCTCCTTATGAAATTTCGTCTCTCGAAATTGACGTCGTCTCGTGCAGTGTTTCAAAAGGTGAGGATACCTCGCTTTCATTTTCGTTTCCAATTCCCCAGTGTCATTTCTCTATAAAGATGATTCCTCCACGAACTTTAACTTGTGGTATGACCTTTCTTGGCGTGAGACATGCTCCTTCCTATCTAAGATCTTGACAGTACCTCCTCATACGTTAAGTCTTCTGGCTATCTCGTCCTCAGGTTCTAACTCAATAACGTGGTTTGGGTCTTTCACATATTTACAAAGTACGATATGTGAAACACATTATGAACACGAGACATACCGAGGGTAACGCAAGTCTATAGGCTACATTTCCTACTCTTACCAAAAATTTGAAATGGACCAATAAATCGTGGATTGAGCTTTCCTCTCTTCCCAAATCTTGTAACTCCCTTCCACGGAAGCAACTCGCAACAATACATGATCCCCTACACTAAATTCCACGTCCTTTCGATGAAGATCCGCATAACTCTTTTGTCGATCTTGTACTGTTTATATCGTTGTCGAATCATTTGGATCTTTTCCGTAGTCATACGTCTTAACTTCGGGTCCTAACAATGTTTCTTCACCCACCTCGTCCTACATACTTTGAGAGCGACACTTTCGTCCATATAATGCTTCAAATGGAGCCACACCTATACTTGCTCGATAAGCTGTTGTTGTGGGAGAATTCTACCAATGGTAAATACTTATCCCAACTACCCTTGAAGTCTAGGACACAGAGTCTTAATAAATCTTCAAGAGTTTGAATAGTCCTCTCGATTGTCCGTCTGTTTGGGGATGGTATGTTAACTAAATCGCAAATCCGCGCTCCATAGCTTTTTGCAAGCTAACCCAAAATCTTGAAGTGAATCTTGGGTCATGATCCGAAACTATGGATACTTGGCATGCCATGCAACCTCACAATCTCATTCACGTCATACTAGCAAGACGCTCAAGGAATAAGTCTCCGTGTCGGCAAGAAATGAAAGCGGACTTGGTTAATCTATCAACAATAACCCAAATAAAGATTGATGCCTTGAGAAACCGTAGGAAGACCCGTAGAACGAAATCCATGGTAATGTGTTCCCACTTCCATTTCTAATCTCAAGTGGTTGCAGACGGACCCTTAGTACAAAGATGCTCGCGCTTTTACACGCCGACAAGTTAAACACATCGAGATAAACTTTACAATCTCTCTTTCATATTGTTCCACCAAAATGTATGTCAAGATCACGATACATTTTAGTACTTCCGGATGGATTGCAAATGGTGTATTGTGTGCCTCCATCATAATCTTGTACTTCAAATCGAGTCGTTAGAACACAAAGTCTAGAGTGGACTCAAGTATTCCTTCTTCATCAATTCTCGCCCTAATAGCTCCTTCTTGTACTTTCTTCTTCATACGCATCGACCGGCCTATGGCTTGGCAAAAGCAACCTTAACTTTTTCTATTAAAGTCGGCTCTGTCGTATACTTGACATCATCACACTTCGCTCCCGCGTATGATCTTCTACTCAACGCGTCACCTACCACGCTCGCTTTTTCGGGATGGTATCAATAGTGTGGTCGTAGTCTTTCAATAGCTCGAGCCAACGTCACGCCGCATGTTGAGTTCTTTTTGAGTGAAGAAATATTTAAGGCTTTTATGGTCCGAATATATCTCCACTTTCTCCCCATATAGATAGTGCCTCCATATCTTTAACATGGCAAAACGATCGCTGCCAACTCTAGATCATGAGTAGGATAATTCCTCTCATACTCTTTTGTTTGTCATGAGGCATAAAGCTATGACTTTCCCACGTTGCATGAGAACACATCCTAACCCTTTGCTCAAGCATCGCCAGAGATAACAAATCCATCCGAACCCGGATGGTATTGTTAGAACAGCCAAATAAGTCTCTCTTAAGCTCTTGAAACTCTTCTCGCATTCTTCGCTCCAAAGCGAATTTCAGATCCTTTCGAAAGTTAATGAGTTAATGGAGTAGCGATTCGAGAAAACCTTCCACGAATCTCCGATAATAACCAAATAAGCCCAAAAAGCTACGTGATTGAACCACCGACTTTGGTTGCTCCCAACTTTGTATTGCTTCAATCTTCGCCAGATCAACGAGATACTCCATGTTTCGACACCACGTGCCCAAGGAATGCTACTTCCTCGCCGTAACTCGCATTTCTTTAATTTGGCATATAGTTTGTTTTCACGAAGCCTTTGGAGTACCGAATTTTCAAATGGTGCTCATGATCTTCACGACTTTTGGAATATATAAGGATGTCATCAATAAAGACAACAACAAACTGATCCAAATATTCCTTGAATACTCGGTTCATCATATCCATGAAAGCCGCAGGAACAGTTTGACCTTATATGTCCCTCCTCTCCACATCTGTAGCATCTAACTGGCGATCGTTCTCTTCCCCTAGAATTTGTTGATGGTGCTGATGCTGCTGCCGACGTCTTCCCGTCATCGTTAAATCTTCTCTTTTTAGATTGGACATCTCTTTCCATAATATCAACGCGTCGTATGCTTTTTACCCATGCATCACTCATTCTCACTCGTTCGATTATTTCTTCTTTCATTTCGATTCAGACTTTATCATCTTATACTCGCCAAAGAGTGCTTCATTCAAGCATCACATATCGGATAACACAAGCTTGAATCGTTGCATCCTTTTGCTCCACGACCGCTGCAATTCTTGAAATTTCGCTTCTTCTTAACTCATGAATACGATTTTGCAATTCTACATTTTGATCATAAAATACCTCTAATAAACTCTCTTGGTACCTCTTCTTCCTCTTCTTCCTCACTCTCAAATTGTTACCTCTGCGACTATCTCTTTAAAAAAGTAACTATCAATTCTTCACTTACCACATGGATATCTCTAATTCCTTCTTCGTCGACATCACATTATCCTAGTTGGCGATTAGAGGTGTCTCCACGATCTCATTCACTCCATTGTTAACGCTTCTCAAAGAATGCATTCTTAAAACTATCATAAAACAAGGGTTAATTAAATAAATTAACATATCACATAATACCCTATATTATGACTAACCAACAAATAAGCTTGGGTAGGACACACTAAATGCGAAGGTTTTACTCGTCTCTCCTCCTAGTTCTATTCCCCGATCTCCGCCAGAGATCATATCCTAAGCTCGATATTAATCATGACGCCCCAAAATAGGTATACACAACACCCATTCTCGAGTCGCCAAATACATGGTACAAGAAACAAACTACAACTTCAATAATACAAATGTCGGTGTGAAATACGACAATATATATCGTGAGTTTAAATATAATATTGTCTTCTGCATAACATATCCACACGCAAATAAATCCCCATCATAATTATTGATACATTATTTTACAAAAATGGTGAGGACTACTAAACAACTCTCTCTGAACCTTCATTCCATACCCCGACTAAGTACTCGCTACATTCTCGCCTCCTAAAAAAGAAAATGGAACAACAAGGAAAAGGGTGAGCTCAACTAGCCCAAGAAAGAATACTATGACTAAGATAATATACAACAAATTATCGTTAGTCTCCAACAGGAAAAATCTGATAGAATACAAATGACAACAAATTTCGGATCAATATTCGCAGCGGAAATAATAATTCATAGAAGAGTTACGTAGAGAATGAAATCTACTATAATCTATGAATTTAATAAATCCATCATCAATATTTTATCCTCAGTAACATCAATCAATATTCATCTCAAATCAAATATTCATCTTTTGCACTACAGTGCCAAAGATATTCATCAATCTGGTCATGTTCATCTCAACACTGCTCATCTTTGCACTAAAGGCCAAAGATATTCATCGATCGGTCATGTTCATTTAAACACTGCTCATCTTTGCACTACAGGCCAAAGATATTCTTCAGAAATCATTCATCTTTGCTACTGGGCCAAAGATATTCAATAATATCATCATTTAAGACCGAGGATGATGAAAATATTTTTAAAGAACGAATCCAAAGGAAACAAAATGACAAGGATTAAGGATTAAGGATTCGTACTTTGTTTTATCCATGTCCAACAATACCTCAAAAATAATCATAGTGGTGTAAAATTCAAGAATGATCAAAAAACATATGGATACAATCGTAGTTAGTATCCGAATAGATGTTTTGACGATAAAAGAAGAAATTTTATTTTTCTATGAATAAGACCGTATATCGTGAATAGTCTTGGTCAGATATCGTGAATAAGGTCGTATATCATGAATAAGTAACTCGACACCAAAAGATAGAAATTCCACAAAAACATCTTCACGCTTACATGAATAAGTACTTTCGTGAATAAGAATCTCGTGAATAGTAACTCATGAATAGTAACTCATGAATAAGAACCCCGACATGAAAAAGTTCCAAATTTGATAAAAACTTCAGATCAACATTTCAAAGATAATGATATTGAAGAAATAATATCATTACTGAAAAAATAATATCCCTTACCTCAAAGAATCGAGAGATTTTAAGGAAAGGTCTCAAGTGATCTTTGAATGAAACTTATCTTTGAATAAAGAACTCTCAAAGTATCTAAATACTCACAAAATACGCTCAATAATATAGAGAGAAAGAGAAAAACTTTGTTTCGGTGTGATTTTCAATTCTAACTTAGCCTCTATTTATAGGAAAATGTTAAGACGCCAAGCAGACTTGACTGCTACCTGATGGCTTTACTCGCTACTATTGCCACCCACCACATTTGAAATAAAATTCAGCACATTTTTTCACCAACCACAAGTGGGGCCCACTCAATTCTAGAATTTTCCACCAAAATCAATTATAACCCTACTTTCCTAATCAAACACCTATTAAAATTTATAACAAATCATTCGCTCATTTTTAACGGTTCAAAATTTGTAGACATATACTCAACTTATATATGTATAACATATCCAAAATTACAACGATCCAACGGTCGGATTAAATATTATAACTCACACAATAAAGTCAATAATAACAATAGATTTGATCTTTTAATACCTCCAATCCGACAAAATACAAATAAAACATCTCAAAGATTAATTCCTTCATTAATAACCACATAAATAAATTCATCATTTATATTCATATAAATAAATATTTTCTTATCATATGAATCAATAATTAATTATTCACAAATAATATTACGTAATCACATTTACGACAACCAGTGCTCCTCAGAGAAAGAGGGGCTTTCCAATAAGGATCTCTCTCATCTTGGCGCTAATTAATTAGGTGACCAAACCTCTCCTTAGATGTAACTTTCTAGACATTGCCAATAATGTTATCTAATAATATTATTCAAATAATATGAATTATTGATCTAATAATGAGAAATCATTGTGCAAATTGACAATTATTGAAATGCAGAATAATATAAAATACCAACGCAAAGAATTATTGAATCAATAAAATAAAATATCGAATAATAATTACCGTAACAATTATTGAGTAGTGTCTTCTTACGTAAGGATCAATAATTGATGCAATACCGCGTGTCTTCTTTGCTCAACAACGCCGTATTAGTGTGTTTTAACCAACGGGTATTCCAACAATGATAATCTGTAACAATTACGCTCGTTATTTTTAAACAACTTATATTTGTCGCTTTCCTCATCCAATCGCTTTCACATATGGGGCCCACATGGTCGCTACGTCGTCGCATTTAATATTCCCCGACAAGTTTAATATTCCACGACCAAAACGAATATTCCCAAGCAAACAATGAATATTTTATAACCACTTGCTTATTTTGAAATATTTATGATTTTACCCCTAACTATCCACATTAATCAAATCAACCCTTACTATTTCAAAATAATAAATAAAGGAAATTCCTTTTATTTAAAAAAAATTTGGGGTCTTACACATACGTTCCTCATTCTCCACCAAATGAGGTGCAAACTCGATAACTCTGCAAACTTTGCCTCGTCTTTGAGACACAACGTCATGTTGTTTTGTTCTAATCTGATGAACTCCACTTCCTTCATATGACGAACACTTTCGTGAAAGTATTTGTCATTAAATAATTTCTGAAATGTCTCCCCCCGAGACATACTTTGAGTCTTGATTTGGATACGCTTCACGCTTCTCACCAAGACTCCCACCATGATACTTTTCGCCACATAAAGGTGGCGAATGGAACCTTCTGTTTTTCCGTGCATCCCAAGATATCGAATATCTTGGTAATTTGCTTGACCCATGTTTCCGCCGTGATCGGATCTGGCTTTCCCTTAAATTCGGTGGTCCCAACTCTTTGAATCGCTTGGTGTGACAACCCGTGAATTCTATCATTTCCTCCTCATTTTGAACACGAGTCTCTCTCGTGCGATTTTGCATGAATCGCAAAAAGCTTCTAAACATTCCTCGCTCATCATCTACTCGGTGGTGTTGTTCACGGAAGGGACATTGCCCGACTGTTGCACGTTCTCCTCGTTGGTGAGTACAGAAGCGTCTCCTCGGCCTCATTTCCATTGTTAATATTCTCAATCGACATTCTCAAATACCATCATAAAACAAGGGTTAATTAAGGAAATCAATATATCACATAATATCCATATATATCGACCAACTAACAAATAAGCTTAGGTAGGACACACTAGCGAAGGATTTATTCGCCTCTCTCTCCTAGTTCTATTCCCCGATCTTCGCCAGATATCATATCCCTAAGCTCGATACCAACTCATGACGCCCCCAAAATAGGTATACATCACCTATTCGAGTTGTCAATACGTGGTACGTAAACAACTACAACTTTATTATTACAATCAGAATCTGTGAGTTTGAATACAAATATTATCTTCTGACAATATTTATACTCAAATAAATCCTCATCACATTTATTGATACATTATTTTACAAAAATGGTGAGGACTACTAAATAATTCTTTTCTAAAACCTTCATTCCATACCCCCGACTCAGTACTCGCTTATATTCTCGCCTCCCGAGAAGAAAAATGGAACAAAAGGAAAAGGGTGAGCTCAACTAGCCCAAGAAAGAATATTATGACTAAGATAATATACAACAAATTACCGTTAGTCTTCAACAGGGGAAAAATCTAATAGAATCTGATAGACAACAAATTTTAAATCAATATTCGCAATGGAAATAATAATTCATTGAAGAGTTAAGTAGAGAATGCAAACTACTATCTTCTACATGTATGAATTTAAAAGTTCATCGCTCTATCTTTTATCTCTCAGAACATCAATCAATATACATCCGAATCAAATATTCATCTTTGCACTACAGCCAAAGATATTCATCACCGGTCATGTTCATCTAAACACTGCTCATCTTCAGCACTACTACCAAAAGATATTCTTCAGAAATCATTCATCTTTGCACTACATGGTAAAGATATTCAATAATATCATCATTTAAGACCGAGGATGATGAAAAATATTTTAAAGAAACGAATCCAAAGAAACAAAATGACAAGGATTAAGGATTAAGGATTCGTACTTTATTTTATCCATGCTCAAAAATACCTCAAAAATAATCATAGTGGTGTAAAATTCAAGAATGATCAAAACATGGATACAATCAAAGCTAGTATCCGAATAGATATTTTGGACAAAGAGAAGAAATTTTCATTTTCGATGAATAGTCAAGTGATTCGTGAATAAGTCGATACGTATCGTGAATAGTCAGATATCGTGAATAAGAACTCAACACACCAAAAGTTCCAAATTTGATAAAACTTCGATCAATATTTCAACATAATGATATTGAAGAAATAATATCATTACGAAAAAAAATAATATCCCTACACCTCGAAAAGATTAAGACTTCTTAAATTTGGATATCTGGGTATAGTCTTTGAAGGAACTTCAGACCGTAGATATAGCAATACTCAAACTATACTCAAAATACTCACAAGAATACGCTCGATAATATAGAGAGAGAAAACTTCAGCTAAAAGTGATTTTCATTAATTCTAACCCAAGACCCTATTTATAGAAATTGCTTAGAACACCAAAAGTTATAAAATTTAATATAATATTAATATATAAAAAATTTTTTCTACGCACATTCTTATAAACCAAATCAGCTCATTTCAACAACCAACCAAGCCCACCAAACATATCAAAAACGTTTTTCTAATTTAAATTATTTTAAACTTCCAAAATCAATTATTTTGAGCTTTTAGAACTTCAATAATTCATAATAAATAGCCCTTTTATCGAGAAAATTCGAATCTCATGAGTTTTTATAGGAAATTCAATTCTCTACAACTTTGCGGAAGAAAGTTTTTTCCAAATTCCAATCGAAAATTGACCAAATCCACAAACGGAGGCGATTTTATAAAATTTATAATCAAATTTCAAATAATAAATGGGGTCCACCAACATGTTTAACATGTTTTAAACATTTATTGCAAATAAAAATACTCTTCCTCCTCAGATACTCATAAATCCTACATTCGTTGTAAAAATATCACCATTATTATATTATTAAAATAATATATTTAAATGAATTATTTTATCGTAAAAAATAAAATATTAATTTTCAACAATTGTCATTTTAAAAAATTTCTCCATCTATATCCACATAAAATCAATATTTTTCTCATCATATGAATCAATAATTAATTATTCACAAATAATATTACAGAAATCACAATATCGACAACCAGGCGCTTCCTGGAAAGAGGGGCTTTCCAATAAGAATTTCTCCTTACTTGCCAAGCAATTAATTAGGTGACCAAACCTCTCCTGTATGTAACTTTCTAGACATTGCCAATAATGTTATCTAATAATATTATTCAGATAATATGAATTATTGCTTCGATAATAAAAAATACCGTGTAATGACAATTATCAAAAACAATGATAATATAAAATATCAACGCAACAATTATTAAATCAATAAAATAATCGAATAAGAATTATCGTAACCATTATTGAGTAGTGCCTTTCTTACGTAAGAATCAATAATTGGTGCAATACTGCAAAGTATCTTCTTGTTTTTAACCACCGAGTATTTTAACAAAGATAATTGATGAATAACTACGCCTGCTATTTTTAAACAACTTATATTTGCTGCTTTCTTCATCCAATCGCTTTCCGTTATGGGGCCCATACTACATGGTTAAGCATTGCATTTAATATTCCCGATAAGACGAATATTCCACGACCAAAACGAATATTCTCCGACAACAATGAATATTTTATAACCACTGCTTATTTTGAAATATTTATGATATTTTACCCCTAATTATCCACATTAATCAAATCAACCCTTACTATTTCAAAATAATAAATAGAGAAAATTAAATTTCATTAATAATAAGTTGGGGTTTTACACTTTTCACATCGTATTTTAACTTATAAGTTATTTTAGCTAAACATTTTCAAATTTCATTTTGACTTATAAGTCAAAATGGTGCCAAATATTTTTATTTATAAATTACTACTTAAAATGACTTATAAGTCATTTTAAAATTTAACTTATAAGTCATCTCCGAACATGGCCTAATAAGGAAGTTGGGCCATGTTTTTTGATCCAAATATTATATTTGTTTCAAAATTAAAGATACAATTCGGTGAAATATTAAATTTTAAATTGATATTAATTTATTTATTTTTAATTGATATAATTACTATAATTGTATTGTATATAATAAAATGTAATTTATTTTAAATTTTTATAAGTTATATTAATTTTGAAATTTATATTGTATATATATTTAATTTTATAAGGGAGAGATTAATATTTATGAGAGGCTGGCAGGTATGCTATCTTAACCTCCACCAATAAATATAAATACGGAAAGTAGTTGACACTTATTCCCTCCTCCCTCGGTGTTCAAAAAGACTTCTCTCATCTGAGAGTCAACTTAAAAGAGATTTGGTCAAAAGTCAAACCTTTCCGGCACGGCACCACACCGCTTGCATTCACCTCACCATCCCAACATTCAACAACAATATTCTTTCCGCCATTACCTTTATCTCTTTCTCCTCCAGATCTGAGCTCATTTTTAGATTCTATTGAAACCCTAAGGCCTTTCAGTTCCTTTATCTACAAGCCCCACATTTTTTTCGTACCCAAAAACCTATAAATTTGCCTCAATTTGTCGATGTAATAGTTGAAGAGTTCCTGAAATTTGTGTAGCTAATTTTATGGGGTGTGGGGGATTTAGAGTTGATGGGTTCTAAGAAAAGTTGAGATTTTTCGGGTTTGAACTCTTTTTTAAGCTCGGATTTGTTGTGTAGTACTGTAATTTAAGCTTCAACGTTATTGACTAGTTTAAGATTTTTAGATAGAGAGAATATCAGTTTCGGATTTTTTACAAGCACTGCGAGTGCAGCTAGGAAGCTGAGGAATTTGAAGTTGAGATTTTTCGGGCTTGAATTATTTATAAGTTCGTTCTATAGGATTAGGAGAGAGATAGAGATAGAGATCCTCAGTTTCAAAGTCTGCAGCTAGGTTTTGAATCCCATAAAAGGAAATAGTCAGGAAAAGAACTTACCATCTGCAATTTGTGTGAATTTTAGTACCTTAATATCGAATTCAGTAGCCGTAAATAGATAAGAGTATCATTTCCCTGATTGGTAATAAGTACAGTATTTGTTGGGATGTGCATTTGAGGGTGCTGTTTGGTGTATGAGATTTGAGTTTGGTTTTTGCTGCAGCAGGGAGTTGATATTCTGAGTAATGGCGCTTAAGCTTCCAGCTCCTGAAGCTGCCAAGATTGCAATTCAGTCGATTGGATGTGGATACGATATTTCCTTAGATCTGAGGCTAAAGTACTGTAAAAGGGATTCAACTAATTCGCGTTTAATTGAAATTCGTGAGGAACAGGGGAAAGAAATTGTTCTTCCTGGTGGAATTTTGATTCCCAATGTGTCTATAGCAATAAAATGTGATAAAGGGGAGTGTACTCGGTTTCGGTCTGATGTTCTCTCTTTTCAGCAGGTACCATCATTTGTGCTGATTGGTGAACTTTTGCACCTGCTCATTCCTGAAATATATTATCTACACATATATGCTTATATCAAGAATATATTATCTAACTGCTTTTGTCAGATATCTGTTTTTGTACCATTACTGGTAATTTAAGAATTCGAAACAAGATCGAATGAACTCATGAAGTGAAGACTTGCTCTCTTTCTCGGATACTAAAATTGGTGGATATTCTAGTACTGCATTATTATTATTATTTTATATTTTTTAAATAAATAATATATTCTGGTAGATTGGTATAGGTTCATAAGTGTTTGGAGCTAGTTTCTGACGTGGTGTATGCCTAATTATCAATCTCTATATTTTTGGGCATTTCAATATTTCCAGTTTTTTTCTGCAGATGTCAGAACAGTTCAACCAGGAAATGTTGTTGACTGGAAAAATACCTTCTGGACTATTCAATGCTATGTTCGAATTTACTGGTAGTTGGCAGAAAGATGCAGCCCATACAAAAACCCTTGCTTTTGATGGCGTGTTCATAACACTGTACACAGTTGCGCTGGACAAGTCCCAGATGGTACTGTCTGATCATGTGAAGAAAGCTGTTCCATCATCATGGGATCCTGTTGCTTTGGCAAGGTGAAAATAAACTGCACACACGATTTCTTTTGTGTGATAAAGCCTCTAGAATCATTTTGTATTTCAAGCTAACTTTTCAAAGCTATACATTCTGTGGAACAAATAATCCTAGTAGGGATTATTCGTCTGTTGAGATTCTGGCCATGGTTACCCATTTTGTATTAAGAATTTTTAACTCTTATGATGTCCTTGATTTGGTTGTTAAGTCATGTCTTTGACCACTGAACAACAAATATTGCACAACAAATATTGCTTTCAGTGATTGGAGAAGGGATAGGAGCAGTCTTATGTTGGCAAACAAGCGGATATCTATATTACTATTGGTTAGCTTTATGAGAAACTACATGCCATCTTATTAGTCATAGGTTATCAAACTAAAATAGTTGGACCCCAATTCTTTTCCCCCTCCTACTGTTTTCATAGCTCCTGCTAGTCACTTTTGGGCTGTACGTAAATAACCAAATTCTGCATGATGCTTTGTTTGAATGAACTTGTGCTAACTGCTAAACCTCATCAGTTGTGAATTCTTCATTTAAGGCTGAAGCTTCTTCTTTTTCTGCTTTCACATAATTGTGCCTCATACCACTATATATACTTCTAATTCTGGATAAATATTACAATAACTATGTCCAAAATTAATGAAAGTATATACAAGTAAAATGTCTGTAGTTTACAACGGAATCTTATTTTAAAAATTTGGGATCTGTACGTGCATCTTGTTTTGGTCCACCACTTTCAAACATTGATCGGAGAAAATATTAGATACACAAGCAAATGTACGACAAATCCAGATAATTTTTTTTGATAAGTAAATAAAATCCGCTATAAGCACCAAAAAGGGTGGTGAACCCAAATATACGGGGATTACACAAACATAGGGAAGAAAAATAAGACACATGATCCCAAGCAGTAAAACCCTCCCTATACACGGAACCTACCAAACAGATACCTAGACTAGGTTAATTAAGAAAAATTCTCCCAAAAAATCCACAAAATTAATAATGATACCCAGATATGTCTTGTCATGCCAAACAAAGAGAAGGCTCAAAAAAAGAAATCAAATATGCCCTAATGGTGTCAGTGGGTCCTCACAATTCCATTCCTTCCAAATTGTCCACCAATTGGGGAACCACGTCTCGTATCTTCTTACAATCCTTCTCCACTTTCACACCTTCCCACCTTCCCAAGTTTGTAAAATCTCCGTAACAGATCTCGACATCACCCAAGATCTCCACTGTCAAAAGACTCCATGTTGATGCAGGTAGGAAGGAGAGGATAAAAAATTGCTTAATTGTGAGTATTATTTTATATTAATATTTAGGGATAAATATTTTGGTGATTGATGTAACTATTTATTACTTATTAAGTAGAGTATTCTAGAAGTTTGAATTATAAGTATATTTTAATTTGGAGATTATTTTCTTTTTAAATTAGTGTTTTTACTTGGTCACTAAGTTGTAGGTTTCCTAATATTCCTATATAAAGACTTGTAATCTTTATTATTATTCAGAATTGAATATATTATTGATATTCTTGCTATTTATTGCGACAAATTTGTACTGAATTACAATTGAGAAACATATCAATATATGAGATTGGATAGAATTATAAGAGAGACCGCACTTATTAAACATCTCTCCAAAAGGGTTTTCACTAATATTTATCCACATAATTGGCAATAAAAAAATCGATGTAAATATTTGCAATATATATCATCTTTCATTATTGATTTGAGAAAGTTTTGTGCTTTTATTTCTGTTTATTTACCAATTCTTTGTGGAGATATGCACTCTTATTCTTTCTTCCCACCTTATCCTACACCACATGCTGCCTGACAATGAAGCATCAAGTGAGCCGATGTAATCTCTTTTGAGAATTGTTTTGAGTAAGAATCATCCCAAAAGCCGTAGTCGACGTGGAAAAGCCACCTTCTAAGCGCCTTACCTGCCAAACACATAAACTAATAAATCTTTTATTACATGCGAAAAATTAACAAAGCAAACATGGAAAACAAAATATGTTTTTCAAGTTTGGAAGTATCCATTTTCAATTATCCTTATCAGCATGAGAGTATCTACTTCATTTATTATCTTGAAAGGACATTGTAAAACTAAATATCTATATTTTAAATAATAAATTATATAAGTTATAATAATATGTAATGTGGTGGCATTAAACATCGAGAGGCTGCCACATGGAAAAACCAAATTCTCAGGCTTTCCTATTTGATGGTGTTTTCGCTGATCTCATGGTGTTAAGTTTCAAAATTATCTATACATGTGCGAATCTATTTTTTGAAGATGAATTGGAAAGCCGTGTTGATCTGTCGTTTCAATATTGAATTTAGGCATGCCATTTATAGATTTTTTTTGTCATGATTTTTCCTTTATATCTTTTCTTTAGGTTTCATTGTGTGATATTGATGTGTATACCTTCGTGGTTTGTAGATATTAGATCGCATCCTTACTGGCTAGGATGATTATACTTGAACTACAACTCTGACATCCTTAATGTACATTTAGAAATTTGTGTAATTTAAAATCTTGTGTTTGTTTTAATAACATTAAAGGTGAATTGGATATAATCTATTATTGTAGATCTGAATAGGGTAGACTTTTATGAAATCTTTATTCTATTTGGCGATGATCCAATTTTATAAGTCACAAAATGGAGAGGAACAAATGATATGGAACTTAAAAAGGTTTAGCTCTTGTTTAGATTTGCAATCTTCATCACTCCATTTGTTATACAAAAAGAGTCTCATTTGATTTTTTTCTAGTCAATTTGCAAAATTTTAGAATTCAAAATTGATGTTTAATTTTGATTAATGCAACAGTCAATGTTTTAAACTACTTAAAAAATATTACCAAATAAAAAATTGTTATTTCAAAATTTAAAAAATTTCACATCACAATTTGAATTTTAGAATTTTGCAACTTAGCTAGGAGGACTCTTCTTCCAGAGAGCGTATTATACTGTTTTGAACTATCTTTATGATTATTATTTGTATCTATAACTTAGTGCATACATATGTTTGTTCTTCATTCATGATATTCGTATTTTACATAAAAAGTTTTCAAACAGTAACTGTTGCATCAAGTTTATTGTTGGTCTATAACTTTATTGGATTTCCTTAGTAAATGTTTTACTTAGTTATGTAGTTCGCGTTAGGTTTTAGTTCGCCAAAGTGAGGTTTCTGGGTATGGACTGGACATAAACCTACTATTTGGCATTATTTGCACAAAAGGCTGCTTGAAGACTTTAAATCACATTATGATGCTTCATAGCCTGACCTCATTCTACTGCACCAATCATAGCCCTTATTGCCCAAATGTTTTATGTCATACATAATGAAACTTATGTTTGCAAGATTTCACCGGGGTGGTGCATAATGTAACCATATTGCCAAATGTTTTATTGTGGCCAATTTATTATTAGCTATTTTAGTTGAATTTTGCTTAGCATTTTTTCAATTTTTTACATTATTGATTGAATTTACTTGAACATTGTATCCTGTTGCTTGCATGGCTTTTCCCATTGATGCATTAGTAATTCTACGTAAAAGATTACCTTTTGGCTTGATCTAACTGTATAATGTTCAAGTTTTAAAATTCAACTGATTTTTGTGTCTGTATTTGTCATTCCAGGTTTATTGAAAAATTTGGCACTCACATTATTGTGGGTGTGAAGATGGGAGGGAGGGATGTAATATATATGAAGCAGCAACATTCGTCTTCACTTCAGCCTTCTGATGTACAAAAATGGTTAAAGACAATTGCAGATAAGCGATTTGTGGACGCGGGCGGACAATCTGGAATGGATTCTGAACAAACTTATCAGAAGGACGAGGTTTGTCATAGACTAATAGTTTATTTCTGCCTTCTGGTTCATTGTAATAAACAATTTTAGAAACATTTAAACATATCTTTATTATTTTACTTTTAGTAAAAATGGTCTTCTTTTTTGATGTTGTGCCTGATGTTACAATGCTTTTCTAATTTTTATGTTGGAAGCAGAGACATTGGACAACTGCATTTCATAATTTTAAACTGTTTATGATCAGGCGAAATCATCTTGCACTTCAAATGCTTTACTTGGGGGAAATCATGTATTGTAGAATTGGATATAGTGTTTTAACATTTTTTGTGTAACATCCCAGTCCTACATCGAAAGATATGGCCAATAGTACCTTCAGTCATGACTTTTTGGGTGAGTCTGTGGTGGGCTAAAATGACTTAAGAAGATACTATTGGGTCAGTGATTTAAGGCCTTATTTTGATGAATTTGATTTGATTTAGACTTGGCATTTGACCCGAGATTTGTTCTGAACTCGATATCAGAGCCGATTCTCGAAAGCTCCGGGTCAGGTCATCTGATCGGGTTGCCGGAGGTGGGGACATGAAGGCTGGTGGTATTATCCCACAATGGAGAGGCAAAGATATGTGGACACGTGTATGATCGATTTATCCCACAATGGCTACATCAAAAATTTAAGTGGGGGAGTTTGTAACACCTCAGTCCCACATCTAAAGATATGACAAATAGTACCTTCAGTCATGATCTTTTGGGCGAGCTTGATGGGCTAAGATGACCCAAGAAGATACTATTGGGCTAGTGATTTAAGGCCTTATTTTGATGGATTTGATTTGGACTTGGAGATTTGACGCGAGATTTGTTCTAAATTCGGGATTTGACCCGAGTTGTTTCATTTTGTCTCTTAGTGGTATGGTTTAGGTTTCTTGGGGTTAGCACTGTGTCAGTAAGCAAACTTGAGTCATTATATAGCATCCAAAAAGTGAAACCCCTTTGCAATGGACCTTAAAGATTTGTACTATATTAGTTTGGAAGCCTCCAATTCTGACTGGGGGAAATTGTTTTTTTTGATCAATCATGTATGGAGCTGGAGGTCTAGTGTTTGAGTCCCGTGGACACCGTATAATCATCATATACACGTTTGGTCCCTGAATGAAGCATCTAGCCTTTTCTTTTCTCGGGGGGGTTGAGAGAGCATACTTGGGATATGTAGTAAGTTAAACTTTCTCTAACATTTTGAACTTTTAGACGAGTTTCATTGTTGATAAAGCAAAAGGGCCTGAGTGGTGAATAATCTACCTTCTGTTTCTTCTTCTTTTAAACTTCATATCCAGCTGGTCTGGAGTTCCTTCTTTGGAGAATGGTATGGGTTTCTATATTAAGCACTAGTTCTGTCAGCCGTGTCAGGCTTATTGAGTTTCATGCTATGATTTTTTTGTGCTTTATGCATTATGGTTGGAATTACCTTTATGGGTAATTACTGACTTGGAAACAATAATTAAGCAATAAATTTGTAATGTTTATAGATATTCACTGCTTCAGGTCGTGGGTTTTATTTTATTGTATTAATATATTTTGGTTGAAAGTACCTTTCCATTAACGTTGCCACCTGTTTACCTTTTATCTGAATTTTGTAATGATTAGTTTTTACAAACTATTTCAGTTACCGTTACAGAATTAACATATGCATATTAAGTCTACTTACTTTCTACATGTCTTGTCTAATCATTTTACAGTTTCAAGTCAGGGAGCAGAGGCTGAGGTTTGCAGATACCAGCCCGTCAAGCTCTTATTCATATAAGGAGGTATAAATTATTCATATTATTATTCGTACCCTGTCTGGATTGATTTGCACAAGAGTCTAAGGATTCTATCTTTGACGATTTTTTTTTCCTTCATTTTTTTTATTATGTTTGCACTGGGTCGATCATTCATTTCCTTACAGGACATTGTAAGCATTTGCAAGAGGAGAGGTGGAAACGATAATAAAAACCAGCCCCATAATGAGTGGTTACAGAGTGTGCAATTGATGCCTGATGCCATTTCAATGTCCTTCATCCCAATAACATCTCTGTTGAATGGTGTCTCAGGGAGTGGATTCTTGAGCCATGCCATAAATCTCTACTTACGTTGTGAGCAAGATATCATCCTCCTTCTCTTGAATTTGCTGCATTTAGTTTCATACCTGCAAATTTATTAGATCACTTGTTTGTTCGAGTGTTATTATTCTTAGTTTTTGCATATTTACTTGGATTATATCTGAAGAAAGGTCTACATGTTCTTCTATTTCATTTGGATAATTTTATATTTTCAGAGAGAAGTGGGAGGGGGGCTTAAATGGTTAAGTGCGACAATACATCATTAACACAGGGTTTTTTTTCTTTACTATTCCAACACTGGGACTGGGAGTGTGGTTCATTGAATTCCCAAGCATGGTGAACCCTGTGGATATAGAGCCGGGGTTATCCAAGCACTCGTGTGTAACACAGAAATGATAGAAAATAGATTTTGGGCCTGACCAATGTTTTTGGACAGCTTAATTCTTGTCTCTTATAATTGCTTATTAAGCATACGTCTTGATCATTTGATGTTGTACACCATCTCTATAATTTATATTTGGCTTCAACTTGCAGATAAACCACCAATTGAAGAGCTCCATCAATTTTTGGCATTTCAGCTTCTGCTACAGTGGGCGCCTGTGTTCAGTGATCTTCCCCTTGGTCCACAGCGGAGGCAACAAAGCACAGCATCTTTGCAGTTCAGTTTTTTGGGTCCTAAGCTCCATGTGAACACCAGTCCGGTAAATCTTCTTCTCTTGTTGGTCTGATTTTTCTTTTTTAACTTAATTGTGTCTGCTCTTGAAAATGTTCTAATTGAGTTTAGTTTGCATCTACAAGGATTCACACCATGTTCAGGCTTACCATCTCTTAAGCATTCATAGGGCTTCAAATGAATCATGTTAAACTGGCTTTGAACTTGTTCCGTCTGTGCACTTAGACCCATGTTTATAGCTAAGTTCTGAAGGATTTGAGCCCATGATTAGTTTTATTTTCTTGTTGATCGTTTTGTTTGAATCTATCTTATTCTCTAATCTCCCTTGAATTACTTTGTATTAGGGTTGCTCTAAAGTTTACATTCATGGCTTCCCTGCCCAAAATTAACCCCCAAAGAGAGATGATTAAGAATTTAGTCCGAATGCCTTCTATAATAGTAAAACCGACATTACAGCGTATATATGCATTAATCCTATCAAAAGGTTCAAAAAACGTTTCAGTAAATTATTTTGTGTGGCCAATATGGATACAAGAACTTTAAAATGTAAATCGCTGGGATTCTGGTCCGAGTGATTATCCCAGGTTAAAGATTTGATAGCATGCGATATAAGCAGACCTGAGTCCTTAATCACAAACCAAGTTCCATTGACAGGAACCAGATAAGTCCATTTCCAGTCAGTTGAAAACTCTTAAATTGCATATTGGAAAGAAAAGTATATATAAAACATAAGATCCTCTTAACTTTGTTGAGCCTTGTTCGACAGCTTATCTATTTTCAGCCCATAGGCATCGGTAGGTTTAGCAACTTGCCATATGCTCCACTGATATATGGAATCTGGACTTCAATTTTTCATGTTTAAAAGATGGTAATAGTTTACAAATTATTCATTTGACTAGGTTCATAAATTCGAAGAACATTTTCATATCAGCACACAAGTGTCAATATTATCACTCGATTGAGAACCCTCAAACATAAACATTCATTCACTCCATTTTCTTCACTATATATTGATATCACTTATGTCAATTGCATCTACTCTTTTACCGTGCAATATCATCATTGTTGTTGTTCATGCGAAAATATTTACAGATATTACACTCGTCAAAAAGTAAAAATACACATTAAATACATTTCCTTCTAAAACATTGATAGGCTAGTCAAGTCTGCACAGTATTTGACCCAATTGAACCTTTTGGTATTTCATATACCATGTTTAATTCTTAATTTATGTATTGCTTCATAAATAGAACACAGAATTGGGTTTTACCTTGACTTGAATCAGCTCCTCTCCGCTATACATTCCTTTACAAGCATCGGGGATTTATCATGTTTCAATTCATGACAGGTTGATGTAGGTAAGAGACCTGTGACAGGCCTCCGGCTATATCTAGAAGGGAAAAAAAGCAACCGCTTGGCTATTCACATGCAGCACCTCTCGTCTCTTCCAAAACTCCTCCAACTCGAAGATGATCCAAATGGCAACTTCTGCCAAGAGTCCTATGATCGTAGATACTATGAGAAAGTTCAGTGGAAGAACTTCTCCCACATCTGCACTGCTCCAGTCGAATCCGATGAGGACCTGTCTATAGTCACTGGAGCCCAATTTGGAGTTGGGGATTACGGCTTTAAAAAAGTTCTCTTTTTACGACTCCGCTTCTCAACTGTACGAGGAGCAGTTGCAGTAAAGAATCCAGAATGGGATGGTTCCCCTGGTTTGGCTCGTAAATCTGGACTTATATCAACTCTTATAAGCCATCATTTTACAGCAGCTCAGAAGACACCTCCACAGCTAGCTGATGTGAATATAAACTCTGCTATTTACCCGGGTGGCCCTCCAGGTCCAGTCCAAGCTCCTAAACTCTTAAAATTTGTCGATACAACAGAAATGACAAGAGGGCCACAAGATGCTCCTGGATATTGGGTCGTCTCTGGAGCGAGACTTATGGTTGAGAAGGGTAGGATTTCACTTCGCGTAAAGTACTCATTATTGGCTGTAATATTACCAGATGAAGAAGTGCCAGAGGAGTCCTAACATACTAATATTTTCCTTGTATTGCCCTTTTGATCACACAAAAGATGATGCTACTTGGTGGAGGAGGATCTTTGATATATGGGTAGCCCCGTTTTGAAGCCAAAGTGCACATTTAACTATACTGGTGACGGATCCTGTAAACAATATTACAGGAAATGTCGTTTAGACGGTTGTGTAATTAGGTTCATCCCCCCCTCACCACCCACCCTCCCTAAATACTAGTATTTTTTGTTTCTGTTTTATTCTGATATGAATAATGTTGTGTTTTTGTTGTAAATTCTTTGTTTTGTTGTTCATAATTTGTTTATTAAGCATTTTTCGCACTCGGGCTTCAGTTGGTGAGTTTGTTACAGGTTTCTTGTGTTTTCCAGAACACTGCAAAGGGTGGAGTCTGCATAACAGATTAGTACAAAGCAACTAGCAACTATCATATTTTATTGTATTCCTATTAAATACTATAATATCAGGATTTTTATTATCATAATCTCTATGCAGATTCTTGTTTTTCTTTTATGAAATGAAAGATTTGGAAAATGTGATTTTTTTTTTTCTTTCTATATTAGTTTCTTAACAAGTTAGTAACTTTTTTGCTTAGCCGAGCTAGAATAAAGAAATGAAACTGATATTTTCATATTAAAAAAAAGATTTATAATTTGCTTATCCTTATACCATATTCCATATCACCTTTCAATTTCATTAATTAATGATTAAACTATTAATTTTTTTCACTTTCATTCAATTGGCCCTATCACGTCAGAAATTGTTGATGTGGAGGTGAACATGTGGCATACCATGCTTATGTGTCAAAAAAAAATATAAAATTTAAATTATTGTAAATCATTTTATTAAAATGAAGGGGCAAAAGAATAATTTAACATTCATATCATATTCAATCAAAATAAACAAAAACTATTCCATAAAAATAATATAACATAAGGGAAAAAAACAATTAAATCATCATCAATTCATTCCTTTGTTCTTCGTTAGAACGAACCCAGATCTTTGCCTTCTCTGTCCAAAAAAAAGTTTCTGATAGCCCAATCAATTCTCAATAAACCTAGTTATTCTCATATCCTTAAAGATTTACCATCACATGCCACTTTAGCTGCCTTGCTCTTCTCTTCAATTACACCACAAGCCTTAGCCATTAACGAATCCGTTCCACCCCCAAACCCTCCTTCAACTCTAATTCAAGCGAAAGCCCCTTCAAATTCGTCACCATTTTCCCAAACCCTTTCTTTAACAGTGCCAAAACCCCAAAGTTCTAACCTCCCAGAGGGCAGTCAATGGAGATATAGTGAATTCTTGAACGCTGTGAAAAAGGGTAAAGTTGAGAGGGTTCGGTTCAATAAAGATGGAGGTGTTCTTCAGCTCACCGTCGTGGACGGCCGTAGAGCCAGCGTTGTTGTCCCAAATGACCCGGACCTTATCGACATTTTGGCCATGAATGCTGTTGATATTTCAGTCTCCTAGGGTGAATCGGGTAATGGGTTGTTTAGCTTTATTGCGAATTTGATATTTTCGTTTCTGGCTTTTGCTGGGCTTTTCTTTCTTTTCCAGCGAGCTCAGGGAGGTCCCGGGAGACCCACCGAAGTCACTCCATGGATTCCGGTTATTGCATCCACGTTCTGCCCTCTCTCTCGAAAAACTTGTTGCACATGCGATACTGAGATAGTGTACCACAAGGCACAATTTCTTTCAAATCTTTAACCGTGTCGGATCTCTATGGCCGAGCATGAGGTGGAGGTTATGGGTGCGGCGAGCCCCGCCCCTTCGGATCACAAGCGCAAGCATGAAGATATGGTGCCGGATGCTCCCGAGCCACCGGAACTAACTGCCGATTCGAACGACAACTCAGAGTCGGTCAAGAAAGCTGAGGAGGAAGACGATTCTTCGTCAACGCAGATCTGATGGAAAGAAGGAGATTTGACTTATTTTTGTTTTGTTTTGTTTTAATTGAGAATAAAAAGTAATTTGCCAAATTTACCCCTACTTTAATATTTTAAATTAACAAAATGGTAAAAAAAATTATTTTTTAAGACACATCAACTGCAGATGGCCCCATTTCAAGGGCCACATCAACAATTTCTAACGTGGTAGGGCCAATTAAATGAAAGTGGAAGAAATTAATAGTTTAATCATCTGATTGATAAAATTAAAAGATGAATCATCGTTTTAATAATGTATAAGTAGTAAGCTTAAAAAAATAATATTTTTATGTGTCTCTCACATATATATGGAATCCCCTTGTGAGGAATCACGTGGAATAATTTCTCATGTGAAAATATCAGTTCTTTAAAGAAAATGTGTACAAGTTAAGAAAGATGTTTGAGGTATGTAAAAGCACAAAAGGAATTATTATTAGAAGCTCGTCCATGCAGATTAAAAAATGTCAGATTACTTGATAAGTGGATAGAAATTTGTAATTTATTTACTTTGATTTTGGTACTTTTCTTTCTTGTCAATTACCTTTCCATCTGATAACATAAAACTTCACCATTTCTTGATGGGATGATGGCAAAATGGCTATGCTTGTTTAATCAATCATAAGAAATTTGAAAGAAGAAAAAGTTGTGAAAAAGACATCACAAAAAGCAAAAGTAATAGTATTAAAGTTCTCCTCACTTGAATTACTGAATTTCTTGTCAACTAATATTAACTATTATATTCAATACTATTATTTTAAATTGTCACATTTTTTTTTCGGAGGAAAATATACACTTTTGTCATTCAATATTTCGACGTGTTTATCAAACAATTTTTTCATTCATATTCAAATTTATTCAATCAAACACCCCGTAAGGTCAGTCATTCAATGTGTTTGTTTTGAATAAAAATCGTCTGAAGGGCTGAATCGGTCAGATTTTTGAGTTGAATGACCAAATGTAATTTTTTTGGTTGAATGAAGTATTTTACGTTTAAATTTTTTTATAATATTAACTATTATATCAAGTAATATTAAATAAATTTATAATAATTTTGAATTTTTTCAGATGGCTAAAATAATAAAAATCTGTAATTCAGATGTTACATGTCAATTATCAAATAATTTTTTCAATCAATATTCAAATTATGCTTCATTCAACTCATTCATATTACTTTAAAATTCAAAAATATTTCATTCAATTTATCATCACTTTTTGCACCGGGGAAGGAGCAAGAAGGGGACTAGGGGAAACCGGGGCCCAAGGAAAACTTGCATTTGTTGTGTAGCGTATGTGATGACTTTGTGAGATCTTACAACCACATGTGATAACGCTCCCCACGTCAAATTTAAGAAGAAATAAATTGTCGAAAGTGGATAATATGCCTCTGGCTTTTGTACTTCACTTTCAATGACTGCATTCTACAAAGATATGGCAACTAAACTAAATAGCAGAACTTAAAATCTGCTCAAATCATTTTTATCTTTAAATGAAATACATACAACAATAGTGTATTCATAAAAATACAAATTATTGCCTATGCAAAGAGAAACTATGTTCATGGGGTGGCCAATAGGCACCTTCCCTTGGACAGGGGAGAGGGGCAGGTTGTGCAATGTAGGTAGGGTAGCGCTGCCCTGGCATCAATACCGAGAAATCAGGCAAATATGCCGCTGGCACCTGTCAAAAATAAATAAATTTGAATATTAAGTTCATAGAGATATTCATAAAAACACACAAGAAAATAGCCCACCTGCATATATGAGGAAATTTTCTAGCATGAAATGATTCAATCATTTATTAACAGTAAGGCAACGTACCATGTGTGGATGTGCTAGTTTCTGCATAGGTCTTGAATCCGAGTGCCTATTGGCAGCATCTTGATGTGAAGAAAAAGAAGCATTTGGCCTGAACAGATGTTCAAATATGGCCATGATAAGAAACATTGATATCAAGATTGCTGTGGCAACAAAGCCGAAAGAAATTGCATTCATGGATGTTCCAAAGTTCTTCCATGGAGCTTGGCGGTCAGCTCCTGTTTGTGATGGGCTAGGGTCTGAGCCAGAATAAATGTTCCATGGCTTTGATCTTTCGGAATTGAATTCAGTCATATTTGTCGGTGAGTTGAGAGAAAGAGATAGCTGAAGAACTATTTCTACTTGTATGCAAACATAAGCACAAGGAGCTCAGTTAAACATGGCTGCAACTGCAGCTGCTGGCTCTTTCCAACATATGCATCAGTTTATCGACATATTGTCACTAGTTCTGATGAGAAAAAACATTGTAAATAGAAAATTAAGCTTGATGCAAATGTTTGGAAAAACAATAATGTTGTGCAGGAAAGTAGGTTCACAACTAGATTATGAGAATTCCCAACATCACAAAATCGAAAAAGAAATGCATGCAACTGTAATCCCATCTAAAAGAATCAATTGCAATACAAACGATCCGTTTCTCTTGAAAATCAATATCCAAATAAATTTGATATTTTTTTTATGCCATGAACAAGAATTTAGTCCTCATTGGAATCAAAAGAAAATTAGCAATATGCACTTATCTCTATCTTCTCCGCAAGTTGCATTTCATATTTTCTACAATGTGTCCCACTAAATGCCATTCCCTGCCCCAACCGGTTAATGGTCCTAAATCCTAACTCACTGGTTAACCGCTAGTTAAAAAGACATTACTCATGTTGCAGCAAAATCAAATTAAAACTCTGAACAGACTCGGAAAATATACCAAGAACTCTTCAAAAAGGGAAAGAAAAGAAGACCCAAAGTGTCTGAAGATTGAATTACCTTCGTGCCTTTATAGAAAACATTTAGATTCCCTATTCACGATTTCTTACCCCATAAACATTTTAAGCACAAACTAATTATACAGGACAAGGGCTTTATTTGCTACAGTAAAAAGGGCATAGAGTTGCAACTGAATGAAGTTGAATAACCACTACAAGATAAGTAGTCATTTCAAGAACAACCTACTGATCTTACCATATATATATACAGACCATTTAAATTTTTGGATGAAAATAGAAGTAATTGTAAGAAGAGAAGTGGAATGACTGCTCCTTAAGTGGAGAGACAGATCAATTGCTACAGGTAAAAGTTGATCAAATTAGCTACATTTCTGAAATAGATTTTCTGCTAATTCGACTACACTTTCCCATTTTATAATGATTAATTATGGTCAAATTCAGTTCATATGGACATAAGGGCCTTTTAACTTGTAAATCGTAAACAAAACTGGTACTTTCAGCTAAATGTTCATATCGTTTTCAATAACAAGAAGCATTATGATACTTTTAAAGAAAAAAAACAACAATTAAACAACATAATGAATGAACAATGCAGATTCCAGAACAGAGAATTATAATTGAAATCATGATGTGTAAATGATACTCTACAAACTTGAAACTTACAAAAAAATAGCGAAACAAGAATGGAGATTTCATGACAGATAATTATACAAAAAAAGGCAAAACACCCGATAATTTCTCAGAATTTCAAGATTTTTATTGAGCATGAAAATTTTAATATAATCGAACAAAACCAACCTGTTCTAAGCAGAATCTAGAAGGCTATTCTATATTTTTCCAGAGAAGCAGGAGCACCCCATTATCTCTCTCTTCATATTCTATATCTTAATTAAGCTGCCAATGGAAGAACAAAAGACATCCACACTCCAACCCTTATTAAAGAATGCAGCTCAGCATAACTAGCTTTATACCCAATAAGAAAATGTAAAGACAAAGTTATATGATAATCTCATTGGGTACCCTTTTTTTTTATAATGTTTTTATGTACATGATCTTGATGCCTAACTTAATGAATACTATACCTTTGTTTGGAGAAGCAAACTTAAAGAAATCTAAAGTATGGGCCTTCCTGTCTGGAGAGCCACAACAAGAATGGCCTATTGGTTCTTCTCAAGCATTTACTTTTGGAAATATCATTGAGATGGCAGCTTCCGACCCTGCCAGTTAACCCGAATAGTCCGATTCTGATTAATTTATAAGGAAAATAAATTATAAAAATTCTCAGAGAGGATATTGAAGCCCAATGTGATTGTAATTGTTCGGTACGTGTGGGATAGTTGACGTCACGTACCCGGGGTTATATGTTGTAGTTATAAGTAAAATGTGGAGTGTGGTTGAAACAATCCATGTCTGGAACAAATCTCGGGTCAAATTCCAAGTCCGAATCGAATCAAATCCATCCAAATAAGGCCTTAAACCACATGCTCAATAGTATCTTCTTGGGGCTAAAGGCTCACCCAAAATATCATGACTGAATGTACTATTGTTAGTAACTTAATTCATTATATACAAATAATTTTTTTCCATATCTTTCGATAGTGGTTGGATCAGTTCTTCGTTAGTTGAAAAGGGTATTCAAAATTTTGAGACAGAACATTGTTTACAACAGCATATTAGAAAGGCACTTCTTTTGACTTATAGTATATGTAGCTAATTATTTTGAAAAATAGTTTTGATAATTAAGTCTTGAAAACCATGCCAAACATGAGGTGAACTCAATTTCAAAACTAAAAAATGAAAGTGGTTGCATTTTAAGAGACATGGAATGTAGCCTAAGAGTAAAATAAATAGATTTGAAATTAGTAGGGTTTGATGGCCACATCAAAATAAATTCTATTAGCATTGACTGCTCGACAAGAACACCATAAATAAAATCCATCTGGATCCATGCATAATTCGTTTTAACATCATATGGATGCATAATTGAAGAGACGTCATTTTCCACTACATGGATTGGAAAAAGAAAGCTGCCATCTAAAACTGAAGAAACCTAAGGCAGCAGAAAATTAGTATTCCTACATGTTATTAAATCCCTATGTTTTTTTTATAAAGTGGAGTTTCCCAGTTTGCGCCAAACTATATCTCCCCTCCCCGAACAAGGCTTTCGAAACAGGCTTTCGCCCGCGGTCCGTGGCCCCTATGCTGCTTCGAGTGGGAGTCGAATTCAAGACTTCCGGATTTACAGCTGATCCCATGTTCTCTCTTAAACCACTAAATCTCTATGTTGACATGGGTTTGAGTAGGTATATGATCAAAACCCACATAAAAGATGCTTCTTCTGTCCCAAAATGGATGTCATACTTTTTTAAAGTGAAATTAATTTAGTATATATACAAATATTTAAAATATAATACATAAATATATTTTTGACACGTCTTAAAACCCATGCCAAGTAGATCAGAAGATGCATTTTGAGACTGAATTAGTATGAAATATAGGGAAAAAAAGTAATTATATGTGCACAAACACTACTGCCTTGTTTGGGTAGTAAAAAAATTATATAAAAAGTTATTAAATCTTATCAATAATTTAAATGGTTGGACCTGATACTAGTTTTTCTGTGTATTTGTGCACATAGAACTAAAGAGAAAAAACACAAGGCAAAAGAGAGTATCAATGGTGGATATCTTACAGCTCAGGAATTACCTGAAAAGCCATGATTCGAGTGAAGAAAGAAATAGTACCGTACCAAAAGGAACAGAGAGTTAGAAAAGGATGTGAAGTAGGGCAGAGAGCCACATTTTTTCCTCAATTTTCTCCTAAAAGAAGATGATGTTCATAAGTTTGTCAGAAGCACTAAAGCTAATTGCTGAATTAGTTGCAAAAATGTGTCTAATTTCAAAGATTAAATCACCTGCACTGAATAACCACATAGAAAACTTTACAACCCTTCAAGATTTCAAGAAAATAATAATGAGAGGAGAAATGATGATACCTAAAAGAAAGAACATGAGAGATGAAGCTTTAATTTTCTTTCCCTCCAACGCATTGAGTGAAGATCTTTTTTCCACCAAGACAATCACTATGTCTGAGAAAGATATGAAGGTCTAACTAAAGTACTAAAATCTAAAGCTATTTCAAATAAAAATTCCCATATACAAACACCCTATCTCCACATTTTTCAACCTCTACAATTTTTTAAAATTTATTTTTTTTAAGTAAACAATATTCCATCCGTTCTCAATTATATGATCATTGTTAATTTTTAAATGTTAATTTCGAACATTTTCAAAGTCAAAATTGAGATGAGACAATAAATCTCGCAATGAGCAACAATATTTAGATAGTTTATAATATTTATTATTGTATGTTGGAATTTGTGACTATAATACGATAACAAATTTCTCGAAAAAGCCAAGTCTTCTCGGAAAAGGCCAAGCGAGCGATTCATTCGCGCCCATCGATCGGGGTTGGACTGAAAGGTTTTGGGTGTGGTATGGTATGATATTACAATGACATTATGGGTATTTAGACTATAATGTAGCTTCTCTCGTCGCTCCCGTGGACGTACCCAAATTGGACAACCACGTAAATTTCTGTGTTATTTTTTACTGCGGGTGTGATCCGATTCTAACATCGTATTGACTAAAATTAAAAAAATATATGTTAAAATTTATTTTAATCTTATATTTTAAAACGGAGGGTATTATTACTATTATTTTTATCACTCTTCAAGGGGAAAATCAAGATCATGGTAGATCATGAATTTGTCTTCTCCTTTGGGGTTTTGCTTTGTTTATTCTTGCTTAAAAATTAACATATTTGATGGCTTAGGATTGGGGTTACCTCAAGAAAAGAATATAAAGTTTTTGGTCTGTACAAGACATTTTGTGAAGAGAAAGGAGCCCATGACAAGAAAGGACACTGGAGAAAATGTTGAAAAACAGATTGAACAATAATTTCCCTTTCTTTTCTTCTTTTATCCCTTTTTTGTTTCTCAAACACAAGAATTTTCAAGTGAAGCAACCTTTTGCTTTCCCAACATGTTCCACCTAGCAGCTATAGAGCCCTTCAGACAAGAGTGACCAGCTACTGTTACAACTCTAGGCTTCATAATCACAGTTGTTTGTTCTAAGCTTCACCAAGTATAAACATCAATGCAAGAAGGATAAGAAAAAGGATAGTATACTCCTTCAATCAAGTGTATATGATAGTTTTTTTTTCTACTTGGTAATTTTTTTCTAGAAATACTTTAAACATAATTTTTTTTTCTAATATTAAATTTAGGCTAAATTTCTTTACTGTATTAACTCTACTGTATCTTTTATTTCATTTCTTTAGAATAATCCCCAAAAAATTTTAATTATGGATTTACTACTAGAAATTCAATGCATAATCTCAACATTCAATTTGTATTCATTAATAATCTTATTTTTCAATTATTCTACCATTTCATTTACCAAGTTTAATGTTAACCAGATATATTCGTATGGATGCAACAAGATGTTATTTGTAATAAATAATTTAGTTAAAAATATGTTTAACAATGTCCTATTCCTAGTACTATACTCTTTTTGGATAATAGAGGAGAGTTGCATTAAGATTTGCAAATCGACTATAAAAAAATTTAACTATTCCTTTAGAAAATAAACCATATGATTTGCTTTACGTATAGGATTCATTTTTTATTTTACCCAGACTAATTTATTATAAAGAGAATATTTCCAAATGATCTTTCTTACATGAATAGTAAGTGGACCCCGACCTCACTTTTATGATAAATATATCATTTGAACATGTGAAAATATCAGTTTCTTATTATAAAAGGTGTTGTAGAGTCGAATAGGAGTATTATATATGTATTATTATACACATGTTTTAAAAGAGGAATTATGTTTTTTGTACTTGTTTATCTTCCCCCATGTTGCTTTGTTTTGTTTTTTAGGAGCTTATAGTCCTTCCTCCCTAATCCCCTTCTCTCTCTCTCCACCCATGTGGGGAATGATGACTTTTGTGCATATTGTTAATGTTGTTCAATGGCCAATTCATTAAGCTTGGGTGGGGGGTGGGGTGGGGTGGGCGTGGGGGGGAGGGGGGGTATATATATATATATATATATATATATATATATATATATATATATATATATATAGTGGCGCAAACAATAATTAAAGTTGATAAGTTTTAATTCTTTAGTCTTTACCCAATACCAAACTTTTCTTCCTCTTGCAAAAGGTAAGAAATAATTGAACATTCTTAATTTGGAAATCAACTTATTCAAATTTCAAATCAATAAAGAATCAAGGTTGATGTACCACATCCAAAAGAGAGAATAATAATACTCGATTTAGTCCATTGTGATGAAAATAATCCAAATTCAAATTAGTGGTATCAGAACATCCAATTATTAGGATTTTGAATGTCGAAAACATTTTACTAGTGTAAATTACTCATTATTTTGTAAATAATTGGACAAACGCTAATGTTAAAACTCATTCGCCCAATTGTTTAACAGATATTGGCTAGAATGAATGATTGTGGATCCTACCCTACCCCTACCCCTACCCTACCCCTACCCCTACCCCTACCCCTACCCCTACCCCAGAGAGATGTAGAGAGAGAGAGAGAGAGAGAGAGAGTTGAAGATGTCGGCATGGACAAGTAGCATCAAGCAGAAGTAGTAGAATTCAATTAAGTATGCATAAAAGTTATGGGGAAGAAATACATAAATGGAGACATAATTAATGGTAGACAATTACATGTTGTTGCTGCCTGTGAGACTCTATGCCCATGCTTGCTTCATATTTGTATAGGAAATTAAGAGATCCAGGTGACATGCTTATATAGGCTTTGTTTTCAAATTTGGCTTTGTCAAACTCAAATTCAGTAGTGACCAGCTAGGACACATGCATGCATTGCGCGAGTACAATTAATTTTAAACCTCCAAAAGGGTACTTACTGGTCAACTTTTGGTAGACCCATCAAAAAGAGAATGAAAATAAGGAAAACAATTGTTAATATTCAAGTACAATCATTAACTTAAAATTTTTTTCGTATAAACACCAGTTTGTTACATTTTTCAGTTGGGGTACCAACATGCAAGTCAAATTCCAGGACACTAAAAGTTGATTTATCCCATCATAAATCTCCGGGTGAATAATTTCCCTAAATATAACCAACATACACGGATATCAACCTTGGACAATAGTTTGTGTTTGTAAATTCTAACAAGTGCAAAGTTTGAGCCCCTCACCATTATCAAATAGACTAGACATCCATTACAATTATATCGAGTTTTCTCATGTAAATTAAGTACACAAAACTAAAGAATAAGGTAGCAAAAATTATTAGACGACGACTCAGTTCTTCAAGCTTTTAGGCGCCCATAGAACTTGGATTTTTCCTCCGTTGTCTGGAAACAACCATGGCCAAACTTGGAGGATGTATCAATGAACTTGAGCTTGATGTCCTTCAATGCTAGCCTAGATGTCTGGTTCAACAGTGACTGCCTCAGTGTGACAACACGCTTCGGCAGCCTTTTATCAGAAGATAATCATCTCTCACAACACAATAATGGGGGAAACCTCCCACCCGCGTAATATCCTTCACAGTCCTGAATGAAAGATATAAAAATATTAATACTACTACAGAAATTATAAGTTCCCATGTGAATATTACTATACAATCCAAATGACTGTCTGACAACCCTCCCCTCGGCCCCCAGGGTGGAATTTACTCGTTATGAATACTAATAAACAAGATTCATAGGGGCTGGAGGTGAAAAACTCCGGCCGAAGACTCACGCATACTGGGGTACAACTTCAAGGGATGGACTCGATCAAACGGCCAAAGAAAGGAATACTGAAAAGTCAGGTCTATAGCAGCCCCTTTCTCTTACGGGCGTACTTTCAACAAAGAAAGGTTCTGTCATCGTCACTGGAAGTATTCAAGTGAAATTGACAGTTTAATAGTTTCTGGTGTTGAGAAAATTCACCATTCACTTGGCCTAAACACCCAGTTACCAGGTTCATAAGCTACCTACTTGGAAAAAGTAAACTCTTCCCTAGATAGATAACTACTTAACCAACTAATAATTTTTTTATATTTCTCAAACCTACCAAAAGAATACACAAAATGTTGAGATATGAGGAAACACTGAACTTCAAATGGAAGAATTGACCAACCTGTCAAACTCGAGGATGGCAGAATGGGATTCCTGACCAGCTTTCCCTAGCTTGTAAATCTTTTTGTTCATCTCTGTACGATGATGATAACCATTTTGACCAGCCCTTGCGACCGTAAATGAAACCCTAGCTGGATGCCAAGCCCCAATACAGGCAACCTTGCGAATCCCACGATGGGTCTTGCGAAGAAGGCGGGTGACACCCCAACGAGTAACAACACCTTCATAGCCCTTACCCTTGGTCACCCCTATGATGTCAATCATCTCATCCCTCTGGAACACAGCATCAATTGGAACTTGCTTTTCAAAAAAGCTATAAGCAAAGTCCACCTTGGAAACATCTCCACCATTCACTTGTATCTCCATCAGGTGAGCCTTCTTCTGCTTTAGCCCTTTCATCTTTCGAATCTACAGATTTGAAAACATTAAATATACACAATAAAGTAGAACTGCTGGAATGATAGATGAAAACTACAAGATAGAGCACCTGTTTGTGAGCATTTCTCCAGCTGTGACTGAATGCCTTCTTCACTCTCGTACTTCTTTGAATACTAGCAGAAAGCCTTCTTCTTGGACTTGCACCAATTCTTGTAGAATCTCCTCTTCACATCCTCATTAAGATGTTGGGCCCAAACAGTATTCAGAGAACGGAGGCCACATGGTGTTTTGACATAACCAACAACCCCAACAACAATCATGGGCAGTGCTTCTATAATTGTTACAGCCTAACTCTTTCTTGGGGAGTTCTGAGTAACAACAATTTTGACAAATTCATAAACAATAGATAGAACACCTATAATGCAACACATCAATTTTGAAAGTACATATTTCCATCACTTTAAAATTATTTAGTTTCCCTTTTAAGTGTTTTGCAAATCAAAAATTGGCCTGCTTCTCTTTTGTGGAGACCGATGACATTGTGGAAAGGAAATAACCAGAGTTACTAGATACTCACATAAACCTAGCGAACTGCCTATTGGTACTTGCATACCCAAACAAAGTACTCTTATGTACCAGTACACTAAATTAAGCGTACAAACATTACATTTGTACTAAAATATTTATAAAACAATCAACTTGTGATTCAACTAAAAATCTTCTATAAAGCTTAGGTTTATTACGTTTAGATTCTAAAGATAATTCCCAAATATAAAAACTTATATAAAGATATCCTAGCGTATCGCTTTTTAGCTATATAGTGTACCACGTACCTGTATTCATACTATGTACCGAAACGTACCACGTTTCAAGTAACACTAAAAATAACCAAGAGAAGGAATAAATGTGGAGCTAGAAAGAAATAAATACCACAACACAATAATATCTAATCATAAGCTGACTTTATTGATCAGCAAGGACTCCTATGCAATTTAATTCAAATTCATGATATGAAAAAGTTCCCTTAATTTGGTCATTTACCATTAAAGAATAAATAAAAAGTAAAAGGAATACTTGATGTAATCCTATTTTCAAACACAAGTTATACAGAAAAGAGAAATAAGAATCCCAGAAAACGAATTATTTACAGACGCAAGTGTCCTGTTATATTCTTGTATGTTTTGATATTACTTTTAGCAAGTTAATGTACCATATGACAGGAATATCCCTTTACCAAAGGAAACATAGATAGGAGTGAAGCAACTCACTTGACCCTGGTTTTTCAACTTCTATGACAATATGAGTCATCCCAGCTTTGTATCCCAGGAATGCAGTCAATCGGCAAGGCTTCGCCAGATCATTTTTGGGAAAAGCCTTCACTGCACAAACATTGAAGAGAAAAAAGCATCACATAGCAAGTCCAACCATGCATACATGGGAACAAATTAATTTTCTGTAACATTATGGAAAACTAACTATTTCTGATAAGCTGAGTGCAAATAGAAATTGTTGCTAGGATCATTATTCTTGAGCATATATTAACTTATAAAGATCAAATTATTATCTTACACAATTTAAGCGACCAATATTGTGTTGCCATTTTTTAGATAGAGAAAAAGTAAACTACTGTAAAAAGAGAAATAAAAGCATTTGTAAAAAGCATAAAAAATACTGTAGTGCTACGAATCAACCAATCGGCAAAAACTAGTAACATTATGTTTAAAGGGAGCCCCAAGTGGGCCAAGACTAGTGACAGATCACGCAGATCACAGCTGACAGTTGTTAATTTGAATCCTCATAATTTGCAAAATCAAAAATGTTTGGCCAAATATTCTAGGCATACAAAAATCTCTTCAACATCCCTTATAAAGATTCTTTCATGAAAAACTTGGTTCGGAACAGTAAAATTACAGCAAAATAATGCATATAATGATCTTTACATTAAACAAAGCGGCAAGTTGAAACAAAGCATACAAAAATACATAAGTAACAATAAAAAGTTAAAAAAAAAAAACCTTTTCCCCTTTGGTGAGAGGCCCTTTTCTTGGGAGAAATCCTAAAGAACCATGTCTTGGGTGCTCAAACTTGCGGTGATACATTCTTCCTTCTTGTAGTATCTCTGCAAAACTAATGGACTTCATTTCCAACATAACTGAGCGAATGTAAAATTGTAAATATACACACATTACACATATATGCTATGTAAACTAGTGTTACGTGGTTTCTTCACTTTTGAGGGTGAAGTTCCGGTGTCCACACAAGAGGACAAGACCATGGATATGGAATCCAAGTCGGATCCTTCACCTGCTGGCTAGAACACTTCGAATCACAAATGATGATTGTTTACACCGATAAACTTTCTGGTATTTTGAAATCGAACCATAAATTTATTAACCATTTAACAAAATTTGTAATTTAATTCATCACTTAATACATCTCACTAGTTATAGTTATTTTTATATTCAAATTAACCTCTAATGTTTCTTTCACTAAATCTCACATTACATTAACCTTTGGCAGCATTACTTGCCATACCAACGCACCCGTATCTAAAACTTGGTTACTTTTATGTCATGTCCCCGCATCCTATTATTTTAGGAGTTGAAGGGGTATGACAACTAAACAATACCAAGTACTAACACCCAATTCCCAAACCCAAGTCTATGTAACATAGTAGAATTGTATATACCAGTATTTTCCTGTGTGTATATTTATCAAAATGATAAAAAGGTCCATTGTCCAGCTATGTTCCAAGCTCAAATTAATAACAATTATGTTGTCAGATTAGAGGCTTCATCCTCTTATTTATCTCTCGACCAATGCTCAACGAGTTAAAATATTGTTTTATCACCAAAGACTACAATGGAGTTTGTTCATATCTACATGATACCTATATACTTGGACTGACACCGAGGCAGAGTTGGGCTTACTTCTGCTCACAATTATATTATATTAGATTATATATATATATATATATATATATATATATATATGTGTGTGTGTGTGTGTGTGTGTGTGTGTTTGTGTACATATGAATTTATATGTATATGTAAATTATATTTTTATCCAAACAACAGAAATAAAATGGGTCCTTAATAAAATTGAATATAAACAAGAAATATTTCATCACATGAAACTGTTTAAAAATATAATTTAGCACTTCATACATTATGATAAAAGAAATATAAATATATTGAAATACACATTGTCCAGCAAAAATCTGATATTACGACCAGTCCAACAGACAAAAAGAAATGCTCCCATACCAGAGGCCTAAGGCACAAATCTGTACCAATTCTCTGGCTCATTTGTCTTTCTTACCGAAGACCCTAACAAAATGGTTTGGGCAAATGAGCACTTTGAAGAATCCAGCCTTGATTACCAAAAGATATTGCTTGGGAGGACATTTCAGTCATCATAAGGAAAGGGGCAACATCAACATCTAAATGAAGCAAGTGCACTCAACTAAAATAAAATATAAAATAATGAAAACTTATAAAAGCTGAAGTTATAAAAATTAAGAAACACAAGCTCTATTCTGTAAATAATAAAATAGTGTAACATTCATAGGTTCAAATAGTATAAAGACCAAATTTTGTACCTACAGTTGAAATTCAAATACAAAAATATTAGAGTGGTTAGCATATACCCATTTTCAAATTAATTATGAAAATAAACACAGAATTTGGGATAGCTCGTGTGAAAAAATTAACGTCCTGGATGAAATTATCAGTAAACTCAAAATTCATAATATCAATCTGAAAAATACTATAAAACAATAAAAATCACGAAAACCCATAAAAAACATAGACAGAAAAAAATAAAATAAAAATCAAAAGCTTTTATAGTTTCAAAAGTATCAATGTATCATATCTATGAAATTCATTAGTAACTTATAAAAATTTCTGCTTGATCAATACAAATAAAAACAAAAACATTGAAATGGATGGCAGCTCATAAGATCTAATCAATCAAAAACTATAATGTTGCTTCATATTTTCATTTCTGTTGCATCTCCTTAGCTTTCTCGGCATCGAAACATAGATAAACAAACTATAATCGGCATCGACACATACATAAACAAACTATAATTGAACGATTTACCTTGAGTTAGCTAGAGAGAGAAAATAGGAGAAATGTACCTCGAAAAGCCGCACTTCAATTCCTCACTGATTGAAATTCATACTATTCGTGCTTTAGTAAGGCTTTTATCGGGGATTTAACGGTTACGATTGATTTTAGAGCAGATACTGACAGTTCCATTATAGGGCTTTGAGACATGGAGACAGAGCCGGTACTGGGTTTTGTAAGGGCCAAGCAAAAAATTTTTAAGTGTGCCTTTATACAAATTAAATAAAAAAATAAAAAAATTATTAATTAATTATTTTTATTAAAATTATAAAAATTTATAAAAGATAAAAAAAAATACTTTAAAATGTCATCGAAGCAAAGAATCATCACATGTACATACAAAATAAAAATATCAATGAAATCTGTAAAACTAATGAAATACCCACTCTAGTTGACAAGTTTTAGTGATTACATAATTGAACTTTTAATTTTTTAAATTACTTCACTAAATTAATTATTATTTTGAAATTAGATTATTTCGTTAAAAAAAACGACCGTTAATTTTTTATTTACAAAACTAATGAATTACACAATCAGTAATAGTTATTGCGCTTTCTTAATTACATCATTGAATTTTAATTTTTCGATTATCCCATTAAACTAATTAAAATTAATTATTTTAAATATTTTTAAAATAATTATTATTTTTAGTAAAAATATTAGAAACTTTAATTTTTCCCATAAAATGAGTAAAATTTCATAAAATATAGATTTAAAAAAATTAAAGTTTTATGAAACCTTACTAATTTAAAAAAAAAAACTTTTTCCTTTTGAAAATAAAGTTTATTTTTTGAATCTATATTTTATAAAATTTACTCATTTTTTTAAAATACGAAGAATTTTCCAATTTTTTTGAAAAAATATTTATTTATAAAATTATTAATTTTTTTTTGAAAAAAGCTGAATCGCTTTTTATTTATCTTTTACTTTTTTTATTTTAATTTATATTTTAGTTTTTTTTAATTTCTAATATTAAGAATGGGTCATTCTGTTAAAAAATTAAGTAAACGTTAATTTAATTTAAAATCAATTTAATTTTTTTGAATTTATATTTTTTGAAACTCTACTCATTTTATGAAGAAAAAAAAAGTTTTAATATTTTTTATTTAAAATAATAATAATTTTTTAAAATATTTAAAATAATTATTTTTAATTGGTTTGATGGTGTAATTTGAAAAATTAAAATTAGTCCTTTGGTCCAAACCTAACTATTTTAATTATTTCAAAGTTATTTATTAAGTTTCAGGCAAAAAATAATGTGAGGGACATCGCATATAGCTAGTGAGTTGTTGCACAAAACGATGTCGTTTTATATAATTAAATAAGTATATAAAAAATACACTCGTGTTGAGTATAAAAAAATACTTTAATTTTTTTCAAAATAATGCTATTATGGGGGACAACTCATGCAAAAACATGAACTATTAATTTTGTACATTTTTAAGTTTATGAATTTAGATCGTACTATTAAGGTGTGTTTTGGTGTTGTGGGCCTGTGGCAGTTCTAAATATACAAATTTTTTCTTTCAGCTAAAAAGCATTTTGAAGTCAAAAGCCCAAACCTTTTGCAACAAATATTGGCCTGGTCAAACCAGGTCTGACCTGCTGCCCAGCCCAATCCAGACTATTTTTATGACTACATAAATAGAAGTATATTAAAACCGAGCTGGACTGTTAGGCCTTTTAAAGGGACATAAACAGACCTCCCAGGCCCCAGCCAAGACATAATAACTGCTTATATACAACAAATTACGACACAAATTATCAGCGGAGACGGAGAGATCTTGAAGGTTTTTATTTTTTTGTTTTTTATAATAATAAATAAATTATAATCTTAAGATTTTACTTTTTTTCACAAAAACTTGCATGTTTCACTATTACCATCTTTCATCCTAAAAAAAAGTTTTTTTTTTGTTGATTTTATTTTCCGAACAATAGAATTTGCATAGAACACACATGTATCATGTATGTGTGTGTGTGTGTCTCTCTCTCTCTCTCTATATATATATATTTATATATATCTGTGTGTGTGTTTTATTTATTTATAATATTCCTATAATAATAAATTTATAGACTAAATTTATTATCAAAATACATATAATTGTGTGAGCTATTATACAAAAACGATGTTGTTTTATCTTATTTGTTGAAGACAAAAAAAAAAGAAAGAAAGAAAAGGAATATGTAGACTAAACAAATCTAATTAGTATTTAGAAATTAATCAAATAAGCTGTCATTCTCTTGAGCAATGGAGCTTCCAAAAGTAACATGATAGAATAATTTAAACAAATATATGCTAGATACAAATGAGTGCTTTAATGGAGATACCCCTAATCACTACTGAACCCTAATAAGATTTTAAATTAGCTAGCTAGTCTATATATTTTGCAAGGTGTTGATAATAGGGAATAGATGGGTTACTGGCCAAAACTAATAATTCCGGAGGAATGGTGAGTCTATGCTTTGAAGATATACCGTCATTCCGGTACTGTATGGACGGTGGGATTTATCGAAATTTTGGACGGTTCAGATGATTTATTGAGTTAGCGAAAAATTTAAAATTATTTGTATTTTATTAGATAGATACAAGAAATTATATAAATTAGTGAAGGTCCAGAGATATAATATATATATATATATATATATATATATATATATATATATTTTTTCTACTAATGAATCTTAAACAATGAACCCGATTATAGTAGACGGTTTTTTGAAATTTATAATGACGGTTTTGCCATATTATATCAACGAATTTGTCTAATATAGTGATGAAAAAAATCGTCGTTATAATCAATTCGTTTTTAAATCGTTTTTTAAAGTTCGCTGGAGAAGGATACTATATATATATATTATGAAATGGTGGTGGAATGAGTGACAATGATGCCCGAAAGACACGGAGTGGACTAACCCATTTGAATATGACTTGGATTTCCACTATATTGCCAGGTACCCACAACCCAAAGTCAAATCCCACAATGTCAAATGGGGACATACTATTACTATATACATGGTACTTCTTATTCCAATATATAAGTTTCATTTTCTTTTTAACATTAAATCCATTAGATTAAAATGTAAAATTCTCTCATGTATTTGTGTTTGTATAATATTTTTGTTAACAAATTTCTCTTTTAAGATATAATTATTGGTACACAAATATTGTACCTTTTAAGACATAATCTAGGAGTGTAAAATTGACCAAAAAAATATAACTTTCTACTATAAATTGTACTACTAGAGAGCAGTTGCTATATTGTAAAATAGTATCCAGTTATTATAAAATTAACTTAATGTTAAGTTGGTTAATTGATCAATACAGTGCTGACACACATGGAGAAATATCACCTCCCGCCTGTGTGTCGATATTGTATTGATCAATTGACCAAAATTAATTTCATACTATCAACTTCCTGTAAAATGAAGTACCATACCACGAGATACAAATTATAAAATCGAGTTCCATATCTACACTTAGGATACAAATTTACATTTAAGTCAAATAAATATATATATATATATATATGTGTATATATATATATATATATATATATATATAAGTAATGTGTTGAGATAATAAATCATACTTCATCCGTTCTAAAATTAGAGATACAATTTGACTTTTCAAGTCAAACGACATACAACATATTAAACTTTAAATTAATGTGAATTTATTTAATTTTTGTTCATACAATTATTATAATTGTATAGTATATAACAAAAAACTATAAATCACAAAATTTATTTTATTTTAAATTTTTATGAGTCATACCGATTTTTGAGGTTTAATATGTTATCGTTTGACCTCAAAATTAAAATTAATATTAAATTATATTTTTAATTTTAAAACGGATCATGAATAATACACATAAGAAAAAGTCAAATAATAAATTGAACAATTTTTTGTTAATTACTAAAAAACATAACCGTTAAAATGTGGAATACATATGTAGTCTATCACACACATAAATGATATAATTAATATAGGCACAAACCTTTGGTGATATATAAGTTCTTTGATAATAAATATGCCTAAAATCTTGTATGAAAGTCTTTGCCCTTCTTTTTAATTTTATAGCTAAATTCCCTCTCCACTAGTTATGAAGAAGAGAACATATTCTCCAGCTTTCTCTATAGATATATTATCTTATGACATCATGACAAGGATAAAATATACCATTCTCTTAGGAAGTTGATTCAAAGGTAAGTAAATCGACTCACCCATATGTCACCCCTTTATAGCCAGATAAAATAAAAAAATCTATATATATATATATATATATATATTTTGAAGGATTATTATTACCAATCATTTCAGTTTTCTAGCTAATGGCAATTATCATTTAGTTTTTTGACCAAAATGATACTATCTAGGCCCTAGCTCTCATATATTATTAAAATCCAAAGTGATATATCAACATACTAATTAATTCTAGCAACCCACTCAAAATTATATTTTCATTATTGTAAGAAATAAAAATAACTCCATAAGAATTGTTGAATTTGCATGTATATATTTCGTTACATTACAAATGCACACTACAACAAAAAGCGCTAATTCCGACGGAATATTCCGTAACGATATTCCGTCGAGGTTATCATAATTCCGACGGAATATTTAATCAAAAATTTGGTCGGTTATAAATGCGTCGAACTTAAGTCTGTCGAGAATTCAGTCAAAAATGCCTACTTTTGACGGATTTATCTTCGACCGAAATTTTCGACGATATTAGCCTATCCTCGACGGACTCCATTCCGTTAATTATATTCGGTCAGATTTAATCTGCCACGTGGCACAAATGCCTGACATGTGGACATGCTTAATTCTGACGGAATTCTGTCGGAATTACCCTATTTCGTCGAGAATAAGAAGTTTTTTTTATAAAATGTTTGCTCTGTTTTGGCAACATCCAGGGTTTTAACCCACAGTTTTGTACCTGTAAACCTGTTCTTTTTTTCCCAACAACACATACACCATAACTAACTATCCAATAACATGAATATGACTTACCAAGTCAAAATTAACTAAACGAGAAGTAAAGATGTCAAACATCCCATTAAGCTAAACTAAAGTATATCAAACATCCCGTTAAGCTAAACTAAACTAAATATGTCAAATATAAACAAAACTAAAGTAAAGATTGATGTCAAACTAAAGTAATGACAATGTTTAAATTACAATACGTCAAACATCAATTACTACACTACAAAATATTAACATCTCATTAAGCTAAAATAAAGTAAATATGTACTAATCCTACAAAACTAAATCAAGCCAGTACTACTGCCACCAGTGTGAGGAGGATCATCGGGCGGACGTCGACGCTGCTGCTCTGGCGTATGAAAATCATCGTCGACGTCGTCCCTCCGGTTGTGATCGGAAAGAACACCCTATTGATACAATTAAAAATATAACTCATTAGTCCATATGATACAATAAAGATGCAAATAAATGAAAATTAAATAACATGCATAATACGAAAATTGAAAATGAATAGTATACCTGAGTAGTTGAGGGTTGACTCAGCATCGACCCAAAAACGTCAGTAAGTAAGGTAACCACCATCCAAACAATCTAGTTGCGTATCGCGACGAACCTGCTCGAAGGATACCGTATACTCTCGATCGCACACGATTCTTGCGATGTCCTAAGCAAAGCTAATAGAGCGAGAATGATCAAGCGAGTCCCGACGACGGAATATCAGATCCGTACCAAACGTCTTCGACATCGGCGTCATAACTCGCTGAAACATAACATCGTCTAAGCCAGCGCCCGTATATGATGGTCCCACGGGGGCCCTCGAACACGATCGGATAAGCACGCAAAAAATAAACTTGGTGGCCGAGAGAGGAGGTAGGTGGGTGGCGGCAGTGGGGGGAGGGTGTGACGCCCCCAAAATTAGGTATACATCACCCATCTTGGGTCACCAGATACATGGTACAAAATTCAAATACAACTTAATAATACAATTGTCGTGCACAATACGACAAAACATAAACTGTGAGTTTGAATACAAATATTGTCTACTAGAGATTATTCAAACTCAAAAGGAGTCCTCATTACAATTATTATTACACTATTTCACATAATAATGAGGACTACTAATGCACCATCTAGGACCATCACTCCGTTCCCCGACTAGTCCCATTACGTTCTCATTTCAAGAGAAAAAGGTGAAAGAAAGGGTGAGCTCAACTAGCCCGAAGAAAATATTATGACTAAGATAATGCGTAATAAATTATCATTAGCCTCCAACAATGTTAAACCGATAAAATACAATGACATCAAGTTTAAGCTGCAGTGAACAAAGCAATCCATTAAAAGAGTCAAGTAGAGAATATAATCTACTATCTTTTATGATTTAAAAAGCTTTTCATCACTTTTATCACCGAGACTCATTTCAATAAATAATCCACATCATTAAATCATCCTCTTTCTACGTGCCAAGGATAGTCTTTTAAGATCCACGACCACGAATTATCCATGCACTACTGGACCAAAGATAATCGTGTTTTCATCAACGGTCTGATCATGCCATAAAACAATTCATCTTTGCTCCTCGGCAAGAGAATCCATAGCCATAATCATACCAAAATCATTCCATCAACGCATCATGCGGCCAATGAGGACTTTTAATTTTCACATCATTTGTAACATTACGGTTATGATTATACCGAATAATCCATAATCATAATCATACCAAGTCCATCTATACTCTGGGGCCACAGATGACTTTCAACATAACATAAAACATGAGGATGATGACAATGATATAAAAAATTCAATTAAACAAGTTCAAGAATTAATTTGTCCAGAACCAATAACGTCCAAATTGTCAACACGATACTTCTTTGTAGAATAAAATTCAAGAATGATCGGAAGAATATTTTCATGAAAAGATCTTTGATGAAGCGCAAATATCGAGGATATCTCACTAATTTCATGGAGTATAGAAGTCAAAATTTTAATCAATCGAGTATAATACTGAATGGAATAACAAAAGATATCACCATGCGTGTGGTATTTCGCATGATGCGGTTATTCCAATGAATAATAATAATGAACCGTGTCGTGAAATTTACAATCGGCGGGATGTTCCAAATGTAATAATAAATGCGGAATAATAAATGATGGAACCAATCCGGTCCCATAGATATAAAAAAGACAGGATATTTCAATAGAATAATAAAGACGTAATAATAAAAATGGAACCAGTCCAACGATATAGATGCATGTGATATATTAACATGAGTAATAAAGATGAGAATAATAGAAGAATGTCACCAAGTATAGGGTAGCCCAGATACAAAAGTTATTCCAATGCGAATAATAAAGAAATGGAATAATGAAAGTTCTCTTCTTGAATACAAAAGAATAATATCCCTTACAATTGCTACAACAAATAATATTCCCTACCTTTAAAAGAAGAGTACTCCATTAAGTAGGTCGAGGATATACTCGAAGAAAATTTGCACTACGCTGTTCAAAGCTTTCTTAAACTCTAAAAAATACGCTTCAAGATTATAGAAGAAGAACTCTCTATAGTTTCTTTCTCTAGAGTTTCAAAGGAATTAAATAAAAATAATGAAGGAATAAGCTTCTATTTATAGGAAAATAGAATGCATAAGAATCTAATCCATGAACGGTCCGGATTGATTTACTTTAATCGACGGTCCATATTTAAAGAAAAATCTTTTAAATAAAATATAATATATTCTATTTATATAAAGAAGATTTTTACTATGCAAATACTATACTGGCACTATGCAAAACACTATGCATAATAAAATATAATATATTCTATTTATAGAATAACTTTAATAAAGTATTCATTTTTATATAAAAAGATTTTACTATATGAAACACACTATGCAATAGAATATAATATATTCTATTTATAGAATAACTTTAATAAAGTATTTTATTTTATATAAAAGATGTTTCTATTTTATTACGTGAATAAAACAAAACTTCTACATCAACAATAATTGAATCAAATAATGTGAGATACTATGTAGCAACTATTATAGCAATAATTGAACAAAACTGAGTGACTTCTCACATAAATATCAATAATCAATACCGGTAGTGCTACTTGTCACAACAACGCGTATTCATCGTATTTTACTACCGAGTATTTCAACAATGATCAACGGTAAAACTTCCGCCAAGTTATTTTCAATAAAATATTTTTGTCGTTTCTCGATCCGAATAATAATTCCGTTAGGGGGTCCACCAATGATCGTGCCATCGTATTTAATATTTCCTTTTTAAAATGAATATTCCCGACCAATCGAATATAATATGACAACTTGCATACTTTGCAAAATTTATAAATATTACCCACAACTATAACATTATCTCAAATTCACACCATAATATAAAAAAAATTATTTCGAGAAAATTAATTCTTTATTCATAAAATCTGGGGTTTCATAATCTCCCCTCCTTATGGAATTTCGCCCTCAAAATTTACGTCACGCACTCGTATCTTAGAAACAATGTGAGAGATACTTTGACTTCATTTCAGATTCTAACTCTTGAGGTATAATCCTTGAGTGTTGGATACGATTCTTCTTATCCAAGATTTTAACACGAGATCTCATACGTTAAATCATCCGCTATCTCGTCCGATTCTAAATTAATAATGTGGTTCGGGTCATCCACATATTTACGTAACATTGATACGTTAAAAACGTTATGAGCACGCGACATACTTGGCGGTAAAACGAGTCTATAGGCCACAATTCCTACTTCATCGAGGATTTCAAATGGGCCAAATAAATCGAGGGTTGAGATTTCCTTTCTTCGTCGATTCTTGCTTCTAGAATAACGCCCTCTTGAACCTTCTTCTTCTTCATCATCATCACCGAGTATGTAGCTTGAGCGGCTTTATCTTTATCTATTAAAGTCGATTCTACTCGTATATTCGTTATCTTTACTTGGGTTCCTAGAGTCTTTAACTCTATCTTCATCATTTGTAAGTCGTACGAAATGGGCCTTTGTGTTAACAACATCGTACTCGTAAACGCATACGATCTTCTACTCAACGCGTCAGCTACCACGTTCGCTTTCCCATGATGGTATTGAATGGTACGATCGTAATCTTCAACAGGTTGAGCCAACGTATTTGGCGCATGTTACGTTCGTTTTAAGTAAAGAAATATTTGAGGGTTTTAGAAATGGGTTTTGTACTGGGGTCAATACAAAATTCAATTTCACGCTCTAGGGGTAGGCTAAGAAGTCTTCAAGAATACATCAGGAAATTTATTAACAATAGAAATATCATTCAAAATCGCGACTCTCATCCAAGACTTGGATAAGACGTCACATTGATACCTATCGACTTGCCACCGCCATTCACGACGTTGCCTCTGAAAAGTCCGGCTTCGGTCATTCCACACAAGAAAGTCAACAACGAAAGGATAGGGATCTTTACTTATGGCTTGATATGACAATGATTGACTTTAGTGGTTTGGTTGCTTGAATTCGCATAACAGGTTGGATAGGAATATGAAAGCTAATAACCTTACGAAGAGCATGATGAGTAGTTAACCAATCGATTCCTAAAATCGCATCAAAGGCAAGTATTTTCAAATAGATAAGATTGGCACGTACCGTGAAAGTGTCAATTTGAATCAACAAGATTTATAAACAGTGGAGGTAACGAAGGTTTCTACTATCGAAGTTTCAACCAATAAGTCAAAGTCTAATTTCTCCGAACTCAAATTTAAACGTTGAGCGCAAGCAAGAGAGATAAAAGAATGGGTAGAATCGGTATCTAATAAGGTATAGACTTCGCAAGAATTTATAATTAACTAACCCGTGCTAACTTCGTTCGGGTTACTCGCTTTTTGAAAAGTCATGAAAAACGCTCTTCCTGAAACCATCGACTTTGTTTTGTCCGTATCCGCCTTTGGTGCCACCGTTCCATCTGGACTTGACTTCACTATATGACAAAATCGAGCTAAATGATCTCCTCTTCTTGAAATTTCCACTTCTATTATCTTGGCCATGATTACCACCGAAGTGGTTACCATTCTTGGCATGATAATTTCCCCCACGATGGTTATCATTGTTCACGGCCGCTGCCACCCCATATGATTATTATCGTGTTGTTGTCGTTACCTTTTGGTTGTCTTTGACTCATTATCGCGCTCCAATAAGCTCGAGCCCTATTCACAACATCCGAATATAAACAAAGTTTGTGAGAAATGAGGTATTGACGTATATCGGGTTTCAAACCTCGCAAAAACATTCGCGTCATTCGCTCCTCATTATCGACCAAATGGGACACAAACCGGGATAACTCCGCAAACTTAGCCTCGTCTTTAAACACGGTCATATTGTTTTGCTCCAAACGATGAATTCTACCTCTTTTCATGTGACAAATACTTTCGTGAAAGTACTTGTCGTTGAATAATTCTTGGAACTTTTCCCAAGACATCTTGAGTCGTCGGGCTAGGTACGCGTTTCTGATTCCCACCAATGATCTCCTTCTTCACGCAACATAAAGGTGGCGAATGGAACCTTTTGCTCTCCGAGCATTCCAGACATCAAATATCTTGGTAATCTGCTTTATCCATGTCTCTCGCCTTAAGTGGTTCTGCTTTCCCAAAACTCCGGTGGTCCTCGAATCCTTGGCTAACTTATTGATGACCAAATCATGTTACCATTGTTTCCACTGCATTATGGATGAGGCTTTCTTACTGTAGTTGTTGCATGAATTGCTCCTTAAACCGCTTAGCGATGACCGGTCAAGAGTTATCAATATTTCTACCGCATTTTGGATGAGGCGCCTTACTGATGTTGCATGAATTGCATAAAAGCCTCGACCATCCCATCATTCACCATTTCATCGGTGTTATTGTTTTCATGAGGAGTATTGTCCTCTCAGTTTACATTATCCTGATTATTGATCTGTGGAGACTCAACGGTCTCCTCGTGCTCCATTGATAATCTCAACATTCTCGGATGCCATTTTCAAACACCGCCACAAAAAACAAGGGTTAATTAACATATCACATATTATCCATATACTCCACCGACCAATTAAATATCAAATAAACTTAGGTAGGTCATACTAACAAGGAATTCCCTGTCTCTCCCCTCCTAGTTCTATTCTCACATCCTAGCCAGGGATCATATCCCTAAGCTTTGATACCAACTATGATGCCCCCAAAATTAGGTATACATCACCCATCTTGGGTCGCCAGATATACGGTAGTGTAATTCAAATACAACTTAATAATACAACTGTAGCGTACAATACGACAAAACATAAATTGTGAGTTTGAATACAAATATTGCTTACTAGAGATTATTCAAACTCAAAAGGAGTCCTCATTACAATTATTATCACATTATTTCACAGAATAGTGAGGACTACTTGTGACGCCCCCAAAATAGGTATACACAACACCCATTCTGAGTCGCCAAATACATGGTACAAGAAACAAACTACAACTTCAATAATACAAATGTCGTGTGTGAAATACGACAATATATCTTGTGAGTTTAAATATAATATTGTCTTCTAGACAATATCCACATAAAATAAATCCCCATCATAATTATTGATACATTATTTTACAAAAATGGTGAGGACTACTAAACAACTCTCTCTGTAACCTTCATTCCATACCCCGACTAGTACTCGCTACATTCTCGCCTCCCCGAGAAGAAGAATGGAACAACAAGGAAAAGGGTGAGCTCAACTAGCCCAAGAAGAATATTATGACTAAGATAATATACAACAAATTATCGTTAGTCTCCAACAGAGGAAAAATCGATGAATACAATAAACAACAAGTTTCGGATCAATATTCGCGAGTGAAAATAATAATTCATGAAGAGTTACGTAGAGAATGAAATCTACTATAATCTATGAATTTAACAAATCCATCATCAATATTTTATCCCTCAGTAACATCAATCAATATTCATCTCAAATCAAATATTCATCTTTGCACTACAAAGCAAAGATATTCATCAATCGGTCATGTTCATCTCAACACTGCTCATCTTTGCACTAAAGGCCAAAGATATTCATCGATCGGTCATGTTCATTTAAACACTGCTCATCTTTGCACTACAGGCCAAAGATATTCATCGATCGGTCATGTTCATTTAAACACTGCTCATCTTTGCACTACTGAGCCAAAGATATTCTTCAAAATCATTCATCTTTGCACTACGGGCCAAAGATATTCAATAATATCATCATTTAAGACCGAGGATGATGAAAATATTTTTAAAGAACGAATCCAATTGAAACAAAATGACAAAGATTAAGGATTAAGGATTCAGTACTTTGTTTTATCCATGTCCAACAATACCTCAAAATAATCATAGTGATGTAAAATTCAAGAATGATCAAAACATGGATACAATCGAGCTAGTATCCGAATAGATATTTTGAATGAAAAGAAGAAATTTTATTTTTCGATGAATAGTCTTCAGTATCGTGAATAGTCTCAGTATCGTGAATAAGTAACTCAAACACCAAAAGATAAAAATTCCACAAAAAACATTTTCACGCTTACATGAATAGTACTCGTGAATAGTAACTCGTGAATAAGAACTCATGAATAAGTAACTTCGTGAATAAGAAACTCATGAATAAGAACCCCGACATGAAAAGTTCCAAATTTGATAAAAAGTTCCAACCAATATTTCAAAGATAATGATATTGAAGAAATAATATCATTACTGAAAAAAATAATATCCCTTACCTCAAAGAATCGAGATTTCGGAAGGAAAGGTTCAAGTGATCTTTGAATGAAACTTGTCTTTGAATAAAGAACTCTCAAAGTATCTAAATACTCACAAAATACGCTCAATAATATAGAGAAAAAGAGAAAACTTTGTTTCGGTGTGATTTTCAATTCTAACTTAGCCCTCTATTTATAGGAAAATGTTAGCCGTAGAAGCGACTTGACCTGCTTTGCACGATGGCTTTACTGCTACTATTGCCACCCACCACATTTGAAATAAAATTCACCACATTTCTTCACCAACCACAAGTGGGGCCCACTCAATTCTAGAATTTTCCACCAAAATCAATTATAAACCTAATTTCCAAGAATCCGACACCTCTTAAAATTCACAACAAATCATTCGTGCATTTTTAACGGTTCAAAATTTGTGGACATATACTCAACTTATGTATGTATAACATACCCAAAAATTACCACAATCCAACTGGTTGGATTAAAAATTATAACCCCTTAATATATCTCAAAACCCCGATTTGATTTTTAACACCTCGATCCGATAAAATAATTTATAAAACACCTCAACATTAATTCCTTCATTAATAACCACATAAATAAATCCATCATTTATATTCATATAAAATAAATATTTCCTTATCATATGAATCAATAATTAATTATTCACAAATAATATTACGTAATCACATTTATAATGACAACCAGTTCCCTGGAAAGAGGGGCTTTCCAATAAGGATCTCTCCTTCTCTGGCGCTGTGATTAGGTGACCAAACCTCTCCTTAGATGAAACTTTCTAGACATTGCCAATAATGTTATCTAATAATATTATTCAAATAATATGAATTATTGATCCGATAATGGGAAATCTTCGTGCGATGACAATTATTGAAACAATAATAATATAAAATATCAACGCAACAATTATTGAATCAATAAAATAAAATATTGAACAGTAACTACTGTGAAAATTATTGAGTAGTGCCTTCTTACGTAAGGATCAATAATTCAACAATACTGTGCAATACCGTAATGCCTTTCTGTGCGAACCACGCGTATTCATCGTATTTTAACCACCGGTATATTCAATGTCTTAACGGTAACAACTACAACGTTATTTATAACCACCCTAAACTTTGTCGTTTTCCTCATCCAATCGCTTTCACATTATGGGGCCCACATGGTTTAACACAGTTATGCGAATATTCCCAAGCGATCTAATATTCCACGACCAAACGAATATTCCCAACAAAATGAATATTTTATAACCACTTGCTTATTTTGAAATATTTGCGTATTTAACCCTTAACTATCCACATTAATCAAATCAACCCTTACTATTTCAAAATAATAAATAAAGGAAATTCCTTTTATTAAAAAATTTTGAGGTCTTACAACCTCCTCCCTCCTTATGAAATTTCGTCCTCGAAATTGGCGTGACGTACTGGTGTTTGAAAAGGTGAGGATACCTCGCTTTCATTTCCGCTTTCAATTCCTGGTCATTTCTATCTATAGCATGATTCCTCCACAAAACTTTAACTTGTGGTATGACCTTTCTTGGCGTAGGGACATGCTCCTTCCTATCCAAGATCTTGGCAGTACCTCCTGCATACGTTAAGTCTTGGCTATTCTTGTCCTGGTTAACTTCAATAACGTGGTTCGGTCTTTCACATATTTACGAAGTACGGATATGTGAAACACATTATGAACACGAGACATACTCGAATGTAACGCAAGTCTATAGGCTACATTTCCTACTCGGTCAAGAATTTGAAATGGCCCGATAAATCGTGGATTTGAGCTTTCTCTCTTCCCAAATCTTGTAATTCCTCTACATGACAATACATGATCCCTACATTAAATTCCACATCCTTTCGATGAAGATCCGCGATAACTCTTTTTGTCGATCTTGTCTGCCGTTTAGTATACGTTGTCGAATCATTAGTCATACGTATTAACTCTCGGTCCCAACAATGTTGCTTCACCCACCTCATCCCAACATATTGGAGAACGACATTTCATCCATATAATGCTTGAATGGAACCATGCCTATATTTGTTTAATAACTATTGTTGTATGAGAATTCCACCAATGGCGGTACTTATCCCAACTTCCTTTGAAATCTAGGACACAGAGTTTTAATATATCTTGAAGAGTTTGAGTAGTCCTTTACGATTGCCCATCCGGTTTGAGGATGGTAAGCCAAACTAAATCGCAAATCCGTGCCCATAGCTTTTTGCAAGTTAACCCAAAATCTTGAAGTGAATCTTGGGTCACGATCCAAAACTATGGATACTGGGCATGCCATGCAACTTCACAATCTCATTACGTACATACTAAAGAAAACGTTCAAGGAATAAGTCTCCGTGTCGTGAAAATGAGCGGAGACTTGGTTAATCTATCAACAATAACCCAAATAGCATTGATGCCTTGAGAAACCGTAGGAAGACCATAACGAAATCCATAGTAATGTGTTCCCACTTCCATTCCGGAATCTCAAGTGGTTCTGCACGGACCCTTAGGTACAAGATGCTCGCTTTTTTGTTGCACGCGTTAAACACAACACATCGAGATAAACTTTGCAATCTCTCTCTTCATATTGTTCCACCAAAATGTATGTCAAGATCACGATACATTTTAGTACTTCGGGATGGATTGCAAATGGCGTATTGTGTGCCTCCATCATAATCTTGTACTTCAAATCGAGTCGTTAGGAACACAAAGTCTAGAGTGGACTCAAGTATTCCTTCTTCATCAATTCTCGCCTTAGGAATAGCTCCTTCTTGTACTTTCTTCTTCATACGCATTAGCTCCGGGTTGGTGGCTTGAGCAGCTTTAACTAAAGTCGATTATACTCGTATCATCATGTGGGTACCTAGAGTTTTCATCTCCATCTCTATTATTTGTAAATTATCTGAAATTAGTCTTTGACAATATCGTTTTCGTGCTTGTATCTCGATCTTCTACTCAACACGTCGGCTACCACGTTCGCTTTTCGAGGATGGCATGGTCGTAACATGTCTTTGAAATGAGTCTCCTCTTGAGTTCTTGAAGCTCTTCCCACATTCCTTGCTCCATTCGAATTTTGTATCTCTCACGAGTCAATTTGCGATAATGAAATAGCGATTCGAGAATATCCTTGTAATCTCCGATAATAACCAACTAAGCCTGAAAGCTACGTATTTAGATTCTTGACTTAGGTTGCTCTCAACCGTGACTTCGTATCCCAATCTTGGATAAAGACGTCACAATGACACCTATCGATTTCTTATCGCTTGCGAATATGGCGTCTCTATAGAGATGCGGCTTAGGTGAATTCCACAAAGGAAGTCACAAGATAAAGGCTCGGTACCAAATTATATAGTTGAATTTTAACTCACGAAGTTCAATAGAGCCATTCGATATGAGATTTTAGAAATGAGTTTTGTCTGGGTTCAAAATCGATACAAAATTTAATATCGAGCTTTGGGAGTAAGCCAAGAAATTCTTCAGAAATACATCGGGAAAAATCAATAACAACGGAATATTATTCAAATCGGCGTGTCTTTATTCAAATCCATAACATGGACTAAGAAAACTTGACATCCGTAATAAACGAATGACTTCATGGCTTGATATGAAAATGTTTGATTACAATGGTTTGATTGCTTGAATTGAATAACGGGTTGCTTAGGAATATGAAAACTAACAACCTTACAAAAGCAATCAATTTGGCATGATGAGTAGTTAACCTTAAAATCACATCAAAAGCAAATATCTCTATAGAAATAAGGTTAACGAGTAATGTGATAGTACCAACTGAATCAAACAAGATTTCTAAACAACAGATGTAATGAAAGTTTCTCTAACGGATTCTCCATAAATAGGTCAAAGTCTAATTTCTCCGTAGTCAAGTTCAAGCGTTGGTATAAGCAAAGAGATAAAAGAATGGGTAGAAACCCAGATCTAGTAAGGTATAAACTTCGCAAGAATTTATAATTAACTAACCTGCGTGCTAACCCGTTCGGGTTCCTCGCATTTTGATAAGGTCACGACAAACGCTCTTCCAAGAACCGTTGACTTTGACTTTTACGGGACATTCTTTTGAGTCACCATTCACGCTGGGTTTGGGTTTCGATATCGTACAATCTCGAAGCGATATGTCCTTCTTTTCCACAATTATAGCATACCTTGGAAGGCTTTGAACAGTTTGACCTTATATGTCCCTCCTCTCCACATCTGTAGCATCTAACTGGCGATCGTTCTCTTCCCCTAGAATTTGTTGATGGTGTTGATGCTGCTGCCGACGTCTTCCCGTCATCGTTAAATCTTCTCTTTTTAGATTGGACATCTCTTTCCATAATATCAACGCGTCGTGCGGCTTTTACCCATGCATCACTCATTCTCACTCGTTCAGTTATTTCTTCTTTCAAATTTCGATTCGGCTTTATCATCTTATACTCTTGCCAAAGAGTGCTTCGCTCAAGCATCACGTGTCGGGTAACCTGAGCTTGAATCGTTGCATCCTTTTGCTCCACGACCGCTTTCGCATTCTTTGCTTTGCTCTTCTAACTCATGAATACGATTTTGCAATTCTATATTTCGATCATAAAATACCTCTAATAAACTCTCTTGGTACCTCTTCTTCCTCTTCTTCCTCACTCTCAATTTGTTACCTCTGCGATTATCTCAGGTCTGACTATCAATTCTTCACTCACCACATGGATATCTCTAATTCCTTCTTCGCTGACATCATATTATCACTGGTTGGCGATTAGAGGTGTCTCCACGATCTCATTCACTCCATTGTTAACGTTCTCGGTGACCGTTCTAAAAAACTATCATAAAACAAGGGTTAATTAAATAAATTAACAAATCACATAATACCCCTATAATATGACCAACCAACAAATAAGCTTGGGTAGGACACACTGGCAAGGATTTACTCGTCTCTCCTCCTAGTTTTATTCCCCGATCTCATGGGAGATCATATCCTAAGCTCGATATTAACTGTGGCGCCCCAAAATAGGTATACACAACACCCATTCTGAGTCGCCCAAATACATGGTACAAGAAACAAACTACAACTTCATGTAATACAAATGTAGTGTGAAATACGACAATATATCTTAATGAGTTTAAATATAATATTGTCTTCAGACAATATCCACACGCAAAATAAATCCCCATCATAATTATTGATACATTATTTTACAAAATGGTGAGGACTACTAAACAACTCTCTCTAGAACCTTCATTCCATACCCCATTGACTAAGTACTCGCTACATTCTAGCCTCCTGAGAAGAAGAATGGAACAACAAGGAAAAGGGTGAGCTCAACTAGCCCATAAAGAATATTATGACTAAGATAATATACAACAAATTATCGTTAGTCTCCAACGAGGAAAAATCGATAGAATACAATAAGTATGACAAGTTTCGGATCAATATTCGCAGTGGAAATAATAATTCATAGAAGAGTTACGTAGAAATGAAATCTACTATAATCTATGAATTTAACGGTCCATCATCAATATTTTATCCTGTAACATCAATCAATATTCATCTCAAATCAAATATTCATCTTTGCAGCTCTGAATAAAAGATATTCATCAATCAGTCGTATTCATCTCAACACTGTTCATCTTTGCACTAAAGGCCAAAGATATTCATCGATCGGTCGTGTTCATTTAAACACTGTTCATCTTTGCCTTCTGAGGCCAAAGATATTCATCGATCGATCGTATTCATTTAAACACACATTCATCTTTGCCTTCTGAGCCAAAGATATTCTTGAAAATCATTCATCTTTTACTACTACTGAGCCAAAGATATTCAATAATATCATCATTTAAGAGTAGAGGATGATGAAAAATATTTTTAAAGAACGAATCGGTGAAACAAAATGACAAAGATTAAGGATTAAGGATTAAGTACTTTGTTTTATCCATATCCAACAATACCTCAAAATAATCGTAGTGGTGTAAAATTCAGAATGATCAAAACATGGATACAATCGAGCTAGTATCGAGAATAGATATTTTGGAATGAAAAGAAGAAATTTTATTTTTTCGATGAATAGTCTTTAGTATCGTGAATAGTCTTAGTATCGTGAATAATAACTCAAACACCAAAAGATAGAAATTCCACAAAAAAAAACACTTTCACGCTTATAGAATAGTACTTTCGTGAATAGTAACTCACGAATAATAACTCATGAATAGTAACTCATGAATAGTAACCCGACATGAAAAGTTCAAATTTGATAAAAACTTGGATCAACATTTCGACATAATGATATTGAAGAAATAATATCATTCTGAAAAAAAAATAATATCCTTACTATCTACTTACCTCGAAGAATCGATTGCTTCGGAAGGAAGGTTAGGGGAAGTGATCTTTGAATGAAACTTATCTTGAGCAATGACTCTCAAAGTATCTAAATACTCACAAAATCGCTCAATAATATAGAGAGAAGAGAAAACTTTGTTTACGGTGTGATTTTCAATTCTAACTTAGCCCTCTATTTATAGGAAAATGTTAGCTTGTAAAAGCGAGACTTGACTTCTTTGATGGCTTTACTACTTTACTATTACCACCCACCACATTTGAAATAAAATTCACCACATTTCTTCACCAACCACAAGTGGGGCCCTCAATTCTAAATTTTCCACCAAAATCAATTATAAACCTAATTTAGAATCAGACACCTCTTAAAATTCACAACAAATCATTAGTGCATTTTAACGGTTCAAAATTTGTGGACATATACTCAACTTATGTATGTATAACATACCCAAAATTACCACAATCCAACGGTGGGATTAAAATTATAACCCCATGATATATCTCAAAAAAACCCACGATTTGATTTTTAACACCTCAATCAGATAAAATCTTGATAAAACACCTCAGCATTAATTCCTTCATTAATAACCATAAATAAATCCATCATTTATATTCATATAAAATAAATATTTCCTTATCATATGAATCGATAATTAATTATTCACAAATAATATTACGAGAATCACATTTATGATGACAGTACATTTCCCCGGAAAGGGCTTTCGATAAGGATCTCTCTCTCTTGGTAGCGCATTAGGTGACCAAACCTCTCCTTGAAGCGAACTTTCTAGACATTGCCAATAATGTTATCTAATAATATTATTCAAATAATATGAATTATTGATCGATAATGGGAAATATTCGTGCGATGACAATTATTGAAACAATAATAATATAAAATATCAATATGACAATTATTGAATCGATAAAATAAAATATTGAGCGATAACTCTTGTGAAAATTATTGAAGTAGTGCCTTTTACGTAAGGATCAATAATTCAACAATTTGTGCAATACTGGTGTATTTCTTTAATCTTGCGCATATTACGTATTATTTAACCGTGCATTTATTCAGCGATCTTAACTTGGTAACAACTATATCCGTTATTTATAACCACCCAACTTTATTACGGTTCAACCCACGCATGGCGTTATGGCCGTCGAATATTCCCGGCGGTCTAATATTCCACGACCAAACGAATATTCAAACAAAAATGAATATTCCACAAGCAAAATGAATATTCCACGAGCAAAATGAATATTCCACGTCGTGCATTAGTAGTATAAGACCGAAAATTTTTTAATAAAAGGAATTTCCTTTATTTATTATTTTGAAATAGTAAGGTTGATTTGATTAATGTGGATATTAAAGGGTTAAATCTGTGATATTTCAAATAAGCCAGTGGTTATAAAATATTCATTTTTATTGGGAATATTAGTTTGGTGGTGGAATATTAAATCTTTGTCGGGGAATATTAGTTTGGTGCGTGGAATATTAAAAATTGTCGGGGAATATTAATTCTGTGGTATGGCGACGTTGTGAGTGTAAGACCATGAGAAAAGCGCCAAAGTTTGGGTGGTTATAAAAAGGAATTTCGTGGTTATTACGGCGTAAAATAGTTGGAATTGGTTGGATTAAAAATCGATGTCTGGCGTGGTTGCGATGGCGCGCAAATAGCGCGATATTGTTGAATTATTGATCCTTACGTGAAGAGCCTTACTCGATAATTTTCACGATAATTCTTGTTGATATTTTATTTTATTGATTGATAATTATTGCGTTGATATTTTATATTATTATTGTTTGATAATTGTCCTTTGCTGATGTTCCCGTTATCGGATCGATAATTCATATTATTTGAATAATATTATTAGATAACATTATTGGCGATGTCTAGAAAGTTACATCTGGAGGTTTGGTCACACAATTGGGCGATGAGGAGAGATCTTGATTGGAAGCCCCTGCTTTGCAGGGAACGGCTGGTTATCGTAAATGTGATTACGTAATATTATTTGTGAATAATTAATTATTGATTCATATGATAAGAAATATTTATTTTATATGAATATAAATGATGGATTTATTTATGTAGTTATTAATGAAGGAATTAATGTTGAGGTGTTTTATCGATGTTTGCTCGGATTGGAAGTGTTAAAAATCAAATCGGAGGTTTACGAGATATATTCTTGGGGTTATAATTTTTAATCAGACCGTTGGTTATGGTAATTTTGGTATGTTATACATTTTGATATATGAAATTTTGAGCCGATTAAAAAATGCGAATGATTTGTTGTTTTAACAAAGTGTCGGATTGGAGTTAGGTTTATAATTGATTTTGAGTGAAAAATTCTGAATTGAGTGGGCCCCTTGTAGTTGGTGAAGAAATGTGGTGAATTTTATTTCAAATGTGGTGGGTGGCAATAGTAGCTGAGTAAAAGCCATCGAATCAAAATGCTTTTGGGCTAACATTTTACTATAAATAAGAGAATTTAAGTTAGAATTGAAAATCACACCGAAACAAAGTTTTATCTCTCTTCTCTCTATGTTATTGGCGTATTTTGTGGTATTCCCAGATACTTTGAGTTCTTTATAATTTCATTACGACATCACTTGAAGCCTTTCCTTCCAAATCTTGATTCTTTGAGTAAGGGATATGTAGGGATATTATTTTTTTTTTTTTTTTCAATGATATTATTTCTTGATATCATTATCTTTGAAATGTTGATCTGAAGTTTTATCAAATTTGGAACTTTTATTATGGGATTCTTATTCATGATTCTTATTAATGAGTTCTTAAATGATTCTTATTAAGTGAGTTCTTATTCAAGTCTTATTAAATGACGTGAAAATGTTTTATTGGAATTCACAGCATCTTTTGGTGTCGAGAGTTCTTATTACCGCGTATCTGTGCTTTATTCAGTATCTGACTTATTCACGATATCTGGCCTTATTATTCGAAAAAATAAAATTTCTTCTTTTGGGTCCAAAATATCTATGCCGGATCTTAGCTTTGATTGTATCCATGTTTTGATCGTTCTTGAATTTTACACCACTATGATTATTTTTGAGGTATTGTTGGGCGTGGATAAAACCAATCTGAATCCTTAATCCTTAATCTTTGTCGTTTGTTTCTTGGATTCATTCTTTAAAAATATTTTCATCATCCTCAGTCTTAAATGATGATATTATTGAATATCTTTGGCTTTAGATGCAAGATGAATGATTCTACGAAGAATATCTTTGGCTTTTGTAGTGCGAAGATGAGCAGTGTTTAAATGAACATGGTAGTGATGAATATCTTTAACAGTACATAGTGCGAAGATAAGCGTGTTTAAATGAACATGACAAAATATGAATATCTTTGGCCTTTAGTGCAAAAGATGAGCGAGTGTTGAGATGAACATATTGGATTGATGAATATCTTTTGCTTTTGTAGTGCAAAGATGAATATTTGATTTGAGATGAATGATTGATTGATGTTAGAGATAAAATATTGATGATGAATTTATTAGAATTCATAGATTATAAGTAGATTTCATTCTCTACGTAACTTTCTACATGAATTATTATTTCCATTGCGAATATATGATAAAAAGCTTTTGTACATTGTATGATATCGAGATTTTTCCTGTTGAGACTAACGATAATTTGTTGTATATTATCTTATTCGTAATACTTCTTTCTTGGGCTAGTTGAGCTCACCACTTTTCCTTGTTTGTTCCATTCTTACCTTCTCGGAGGCGAGAATGTAATAGCAATCTTAGTCGAGGTATGGAATGAAGTTACAGAAGAGTTGTTTAGTAGTCCTCACCATTTTGTAAAATAATGTATCAATAATGATGATGAGATTTATTTGCGTGTGGATATTATGCTGAAATATAATATATTTAAACTCACGAGTTATATATTATAATGTTTCTGCGACATTTGTATTATTGAAGTTGTAGTTTTGTTTCTTGTACCATGTATTTGGCGACTTCAGATAGGTGTTGTGTTATACTATTTTAGAAGCGTGATTGTTATATCGAGCAAGGATATGATCTGGCGGAGATCGGGGAATAAAACTAGGAGGGAGGAGGCAGTAAATCGCTTATTTAGTGTGTCTACTAAACTTATTTGTTGGTTGGTCAATATTATAAGGGGTATTATGTGATTTGTTAATTTATTTAATTAACCACTTGTTTTTATGATAGTTTTTAAGAATGGCTGCTGAAGCGTTATGATGGAGTGAATGAGGATCGTGGAAACACCTGTGTGCCAACGGGATAATGTGATGTCGGCGAAGAAGGAATTAGAGATATCCGTGTGGTGAGTGAAAAATTGATAGTTACACAGAGATAGTCGCTTGGAAGTATGACGGTAGTGAGGAAGAGAAGAAGAAGGTACACGAAGAGTTTATTAGAGGTATTTTATGATCAAAATATAGAATTGCAAAATCGTATTCATTGAGTTAGAAGAAGCGGTTGAAGAATTGCAGATTAAGTCGAAGCGAAAAGGATCTGACGATTGAAGCTTGCTTGAGCGAAGCATTGGCGGTATAAGATGATAAAGTGGAATCTGGTGAAAGAGAAATAAGCGAGCAGTGAAGAATGGTGATCATGGGTAAAAGCCGCCTGACAGTTGATATTATGGAAAGAGATGTCGATCTAAAAGAAGATTTAACGATGGCGGGAAAGGCGTCGGCGACATCAGCACCATCGACAAATTACAGGGGAAAGAAGAAGAGCGATACGCCAGGTTGAATCTTTCTGGATCACGGAAGGAGGGACATATAAGGTGTTGATGAAAACCTTCGAGAATGTTTTAGTTGTGGAAAAGATGGTCATGCGTAGCTGAATTTTGTCTATAAGCGAGAAATCAGAAGTCGAGATGGAAATCGGGCGGATTTCAGTTCACGGAAGAAGCGTTTTGTCGTGTGGCCATTCGATATCACGAGAAACCGAGCGAAGTTATACGGGTTGATTAATTATAAATTCTTGCGAGGTTATACCTTACTGAATCTGGGATTCTGCCCATTCTTTTATCTCTCTTTAACTGCGCTCCGCGTTTGAACTTGACTACGGAGAAACTTAGACTTTGACTTTGTGGAGAAATCAGATTGGGATCTTGTTTGATTGAGGTTGAATCTTTATCAGCATTACATTAACCTTATTTTATAGAGATATTTCTTTTTAATGTGATTTTAAGGTTAACTCTTCATCGTACCAAATTGATTGCTTTTTGTAAGGTTGTTGAGTTTTCATATTCTAACACCATTGTTCGAATTCAATGATCAAACCATAATCAAACATTTTCATATCAAGCCATGAAGTCATTCGTTTATTCACGGATGTCAAGTTTTCTTAGTCCATGTTATGGATTTGAATAAAAACACGTCGATTTGAATAATATTCTGTTGTTATTGATTTTCACGAGTATTTCACGAAGAATTTCTTGGCTTACTCTGAAAGCCCGATATTAAATTTTATTGTCGACTTTGAACCCAGTACAAAACTCATTTCTAAAGCTCATATTGAATGGCTCTATTGAACTTCGGAGTTAAAAATTCAATTATAAATTTGGTACCCTAGGCCTTTATCTGGTGACTTCCTTTGTGGAATGCAAAGCCCAGAACTTCTCGTAGGGACGCCATATATTAAATGCGATAGTAAAGCTGATAGGTGTCATTATAACGTCTTTATCCAAGGTTGGGATATAAGTCAAGATTGAGAACAACTTAAGTCCAGAATCGAAATACGTAGCTTTCAAGGCTTAGTTGGTTATTATCGGAGATTCGTTGAAGGATATTCTCGAATCGCTATCGCAATGACTTCGTAGAGATAGATAAAAATCGAATGGAGCAAGGAATGTGGGAAGAGCTTCAAGAACTCAAGAGGAGACTCATTTCGGCCGTGTTACGACCGTTCCGACCCACGCCATCCTCGAAAAAGCGTGGTAGGCGGCGTGTTGAGTAGAAGATCGTATCTGATGCAGTCTGCGATATTGTCAAAGACTAATTTAGATAATTTACAAATAATAGAGATGGAGATGAAAACTCTAGGTACCCACGTGATGATATCTGAGTATAATCGACTTTTAGTTAAAGTCGCTCAAGCCACCAGGCCGGGCCGATGCGTATGAAGAGAAAGTCAAGAAGGAGCTATTCCTAAGAAGATGAAGAAGGAATACTTGAGTCCACTTGAGACTTTGTGTTCCTAACGACTACGATTTGAAGTCTGAGATTATGATGGAGGCACACAATACGCCATTTGCAATCCATCTGGAAGTACTAAAATGTATCGTGATCTTGACGTACATTTTGGTGGAACAATATGAAGAGAGAGATTGCAAAGTTTATCTCGATGTGTTTAACTTGCCGGCGTGTAAAGGCGGAGCATCTTGTACCTAAGGGTCCGTTGCAACCACTTGAGATTCAGAAATGGAAGTGGGAACACATTACCATGGATTTCGTTCACGGGTCTTCCTACTTGTTTCTCAAGGCATCAATGCTATTTGGGTTATTGTTGATAGATTAACCAAATCTGCTCATTTCTTTTGCCGATACGGAGACTTATTCCTTGAACGTCTTGCTTAGTATGTGCGTAAATGAGATAGTGAGGTTGCATGGCATGTCCAGTATCCATAGTTTGGATCGTGACCCAAGATTCACTTCAAGATTTTGGGTTAGCTTGCAAAAAGCTATGAGCACGAATTTGCGATTTAGTTCTAAGCATACCATCCCCAAACCAGACGGACAATCGAGAGGACTATTCAAACTCTTGAAGATATATTAAGACTCATGTCCTAGACTTCAAGGCGGTTAGGATAAGTATTTACCATTGGTGGAATTCTCCTACAACAATGATTATCGAGCAAAGTATAGGTGTGGCTCCATTCGAAGCATTATATGGGCGAAAATGTCGTTCTCCAATATGTTGGGATGAGGTGGGTGAAGCAACATTGTTGGGACCCGAAGTTAATCGTATGACTATCACCGAAAAGATCCAAATGATTCGACAAGCGTATCTACAAAGCCGCACAAGATCGACAAAAGAGTTATCTGGATCTTCATCGAAAGGACGTGGAATTTAGTGTGGGGGATCATGTATTATTGCGAGTTGCTCCGTGGAAGGGAGTTACAAGATTTGGGAAGAGAGGAAAGCTCAATCCACGATTTATTGGTCCATTCAAATTCTTGACCAGAGTAGGAAATGTAGCCTATAGACTTACGTTACCTCCAAGTATGTCTCGTGTTCATAATGTGTTTCACATATCGGTGCATTTCCGTAAATATGTGAAAGACCAACCACGTTATTGAGTTAGAACCGGACGAGATAGCCAAGACTTAACGTGTGAGGATGTACTGTCAAGATCTTGGATAGGAAGGGCATGTCCTACGCTAGCAGAAAGGTCATACCACAAGTTAAAGTTTTGTGGAGAATCATGCTATAGAGGAAATGACACAGGGTGGAAAGCGGAAATGAAAGCGAGGTATCCTCACCTTTTGAAACACCAGTATGCGTCGTCAATTTCGAGGGACGAAATTTCATAAGGAGGGAGGTTGTAAGACCAAAAATTTTTAATAAAAGGAATTTCCTTTATTTATTATTTTGAAATAGTAAGGTTGATTTGATTAATGTGGATAGTTAAGGGTTAAATACGCAAATATTTCAAAATAAGCAAGTGGTTATAAAATATTCATTTTGTCGGGGAATATTCGTTTGGTCGTGGAATATTAAATGACCGTCAGGGAATATTAAATGCGACGGTAGCGACCGTGTGAGCCCCATAATGTGAAAGCGATTGGATGAGGAAAGCGACAAAGTTTGGGTGGTTATAAATAACGGCGTAGTTATTCTGCATAAGATCGTTGGAATACCCTATGGTTAAAATCTGATGTCTACGCGTGGTTGCGCATGAGTAGCACTGCCTGTATTGCATGATTTGTTGAATTATTGATCCTTACGTAAGAAGGCACTACTCAATAATTGTTACACTAATTATCGCTTCGATATTTTATTTTATTGATTCAATAATTGTTGCGTTGGTATTTTATATTATTCTTGTTTCAATAATTGTCACCGACAATATTTCCCATTATCGGATCAATAATTCATATTATTTGAATAATATTATTAGATAACATTATTGGCAATGTCTAGAAAGTTCTACATCAAGGAGAGGTTTGGTCACCTAATTGCGCATGCCAAGAAGGAGAGATCCTTATTGAAAGCCCCTCTTTCCTCGAACCGCCTTGTTATTATAATTGTGATTCAGTAATATTATTTGGGAATAATTAATTATTGATTTATATGATAAGAAAATATTTATTTGATATGGATATAAATGATGGATTATATGTGGTTATAATTGAAGGATTTAATGTTGAGGTGTTTTATCGATTTTTTTGTCGGAATGGAGGTATTAAAAATCAAATCGGTATTTTTACGATATATTAAGTGAGTTATAATTTTTTAATCCACCGTTGGATTGTGGTAATTTTTGGGTATGTTATACATACATAAGTTGAGTATATGTCCACAAATTTTGAACCGTTAAAATGCACGAATGATTTGTTGTGAATTTTAAGAGGTGTCGGATTCTAAATTAGGTTTATAATTGATTTTGGTGGAAAATTCTAGAATTGAGTGGGCCCCACTTGTGGTTGGTGAAGAAATGTGCTGAATTTTATTTCAAATGTGGTAGGTGGCAATAGTAGCGGTAAAGCCATCGTGTAGCGTGTCAAGTCTGCTTCTACGGTGCTAACATTTTCCTATAAATAGAAATTTAAGTTAGAATTGAAAATCACACCGTAAACAAAGTTTTCTCTTTCTCTCTATATTATTGAGCGTATTTTGTGAGTATTTAGATACTTTGAGAGTTCTTTGTTGATTACAAGTTTCATTCAAAGATCACTTGACCTTTCCTTCCGGCAATTGATTCTTCGAGGTAAGGGATATTATTTTTTTTCGTAATGATATTATTTCTTCAATATCATTATCTTTGAAATATTGGTTGGAACTTTTTATCAAATTTGGAACTTTTCATGTATAAGGGTTACTATTCATGAGTTACTATTCACGAGTTACTATTCATGAGTTCTTATTCACGAAGTTACTATTCACGAGTCTTATTCATTAAGCGTGAAAATGTTTTTTGTGGAATTTCTATCTTTTGGTGTTTGAAGTTACTTATTCACGATACTCTTGACTATTCACGATATCTGACTATTCATCGAAAAAATAAAATTTCTTCTTTTAACTCCAAAATATCTATTCGGATACTAGCTCGATTGTATCCATGTTTTGATCATTCTTGAATTTTACACCACTATGATTATTTTGAGGTATTGTTGGACATGGATAAAAACAAAATCTGAATCCTTAATCCTTAATCTTTGTCATTTTGTTTCACCGGATTCGTTCTTTAAAATATTTTTCATCATCCTCGATCTTAAATGATGATATTATTGAATATCTTTGGCCAGTAGTAAAAGATGAATGATTTCTGAAGAATATCTTTGGCAGTGGTGCAAGATGAACAGTGTTTAAATGAATACGACCGATCGATAAATATCTTTGGCACAGTAGTGCAAAGATGAATGCAGTGTTTAAATGAACACGACCGATCGATGAATATCTTTGGCCTTTAGTGCAAAGATGAGCAGTGTTGAGATGAACACGATCGATTGATGAATATCTTTGGCTTCTGTAGTGCAAAGATGAATATTTGATTTGAGATGAATATTGATTGATGTTACTGAGGATAAAATATTGATGATGGATCTGTTAAATTCATAGATTATAGTAGATTTCATTCTCTACGTAACTCTTCTATGAATTATTATTTCCGCTAAATATTGATCCGAAACTTGTTTTCTATTGTATTCTATCGATTTTTCCTGTTGGAGACTAACGATAATTTGTTGTATATTATCTTGAGTCATAATATTCTTCTTTTTTAAATTAGTTGAGCTCACCCTTTTCCTTGTTGTTCCATTCTTCTTCTCGGGAGGCGAGAATGTAGCGAGTATTGAGTCGGGGTATGGAATGGGCGTTCTGTAGAGAGTTGTTTAGTAGTCCTCACCATTTTTGTAAAATAATGTATCAATAATTATGATGGGGATTTATTTATATGTGGATATTGTCTGAAAGACAATATTATATTTAAACTCATTAATATATATTATCAGTATTTCACACTGACATTTGTATTATTGAAGTTGTAGTTTGTTTTTGTATCACGATTTGGTGACTCAGAATGGGTGTTGTGTATACCTATTTTGGGCGGCGTCATGATTATACTTCAAAATTATCATCAAATACATTATTTTTATTTCATTCTTTTCTCTGTTGATCTATTTCCTCAATTCAAACATACCATTAAGACGCAATTCTTTATGAAACTGGCGTATACATTGCACAAAAATTAAGATGAAAAGAAAACAAAAAGTATAGGAAACTTCAGGAAGAGTTTGCAGTTTTAATTGGAAATTACTGTGTGGTTGGGTGCATGTGATATGTGATATATATATATATATATATATATATATATATATATATATATATATATAGAGAGAGAGAGAGCCGAGAGGATCTAGTTTGGAACTCTTACATGCATGAGGTAGACACTTAAGAAACAGGACATGAAAGAAATATTTTGATCTTAGAAGGTTTTCTGTCCTTAGCTTAATTGCCCTTACTTTCCTAGGTTAAGGACAAATCTTTAAAGTTAACAAAATTTGACAGCAATATATATATATATATATATATATATACACACACACACTTAGCTTCGAAAACCTCATGGAGTAATTTTTAAAGTGACTTTAGTCAAGGGACAAAACTTTATTTTATTTCATTATCAGGCCAAATAAAGACAGTTTTTTTTAGATTTTTAGGTTTACCATGTGTTGCTTTTTTGCATATTGCTTATTGAGGATGTTTGCCACATAATCCTAAAGATTTTCTCATAAAGACCGAAATTTTGTCTTATTACTCAATCTTTGTGGAGTAATTGAAAAATCAGCATATATAAACAAAGAGATAATTAATGTGGATATGCAGTATACATACCCATGCATATAATATGTCTCACATTCCTGATTCAAATATTCCTCATAAATTTCCTTCTTAATTAGTTGACATATAATATAGGGAAGTTGTTTTGTCATTCAAATATATGGCCAATGTTAGTAGTATTTCAAGGAGAAAAGAAAGGTTTAAGGTTGCTCAATTATTAATTATTTGAATACCTTTATCTACACTTCATCATCCTCAATTCTAAATTAAATAAGAGTTTCATTAGGGTTTCTACAAGAATTTTCAAATTTTTTTTTTAAAATAGCAAAGTTTTAAGCCTATTAAAAAAATATTACTGAAGTATATATGTCTCTAACGAACCTTAATATGAGACGAGGGAGTATTAAATAATTCTAATTAGGTGGCCATAATATATAGTCATATATATTTCTCCCTTCTACTTGCTGTATAATTAGGGTTAGTGTATGATTTAGTTATAATCTTGTCAAGAAGCACATAGAGATGACACATAATTTTCCTGCTAATTAATCAATGTCTAGTATGAGAAGTTTATTAAATTTTAATTTGTGTTAGTGAGGTAGTTATGTACTTATTGAAGCTAGATATTATAGGATTTCTGGGACCCCGAGAGAGAGAGAGAGAGAGAGAGCTTTGGAGTGAAAATGAGTGCCAAAGTGATAATAGTTGACTGTAAAATAAGTTTCAAAGTGAAATTGAACTGATCAGCATACATGTATACAAGTGCCAAAACATTGAAAGAAGAAATAAGAAGGAAATAATATAGTACTATAGTAGTAATATATATATAAGGAAATTATAGAGTATAGTACTATATAAAGTAGTATATATGTAAGTAGGAAAGAGGGAAAAAATATAAAACATATGCATGGGTACTGAGTCAGAAGTTTGGAGCTTTAATTTGGGTGTATTTTATGGAGACAACTACTAGTCAGTAGTCACTGCCATCATACTATAGGGAATAGTGCTTTCATTTTTCTGTAGAGAATAATAAAAGAGAATTTTATTTGATTTGTGTAGAAATTATTTGATTAATGTCTATAGTGAGACATTTAATAAGGTACAAAATTATTTGATAAAACTATTTTTTCTTAGTTCCATTTAATAGAAGTCTATTTTATTTTATTTTTGGAACACAAAAAATATTGAGTGCTATTTAAATTCTAATTAACCACTACACTAATACTAACTAGTATGTAACTTACATATTTAGTATTAATAAGTATGGTTAAATATAGAATTAAATAATATATTATGTAACTTACATATATATATATATATATATATATATATATATATATATATAGATATGCATATATGATTTTACACATATTTTTTTCTCATTATTCTATCTTCTCTTATTCTTCTGACAAACAAATAACTACTACAAAGCAGTGTTCAATTAGAATTTTCTGTGAATCTGAAGGTATATCGTCTCTAACTCTTAGCAAATCGATCGTGGTGGGGACGATAAAGACCTTAAAGACAAGAATCACCCGTGTCATGTCTTCCACAATAATTTTGACTACTAAACTACGATTCTAACAAAATCAATCTGCTAACTGCATGCACGAAGCTTGGATTTAATTTTGGGTCGCCAAATTTTTTTTAGTAACATAATATATATTTTAAAAAAATGTATGCAGAAAGAATGAATTGATATGAACCGTAATTAATGTAAGTTTGTCGAACTTCATCACACCACGAGATTTTCATATTTCGATACGTTTTTCAAGATCATGCTCCACATAATTAATAGGCTGAATGACACTTATGTCCCTCCAAGTTGCCACTCACTTTCAAAGTCGTCCCTAAATTCAATTTTCGTCAATTAAGTCTTTAAAATGACATTTTGTTGGCGTTTCCGTTCCTTCAGTCCAATTTGATCTCAACCCGACCCATTTTGACCAATTTTGACCAAACCCGACCCAGTTGACCCAACCCAAAATTTTAATATTTTAAAATATAATATTATTTTTAAAATAAGTTTAAAATAACAATTATATTTAACATTTCAAAAAAAATTATTTAATATTTTAAAATAAAATAATTATTTTAAAAATAGTTATTTTTAATATTTTAAAATAAAATATTAGTTTTTAAAAACATTAAATAATAATTATATTTAGTATTTAAAAAACTAAATATTTATTTTTTAATATTTTAAAAGAAAATATTATTTTTAAAATAATAATTATATTTAATATTTTAAAAGAATACATATTTTAAAATAATTTCAAAATAATAATTATATTTAATATTTTAAAATAATATTTATTTTTATATCTAAAACAAAAAAATTCAATTAACTACACTACAAAGAATGAGTTAATCAATATTATTGGACCACTCATTGAACTTTTTAATAATAAAATTTTCATAAATTTACGATTAAATAAGTAAGGGTTTTAGTTGGTTATCGGAAAACAAATTGAATATGCAATTAAAATTAACATATAGTACAATATTATAATCACTCATTAAACTTTTAAAATTAAAATATTAAGTTTCATAAAATAAACGAAGAATAAAAAAAATTAAATAAGGATTTTAGTCGATTACTTGGATACAAATATATCATTCAATTGGAATAACACATATACAATATTATGCTCAATTAATTATACAAACCTGCAATTATAATGAGTTTAATAATAAAATTAGTTTGCAATTAGAACAATTGGACGTTACAAAATTTTCAAACCTTGGGGGGGCGTGGCCCCCTCCAGTCTTAATATAGCTCCGTCCCCGGCTAACTGTGCAAAAAAAAATAAGAAACTCATATTTCTATTTTTACATGGTCATCATTCACATGAAAATACAACAGGTATCATTTTAATAGGAGAAAGAAACATGTAAAAATATCAAAAATACATAAAAATAGTAATTCCAAAAATAATATGAGTATAATCTACTAACTACTAGCTAGTCGAACACAAAATGTTTGATTTGGTTTAAACTGAATCCTTTGGCGAAATCCAACTTTTACGTACCTAATAAAAAAAATGTTGATGAAGTTTGCTGCTAATTTCCTTAATTCATAACCAACTCCCTTTTATATCTCTTATAGGGTTTAATTAATTCCACATGTTTGAGAAATTTCATAAGTTTTTAACTTGATTTTCGTTAATGAACCTTCGATTTTTTTTAAAAAAATTTATCGTTAAATTTAAAAAGAAAATTTACTAAAACCTAAAGTCAGTATAAAATGTAGCAAATCCAATAGGTATGAATATATAGGGCCACAGAGAATTACAATTTTCATTTTATTTATGTGTACAAGTAATTTCTATATGGCCAAAATTAACCGCATGATTTTTTTATTATTTTTTAAACAAAATCTCTATTAATTGCATTTCTATATAACTATTTCAATATACCCATATATATATCAATAAGCACTACAAGTTGCCTTTAAGCTTTTCCTTTTTCCTTTTCATATCTTTTTTTTTCTCCTTTTCCTCTTTAATTTAAGTCTTTTCCTCCCAAATGACCAAGAAATAGGACCATAAATACCACCTTCAAAAGATCATTCGTCCAAGTCCTTTATTCAAATGATCTGCCATGCTTCTTTTAAAGAAAGCTTATTATTCTTAGGGCATCCCCAAAGGTGTTCAAGAAATGTATTAAGGGTAAATACGTACCTTAAAGAGCTAGCTTTAATTCTTTTTGGGACAGCTACCTCATTGCATGCTTGCTAGCTAGCCCTTTGATCATCAAATGAGCTGCCTCCAGTCAAAAAGATCAATTATGTTCCTTTCATTACAATACTGATTAATTATTTTCTTTTTATAATATATATATATATATATATATATATATATATTAACGGCCAATATTCGTCCACACGTCCAATCACCACGTACAACGACACGTAGGAATAAATATAGACTGAAAATAAGTTAACAATAAAGGCTTAATATTTTAGTGTTCAAAATAATGTTGTGTGCATGTGAATTAATTAGCATATAGCCTTGTATTTATAATGAATCGCTCTGTTCCCGAATTGAAATAGAAAGATACCATTGTGTGATAAAAGTGAATCTCCTTAAAAAAAAGAAGTCGGACATTATCCCGACTCTTTTCTTGGGAATTGAAATTAAATATAACTAAAAATCCTAGATTCCTTAAAATCCAATCTACAACCCAAACTATACTTAATACTCCTACATTGAAATCATTCCTCCACGTGTAGTAGGGCTCACCGATCCCATCGGGCCCATTTAATCGTACCCCAACAATATATATATATATATATATATATATATATATATATATATAAAGATTATCATTTCCTTCAAGTACACTAGTCATCAAGTGATCGATAATGCTCTTCCTTAATTAATCATGTTTTATAATTATAATCTTTGACCCTTTAAATCTGACGTTTGCTGCTTTATCTCTGGTACTAGCTAGACATATCTTTTTGTTTTTTCTCCTTGATCAGTGCTAAAGATCGATGTTAATGTTAATTAAAGCATTTAATCTAATCCAAATTTAAGTGCCGATGATCTCATGTGTATATCACCTTAAGTTTAATTTTTCTACGTCTTTGCAGCTTCATCACTGGTTTTTCATTAAGTAAAGTCAAACTTTGGGTCATATAGCTAGCTAGATCAGCAACTCCACTATATAGACAAGTTGGAAAAAGATATTTGCAAATTAACTTTATCCATATTACATATATATATATATATATATATATATATATATATATATATATATATATATGGGATATGATCCATATGCAAGTATTTACTTATGGATGAAATTTAAATGAATAAAGATTATATCCGCTTCATTTTATAAATAAAGGGCGTAGATTAAATTAGGAAAAATTTCCATACGCCAATTCATCAAATAGATGGTGAAAATTCACTAGCCCATACGCATGGGGTCTCACGTATTGTGAAAAACACTTTCCGTCACAATGATGTTTGTTTAGTGGTGGAGTATGATATGCGTCGCCTTCGTCGTCAATCACAGCACTCTTCCTTCCCAGTCCCACACTCTCGTTTCTCTTTCGAACCATGGAAGTAAAGCCCAGAACCATTTTCCTCTTCTCCTTCATATTCTCTCTCTTACTTTTTCATTCCTCCCCTTCTCTCTCTAAACCTCTCCAATACCAATCACTCCTTCCCAGATCTCTCTCCACACCCCAATCTCTCACATGAACTGAAGACTCACAAACACTAACCCTCCCCGACGATGAAAACACTCTTTCTCTAAAATTACACCATCTGGACTCCCTATCTTTCAATAATGCCAATTCCACCCCAGATGCTCTCTTCACTCTCCGTGTAGACGCTACTTGTTGACTTATCATCTCCTAGGCCGTTGTTACCTTATCATCAGTTTTCATATGGCTTACTTGCTTGGGGAATCATTGTGACGGAAAATGTTTTTTCACAATACGCCAGACGGTCTGACGTATGGGCTTTGCAATTTTCACCATACGCTAGACGAACTAGCGTATGAAAATTTCCCTAATTTAATCTACGCCCTTTATTTATAAAATGAACGGATATGATGCTATTTGCCCAAATTTCCTCCATAGCAAATACTTGCTATGGATCATATCCCTATATATATATATATAGTCCGGATCTTAAGCTCACCTCTTATCCAACTCACTCGAACTCAACCCCCTTTAGCGACGGACTCGACGATGGTTCAGTTATACAATCGTCGTCTATACTTTTAGCGACGGACAACATATAGCGTCGCTAAAAGTATAGACGACAGTTGTATAACCGAAACCGTCACGCAAAATCTGCATCACTAAAGGGGGTGACTTCAGTGAGTTGGATAATAGGTGAGCTTAATATCCGGACCGTATATATATATATGTATATACATATATATATATATATATATATATGAGAAAAATGTATATCCATAGCTACACAATCGTCTATAGCTACGGTTTTTTGGGTTCACCCGTCTCTATATCTATTTTGGTCTATGACAACGTGCGACACCCGTCACTATATATAGCCTAAAAAATCGTCGTCATAAGCGAGTGTACTACACAGTTGTGTGTATATATATATAGTCCTGTATATATATATTCTTCATCGGATATTTTAAACCAAACATGAGTAGGCATGTCAATTTCCCCGACGGGATTCAAATCTGCTATCTTATTTTCTGTCTCATCTGATATATATCCCATATTACCTCCCATAATTTTTATACAATTACAAAATAATATAAAAGCTATATAATTCTATGGTAAATTAGAAACAATGCATAAAAATGAACAATAAATTTGACATACAATATGACAATAGAATTAGACTTCATTAATTTGTAATATTTTTATCTTGTTCTTAATTTTCTTTTAAATAAATTATGAACAATTTTTTTTCTTCACACGGGTATGAGCTAGTCATATATACTCACCCGTCCTCAAAATGAGAATTTTATTTTTCATTTTGTGTGTTTCAAAATGAGAAAATCTTTTTGAGTCTTATTTTTCATTTTGTGTTTCAAAACTAGAAAATTTTCTAAGGATATAGGAAATGATTAAACCTAGTTTTACTTAATTTTTTGGGTAAATACATTTCTGTTGCACCGAGTACCATCAAATTTATAATTCGGCCCCCAAAATATTTAGGTTACAATTTATTACATAAAATATCTAATTTCGTATAATGTGGCCCTCAAATTCAGATTTCGATCAAAATTGATCGGAATACTCGACCCGTCCATGAATCTGATTGGGTCTTTTGGTTCTTTTATACCGTTTAATTAACCGTAGAAATTAATATACGTACTAACTTAATTAAAAAAAACTAACTAATATTGTATATATGTTTGAAATACAGTATAAATTATCAAAATTCCTTTGAGGATTCCTTCACTTTTCCTTTCCATCTCCCTTTTCAGCTTTATCCGATCAATTTGTGCGACTGAGTAAGCAAATCCCAACAGAATTATGTAGATCTGTAGTCATGTTAACCTTGAGATTGCAAGTGTTCAATGACTTATAGGAACCCCTTTATATGGAGATATGTTATACATTTTCTTTGTTTAATAAGTTTAAGGCTTTGTGTGATTAACTTTACATCTTACTTTATATGTAAGGTGTATTTTGATGGTGTATTCCTCTGCAATCACTCTATTTGTGCGCATTATAGTGTCATTTAATGTGTTATATATATATATATATATATATGTATTGTAACGATATATTATAAATATTGATTAGCCTTGTAATTAGGTTTAAGAATATTTATCTAATAAAATGATTTTTTATGGATAATATTATGTGTTATGTGATTAAAGGTCGTATTATGACCTAGACTATGTGTATATATGTAAGTGAATATATAGACCTGGCAAATATGGCTCAAACTCAGTAAGTAGGCCGCCAAAGTTGTTTTATTTTTTTTAGCCCAATAAAATTAGCCTTTTTTGGCCGCCTGTAACTGTGACTTCTTTTCTTTTTAAAATAAAATGTTGCTACTTGTGGGTTGTAAGGCTTGAACACAAGATTTATAAGTAAATAAATAAGAGTTCATACCAACCGAGCTACAACTATTTGTTTTTAATGCAATCTTCAATATACTGTTTCTTTATTTTTGTTCAAATTTTACTATTCTTAAAAAGTAAAACCTAAATCGTGCCTAATTTATAATATTTATGAGCATTGCTATTTTTCAAAAAAAATTAATTGATTTGTTAAGAACATGAGTAATTAAGCTTAATTTTAATTGATTTGTTTTCTGTTAATTAAATGATGAAATTTTATTATGGAAGTTTCTTTTTTTTGTTTATTCTTCTTTAAACAGGAAAACCATTAATCATAGGTTACATCAGATCTAGTGAATGACTTAGTTGTATGATAGTAGCAACTCTATTATATGACTCTACGATTTTGATCGTTCTAGCTTTTAATGTAGAGTGAATTCTCAGATCGAGAATGACTTGACTCTGCGATACTAGACTTTACGATTTGCAATAGCTCTATATTTCACTCAACGATTTTAGAGTTATCTTTAAGTATTTCACTTCTTCACTCTACTATTTCACTCAACGATTTTAGAGTTATTTTTAAGTACTTTACTTCTTTAATTACTTTACGATAGTAGAGTGACTTCAACATTAACTTTCCAAACTTATAACGGTCTTAGAGTTCTCTTTGAGTACTGTGGGTCCAAGTGTAAAATTAGGGTTCACATGACCTAATTAAATTAAATGCACAATTAGGGTTCCACGACCTCATTAATTAAATGCACAAATTAGGGTTCGCATAACCTAATTAAATGAAGACGGAGAAGTCAGAAATAAATGTGTTGACCCAGGAGAAGCCTCCATCCCAAGGCAGAAGGCTCGTGGAGGCGGCTCGTTTTGGGAATTGATTGATGGATTGGACTAGTGGATAGTTAGAAGGATAGGGCAATATGGGCATTATTCTAATGACTAAAGTGTATTTCTGGAATTTTTCTGAAAATATGTGCCTAATGTAAGACCCCAACTTATTATAAATAAAATCGTTTTTCCTCTAATTATTATTATGAATAATAAGGTGTTAAATTGATATAATATTTTGGTTATGGGTGAAATGTACAAATTTTGCAAAATATGCAAGTGGTTATAAAATAATCATTGTTGTCGGGGAATATTCATTTGGTCGTGGAATATTCTTGTTGTCGAATATTCGTATAAACCACACGATCATTAGTGGGCCCCATAATGTAATAACTGGCTTATGAAGAAAATGACAAGTTTGAGTTTTTATAAATAACGGCGTAGTTATTCAATTAACACCGTTGGAATACCCGGTGGTTAAAATACGATGTCTGGCGTGGATGCACACTATTGATGAATTATTGATCCTTACGTAAGAAGGCACTACTCAATAATTATTACAGTAGTTACTGTTCAATATTTTATTTTATTGATTCAATAATTGCTGCGTTGATATTTTATATTAATCTTGTTTCTATAATTGTCACTGCACAGTATTTCTCATTATCAGATCAATAATTCATATTATTTGAATATTATTATTAGATAGCATTATTGGCAATGTCTAAAAGTTACATCAAGGAGAGGTTTGGTCACCTAATTGCGGCGCCAATAAGGAGAAATTCTTATTGGAAAGCCCCTCTTTCCGGGAACTACCGTCATTATAAATGTGATTCTGTAATATTATTTGTGAATAATTAATTATTGATTCATATGATAAGGAAATATTTATTTTATGTGGATATAAATGTTGGATATAGTTATTGTGGTTAAAATGAAGGAGTTAATGTTGAGGTATTTTATCGAGATTTTTGTGCGAATGAAGGTATTAAAATTAAACCAAAGTTTTTGAGATATATTGTGTGAGTTATAATTTTTAATCCGAATAGTTGGATCGTTGTAATTTTTGGATATGTTATACATATATAAGTTGAGTATATGTCCACAAATTTTGAACCGTTAAAATGAACGTATGATTTGTTATGAATTTTAAGAGGTGGTGATTCGAAATTAGGTTTATAAATGATTTTGGTGGAAAATTCTAGAATTGAGTGGGCCCCACTTGTGGTTGGTGAAGAAATGTGCTGAATTTATTTCAAATGTGGTGGGTGAGAATAGTAGCAGGTTAATCCATCAGGTTGCAGGTCAAGTCTGCTAACATTTTCCTATAAATAGATGGCTAAGTTAGAATTGAAAATCACACCAGAAACAAGTTTTCTCTCTTTCTCTCTCTAGATTATTGAGTGTATTTTGTGAGTATTTAGATACTTTGTGAGTTTCTATTCATCAGTGCAAGTTTTCTTCAGCCTTATACCGATATTCCGACCAGAAGTACTGATATTTTGATGTAAGGGATGTTATTTTCTTCATATATGATATTATTTCTTCAATATCATTATGCCGAAGTATTGATCTTAATTTTTTTATCAAATTTAAAACTTTTTGTGTCGGGGTTACTATTCACATATACGGCACTATTCACCGAAAATGAAAATTTCTTCTTTTTGTCCAAGATGTCTATTATGGTTACTATCTTTGATTGTATCCATGTTTTGATCTTTATTTTTTTGAATTCTATTTGAAAATTGGTATTTATGAAGTATTATTGATCTTGGATAAACCGTTATACTGAATCCCTACTATTTGTCCTTCCATTTCATTTGGATTCGCTTTTCTTTAAAATATTTTTCATCATCCTCGGTCCTAAATGATGATATTACTAAATATCTTCTACCGTAGTGCAAAGATAAATGATTAATCGATGAATATCTTTGGCCCGTAGTGCAAAAGATGAGCAGTGTTGAGATGAACACGACCAACCGGTGACACAAATGAATATCTTTGGCCATGTAAACAAGATGAATATTTGATTAAAGATGTATATTGATTGTTATTCTGAGGATAAAATATTGATGATGGACTTTTAAATCTTAGAAGATAGTAGAACTCATTCTCTCTTTTCTCTTCTAATGGATTCTTGCTTCATTGCAGTTGTTGATCTAAAACTTGTTGGCTATTATATTTTATCGATTTTTCCTGTTGAAGACTAACGATAATTTGTTGTATATTATCTTAGTCATAATATTCTTTACTCAGGCTAGTTGAGCTCACCCTTTTCTTTTGTTCCATTTTTCTCGGGGAGGTGAGAACATAAAGGAACTAGTCGAGTGCGGAGTGATGGTTCTAGAAAGATATTTTAGCGATCCTCACTATTTCGTAAAATAGTGTTTGAATAATTGTAACGAGGACTTATTTGAGTGTGGATATTGTCTAGAAGACAATATTTGTATTTAAACTCATAGTATGTGTTGTCGTATTTTGTACGACAATTGTATTACTGAAGTTGTAGTTTGCTTTCTGTACCATGTATTTGGCGACTCAGAATGGGTGTTGTATACCTATTTTGGGGGCGTCACACCTAACATGTGACTACTTAATTTCAGGAAACTCTATATAAATACCCCTTCCATTCTAGAAAGGAGCAGGACTGTTTTGGGTGACTTAAGGCTTGGATATTCCACCTAAAAGTACTAAAAGGGTTTGGACCTCTCTTCAGACTCAGGACTTGGACTCTTGGAAGATCAAAGGACCTGGACATTCCTTCTCAATACTCAGGAAGACTCTTGGAATCCCAATAACCCTAATAAGGTTTCCGGCTTCTAGGAGTGGAAGGACTCAAGAAGAAGGCTCTTGGAATCCCAATAACCATAACACGGTTTCCGAATTCTAGGAGTTCTGCCACGCGTCATTGGAGTAATCGCCCACCTGTCGTTCTCCCATCTTCAATCAATCAATCAATTATGTGCTTTTCGTGAATTTCTCTCCTCCTCGGTCAACACGAAACACTAACCGGCAAGGCATGATTTCTTTACCCACAAGTACTTTACTTTTTTACTCTACAATAGTAGAGTGACTTCAGCCTTAACTCTACGAATTTATATCCCAGCTTTAACTTATCTCTCTCCCCACTTCAACCAAAAATGTGCAAAGAAAGGCCTTTCCCATGCCATGCAAAATCTTTCATCCACGTGGCATGCAAGAATTTTTTTTCCCATTCTTTCGAACACATAAACAAGAAAGAGAAAGAACAAGTTAGGTGGATTATAGACCCATTGGATTGTCGATCAATAATTGAATCAAACTAATCCTATTCATTCAAATATTTTTGGCCTATAAATACTGGCATACTTCATTCATTTTTCTTCAATCTAGTTAAAGAAATCTCAAATACTCAAGAGGAATTTGGGGATTAATTGGACTAGTTATATATATATATATATATATTGAACCAGGATATATTATCGTGTTTTCTGTTTGGTATCTCTTTATCCCTATCTCTTTACTCTTTAATTTGATTCACTAAAATATTTAAATAATTATTTTTTTTAACAAAATCATTTAGAGAAATAGAGTTAAATTTTAAAAAGATCAAGGTTTGTCAAAAATCAAATTAATCTATTCAACCCCTTTGTAGATTAATTATTGCATATTTGGACCTAACAAAACTGCTACTACATTAATTTCTTGCATTAGATGATTATCATAATGAACCATGTCAACACCATGAGGGCAATACATATGTTAATTTTTTTGATTATCTTATTAACTTCCTTTTCTATTTATGTGCATCTTGCCAGAAACCCACCTTCAACTGGGGGAAAATCCAACGAAAAAATCCACACCCATTCTGCAAAAAGGAAAAGCATGAAGTTTTGATAGAAAAATACAAGCCCTATTTCATTGCAGCAAAAATTTTAGTTAAGGAATGAAGAAAAAATTATCTTAATGGTTTGGCAAGCAAAGAATCTTCTTCCACGACGATTTAAGTCGAAATTGACAATCCTAAGTGCAACCGGAAAACCACATTAACATAGCACGACAACCATTGGTTAGTTTCTTCTTTGTTGCTCTTCTTCTTCTTCTTTCCTTGTTATGGTTTTCTTCTTTGATGCTCTTTTTTCTCTAGTCCTTGCTCTGGTCTTCTCTTTGCTACTCTTAATTCTTCTCTCCTATTTTTTGACAGTATGGAGGGAAAGGGGAAACCAATTAGGGCGGGAAACAAAGGTGGTTATATTTTTTAAAAAGTCAAACCGTATTGTATTGGTTGGAATTTGAATTTGAATTTGAATTTGAGGGCTATATTGTATGAAATTAGATATTTCATGTAATAAATTGTAAGTTCAAATATTTTGAGGACCGAATTATGAATTTGATGGTACTTGATGTAACAGAAGTGTATTTAATTAACTTTATATTTTTTTCATTTTGAGTTTAGGAATTAGGATTTAGGAAGTTAAAAATAAAAGAAAAAAAAAATACAACTCCTATGCATGTATGGTTTTAAAATGGGATTCTCATAATTTTTGTACAGAGGAAATATGTCCATATATGCATTATCTTTAATACCAATACAACTATACAAGTTTAAAACAGAGGAAATTAAAGAAAAAAAGTTGATCGAGTTGTGGATATATATGTCTGTGCAATTTATCTACCACCTGAACATAAGCCAGAATTAAGGGGCCCGGCTTTGGAGAACTCATACTCTTCTGCCAGACCACTTCCATATATGCATGCATGCATGCAGATCATGGCCGATCCAGACGATGCGGATCCAGCTCACCAGCATCTACTCTTTCTGCAACCATTGCCCTAAGCCATGCATGCATGTCATCCACGCGCCGTACCAAAATGCGAGTCGCATTTTAATTTTAAATTATCTATTTTGAAAAAATTGTTAATTTCCACGTCTTCCTCCTAATTAACAACTGCATGTACTGTGATAAATGAGAAAATAGATTTAACAACTGCATGTACTGTGATAAATAAGAAGATAAATTTAAGGAATATAAGATTTTTAATTATATTTAATTTTCAACTCCTAAGAAAAAGAAAGAGTATCTTACTTCCTTTCTTGAGATTCAATTTAATAATGGAATCTGGCCTAATGAGAAATTCTATTTCTATAGGGGAAAAGGTATGTAGAGGAGGTGTGTGATCATTATAAAAGATATAACATGGTTCTAAATTAAAGTATACATAATATATTACTCCCTCCGTCCCAGGATAAAAATTCAGGTGGACTTTTCACGCATATTAAGAAGAGGAATAAAATGACAAAATTATCCATAATAATGTCATTAAATATGGAGAGAATTAGAATAAGAAAAGTATGAGATATTTAATGCTACGGGCATAATAGAAAAAAATGTGTAAAAAATTGGTTATTAAAAGAAAGAGGACATTTAACATGGGACAACTCAAAATAGTAATAAAAACTTTTATCCTGGGAGTATTATTTTTTAGCACTAAAACTTAATACGTACCGCCATCGTTAAACTTTATTCAGTTTGTACTTATTCTCACACCGGAACTATCTTCCGACGGTCCAAGCGGTCAAATTTCTCTGTATAATTTTGTTTCTGTGCAGGATTGGACGCGATATTAATAATTGAAGCGCGTAAACGAATCTTAGCGTTAACATAAACATTCCAAAAAAAAAAGAATGAATAAAAAACACTTTCGTTTTGGGACATTTAAAGAAAGAATCATGACTCATAGAAATGAAGTGTCCTAATGATATATAGACAGAAGACTTAATATTTGGGCAAGTCTTTTTGATATTTTATAAAAATATCAAAAAATTATATTGTGATAATAATATTTTTTCTAAATAAAAAAAGCTACCTGTCGAGTGGAATATGATGTGGCCCCCCCATATAGGTAGACACTAGGAAAAAGAGAAAAAGAGAATAGCTGACGAGAGTGTACTATCTGATCTAGTGTATGTCTTTGAGCACAACTCAAAATGTTCTTCCTAAGTTTTCTGATCACTGCATGATGAAGGCAATTATTGATCCATTTTGGGGACATATTACAGTGTCTCATGATACCATGCATTTTCCATCAAACATAGGCAGAATGTACGTATCATGTATGTCAGCCCTAGCTAGCTAGGTTAATCGTTATGTCTAATGAAAATATATTAGGGAAATTCCCATTTGAATCAAGACACTTTATATAACTGTTTACTGAATTTTCCTCTTATACTTTCCTTCTTTAGTAGTGTCCCTCCAAATGCACTGCATTATTTTTTTTATAACACAACGTTTATAAATTAAATAAGTCGTATTTGAAATAAAATATTTTTATTTGAACTCAGTTGTATCTAATATATAGTACAAACTTCGAGCTTTAAAACTCCCTAATTTTATATCTGAGCTAGACGTAGCTAGAGGGATCAAGTAAATGGTTACAAACCCATAATTAAGAGAGCTAGGTCACACTAGATAATGACCCTTCAGAAGGTCAGAAACTTTGACATTAATTATATAGACAAAGACTCCTCAAAAGAGCCACCCCTTCCATCCCCTCCAGTATAATGAAATAGCTCCCCCATTGTCATTTATTAAAACATTCATCTTAAAATCAATTGTCAATTACCGGAGCAACCTCTCAAGTTATATATTGAGTCTTCATGTCTTAATTAGTTGTTCGATGTGAGACTTTATATCTCAACACGCCCCCTCACGTGTGATGTAATTTTGAGACAAATACGTGGACAATTTTAATTGGGTGACGTGAAGCATATTGATCTGACCTTGCACATGAACACCATATTGAAACATTCAACTCAAAATCAATGACAATAAATAAAATAATCTCTCAAATTATATATTGAGTCTCCGTGTCTTAATTATTGGATACGAGATTTTATATCTCAACGCCACTAGATGAGAGAGTTCTGACATGACTGGTGGAGCCAACCACAAGTTACTCACTAGAAACTCACAGTAAGAGAGGTTGGATTGTTGGAAGTCAGTTCATATATACTACAAATTACAATAGCACATTTTCCCATACATCGTATATATAGTATAGCACATACCGAGCTCAAAAAAGATGCTATATAGTTAGGAGTCCTTCTATACGGACATAAAAATTGAACAGATAGAACGAAATCGATTTGTTTAAATAAATAAATCGATTTGTTCATGAGAATAAATCGATTTTATTCTATCTCTTATTTATCTTTTCTTTCCTGTCCGTGTATACTTATTCATATAGTTAGAAGTAAGTTCGTATCAATACAATTATAGCACACTTTCCCATGCATGCATATTGATTAGTCATGAATTTTTCTTTTTCGATCCTTTCTTTCTTGACTCTGTGTGTGAGAGTGAAAGAAAGTGAGAGAGGCCAGGAGATCGAGAAATGAACTTCCTGAATGAGTTCAAGTTCATACAAGAGCACTCTTTTCCATGTGAAGACATTTTCTTTTCTTTTTCTTTTCCTCAAGTGGAAGATCAAAAGCAAATGTGTGTGTACATATCTGTGCCTTTAACTTTTGATCAGCCATCTCTTTAAGACTATTCCATCTTCTCTATATCTAATAAAGCTACCTAGCTTGCTCAAATACTAATATTACATAGAGAGTTGGTCCCATTTTACAGGCCTGTAGGGCAATTGAGGAGGAGAAGGAATAAAGCACAAAAAAAGAGAGGGCTTCCTGGGTTCCTTCTTCCATGCAGCCTATCCTTCCTTCCATCCATACAATTATATATTGATCATTCAAACATAAACATTGTAATGATATACTAATAATCATCATCTTTTACATCTTACACATCCACTGTTAGTAGCAGGCACATGTTTACACACCCAAGATACATACTAAACAAACAAGTTAATTAAATATTGTGATTAGAGTGCGTGTATTTATGTACTCTGCACCGAAATATAAGATCAAAATTGATTTTTTAAAGTAAATATAAGATACTTTAAATTTTAAAATTAATGTGGTTCATTTTATTTATAAAAAATATTGCATCGATCTTATAATTTATAGATTTTCATAATTAAGTCTTCTCTGTAATTTTTGTAAGTTTGAAAATATTATTCTAAGTTTGAAAATATTTCAAAATGATTTCGATTAAGAAGTCAACATTGATAGATGCTATATACTTTGGAATGGAGAGAGTACATAAGTAATAAAATGTTACCTAATTAATTAAGTGTGTTTGTGTTTATAATTTAATGATATTTTTACAAGTAAATTTGATAATTCTACGTGCAAGCTCCTTCAATTCTCACATGAGGGGTTCACTCTATGTGAAAGAGTACTTGTGCAACTAACACTTGTAGAAATATAATTCTCTAATTATATGTATTTGTCTAATATGTCTATATATGCTCCTTATAATAACCTATCAGTCATGGTTCACGTGCCATGCATGCAGCAGTGTGGCATTCATATTCATATTATAGTTTCATACAGTCTGTATAACTCTGTTTTTGTATGTGTATCTAACTTACGCCTAAAACACTATATTTTGTAAAAATTCCTGTTGGAATAAATACTATACATTTTTTGGAGTCACAAGCAAAAAAAAAAAAAAAAAAAATCTCACCTGTCCAGTTTTCCGGTCTAGTTTTCCTGTCCGGCAAGACTTATTGATATATATATGATGAGCCGTGAACTATATATATATACTAGTTAGGCAAAAGCCTCCGTAAATAATAAAAATTTATTCCAAATTTTGAACGGCCCAGATAATTTATTGAGTGAGAGGGAAATTCAAAATCATTTATATTTTATTAGATAGATAGATGTATTTTATCAGATAGATGTATGGACGGTGAGATTTATCCCAAACTTTGAACGGCCCAGATGATTTATTGAGTGAACGGGAAATTTAAAATTATTTGTATTCTATATATATATATATATATATATATATATATATATATATATATATATATATATATATAGAGAAATTAAAGTGGAACTTTAAAAAGCGAAAAAAGCAAAACGAACTGCTCAGCTTTTGTGTCTATGGCATGTTTTGCTTTTGGTTCATTTAAGGTTAAACTTTAGACAGATATATATATATATATATATATATATATATATATATATATATATATATATATATATATATATATATAGCTGTATTAGTAGTACTCATGAAAAAATTAAACTAGCCTTACTATATGATGTCTATTAAACATAAATAAAATAAAATAAAATGCTAATGGTTTTCTTGATTTTTATATATGTTCTTCTTTTCTTTCCCCTCAATTTCTTTTTTAGTTTAGTGGGAGAATTCATCACACTAGAAAACTCTATTTATTAGGGAATGTTAAGTTTTGATCACGTGTCTCCCCTTTAGCAACACCATTTGATTTTTTTATTAAGATATTTGTTTACAAAATTCATATTTAATAACAATTATTAAATAAAATTATGTCTAAATAAATACGTTTCTAACAAACTTTAATTAAAAAATACGAGTATGAAATCAAATTAATGAGACTCTTATTATTTACAAGGTAGTTGCATGCATGCACTTATCTTTATTTGTCATACTTTCTCGGTTCTAAAAATTAAAAGAATTATATATAAGAAAATGATATATCTTACGATTTTATATATTTTATCTTACCGGCAAAGTGAGGAGAGCGGTGTGTTAAAAAAAACACGGAAGCCTTAATCAGTTATGCTCTTTAAGGAAATTATGTCGTTTAAGACTTATGCTCTTGAACTTTTCCGTATATTATGGTTTTTTTATTGCGAGTTACGTGAATAAATATAGTTGGTAATATTTTAACGATGTATTTGATATAGTGTACCAACCTTATAATCCTACTCGATTCCAAATATAAGTAACAATCGTAATTTGGCAGAAAACTTTTGCAATACACAGTGGATTATAGATATATAATAGCTATATTGTGAAAAGCATTATATATTTAATTTTGAGAAGACTAATATCAATTGTCAAATAATAACATATAATGCAAGATGTTGGTTATTCAGAAGCCAAGATTTCTATTTTTCATCTGATCTTCACTGAGTCATTATCAGATCTAGAGTCAGTGACAGAAAATGACTTTGCAATATATAGTTGGCATTCATTCATTACCTTTCAACTTACACACACAAACACAAACACACACACACACACACACACACACCCTTTTTCTTCTTGTATGTGTATTATATATTTTCATTGTCCTGAAATAGTTGTCATTTATCCAAGTATGAATTGAAGCCAATTCACAGCAATTCTCCATTGCTGAAAGTGCAATTCCTTCCTCTTTCTCTCAAAGTAATGAGCACCCTTTAATTAAAGCTAAAGGGTATTTTTGACATATGAATAAAGAAATAAAGAAACAAAGAAATAAAGAAAAGGAGAGAGAATCCCCTTTACTTTTTTCCTCTCTATCCAAACTTTAAATTTCTGTTTTCCATCCAACGGCTGTTTTTACAATTTTCTCATACTTTCCCTTTCCCTTCTTTCCTTCTTCCTTTCCTTTCCTTTCTTTCCAAAACCAGTTTAAGCTTAAATTTAATCTTCTTCTTCTCCTTCTTCTTCTTCTTCAATGAGAGACTAAAAAAGAAAAAAGAGCAAAGCCAAAGGAGAAAAGGAGAGGTTTAGCTTCTTCCTTGAACTTGAAGACTCTTTTTTCTTTTTTTTTAAAATTTCTTGAAGATGTTTGATTCCTTAAGCCTCTACACACTTGAAATTTCTCAGATTCCCTCAACCTTTCCTTTCTTTTCTGGAAACCCCATTTCCATCCAAACACTTACAAATCTTTGTTTCTTCTCCAAGTCCTTCCAAATTCATTTCCCATGAAAATTCTCCAAGAAAACAAAATGCTACCTTTCTTTCTACTAGCAACACTCTTCTCTCTTGTGGGTTCCTCTGTTTCTTCCTCTCTTATAACTGATTTCCATGCCTTAATCACTCTCAAACAAGGATTTCAATTCAGTTTTCCAGCTTTAAATTCTTGGGATTCTTCTAAACCAAGCTCGGTTTGTTCATGGGTTGGAATCAAATGCCTCAAAGGAAGAGTAATTTCCCTTGAATTGTCAAATATGAGCCTGCAAGGCTCTGTTTCCCCTGTCTTTGCTAGCCTTGATAAGCTAACTGAGCTTTCTCTTGATGGAAACAACTTCACCGGTGAATTCAAGATTGGGAATTTAACTACCCTTCGATCTTTAAGGATATCAAATAATTTTCTTAGCGGGCGGTTGGATTATTGGGACTACTCAAGCCTGGCAAACTTGGAGGTTCTTGATGTTTATAACAATAATTTCACTTCTCCCCTGCCTCTTGAGATTTCAAGGCTCAAGAAACTCAACTACTTGGACTTGGGAGGAAATTATTTCTACGGAAAAATACCGGAGAGTTATGGGACTTTGATTGGGCTAGGGTACTTGTCTCTAGCCGGAAATGATCTTCATGGGAAAATCCCAAATGAGCTTGGAAATCTCACAAATTTGAAAGAGATTTACTTGGGATATTACAATGTTTATGAAGGAGGAATTCCAAGGGTGTTTGGCAACTTGATTAATCTTGTCCACATGGATCTTTCCTCTTGTGGATTGGATGGACCAATTCCTCCCCAGCTGGGGAATTTGAAGTCACTTGACACGCTATTTTTGCACATCAATTTGCTGTCAGGTCCGATTCCAAAGCAGCTAGGAAATCTTACTAGCTTGGTAAACCTTGATCTTTCTGCTAATGCATTAACGGGGGAAATGCCATATGAGCTCATTAATCTTCAAAAGTTGGAACTTTTGAATCTGTTCATGAACAGATTACATGGGTCAATACCAGATTTTGTTGCGGATTTTCCCAGTTTGGAGGTTCTTGGGCTTTGGAGGAACAATTTCACAGGCATAATCCCTCAGAATTTAGGCCGAAACCGGAGGCTACAAGGGGTTGATTTGTCTTCAAATAAGCTCACTGGCACAATCCCTCCAGACTTATGTGCCTCAAATCAGCTCACAATCTTGATTCTGCTAAGAAATTTTCTCTTCGGATCGATCCCGGAGGATTTGGGGACATGTTCAACTCTTGTAAGGGTTAGATTGGGGGATAATTATTTGAATGGCAGCATTCCAAATGGTTTCATTTACTTGCCTCAGCTCAACTTAGTTGAGCTCCAAAACAACTACTTGTCCGGGACATTGTCCGAAAATGGAAACTTTTCGTCGAATCCGGCAAAATTGGAACAGCTGAATCTTTCAAACAATCAACTCTCAGGTTCTTTACCAATTTCTCTCTCAAATTTCTCTTCCCTCCAAATCCTTCAACTTGGTGGAAACAAATTCTTCGGTCCAATCCCTTCCTTTATTGGTGAACTCCAACAACTAACAAAACTTGACCTCAGAGGAAATTCATTTTCCACTGAAATCCCACCAGAAATTGGAAACTGTTTCCACTTAACTTACCTAGACTTGAGCCAAAACAACCTCTCAGGCCCAATCCCTCCTCAAGTTTCCGAAATCCGAATCCTAAACTACTTGAACCTGTCAAGAAACCATTTAAATGAGACCATACCCAAATCAATTGGCACCATGAAAAGCCTCACAACTGCTGATTTTTCCTTCAATGATCTCTCTGGTAAACTACCCGAAATAGGCCAGTTTTCGTTCTTCAACGTCTCATCTTTCGCGGGTAATCCCCAACTTTGTGGTTCTTTCCTGAATAATCCCTGCAATGTAACTGAAACTTCAAGCCAACCCGGAAAATCTCATGGAAATTTCAAGCTAATTTTCGCGTTAGTCCTACTGATTTGCTCTCTAGTTTTCGCGGTGGTAGCCATGATCAAGGCCAAGTCTTTCAGGAAAAATGGCTCACATTCTTGGAAAATGACCGCCTTCCAAAAGCTCGATTTCACAGTTTTGGATGTCCTGGAATGCATGAAAGATGGGAATGTGATAGGCAGGGGCGGCGCTGGAGTAGTCTATCATGGAAAAATGCCGAATGGGGTCGAAATTGCAGTGAAAAAACTTGTTGGTTTTGGTAACAACAGCCATGATCATGGCTTTCGAGCTGAAATTCGGACGTTAGGCAACATTCGACACAGAAACATCGTTAGATTGCTGGCATTTTGCTCGAACAAGGACACGAATTTGCTTGTTTATGAGTACATGAGGAATGGGAGCTTAGGGGAGGCTTTGCATGGGAAAAAAGGTGGGATTTTGGGGTGGCATTTGAGGTACAAAGTTGCGATTGAATCTGCGAAAGGATTGTGCTATCTTCACCATGATTGTTCACCTTTGATCGTTCATCGGGACGTGAAATCAAACAATATTTTGTTGAATTCAAGCTATGAAGCTCATGTTGCGGATTTTGGGCTGGCTAAGTACTTGGTGGATGGTGGTGCGTCAGAGTGCATGTCTGCAATTGCTGGTTCTTATGGTTACATTGCTCCTGGTACGTAAATTTGTTCTATTCATATTATTTTTAATTTAGCTTCATTTAAATGCTTTCATCTCCTAGTTTTGATTCTCAATTCAGCTAATTAAGGGTGATCATATATAGTCGATATATTTTTTTTTTACACATATTAAGGTTTATCAGCGACGCACACTAACACATAACCTTTTGAAAAGAATATATGTAAGTGGATATATGATAATACATAAATTTCCATTAAAGTTAGTGATACATTTGCATGCATCAATTCATTAGCCTAACTAAAATGCATGCTATAATAATTAGGATTAAATTTTTGAAATATGAAATTAAAATATTTATATATTAAAATACATGTGATAAATATCGATGAATTAAATTAAAATTATTTATATATTGTTGTAAGTATTTACTTGACTGATTATATTGTGTCATATGTGTCTACTCGATTATATGCCGACTAGTAGACATATATATAGCACGCTTAAAACTTTGCCAAGGCTTTCCCTTTCTTGTGTTGTAAATAAGAATTTTGAGTCGGGTCATCCCTACAATCATGGTGTTGGTAATAATTAATAGGGCCTTAATGCTATGTTTGTGAGTTGTGACACTTGAATACTCTTGTCCCCACCCCACCCCACCCCACCCCACCCCACCCTCTTTCCTTAAATCAAATTAAAATTCTTGTTTTCAGTTTGGCCACGTTTCAAAACTTCATAAAGGGTAGATTTTATAAGTGTAATTTTTAAATATAAAATACTTATTGAATGTGTAAATATATATAGGAAAGAGACATAATAGGATGGGAATAATTAAATGAATTATGGGTTGATAAATATTCAATACAACTTGTAACATGCATAGTTATGATGATGCCTCTACATAAATCATTATTCTATAGGGATATATTCATGTTGGTAGTCACTAATGTCATGAACATGATACCATAGTTTTAAAAATCGGACCGGATTATCGGTTAAAATCGGAACTTGTCGACACTTTGGTCCGATTTTAACCAATAAATTATTTTTGGTAAAAAAAAAATCGATTGACCTCTAGTCATCTTGTGGTTCAGTCGATAAAACTGGTTAATTGACATAGTAAATCGATTTTTAAAAAAAATTGAACCAATATTTTTTAATATTAAAATTAACCACTTTTAGTAACATTACGACTCAACTTTATTATATTTTAGCTTATAAAAAATGAGATTTTTTAAAATTTTATTAATCATTAATAATATATATATATTTATATATTAATGACGTCACGGGATCAATAATGGTTCGATCACTATCAATTATCCATTCACCTGATACTTTTTTGGGTACTTTTTTCAGTTCGATAACCGGTCCGAATCTAAAAATTTTGCTAAAAAATATAGTCTATAAAAAGATTTAAATACTCCTTTTTTCCCCTCTATTATTCAATAATAATAAGGTTTATAAGGTGTGCGGTGTGCCCATTAAAAGATGTCAAAAGTGAAATGGGCTTCCATTTTGGGACCAATGTGTCATAAAATAGAAAGTGGTCCCATTGTCTCACTAATTTACCATTACCAACTCCTGATCATCATGAATAGTTGTGCAGAGTAACACCATAAGGTTGGTAGGACCAGATAGTAACCCCTATTTGCTAAAGTGACAGGTGGGTCGAAAAACACCCGTCATTTTTGGTAGAGAGAGAAAAAAGCGGATTAGAATTTTTTGGGTAAACACACCGGATCTTAGCCGCTTAATTCTGTGCAAAGCTAGCGAAATGGTGGGGTCCAGTTAATATGATCAGAAAATCTGACATGAATCTTTGTCTAATGTGACAGTGTCTGTGTGTCGGGTAACGTGAAAGATAAAGTACGTACGTCCCCAATATCTCCTACCTGTAAAGCTTTTCTAGACCCCCAACACAGTTACTAATAAAAAGGAATTTAAAAATATATATATATATATATGTAAGAAAAATAAAGTTAAATTTTTATTTTTTGACAGTTAATTGAATTTACATAAATTATTCTGTTAGTCCTCTAAATTTTTCTCGCATAAATAATAATTAGTCTTATATAAATCTGATTGAACTTGGGCTTTTATTATATATATATATATGTATTGTAGAAAAAAGAAAACACCTAGAAAAAAATGGTTAAAAATCTTACATTTTGTGTAACGTGTTCGTCCACGAGCCCAATCACTAATTTCAATCCTACAGGCTGAATAAGATTAACAATGGATGTATTAAATTCTAGTGTTAGATTAGAATGAAATACCTGAAAATTATGGTACAGCCAGTGATCACACCTCCTTAAAAACGCCCCGAATTCTTCGTTATGGTGGATACCATGCAGATTAGACTGAATCTCTTAAAAAAGGAAATCGAATATTCCTTAGGAGTTTGGAATTATATTAGGAATGTTGGATTCCTTAAAATACTCAACTGTCAAATCAGATTCCTACGCCTCCACGTAGACCTTGACTCATCATATAATTATTTGGGCTCTAATAATCATGCCCCAACAGTAGAAAATATTAAATTAACTTTATAGTATTTACATAAGAGTAGTAGTGTTGTAATTAAACTAGCAATTAAATAGATTTTTGCATGCATGCATTTGAGTGATGTTTGTTTTTGCAGAGTATGCTTATACCTTAAGGGTGGATGAGAAGAGTGATGTATATAGTTTCGGAGTTGTCCTGCTGGAGCTGATTACCGGTCGTCGGCCCGTGGGGGATTTTGGAGACGGCGTAGATATTGTCCAATGGGTGAAAATAACAACAAATTTTCGCAAAGACAACGTTAGTCGTGTGTTTGATCCAAGGCTAAGTACTAGTAGTAGTACAGTGCCGCACGACGAAGCCATGCACTTGTTCTTTATTTCTATGCTATGCATTCAAGAAAATAGTGTTGAAAGGCCAACAATGAGGGAGGTGGTTCAAATGCTATCGGAATTTCCAAGACACCCACCACCACCACCAGATTATCAAACCTCCTCCTCCTCCTCCTCCTCTTCATCCCAACCGTCCAAAAAGGAGGAATTAAAACTTGGACAAGATCTCTTGGTATAATATTTAAGAAACTCCAAATTTAGAAAATTTAATTTTGTTTTTTATGTAAAATGGCTTGATTTTGTTATAGCCTTGCAAAGTTAATAGGTGATCAAATACAAGTAGGAATAATTATATATATATATATATATATATATATATATATGCATTTCATTTCGAGGGGGTGGCCTTAAGCTACCTAGAAGCTTGCAAGCTTTTTGTATTAATATTAATTTACATGCATGCATATTGTACTTGATTGCTTCAAATATATCACTTCTTTTTCTTTTCCATTTTGTCGAATAATAATTTTTTGTCACATACATTGAGTATATAACGACTTTCAATTAATGAGCTCATTTCGGTAGGGCCTAAATTATATTTACAATTCATATATATATATATATATATATATATATATATATATATATATATATATATATATCAGTCTTAATTATATATAAAAGAAAGGCGTACGTTAGGCGTAGGAATAAATAATTTTGAATGGATGCAAGCATGATTTAATTAGTATAGCCTCACCAGCCCAAATCTAAACTCTTGTCCATTTTCTATTAATTAATTGTTGAGTTATTTACACTTCCTGATATATTTTTAGAAAATATTACAACAAAAGTTTACTCATAAAATATTTACAGAATTAATACATTTTTAATATTTTATTTATAAAATTAGTGTATTTGATATTCTTTTAATTTAGCTGAGTGTTTTAATGGGTTGCTGATGTGGCAAATCAGTTCTGCAATAGTAACTGTTCCCGGTTGGTTGCCTAATATGTGACAATTTGAATTGCATGTCTTTCCCCTTTGTCGTTTCTCTCTCTTTTTTACTGAAGGCTTCTGTTGAGAATTTGTGACTCATAATATAGAAGCCACTGGAAAAGGTTAGTGTGGTGGGGTGCGGTGCGGTGCGGTGCGTGAGCTCGGGCCGAAGGTCCCAAGCCAACAGAATGGCCCAGCCTAAGCAGTCAGCCCGATCGAACGAACGAAACTTTCTGGGTTGTTAATTGAAAAGGTCATTATGGGTAATTGACCATAATGTGAAGTAGGGTTGGAATATGATTAATAGGTATATATACTATCTATTGTAAAGCCCTATATAACCAAGGAATCATCAATAAACAACAAGCCACATGTGGAGTACTCAAATTGGGGAACCACGTAAATCTATTGTGTTCTTCTTAATTCTCTATCGTCTGTGTGCGTGTGTGATCCTATATTCTAACAGCTTCTTTAGTTGGAAACCCTTATTTTCTAATTTGGGAACTTGGGAACCAAATTTCATTTCTTCTCTATTTGATTTCTATCGGCGTTCTTTTTGTTCATGTCGGCATTGATCTCCCGTTGTCGCCGATGTCCGCTTCGTCTTTGTCAGCTCGTCTGCACTTGTCGTCGATACATTTTTTTGCATGTTTTCGCTGATCAGTTTCGAGTTCAGTTCACCGCCCCTCTATTTCTAATTTTTCAGACGTCGCCGCTTCGTTTGGTTTGTTTGTGGTCGTCGTCGCTGCTTCGTTTGGTTACTATTATATTCAGATTTGGTTACTAGGTACTTTTTGAAAATATGAAGGTTGATTAAATTGGTTTTCGAAACCTGCTGATTGTGTTTTGGTTACTAGTGTTTATATATTTGGATACTGTTGATTGGTCTTTGATTCTATAACCAGTAGTTTGACACTATTTGTTTGTTCATATTGGATTTTTTGGACTCGAGGTAACCATGCAAATGCGTATTAGTGAGTAACATAACTTCATCATGTTGGTTACTATTTACCTTTTGATTATTTGAACACACTGAACATATATATTGAGGAATTCCATTATTACTTATTCAATTTATAATGTTTTTTGAATTTTAATTTGAAAGTATCCAGTTATGGTATGTAGAAGTTCCAATATATAATCTACCCCAATTTGATAGCGCAATAAACAGGTGTCCAATTGTCCAATAAGTAATAACCAATAAATCTCATTGAGGTATCCCGGATGATTAATTTTACAGTGATGATAATATATGTATGATGTAAGACCCCGAATTTTATGAAATAAAAGTATTCAATTTTTCTTATAATTACGATTCAGTAAATGGTTAAATTGATAAAAAGTTAAAGTTAAGGGTGATATGTGATTTTTTTTCAAAATACGCAAGTGGTTATAAAATATTCATTGTTGTCGGGGAATATTCGTTTAATCGTAGAATATTCTTTCTGACGGGGAATATTTGTACGACGGCGCAGCCATTTGTTGGCCCCATAACGAATAACTGTCGGATGAAGAAAATGACAAATTTGAGTTTTTATAAATAACGGCGTAATCGTTACCGTTAATTAACGCTATTGGAATACCCGGTGGGTAAAATAAAGTAATACACGGTATTGCACAGTATTTTTGAATTATTGATTCTTACGTGAAGGTATTACTTACTCAATAATTGTTACGATAATTCTTCGCTTTAATATTTTATTTTATTGATTCAATAATTCTTTGTGTTGATATTTTATATTATTGTTGCTCAATAATTGTCAACGCACATCATCTCCATTATCGATCAATAATTCATATTATTTGGGATAATATTATTAGATAACATTATTGGCAATGTCTAGAAAGTTCATCAAGGAGAGGTTTGGTCACCTAATCATTGCGCCCAAGAAGGAGAAATTCTTATTGAAATCCCCTCTTTCACGAGGAACTACTGGTTTATCGTAATTGTGATTCTGTAATATTATTTGTGAATAATTAATTATTGATTTATATGATAAGGAAATATTTATTTTATGTGGATATAAATGATGGATATATTTATTTTTATGTGATAAAATGAAAGAATTAATGCTTTGAGGTGTTTTATCAAGATTTTGTACGCAATTGTGGAGGTATTAAAATCATCCGTTTGTAGATTTGAATATTTTGGTTTGGAATTTGGAAAACTCAAATCTACGAAGTTGTAGAAATTCGATTTCAATGTAATGGATATAAAATTCATATTTTCCGATAACCTGGCTATTTTCTATGAATTGTTAAAGTTTCAGAAAATAAAATATTTTTTATTAATTTATGGGTGGGACCCACTTTTTGGTTGGTGATGAATTCACATGTGTTGTAAGACCGCAACTTTTTATAAATAAAGATTTAATTTCTTTAATTATTATTTTGAAATAGTAAGGGGTTGATTTGATTAATGTGGTTAGTTATGGGTAAAATGCGCAAATATTTTAAATAAGCAAGTGGTTATAAAATACTCATTGTTGTCGGAGAATATTCGTTTGGTCGTGGAATATTCTTACTGTCGGGGAATATTCGTACGACGGCGCAGCCTTGTGTGGGCCCATAACGAAAAGCGATTGGATGAAGAAAACGACAAGTATAAGTTATTTATAAATAACAAGCGTAGTTATTCACGAATTAATCTTGTTAGAATATCCGTTGGTTAAAACACGATGTCTGGCGTTGTTGCACAAGATAGATACTGCGGTATTGCACCAATTATTGATTCTTACGTAAGAAGGCACTACTCGATAAGCTGCTACGTAGAATTCTTTCAAAGATTTTATTTTATTGATTCAATAATTCTTTGCGTTGATATTTTATATTCTCGTTGTTTCAATAATTGTCACTACACGATTTTTTTCCATTATCGAAGCAATAATTCATATTATCTAATAATATTATTAGAAAATATTATTGGTAATGTCTAGAAAGTTCTGTCTAAGGAGAGGTTTGGTCACCTAATCAATTACCGTAGTAAGGAGAAATTCTTATTGAAAGCCCCTCTTTCCTGGGCTACCAGTTGCAAGATCTTGTGATTCTGTAATATTATTTGTGAATAATTAATTATTAATTTATATGATGAGGAAAATATTGATTTTATGTGGATATAGATGGAGAAAATTTTTAAAGTGACAATTGTTAAAAAAATTGATATTTTATCTTTTCTGATAAAATAATATTTTATTATATTATATAATAATGGTGATAGTTTTACAATGAATGTGGGATATATGAGTATATGAGGAGGAAGAGTATTTTTGTTGCATTAAATGATTAACACATGTTTTTGTGTGTGGAATTGACCCCTGTTCTTGATTTGAAATTTGATTATAGCTTGTAAAATCGTCTGCTTATGGATTTGGTCCATTTCATTTTGGAATTTGGAAAAACTTTCTTCTGTAAAGTTGTAGAGAATTGAATTTCCTATAAAATTTCACGAGATTCGATTTTTCTGATAAAAGGATTATTTATTATGAATTATTGAAGTTCCGAAGTTGCGAAATAATTAAATTTTGGAAGTTTTAAATATTTTTATTTAGAAAAACGTTTTTGTCATTATGGTGGACTATTTTGGTGGCTGAAATCAGATTCAAAGGTGTGCGTATGAATAAGTTTTGAAAATATTATTAATTTATTAAATTTTCTGCTTTGGTGTTCTAAGCATTTTCCTATAAATAGGGTGCTTAGGTTAGAATTAAAAATCACACCAGAAACTGAAGTTTTCTCTCTCTTTCTCTCTCGATATATTGAGCGTATTCTTATGAGTATTTTAATACTTTGAGTGTTTCTATACGGTGTAAGTTCAAGTCATAGCTTATATCCGGTGTTTCAACTAGAAGTACTGTCTTTACGAGGTAAGTGATGTTATTTTCTTCGTAAATGATATTGTTTCTTCAATATCATTATGTCGAAATATTGGTCTGATTTTTTATCAAATTTGGAACTTTTTCATGTCGGAGTTACTATTCAGGAGTTACTATTCATGAGTTACTATTCATGAGTTACTATTCATGAGTTACTATTCACGAAGCATGATGATATTTTTTTTGTGAAATTTCTATCTTTTGGTGTCGGAGTTACTATTCACGTATACGGCACTATTCATGTATACGACACTATTCACGAATACGACACTATTCACAAAAAAATTAAATTTTCGTTTTTCGTCCAAGATATCTATTATGGATACTAGTTTTGATTGTATCCATGTTTTGATCATTCTTGAATCTTACTCCACTACTGGTTATTTATGAAGTATTTTTGAACTTAGATTGTTTAAAGTACGAATCCTTAATATTTATTCTTTTGTTTCACTGGATTCGTTTTCTTTAAAATATTTTTCATCATCCTCAGTCCTAAATGATGATATAACCAATATCTTTGGCCCGTAGTGCAAAGATGAATGATTTTATGATGAATATCTTTGGCCGTAGTAAGAAAAGATGAACAACCTGCTTAGATAAACATGACCAACTAGTGAATATCTTTGGCCTGTAGTGCAAAGATGAATATTTGATTTATGATGTATATTGATTGATGTTACGGGGGATAAAATATCGATGATGAACTTTTAAATTCATAGTTATAGTAGATTTCATTCTCTTTTAACTCTTCTAATGAATTTGTTGTTTCACCGCAGTTGTTGATCTAAAACTTGTTGTCTATTGTATTCTATCGATTTTTTCTGTTGAAGACTAAGGATAATTTGTTGTACATTATCTTAGTCATAATATTCTTTATTGGCTAGTTGAGCTCACCCTTTTCCTTTTTGTTCCATTTTTCTTCTCGGGAGACGAGAATATAACGAACTACTTAAAATGTGGAGTAATGGTTCAAGACAGCTTGTTTTAGTAGTCCTCACTATTTTGTAAAATAGTGTATCAATAATTGTAATGAGGACTTATTTGAGTGTGGATATTGTCTAGAAGACAATATTTGTATTTAAACTCACAGTTTATGTGTTGTCGTATTTTGCACGACAATTGTATTAATAAGTTGTAGTTATTTACGTATGCCCGTGTATTTGGCGACTCGTAATGGGTTGGATGGAATAGACCTATTTTTGGGCGTCACGTAATGAAATTTCATTGATTTTCTTTGTCAAAGGTGGTGGCTAGCTTGCATGCGTAGAACATGGGAAAAGAAATAATATTAGTTTATTATTTAGTCTTCTTTGGGGTTCTAGCACTTTCCTATAAATAAGCATTTATGTTAGAATTGAAAATCACACCAGAAACAAGTTTTCTTTCTTTTTATATTATCAAACATATTTTTGAGAGTAATTAGATACTTTGAGAGTTGCTATTTAGTAGAAGTTTCCTTCGGTTTTTCATCCGATATTCGAGTCAGAAATACTGCTCTCTTGAGGTAAGGGATTTTAAGGGTTGTTATGTTTTTCAGTTCGTACTTCTTCCAACCTTCAGAAAATTCTGGAAAAATTTGAAATGATATTTTGATGAGTTTTATTGATTGTGTCCAAAAATGGTGATTTTTGGATGTATAGATTAAGAGTTATGAATTTTATGAGAAAATACTATTTTAAAAGTAACCGCTTATAACTCCTTGTGGTTAACTCCAAAATTGATAAAAATTTTATTGGAAGTATATCTATATAATATTAGTATACTCTATGAATTTCGGAATTTTTGGATAAAAGTACAATTTATGATAAATGTCTAAATATTCGACGGTTTTGGCCATATGAAAAATAGTAAATAAATTTTAAAAATTCTGAGAAAAATATATGTTCAATGTGGGACTATATTTTGCTAAATCCCAGAAAAAAATATTTTTGGAACTGATTTGGTATTTTTCATGAAAATGGTCTAGTTATGAGTAAAGAAATTAAATATGTTATGTGAAGTAAGAAAATTGGAAAATATGATTTTATGACTTGAGAATCATACATGAGTTATATGCGGATTTTTGATGAGGATTTTGGTTATTGGTGATGAAATCTTATGAGTTTGGCATTTTAGAATGATTAAATGCATTATTTAGTAAAGTGTAAATAATTAAAATAAATTGTTTATAAGTTTAAGAAATGTTATTTCAATATCATTATACCGAAATATTGGTATGGATTTTATTGTGGAATTTCTACCTTTTTGTGTCGGGGTTTACTATTCACGAATTACTATTCACGAGTTACTATTCATGAGTTACTATTCACGAAGTTACTATTCATGGGTTACTATTCATGAGTTACTATTCATGACAAAATTGGTTTCTTTTTCTAACCAAATTATAGTTGATTTATGAATATTACTCTTGAGATTAAAACTATATGTTGATCATATTATTTTTATTATCATATATAACATTTTTATAACCCTAATGATGATATTTCTCTTTGACTTGAGTGTAAAGATGGGTAGATTTTTGGTATGATCATGACTATGGGTTCTCTTTGGCCAGTAGTGCAAAGTTGAATTGTTGACTGGTATGATCATGACCATTGAATTTATAATTGATTGCTTTCGTAAGGTTGTTAGTTTTCATATTCCTAAGCAACCTGTTATTCAAATTCAAGCAAACAAACCATTGAAGTCAAACACTTTCATATCAAGCCATAAAGTCATTCGTTTATTGAAAAACGGATGTTAAGTTTTCTTAGTCCATGTTATGGACTTGAACAAAAATATGTTAGATTTGAATGATATTTCTATTGTTAGTAAATTTCCTGATGTATTTTCTGAAAAATTTCTTGGCTTACTCCCAAAGTGTGATATTGAATTTTGTATCGACTTTGAACCAGACAAAACCCATTTCTAAAATCTCATGGCTCTATTGAACTTCAGAGTTAAAAATTCAACTGTAGAAGTTTGTACCCGAGCCTCTATCTGGTGACTTCCTTTGTGGAATATGTGACGCCCCCAAAATAGGTATACATCACCTATTCCGAGTTGTCAATACATGTATGTAAACAACTACAACTTTATTATTACAACAAGAAAAAAGCGTGAGTTTGAATACAAATATTATCTTCTAGACAATATCTATACTCAAATAAATCCTCATCACATTTATTGATACATTATTTTACAAAAATGGTGAGGACTACTAAACAATTCCTTCTAAAACCTTCATTCCATACCCCCAGAGCTTGCACTCGCTTATATTCTCGCCTCCCGAGAAGAAAAATGGAACAAAAAGGAAAAGGTGAGCTCAACTAGCCCAAGAAAGAATATTATGACTAAGATAATATACAACAAATTATCGTTAGTCTTCAACAGGAAAAATCTAATAGAATCGATAGACAACAAATTTTAAATCAATATTCGCAATGAAATAATAATTCATTAGAAGAGTTAAGTAGAGAATGCAAACTACTATCTTCTATGTATGAATTTAAAAGTTCATCGCTCATCTTTTATCCTCAGAACATCAATCAATATACATCCGAATCAAATATTCATCTTTGCACTACTGGTGCCAAAGATATTCATCACTGGTCATGTTCATCTAAACACTGCTCATCTTCTTGCACTACTACCAAAGATATTCTTCAGAAATCATTCATCTTTGCACCACTACGGGCCAAAGATATTCAATAATATCATCATTTAAGACCGAGGATGATGAAAATATTTTAAAGAAACGAATCCAAAGAAACAAAATGACAAGGATTAAGGATTAAGGATTCGTACTTTGTTTTATCCATGTTCAAAAATACCTCAAAAATGATCATAGTGGTGTAAAATTCAAGAATGATCAAAATATGGATACAATCAAAGCTAGTATCCGTAATAGATATTTTGGACAAAAAGAAGAAATTTTATTTTTCTATTGAATAGTCTTGGTATCGTGAATAAGAATCTCACACCAAAAGATATAAATTTCCCAAAAAAACATCTTCACGCTTCATAAATAAGACTCGTGAATAGTAACTCATGAATAGTAACCCCGACATGAAAAAGTTCCAAATTTGATAAAAAGTTCCAACCAATATTTCAAAGATAATGATATTGAAGAAATAATATCATTTGAGAAGAAATTAACATCCCTACCTCGAAAGATTAAGACTTCTAAATTTGAATACCTAGAATTATAGTCTTTGAAGGGAACTTGCAACGCCTAACAAAACTCAAAGTATACTCAAAATACTCACAAGAATACGCCGATAATATAGAGAGAAAAATTCGATTTACGGTGTGATTTTCAATTCTAACCTAAGCACCTATTTATAGGAAAATGTTTAGAAACAAAGCAGTAAAATTTAATATAATATTAATATATATATTAAGATTTCTATGCCCACCTTCCTAAATCTGATCTCAGCTCATTATGCACATGTTGTAGCCCACAAAACAAACAAAAAACGTTTTTATTATTTAAAATATTTTAAACTTCCAAAAATCAATTATTTCGGAGCTTCGGAACTTCAATAATTCATAATAAATAGCCCTTCTATCAGAAAATTCGAATCTCGCGAGTTTTTATAGGAAATTCAATTCTCTACAACTTTGCAGAAGAAAGTTTTTCCAAATTTCAAACAAAAATTGACCGAAATCCACAAACGGAGGATTTTACAGGCTATAATCAAATTTCAGTCAATAAATGGGGTCCACTGACATGTTTAACATATTTTAAACATTTATTGCAACAAAAATACTCTTCCTCCTCGTATACTCATATATCCCACATTCGTTGTAAAAATATCACCATTATTATATTATTAAAATATAATAATATATTTAAAAGAATTATTTTATCAGAAAAAGATAAAATTTCAATTTTCAACAATTGTCACATTAAAATTTTTCTCCATCTATATCCACATAAAATCAATATTTTCCTCACCATATGAATCAATAATTAATTATTCACAAATAATATTACGTAATCACAATATCGACAACCGTGCAGCCTTCCAGGAAGGGGCTTTCCAATAAGAATTTCTCCTTCTCAAGCAAGCAATTAGGTGACCAAACCTCTCCTTAGATGTAACTTTCTAGACATTGCCAATAATGTTATCTAATAATATTATTCAGATAATATGAATTATTGCTTCGATAATGAAAAATACCGTAACGATGATGATTATCAAACAACAATGAATATAAAATATCAACGCAAAGAATTATTAACTCAATAAAATAATCGAATAAGAATTATCAGAACCATTATTGAGTAGTGCCTTCACGCAAGAATCAACAATTGGTGCAATACAGGTGTCTTCTTGTGTTTTTAACCAAAGGTATTTTAACAAAGATAATCTGTAATAACTACGCCAAGTTATTTTTAAACCACTTATATTTGTCGTTTTCTTCATCCAATCGCGCCACATGGGCCCACACATGGGTCGCTACCGTCGTTACATTTAATATTCCCCGACAATACTAATATATTCCACGACCAAACGAATATTCCCCGACAACAATGAATATTTTATAACCACTGCTTATTTTGAAGTATTTATGTATTTTACCCCTAACTATCCAAATTAATCACATCAACCCTTACTATTTCAAAATAATAAATAGAAAATTAAATTTCATTAATAATAAGTTGGGGTCTTACAACCTCCCCTCATTATGAAATTTCGTCCCTCGAAATTGGCGACGTACGACTGGTGTGTTTCAAAAGGTGAGGATACCTCGCTTTCATTTCCGCTTTCCAATTCCCGTGTCATTTCCTCTATAGCATGATTCCTCCACAAAACTTTAACTTGTGGTATGACCTTTCATGGCGTAGGACATGCTCCTTCCTATCCAAGATCTTGACAGTACCTCCTCATACGTTAAGTCTTTGGCTATCTCGTCCGGTTTAAACTTCAATAACGTGGTTCGGGTCTTTCACATATTTACGAAAGTACGATATGTGAAACACATTATGAACACGAGACATACTCGAGGTAACGCAAGTCTATAGGCTACATTTCCTACTCGGTCAAGAATTTGAAATGGACCAATAAATCGTAGATTGAGCTTTCCTCTCTTCCCAAATCTTGTAACTCCCTTCCATGGAGCAACTCGCAACAATACACGATCCCCTACATTAAATTTCACGTCCTTTCGATGAAGATCCGCATAACTCTTTTGTCGATCTTGTCTTGGTTTTGTATCGTTGTCGAATCATTTGGATCTTTTCGGTGAGTCATATCACGTCTTAACTCTCGTCCCAACAATGTTGCTTCACCCACCTCATCCCAACATATTGGAGAACGACATTTTCGTCCATATAATGCTTCAATGGAGCCACACCTATACTTGCTCGATAACCTGTTGTTGTAGGAGAATTCCACCAATGGTAAATACTTATCCCAACTACCCTTGAAGTCTAGGACACGAGTCTTAATAGATCTTCAAGAGTTTGAATAGTCCTCTCCGATTGTCCGTCCGGTTTGGGGATGGTATCTTAGAACTAAATCAGAATTGTGCCCATAGCTTTCTACAAACTAACCCAAAATCATGAAGTGAATCTTGGGTCACTATCCGAAACTATGGATACAGGCATGCCATGCAACCTCACAATCTCATTCACGTACATACTAGCAAGACGTTCAAGGAATAAGTCTCCGTGACGGCAAGAAATGAGCGCACTTGGTTAATCTATCAACAATAACCCAAATAGCATTGATGCCTTGAGAAACCGTAGGAAGACCCGTGAATTGAAATCCATAGTAATGTGTTCCCACTTCCATTCCGAATCTCAAGTGGTTGCAACGGACCCTTAGGTACAAGATGCTCCGCCTTTACACGTTAGCAAGTTAAACACATCGAGATAAACTTTGCAATCTCTCTCTTCATATTGTTCCACCAAAATGTATGTCAAGATCACGATACATTTTAGTACTTCCAGGATGGATTGCAAATGGTGTATTGTGTGCCTCCATCATAATCTTGTACTTCAAATCGTAGTCGTTAGAACACAAAGTCTAGAGTGGACTCAAGTATTCCTTCTTCATCAATTCTCGCTTAGGAATAGCTCCTTCAGTACTTTCTTCTTCATACGCGATCGCCTCGGCCTGGGTGGCTTGAGCAACCTTAACCTTTTCTATTAAAGTTGGCTCTATGCGTATACTTGACATCATCGCACTCGTTCCGCGATATGATCTTCTACTCAATGCGTCGCCTACCACGCTCACTTTACCGGGATGGTATTGAATAGTGTGGTCGTAGTCTTTCAATAGCTCGAGCCAACGTCATTGCCGCATGTTGAGTTCTTTTGAGTGAAGAAATATTTAAGGCTTTTATGGTGCGAATATATCTCCACTTTCTCCCCATATAGATAGTGCCTCCATATCTTTGGTAGCGAGAAACGATCACGCTAACTCTAGATCATGAGTAGGATAATTCCTCTCATACTCTTTAAGTTGTCGCGAGGCATAGGCTATGACTTTCCCACGTTGCATGAGAACACATCCTAACCCTTTGCTTGAAGCATCGTTTGTAGATAACAAATCCATCCAACCAGATGGTATTGTTAGAAACAGTCTTAGAAATAAGTCTCCTCTTAAGCTCTTGGAAACTTTTCTCGCATTCTTCGCTCCAAACGAATTTCGTATCCTTCGAGTTAAGTGAGTTAATGGAGTAGCGATTCGAGAAAACCCTTCCACTGAATCTCCGATAATAACCAATTAAGCCCAAAAAGCTACGTGACTTTACCACCGACTTTTGCTCCCAACTTTGTATTGCTTCAATCTTCACGGATCAACAGATACTCCATGTTTCGACACCACGTGCCCAAGGAATGCTACTTCCTCGCCGTAACTCGCATTTCTTCAATTTGGCATATAGTTGGTTTTCACGAAGCCTTTGGAGTACCAGCTTCAAATGGTGCTCATGATCTTCACGGCTTTTGGAATATATGAGGATGTCATCAATAAAGACAACAACGAATTGATCCAAATATTCTTTGAATACTCGGTTCATCATATCCATGAAAGCCGCAGGAGCATTAGTTAGTCCGAAAGACATGACTAAGAATTCATAATGCCCATACCGAAGTTACGGGCGGCGGGTCTTTGGAATATCCTCGGTTAATCTTCACCGATGATATCCGAACGAAGATCGATTTTTGAAAAGAATTGTGCCCTTCAAATCGTCAAACAAGTCATCGATACGAGGTGAGGATACCTATTCTTGATGGTGACATGGTTCAATTCCGATAGTCAATACAAAGTCGCATACTCCGCTCTTTCTTCTTTACAAATAAAGCAGGAGCACCCCAAAGGAGATGTACTAGATCGAATGAAACCGATGTCCAACAATTCCTGTAGTTGGACCTTTAACTCTGAAGTTCAATAGAGCCATTCGATATGGGTTTTAGAAATGGGCTTTGTACGGTGTTCAAGATCAATAAAGAATTCAACTTCACGCTACGGGGTAGACCGTAAGTTCTTCGAAAAATACGTCGGAAAGTCAATAACAACAGAATATTATTCAAATTTGACGTGTCTTTATTCAAATCCATAACATGGGCTAAGAAAGTTTGACATCCGCTTTTTCAATAAACGAATAGCTTTATGATTAGATATGACGGTGATTGATTTTAATGGTTTAGTTGCTTGAATTGCATAACAACAGGGTTGGTTAGGAATATGAAAACTAACAACCTTATGAAAACAATCAATTTTGGCATGATGAGTAGTTAACCAATCAATCCCTAAAATCACATCAAAAGCAAGTATCTTTAAAGAGATAAGGTCAACAGTGTAAGGTGATGGTGCCAACTTGAATCAAACAAGATTTATAAACAAAGGATGTGATGAAAGTTTCTCCTAACTGAGTTTCCACAGATAGTCAAAGTCTAATTTCTCCTGAGTCAAGTTTAAACGTTGAGCACATGCAGAGAGATAAATGAATGGGTATGACCCAGATCAAGTAAGGTATAAACTTCGCAAGAATTTATAAATAGCTTACCCCGATCACCTCGTTTGGGTTCCTCGCATTATGACCAAATACAACAAACGCTTCTTCCGGAATCGTTGACTTTGACTTTTCGGGATAGTCTTTTGAGTCACCGTCCCCACCGAACTAGGTTTCGCCATCGCACAATCTCGAGCGATATGTCCTTCCTTTCCACAATTATAGCATACCTTGAATCGTTGTGGGGCGGTTTGGATCGATATGTCCCTCTTTTCCGCATTTGTAGCATATATGACCGGTGGTCGCTTCTCCTCCACCAGAACCGATTCATGATTAAGACCGCTTTGCGTCTTCACATGGTCATTGTTAAATCTCCTCTTTTAAAATCTCCTCCCGACTCGCTTCTTCTATTTTCACGGCCATGATTACCACCAGAGTGGTTACCATTTCTGTCCGTCTGCTTTCTTTCTCCGCAGTTATCATTATTCTGCTGATCGCTATCTCTCGATACGATCCTCGTCAGTAGTCCTCGGGTTGACCGTACTTTCGTTATCTCGCTTCTAATAATTGAGCCTGCTTACAACATCTCAATAAAGAGAAAATTTATGAGAAATGAGATACCGACGTATCTGGGTTTCAAACCTCTAAGAAACATCCGCGTCATCGCTCCTCATTCTCCACCAAATGAGTCTGAACTGGATAACTCGCAAACTTTGCCTCGTATTGAGACACCGCTCATGTTGTTTTGTTCCAATATGATGAACTCTACTTCCTTCATATAGATTTAACACTTTCGTGAAAGTATTTGTCATTAAATAGCTTCAAACGCCTCCCAAGACATGCCGAAAATGCCGGATGGATGGAGTGCTTTCACGACTCTCCCACCAGTAGATCTGCCTCACCGCGGAACATAAAGGTGGCGAATGGAACCTTCTGTTCCTCCGTGCATCCCAAGACATCGAATATCTTGGTAATTTGTTTGACCCATGTTTTCGCGCCATGATCGGATCCGGCTTTCCCTTAAATTCGTGGTCCCAACTCTTTGAATCTGCTTGGTTGTGACAACCCGTGAATTGCTATCATTTCTCCTCAGATTTTGAACACGAAGTTTCCTCGTCCTAATTTTGCATGAATCGCAAAAAACTTCTAAACATCCCCTCGCTCATCATCTCGCTTTCAATGGTGTTGTTCATGGAGAGAACATTGCCCGACTGTTATGCGTTCTCCTCGTTGGTGAGTATAGGCATCTCCACGGTCTCATTTCCATTGTTAATATTCTCGATTCGACATTCTCAAATACCGCCATAAAAACAAGGGTTAATTAAGAAATCAATATATCACATAATATCCTTATATACTTGACCAACTAAAAAATAAGCTTAGGTAGGACACACTAGCTAAGGATTTACTCGCCTCCCTCCTAGTTCTATTCCCCGATCTCCGCCAGAGATCATATCCTAAGCTCGATACCAAACCGGTGGCGCCCCCAAAATAGGTATACATCACCCATTCTGAGTTGTCAATACACGGTACGTAAACAACTACAACTTTATTATTACAACAAGAAAAGCGTGAGTTTAAATACAAATATTGTAAGACCCTCGAATTTTATGAAATAAAAGTATTCAATTTTTCTATTCAAGAATTGGTTAAATTGATAAAAGTTAAAGTTAAGGGTGATATATGAAAATTTTTTCAAAATAAGCAAAGGGTATAAAGTATTCATTATTGTTTTTAATATTCGTTTGGTCGTGGAATATTCTTTCCGCTTCGGGGAATATTCGTATGCGACCAGTAGCCATGACCATGTAATGGGCCCCCATAACTAAAAAGCGATTGGATGAAGAAAAAACGACAAATATAAGTTGGTTAAAAATAACGGTAGTAGTTATTATCAAGTTAAGATCGTTGGAATACCCGGTGGTTAAAATCTGATGAATACGCGTGGTTGCAGATGAAGATCACCAGACGTATTGCACAATATTGTTGAATTATTGATCCTTACGTAGCAAGGCACTACTCAATAATTTTCACAAGAAGCATTCTTGTCAATATTTTATTTTATTGATTCAATAATTCTTTGCGTTGATATTTTATATTATTGTTGTTCAATAATTGTCACCGCATTATCTCCATTATCGATCAATAATTCATATTATTTGAATAATATTATTAGATAGCATTATTGGCAATGTCTAGAAAGTTCTGTCAAGGAGAGGTTTGGTCACCTAATTGCGGCCAAGAAGGAGAAAATCCTTATCTGAAAGCCCTCTTTCCGGAACTACCGTTGTCATAAATGTGATTCTCAGAATATTATTTATGAATAATTAATTATTGATTCATATGATAAGAAAATATTTATTTGATGTGGATATAAATGATGGATTTATTTATGTGGTTATAAGTGAAGGAATTAATGATGAGGTGTTTTATCAAGATTTGCTTTAAATGGAGAACAAAATATGGGATTTTCGAAAAAATTAGTTTATTACTTGATTTTAGAAAATCCATAACTCTTTGTGTATAAAGAGTTAAGAGATGAGCCATATATCAAAAGAAAGCCCTAGAAGTAAGCTAATCTGTAGAAATTTGAATCACCCAAAAATTCTTTGTAGATATTTCGTGGTGAAATTTTGAATGAAATCGTCCAAGGACTAATAGTCCAAAAAATCAGTGTTCTTCAAATATATTGCGTGAGTTATAAATTTTGATCCGACCGTTGGATCGTTGTAATTTTTGGATATGTTATACATACATAAGTTGAGTATATGTCCACAAATTTTGAACCGTTAAAATGAACGAATGATTTGTTATGAATTTTAAGAGGTGACTGATTAAATTAGGTTTATAATTGATTTTGGTGGAAAATTCTAGAATTGAGTGGGCCCCACTTGTGGTTGGTGAAGAAATGTGCTGAATTTTATTTCAAATGTGGTGGGTGGGAATAGTAGCGAGTGTAAAGCCATCGTCATGCGGAGTTAAGTCCGCTTCACAGGATAACATTTTCCTATAAATGAAATTTGTTAGAATTGAAAATCACACCAGAAACAAAGTTTTCTCTCTATTTATCTCTCGATATTTTGAGCGTATTCTTGTGAGTATTTTGAGTATACTTTGAGTATTGCTATACGGTGCAAGTTCGTTCAGCGTTATTCCAGTCCAAAGTACTGATTCTTTGAGGTAAGGGATATTATTTTTTTTTGTAATGATATTATTTCTTCAATATCATTATGCTGAAATGTTGATCTGAAGTTTTTATCAAATTTGAAACTTTTTCATGTCGGGTTTACTATTCATGGGTTACTATTCACGAGTTACTATTCACGAGTTACTATTCATGAGTTACTATTCACGAGTTACTATTCACGAGTACTATTCATGAAGCGTGAAGATGTTTTTTTGTGGAATTTCTATCTTTTGGTGTTTGAGTTACTATTCATGTATACTCAAGACTATTCACGATATCTGTGACTATTCACGAATACGGACTATTCAATTAAAAAATGAAAATTTTTCTTTTCGCCTAAAATATCTATTCTCGGATACTAGCTTTGATTGTATCCATGTTTTTATCATTCTTGAATTTTACACCACTATGATTATTTTGAGGTATTTTTGGATGTATAGATTAGGAGTTATGGATTTTATGAGAAAAGACTATTTTAAAAGTAACTATTTATAACTCCTCATGCAGTTAACTCCAAAATTGATGAAATTTTTATTGAGAGTACATCTATATAATATCGATTGTACTTTCTGTGAATTTCGGAATTTTTTGGATAAAAGTACAATTTATGATAAATGTTTAAATATTTTGGCCATATGAAAAATAGTAAATGAATTTTTAAAATTTCGAGAAAAATATATGTTCAATATGGGACTATTTTATGCTAAATCCCGAAAAGAAATATTTTTAGAACTGATTTGGTATTTTTCATGAAAATGTTCTAGTTATGAGCAAATGAATTAAAAATGTTATGTGAAGTAAGAAAATTAGAAAATATGATTTTATGGTTTGAGAATCATATATGAGGTATATGCAGATTTTGATGAGGGTTTTAGTTATTGGTAATGAAATTTTATGAGTTTGACATTTTATGATGATTAAATGCATTAATTAGTAAAGTGTAAATAATTTAATTAAATTGTTTATAAGTTTGAGAAATGATTAAAATATTATTATAATATTAATAATATTAGATTATGAGATTTCTAAGTGATTTATAACATTTGGATTAAGGTGTTATAAATATGGATATGAATTTTATTATGAAACTTTATCTTTTTAGTATCGAGGTTACTTATGCATGCGTATACGGGACTATGTACGAATACGGGGTACTATTCACAACAAATTGGTTTCTTCTCTGACCAAATTATCGTTGATTTATGAATCTTACTCTTGAAATTAAAACCATGTTTTGATTATATTATTTTTATATAATATTCTTATAACCCTAATGATGATATTTCTCTTTGACTTGAGTGTAAAGATGGGTAGATTATTGGTATGATCGTGACCATAGGTTCTCTTTGGCCAGTAGTGCAAAAGTTGAATTGTTGACTGGTATGATCATGACCATTGAATTTATAATTGAATATTTTTAGCTTAAGTGCAAAGGTGAATTGATCAACATGGTTATAATTATTTTTATATAACTTCTGAAATGATTATGTATTTCTTTGATATATGAATATCTTTGGCTCGTTGTGCAAAGATGACTTGTTGTTGAATATCTTTAAATTTCGTAGTGCAAAGATGAATTATTGATGAATATCTTTGGCTCAGAATGCAAAGATGACTGTTGTTGAATATCTTTAAATTTGTAGTGCAAAGATGAATTATTGATGAATATCTTTTGGCTCGTAATGCAAAGATGACACATTGTTGAATATCTTTACCAGAGTGCAAAGATGAATTATTGATGAATATCTTTGGCTCGTAATGCAAAGATGACTGTTGTTAAATATCTTTAGCTTTGTAGTGTAAAGATGAATCTGTTGATGAATATCTTTGACCTCGTAGTGCAGATGAATTTATTAGTATGATTATGAGCAGAACTGTGATTTGGTATAACCATGATATTTGATGTTTCGGTAAAGACAGGTGATGAAAATTATCTTCGTCTGGATGAGAAGAGGAATTTAGAATCACAATTATGATTATGAAGTTATTCATATGATTGTGGAAAGGAACCGCTGATTGATGTTACTGAGGATAAAATATTGTTGGTGGACTTTTAACGTGGAGAAGACATAATAGACTTTATAGTCTATTCGACTCTTTTAATGGATTGCTTCGTTCACCGCAAACTATGGTTGAAAAGTTTTATCATCTACCATATGTTCTAAATCTCTGATTCATTACTGATGAAGACTATTGATAATTTATTTATCTTTAGTCATAATATTCTTTACTGAGCTAGTTGTGCTCACCCTTTTGTTTCACAATTCCTTTCAGGTAATAAAAGTGTAAATTTGGGTTGGCGGGGATAACAAGGAATAGAACGGTGGTCTATAGTTGTTGAGGTTCTCCCTAAAGAGTATGAAAATAATTTTATTGAGGGCTTTAGTGTGTTGTATTTTATACATCATTTAATAGTTATTTTTGGTGAATTAAATAGGGTGAGGCGAACCCAACTTTGGAAGGGTGTTTTGTCACTATCATACACGATGTCTAATGACATACAAACTCGTGTTATCATAAGACATGGTTGTGCTCATCCACTTGCTGAGTATATTTACAAGCACTACCTATATAATCTTGGTGTTTGTTTGGAGTATAATACCAAATTAGAGACAGTGGAGATAATGATATGTCAAGAGAAGACTCGCCATTGGGAAGAATATGATAGTAATCTTCTCGTTTTTCTTTGGGGTTTATTGGGTTAACCAAGGATAATTCTGTGGCCATATGATGTCTACCATAACCTAAAAGCATGGCCTCCCATGTACGAAGGTTTCTCTTTGAGCACTTCCCAAAGATTCTAATTTCTAAAAGCAGCTTTTTGTGTACTTTATGTAAGGTGTCATGGTGACGTGTTATCCAAGTTGGTGTCCAGAGTTACATTTGGTATATATTGGTATCCAAACTCACAAAGCATATGTGTTGTTGTATTTTGCACGACAATTGTTGTAATAAAGTTGAAGTTATTTCTGCATTTATGTATTTAACGACTCGAATAGGTTGGATGGAATGGACCTATTTTGGGGTCGTTACAAATATTATCTTCTGTAGACAATATCTATACTCAAATAAATCCTCATCACATTTATTGATACATTATTTTACAAAAATGGTGAGGACTACTAAACAACCCTTTCTAAAACCTTCATTCCATACCCGACTCAAATCGTCACTCACTATATTCTCGCCTCCGAGAAAAATGGAACAAAAAGGAAAAGGTGAGCTCAACTAGCTCGAGAAAGAATATTATGACTAAGATAATATACAACAAATTATCGTTAGTCTTCAACAGGAAAAAAAATATAATAGAATACAATAGACAACAAATTTTAAATCAATATTCGCAATGAAATAATAATTCATTAGAAGAGTTAAGTAGAGAATGCAAACTACTATCTTCTACATGTATGAATTTAAAAGTTCATCGCTCATCTTTTATCCTCAGAACATCAATCAATATACATCTGAATCAAATATTCATCTTTTGCACTACAGGCCAAAGATATTCATCGATTAATCATGTTCATTTAAACACTGCTCATCTTTTGCACTACTGGCCAAAGATATTCTTCGAAATCATTCATCTTTGCACTACAAAGCCAAAGATATTCTTAAGAAATCATTCATCTTTTTGACTACAGGGCCCAAAGATATTCTTAAGAAATCATTCAAGACCGAGGATGATGAAAATATTTTTTTAAAAGAAACGAATCCAAAGTGAAACAAAATGACAAGGATTAAGGATTAAGGATTCGTACTTGGTTTTATCCACGTCCAAAAATACCTCAAAAAATAATCATAGTGGTGTAAAATTCAAGAATGATCAAAACATGGATACAATCGAGTTAGTATCCGAATAGATGTTTTGACGAAAAGAAGAAATTTTATTTTTCTATGAATAAGATCAGATATCGTGAATAGTCTTAGTATATCGTGAATAAGTAACTCACACCAAAAGATAGAAATTCCACAAAAACATCTTCACGCTTACATGAATAGTACTTGTGAATAAGAATCGTGAATAAGAATCTCATGAATAAGAACTCGTGAATAGTAACTCGAGAAATAGTAACCCATGAATAGTAACTCCCGGCATGAAAAAGTTCCAAATTTGATAAAACTTCAGATCAACATTTCAAAGATAATGATATTGAAGAAATAATATCATTACTGAAAAAATAATATCCCTTACCTCGAAAGATCATTTCTTAGCTAGTAGAATCTAGGGTATAGTCTTTGAAGGGAACTTGCACCGCCTAGCAATAATACTCAAAGTATACTCAAAATACTCACAAGAATACGCCGATAATATAGAGAGAAAACTTGAGTTTACGGTGTGATTTTCAATTCTAACCCAAGACCCTATTTATAGGAAAATGCTTTAGAACACCAAAGCGTAAAATTTAATAAAATAATAATATAATTAAACAAATTCAAGCCCACCTTAGACCAACTGAATTCAGCACATTTGTATCACATGTGGAATTGCAAAAACGTTTTTCTTAAATAAAACAATTAAAACTTCCAAAATTAATTATTTGAACTTGAGCTTCATAATTCATAATAAATAGCCCTTTCATCGGAAAATTGAATCTCATGAGTTTTATAGAATTTCAATTCTCTACAACTTTGCGTAAGAAAGTTTTTCCAAATTCCAAATAAAATTGACCAAAATCCACAAACCAAGGCGATTTTACAGCTATAATCAAATTTCAAATCGATAAATGGGGTCCAATTTATTATGTTTAACATGTTTTAAACATTTATTGCAACAAAAATACTCTTCCTCCTCGTATACTCATATATATCCCACATTCGTTGTAAAATATCACCATTATTATATTATTAAAATATAATAATATATTTAAATAATTATTTTATCGTAAAAAGATAAAATATTAATTTTCAACAATTGTCATTTTAAAAATTTTCTCCATCTATATCCACATAAAATCAATATTTTCCTCATCATATAAATCAATAATTAATTATTCACAAATAATATTACGAATCACAATATTGACAACCAGTGCGGTTCAGAGAAGGGGGCTTTCCAATAAGAATTTCTTCTTCTTGGCAGCGCGATTAGGTGACCAAACCTCTCCTTAGATGTAACTTTTTAGACATTGCCAATAATGTTATCTAATAATATTATTCAGATAATATGAATTATTGCTTCGATAATGAAAAATACGTAGAATGACAATTATTGAAACAACAAACAATATAAAATATCAACACAAAATTATTAACTCAATAAAATACCGAATAAAGAATTATCGTAACCATTATTGAGTAGTACCTTTAATAATTGGTGCAATACAGGCATCTTTATTATTAAGCAACAACACGTATTACTATGTTTTAACCATCGAATTATTCCAATAAGATAATAGCAGAATAACTACGCCTGTTATTTAAAAACAACTTATATTTGTCGCTTTCTTCATCCAATCGCTTTCGTTATGGGGCTCACACATGGTCATTTTAATGTGAACAAATGCGAATATTCCCTCGACAAAGACGAATATTCCACGACCAAACGAATATTCCCCGACGATAATGAATATTTTATAACCACTTTACTTATTTTGAAATATTTGCGATTTAACCCTTAACTATCCACATTAATCAAATCAACCTTACTATTTCAAAATAATAAATAAAGGAAATTCCTTTGTATTTAAAAATTTCTCGGTCTTACACTTTGCACGAAGCATCGTCAGAGATAACAAATCCATCCGAACCAGATGGTATTGTTAGAAACAGTCTTAAAATAAGTCTCCTCTTAAGCTCTTGGAAACTCTTCTCGCATTCTTCGCTCCAAATGAATTTTGTATCCTTCCGAAGTTAGCCGAAGTTAATGGAGTAGCGATTCGAGAAAACCCATCCACGAATCTCCGATAATAACCAAATAAGCCCAAAAAGCTACGTCTTTCATCCACCGACTTGGTTGCTCCCAACTTTGTATTGCTTCAATCTTCACGGATCCACTTGATACTCCATATTTTGACACCGATGCGTGCCCAAGAAATGCTACTTCCTCGAAGCGAACTCGCATTTCTTCAATTTGGCATATAGTTGGTTTTCACGGCCTTTGGAGTACCGACTTCAAATGGTGCTCATGATCTTCACGACTTTTGGAATATATAAGGATGTCATCAATAAAGACAACAACGAATCCCATCCAAATATTCCTTGAATACTCGGTTCATCATATCCATGAAAGTCAGAGGAGCATTAGTCATCCGAAAGACATGACTAAGAATTCATAATGCCCGCATCGAGAGTTCTAAAGGCGGTCTTTGAATATCCTCGCCTAATCTTCACCGATGATATCCGAACGAAGATCGATTTTTGAAAAGAATTGTGCCCTTGCAAATCGGTCAAACAAGTCATCGATCACGAGGTAGAGGATACCTATTCTTGATGGTGACATGGTTCAATTCCAGATAGTCGAATACAAAGTCGCATACTCCCGCTTTTCTTCTTTACAAATAAAACAGAGCACCCCAAGGAGATGTACTAGATTTAATGAAACCGATGTCCAACAATTCCTCGTAGTTGGACCTTTAACTCCTGAAGTTCAATAGGAGCCATTCGATATGGGGTTTTAGAAATGGGCTTTGTACCAGGTTCAAGATCAATAAAGAATTCAACTTCACGCTCGGGGGAAGACCAGAAGTTCTTCGGAAAATCGTCGGAAAAGTCAATAACAACAGAATATTATTCAAATTTGACGTGTCTTTATTCAAATCCATAACATGGGCTAAGAAAGTTTGACATCCGCTTTTCAATAAACGAATAGCTTTATGATTAGATATGATGGTGATTGATTTTAATGGTTTAGTTGCAAATTAAATAACAACGTCAAGTGGTTAGAATATGAAAATTAACAACCTTATGAAAACAATCAATTTTACATGATGAGTAGTTAACCAATCAATCCCTAAAATCACATCAAAAGCAAGTATCTTTAAAGAGATAAGGTCAACGGTGTAAGGTGATGGTGCCAACTTGAATCAAACAAGATTTATAAACAGTGGATGTGATGAAAGTTTCTCCTAACGGAGTTTCCACAGATAGGTCAAAGTCTAATTTCTCCTGAGTCAAGTTTAAACGTTGAGTACATGCGGAGAGATAAATGAATGGGTAAAGACCGGTGCTCAAGTAAGGTATAAACTTCGCAAGAATTTATAAATAGCTTACCCGTGATCACCTCGTTTGGGTTCCTCGCATTATGACTGAAATACAACAAACGCTTCTTCCTAATCGTTGACTTTGACTTTTCTCGATCTTTTTGAGTCACCGTCCCTCATTGAACTAGGTTTTCGCCATCGTCTAATCTCGAGCGATATGTCCTTCCTTTCCACAATTATATCATACCTTGAATCACAGTGGCGGCGGTTTGATGATATGTCCCTCTTTTCCGCATTTGTAACATATACGACCGGTGGTCGTTCTCCTCCCTTAGAGCCGATTCTCACTGCAGACTTTGCCGTCTTCACATGGTCATTGTTAAATCGCCTCTTTTAAAATCTCCTCCCGACTCGCTTCTTTCTATTTTCATGGCCATGATTACCACCGAGTGGTTACCATTTTTGTCCGTCTGCTTTTTTCTCCGCCGGTTATCATTATTCTGCTGATCGCTATCTCTGGTACGATCCTCGGTTGTGGTCCCTCGGTTGACCGTACTTTCATTATCTCGCCTAATAATTGAGCCTGCTTACAATATCTCGAATAGAGAGAAAATTTATGAGAATGAGATCTTGGCGACGTATCGGGTTTCGAACCTCTAAGAAACATCCGCGTCATACGCTCCTCATTCTCCACCAAATGAGGTGCAAACCTGGATAACTCTGCAAACTTTGCCTCGTCTTCGAGACACCGCCACGTTGTTCTCGCTCCAATCTAATAAACTCCACTTCCTTCATATGACGAACACTTTCGTGAAAGTATTTGTCATTAAATAGTTTCAAAAGCGTCTCCCAAGACATGCTTTGAAAAGGTACGGATGGGTACGCTTCACGAGATCTCCACCAAGATGGTTGCCTCGCCACGGAACATAAAGGTGGCGAATGGAACCTTCTGTTCTCCGTGCATCCCAAGACATCGAATATCTTGGTAATTTGCTTGACCCATGTTTCCGCCATGATCGGATCCGCTTTCCTTAAATTCGTGGTCCCAACTTCGATCGCTTGGCATGACAACCCGTGAATTGCTATCATTTCTCCTCGTATTTTGAACACGAGTCTCCTCATCCGATTTTACATGAATCGCAAAAAACTTCTAAACATCCCCTCGCTCATCATCTCTTTCGATTGGTGTTGTTCACGGGAGGAACATTGCCACCTTTTTTGCACGCTTCTCCTCGTTGGTGAGTACGAGGCATCTCCACGGTCTCATTTCCATTGTTAATATTCTCGATCGACATTCTCAAATCATCATAAAACAAGCGGGTTAATTAAGTAAATCAATATATCACATAATATCCTTATATATTGACTAACTAAAAAAATAAGCTTAGGTAGAACACACACTTAGCGAAGGATTTACTCGCTCTCCTCCTAGTTCTATTCCCCGATCTCCGCCAGAGATCATATCCCTAAGCTCGATACCAAACCGTGTGGCCCCCAAAATAGGTATACATCACCTATTCGAGTTGTCAATACGTGATACGTAAACAACTACAACTTTATTATTACAACAAAAATCGTGAGTTTGAATACAAATATTATCTTCTGAGACAATATCTATATACTCAAATAAATCCTCATCACATTTATTGATACATTATTTTACAAAAATGGTGAGGACTACTAAACAATTCTTTCTAAAACCTTCATTCCATACCCCCGACTCAGATTTCGCTATATTCTCGCCTCCCGAGAAAAAAAAATGGAACAAAAAGGAAAAGGGTGAGCTCAACTAGCCCAATAAAGAATATTATGACTAAGATAATATACAACAAATTATCGTTATTCTTCAACAGGAAAAATCTAATAGAATACAATAGACAACAAATTTTAAATCAATATTCGCAATGAAATAATAATTCATTAGAAGAATTAAGTAGAGAATGCAAACTACTATCTTCTATGTATGAATTTAAAAGTTCATCGTCTATCTTTTATCCCTATAACATAAATCAATATACATCCGAATCAAATATTCATCTTTGCACTACAGACAAAGATATTCATCGATTGGTCATGTTCATCTAAACACTGCTCATCTTTTGCTACTACCAAAGATATTCTTCGAAATCATTCATCTTTGTACTACTGAATAAAGATATTCAATAATATCATCATTTAAGACCGAGGATGATGAAAAATATTTTTAAAGAAACGAATCCAAAGTGAAACAAAATGACAAGGATTAAGGATTAAGGATTCAGTACTTTGTTTTATCCATGTTCAAAAATACCTCAAAAATGATCATAGTGGTGTAAAATTCAAGAATGATCAAAATATGGATACAATCAAAGCTAGTATCCGAATAGATATTTTGGACAAAAAGAAGAAATTTCATTTTTCTATGAATAGTGGCCAGATCGTGAATAAGAATCTCAGACACCAAAAGATAGAAATTTCCCAAAAAAACATCTTCACGCTTCATGAATAGTACTTTCGTGAATAAGTAACTCATGAATAGTAACCCCAGACATGAAAAAGTTCCAAATTTGATAAAAGTTCCAACCAATATTTCAAAGATAATGATATTGAAGAAATAATATCATTTGAGAAGAAATTAACATCCCTTACCTCGAAATATTAAGTACTTTCTAAATTTGGAATAATGGTATAGTCTTTGAAGGAACTTGCACCGCCTAACAATACTCAAAGTATACTCAAAATACTCACAAGAATACGCCGATAATATAGAGAGAAAAAATTCAGGTTTACGGTGTGATTTTCAATTCTAACCCAAGCACCTATTTATAGGAAAATCTTTAGAACACCAAAGCGAAAATTTAATATAATATTAATATATATATTAAGATTTCTACACCCACCTTCCTAAATCTGATCTCAGCTCATTATGCACATGTTGTAGCCCACAAAACAAACAAAAAACGTTTTTATTATTTAAAATATTTTAAACTTCCAAAATCAATTATTTTGAGCTTGAACTTCAATAATTCATAATAAATAGCCCTTCTATCAGAAAATTCGAATCTCGCGATTTTTTATAGAAAATTCAATTCTCTACAACTTTGCGAAGAAAGTTTTTCCAAATTCCAAATGTAAATTGACCAAATCCACAAACGGAGGATTTTACAGTTATAATCAAATTTCAAATCAATAAATGGGGTCCAATTGACATGTTTAACATGTTTTAAACATTTATTGCAACAAAAATACTCTTCCTCCTCGTATACTCATATATCCCACATTCGTTGTAAAAATATCACCATTATTATATTATTAAAATATAATAATATATTTAAAAGAATTATTTTATCGTAAAAAGATAAAATTTCAATTTTTAACAATTGTCACATTAAAATTTTTCTCCATCTATATCCACATAAAATCAATATTTTCCTCATCATATGAATCAATAATTAATTATTCACAAATAATATTACGTAATCACAATATTGACAACCGAGCGCTTCCAGGAAAGATGGGGCTTTCCAATAAGAATTTCTTCTTATCACAGCGCATTAGGTGACCAAACCTCTTCTTAAACGACTTTTTAGACATTGCCAATAATGTTATCTAATAATATTATTCAGATAATATGAATTATTGCTTCGATAATGAAAATATTGTGTAATGACAATTATCAAACAATGAATAATATAAAATATCAACGCAACGAATTAGTAACTCAATAAAATATCGAATAAAGAATTACATGTAACCATTATTGAGTAGTGCCTTCTTACGTAAGAATCAACAATTGGTGCAATATCTGGTAAAGCACTGTGTTTTAACCACCGGTATTTTAACAAGATAATTGGTAATAACTACGCTATATTTTAAACCACTTATATTTGTCGCTTTCTTCATCCAATCGCTTTCACATGGGCCCACACATGGTCGCTACTGTCAGATTTAATATTCCCCGACAAATGATTTAATATTCCACGACCAAACGAATATTCCCACACAACAATGAATATTTTATAACCACTTGCTTATTTTGAAGTATTTGCGTATTTTACCCCTAACTATCCACATTAATCACATCAACCCTTACTATTTCAAAATAATAAATAGAAAATTAAATTTCATTAATAATAAGTTGGGGTCTTACTGAATCACAAAGCGGACTCTCATAGGGGCCGCCATTATTTGTGTGGTAAAGAATCGATAGGTGTCATTGTGACGTCTTATCCAAGATTGGGATATGAGTCATAGTTGAGAGCAACCTAAGTCGATGTCGAAATACGTAGCTTTCTATGCTTAGTTGCTTATTATCGAAGATTTTGTGGAAAGATTTTCTCGAATCGCTACTCTATTAACTCAGCTGACTCGAAAAGATACAAAATTCGAATGGAGTGAGGAATGTAGAACTTAACACGCAATGACGACGCTTGGCTCGAACTGTTGAAAGATTACGGCCATACCATTCAATACCATCCTGAAAAAAAAAACGAACATGGTAGCTGACGCGTTGAGTAAAAGATAATATGCGTTTACGAGTGCGATATTGTTAACACAAAGACCCATTTCGTATGACTTACAGAAAATGGAGATAGAGTTAAAGATTCCAAGAACCTGCGTGAAGATAACGAATATACGATTAGAATCGACTTTAATCGATAAATTTAAAGATGCTCAAGCCTACGGATGTGACGCCCCCAAAATAGGTATACATCACCCATTCTGAGTTGTCAAACATGGTACAGAAACAACTACAACTTTATTATTACAACAGTAAAACTGTGAGTTTGAATACAAATATTATCTTCTAGACAATATCTATACTCAAATAAATCCTCATCACATTTATTGATACATTATTTTAACAAAATGGTGAGGACTACTAAACAACTCTCTCTAGAACCTTCATTCAATACCCAGACTACATTTATCGCTATATTCTCGCATTTGAGAAGAAAAAATGGAACAAAAAGGAAAAGGGTGAGCTCAACTAGCCCAAAGTAAAGAATATTATGACTAAGATAATATACAACAAATTACCAATTAGTCTTCAACAGGAAAAATCTAATAGAATACAATAGACAACAAATTTTAAATCAATATTCATGATGAAATAATAATTCATTAGAAGAGTTAAGTAGAGAATGCAAACTACTATCTTCTATGTATGAATTTAAAAGTTCATCGTCTATCTTTTATCCTCGTAACATCAATCAATATATATCTGGAATCAAATATTCATCTTTTACTACTGAGGCCAAAGATATTCATCGATTAATTCATATTCATCTAAACACTGTTCATCTTTGCTTACTGACCAAAGATATTCTTGAAATCATTCATCTTTGCACTCTGGCCAAAGATATTCAATAATATCATCATTTAAGATCGAGGATGATGAAAATATTTTTAAAAAAGCGAATCCAATTGAAACAAAATGACAAGGATTAAGGATTAAGGATTAGTACTTTGTTTTATCCATGTATAAAAATACCTCAAAAATAATTATAGTGGTGTAAAATTCAAGAATGATCAAAACATGGATACAATCAAAGCTAGTATCCGTAATAGATATTTTGACGAATTTTTTTTTTCATTTTTCAATGAATAATGTCGTGATTCGTGAATAATCTGTAGTATCGTGAATAATTGTAGATATCGTGAATAGTAACTCAAACACCAAAAGTTCCAAATTTGATAAAAAAACTTGGATCAATATTTCAACATAATGATATTGAAGAAATAATATCATTACGAAAAAAATAATATCCACTTACCTCGAAAGATTAGTACTTCTAGTTGAAACAGGATATAGGCTATGACTTGAACTTGCACCAGTATAGCAATACTCAAAGTATACTCAAAATACTCACAAGAATACGCCTCGATAATATAGAGATGAAAAACTTGAGTTTACGGTGTGATTTTCAATTCTAACTAAAGCACCTATTTATAGGAAAATGCTTAGAACACCAAAGCGAAAAATTTAATAAAATATTAATATATATAATTTTTATTCCAACGCACACTTATTTTGCTTCAAAACCTCAGCCACCAAACAGCCCACCTCACAAGACTTGCACAAAAAACGTTTTTGTTATTTAAATTATTTTAAACTTCCAAAATTTAATTATTTCGCAACTTCGGAAATTCAATAATTCATAATAAATAGCCCTTTTGTCAGAAAATTCAAAACTCGCGTTTTTTTATAGGAAATTCAATTCTCTACAACTTTGCAGAAGAAAGTTTTTCCAAATTCCAAACAAAAATTGATCGAAATCCACAAACGGGCGATTTTACAGGCTATAATCAAATTTCAGTCAATAAATGGAGTCCACCGACATGTTTAACATGTTTCAAACATTTATTGCAACAAAAATACTCTTCCTCCTCGTATACTCATATATCCCACATTCGTTGTATAAATATCACCATTATTATATTATTAAAATATAATAATATATTTAAATAATTATTTTATCAGAAAAAGATAAAATTTCAATTTTCAACAATTGTCACATTAAAAATTTTCTCCATCTATATCCACATAAAATCAATATTTTTTCATCATATGAATCAATAATTAATTGTTCACAAATAATATTCTGAGAATCACAATATTGTGAATGACAGCGGTTCAGGAAGAGGGCTTTCCATAAAAATTTCTCACTTCTTGGCAGCGATTAGGTGACCAAACCTCTCCTTAAGCGAACTTTCTAGACATTGCCAATAATGTTATCTAATAATATTATTGAGATAATATGAATTATTGTTTTTCGATAATGAAAAATCTTGTGTAATGTGATTATTGAAACAACAAATATATAAAATATCAACGCAATTATTAAATCAATAAAATCTTTGAGCGATAATTCACGTAACCATTATTGAGTAGTGCCTTCTTACGTAAGAATCAATAATTGGTGCAATCTCTGTATCTTCTTGTGTTTTAACCATTTGAGTATTTTAACAATATTAACTTGAATAACTACTGTTTTATTTTAAACAACTTATATTTATCGTTTTCTTCATCCAATTGCTTTTAGTTATGGGGCCCATACATGGTCGCTACTGGCAAATAAATATTTAATATTCTGAAGCGATGCAGAATATTCCACGACCAAACGAATATTCTAAACAACAATGATGATATTTTATAACCACTTGCTTATTTTAAAATATTTGCGTATTTTACCCCTAACTATTCACATTAATCAAATCAACTCTTACTATTTAAAAATAATAAATAGAGAAAATTAAATTTCATTAATAATAAGTTGGGGTCTTACAACAGACTTGGAGTTGATGAATATGAAGAAGAAGATACAAGAAGTCGTTATTCCAAAAGCGAGAATCGGCGATGTGAGGATAGCTCAAACCTTTGATTTTTTAGTCCATTTGAAATCCTCGATTAAATAGGAACTATGGCCTATAGACTCGCTTTACAACTAAGTATGACGCGTGTTCATAACATTTTTCACAGATCGATGTTACGTAAATATGTGGACTGACCGAACCACATTATCGACTTAGAACCGCAGACAGATAGCGAGAAGATTTAACGTCACGAGGAGCAACCACCAAAATCTTAGATAGGAAGAAGCATGTCCTACGCACGTCAATTTCGAGGACGAAATTTTATAAGGAGAGGAGGTTGTAAGACCCCAAATTTTTATAAATAAAGATTTAATTTCTCTAATTATTATTTTGAAATAGTAAGGGGTTGATTTGATTAATGTGGTTAGTTTTGGGTAAAATGCACAAATATTTTAAATAAGCAAGTGGTTATAAAATACTCATTGTTGTCGGAGAATATTCGTTTGGTCGTGGAATATTCTTACCGCTTGTGAATATTCGCATTTACCTGCAAGCGAAAATTGTGACCCATAACGAAAAGCGATTGGATAAAGAAAACGACAAGTATAAGTTGTTTATAAATAACGGCGTAGTTGTTGCCATTAATACTGTTGGAATACCGTGGTTAAAACACGAATATGCGTTGTTGCACAAGAAATATTACCTGCGATTTGCACCAATTATTGATTCTTACGTAAGAAGACACTACTCAATAATCTGCATGTGAGATTCTTTATCGCTCAAAGATTTTATTTAATTGATTCAATAATTATCATATTGATATTTTATATTATCGTTGTTTCAATAATTGTCACTACACAATTTTCCATTATCGAAGCAATAATTCATATTATCTGAATAATATTATTAGAAAATATTATTGGTAATGTCTAGAAAGTTCGCTCTAAGGAGAGGTTTGGTCACCTAATCAAGCTACAGTAAGGAGAAATTTTATCGAAAGCCCTTCTTCTCGAACTACCGTTGCAAAGATCGTGATTTTGTAATATTATTTGTGAATAATTAATTATTGATTTATATGATGAGGAAAATATTGATTTTATGTGGATATAGATGGAGAAAATTTTTTAAAGTGACAATTGTTAAAAAAATTGATATTTTATCTTTTTGATAAAATAATATTTTATTATATTATATAATAATGGTGATAGTTTTGCAATGAATGTGGGATATATGAGTATATGAGGAAGAGTATTTTTGTTGCATTAAATGATTAACACATGTTTTGTGTCGGCAGGACCCCATTTTCGATTGAAATTTGATTATAACTGTGAAATCGTCTGCTTATGAATTTCTTGGCCAATTTCGCTTGGAATTTGGAAACACTTTCTTCAGAAGTTGTAGAGAATTGAATTTCCTATAAAATTTCACGAGATTCAATTTTTCAAAAAGGGCTATTTATTATGAATTATTGAAGTTCAAGTTCAAATAATTAAATTTTGAAGTTTTAAATATTTTGTTTAGAAAAACGTTTTTGTCATTATGGTGGACTATTTTGGTGGTCAAATCGAGATCAAAAGGTGTGCGTATGAATAAGTTTTGAAAATATTATTAATTTATTAAATTTTCTGCTTTGGTGTTCTAAGCATTTTCCTATAAATAGGTGCTTAAGTTAGAATTGAAATCTCTCTTTCTCTCGATATATTGAGCGTATTCTTGTGAGTATTTTAATACTTTGAGTGTTGCTATACTGTTGTAAGTTCAAGTCATAGCTTATATCCTGTTTCAACTAGAAGTACTTGTCTTTACGAGGTAAGGGATGTTATTTTCTTCGTAAATGATATTATTTCTTCAATATCATTATGCCGAAATATTGGTCTGAATTTTTATCAAATTTGAAACTTTTTCATATCGGGTTACTATTCATGAGTTACTATTCATGAGTTACTATTCACGAGTTACTATTCATGAGTTATTATTCACGAGTTACTATTCATGAAGCATGATGATATTTTTTTGTGAAATTTTTATCTTTTGGTGTCGGAGTTACTATTCACGTATACGGCACTATTCACGTATACGACACTATTCACGAATACGACACTATTCACAGAAAAATTAAATATTCGTTTTTCGTCCAAGATATCTATTATGGATACTAGTTTTGATTGTATCCATGTTTTGATCATTCTTGAATCTTACTCCACTACTGGTTATTTATGAAGTATTTTTGAACTTGGATTGTTTAAAGTACGAATCCTTAATATTTATTCTTTTGTTTCACTGGATTCGTTTTCTTTAAAATATTTTTCATCATCCTCAGTCCTAAATGATGATATAACTGAATATCTTTGGCCTGTAGTGCAAAGATGAATGATTTTATGATGAATATCTTTGGCCGTAGTCTGAAGATGAACAGTGTTTAGATGAACATGACCAATCGGTGAATATCTTTGGCTGTAGTGCAAAGATGAATATTTGATTTATGATGTATATTTATTGATGTTACAGGGATAAAATATTGATGATGGACTTTTAAATTCATAGATATAGTAGATTTCATTCTCTACTTAACTCTTCTAATGAATTGTTGTTTCCGCTACAGTTGTTGATCTAAAACTTGTTGTCTATTGTATTCTATCAGATTTTTTCTCTGTTGAAGACTAAGGATAATTTGTTGTACATTATCTTAGTCATAATATTCTTTTTATTGGGCTAGTTGAGCTCACCTTTTTCCTTTTTGTCCATTTTTCTTCTCGTGAGACGAGAATATAATGGAACTAGTCGGGTAATGGAGTAATGGTTCAAGATGTTTTTTAGTAGTCCTCACTATTTTATAAAATAGTGTATCAATAATTGTAATGAGGACTTATTTGAGGGTGGATATTGTCTAGAAGACAATATTTATATTTAAACTCACAGTTTATGTGTTATCGTATTTTGCACGATAATTGTATTAATGAAGTTGTAGTTGTTTCTGTACCATGTATTTGGCGACTCAGAATGGGTTGGATGGAATGGACCTATTTTGGGGGCGTCACATGTGGGCTGCTGATTTTCTTTGTCAAAGGTGGTGGCTAGCTTGCATGCGTAGAAAATGGGAAAAGAAATAATATTAGTTTATTATTTAGCCTTCTTTGGCGTTCTAGCATTTTCCTTTAAATAGGCGTTTATGTTAGAATTGAAAATCACACCAGAAACAAGTTTTCTTTCTCTCTATATTATCAAGCATATTTTTGAGAGTATTTAGATACTTTGAGAGTTGCTATTTAGTAGAAGTTTCCTTCGGTTTTCATCCCATATTCCAAATGAAAGATTCGCTTCTCGAGGTAAGGGATTTTAAGGATTGTTATGTTTTTCAGTTCGTACTTCTTCCAACCTTCAGAAAATTCTGGAAAAATTTGAAATGATATTTTGATGAGTTTTATTGATTGTGTCCAAAAATGGTGATTTTTGGATGTATAGATTAAGAGTTATGAATTTTATGAGAAAATACTATTTTAAAAGTAACCGCTTATAACTCCTTGTAGTTAACTCCAAAATTGATAAAATTTTTATTGGATGTATATCTATATAATATTAGTATACTCTATGAATTTCGAAATTTTTGGATAAAAGTACAATTTATGATAAATGTCTAAATATTCGGCAGTTTTGGCCATATGAAAAATAGTAAATGAATTTTAAAAATTCTGAGAAAAATATATGTTCAATGTGGGACTATATTTTGCTAAATCCCAGAAAAAAAATATTTTTGGAACTGATTTGGTATTTTTCATGAAAATGGTCTAGTTATGAGTAAAGAAATTAAATATGTTATGTGAAGTAAGAAAATTGAAAAATATGATTTTATGACTTGAGAATCATACATGAGTTATATGCAGATTTTTGATGAGGGTTTTGGTTATTGGTGATGAAATCTTATGAGTTTGGCATTTTAGAATGATTAAATGCATTATTTAGTAAAGTGTAAACAATTAAAATAAATTATTTATAAGTTTAAAAAATGTTATTTCAATATCATTATACCGAAATATTGGTATGGATTTTATTGTGGAATTTCTACCTTTTTGTGTCGGGATTTACTATTCGTGAGTTACTATTCACGAGTTACTATTCATGGGTTACTATTCACGAGTTACTATTCATGACAAAATTGGTTTCTTTTTCTAACCAAATTATAGTTAATTTATGAATATTACTCTTGAGATTAAAATTATATGTTGATCATATTATTTTTATTATCATATATAACATTTTTATAATCCTAATGATGATATTTCTCTTTGACTTGAGTGTAAAGATGGGTAGATTTTTGGTATGATCATGACTATATGGGTTCTCTTTGCCGAAGAGTCAAAGTTGAATTGTTGATCGGTATGATCATGACCATTGAATTTATAATTGAATATCTTTAGCTTAAGTGCAAAGGTGAATTGATCAACATGGTTATAATTATTGGTTATATAAATTCTGAAATGATTATTTATTTCTTTGAGATAATAATATATTTGGCCTGTAGTGCAAATATGAACGGTTGATGAATATATTTGGCATGTAGTGCAAATATGAACTGTTGAAGAATATCTTTGGTCTGTAGTGCAAAGATGAATTGTTGATGAATATCTTTGGCCCGTAGTTCAAATATGACATGTTGTTGAATATCTTTGGCCAGTAGTGCAAAGATGAACAGGTGTTGAGATGAACATGACCAATTGGTGATACAAATGAATATCTTTGGCCATAGTGCAAAGATGAAGTTATTAGTATGATTATGAACAGGAAATGTGATTTCGTGTAACCATGATCTTTGATGTTTCAGGTAAAGATAGGTGATGAAAATTATCTTCGTCCTGGATGAGAAGAGGAATTTAGAACCACAATTATGATTATGAGTTATTCATATGATTGTGGACCATAATTGTTGATTGATGTTACAGGGATAAAACATTGTCGGTGGATTTTTTACATGGAGAAGATAATAGACTTTATAATTGTGATGCCCCCAAAATAGGTCCAATCCAACCAACCCATTTTGAGTCGCTAAATACATGGTACAGAAAACAACTACAACTTTATTACAACAATTGTCGTGCAAAATACAACAACACATATGTTGTGAGTTTTAATACCAACTATGACTCATGTCCCAACTATGGACATCACCTCACAGTGATACCTTATATAAAGGTACAATCTAGAACTGTTTTAGAAATTAAAATCTTTGGGAAGTGCTCAAGGAAACCTTCGTACATGGGAGGCCATGCGCCTGCAGGTTATGATAGATATCATATGCCCACAAAATTATCCTTGGTTGATCCAATAAACCCCAAAGAAAACGAGAAGATTACTATCATATTCTTCCCAATGGTGTGTCTTCTCTTGACATATCATTATCTCCACCGCCTCTAATTGAGAATTATACTTCAACCAAACTCCAAGATTATATAGGTGGTGCTCAGATATATACTCAAAGAAGTGGATGAGCATATCCCTATCTTATGATGATACGAGGTTGTATGCCATTAGACATCTTGTATGATAGTGGCAAAACACCTTCCAAGTTAAATTCACCTCACCTCAACATCTATAGACCACCGCTTACATTCCCCTCGTTATTCCCCGATTGTCCCAAATTACACTTTTATTACACGAAAGGAATTGTGAAGCAAAAGTGGTGAGCACAACTAGCTCGAGAAAGAATATTATGACTAAAGATAATTAAATTTTCAATAGCCTTCATCAATAATAAATCGTAGATTTAGAACATATGGTAGATGATAAAACTTTCCAACCATAGTTGCAGTGAACGAAGCGATCCATTAGAAGAGTCAAATAGACCATAAAGTCTATTATCTTCTCCATGTTAAAAGTCCACCAACAATGTTTTATCCCTGTAACATCAATCAACAATTCTGGTTCACAATCATATGAATAACTCATAATCATAATTGTGGTTCTAAATTCCTCTTCTCATCCATGACGAAGATAATTTTCATCACCTGTCTTTACATGAAACATCAAAGATCATGGTTATACCAAATCATAGTTCCTGTTCATAATCATACTAATAAATTCATCTCTGCACTACGAGCCAAGTATATTCATCAACAGTTCATATTTGCACTACAGGCCAAAGATATTCAACAACAAGTCATCTTTGCACTACGGTCCAAAGATATTCATCAACAATTCATCTTTGCACTACATGCCAAAGATATTCAACAACAGGTCATCTTTGCATTACGAGCCAAAGATATTGCCAAACCTCTCTTTAGACATTGCCAATAATGTTATCTAATAATATTATTCAGATAATATGAGTTACTGCTTCGATAATGGAAAATACTGTGTAGTGACAATTATTAAAACAACAGTAATATAAAATATCAACATAGCAATTATTGAATCAATAAAATACTGAACAGTAATTACTGTAACAATTATTGAGTAGTGTCTTCTTACGTAAGAATCAATAATTGGTGCAATACTGCAAGTGCTTCTTTAATGCAATAACGCAGCGTATTCTCAGATTTTAACCATCGGGTATTCCAACAAGTGTTAATTGGTAACAACTACGCCGTTATTTATAAAAATTCCCTTTTGTCATTTTCTTCATCCGATTTATTACATTATGGGGCCCACAAAGGTCATACTGCCGCATTTAATATCCCCTCGACGGAAAGAATATTCCACGACACAAACGAATATTCCCCGATAGAAATGAGTATTTTATAACCACTTGCATATTTTGAAAAAAAAATTCATATATCACCCTTAACTTTAACTTTTATCAATTTAACCATTTACTGAATAGTAATTATAAGAAAAATTGAATACTTTTATTTCATGTCGGAGTTACTATTCATGAGTTACTATTCATGAGTTACTATTCACGAGTTACTATTCACGAGTTACTATTCACGAAGCATGATGATGTTTTTTTTGTGAAATTTCTATCTTTTGGTGTCGGAGTTACTATTCACGTATACGGTACTATTAACGTACACGACACTATTCACGAATACGACACTATTCACAAAAAAATTAAATTTTTGTTTTTCATCCAAGATATCTATTATGGATACTAGTTTTGATTGTATCCATGTTTTGATCATTCTTGAATCTTACTCCACTACTGGTTATTTATGAAGTATTTTTGAACTTGGATTGTTTAAAGTACGAATCCTTAATATTTATTCTTTTGTTTCACTAGATTCATTTTCTTTAAAATATTTTTCATCATCCTCAGTCCTAAATGATGATATAACTGAATATCTTTGGCCTGTAGTGCAAAGATGAATGATTTTATGATGAATATCTTTGGCCGTGAGTGCAAATGATGAACAGGTGTTTAGATGAACATGACCAACTGGTGAATATCTTTGGCTTGTAGTGCAAAGATGAATATTTGATTTATGATGTATATTGATTTATGTTACAGGGATAAAATATCGATGATGGACTTTTAAATTCATAGTTATAGTAGATTTCATTCTCTACTTAACTCTTCTAATGAATTATTGTTTCCGCTACAGTTGTTGATCTAAAACTTGTTGTCTATTGTATTCTATCAGATTTTTTCCTGTTGAAGACTAAGGATAATTTGTTGTACATTATCTTAGTCATAATATTCTTTACTGGGCTAGTTGAGCTCACCCTTTTCCTTTTTGTTCCATTTTTCTTCTGAGGAGACTAGAATATAGCGGGAACTAGTCGGGGTGTGAAGTAATGGTTCAAGACAGTTGTTTTAGTAGTCCTCACTATTTTATAAAATAGTGTATCAATAATTATAATGAGGACTTATTTGAGTGTGGATATTGTCTAGAAGACAATATTTGTATTTAAACTCACAGTTTATGTGTTGTCGTATTTTGCACGACAATTGTATTAATGAAGTTGTAGTTATTTCTGTACCTATAATTTGGCGACTCAGAATGGGTTGGATGGAATGGACCTATTTTGGGGGCGTCACAGTTGGTATCAGAGCTTAGGGATATGATCTTTGGCGGAGATCGGGGAATAGAACTAGGAGGGGAGAGACGAGTAAATCTTTCGCTAGTGTGTCCTACCTAAGCTTATTTATTGGTCGGTCACAATATAGGGGTATTATGTGATTTGTTAATTTGTTTAATTAACCCTTATTTTATGGCAGTATTTAAGAATGTCGACTGAGAATATTAACAGTGGAGTAAATGAGACCGTGGAGACACCTTTGCTCACCAACGAGGAGAACGTGCAACAGACTGGCAATGTTCCTCTTATGAACAACACCATTGAGCAGATGACGAACGATGGTATGTTTAGGAACTTTCTAGAATTCATGCAAAACCAAACGAGAAAGACTATCGCTTTCAAAATGCGAGTGGAACACCGCAACTCACACGGATGGTCACCGCTAAGCGCTTCAAGGAGTTAGGGACCGCCAGAGTTTTTGGGAAAGCCGTAACCACTTACTTACAGAGACGGATAAAGCGTATCACTAAAATATTTGATGTCTTGGGATGCTCGGAGAGGAGCAAAAGGTTCATTTCGCCACCTTCATGTTATGCGAGGAGAGGCGATTATCGGTGAGAATCAGTAAAGCGTGACTCACTTTCATCGTGACCAAGATGTCTTGGGAGAAGTTCCAAGAATTATTCAATGACAAGTACTTTCCCCGAAAGTATTCATCACATGAAGGAGGTAGAGTTCATCAAGTCGAGCAAAACAATATGAACGTGTCGCAAAGACGGAAGCTAAGTTTGCCGAGTTGTCTCGATTTGCATCACATTTGGTTGATAATGAGGAGAGAATGACGCGAATGTTTCTACGAGGTTTGAAACCCAAAATACGTCAATACCTCATTTCTCACAAACTTTGTTTATATTCAGATGTTGTGAATAGGGCTCAGTTATTGGAGCGCGATAATGAGCCTCGGCTCAATCAAGAATAATGACCAACAACTTGATGATAATCGTCGACTGCGGGTAGTAGCGGTCCATCTAACAATGATAACCATCGTGGAGGAAATTATCATGCCAGAAATGGTAACCACTTCAGTGGTAATCATGGCCAAGGTAATAGAAGAAATAACTCAAGTGAAAATTTCAAGAAGAGGAGATTTAACAATGACGGAAAGACGCTTGCATACCAACACCAAAGAACGAATTTTAGAGGAGGAGAAAGATCGTCGCTTAGATGCTACAGATCACGGAGAAGAGGGACACATAAGTCCAAACTGCTCACAAACCTTCCCAAGGTATGTTATAATTATGGAAAAGAAGGTCATATCGCTTCGAGATTAGACGCAGAATGAAACTTCATCCAATGGGATGGTGACTCCAAAGGCTGTCCTAGAAAAGTCAAAGTCATCGGTTATTGGAAGAGCATTTTTCGTGATTTCTCAAAAAGCGAGTAACCCGAACGAAGTTAGCACAGGTTAGTTAAGTATAAATTTTTGCGAAGTTATACCTTATTAGATACCGGTTCTACCCATTCATTTATCTCTCCTGCTTATACTCAACGTTTAAACTTGACTCTGGAGAAAATTAGACTTTGACTTATTTGTTGAAACTCCGTTAGGAGAAACTTTCGTTACATCCGCTGTTTATAAATCTTGTTTGATCCAATTTGGCACCATCACATTACCTGTTGACCTTATTTCTTTAAAAATTCTTGCATTTGATGTGACCTTAAGGATTGATTGGTCAACCACTCATCATGCTAAAATTGATTATTTTTGTAAGGTTATTAGTTTTCATATCCCTAAGCAACCTGTTATTCGAATTCAAGCAACCAAACCATTGAAGTCAAACACTTTCATATCAAGCCATAAAGTCATTCGTTTATTGAAAAACGGATGTCAAGTTTTCTTAGCACATGTTATGGACTTGAACAAAAATATGTCAGATTTGAATGATATTTCTATTGTTAGTAAATTTCCTGACGTATTTCTTGAAGAATTTCTCGCTTACTCCCAAAGTGTGATATTGAATTTTGTATCGACTTTGAACCCTAAGACAAAACCCATTTCTAAAATCTCATGGCTCTATTGAACTTCGTGAGTTAAAAATTCAAATTGTAGAAGTTGGTACCTTAGCCTCTATCCGGTGACTTCCTTTATGGAATGCTGGCTCAAACCAAACTCTCTGTAGGGGGCGCTATATTCGTATGCGATGGTAAATCGATAGGTGTCATTGTGACGTCTTATCCAAGGTTGGGATATGAGTCACAACTTTGAGCAACCTAAGCTTCAGAATCGAAATACGTAGCTTTAGTGCTTAGTTGGTTATTATCGGAGATTCGTTGAAGGATATTCTCGTTTCGCTATTCCATTAACGTAGCTGACTCGTAGATATACAAAATTCGAATGGAGCAAGGAATGTGGGAAGGGCTTCGAAGAACTCAAGAGGAGACTCATTTCGGCATATGTTCTGACCATACCATCCTGGAAAAGCGAACATGGTAGCTGACGTGTTGAGTAGAAGATCGTATACGAGTACGAGTACGATATTGTCAAAGACCCATTTCGTATAACTTATAAATGATAGAGATAGAGTTAAAGACTCTAGGGACCCACGTGATGATATACAAGTAGAATCGATTTTAATCGATAAAGTTAAAACCGTTCAAGCTACACACCGGAGCTGATGAATATGAAGAAGGAGGTGCAAGAAGTTGTTATTCCAAAAGCGAGAATCGGCGATGTAAGGAAAGCTCAAACCTTCGATTTATTAGTCCATTTGAAATCCTCGATCGAGTAGGAACTGTGGCCTATAGACTCGCTTTACTACCAAGTATGACGCGTGTTTATAACGTTTTTCACGTATCGATGTTACGTAAATATGTGGACGACCTGAACCACATTATTGAGTTAGAACCAGACGAGATAGCCGAAGACTTAATGTATGAAGAGGTACCTGTCAAGATTTTGGATAGGAAGGAGCATGTCCTACGCACGAAGGTCATACCACAAGTTCAAGTTTTGTGGAGAAACCATGCTATTGAGGAAATGACCTGGGAGTTGGAAACAAAAATGAAAGCGAGGTATCCTCATCTTTTCGAAACACCAGGTACGTACGTCAATTTCGAGGATGAAATTTCATAAGGAGGGGAGGTTGTAAGACCCCGATTTTTTTTAAAAATAAAAATGGAATTTCCTTTATTTATTATTTTGAAATAGTAAGGGTTGATTTGATTAATGTGGTTAGTTATGGGTGAAATGCGCAAATATTTTTAAATAAGCAAGTGGTTATAAAATACTATCATTCTTTGTCGGAGAATATTCGTTTGGTCGTGGAATATTCTTCTTTGTCGGAATATTTGTATGACCACGCAAACCTTGTGTGGGCCCATAACTTGAAAGCGATTGGATGAAGAAAACGACAAGTATATAAGTTATTTATAAATAACGGCGTAGTTATTACCAGTTATCTTGTTGGAATACCCGGTGGTTAAAACACGATAATACACGTTGTTGCATAAGTAGCGCACACGATTGCACCAATTATCGATTCTTACGTAAAGAAGCCTTTACTACTCATAATTGTTACGAGAATTACTTTATTCAATATTTTATTTTATTGATTCAATAATTATTGCGTTGATTTTTATATTACTGTTGTTTCAATAATTGTCACTACACAGTATTTTCCATTATCGAAGCAATAATTCATATTATCTGAATAATATTATTAGAAAATATTATTGGCAATGTCTAGAATGTTCTGTCTAAGGAGAGGTTTGGTCACCTAATTGCGCGCCAGTAAGGAGAAATTCTTATTGGAAAGCCCTCTCTTTCCTGGGAACGGCGTGGTTGCCAATACTGTGATTCTATAATATTATTTGTAAATAATTAATTATTGATTTATATGATGAGAAAAATATTGATTTTATGTGGATATAGATGGAGAAAATTTTTAAAGTGACAATTGTTAAAAAAATTGATATTTTATCTTTTCTGATAAAATAATATTTTATTATATTATATAATAATGGTGATAGTTTTACAATGAATGTGGGATATATGAGTATATGAGGAGGAAGAGTATTTTTATTGCATTAAATGATTAACACATATTTTGTGTGTCGATGGACCCATTTCTTGACTGAAATTTGATTATAGCTTGTAAAATCGTCCGTTTGTGGATTTCGGTCAATTTCTATTTGGAATTTGGAAAAATTTTATTCTGCAAAGTTGTAGAGAATTGAATTTCCTATAAAAACTCTCGAGATTCGAATTTTCTGATAAAAGGGCTATTTATTATGAATTATTGAAGTTCCGAAGTTCCGAAATAATTAAATTTTGGAAGTTTTAAATATTTTTGTTTAGAAAAACGTTTTTGTCATTATGGTGGACTATTTTGGTGTCTGAAATCAGATTCAAAGGTGTGCGTATGAATAAGTTTTGAAAATATTATTAATTTATTAAATTTTCTGCTTTGGTGTTCGAAGCATTTTCCTATAAATAGGGCGTGCTTAGGTTCGAATTGAAAATTACACCAGAAATTAAAGTTTTCTCTCTCTTTCTCTCTAGATATATTGAGCGTATTCTTGTGAGTATTTTAATACTTTGAGTGTTGCTATACGGTGTAAGTTCAAGTCATAGCTTATATCCGGTGTTTCAACTAGAAGTACTGTCTTTACGAGGTAAGGAATATTATTTTCTTCGTAAATGATATTATTTCTTCAATATCATTATGCTAAAATATTGGTTGGAATTTTTTATCAAATTTGGAACTTTTTCATGTCGGGGTTACTATTCATGAGCTACTATTCATGAGTTACTATTCACGAGTTATTACTCACGAGTTACTATTCACGAATTACTATTCACAAATTACTATTCACGAAGAATGATGATGTTTTTTTGTGAAATTTCTATCTTTTGGTGTCGGAGTTACTATTCACGTATACGGCACTATTCACGAATACGACACTATTCACAGAAAAATTAAATTTTTATTTTTCGTCCAAAATATCTATTATGGATACTAGCTTTGATTGTATCCATGTTTTTATCATTCTTGAATTTTAATCCACTCTGGTTATTTATGAAGTATTTTTGAACTTGGATTGTTTAAAGTACGAATCCTTAATATTTATTCTTTTGTTTCACTGGATTCGTTTTCTTTAAAAAAAAATTCATCATCCTCCGTCCTAAATGATGATATAACTAAATATCTTTGGCCCGTAGTGCAAAGATGAATGATTTTATGATGAATATCTTTGGCCGTAGTGCAAAGATGAATAGTGTTTAGATGAACACTTAATTAATTAGTGAATATCTTTTTCCAGTAGTGCAAAGATGAATATTTGATTTATGATGTATATTGATTGATGTTACGAGGATAAAATATCGATGATGGACTTTTAAATTCATAGATGATAGTAGATTTCATTCTCTACTTAACTCTTCTAATGAATTGTTGTTTCCGCTTCTGATTGTTTATCTAAAACTTGTTATCTATTGTATTCTATCGATTTTTTCTGTTGAAGACTAAGGATAATTTGTTGTACATTATCTTAGTCATAATATTCTTTATTTGGGCTAGTTGAGCTCACCTTTTCCTTTTTATTCCATTTTTTCTTCTCGAGACGAGAATATAATGAACTAGTTGGGGTGTGGAGTAATGGTTCAAGACAGCTTGTTTTAGTAGTCCTCACTATTTTGTAAAATAGGGTATCAATAATTGTAATGAGGATTTATTTGAGTATGGATATTGTCTCTGAAGACAATATTTGTTTTAAACTCATTAGCTTATATGTGTTGTCGTATTTTGCACGACAATTGTATTAATGAAGTTGTAGTTATTTCTGTACCATGTATTTGGCGACTCAGAATTGGTTGGATGGAATGGACCTATTTTGGGGGCGTCACACTATTGATAATTTAATTATCTTTAGTCATGATATTCTTTACTGAGCTAGTTGTGCTCACCATTTTGCTTCACAATTCCTTTCAGGTAATAAGAGTGTAGCTGGGTCGAGCTGGGGTAATAGGGGAATAGAACGGTGGTCATCATTTAGTAGTTATATTTGATGAATCAACTAGGGTGAGGCGAACCCAACGTTGGAAGGGTGTTTTGCCATTATCATACAAGTTATCTAATGACATACAACCTCGTGTCATCATAAGACAGGATTGTGCTCATCCACTTGCTGAGTATATTTACGAGCACTACCTATATAATCTTGGTGTTTGTTTGAAGTATAATTCTCAATTAGAGACAGTGGAGATAATGATATATCAAGAGAAGACTCACCATTGGGAAGAATATGATAGTAATCTTCTCGTTTTTCTTTGGGGTCTATTGGGTCAACTAAAGATAATTCTGTGGCTATATGATATCTATCATAACCTAGACGCATGACCTCCCATGTACGAAGGTTTCCTTGAGCACTTCCCAAAGATTCTAATTTCTAAAACAGTTTTTGACTATACCTTTATGTAAGGTGTCATTGTGACGTGCTATCCAAGGTTGGGATGAGAGTCACAGTTGGTATATATTTGTATCCAAACTCACATCATATGTGTTGTTGTATTTTGCACGACAATTATTGTAATAAAGTTGTAGTTATTTTCTGTACCATGTATTTGGCGACTCATAATGGGTTGGATGGAATGGACCTATTTTGGGGTTGTCACATATGATTAATTATTATTTTTAACAGAAGGTGCAGATGGTATCCGAAATGCCATGTAAGAGTTCACATTTATGTAGCTGCTAGTTACTTATAAATAACCTTTTAAAAATAAAATTATTTTGAATATGGTGCAGTTGGTAACAAAACCTTCATACAAAGGTAAACATTTTAGTTTTTGTGGGTAACCAAATAGTCTTAAAAAAAATTCAGTCTCTGTAGCAGAATGTCGGTTTCCAAATCCTTCTATCTTTTCATGAATGCCGATTTTGGATTTCCTCTTTGCGGGATTCGACTACTCCGGCTTTTTCTTTTTTCGTGATTTTGAATAGACTTATCAATTTCGTGGTTGGATTGTCAGTCTCTCTTCGGTTTGGATGATCGATTTATTTGGGTTGTTCGATCGTAGAACCTTTGCAAAGAATTGATAACTATCGCAGATGGCAGTAACTTCTCCTTGATTTCAGTGTTTCCTTATTTCTGCGAAAGTGAATGATCTACTAGTTGGCATCAATGGGCAGTGTTTTAACAATGTTGATTGTCCATTTTTGAATTATTTTTGCAATATTGCTTTACTACACATTGTTTTATCACCTTGCAATATTTCATTCCATGAAACATTACCATTAAACATTATATTACCTACCATTACACATTACAAACATTCATTTGTTACTAATAAAATACATCATGACTGACATGAAATACAACACAAGTCCAACAACAATTATCATCTTCACATTACTTTCAACAACTATCATCCTACTTGTATGTTATTCAGCTCACACGAACACTTGCATTTTGTTCCACTCACCAATGTCCCCATTTTGTCATTGTCTTCATTGGGGCCATTGACTATTCCACTTGAGGTTGTTGTAGAAGGCAAGCACCATGCCCAAAACTCACACTCATCGCATACAAAATATAACCTCCCCTTCGATGGTTTATTCGAGTCAACAATTCTTACACTTTGTCTTTTTTCCACATTTACATCGCCTAAGTATGTAGCGCAAGTCACCATTCATCCTTACTACATCATTGCTTGACGATGACATGACTCCTGATTCACATAAACAATACGAAGAATAATATCAAAGAGTAAACCATAAATGTATATATATGTTCAACTTCGGGAACAAACAAATGGATTGAAATTTGTTAGTTTTAGCTTGAATTTACTTTTCGCTCTAATCTAATAGCTTCAAAATTTCTAATTAACACCATATATGATAAACAAGTCAAGCCCAAGCTTTACTTTAGTCTAATATTTAGTTTTCAGTCAAAATAGTTCTTTTAGAACTTTTATCAAACAGCTGATAGGCATAGTTTTAGGTTACTAATTAATTTCATAGCCATTGTTTACAATAACAACCCATAACAACATCCTTATTACTCCACAGCCCAACCTATCTCCGTGTGCCTAATTTCCATACATAACAGTAGCATACCAGTCAACTAAATCTTACAGAAGCAACATAACAACTAAACGGAAAAACAGTCCTTCAAGTTCATGCCCAGCCATTCGTCCATGACAATTATTTTCTTAACAAGGATGGAATGAATTAAAAAGGAATGGAAGGGGATTGAAAAACTTACCTTCAGAAATTGCAAATGGTTGTTGCTCAATTCCTTCTCCTTTACCAGTCGGATTCATTTTCCTTCTCTCATTGTGTGCTACAGTTTTTGGAACTTTAGTTAAGAAGTATACTAACTAAACATAACTGAATTTGGTATGCTAGTAGCCTTCAATTTCGTCTGCTACTTCACGTCTGCGTTGGAGCTGAAATGGGGTAGAACAAAATGATTCAGAATGTCTTAAAAGCCAAGAGGAAGAAGAATGGGGTATTTCAGATATTTACCAGTCTTTTTTGACCGTTACAGCCCTTCTCACGCGTTTTTGGCGTCTGACATACACGCACGATTAAGTTGGATGAAAAATATGACGTTTTCACTTCAACTCAAAATAAAAGGTGTTAAATATAGTTTTATTGACTACAAGTAATTAAGTAAAAAAGACCCCAAACCCCATGTGGTGATATAAACTTCTCCCCAAAAAAAATATGTTCGGTTGTTTCATTCAAATTGGACGAAGGTAATTTTCATGTGACTTGACTAAATATTGTTGAAGGGTATTTAAGAGTTTTCCAATCTCGCTAAAATGTTTGCCCTATATATATATATTTATATTCCTGAAAATACCCCTTACTCCTCTACAAATCACACGCCATTTCTCTCGCCACTCCTACTCTCCATGGGAAACCGCTATTACTAATTAAGTGGTTTTCCGGTGTATTTAAAACCAATTGAGGAGTTATCGGGCCCACATCAGAATCGGGTTTTGTCCTTTTCGCCATCCGGCGTTTTCTGCTTTTTTTTAAGGTCCGTTTTCGTGTTTAATTAATTATTTTGAGTAGATTTGTTGGGTGAGGAAAAATAATTATATTTGAGACAAACCCATGAATTCTGAATGCTTTTAATTTTTAATTTTTCTGAATTTTTCTAGCATTATGTAATTCTTTTTGTCGTTTATGAACTATTTAATTTCTTTATCCTCCACTTTAAGACGTTTGAATTTCAAAATTATGATTTTTCACACGTTTTCCTGAAATTTTGATCAATTTATTGATTGATAAATATGAAAATTTTCTTTAAAATTGGGTTGAATTTCAAGTTTGCATTCCTTAGATTTGGGTTCCCTTTAGTTATACTTTGACACTAAATTTGAATAATCTTGTTCTTTACCATATTTTAAAAGAAATTTTCAGTTCATTTTCTCCATATGTGAGCCCTTAATTTGAATGCATGACACGGACTTTGCATTCTAAGCTTGTTGTATTGTTATGTTATGTTTGTTGGTATTTGTATTAAATACAGTAAGAACTAGCATTCTTATTGGTATTTGTATTTTAAACTTCATGAACAAGTTCTCAATGAAAAGGATAATGAAGCGTCTCGCATTCAAATCTTTCGAAAGGGCTTCCAAAATCTAAAAAAATGTGGGAAGATTTCTTGGTGATCAAGTTTTTACTTTACATAAAATTTTTTATTAATCAAGAAAACAGAACATGATTAGGTTACAACTTACAAGCTGTGGCTTTCTTTATCTTAGTTGCTCTTCTAGTTATATTGTAGTTCATTGTAGGTGAGGAATTGAGCATCAAAGATTTATATGGCTGGAGACAAGAAAATTGAGCAATGTATCTTTTGTCTATTTTATTTTTGTTATATTTGTGCTCCTTGTTGACACCATTTGTGCAGTTGTAATTTTGGTTTTGGCTTCGTGATGTGTTTTTTGGCTCTGGTATATTTAATAAAGTTGCAGTTAAAAAGTTTAGGTCTTTAATTGCATAAAGAATTAAAGACTCTGGGATTTCCCTTGGATTTTGTTAGTGGCACCAACTGGTTTGTACATTTTAATACTTTACTACATATATATGAAACCACTTGTTTTCTTAGGTCATGAACATTTTAGGTGTCGTTTATAGATGTTTATGCTATATAATTACTTAACTATATTGTCCAGCTGAGGCAGTTGATGCTGGCCTGAAGTTGGACATTTGTACTCCTATGATTGAGAAAGAAGCGGTATGACATTAGTAATGTAGTTCAATTTTTACTTAGTATTGCTATTTGCTTTAGCTCCTTTGCCTAAAAGAGATTGAATTGTTCATTTTCCCTGGGAAGAATCATGACTTTTTTATGGTGGAATCATCATTGTTGTAGGTTGATTCCGATGTATCACTTGTATTACTCCTTAAGTTTTATCCGTGGTTTCATTTTGCTATAGTCGTGCTTTATGTGTGGCTTTTGGATTTCAATTACAGTATCATAGGCAAGTATGGCAGGGGAGCAAAGATGAGTCTTGTGGGTAATGACTAGATTCTTATTTGATGTTTTTATTTAACTTAATTAATCTTGTAAGCACAAGCCTTTTATCTAAAAAACTATAAACATCTAGCCAACCTTCACTTTCCGTTTTAATATTTTCCACCCGTGCAAACAGAAATTATGCATTATCAACAAACTATTCATCTCTTCTTTTCCATTTAATTTCAATTTTTTTTACTTATTTTATGTTGTAAATTTTGTGTGTGATAATGTTCCAAATCTGTGTTGTAGTTGTGTCTTGTAATATTAACATTCCATATTTAGTTTGATTATGGTATATTATGCTGAACTCGTACAGAGAATGGGTAAATTACTTAAATTCATGATAATTAAATGTTGGTTATTCCATATTTAGCTACATTTTTTACTGCAACAAGAGGGGTGTAATGATTCTTGTTATCTCATTTGGGTTATACTGGATGTTTGCTTCAATTTTCCTATCAGGCTGCAAGGAAAGATGGAATAATACCATCTGATACAATCATGTCACTAACTTATGCAGGGGATGGTACTTCTACTGTCAAAGGTGAGACTAGTCGACTGTCAGTTGCAGATCAAGGTATTTACTATCCACCTACTAACTGTTACTATTATTACTACCCAGGTATATGTTGGATTGGTTTTGTCCTTATAAATGATATTGTCAATTAAAATACTTTTAAATTTAGCAAATTGAATGATATTCATAAAGATTCACCATTGTTGTATGAGCTGTCTACGGTTGATGTCCAAATTTCATGTTTTTTTCCCAACTGCTGTATGGTTGAGGTTAAAGTCAGTCATAAGCTCAAGAAGTTCTCTTACTTCCAAGTTTCATGCCAACCATTAAGCTTTAAAAGTTCTCTTATTTTTTACAATAAAAAATGTATCCTTTTTTGTTTTTGCTTTTAGTATCAAGAAAGAGCCTTGAAATTGATGTCCAAATGATTTTAAGAAGATGTAGATTTTTAGTATTTATCTTGGTATTATCTACCTACAAATCAGCTTAATATGGCTTCCCTGGAATATGTAGATGCATTCAGTTATGGTGTTAGAAATATTGACATTTTAGGTTAAAACGAAAGGGGAAACAAATGACTCAGGATACATTACCAAAAAATTGGTGCCACTGTGCCGATAGTTTTACACCACAGCAATTATAATTCGTCAAAAGTGAAGATTTCTGAGGCAGGCTTACTGATTATCCTGGTTTTATTATATTTATTCAGCTTTCCTGTTGGATTAAGCATGGCTAGTTTTCTTTTCTGCTTTAACAGGATATAATGGAAGTTATAATCAATTGAATCATAATGGCGATCTCAATGCTGGCGGTGGTTCTTATACAGTATGTTCTTTACCTTGTCTTTCTATTAATTTACTTTATTTTCTTTGGCTTTTATCTATAACTTGACAATTTACCTGTCATGTTCTAATTTTATTTTATATTTCCAGGCTACCCAATCAGATATGCCTGGCTATAATCCTTATGCTACTGGGACTTTTAAGGGTGTTGACAGGAAGCAGCCCTATTCTTCTTCATCAGGATATCTGCAGAGCTCCGTCTCATATGGGACTGCTACTATACATGGGAGAGGGAAAACTGCTCTCGGTTCTAATGTTTCAGGTAATCCAAAGGGTTTTAATAATCCGATAAAAACAAATAACACTCTTGGTAGCAGATCCTCCAACTTGCCTCTCAATACGAAAGCGCGACAGTTTACTGCCTCGCCTAATTTTTCTAAGTCCCCGGTTCACACTCAACCTCTACGACCATTAGATAAGGTATGTATTGTTGATGCATGAAGAGCATATTGATTTCAATGGCTATTTAGAGTTTGTTGGTAATGTATGTACTACGTTTGCGAAGAGTTGACCGATATAATTTTGACATTTGTGCTATTCTTTTTGCGGAAATCTTTTGTGGTACTTGCTCTTTCTATTATAGACCGTGCTTTTCAATGAGAGAATATGAGTCTTACCAGGAGCTTTGTCACTGAATGTGGGATGCTGGAGGAGTTTGTGCTAGAATAGTTTTCTTTTTTCTTAGTTTTTTGAGTTTTCCTTTGCAGACTGGTGTGGTCACCCTTGTTATTAGGGTTACTTGTCATCCTATTTGTGTTTTAGTTTTGTCCCTTGGGAACTATTTTCTAATATACTGGTACTTACGAACATATAGAAGAAGAGTTGCATAAATGGAACAAATAAATGGTTACTTGTCATATATATGTGGTTCTTTATGGTTGAGAACTTTAATATTCAGTTTCAGTTGTTTAAATTAGAAAATAATTTTTTTTAGAAAGGATTTAAAGTAAGATAGAAGAGTTACAAGTTTATACTTTTTGATGAATCTGTGTGTGTTAAACCATTTTAAGTAGTACTGTCAACATTCTCAGTTTTCAATTCATATTTTTCAAAGTCCTTCTGTTTGTATAATTGAAATTCGTTTTCTGTTTCAAACAATAAAATATGCTTATCCTAATAATATTGAAGTAATTATTACTTCTTATTCTTTCAGTTTTAATTGATCTAGTGCCATGAGTATATAAAATTAATCAGTTTTATCCATTTGCTGATTTGGTTTTGCTCTATTCTTAGGTCTTTCCAGTTTCTGATTCACATGTTAATCAAGTTGTAAATTAAATTATTGGATAGATGTTTAAAATTGAAATTGATTACTGATTTCTTATCATATTCTAAGTTACTTTATGGAAAGGTCTCAAGTTTTTCTGATTTCTGATTGTAATAACTTCTATGAATTGTTTGTACCATGGGCTGCAGTTAGGTTCTGGTTATCAGTCAACAGGCACTGTAAAGGGGATTCAACCAGTCGGTAAATTCTCATCATACACTAGTCGTAACCAAGGTGGTTACTTTTCTCATGACACACTATTGAGCCACAGACCAAATGCTAGAATGTGGGATGACGATGATAGATTTGATTTGAGAGAAAAGTCTGACAGACATGGAGAGTTTGAAGCTATGACTGAACTTACTTGTGGTCCTCGAGACCATAGCAAGAGCACTACTTTAAACTCATCAGGTGAGGATAAAGAGATGGGGATCTCTATGCGAAGAGATCAATATAACCTAGAAGATTTTCAGACTGAATATAGTAATGCGAAGTTTTTTGTCATCAAGTCATTTAGTGAAGATGATATTCATAAGTGCATCAAATACAATGTTTGGTCAAGTACTCCCAATGGCAATAAAAAATTAGATGTTGCGTTCCATTATACAGTTGGCAAAACAAGTGAAGTGGGCACAGAATGTCCAATTTTCCTCTTCTATTCAGTAAGTTTAAATAGTTATACATGCGAAAATATTTCACCTTTCTGGTGTTGAATTTATAGTCAAATGAGCACTTCTGATTTCGTTTCCCCTAAATCTCAGGTAAATGGAAGTGGGCAGTTTGTAGGCGTAGCTGAAATGGTTGGGCCAGTGGATTTTGGAAAAAACATGGACTTTTGGCAGCTTGATAAGTGGAACGGATTCTTCCCTGTAAAGTGGCACATAATTAAGGATATCCCCAATTCACAATTGAGGTACATTATTCTTGAGAACAATGAGAACAAACCTGTTACACATTCCAGGGATACTCAGGAGGTACGATTTGTTATGTTTTATGACAAATTAGTGAAGTGTGTGCTTTTGAAATTCTAAAGAAAATTTACCATTAAAGCTCCCCCACCCTCTGCAAGAAAAAAGAAATTAAAACAGCAGGGTTAAGTATATATGTGGAGAGATTTTATCTCATTTTTTCAATATTAAAGCCATGTGGATCATGAACTCATGCTACTGAGTGCTTTTTGTCATGGAGAATTGTTAACTGAAGAAAAGTTGATGTTTGTGGTTTTCCACATTCTTTTTTAGCTTTTTGGCATCAAAGTTTTGTTTAATTCTTGGGGTATATTGTGATTAATTTCTAAAAGTTACTGATATCGTTATTATTGTTTTCAGATTGGACTGCAGCAAGGTTTACAAATGCTAAAAGTATTTAAGAATTACTTAGGAAAGACATCAATGTTAGCTGACTTCACCTTTTATGAAAATCGGGAGCAGTCTCTTAAAGCGAAAAGGAGAAATAAGCCAGCTTCTCAAACAGAGATATACAAGACATATAATGTCCCTGTGAGTTACCCCTTTCTCTCTCTCACTGATAACAAATACTCCAAAATTAGATATTCATTTACCTTTTTATCGGTTTTAAAATAACATATACATTTCTATATTTAATCTAAAGTGACATAAAGTTTCTAATATGTCATGCCATTATTTTTATTCTTATGTAATGAGTATTACGATGTTACCACTACTATAGTTCTAACACTAGGAATATATATTTTTAGAAAAATAATTTATTTTTTTTAAAAGTCGTCGTCGTTTTACAGATGCATCTCTAATTTTGGAGTGGATGCCGGATGGAGTGTTATTCTAGACCTTTTATAAATCAATCTTTCTAGATTTCTTGACTTGTTTATTTGACCTTTTGCTTTTGGAATAAAAGGAGTCAATATTGTTGATTGGTAGCTTGCATACTTATATGTTGTGCAGAAGCATCAAAACACTGGAGAAAGAATAATGGAAGGAGGAGGATCTTATACTACCAACAATTTCTCTGACCCGTCATCGTCCCTCGTTCGTCTGGCAAAAATTTATCCCTTAATTCTACACAACTAAAAGGCAATCCTGTTATGAATCGAAGAGAATAGTCAGTTTCTCGAATATCTGCAGCAGCTCCAGAAGAGAGTTTAGAACAAAGGAAATCAAATTTTATTAATTTTTTCACTTGGAAGTAGTTACACGAGTAATTGACAGTTGGGTGATTATGTTTTTTCTAGTTGGAATGGCTGGTGGGGAGTAGCTTAATTTCTTTGACCTTTCTTTTTGGGATGATAATTGATTGTTTTAAGCCTCATTTGGCAGGTTTTTTGTTTCCTAGTTGAAAAATATATATATATAGAAATTATATTTTTTTGGAAAAAATAATTTTTTCCTCCTCATCTAGAGCTGTATTCAACTCGAAATTTTTATTATTTGGATTCGAATCAATTATTTGAAAATTTTCTTTACTCAAATTTTCCGCTATTTTTTGAATATTTATTACTTTAAAACGAAAAGAGTTTGATCCGATTCGATCTAATCGAGTTATATTCAAACTAATCTTAAATTTCGAATTCTTCAATTTTTTTTTCCGATTCTAGTCTATTTTAAAGAAAGAGAGTGTTAATAAAGATTTTAAAAATGATAATAGAGTTGGAGAAAGTGGGAGAATGAAAGTATGACTGTTTATGTGTAAGAGAATTAATAGAGATAAAAAGGGTAAAAATGGAAAACCAAAAAGATTTCACTTTTGAGTTTTGATGTTAATACCAAAATTAACTATTCAACTTTGCACTTTATAAGATACTTCATCCGTTCTTAAAAGACGATGAGTTAAATAGAGTGAGTTGCCTTTGCCATGACCAAGAATTTTTTTTCTTGATTAAAATATGAATTAGATAAAGCACTTGCTTAAAATAAAATGTTGTAAATATTTAAAGCAAAATTCTGGTTCCGGCGGTGCTGGTCGCCAGTATTAATACAAAAAAGGGAACTAAAATTAATTATCACTTTATATAATTTTATGAAAACATTTTGCCTTTTTATTTTATAATCTCTTTCCGTCTAATATATTCTCAATATAAGCACTGACAAATTATACTTAATGGAGATGCTTATTTTGCTTCATTTAAGAGCTCTGTTGCAGTATTCTTAATAATTCTGTTAGTTTTCATATAGATAAATTATAGGAATAATATATTCCACATTAATATTCTACCGTTTATTCTAATTTTATTAAATATCACAATACAACAAAATACTCATTCTCTTATTGAATATGTAGTTTAATCGAATCTCACTCACTCATTTTTTTTTTCTCTATCCTCCATCTCCCAAATATCTTTTTCTTTGTTTTAAATCAATTAGAATTTCTCTCCTCCTTCATCTCCCATCACTGCTTTCTCGCCCAAATCAATTAGAATAAATTTGAACCAAACTACTTTTACTCGCTTCAATTAGAATGAATCAATCCATTTTTCCTCAAAATTAGATTATATATCTTATTAATATAGATATTCAGTCCAAAAACAAAACTCCCTAATATGGCGCCAAACAACTTATCCCAGGGACCGGCTCCACATTACCTGCTTCCAAACAGCACCTAATCCTTAAACCCCTGTCGTCCCAACGTTCGTAACAGTGAAAAACCCTAACCACGAAAGCGTGGCAATTGTTAGCGGAAACTTCCCGGATTTCAATGACAGATGATCGATCAAAGCTGTTGATCTCAGAAAACCCTTACCATTCGCTTGATCAACGGCCGGATTCGTCCCAACGTCCGATAAAGATCACAAAAGTCAACGAAGGAGAAGAAGATAGAGATTCGCTTGGCAGTGACAGTATGATGACAAGCCCAAGCCAAAACCCTAGAATTCGAAGGTACTTGGTGGCGATTGAGTATATTGGGACTCGATTTTATGGGGCACAACAACAAGCTACTTGCAGAACTGTCGTTGGTGTTCTTGAGGTAACTTCTGCTGTAATTTTTTTTTTGTTTTTTCCCAGTTTGGTTGCTGAGTAACGATGAATTGCTATATAGTTGTTGTTTTTAGAAATGAAAATGCTTCTGGATGTAATTAGAGTTTCCCACTTTCCCTCATGAGTATGGTGTTTTGTAATAATTACAATATTAAAGAAAAATACCTGTTAAGTTTCATATAAAAGGTAGGGAGTGTAATTGATGTGAGGATTGCTATATAAATTAACTACTCTGTTCGTAAATTAGAGATGCATTTTAGAAACTACGACTTTTAAGAAAAATTTAATTTTTCCAAATGTTCCCAAACATTTGCTAGAAACGTAGTGGTGGTAGCATGCTAGTATGCACCCTACATAAATATAAGTTTTAATGGCATGTTAGGAACTTTATGTCACTTTATAGCCTAAAAATAGAAATGTATCTCTACTTTTGGTACAGAGGGAGTATATTTTATTACAGTCAAAGTTTAAAGAATATGGAGGTGGGAAACAGAGAAAGAATAAAAGGAGAAAAGTATTATTGTGTGGGTCCCCTAAAGTGTAGTTTTGGAATCCGATGCATTGTTTTGATAAAACACTATTCGGGATAGAAACAGTATGATGCATTAGATTTTGTGCATACATGTGGTGTCCAAGTGTATTTACAGAAAGAAAAAATGCTGTAAAAACCTTTGATAAGATAATTGATTTTATTTCCTTTGAACAATTAGCAACAATGGTGAATTATTTGTTGATGATTCAAATGCAACAAATAATGTGAATATTGGTTTACCCAATTAATCAAACTAGTTTTACTGTTGCCAAAATTCTCTGTGCCAATCAAGCTAAGAGATATACAACATAATTGACCTGAACATTGTCTCATCAAGGTACAAGATCATCTACTAATCATATGTAGTTAGTTACGTTTTCAAAAGACTGGTGATAGATGTACTTTTGGCATTTTGCTTCCAAGTGCAGTTGGAAAGGGATATTGCGACCCATTGTCAACATAGCTGACTGATAAGATTTAGTAAAGTCATGTACATGTATTATACTTGTATGTTCATTTCATATGATCAGCTAGCTCACCTTTTCTTCCTTGTAGATACTGCAGAGTGTTGAGATCCCTCTACATTCGTATAGTTGGCCTTCTTGCAAGTTATTCTCGTTGTATTGATAGATGGTTGAGCTAACTGGGGTTGTTCTCATTTCATGTAGGAAGCTTTCCGTAAATTTATTGGACAGTCAGTATCAATCATTTGCTCAAGCCGAACTGTAAGTTATGGTTTGCTCATATTCTCTGCTATTTAAAGTAAGTTGATGATTTAATTTTTTTTTTATCTTATTTATTATCTGCATATGGTATGGTAACATGGAATTATTTTATAGAGTGGATCAGAAGCAAAAATACTTTGCATATGCTACGTCAGCTGTGTGTTTGATACATGTTTCTTATTTGCTTTGTGATGTGAAGAGCCCAATGCTTGTGACAATTGACAAATTACTTTTTTCATGTCTATACAATGGTAAAGGGCACTCCTATATTTTATGTTGTAACCCGCTTTGTAGTTTGATATAGAGCAACAATATTACCGCCTGAATCAAATGGTTAATCACTCTTTAAGATTATATTCGTCCCTTACTTTTGCTACACAAGGTTACTGCGAATTAGTCTCCCAAAATAAGACATGCCCAGATTTTACTCTGTACTAGAATTTGTTGGGTAGAAACAAATCTAGTGCAAAACTATATATGAGAGAAGAAAATTATAACAAGAATAATATATTTTATAAGAACTTGAAAAGTATTTGGAATGATTTGAAGTGCTTGTTTTAGGTAGATTTGCAACCTATTTATAGTTTTCCAAACACCCCTTTGAGGAGTTATGTACTTATGTTGAAACATTGTATTGGTTCACTCAATAATTATTTATTAAATAGTTAATTATTTGAATACTTGATCCCAAGTCCTTAACATTACAACTCCTTTCTCTGAATCAACTGAACCATTTCATCTGTAAGCTATATGGACAACATATAGTATATTTACTATATGTTTTCTAGATTTGAAAATATCTAACAATCCTCCCCTATTTTCATAATCTTGTAATCATTTTCCTCTAACCTTCTTTCTCTTATTAGATATAACATACATAAGTAAGAGGTGTCTTTCGACTTGAATATTTACATAGTCTATATCACAAAATATCCGAATTCTTAGTAGCATTAACTTTGAACTAAGAAATCTTATAGTGATATCTTGCTCAATAGACATATACTATATCCCTTATAGTTTAAGGAAACCTAACACATTTATGACCTTATGTTTACCTCTTGAGTTTTGTAAGGGACTTAGAGACTAGTCTTAAGTCTTACAGAAGCTGCTCCACTTCCTTCACTTACATAGGTGAATCTAATTAGATGCACTTATATGACCTGTATCCTCCATACCGAAAATAGATTCATTAAAGGTTTACCCTACCCTCTTTTGTTATCCATACAATCATACACCAACTTTGAGATTGTTTCGAAGAATTTCTTCTTCATACTTGTCTAGTGTATAACTGGTTAGTAGTATAAGTATTTTTTCATTGAACTAATATACTAGATGTTACTGTAGTATTTAGTTGGGTTCCAATTATAAGTTACCTCTCATTCAAAAGCTGGAAGTCTTACATATTACATTCTTGCCTAGGCCTTTTGTAAAAGGATCTGCCAAATTTTCTTTTGTCTTGACATAGTTAAAGGTAACAACATTTGCTTCCTTACATAACTATGTCTTAAACTTATATGTTTAGACTTCCCATTATAAACCTTATTGTAAGACCGTGATAATGCTGCCTTATTATCACAATATATTGAGATAGCTATCATTGACTTGGGCCAAAGTGATATCTCAAATAATAAATTCTTAAGCAGTTAAGCCATTCAGCTTCTTTTACAGCAACTGATAATGTAAAAAACTCGGATTACATAGTTAAATTTGTTTTCAAGGTTTGTTTCTTGGAACCCCAAGAAATTGCCCCTTCTCCTCAAGTGAATATCTATCCACGTGTAGACTTTATTTCATCCGAATCCGTTATCCGGTTTGCATCTGTGGTGTACCCTTCTACCACAGCTGGGTATCCTGTATAGCATAATGCATAGTTTATTGTACCTTTAAGATATTTAAGTATCCTTGATCATTCCAATGAACTTGACCTGGATTATGAGTAAACCTACTCAATATTCCAACCGCAAATGCTATATCAGGTCTAGTACACTGCATTGCATACATTAAATTACCGACTATACTTGCATGCTCTAATTGAGATATGGTATTCCCTTTAATTGGAAATAACGTAACAAAATGATATATGGGGTAGAGGCTATCTTGCAATTCTTGTGATTAAATTTCTTTAACAACTTCTCAATATAATGAGACTGAGTTAAAGAAATGGTATTTTAAGGCCGCACAATTTTAATACCTAAAATTACATTGGCCTTCCCCATATTTTTCATATCAAAGGTAGCAGACAAGAATGTTTTAGTTTCTAATATTACTTTTTCACTAGTACCAAATATAAACATATCATCAATATATAAACAAATTATAACACCAAAATCTTTACTAAACTTGGAATAAATATATTTATCCGATTCATTTATTTTAAATTCATTGGAAATAATCATTTGTTCAATTTTTTCATGTCACTGCTTAGGTGCTTGTTTTAAGCCATATGAAGATTTAACAAGTTTACAAACTTTTCTTTCTTAGTCTTTCAAAACAAATCCTTCTGGTTATTCCATATAAACTTCCTCTTTTAAATAACCATTTAGAAAAGTAGTTTTAACATCCATTTGCTAACAAGTTTATGAATTGATGTTAATGCAATTAATAATCTAATGGTACTAATTCTTGCTACTGGAGCATATGTATTAAAGTAATCAATTTCTTTTACTTAAAACCTTTGGCTACCAGTCTAGCTTTATACTTATCTATGGGTCCATTTGATTTTCTTTTCCTTTTAAAGATCCATTTACAACTAATGAGTTTACAACCAGAAGGTAAATCCACCAAAACCCAAGTCTTGTTACCCATGATAGAATTCATTTCATTATTAACGACTTCTTGTCAAAAACTTAAATCTTGAGAGGACATAAATTCTCTAAAAGTCGATGGATCTCTATCACTAGAATCATGTTTTCATCACAAAAACATTAAAGAAAAACAATATCATTCTTGTTTCCTTCTTCTACTAGTACAAATCAGAAATGATTTTTCTATCATTCTCTTTTACTTCTTGGTTCTATTTCTTCAGTAGATATAATAAATTCCATTTCATCATTAGTTTCATGATGAATTATTCCTTAATCCTCTTTATCAGCGTCTTCTCTTAACCTTTTCCTAACATGCTTATCAAAGTAAATCGGTAGTCGTCACTTTGGCGGCAACTAGCGCGTCAATCGAGAAAAAATTCCAAGGCGGGGCGACTTGGTGGGAGATCGATAATCGATCGCTCGAGCGCCCAACTCGGACGACTTGGACGATTCTTGGCGACTTGGACGACTATATTGGTAAGGTATCGACTTTGTTGGAGCGGGTTTGGTCCGACCCAGTTAAAAAAAACCTAAAGATCGATTGAACCTAATCGATCGCTTTCACTCGGGATCGGAACTTCATTTATCAATCATCGGAGGAGAGAAAAGCGAAACGAAAAGAGGAAGATTACGCCGAGCAAACATGACTCCAAACACGACTCCAAACGATCGATCGCATCGCAAGTCGCAACTTGGGTATAGCAATTAGAAGAAACGAAAGCGAGTGTGAGAGAGAGAAAGCGAACTCGCTAATCGATCAATCAAGCCCATTTCGACGACTTAGCGCGACCGACTCGACGGCGGACGCGTGACGGTTCTGGTATGCTTCTTCTTCTTCAATTCTTCATCTACTCGATTTGCCGACAAAATATGGAGTTCTACTTTGCTTCATTCTTCTTCTTCTTCTACCCTGCTTCTCGTCTTTTATCTTCTCACCGGAAAAAATATGGGGCTCTGATTTGGCTATGTTCTGCTCTTCTACTGTTTATTACTTCACACTTCACAACCTTCACTATTTGTTTATCTTCTCTGACTCTGACTGCTTTGGCTCTGCTGCCTATTTATTGTTTATGTGCTCTATTTAGTATTTATTTGACTCACAACTTGTTTATTGCTGCACAGCCTGTTTTTACTTGTTGTTTATGTGCTCAGTTTGTTTAAATATATACAATGGCTCGGTTGTGTAACATGTGATGGATATTTGGCTATTTGCATTGCTGATTTGTTTGTTGCGCATATTTGCTATTTTTTTTAGTTAGTTACTACTTATTACAACATTAATGTAATAAGTAGTAAGTAACTAAAAAAAATTGCAATGAAACTAATACTAATACTATCCCTTGCTATTGATATATCAGATTACAATGAAACTATGCCATCTATGTTTAGTTGTTTACTTGTTTTGTTATTACAATTTTACAAATTACATGTCTTGTTTGTTTGTTTAATTGTATTTTGTAGAATCAGTAGATAGTTAAATGGCGGAAAAGTTCAGAGTTTGAGGGTTATGATCCAACTAAGGATCCTAAAAGAAAGGCCAAGTCTAAAGATCCGGGGTGGAAATATGCATTTTGGCCAGAATTGAGCGATAAAAATCTTGTGCAATGCATTCTCTGTGGAAAAAAGGTTCATGGAGGAATCAAGAGATTTAAACAACATCTTACCGGTGGGTATGGGGATGTGTCCAAGTGTCCTCGAACTACAACAGAAATTTCAAATGAGATGCATCAAGCAATAATGGGTAACAAAAGGAATAAGCCAATTCAATTTGATGACCATGACGAAGTAGAAGAAATTCAGTCATCTAATATTCCAAACAATGCTTCCAAAGCTTAATAATGCTTCCTCTACCAAATTGCTCCAAGTTCGGGATTTGCGCATCTAAAAGGATGAAGAGTGTATTTCAATTCCCTAAGCCACATCACAAACAAAACAAACAAAGACCATTGAAACTCATTTTAGGAAATCTCCAAGAAGAAGTTGTGGACGAAAGGCATCGAAAAGGTCCTAGCCAAACTACTTTGGAGAATCGTCCCAAGGACACCTAAGAGAAAGAGAAAGTTGATATGCGTATGTTGCTAACTTTTTTATGAGTTTTCGCATCTCTTTTAATCGAAAAATCGAAGAAGTTATGAGGTGATGGCAGAGGGCTATTAGGCAATATGGGCCGGTTACAACCCTCCCTCATATCACGAGTTGAGGGTTCCTCTTTAGCGAAGGCCAAGACTAAAACAGAGGAACGAAGGAGAAACACAAAACTTCTTGGAAATGCAGTCGATTCTTGATCTTATGTCGAGACGGATGGGCGTATAGAAGAGGCGGACACTTGATAAATTTTCTTGTTAATAGTCCTACGGTACTTACTTTTTAGGATCGATTGATGCCTCTTTCCAATCTCGGGATGCAAACATGTTGACACCAAAACAACTTTGCAACTTATGTTGCGGTTATCATGTTGATGGAGAGGAGACCGACTTTGTTTTGGACACCATGTACGCCGCCCGCTTACTGAACTTGATGTTAGAGGACATAAGCGTGATATGAAGCAATTTAAGTCTACAATCGCGTGAAGGGCGAGAAAAATAACTGGATTCATTCTGAGACATGGTCGCCTTCTTGAGGCGATGAGGACCCAAAACAACTAGGAGGGACCTTGTGAGATCTGGAGTCACCCGATTTGCTACATCATTTTGACTCTTCAAAGCTTGTGTAAGACAAGGATGCTTTGAGACACTTGTTCATCGGTGATGATCGGACAAATTCGAGGTCACAATCTGAGAGGGAAACAAGTGTATGATATAATTATTTCTTCTACTTTTGGCACAACGTAAAAGATCAGACAGAGCCTCCTGACAACCATTACTTGTAGTCTTGAGGATCAGGATTCGGATGAGAGCCATCCTACTGCGAGATTCTTACTACGATGGAATATCTGCAAAGAAAAAGATCAAAGATGTCTTTAACAACAAACAAAGGTCAGTATAAAGAAAGTGATTGACATCATCGAGCTGAAGATGGGCATGCCAAATGGAGCGATTATATGGGGCGAATTGTTGCTTCAATCTGGGAAAGTATTTTGACATCAAAAGAAGAGATCTAATTTGGCTTACAAGTTGCTTGCTAGCAACTTCAATGATGTTCTTTCAAAATGGTTCCAAGTTTTTTAAGCGACTTAATATGATGTCTGAATCTTCTCGTGATGACTTTTCTAAAGACATGACAATTAGGCAACGAAAGACAAAAAATCCTAGTAAGCATTACATTAACTATAAATTTTTCTTTTAAGTTTAATAATTAAGACTATATTTGATTTTTTAATTTTTACATCTAATGTAGTTGATTGGTGGAATGCTTTTGGCGGTTGTACTTATTGAGCTTACAAAGTTTGCAAAGCTTAATCCTCGGTCTTTGTTGTTCTTCTTAGGTTGTGAAGCCTTGATTCGAGCACTTTCGAGTTTAGTAAGTATTTAGTACATAACTAAATGTATAAATATTTTATATATTCTTTTTGCTAATATTTTTAAACAAAATTTTCAAATTCATACGAAGAAGAAAATAGGTTGAGCATCAACGGTTAAATGATTTGGTGCGTATCAATACAATCGATCGTAGATTGTTGATAGGTTCCAAAGGAGGCGAAACTTGGAAGAAACTTGATCCATTAGTCCTGAATGACTTTTGATTGGGGTAATGAGTGGATATGCCAACGAGATATAGTTCAATGGAGATGATCTTACGTGGGAGTGGGAGGATGTTGATAGAAATTTGTTGTTGTGCATCCGATCTTGAAAAATCTTCCTTGTAGGATCGGTCTATTCTACTTTCACGGCATGGTAATGCTTCGACTTCAAGAGCTGTGATTGTGAATGAATCTAATTCGATGTTGGAGAGAGGGAGGGCCTTCCTAATGATGATGAGGATGTTAATGATGATTATGGTAGAAGAGTAACTTCATGTTCTTCTTGGAGAGATGATGATGATTTGATCTTTGATTTTTTTGTTTGATAAGCTTGAGTGATATTTTCATTATTATGAAAATGAGAATTTTGAGTTAAAGAATCTTGAATTTTTATGACTTTGTTTTCATTTCTATATTATGTTTGTTTTCGCAATGTCACGATGAACATGTCTTTATCTTATAAAGGATGGTTGTTTTTTATGATATGATATCATGATTATATGCTTGATATTCCTTTATCTTAACAATACTTGTTTATCATAAATTATTGAATTCTTAGTATTGAAATTTATGGTATTCTATATATACTGATGTTAAAATGGGAAGAAACTAAACATAAATTTAAGAATTATATTGAATTAAACTAAATATTACAAATGTATCACCATTTATATAATTTAAAGTTGGTAGTTAGTACAAGTTCAAAAATTACAACTATAGTAAAATTATCATTTTGACTTGATCTTGTTAAGCTTTTTTTGTTGTGATTCGATATATTACTGACTGCATTATGAATATGGTAAATCATTAGAAATATCAATATATAAATAATTAAATATTCATATAAATGTTAAATATATAGATTTTATATGTATAAAATTTACATTATTAACGACTTGTCGACTTGTGGATCCTCAATGGGCTTATTGTCGCTTTAAGCGCTTAAGCTCCCATGTGATAAGGTCTCCGACTTTATATTTTGGCCACAATTTATTTCAGTCAAGAATTTATATGCTTTGTTATTTTCTGCATAACCTATAAAAGCACACTCGATTGCTTTAGCTCAAGTTTAGACCTTTTAAGATCGCTTAACCTTACTAATGCCTTTATCCCCAACCCTTAAATGATAAGGTGTTCCTCTTTTTCACAATTTATAAGGTGTAATAGTTTTCTTATAGGTATAAATTTAGTATATAACAAATTGTCATTAAAACCCATAAATTTTAAAACCGTAAGTAATTAATTAATCATTTCTTCAAATGTCCTATTTTTTCATTTTGCCACTCCATTTTTTTGTGGACTATAAATGGCTGTAGTTTGATGAATTATACCTTAATTCTCACAAAAATCATTATAAGAGAAGTACTATCCGATCTAAGAATTTTAATTATTCGATCTAATTGATTTTCAACTTCAGCCTTGTAAATTCAATTCTTTTTTAAAGCATCATCTTTAGTCCTTAACAAATAAAATTTAGTGTATCTAGAGCAATCATCAATAAATGTTATAAAATATCTTTTACCTCTAGTTCTTATGCCCTCAAATTCACAAATATCGGAATGAATTAATTCTATTAATTGTGAATTTCTTTCTACTTTTTTAAAGGACTTATTGGCAATTTTAGACTTAACACATATAAAACATTTTTCTAAATCAGAAAAATTAATCTTAGGAATTAAACTATGATTACTCATGCTACGCATACTTTTATAATTTACATGTCCTAATCTAGCATGCCAAACATCAAAAGTAGAAACCATATAAGCAATAAATGAATTTTCATTAATAATATTTAGTTTGTACATGCCATCAGATTCATATATTTTTCTGACATACATGTCACCCTTGGACAATACAATACAATTAGCGTCGAACAAGACTTTTATGTCATGTTTGTTTAAAAGACTAACAGATACAAGGATTTTCCTAATTTTTGGAACATGAACATCATTAAAGGTGATTGTCTTCCCAGATGATAACTTGAGAAACACCTTGTCTTTGCCCATCACTTTTGCAGTTGATGAATTTTCCATGAATAATTCTTGACTATCCTTCATAGGTTCATAGACTTTAAACATTGCTTTTTTCTTGGCACTATGCTTGGTTGTTACAGAATTGATCCACCATTCTATGTCATTTTCAACCATGTTAGTCTCCATAATCATAGCAGCAGTATCTTCATTGCCTACCATATTTACTTGGTCATTCTTTTGTTGCCTTGCTTTAAGTACAAAATACATTGTTTCTTGAAGTGTCCTGACTTACCACACTTCCAGCAAGTACCTTTCGGTTTTTATTTTCGGAAGTGCTATGTTGACCACCACGCTTTTTTTTGTTGTTGCCATTTGGTTTATATGAATTTTCTATGACAAGAGTTTTAGCACTTTTGTTTTCTATTTTTAATTTATCCAAGTTTCGAGAGTTTTCTTCATTTTGGAGAAATTTAATAAGCTCTTGCATAATCATTGCACCTTTCTTTTGTTTCAATTCCTTTCGACAATCTTTTCACAAAAAATGGTAACTTTGAAATGATTGTCGACACTTGAAACCCTTTGTCAAGGCTATGGCCTTCTGACACAACTTGATTCATAATAATTTGAAGTTCATGTACTTGCAACATAACAGATTTGTTATCTATCCTTTGATGATCAAATAATAAACTTACTAAAAAAAATTATTTTTGGCATCCTCGATTTTGTACTTGTTGTCGAGATCCTCCCATAATTCTCTTGTCGTTTTTCCACGAACTTGGCTTCATACACATTGTACAATGAATTGGATAACGTATTTAGAACTCGTTTTATTCATCGATGTCTCATTTTCTTTTTCTTCCATTTTCTCTTCATTCAGCACATGAGAAAGTTTTAATGTCGTTAAGCAAAAATACATTTTGCTCTTCCAACGTCTGAAGAATAATCCATCAAATTTCTCGAGTTTGTTAATTTGATTCAAACTATTTTTTGCATTGTTGTCCTCCATTGTTAATATAGTCTTAAGATTGTTGTAATCCGCTTTGTAGTTTGATGTAGAGCAACAATATTACCACCTCAATCAAATGGTTGACCACTCTTTCCTTAAGACTATATTGGCCCATTATTTATGCTATACAGGGTTACTGCGAATTAGTCTTCCAATATAAGACAGGCCCATATTGTACTATGTACTAGAATTTGTTGTGTAGAAACAAATCTAGTGCAAAACTATAAATGAGAGAGAAGAAAATTATAATAAGAATAATATTTTTTTAAGAACTTAAAAAGGATTTGGAATGATTTGAAGTGCTTGTTTTGGGTAGATTTGCAACCTATTTATAGGTTTCCAAACACCCCTTTGAGGAGGTATGTTGAAACATTGTATTGGTTCACCCAATAATTAATTATTTGAATACTTGAACCCAAGTCCTTAACATTACAACTCCTTTCTCTGAACGAACTGAACCATTTTATCTGTTAGCTATATGAATAACATATAATATATTTACTATATACTTTCTAGATTTAAAATATCCAACATTTTATTGATCCAAATTCCTTTTTGTTTGCATTTAGCACTAACTTCTGTTATCGTGCATCTATAACCTTCTGTTGGTATCTTTCTCGGGAGGGACTGAGGATCATTAACAAGTGAAATGTGAGAAATTTCATTTGGTAGATACAGAGTGAAACTTTGGCCAAATCATGGAAGATGAATTTTATAAGTTTCTAGTTCCGTGAGGCCTTTTCTGTCTCAGATGTAAGGAAACCAAATTACATAACTTTTTTCAATGGCATAAAGACTAGAGTTTATTTCTGGGGAAAAGTAATTGAAAAAACTTATTTCTAAATGTGTCCGTGCAAACCTTAATTTTTGAAAAAAAAATAAAAGATAGGACTTCATAAAAAAATAGTAAGTAGGGTTCTCTTTTCCAGACTTAGTTTGTTTAAGATTGTGCAGCTGACACCTGATACTTGGGACTCTTTTCTGATAGTGTTTCATTAGTCTATACTTACCAATTACAACATCTTCGAAAAAACTGGCCTTGTTTCTAAATCTAAGCAGAAAATCCATGTTCTTTTGTCTGGCTTAGAGCATTTATCTGGAAGCAGAAACGACCACATGATTTATTTTTTTCTCTTGTTTCTTTTCCACCTGTAATTTGTCGAAGTAGGGAAGCTTAGTGAACTGAATATGTTTCTGGTCCTAAATATGGTTGATGAATGATGAGTAATGACATGACCAATCCATCTTCCAGATTTCTCCCAATAATTGCAGTGAATGTTTATTAATGTACCATTTTTTTCGTGCAGCATGAAATAAATTATTTTTACTTGCGATCGTCTGTTGGTCACTTTGTTTTTTGGGTAAGTATGTGTTGGTCACTTTTTAGCTTGTCTTTTCATTTTGGACTTGATGTGGATGCATATTACTACTGCAGGATGCAGGAGTACATGCCTTATCGAATGTTTGTCATGTAGATGTGGAGCGTATAAGCAAAAGGAAGCCTGGTGAAGTGGTAATTTTCCTGAAACGTCAAAATTTTAAGAAAATCATAGCGGAGAAATTATAACTTTCTGTTATATTGCAGTTACCACCACATGAACCTGCAGTGGTTAAAAAAGCTGTGAACCATTTCTTACAGGTGCGGTTTTTCTGTCTAATTGATCTTAGATTATTTTTTTTTAGCTGTATACTTCATGTTTCTCTAGCTCGACTTGTTTTTGTGTATAATCTATATACATTCAGAACTGATAGGTTGAACAGTTAGTGCATGATCTCTTCTTTCTTCTTTTTAAAGATATGTACTGGCCCATTTGGTGAATTCTTTTACTGGCCTCCTGCCTAGCTTAAAACACAAGAAAAAAAATCCAAGAAATTGAAGTTTTCTGTTTTTCTACGTGACAAGTTTTTTTTTAATAACTTGTATCATTTAAAAATGCACCAAAAAGGGATTTTTTTAGATAAGTTGTTGAACTTGAACGGATTCTATGCTTCAAAATCATCATATTATTTCTCTAGCCTTACTGTAAAGAGAAGACCTCAAATCTGATTTAGATTGCATTCCTCAAGTATATTATGTAGCCTCTAGGTTCACTTGTGCCCTATGCCTTTCCTGCCTTTATATTTAAAAGATCCTTACACAATTTTCTTTCTGGTTTGCAACAGAAGAATGAAGGTGATATAAGAGTAATTGACGTTCGATGCGTTTCATCCGAATTTCATGCTAGATATAAAGCTCAAGAGCGCACGTAGGTATCACCGAACTCAAATTTGTTGGTAAGAATCACAGTTATGTAGTAAGGTATATTTGCACCTGTATGTGGTAATTGGTCCAGTTCCTTTTTATACACACCATCTTATTCTACAAATGATGGAAGGTACAACTAGATTGATTGTACCTGCTAGTTCTGCTTCGAGATGTGTTTTCCACTAATAAGAAATTGCTACAATTTGGTGAAATCAGACTGTATCCACTTTTCCATTTCTCTTGCCTCTTTTCATTGTTCTTTGCAAGTAAAACTGAATTGGATGATGCCTTTTAGTTTTAGAACCATTTGGGAGTGGCTTATATTTAATTTTATATTTTTTGCTGGGGATAATACACTTTTTGGTCACTGTACTAGGGTCCGATTTTTAGGGTCCGATTTTCATTGTGGTTGCTTTAAACTTTTTTTGTACAATCGAATAATTGTACTCTCAAAAATTACAAAATGGTAATTATTTTTAATTTTCGTCCTAAAAACTACATTGAATGCGATCGTGGACATTTTTTTTTACGCGGGGCCTGTTATGTTTGGTTTTGACGTGGAGCCGAGCTTGCCTCGGCTTAAAAATTCCTTAAATAAAATGTTGCTCACAAGTGTTGAACTCGAGACCTCTCCAAACTAGAAACCTTATATTCCAACAAAAGCTATTGGACCAACTACCTATCATGTTAGAATTTATGTAACACTAATATTTAAACCACCTAGCATCGTGAAGATGAGATAATACACTTTTGATTATTACTATTATAATAAAAATAATAATAATAATTAAAATTTTAATAATAATAATAATATTGTAATAATACAGTGACCAAAAAGGGATAATACACTTTTTGGTCATCAGATATTATATTATTATTATTAAAAATAATAATAATTACAATTATTATAACTATTATTACAATTATTATTACAATTTAAAATTTATTATTACAATTATTACAATAATTATTACAATTTAAAATTTAATTACAATTATTATTTTATTATTGCAATAATTATTACAATAATACTTATTATTTTAATTATTATTACAATAATTATGTTTACTAATATGAAAAATCGATAACCTTCAGTTAAACTGATTTAGAACTAAGAAAAGCTACAGTATGTGCAATTGAAGAAATGATAATCAATAAAACGTAAGAAGCAACAATGTGTGAGCTCAGAACAATAAACTAAATCCATACCATGCAACATTAAAATAATAATAATAATTAAAATTTTAAATAATAATAATTATTATTGATTTAAATGTGTAGGGGTATTTCACATGCACATCATCCACGCTGGATTATGCTTAATTGTCACTGTATTATTACAATAATAATAATTATTATTATTATTTAAAATTGTAATTATTATTATTATTTTAATTATTATTATTTTAATTATAATAATAATAATCAAAAAGTGTATTATCTCATCTTCACATGCATATAGTGATGCACAACATGCCAGTCTGACCTGATCCGGCCTGGGCCTGCCAGGCCTTGACTTTCAGATCACAGCAGGCTGTGCCAGCATGGCATAATAAATGTGGCTTGTTGAAGCCCGCAGACTGTGCCAAAGTCGGCCCAACTCGCACCAAGCCCAAACCACTTCCTTATCGAACTTTTTATGCTTTAACTTTAAACAATTTATCTCAACTACCCTCCATTTACGTAACAAAGATAGGACAAGACAACAAAATTAGTCCATGGGACTCTCACACTATATGTTACTTTTTTTGTCCCGCCTACCACCCAACCTCTCAGGGTCAATGGTATGAGACAAGGTCCCCAACACTCATAACCAATTCAACTAACTTAATTCCTCAAATTTCACTACTTCTAAATTGCTCGATTTGTTTAGATAATTTTATCATGTTTAGATCAACTATGAATAGTCCATCGTTGTAGTGTTTTCCATGAAGAGATACTTTTATATTTTATAAAATTTGTTGTTTTATTTTATTTAGTAAGAACTAAGAACATTATATGTTTGTTATATCTCATCCATAACTTAAAAGTTATATTAGTAATGGTAATAATATTATAGCTTAGAATTTGACTCTATGATCAATAACTTAATTAAGAATCGGCTGATTAGATGAATTTTCTAACTAATGGATTGAATGTATATGTACAGATAAAAAAACATATATACTTCCTTTTATTGTAATAAATTCATGATTTTTTTTCACAAAAGTCAATCTGATAGTAATAATCGTAAGTCTCTAAAAAATCATGAGTTCTAGTTAGACTTAAATTTCCTCACTATAGAATTGAAGTGTTAGTTATCACAATTCACAGAGGGAGAAAATAAGTAAGAGGGAGTACAAAGTAACTCAACTGAGACAACAATGTTTGCTTTTGCCACAAAATAAAAAAAATAAAAATTGAAAAGGGGTCACTAATTAATTCTTGCTTGATCACATTAATTCATACTTTAATGAACCCACTCAAGGCTTGGTTGGCTTGGTCATCATGCAACTGCATTCAAAACGACTCCCAAGACTCAAAGTAAGCAATAATAATAGATCTTGTGCGTGTATAAATAAACTAATGCTTGTCTTGATGAATGATAGATAGCTTTTGTTAAGTCCCACATCGCCTACCCTCCAAAGTTTTGCTAGGCATGTGACAATATAAATATTCATCCTTCAGTGAAACTAATATACTCGTATGGGTCCAATTGCTGGCAGCCAAGCCTGCTAGACTTGGGCAGCTTACATTAGTTAAATTAAACATTTATTTTTCAGTGAATTAAATATGCTTGTTCGAGTCTATCTGCTGGCAGGCCAAGCTTGTTGGACTTGGGCAGCTTACATTAGTTTAAATAAAATAGACTCTAGTTGGGGTCCAATTTTTATATGCCAAATTAGGCCTTGGGCCGCTTTAGGCTTCGGGCCGAGATAAGTCTCAAGGCCAGTGCCGAGCCAAGCTTTTGAAAGGCCAGCCGCATTAGCCAAAAAATTAAGGTCCATTTATAGCCTCAGTGTCGTGCCGACCTTTCCAGGCCTTGACCAGGCCTGACTTTGACCAGGCCGGGCTCAGGTCGGACCAAGGCCAGGTCGCAAGCCCCAGGCCATTTGTGCACCACTACATGCATAGAAACGATGCTAGGTGGTTTAAATATTAGTGTTACATAATTTCTAACATGATAGGTAGTTGGTCCAGTGGTTTTTGTTGGAATATAAAGTTTCTAGTTTGGAGAGGTCTGGAGTTCAACACTCGTGAGCCTGGCAAGCCCAGCTCCACGTAAGCAAAAAATAATGGGCCACGTCAAAGAAAAATATGCATTAACAAGATTCCGTCTGCTTTTTCTGGACGGAAATTAAAAATAATGACCATTTTGTAATTTTTGAGAGTACAGTTATTCGATTGTAACAAAAAAAGTTTCGGTAACCACAATGAAAATCGGACCCTAGTACAGTGACCAAAAAATGTATTATCCCATTTTTGCTGGTTCCCTTGCAGATTATAATTTACTTAAACATCTAATGGCTTGAATTGGGTGCTTTGTTTAATGGTATTGTTTATAGGTACTTCTATCGCTTGCTATCAGGTCCCGAGTCTGTGTCTACTTTTGAGAAAGACCGGGCTTGGCATGTGCCTGAGGAGCTAGATCTACCAACAATGCAGGTTGCTTAACATGTTTCAACTAAATATACTTTTCCTAGTATAAGTTGTCTATTACATTTTCTGAAACTAATTTTTGTGTTCAGAAAGCTTGTAAAATTCTTGTTGGGCATCATGATTTCAGTTCCTTCAGGGCAGCAGGTTGTCAGGTTTTATTTATATCCTTGAAAGCTTACAATAGTCCATGTATTTCAGATAGTGCACCTTTGTTTTTGGATGCAGTATTCGAGTAACCCTTTTCTGATTTTTGAAGGTATAAAATTATTGCAGCTTTTATCAACTACTTCCGTTAAAAAACTCTATTTTGGAAGCACTGAAAATTGCTATAGAAAATGAGGTATTTATTGGAAAATTAGTTGCTCTCAAATGAGTTAATTGTCCCAGAAGTTCTAGTACTACCGTGAGTCAAGGCCTCACCAATTCTGAGGGTTATCGCTTAATTCTTGGTCTTAGGACAAATAGCTGACTTGACCAGGTTTGCTGGATTTAACAGATATACTCTTTTGATGTGATGCCATTAAGTTACATTCTTGACCAACATCTTGTAATATGAAAGCACTACTCATTCCCCCAAGTTTTGATTGCTTTCAAAGATAAATCCAGTTTGTTAATTGAGCTGTGTCTAGAAACTATCTCCAGATTGTGGTTTTTAAATAACAACCTATTAGCATATCATATGTACTCGAAAACCAGTGTACCGTTTGAGCTCTCAATCTCAACTTAGCAGCTTATAGATTGATTAGGATTGGCCAGGCAATGAAAAAGAGGGGCCAACTGCATAATGTTCTGTATTGTGTGGGTATGACATAATGGTTTCGGCTTATGAGATGACTTCCTTTGGTTTAGGGAGCGTATGTATATAGCATGCAATCTAACTTATCAACACAAAAAAATGTATATAGCATGCAATCTGATGGGTAACTACATGTTGCCTAAATATTTTTGTTTAGGCAATTCTGAGTTGTTCATCAGCAACTGATCTAGCTCCTGAAATATATAACATTCTTGATCCTTCCTTTTACTAGTCTTCTCTGCTGGAATCATAAAAGTTATGGTATTCTCTTTCTCTTTAAAACTCAAACGAGAAATTTGTCATCACGTGGATTTGCCATACCTTCACATCTCTACATTTCTCATTCCTTTTTCTATAGATTCAGTGTCTCTGTGATAGTTTCCTAAAACAGTATCATCTTTTTAAAATTTTCTTCTCAAGCTATTTTAATGTCCGTCTCCATGAAGAGTTTAGTGACGAATATTTGTGTGTGTTATGTGGAGTGCTGCACATTAGATGGCTGTGAGTGTGACTGAGTTTATGATTCATAGTTTACTCGGCATTTTTCTTATAAATATTTTTAGGCTTTCTCTGGAAGTTAAGTGGTAGCTTACTTTTTAACATCAGAGTTCTTTTTAAGTTATTGTTAAAAGTTTGATAAATCTATGACATGTTCATAATAATGCTTACCTAACTTTCTGTAATCCCATGCACTGTTCATTTGTTTGATGGTTAACAGGCGAAATCGCCTATCAGAAGTTTAGATGAACTTAGCGTTACTGAGGTTGTTTCCGCTCCATATTTTCCGCCAGTCATGGCGAGGGAACCACAAAATGCGGATGATCCCTCTGAATGTTCTGACTTGAATATTGGTATGCCTTGTATTTCTTCAGCTTCTAAGCAAAATACTGTACAAGTCTCTAATGGTGAGGCTAGTAAAGTATTTGGCATGAGGGGAAGGCATCGCTGCTTTGTGGTAACTGCACGGTCACGCTCTTTTCTGTACCATCAGGCTAGTATCTTATACTTCTTTTATGGTTCTTTCTCTACTAGTTTTCTGTTTTCAGTTATCCTCTTTATTTTTTTGGTTTGTTTTGACAAGTACTGATTTATTTTATATAAAAAGAGAGCTGCCAAAAGGGGAGCGCACTTTGTACCCCTGGGAGTATATAATTGGCTCATAAGAAAAAAACCCTTCAAACACACAATGGACAGAAACTAGGAACACCCAAAAAATTACACACTATGCTTGTAGTGTGAACTCTCCCTAAAGAAACGATAGATCTATCTAACTTGTTAGATATGGATGAACTGATGAAAGTGCTCCATGATGGGCATTTGATATTATGGACAAAGGATTTGCTGATGTCATTTTATATTTGTTTTGTCAATTATGCTCATATGCATTTTCAAGTCAGATTTTGGAGTTAAAGGGTAATTATTGTAAAGTTCTACTTCCCTAGTTTGTGAGGTGATACCCAAACTAGCCTCTGCCCAATTTCTTCATGTTTGCAGCCATGGATACATATACAATCATGACAGCTATATCAGTGTGCTGTCCTTTCAGAGTTCCCTTAAGTGACTGTCATTAATGTCAACAAGAAGTAATCAAACATAATAAACAGAATAATAGAGTTACGTATCACCAAAAGATATGACACTCAAAATGATTTTGTTGCACATGGTAAGACTGAAGCCGGTTTATGATCGATCTACAGCCAAGTTAGCCATCTTGTCAGGATTAGTTATGCTTTTCATACTGTCGATTTGCATCACCTAAATTCCTTTTTGACGGTTCCAGTTAAATTAATTACAGGTTAGATTGATTGTGGGTACTCTTAAAGCTGTTGGCACCGGAGATCTAACAGTCCCTGATGGTATGATTACATTTGTATAACTCTGTTCTCAACTGATCCGCATATTGCATTTCACTCTTGTTTGGGCTAATTTTATCTTTTTAAATTCATTGCATCTCTCCAGTTGAACACATCCTGAAGGCAAAGACAGTGAGCGCGGCTAGTCCTATGGCCCCTGCATGTGGTCTGTACCTTGCACATGTTAAGTACGACCTGTCTTGATATACAAGCGCAGAAAGTGACTTTTGTTTTTTATTTTTGGAAAAAATTGTTGTTGAACTTCAGGGGTGTATGTGAACACTTTTTAGCATTTGATCCTCTGGCACAAAATTTGTCAATAGTTTTTAGAGAAATTGTTGGAATATTGTTCTTGAGTTCAAACTAGGACATTCCACCGGAGGCATTGGATCAAAAATAAAGATGTTTTTAACCAGATTATATATGGTTATGGATCTTTTCATCTTGTGGACTCCATTTATATGCAAAATGATATGCTCCATGCCTACTTGTCTGGTGTTTTTGTAGACCCATTAAATTTTTTAACATCCAGGTGGTGGATCAAAGCAGAGCTACAAGGGGTCCAATTTACAATCCAAAGAACGTAGCAGTAGAAAATAGCAAATCACACAGCACAAATGAGTGGAAAATATGCCCTAGATAAGAAACTCTAACTACAAAGTCCACAGAGCCTGTTCGGTGATGATATTTCCCATGAAAAGACAATAAATAGAAATAATAAGATAAACAAGTAGATACAATATTCAAAAGGGAATAACCACATCTATATTCTTCTTTCTTAGCAGTTATATTAGGTGAAATTTAATTTTCAATATGACAAACAAGTTGATAACACTCTTATATATGCTACTTGGTTAGATGAATAACTCCTAGGCAAATATGGAGTAGTAAATATATCATTACATGTCATTTTTTTGTTGTTTGTCTAAATTATTGTCCAGGCTGGGCAACATTTATGAGTCTAAACTTTAAATAAATAACCATATTACTATAGCTGTCTCTAAATATATGCATTTGTTTAGATAATTGTACTGTAATAAAGGCCATAATGAGACCACACATCATGGACACACATAACATAGAAATACTTGAACGATCTCCCAGAAAAATCAAGTGCATCCACAAAACAAAACAACGATCAACTCGAAAGGGTGAATACAAGCCTTCTTTCCAGTAAATGATCGATTAAAAATTTCATAAAAGTGAAAGAATATTGTTTAAACTAGAAGAAAATTAGGCACAATGTTACTTGCTTCTTAAAAAAATAAAAATAAAAATTATATACCGGACAATATAGAGCTCAACCTCTGATTCTACCCTCATAATAAACAACTTCAAGCACAAGAGACTATTTAGAAGAATACAACATGCCCATAGATAAAGGTAGCTCTATGTTTTGAAGTTGGGTATGATTATAGGGTAATGCTAGGGTCTCAAATAGTGTCTCAACTCTCAAATGATAGTGTCATCAATCATCATTATATTGGTTAAGTACAACTCTTATGTTTATCCAAGTCGTAAAATACCATTTGTCTTATTCAATGCCACATCATTTAAGACACATTTGAGACTTCTAGCATTATCCATAATTTTATAATGATTTAAACTTCTTCTTTACTGATTTGTCTTCCACCAAAATGGTGTTTTATTCTTTAAGCTTTGGTTATGTGCAAGTGACGTGACAGCCCGGCCAGCACAGACCTTAGCCCTATTACTAGGGCTTGTTAAAGGGATGGGCATTCATTCCCTCCCTCAGGCCAGCCTAGCATAGAGTCCTAGACCCACTTCATTCCTAAGTAGAGATGAAATCATTCAACTTAAAAAAAGACAACATATTATATTCCTTTCAAAATATCTACAAAAAATAACCAACACAAGAAAATATAGAATATCTTACTTGGTGACTACCAAGGCTAAAAATTTTACTTACAAAGAAGAGTGGAAACATTTGATATTGGGTATATTATGGCCTGAACCCTGATGTTGTAGCAAGGAGAGTCGGATCCTATTCTTCTGTTGAGAGTAATTCCAGTAACATGGAGGTGGTAGATGTATCTGCGGAGAAGCCCTTGCTAACCATTGTTTCTATGAATGCACTTGCTTCATCATTTTTCTTATTTTGATAACATCCACGGATAATAGTGTTGTAAGTGACGTCATTTGGCAAACAATCATTACCTTCCATTTCCACAAGTAGCTTGTTTGCTTTCTCCAATAAACCTTCTCGACACAGCTCTCAGATCATTATTGTGCAAGTCCTAACTATTGGCTGCAACCCTTTTGAAGGAAGGCTATCAAAAAGATTTCTTGCCATATCTAGCTTTCCAACTTTGCACAGTCCATTAATGAGGATATTGTAAATACGGATATTAGGAATTAAACCATTCATCAATATGGTTCCTGCAAAGGCTATCTAACAAGATACTACATGTCAAAATATTTGGTGTATAGCCTTGAGCTTGCATCTCATAATTTTTTTTTTGTGCTGCAACATATCTGCCCTGTTTAAATAGCCCTTGCAAAATAGTGTGATAAGTTACAATTGTGGGTTTCAAACCTTCACGGTGCATTTTCCGGAAGAGGTCTATAGCTTTGTCTACTTCCAGCTTCTTGCAATATCCATTTATCAAAATGGCATAGCTATAATCATCAGGCACTAGTGTTGTTTTAATCATGGAACAAAATAGTCACCTCAGAACACACTTCAAACAGTGAGGCATGAGCCAAAAAGGACAAGATCTCACATCCCAGGGTAGAAGCTAACAGAAGAAGAAAGAAGTCGAGCTATAGCAATACCAAAAGAAAGCATAAGCTTTAGAAACTAAGCAAAATGCAGAAAACCCATACAGATATCTGAAGCAGGACCAAGAGAAATCAATGAGGAGGATGAACCTTTGGAAGACATGCAAAATTAGAAGAATAATCAGCAAAAAAAGAAACAAAAGAAAAATATTAGCAAACAAAATACACTTTAAACCCTAATGCTTAAATTTTAAGACATTGAATCTTAATGTCCTTGAATTTCTATAAATAAAACTTTTTGACCACTGGATTTAGCATTTCTTGTAGGACTAAGTCACGTGACTCAAAATGAAAAGGCAATGTAGTCTTTTAAGGTTATATCTTTTATACTGGCTCCAATTTTCTGTCTCCTTTTTTTTTGTTTTCCTTTCTTTCTTCACACTAATCACGTGCCTAACACTTTGTGCTTCCAAAGATATTAGGAGTGAAATAACCAGAAATATTCTCACTCTGCTCAATTATCACGCCGATCAACCGGGAGGTTATTTATAGAAATTTATGGACATTGAGGTTCAATGTCTTAAATTGGATCAACTTAAAATTGGACCACTGAGATTTAAGTTCTAAAATGGAAAAAAACTTGCAGGTTTAAACTGTATTCAAGCCTAGACTTGCCAATACAAAAGAACCAAGAGAAGAGTGAAAGATATTGCATAAAGAGAACACAGGAAAACAAAGGGGGGAAATATACTATGATAAATGAATATAATCCCTATTCTGGTACATCACTCCTAGAAGTCATTCACTCTAAGGAGCTGGAGAGCAGCAGGCAAAAGATCCTCACACACCACATTTAAGCATTTTGTTAAAAGGACCAGCCAATAACTCATACGATTTCAAAGAAAATAAGAAGAACCAATGATTAAAAAAAATGCATTTCGAAAACTCCAACAAAATACAAAGCATCAAAAGCAACAGATGCCAATCATCAGGTTTAATTATCCTCATAGGCCACCGACTCTTGTAATCAATACACACTGAAGCCTTAATATTCGCACGTGCTTTTTAACAGTCTGTAATTAGACGTATGATCAAACATTCAAAAAATCGCGGATACAAAATATTATAATCATAAAGAATATATTTTAATTAGATAGTAATGCATATTACAAAGTTAACTAATCTGACTATTTATTTCACAAAAATGCTCAACATCCTAAACCCACTTAAGTAAATTTTTAATTAAAGATATCAAGTTTCAAACTCACCTCAAATCAAATATTTTTGAACAATATATTTCTAATTATAATTGATTTCGACAAGCCTTATCCCAATTAAAAATAGATAAGCGCAACTAAAAATAAATATTTTGAGGAAATAGTTCTTCCAACTTATAAGCATCAATCTATATGTCAAGAATTCTAGATCATAATATCAAATTGTCCAAAGCATCCATCAATTTCAAAACTATTACCATTTTCTGAACTTCTAATTTCATCCAGCAATGCTCCCAGTACTTTGTATATTTCTTGGCAATGAGGGTGAGTGTGATCTTCTGCATTAAAAGTGTGAACCTTTTTCTTAACTTCTATCCAGCTCCAACCTGGTACCTTCTTAACCCCCCTGTCCCTCATCAACCTCTTTAGAATGGCTATTTCATCCCATTTCCTAAGATTTCCATATATTTCAGAGAGAAGAACATACGTGCAGTGTTCCTCAGGCTCTAATGACAGCAGACGGTTTGCCACCTCAGTTGCTAGTTTGATATCACCACACATCCTACAGGCACCCAATAGAGTTTTCCATACCATTGCGTCAGGTTGAAATGGCATGTCTTCAACTAGGGCCTTTGCCTCCTTTAAACGTCCAGCTCGCCCAAATAAATCAACCGCACAAGCATAATGTTCCATTCGCAGAGGAATTCCATAATCAGATTCCATAGATTTCAGAAAATTCTTTCCTTCTTCTACCAAACCGATGTGGCTACAAGCCGTAAGAACAGCAACAAAGGTTATATGATCCAACTTAACGTCTTCCTCTCTCATTAAGAAAAAGAGGTCAAGTGTAACTTGACCTTGCCCATGTTGGGCATAGCCAAACATGATTGAATTCCAACTAATTGAGTTGTCTTTAGGGGTCGCTTCAAAGGATCGTCTAGCGTCTTCAATGAATCCACACTTAGAATACATGAATATCAACGAGCTAGCAACATATTCATTTGTCTCAAATCCTGATTTTAGTGCCAGGACATGAACTTGTTGACCCAATTGCATGGTAGCCAAATCTGCGCAAGATCGAAGTGCAGCAGAATAGGCATAGTGATCAATCTCTTGGTACTTATACCGCATTTCCTGAAAAAACTTCAATGCATTCTCACTTAACCCATATTGTGAGAATCCTGTTAAAATTGAATTCCAAGAGACCCAATCTGTGACCTTCATCGACGTAAATAGACGTAATGCCTCTTCCATGTTGTTAGTCGATCTGAGATACATCACTAACAAACTATTCGAAATTGGTGTTGATTGTTCCAATCCCTTCTTAAGTACCAAAGCATGCAATGATTTACCTTGGTATTTTTGCGATTTTTCAGAACAAGCACTTATAATACTTGTGTATGTGTATATGTCAGGTTGCAAGTCAAGTTCCAGCAATTTTAGGAACAGTTTAAATGCACTGGTTCCTTGATCATGCACGATGTAGGCTGCTAACATGGAATTCCATGTAACAAGATCTCTAGTACCAGGGGCACTATTAAACACTCTCTTGGCATCTTCAATGGACCCACACTCGAATATGCAGTAATTGTAGCATTGTATGCAGCGTTATCATCATATGCCAATCCATGCTTTAGAATCGTGCCATGGAGCTGCATCGTCAGCTTGTAAAACTCAGGCTCATCAAGCAATGTCAAAAGGGGAACAAATGTGCCATCATCAAGGCTCACGTGTTCCCTCTTCATGCAATTCAGTAACCGAAAAGAATTCACACGATCACCCACTTCCGCATACCCTGCAATCAGAGCATTCCACGAGACAGAATTTCGCTCTGACATGTACTGGAAAACCATATGTGCATCCTCAACTCTGCCACACTTGGCATACATATCCAAAAGAGCACTTTCAGCATAAACATTCCCCTCATAAGCCATCTTAACTATATCCGAATGCACTTGTTTCCCAACAAAGAGGCACCTATTACAAGCAATGCCCTTAAGTATGCTTCCAAAACTATACCCGTCAAGGTGAACCCCATGTCTTTTCATTCTCTTCATAATCTCCCATGCACTCTCGTAGTTCCCACAATTTACATATCCAGCGATCAATGAGTTCCAAGAAACAGTGTCTCTCTGAGGCATTTCCTCGAACAGCTTGAGAGCAATGCCTAATTCTCTGCACTTTGTATACCAACTTAAAATATTATTGGTTGTATAAGTATCTCCAATGCTTCCTAACTTAATTGCCTGACAATGGATAATTGCAACCTTAGATAAATTAGCTGAAGAGCTTTCAATAAGTGACTGCAATGGCCTCATTCATTCATCCGCATGCTACAAATCCTAATTGAAAAAATAACCACACGTAAAACATTTCTTATAAATTGTTGTGTGTGTATAATCTCAGCAGAAGAGATTAAGTAAGTTCAGAAACAAGTAAGAATAACGGTTAGGCGGGAGGAAATCCTTTCCATTTCTGAAAACCCTTTCTTTGAAAAGCTCTCTCTCGCCTTCTCTTTGAAATTGAAATGCGTTGTATATAGAGAGACTAAAATGTTGATATGCTCCATTTATATGCAAAATGATATGCTCCATGTCTCACTTGTCTGGCCTGCTTTCGGTCAGAGGGGTATTGCATACCCTGTACACTAACTAACGCCTATAGGTTTACTCCTATAATTTGCAATATTAATTTACTAGCTAGTGGAGTTCAATCTTTATTAAGATCAAAAATTGTATGTCGGGCAATATAGAGGTCAACCTCTGATTCTACCCCATAGGAAACAACTTCAAGCACAATGGACTATTTAGAGTCTAATATTAAATACAACATGCCCATAGATAAAGGTAGCTCCATGTTTTGAAGTCACGTATGATTAAAGAGTAATGTCAGGGTCTCAAATGGTGTCTCAACTCTCAAATGATAGTGTCATCATTACATTACATTGGTTAAGTACAACTCTTACGCTTAGCCAAGTCGTAAAGATCATTTTTCTTATTCAACGTCACATCATTTAAGACGATTTTGAGACTTCTAACATTATCTATAATTTTATAATGATTTAAATTTCTTCTTTACTAATTTGTCTTCCACCAAAACGGTGTTTTATTCTTAAAGCTTCGGTTATGTGCAAGAAACGTGAATTTTTACATGGACCAGCCCTGCCCAGTGCCCTAGCCCTATTACTAGGGTCTGTTAAAGGGATGGGCATTCATTCCCTCCTCACTCCAGCCTAGCCTAGACTCACTTCAATCCTAAGTAGAGATGAAAGTATTTAACATAAAAAATGATAACATATTATATACCTTTCAAAATATCTACAAAGAATTACAAATATATTACTTTGTGATTGCCAAGCCTAAACTTTACTTGCAATGAAGAGTGGAAATATTTGATATTGGGTATATTATGGCCTGGACCCTGAAGCTTACATTGTAATCACAAGACTGAATGATGTAAATCATCTTATTGATGGCAACTGGCAAGAACTTTTGACGCATAGCAAGGAGAGTTGGATCATGTTCTTCTGTTAAGAGTCGTTCCAGTAACGTGGAGGTGGTAGATGCATATGCGGAGAAGCCACTGCCAACCATTGTTTCTATGAATGCACTTGCTTCATCATACTTCTTATTTTGAAAACATCCGAGGATAATAGTGTTGTAAGTGACAACATCTGGCAAATAATCATTACCTCCATTTCCACAAGTAGCTCATTTGCTTTCTCCTCCAATAATCCTTCTTGACAAAGAGCTTGGATGATCATTGTGTAAGTCTTAACATTTGGCCGTAACCCTTTTGAAGGAAGGCTATCAAAAAGATTTCTTGCCATATCTAGCTTTCCATCTTTGCACAGTCCATCGATGAGGATATTGTAACTATAAATATCGTGAATTAAACTGTTACATTCCATTTCATGAAATAAGGACAAGTGCTTCATCAATATAATGGTTCTTGCAAAGGCCTTCTAACAAGATATTGCATGTCAAAATATCTGGTCTATATCCTTGAGCTTGCATCTCATAAAAAAAAATTGTGCTGCAGCATGTTTGCCATCCTTAAATAGCCCTGGCAAAATAGTGTTGTAAGTTACAATTGTGGGTTTCAAACCTTCATGGTGCATTTTCCGAAGAGGTCCTTTAACTTTTCTACTTCCAACTTCTTGCAATATCCATTTACCAAAGTGTTATAGCTACAACTGTTTGGCACAATTCCCTTATTAATCATGGTACTCAACACTGTCAATGCTCCATCCATTTCTCCTCGCAATTCGCAAACAGTACCCATTCATGAGCTCATTGTAGGTGACAACATCAGGATTCACTCCTATTTGAATCATTTTTCTAACACATTTTTGCATCTTTTAGCATATATCCTCCCTTGCAATATGAATCAAACAATATAGTAAAGGTAATCACAACTGGAGAAACTTTCATAGTGTCCATCCCACTTAATATTTGCTTTGTCTCTCCCCATCGACCCAAGTTGCATAGAAATGAACTGTAAGTTATAATGAGACGGTGGTATGCCTTTGTTAATCATTTCGAGAAAAAGATCCAAAGCATCGCTCTACTAGTTTATCCTCACAGAATCACAATGATGGTGTTATAAACCACAGTATTAGGTTCACAACCACCTTTTCCCATTAACCTGAGCAACCTAATGGCCATGAAAGTGTTGCCTGTTTGGCTGTTTTGCAATGCCCATGGACAATGGCCCCGAACATAACTATAGAAGGTTCAATCTCTTTTTCCCTCAACAACTTCTCTTCTGACATTACTTTGTTTAAGTTTTGATTTATTTCAATTATTTTGAGTCTTGCAAGTTCCAAAATATAAAAAGAATAAAATAATAATAATATATTAAAATGTCAAAAGAATAATAATAATATTGATTAAATAACTCATGCATGGATGTTATGTCAACAAAATTAAAAACAAAACTCATATATATTGAAGTATGCTTCTTTTAATGTTTTAATAATATTGAAATGTTGATTCTTATGATGAAATGTTGAATTCACATTTTTTTATTAATATATTTTATAGTAATCTTTGTAATTTTTTGAATTTATAAATCAATATTAGCTAAACAACTTCACAACTTGTTTTAATTTAATTTCTATTGCCAATACTTTTTCTCATAAGTCACAAATGAAAATGACTTATAATTCATTTTAAGTTTTAACTTATAAGTTGTTTTAAAATAAGTCATTGACCAACGGCTATATTTACCTTTTAAAAAAATTAATTCATTTCATATTCAAATAACTATGGATGCCATAAAACTTATGACAATCAAGACAAGTTATTTGCAAATATAAATATATTTTGTGTGTATGTATATACTTACCGTTTGTTTTTTTAAGGAGATTGGGTGAATTTCATTAAAAAGATAACCAAATTATATACAAGTAGTTAGCATAAAGTTAACTTCATGCCACATGCACATATAAGTGCCAGAAACGAATCGAAATGATCCAAGTATTGAAATCTTTTTATTTAGTTCACAAAATTTATCAAGGTTTGATTGAGGCTCATTTAGTTATCGACTCAAGCACGATTTTGAATGTAGCCCGAATAGTTTGAACTTTTCGAACGAATATGATCCGAATATTAAAAGAAAATTATAATTTGAGAAGGTTCGAATAATTTATCGAATTTTAAAATTAAATTTCATATTTAACTCATTTATATTTCGAAGAGAAATGAATCGAATTTTTTAATCGAATCTGAATACGAATCAACTACTCATTTTACGCCTTTACACGTAGAGATCACACTTCACAATCTACTTCATGACACCTTTGGTCAATTAACTAAAATTAATATTATGTTAACCGCATCCATTAATTAACGTGTCTACGACTCTAGGGATAAAAGGTAAAATATTTTTGTCATAAAATAAATCTTTTCCCAAAATTTATCAATTTTAATTTTATACAGGTTAATTTCTTCAACTAGTATGTTACTCAAGGAAGAAGAACAGACGGCCGAGAGGAAGAACAGGCAGCCGGTAGAAATAAGATCATCGCAGACGCCGGCGTTAACATTCACTCCGGCGATTCCACAGTTAGCTTTCTATTATTTTTCAGTTTTGATTTTTGCCCTAATTTACACCCAATACTCGCATTATTTGAAATTGATTGTGTCTCTTACATAAACACATTATTGGTTCGATTTTAATGTATATGTATACTTGCATTCTACTTTTGACTCTACTTTATCCGTTAAAAGTTTCCCCTCTTTTAAACACCCTGAATTGTTGCAATTTTAATACTCCATATCTCACACAAGAGTCCCATTTGCATAAAATTGTTCTACCAAAAGTGCATTTTTAAAAACCTATTTCTTTATTTTTCATGTATAGTAGTATAAAATGACTCTGTACCCTCAAGTGTGTCATCATAATTTCAATATTATGCCACCACTGCTTAGAACAATTTATATTTTTAGGAATAAACATTGAAAAAACAAACAAACTTAATATTTGCAAATTTGCAAATGTGGCTCTTCTTGTGGACAGGAGAGAGATTTAGAGGATTCCATTGACAAGAACCTATTTGTTGTTGAAAGAACTCATTTTGGCCTACTCGCTACAACCTGTAGCGGCTTATAAAAAAAAAATTTGTAACAAGCCGCTACAGGTTGGAGCGGCTGGGCCAAAATGGGTTGCTCCCCAACAACCGGTTGTTGTGGATGGAATCCCATATATATATATATAGCCAGGATCCTATCAGGGATCCCGGATTTTCTTAAACGACGGACTTTTTTTTTTTAAAACAACTAAAAAAAATAAAATAATATTTTATGGAACTTGAATTTTTACATAATACAGTGTTTTGGGTGTAATTTGGATACCCATACCAAAAAATGTATGTGCATGCCGCATTGCATGCATGATACATGTTTTGTTATATGTATCCAAATCACACCTAAAACATCAGATTATGGAAAAAATTCAAGTTCCATAAATATATATTTTTTTTAGTTTAAAAAAAGCAAAAAAAAAAGGTCCTGACGGTACTAAAATGCGATGCGTTGGACTGAACCGGACTATATATATATATATATATATAAAACTCGCTTTCAGGTGTCTGATATTTGTATTCATGTAAATATATGGTCTTTTGGGAGGAAAATTTGTAAAATAATAGTTTCACTAGCTAATTATTCTGGCATTACCTTTTATTTTTACCCCAAATAAATGAAGCGTAGAACGATTGCTGCATGGAATGAAGTCATGATTATATAAACACGAAAAGCAACTAGCCACCATCAGTACCATTCAACATTTAAATATAGTGAAGTGTAAACATGTATATCAGGTTAAACGTTTAAGTATGGAAAACATTAAATATAATAAAAAAGATCGAAGACATGAGGATGCTAATTTAACAAATTTACGAGATGAAAATGAGTGTCATATGAAGACTAAAACACTTGTTACCTTTAATACAAATATTTCTTGGAGTGCAGAACTTGAATTTGTGCATATGGTTAAGGTAGTACTAGACAAGTGGATATGGTTGAGGTAGAACTAGACTAGTACTTTTTGTTCTTCACATTACTTTGTATTTGTGTACTTATGTTCATTTTTATTCTATTTCCTTCTTTAATGTCATGTAAGTGATTGTCTTAAAGTTTTATCATATTTCTGATATTTCACATACTTGACCTATGATATTTTATTTCATTTTCTTGGTCTCAGATATTGTCACAGTTAATGGTATTCGGGTTATTTAAAATTAGATTAGATGGATATCAATGTAGAGATTACTATTTGGGGAATGTGGAATTTTTTTATGATGGTTATAGTTAATCGAGTAAGAACATGACAACTACTCCTACTGTTTGTTTTGTGCCTTCATCTGGATTCTTTGAAGTTAAAAAGGGAAAACTTGTAGGGATCTTTGCATGTTTTGACAGAGAGTAAGAGATGAGTTGTTAAATGAAATTAGAACAAATCAAAATAGTAGCAATGTTATTCATTTGGGGCCTAAGAATTTGTGCAAACTGTTATTCTTAGTTTCATGTCGCTTGAAGTTGATTGAAGGATTGTAAAATTACATTTTAGTAGTGTTTTAATGTTAGGATTTTACGCTGTCGATTTGTTAATTTAACTTGCTTCATTATTCCATTTGTTTTTGTTTTTGTTTTTTTATTTTTCTACTTTTGTGTTTGTAGTAAAATGGGCAAAAAGGCAAATGCAATTGGTCAAAAAAAGGAAAATTTGCATTGGACAGCTTCTATGGATGCTTTGTTTATAGAGGCAATGCTGTATGAACAAAATCAAGGTAATAGACCCGATGGGACTTTCACAACTGCTGCATATAATAACATGCTGAAATTTTTGCGTGAGAAGCTTGAGATTCCTAATTTAAAAAAGGAGCACTTGAAGAACCGAATGAAAACCTTGAAGGAGAAGTTCGCTGAATGCTATAATCTGTTCCACAAGAGTTCATATGGATTTTATTGGAGTCCTGTGACAAAATTGTGGACTGCAAAGAATGAAGTTTGGAAAACCTTTCTAGAGGTATGTATGTATTTTGTAAATTAGTACAGTTCTAAATGTAAATGAAAATCAGGCTAAAATATTTCCTATATTTGATTTATATTTTTTCTCCAACAGTCAAAACCCATTGCTGCCAAATGGAAGACCAAGCCAATCCCTAACTACGATGCTTTGGAAGAATTGTTTGCAAAAAATAGAGCAACTGCTGAAGGTGATGAAACAGTGAGGGAAAAGAGAAAGCGGTGGGCTGAATCCACTGAAAATGAGGTGACCATTGAAGAAATTGACAACTTGATATCCCAAAATTTTGTTTCATCGGAGAACTTTATTGATTTGGATGCAACTTTACCAAAAATTGAAGCACAATCTCATACTGGGGCTACTTCAAAACTGAAGAAAAGGAAAGTTTCAACCAAGAATGTCACTGAAGTAACATGTTTCCATCTTAGCCATTGAAAAATTCACAAATATGATCAATGATGGTAACAAGGAGATGATCAAGGCCTTTGCCAATGCAACTGTGACAATGACAAATGCCATTTCAACTTCACAGCAGCGTATCTACTCACCATCAGAAATTTATGCTGAATTGATTCAAATGAAGCTTGAGCAGCCCTTTCTTGATGAAGCCTATTTTTGGCTGGCGGATAATGAGAAGATGGTCAAATTACTGTTCGGGTTTCCGCCTGAGAGGCGCAAAGATGCTTTGGAAAGTATGATGAATGCGTCTAAGGGTCATTGAGGAATTTGCACTCCAGTTAGCATTCACGATATTTTATTGTTTCAGTTAGGACATGTATATTTGGGTTCTCACTCGAGTTAGGATTTTGCATTCGAGTGATGTTTTTGTGTTAGAATAGGAATTATAATCTTCAATTCTACTTTTAGTTGAAACATATATACTTTTGATTGCCATTTGGCATAAATTTAAATTTTGGACACCCTATTCTATTTGCAATGAATTAGTTGGATGATATTATATATCAGTGCAACTTTTATTTGCATTTAACTGTGTGTTGATTTTGTTGTTGAGTTGCTGGTTGTAATTGGTTTTCCAGGTCAAAATGTGTGTACAGTTGGTGGTTGGTTAAGCACTTGCAAGTGATTTTTATGCTTATTTGTTCATGAAGACAGATGTCAAAGGCTGAGGAATGAACTCATGCGCCGGTTTGATTGTCTCCCTGATTTTATCCCATACATACACTAATCATGTGCTACGTCCAATGTTTTCAAACGAAAAAGTTATTGGATGACGGGTCATTGGTTCATTGTGATTGAACCGGTGACGCTAATAATACATATAAAAAATGAAGTATGTTACTACTAATTAATACGATTATTGAACATAATCTTTTTTAATATATATAATAAGGTTGTGGTTCGATATGACCGGAAGAGTTCAATCTTCCTAAACAAAAAACTCTGAATTTTTATTAAAGAAAGAAGGCAGTTTTGAAATTTCAATTATAAATATGATAAGAGTTAAGGTGGAACCTCCTTTATCAAAGGATTTCTGAAATCTGACAAAATTAAAAGCTAAATGGGCAAGAGAGTTGGCTAATTTGTTTCCTTCTCTAAGCACATGGCTGAAATCAAAAGAAGAGCAATAGAAGAGATAGATTCCCATTGCCTGATTTAAGAATGATAAAACTGTATTGAACAATTTCAATGCTTTGTAATATTCAAATTTGCAGTGAAATGTGCAGCAAATAGAATTAAGATACTTAATTTTACTTTTTATCCAATACTTGGATGAAGTTGCCTAAGCTCTTCTTAGCAGGTCGACTAGCAGAACATGTCACCTACTTCATGAATGTTGCAACAGCTGCATGGATAGAATTATGAACACAAGTAGAACCTTGACGCCGATCAATTGGATGGGCCCCACCGCAGATGGACTTATGGTTGTCGACAAAGAGGGCTCCTAAGAGCTCCAAAATCAAGGGAAATTATCGTACATTTTACCCTTTTGATCCTCATCTAGCAATTCCTGTAACCACAACAGATAAATAAAATAAAACATTCTGCAGCTTCAGCTTACAGAAATACACTGTGATGCGCAGTAGAAACAACAATTCACATTACAAGTTTGCAGTTTCACTAAAAAATATGTAAGGTCATGTACTTGTTTCTGGAAAAAGTTTCAGATGAAATGAAATCAATTACCTTAGGCCTATGAAGTTAAGATGCTGTATTTTCATCTTCATGATGCATTGATGTTTCTTCTTGAGGGTCATTCTGTATATCATTGTCTGATTCCATTTTGACTGATCTATCACCTATTTCCCTCTCTTCTTTTGTCTGGAATGTGATATTGTTATCCTCCACCTCGTGCTTCTCCTGGAAAGGGCTATATGGCTGCTCAGTGTATTCCATTTTAACCTCCTCTCCTTTATCTTCCATGTCAGCATCTACATCTTCTTCTTGTGAATTGGTCACACTTGATGAAGTATCCTCGCCGCAAGGACTTTCAACTACTGAAGCTCCCTTAGAAAAGAAAACTACCATGATAACTAATTGTCGATCATATGAACTTCAATAAGACAACCAAATATTTCTACCTGAGGGTAGATAATGCAAAGTCCCAAGACTCCCAACCAGACACAGAATTTGCAAGAAACCTGCTGATATCTCCCCTTCAGGGCCTGCAGTCTTCAAGGCTGGAGCGCATCCTTTTCTGACTGACCGGATTTATCCTTCAACGATTTTAAGGTTCCCCCAGTTTGTTGTTGGCCTCCTGTTTGAGGACTAGTCGCCTAAAGTGGACCACAGAGAATTAATGAATTTAACGTACATATACAAGTAATCTTTTTGAAAATTGATCACTGATAGAGAGAAGTGAACATCTAGCTTAAATCAAAATACTGAGTTACACAAAGATTAAGCAAAATGTGGTGTACCCTATTCAATATGGATTGTTCTGCATCAACTCCCTTTTTGGAAGATCGATTTTTTAACTCATCCTCACGCCTTTGCCTATCCATCCTGATAATGTTTTCACCATTTTAACAGGGAGAAATCAGAAGATCATTTCAAAAGATACCACAAAAACTATCAAAAACAAAATCAATTTAAAGTGTCCAATAGACCAAGACTCATAATCCTTTACAGGACTCAAGTCATCTCTCCATCCTCTACTCACCCAATACATACAATATTTAACAACATCCAATAATAACTAAATGAGATCAAATATATATACTAAAGCAAAAAAATCCCAATTCATTCAACATAAAAATCAACAGCCACGATTCAATCTAACCCAGAAAAATTCACCAGGATAGATTCAATTCTTCATAAACAATCATCAAAACTCGTCAACCTCCAAATAAAAAATAAAAAAAATCCCCTAGACCGACCCCCAAACATCTAAATTTTCAATTCAAACATTAATAGCTGCATTTCATACTACATTGGAATTAATGAAATGCTACCTTAGGCATTCAGAAATTCTTAATTTAATATTATAACTAAAGATTAATGTTGGGTTAGTCCTAATTTATTAATTAACACAATTACTACTAAGGGAGAGCTAGTAAATTCTATAAAAAGCATGTAGAAAGGATATTGAAAATATCACAGTAGCATATATGCATGTTACAAAACGAAATCAAATCAATTAAATTCTTAATTTAGTTCATCGTGTATATATAGTCTCCAAATGAAGAGCATCAAACATCCTTAGCTACTCTATGATCCAACAGAACACAAACCAAAACAAAATACAATTAATTAATTAACCCACAAAGTACTCGAAATGACTAAATATTATCTTGCAGTTGCATGCCTCCATCGCGATGAAGAGCTTCTTGATCATCATCTACTGATCCCCTGATCTTCCTCTTGGATATTTTCTTCAAATCAAGAATAATCTCACAAACCACATAATCCGATTCACCACCCGCAAGAGAGAACTCGTGCATAATCCAATGACCCTCCGGATTACTACTTTTAGCCGCACTCCTTATTTCAAAAACTAGCATTTTCTTATATCCAATCACCTCACCCTTCCCATTATGGACTTCCCTAGGCCCCGTCTGCCCATCCCACGTGCCGCACCCCGCCGCCCGAATATACTGCTCCTTCCCACCGGTGCCGCTGTTCTTCCTCATCTTTTCGCCGGCGGCTGCTTTCTTGGCCAACTTGGTGAATACGTATATGGTTTTCTTGACTGCATTTCCCATGTTGTCGGTTTCCGACACTAGCCAATGATTTGCATCCTTCAATATATCCCAAGGATCGCCGCCGTAGAGTTCTTTCTCTTCCACAACGTTACAAGGCAAGATTTTTCCCATGATCTTTGGCCTCAAGTAGGAGTTGATAAGCTCCTCTCCAGTTGGACAGAATCTAAAACCAGCGGGAATGGCCATCTTCTCCATCAGTTCTCTCTCTCTAAATTTTCTCTCTCTACTTTCTTTTCTGATTAATTTGATAACAATACAATCCCTCAGTATAAATAGGCCACGAAAAAAACTTGAGCGCCAAGTTGTAGATAAGTTTAAATGTCTAATTTTCCTAATCTAATTAGGCTTAATCTTGTATTTCTTTTTAAATCTGGCGGTATATTTAAGAAAATAAATATTTATTTTTATGGATTCGTCTAATTTTGACGCTATATGTTTCTATATATTTATTTTGACGCTGTATTAATTATGATTGATCCATTTTAATTTTAAAATGATATTGTTCTCTTATTATTTAGTTGCTAAAATGTAAAAAAAAAAATTATTTAACTAATATGGGATGACCAACTATATTTTAGGAGAAAATTAATTTCAAATACTAAAATTTATATTTTAGCAAAAAAAAAAACTTTTAGAGATTTTAATGTTTTTTAAGAGTTTTTAATTTTCTCCCATTAGATTTATAGTTTCACTTTCTACGTACTTTAGTTATTTAAAAAAAAACTCTTTATTAGGACACCATACAGTTAATTATACTTTTAGTGATATTATTTTTCCCATTTGTCATAATTTTACTTTGAGTTGCTTCTCATTTTTATTAATGTTAATTAAAGGTATCCCTAGTCATATATAGTATAATAACTAACAATCTAAAACATTAATTATTTTTTATGCGTGTGTACGTGTATTCACACAACCCAAAAATAAATAAAATAATATAATAAAACTCAAATAATAATTTATAATATAACATATTATAAATTTTAATAATATATTAAAAATAATATAATAATAGTATTATTATTGTTTAATACTCCCTCCATTCCAAAATAAGTGTCGTTTAAGGTTTTTATACATGGATTAAGAAAGTAATTTAATACTACCATTTAATAATTAAAATCTGTGTGAAATTCCATCACTATCCTTTTGTGGGAAGTTGAAAACTATTAATACTAAATAATGAGAGAAGGTAAGGGTGATATAGGAAAGTAAATAATTTATTCTCCTTGAAAGTTGTAAACGACAGATAATTTGGAACAAAATTTTTCTTCCAAAACGTCACTTATTTTGGAATGGAGGGAGTAATATATTATTATTAATTTTTTATGTGTGTGTTTTTTAATATTTTTAATTAATTTTTAAGTGTTCCACAATAACAACCTTTTTAATTGATTGAACATCTCATAATAAATTAAACCAATAATTAGCTTTTGTATTAGAATAGTAAAACAAGCGATGTTATATTAATTTGTAACGTTAAGTATTCGATATATATTAATAAAATTATTTATTTTAATATAATATTATTAATTATGAATTATAATCTTCATAGGAATTAGTAATTACAAAAGGATTAAGTGGTTTTATTTGTATTAAAAGATATAGTTAATAGCTTTTTTTTAATTAATTGTGGTGGAGTCACATTTTCATAAGAAAGAGGTTTCTGCCCACTACTGATAATGCAAGCAGTCATGTACACATGTATATATTTGTGAGAAATATAATATATTGTGTTATAAATTATATTGGTATTAGGTACGGTATTGTGTTTATGGAGTTTCAAACTCTCTGAATTATGTAGATTTTGTTGAAAGTAACAACGTGGACAATGACTTGCTACAACGGATACATCAAGTAATGATTTCTCCTCGACAGCGTAAATCGTCATAAAAAAAAACGTTTTCTCGTACCTCAGTTCAACGTATGCTATTTTGGTTGTATCATTTTTTATTATTTAGTTTGTGTATTTTACTTATTTAATATTCGTTCCTAATATTTTTTATACTGAAGTAACAACAATTTTAAGGTGATTCAACACACTAAGGATTAAAGCTTAGTGAAGGGTAGAGAAATTACCATTCTCATTGACACTGATAGTACCCATAACTTGTTGAATAGTAATACAACTGAGAAATTACAGTGCACAAAAGAGGAAGCTAAACCCATGCAAGTATGTGTGGCAGATCGGTATAAGATGTTATGCAATGAAAGATGTAAGAGATTTGAATGGGTGGCACAAGGTCATAAATTCTGCACGGATATGAGATTAATTCCTCTAAAAGGTTGTGATGTTGTTTTAGGGGTTCAATGGTTAAAAACCTTGGGAGATTGCATGTTCAACTTTAACACCTTGACCCTGAGTTTTTCTGTGGGAAAAAGGACAGATTATGTTGAAAGGAACTAGTGATGGACACCCAAGTTCTGTGTCTATGATAACTACAGTTAGCCTTCAAGAAGCTTGGAGAAAAGATCAACTATCTCTGTTAGCATATGTATGTGCATACAACAAATAAGTATTTTAAAAGAAAATGTGCCATACTTCTTTGAAGTGTACTTCTTTCCAGGCTTTATTTGGACTTTCTCCTCCCCATATATCTAAACTTCCACCAAATTGAAAATTCTCAATTCCAAATGTGGATACTTTTATTCGTGATAGATGTGGGTTTTGGTTGATTTAAGGAGTAATTTGTTACAAGCTCAAGTACGCATGACAAATTATACTGATCAACACAGAACTGAGAGAAGCTTTGACATTGGGGACTCAGTCTTCCTTAAACTACAGACCTACAAGCAATCTACTCTAGCTCAGCGATCTACTTTCAAATTAGCACCAAGGTTTTATGGTCCTTAATTATAAGGTACTTGCAAAGGTTGGACCTGTAGCTTATAAACTGGAACTTCCCGGTCATGCCCAAATCCATAATGTTTTTCATGTTTCTTTATTGAAAAAACAGATTGGTTTACAAGCATGAGTATCTCCTACATTACCTCCACTGGCTGCAGATGGTACGTAGGCCAAAACTTGTTCCACTTGCTGTGTTAGATAGGAGAATGGTTAAATTCCAAAATCGATCCAAAGTTGAATATTATCTAATTCATTGGGCTAACAGTAGTCTTGAGGATGCTTCTTGGGAAGATGCTCAACAAATGGTAAATCAATTTCCAGATTTCAATTTTAGTCCTTGAGGACAAGGACATTTTGAAGGGCAGGGTAATGTTGTGAATAGCAAGGGCGAAGTGATCATTAACTAAACACAAGTGACAAGAAGCATTACAAAGAGAGAAATATCTAAAATAACTATCTTAGCTGGAGCAGAAAATGGTTTAGGAGGGAAAAATAGAATTCAAATAGAAGAGGGAAAAATCAGTTAGGTTGACAGCTGTAATTGTTAGTAAGTGTGACTACATTGTATAAAATAGAGGAATGGAAGTGAGAGGAGGAATCATCTTTGTAATATGAACAACTCTATAATCTTTTAGCTATCAATATATAAGTTCTTGTTCTTTACCATTTCCGAGTCTATCATTCTTCTTTTTCTATTTTTTATCTTAGTTGTGATCTGCTATCACAACAAAAATATCCGTCAAGAATGCAAAAAGGTTAGTCTTTATTCATGTGCTTTTGAATTTGCTCATTATTAGAAAATGAATTTTGAATCTATCACATAACTCATCTTAATGAAAGACAAGATAATAGTGGTAGAGTTTGAATGTTGTTTGTCTTATATTTCAGTAGTGATATTAGAATAATCTAATCTAGTGTGTTCAAATTATGGTGGTGTATCCAAATTCCATCATGTCATGTTTATAGATATTCTAAATAATTTCTAGTTTTTAGTCAATCAAAGAGTTTGTAGTTGTAAGAAATTAGAATAAACACTAGTTTGTCTACATGTAACAGATGATCAGTGTTGTGATATTATAATTTATTTGGAATAAACACTAGTTTGCACTTGTACTTTTCGCACCTCTGCAGTTTGTGGATTGACTTATTCGGTAGAAATCACAAAATTTAAACAAATCTTCATGATTTGCTTTTGGTATGAAGAAATACCTATAGTTTATCTTACCTCAGTTTAATATCCTCTATTTGTTTCTTTTACTCTAAATTTTAAAGTAAACTTCATTTTGAATTTCTGTGAGCTAGGCTTAAATTGAGTTTTTAACTTAGAAAAGAGGCTGAAGTTCTTACTCTATTTCTTGTGTTGGCAGGCTAGTCACTGGGATACTTTCTATAACAAGTTTGGTGCACATAAGCAGGAAAAATGCTTGAAATATCAGACCTAAGTTATTGTTTTCATTTATCTGCAGGTGGGGTAATGCATATCTAACAAGGGATTTCTTTCACAACATGGGTTCGAAGATGGGAGATCAAGTACTGCTCATTGTTGCTGAAGAAGGGGACAAAATTGTTGCGGGTGCACTAAACCTTATCGGAGGAGATACTTTATTCGGGCGATTATGGGGATGTGTACTATCCAAGTTTGCATTTTGAAGCATGCTATTATCAGGTTAACTATCCTTGTTAACCAACATTAAAATTCAAAAAAAATGTGTTACCAACATTAAAATTAAGAATCAAACACCCTCGAGGAAAATGGAAGCAAAGAGGTCTGAACTTGTGCAGAATAAAGCAATTGATATTTTCTGGAATCAACTATTAAAAAAATGTTTCTCGTATTTCTTGTTCAGATGTTTGACTTAAGTTATGTAAACTTTGTTTAAGGTATCAAAGTAATGCTTAGTCTCCTTTACAAGTGTGTGATCATTTCCCTAATTGCAAAATGGAGATATTTAATTTGTTGTACTTTGATCTGAGATTCATTTGAATGCCTTCCTTTTACAGGTTGAGCTTGTCACAAAACTTATACAAGATTCTGGACCTTTTAAAGATATGGTAATGCATTAGAGCTTTGAAGTGCGAACCCCGGATTGGATTAAGTTAACAGAGCAATTAGCATATCACTACTTACTGCATCCATATAGAGTGGAATGCTCAGTGAACAGGCAGGCAAGCACAAATGACAAGGAAAAGAAGCAAATGACATTTAGTTGCTTTAGGTATCTGCCATACTCTCAGCCTTTGTTTCAACAATAGGGAACTTTGTTTCAACCTTATATGCCAACTTGTAACCAAGTGAAGTACAGAAACTGATTAAAATCTCGAGAAAACTACCATGATAACTAATTGTCATATGAACTTCAATAAGACAACCAAATATTTCTACCTGAGGGTAGATAATGCAAAGTCCCAAGACTCCCAACCAGACACAGAATTTGCAAGAGGGTCCAGAGCTATTGCGCCTATTATTTCTTTCAGAGTAGAGTCAAATTGTTGGGTCCGATCGATACTCATATGGGTGAAGTGGGAAGCCAAGCAACAATGTCGGGAACTATCAAGCGTTCAGTAAGAGCAAGTGATTAATTTTCTACTTTACATGTATTTCAAACCATAAGATCTATATTCTACTGCTTCCCCATACTAAAGAAAACCGAAATTTGTTAATCATGAAACCCAATGGGCAATTACAAGTTCAGGTTGCTAATTTATGTCTTGCCTATCTTGTGCAGCTCAAAAATAACAAAACTACAAATGTTCAGATAAAAATTCAACCATCAAATGGTTGATTTTCTATTTTCCATGTATCTCAACCCATAAGGTCTCTATTCTTTTGCTGCCATAAATCGACAAAGTCAATGCCAACATACAATAAAGTTTTTCATGTAAGCCTTGCCTCTCTTTAGCAGATGGTTTTGACCGGAGAAGAATATAATCTTATGAGTAAGATCAGGCAGGAGGAATTCCGACCCAAATACTTGCCATCCAGAGTTTTTTGTCAGTTTTATTTTTGTATATAAAAGAAAGAATGTATATTAGAATAAAGAGTACAAAGAGGTGGACACAAAGTCACCAAAGAAGATAGAACGTGAAGCCACAAAGTCGGTTTTATATTATTTCCAGCACCCAAAGGCTCCCATAGCCGATGCCAAAGAGAATCCAATCATGACACCCTAACACATACCTTGGATTACAGATCCTAATAGAGACTCATACATATAAGAGGAGCTCTCGATATTCATAAGATTCACTCCATATAAATAAACTTTAGCTATGATAAACCAAAACCCACACAACAAGAGTTTCCTTCCTGATCTAATGAACATACAGATAGTAGTAATTATTACACTTAGATCTCAAAGTTGATAGATTACAGAAATGATAGAATCCTTAGAGAGCAATAGGTGAAGCTCATATGTATAACCCAATCGAATAGAGAAAATCTTTTTTGAAAATTGATCACTGAAAGAGAGAAGTGAACATCTAGCTTAAACTCCCTATTCAATATGGATTGTTCTGCATCAATTCCCTTTTTGGAAAATCCATTTTTTAACTCATCCTCACGCCCCTGCCTATCCATCCTGGTAATGTTTTCACCATTTTAACAGGGAGAAATCAGAAGATCATTTCAAAAGATACCACAAAAACTATCAAAAACAAAATCAATTTAAAGTGTCCAATAGACCAAGACTCATAATCCTTTACAGGACTCAAGTCATCTCTCCATCCTCTACTCACCCAATACATACAATATTTAACAACATCCAATAATAACTAAATGAGATCAAATATATATACTAAAGCAAAAAAATCCCAATTCATTCAACATAGAAATCAACAGCCACAAAACGAAATATTCAAAATATCACAGTAGCATATATGCATGTCACAAAACGAAATCAAATCAATTAAATTCTTAATTTAGTTCATCGTGTATATATAGTTTCCAAATCAACTCTATGATCCAAGAGAACACAAAACAAAACAAAATACAATTAATTAATTAACCCACAAAGTACTCGAAATGACTAAATATTATCTTGCAGCTGCATGCCTCCATCGCGATGAAGAGTTTCTTCAAACTCGTGCATGATCGAATCAAGTCTGGGAACATCCGGATTTAGTAATTCATCAAGCTTCACTAAATCATCCCATTCGCATTCCAATTCCAATCTTTGTAATTCTTGAGATTCCATCGTCGGCGGCATCGAATCAAATCTGGGAACTTCAGAATTCAGCAATTCATCAAGGTTGATAAAATCATCCCATTCCAATTCCAATGTTTGTTCTTGGGAATGATCTGCCATTGGCATCAACTGATCATGATCGGCCATAACAGAAGGATCCGCTTCTTCATGTACATCATCCGCAGCAGAACAAATTATAACATTAGTCTCCTCATCTTCTTTTTTCTCTTCTTCCTGACCCAGTAATGCTTCAAGGTCACAAATATCATCCCATTCCCATTCATGTGTTTGTACGTATTCCATACAAGAAGAAGAACTGCCTTCATGATCATCATGTAGTACTAGTACCGGAACATCCGCAGTCCTATGATCATCTTTTTTCTCTTCTTGGCCATTATTTGTCAATAATAATCTTTTCGGATTAATAGCAACTTCTTGATCATCATGTACTGATCCCCTGATCTTCCTCTTGGATATTTTCTTCAAATCAAGAATAATCTCACAAACCACATAATCCGATTCACCACCCGCAAGGGAGAACTCGTGCATAATCCAATGACCCTCCGGATTACTACTTTTAGCCGCACTCCTTATTTCAAAAACTAGCATTTTCTTATATCCAATCACCTCACCCTTCCCATTATGGACTTCCCTAGGCCCCGTCTGCCCATCCCACGTGCCGCACCCCGCCGCCCGAATATACTGCTCCTTCCCACCGGTGCCGCTGTTCTTCCTCATCTTTCGCCGGCGGCTGCTTTCTTGGCCAACTTGGTGAATACGTATATGGTTTTCTTGACTGCATTTCCCATGTTGTCGGTTTCCGACACTAGCCAATGATTTGCATCCTTCAATATATCCCAAGGATCGCCGCCGTAGAGTTCTTTCTCTTCCACAACGTTACAAGGCAAGATTTTTCCCATGATCTTTGGCCTCAAGTAGGAGTTGATAAGCTCCTCTCCAGTTGGACAAAATCTAAAACCAGCGGGAATGGCCATCTTCTCCATCAGTTCTCTCTCTCTAAATTTTCTCTCTCTACTTTCTTTTCTGATTAATTTGATAACAATACAATCCCTCAGTATAAATAGGCCACGAAAAAAACTTGAGCGCCAAGTTGTAGATAGGTTTAAATGTCTAACTTTCCTAATCTAAGGCTTAATCTTGTATTTCTTTTTTTTAATCTGGCGGCATATTTAAGAAACTAAATATTTATTTTTACCGATTCGTCTAATTTTGACGCTATATGTTTCTATATATGTATACACACGCGTATTATATTAATCAATTGATCCATTTTAATTTTAAAATGATATTGTTATCTTATTATTTAGTTGCTAAAATGTAAAAATAAAAATAAAAATTTATTTAACTAATATAGATGACCAACTATATTTTAGGAGAAAATTAATTTAAATACTAAAATTTATATCTTAGCAAAAAAAAAACTTTTAAAGATTTTAATGTTTTTAAGAGTTTATAATTTTTCTCCCCATTAGATTTATATTTTCACTTAATTTCTACGTACTTTTAGTTATTTAAAAAAAAACTCTTTATTAGGACACCATATAGTTAATTATACTTCTAAGATATTATTTTGGGTTCTTTACATAAGTATACAACAAAAAAAAAGTAATTACAAGAATAGTGCATCAACCAAATAATTACAAAAGGAGTGTAAATATTACAAAAATAGTACAATACACATTAATAAGGAAACCTAAAATCAAGGAAAATAACTGCTATAATTAATAATTCAAATTCAAATTCAAAGATTTGGGATCTAACAACAAAAATAAATTCAAATTCAAAATAATAACAGAACTATTTTCCAAAACCCAAAAACTACAACTATTTTGTAACAACAAATACATAATCATTAGTTACATATTGCTAGTCCGCTACACTACACCATGCTGAATCTCCATTGTCCAAAACGTCAATGAGAATAAGAACAAGAATTGCCCTACAAAAAGTTTAAAAATAAATAGATGTAACTATTAATGTTTTGAAAAAAAAATTATAACTATTTTGTTACTCAGAATAATAAAATGGTTACCTTTGTATGAATGGTTGGCTACCAACCGCATCACATTCAAACGAAATTGGTAACTTAATAAAATTGAATTGGTAACCTTTGCATCACATTCAAAAGAAATTGGTAACTTAATAAAATTGAATTGGTTACCGTGGTTTGAAGGTTTGGCTACCAATTACACTATGAAAAAACTGCATGTGTGGGTGTGAATTAGTTACTTTGGTATGAAAGTTTTGTTACCTTGATCTGAAGGTTTGGTAACCAACTCGTATTTAAGAAAAATTTAAAGTGTGGAGGTTGATTAGTTACTTTGATATGACAGTTTAGTTACCTTGGTATAAAGGTTTGGTTCCTCACTTCTTTGCTAGTCCTCTGCTTGAGCTTCCATAGTAAATTATGGCCTCGTCGGTGAAGTTACCAATCATGCGATTAACGGCATTATTGCCACCACCACCAACACCAACAACCTTAATCTTGGGTGAATCAATGGAAGTAAACGACTGCTTCGCCTTCGTCTTGAATCGTCAAGAACGACTGCTTCGTCTTCGTCTTAAATCAATTGCCATTCCTAAGACTCGCTTTTCAACATCATTCCTCCGTCTCATCATTTGATCTTCAAACGGATCTCTAACTTGTTTCAATCCAATCGAGTTGACTCACGTGTCACGACTCTACGAACTCCATGAAATGTACTATAAACACATGAATGCAGTAATATATATATATATATATATATATATATATATATAGAGAGAGAGAGAGAGAAAAAAGAATACGTTGAATGAAGAAGAAAGGTGATGACTAAGTACAGTTGTTATAGATAAGGAGAGAGAGAAGAAGTCATGGGTATAACTAATCCATAAATTAAGGAATTCTAATTGAATACTAATTCCCTAAATTAAGGAATCCTAATTGTACTAACATTGTAAATAAATATGGAAGTGTATTAGTTGTGTAAAAAAGTTTTATGAGAGCATTATTGTTGTAATTATTTTTAAAAATGTAATAGAATATGTAAATCTCCCTATTATTTTTCCCATTTGTCATAATTTTACTTTGAGTTGCTTCTCATTTTAATGTTAATTAAAGGTATCCCTAATCATATATAGCATTATAACTAATAATCTAAAACATTAATTATTTTTTTTATGTGTGCGTACGTGTATTTGCACACAACCCAAAAATAAATAAAAAAATAATATAATAAAACCCAAATAATAATTTATAATATAATATATTATAAATTATAAAATATATTAAAAATAATATAATAATAGTATTATTATTTTTAATAATATATTATTATTATTATTATTAATTTTTGATGTGTGTGTTTTTAATATTTTAATTAATTTATAAGTTTTCCAAAATAACAACCTTTTTAATTGATTGAACATCTCATAATAAATTAAACCAATCATTAGCTTTTGTATTAGAATAGTAAAACAAGCGATGTTATATTAATTTGTAACGTTAAGTATTGGATATATTTTAATAAAATTAATTATTTTAATATAATATTATTAATTATGAATTATAATTTTCATGGGAATTACAAAAGGATTAATTAAGTGGTTTTATTTGTATTAAAAAATATAGTTAATAGTTTTTTTAATTAAGTGTGATGGAGTCACATTTTCATGCTTTATTCAATATGTTGCATACTTAGCTTGCTTGTTATATATTGGAAGGTGTTGTTCATTTAACAAGAATGAGAAAGAGCTGTGTTGGTCTAAAAAAATCCAGTAGAGCAGCTGAAGGCATACTCATGTGTGGCATTTTTCATTAGAATGGTTTAGAAAGAGGTTTCTAGCTACTACCGATAATGCAAGCAGTCATGTACACATGTACTCCCTCTGTTCCTTAATATGCTATCAATTGTAAAACATTAAATATACTATTAAAGAAATGATTGTAAAACATTAAATATACTATCAATTGTCTATATTGCCCTTGTATTGAAAAAAGAAGGTGTTATTTATTGGGCAAAAAATAGTAAAAGAACCAAAATTATATTTATTACTTGGGGTAAAATTGGAAACTAAGCAATTAATGTTTACTTGAAATTTTCAAACGACTTATATTTATGAACAAAAATATTTCTCTAAAGCGACTTATATTAAGGAACGGAGGGAGCATATATTTGTAAGAAATATAATATATTGTGTTATAAATTATATTGGTATTAGGTACTGCAGATCGTGTTCATGGAGTTTCAAACTCTCCGAGTTATGTAGATTTTGTTGAAAGTAACAGCGTGGAAGCAAGTTGTTGTCTCCTGGAGGTGACATGTTAATGTCAATGACTTGCTACAACGGATACATCAAGTAATGATTTCTCATCGACAGCGTGAATCATAAAAAAAACGTTTTCTCGTACGTCAGTTCAACGCCTGCTATTTTGGTTGTATCATTTTTTATTACTTAGTTTGTGTATTTTACTTATTTAATATTTGTTCCTAATATTTTTTATACCGAAGAAACAACAATTTTAAGGTGATTCAACACACTAAGGATTAAAGCTTAATGAAGGGTAGAGAAATTACCATTCTCATTGACACTGATAGTACCCATAACTTCTTGAATAGTAATACATCTGAGAAATTACAGTACACAAAACAGGAAGCTAAACCCATGCAAGTATGTGTGGTGTTATGCAGTGAAAGATGTAAGAGATTTGAATGGGTAGCACAAGGTCACAAATTCTGCACGGATATGAGATTAATTCCTCTGAAAGGTTGTGATGTTGTTTTAGGGATTCAATGGTTAAAACCTTGGGAGATTGCATATTCAACTTTAACACCTTGACCTCGAAGTTTTTCTCGTGGGAAAAGGATAGATTATGTTGAAAGGAACTAGTGATGGACACCCAAGTTCTGTGTCTATGATAACTACATTTAGCCTTCAAGAAGGTTGGAGAAAAGATCAACTATCTCTGTTAGCATATGCATGTGCATTACAGGTCAATGAAAACCACTCACAACAACATCCACCCCAAATTCAACAAGCGCTTCAATCTTTTGAAGATATGTTCCAGAACCAAAGACACTTGCTTCCTCGAGGAACTTTGATCATAAAATTCCATTGAAACCGGGTTCGTAACCATTTACAATCGAAGCCATATAGATATCCTCACATCCAAAAAGACCGAGATGGAAAAATTGTTAAGGAGATGCTAGCAATCGAATTATTCAACCCAATCGAGTCCTTTTGCTTCACCAGTTCTGCTAGTAAAGAAGAAGGATGGTTCTTAGAGATTTTGTCTGTACTTCAGGGAATTAAATAAGATCACGGTCAAGGACAAATTCCTTATTCCTATAATTGAAGAATAATTGGATGAGCTAAAGGGATCCAAAATTTATTCTAAATTGGATTTAAGGGACGGATATCATCAAATAAGGATGCACTCACCTGATGATCCTAAGACAGCCTTTCATACGCACATTGGCCATTATGAGTTCTTGGTTATGCCATTCGGACTTACAAATGCACCAACATCCTTCCAAGCTCTCATGAATCAGGTGTTCTGTGAACATTTAAGAAAATTTATTTTAATTTTCTTTGATGATATATTAGTCTACAGTACATATTTATCTTCCCATGTTAAACACTTGGAGTTAACATTAGCATTGCTGGGAAAGAACACTTTATTTGCCAAGTTATCTAAGTGTTCATTTGAGTCCCATCCTCATTAATGCCATGCAGAAAGGTGGCAGCTGTAAGACCCCAGCTTTTATAAATAAAGATGAATTTTCTATAAATATTATTTTTGAATATTATGGAATAAATTTGATATAATGTTATAGTTGTGGGTAATATTTATAAATTTTGCAAAGTAAGCAAGTTGTTATAAAATATTCGTTTGGTCGGGGAATATTATTTTTGTCGGGGAATATTCAGATGCATGGCTCAATCATCATTAATTGGACCTCATTAATCTAAGTATTGTCGTAGTTAGAAAACGACAAAATTATCTTTCTATAAAAATAACTACGGGAGGTGTTACCGCTTAAAAGCTGTTGAACTACCCGGTAAAAGTACAAGAATACGCTGTGGTTGCATAGTAGCACCAGTATTGATTATTGATGCTTTACGTGAGAAGTCACTTAGCTATACTCAATTATTGCACAAAGAATTATTCGTGATCATATCTCTTATATTATCGATTCAATTATTGTCACAAAGATTATCATCAGATATAATATGTTACAAAGATTAAATTATTAATTGAGACGACAAGTTATAAATGATTAATAATTGTTGAAAGATTAAATATGTGTTGATTAAAAATAAAATGATTTGTGGTAATATTTATTCAATCCTTGATGTATATAAAGAGTCTCATTATGAGATGTTTGTGGTAAGTTTGATTATTTTATGGGGGCCCATATGTCATCATCTAAGAGTCTCTTCGTCAATAGTAATTACCTTTGTGAATAGTAATTACCTTTGTGAATAATAATTACCTTACCTTCACAATAGTATTTACCTTCGTCGATAGTATTTACCTTCGCCAATAGTATTTACTTAACAATAGTAATTACCTTCTTCAATAGTAATTACCTTCTTCAATAGTAATTACCTTCACAATCGATAATTGTCCCTTCAATATTACCAAGAGTTAACTCGCCTCTTCTTCTGTTCCAAGGTTAATTACCTTCATGAAATAGTAGTTGTCTCTTCAATAATACCAAGAGTCATTTTGACCCTTCGTTAAGACTCAAGAGCCACCCTCGCTTTTCTATAAATAGAAAGTTTCATTCCTTCATTATTTCTTACAATTCAATTGAAACTCTAGAGAGAAACTATAGAGAGAAAGAAGAAAAGTGATTCTCGCTACTTCACTTTTCCAATATTCGATTCTTTAAGGTAAGGGATATTATTTGTTGTACTCGTAAGGGGTGTTATTCTTTCTTATTCATGAAGAGAACTGTTGTTATTCCATCGCTTATTATTACATTGGAATAACTCAGATACGCTGGCCATTTACCTATACTTGGTGACATTCTTCTATTATTCTGTTGGAACATCCTCGTCATGTGTTTTTTTACCGGACTTCGGTTCTCATCTTTATTATTATTCTGGTGGAACATCCTCATGCACAGTGTGTTTTTACCGGACGTGTTCCGCCTTTATTATTATTCTGTTGGAACATCCGTCTGCATGTGTTTTTCGGGGACTGGTTCTATTCTTTATTATTCTGTTGGAATATCCCGTTGCATGCGCTTTTACGGGACTGAATTCCGTTATTTATTATTCTTTGGAATAACTCGCTTCTGTGCGATCTATCGCATGCATAGTGATTTCTTTTGTTATTCCATTCTTTATTATACTCGGTTGGTTAAAGTTTTGGCTTTTATACTCCATGAAATTAGTAGAATATCCTCGATATTTGCGTTTCATCCAAAGATCTTTCATGGAAATATTCTTCCGATCATTCTTGAATTTTACTCTACAAAAATGCAAGATCATGTTGACAATTTGGGCGTTAATAATTCTGGATAAAATAATTCTTGAACTTGTTTTATTGAATTCTTATATCATTGTCATCATCCTCATGTTTATATTATGTTGAAAGTCATCTCATGGCACATAGTGCATAGATGGACTTGGTATGATTATGACCAGAGACTATTCGGTGTAATCATGGCCGTAATGTTACAAATGATGTGGTAAAAATCCTCAGCGGCCGTAGTGCATTGATGGACAGTTGTTGGCATGATCATAACGTAATGCCTCTTCCAAGAGACCCAATCTGTGACCTTCATCGACGTAAATAGACGTAATGCCTCTTCCATGTTGTTAGTCGATCTGAGATACATCACTAACAAACTATTCGAAATTGGTGTTGATTGTTCCAATCCCTTCTTAAGTACCAAAGCATGCAATGATTTACCTTGGTATTTTTGCGATTTTTCAGAACAAGCACTTATAATACTTGTGTATGTGTATATGTCAGGTTGCAAGTCAAGTTCCAGCAATTTTAGGAACAGTTTAAATGCACTGGTTCCTTGATCATGCACGATGTAGGCTGCTAACATGGAATTCCATGTAACAAGATCTCTAGTACCAGGGGCACTATTAAACACTCTCTTGGCATCTTCAATGGACCCACACTCGGAATATGCAGTAATTGTAGCATTGTATGCAGCGTTATCATCATATGCCAATCCATGCTTTAGAATCGTGCCATGGAGCTGCATCGTCAGCTTGTAAAACTCAGGCTCATCAAGCAATGTCAAAAGGGGAACAAATGTGCCATCATCAAGGCTCACGTGTTCCCTCTTCATGCAATTCAGTAACCGAAAAGAATTCACACGATCACCCACTTCCGCATACCCTGCAATCAGAGCATTCCACGAGACAGAATTTCGTTCTGACATGTACTGGAAAACCATATGTGCATCCTCAACTCTGCCACACTTGGCATACATATCCAAAAGAGCACTTTCAGCATAAACATTCCCCTCATAAGTCATCTTAACTATATCCGAATGCACTTGTTTCCCAACAAAGAGGCACCTATTACGAGCAATGCCCTTAAGTATGCTTCCAAAACTATACCCGTCAAGGTGAACCCCATGTCTTTTCATTCTCTTCATAATCTCCCATGCACTCTCGTAGTTCCCACAATTTACATATCCAGCGATCAATGAGTTCCAAGAAACAGTGTCTCTCTGAGGCATTTCCTCGAACAGCTTGAGAGCAATGCCTAATTCTCTGCACTTTGTATACCAACTTAAAATATTATTGGTTGTATAAGTATCTCCAATGCTTCCTAACTTAATTGCCTGACAATGGATAATTGCAACCTTAGATAAATTAGCTGAAGAGCTTTCAATAAGTGACTGCAATGGCCTCATTCATTCATCCGCATGCTACAAATCCTAATTGAAAAAATAACCACACGTAAAACATTTCTTATAAATTGTTGTGTGTGTATAATCTCAGCAGAAGAGATTAAGTAAGTTCAGAAACAAGTAAAGAATAACGGTTAGGCGGGAGGAAATCCCCTTTCCATTTCTGAAAACCCTTTCTTTGAAAAGCTCTCTCTCGCCTTCTCTTTGAAATTGAAATGCGTTGTATATAGAGAGACTAAAATGTTGATATGCTCCATTTATATGCAAAATGATATGCTCCATGTCTACTTGTCTGGCCCGCTTTCGGTCAGAGGGGGTATTGCATACCCTGTACACTAACTAACGCCTATAGGTTTACTCCTATAATTTGCAATATTAATTTACTAGCTAGTGGAGTTCAATCTTTATTAAGATCAAAAATTGTATGTCGGGCAATATAGAGGTCAACCTCTGATTCTACCCCATAGGAAACAACTTCAAGCACAATGGACTATTTAGAGTCTAATATTAAATACAACATGCCCATAGATAAAGGTAGCTCCATGTTTTGAAGTCACGTATGATTAAAGAGTAATGTCAGGGTCTCAAATGGTGTCTCAACTCTCAAATGATAGTGTCATCATTACATTACATTGGTTAAGTACAACTCTTACGTTTAGCCAAGTCGTAAAGTATCATTTTTCTTATTCAATGTCACATCATTTAAGACGCATTTGAGACCCCTAACATTATCTATAATTTTATAATGATTTAAATTTCTTCTTTACTAATTTGTCTTCCACCAAAACGGTGTTTTATTCTTAAAGCTTCGGTTATGTGCAAGAAACGTGAATTTTTTACATGGACCAGCCCTGCCCAGGCCCTAGCCCTATTACTAGGGTCTGTTAAAGGGATGGGCATTCATTCCCTCCCTCAGACCAGCCTAGCCTAGACTCACTTCAATCCTAAGTAGAGATGAAAGTATTTAACATAAAAAATGATAACATATTATATACCTTTCAAAATATCTACAAAGAATTACAAATATATTACTTTGTGATTGCCAAGCCTAAACTTTACTTGCAATGAAGAGTGGAAATATTTGATATTGGGTATATTATGGCCTGGACCCTGAAGCTTACATTGTAATCACAAGACTGAATGATGTAAATCATCTTATTGATGGCAACTGGCAAGAACTTTTGACGCATAGCAAGGAGAGTTGGATCATGTTCTTCTGTTAAGAGTCGTTCCAGTAACGTGGAGGTGGTAGATGCATATGCGGAGAAGCCACTGCCAACCATTGTTTCTATGAATGCACTTGCTTCATCATACTTCTTATTTTGAAAACATCCGAGGATAATAGTGTTGTAAGTGACAACATCTGGCAAATAATCATTACCCTCCATTTCCACAAGTAGCTCATTTGCTTTCTCCTCCAATAATCCTTCTTGACAAAGAGCTTGGATGATCATTGTGTAAGTCTTAACATTTGGCCGTAACCCTTTTGAAGGAAGGCTATCAAAAAGATTTCTTGCCATATCTAGCTTTCCATCTTTGCACAGTCCATCGATGAGGATATTGTAACTATAAATATCAGGAATTAAACTGTTACATTCCATTTCATGAAATAAGGACAGTGCTTCATCAATATACTGGTTCTTGCAAAGGCCTTCTAACAAGATATTGCATGTCAAAATATCTGGTCTATATCCTTGAGCTTGCATCTCATAAAAAAAAAAATTGTGCTGCAGCATGTTTGCCATCCTTAAATAGCCCTGGCAAAATAGTGTTGTAAGTTACAATTGTGGGTTTCAAACCTTCATGGTGCATTTTCCGGAAGAGGTCCTTTAACTTTTTCTACTTCCAACTTCTTGCAATATCCATTTACCAAAGTGTTATAGCTACAACTGTTTGGCACAATTCCCTTATTAATCATGGTACTCAACACTGTCAATGCTCCATCCATTTCTCCTCGCAATTCGCAAACAGTACCCATTCATGAGCTCATTGTAGGTGACAACATCAGGATTCACTCCTATTTGAATCATTTTTTCTAACACATTTTTTGCATCTTTTAGCATATATCCCTCCCTTGCAATATGAATCAAACAATATAGTAAAGGTAATCACAACTGGAGAAACTTTCATAGTGTCCATCCCACTTAATATTTGCTTTGTCTCTCCCCCATCGACCCAAGTTGCATAGAAATGAACTGTAAGTTATAACAGACGGTGGTATGCCTTTGTTAATCATTTCTGAGAAAAGATCCAAAGCATCGTCTACTAGTTTATCCTTGCGTAAACTGTCAATGATGGTGTTATAAACCACAGTATTAGGTTCACAACCACCTTTTCCCATTAACCTGAGCAACCTAATGGCCATGAAAGTGTTGCCTGTTTGGCTGTTTTGCAATGCCCATGGACAATGGCCCCGAACATAACTATAGAAGGTTCAATCTCTTTTTCCCTCAACAACTTCTCTTCTGACATTACTTTGTTTAAGTTTTGATTTATTTCAATTATTTTGAGTCTTGCAAGTTCCAAAATATAAAAAGAATAAAATAATAATAATATATTAAAATGTCAAAAAGAATAATAATAATATTGATTAAATAACTCATGCATGGATGTTATGTCAACAAAATTAAAAACAAAACTCATATATATTGAAGTATGCTTCTTTTTAATGTTTTAATAATATTGAAATGTTGATTCTTATGATGAAATGTTGAATTCACATTTTTTTATTAATATATTTTATAGTAATCTTTGTAATTTTTTTGAATTTATAAATCAATATTAGCTAAACAACTTCACAACTTGTTTTAATTTAATTTCTATTGCCGAATACTTTTTCTCATAAGTCACAAATGAAAATGACTTATAATTCATTTTAAGTTTTAACTTATAAGTTGTTTTAAAATAAGTCATTGACCAACGGCTATATTTACCTTTTTAAAAAAATTAATTCATTTCATATTCAAATAACTATGGATGCCATAAAACTTATGACAATCAAGACAAGTTATTTGCAAATATAAATATATTTTGTGTGTATGTATATACTTACCGTTTGTTTTTTTAAGGAGATTGGGTGAATTTCATTAAAAAGATAACCAAATTATATACAAGTAGTTAGCATAAAGTTAACTTCATGCTGACATGCACATAAGGGTGTAAACGAATTGAGTCGATCCGAGTATTGAGTTGCTCAGATTTAGTTCACAAAATTTATCAAGGTTTGATTGAGGCTCATTTAGTTATCGACTCAAGCACGATTTTGAATGTAGCCCGAATAGTTTGAACTTTTCGAACGAATATGATCCGAATATTAAAAGAAAATTATAATTTGAGAAGGTTCGAATAATTTATCGAATTTTAAAATTAGCTCATATTTAACTCATTTATATTTCGAGTAGAGCTCGAATCGAATTTTTAATCGAGCGAATACGAATCTGAACTACTCATTTTACAGTCTTACACGTAGAGAGATCACTTCACAATCTACTTGTGGACACTGGTCAATTAACTAAAATTAATATTATGTTAACCGCATCCATTAATTAACGTGTCTACGACTCTAGGGATAAAAGGTAAAATATTTTTGTCATAAAATAAATCTTTTCCCAAAATTTATCAATTTTAATTTTATACAGGTTAATTTCTTCAACTAGTATGTTACTCAAGGAAGAAGAACAGACGGCCGAGAGGAAGAACAGGCAGCCGGTAGAAATAAGATCATCGCAGACGCCGGCGTTAACATTCACTCCGGCGATTCCACAGTTAGCTTTCTATTATTTTTCAGTTTTGATTTTTGCCCTAATTTACACCCAATACTCGCATTATTTGAAATTGATTGTGTCTCTTACATAAACACATTATTGGTTCGATTTTAATGTATATGTATACTTGCATTCTACTTTTGACTCTACTTTATCCGTTAAAAGTTTCCCCTCTTTTAAACACCCTGAATTGTTGCAATTTTAATACTCCATATCTCACACAAGAGTCCCATTTGCATAAAATTGTTCTACCAAAAGTGCATTTTTTAAAAACCTATTTCTTTATTTTTCATGTATAGTAGTATAAAATGACTCCGTACCCTCAAGTGTGTCATCATAATTTCAATATTATGCCACCACTGCTTAGAACAATTTATATTTTTAGGAATAAACATTGAAAAAACAAACAAACTTAATATTTGCAAATTTGCAAATGTGGCTCTTCTTGTGGACAGGAGAGAGTATTTACATAGGGATTCCATCCACAGCAACCGGTTGTTGGGGAGTAACTCATTTTGGCCCAGTCGCTACAACCTGTAGCGGCTTATAAAAAAAAAAAAATTTGTAACAAGCCGCTACAGGTTGGAGCCAATTTGGGCCAAAATGGGTTGTTCAAAAAAAATTTGTAACAAGCCACTACGAGTTGGAGCTAATTTGGGCCATAATAAGTTGCTCCCAACAACCGGTTGTTGTGGATGGAATCCCATATATATATATATAGCCAGGATCCTATCAGGGATCCCGGATTTTCTTAAACGACGGACTTTTTTTTTTTAAAACAACTAAAAAAAATAAAATAATATTTTATGGAACTTGAATTTTTACATAATACAGTGTTTTGGGTGTAATTTGGATACCCATACCAAAAAATGTATGTACAGTCTGCACAGACTGTACAGACATGTTTTGTTATATGTATCCAAATCACACCCAAAACACTGTATTATGGAAAAATTCAAGTTCCATAAAATATATATTTTTTTTTAGTTTAAAAAAAAAAAGCAAAAAAAAAGGTCTGGACGGTACTAAAATGCGGGCGTTTGGACCAGAACCGGACTATATATATATATATATATATATAAACTCGTTTCAGGTGTCTGATATTTGTATTCATGTAAATATATGGTCTTTTTGGGAGGAAAATTTGTAAAAATAATAGTTTCACTAGCTAATTATTCTGGCATTACCTTTTATTTTTACCCCAAATAAATGAAGCGTAGAACGATTGCTGCATGGAATGAAGTCATGATTATATAAACACGAAAAGCAACTAGCCACCATCAGTACCATTCAACATTTAAATATAGTGAAGTGTAAACATGTATATCAGGTTAAACGTTTAAGTAAGTATGGAAAACATTAAATATAATAAAAAAGATCGAAGACATGAGGATGCTAATTTAACAAATTTACGAGATGAAAATGAGTGTCATATGAAGACTAAAACACTTGTTACCTTTAATACAAATATTTCTTGGAGTGCAGAACTTGAATTTGTGCATATGGTTAAGGTAGTACTAGACAAGTGGATATGGTTGAGGTAGAACTAGACTAGTACTTTTTGTTCTTCACATTACTTTGTATTTGTGTACTTATGTTCATTTTTATTCTATTTCCTTCTTTAATGTCATGTAAGTGATTGTCTTAAAGTTTTATCATATTTCTGATATTTCACATACTTGACCTATGATATTTTATTTCATTTTCTTGGTCTCAGATATTGTCACAGTTAATGGTATTCGGGTTATTTAAAATTAGATTAGATGGATATCAATGTAGAGATTACTATTTGGGGAATGTGGAATTTTTTTTATGATGGTTATAGTTAATCGAGTAAGAACATGACAACTACTCCTACTGTTTGTTTTGTGCCTTCATCTGGATTCTTTGAAGTTAAAAAGGGAAAACTTGTAGGGATCTTTGCATGTTTTGACAGAGAGTAAGAGATGAGTTGTTAAATGAAATTAGAACAAATCAAAATAGTAGCAATGTTATTCATTTGGGGCCTAAGAATTTGTGCAAACTGTTATTCTTAGTTTCATGTCGCTTGAAGTTGATTGAAGGATTGTAAAATTACATTTTAGTAGTGTTTTAATGTTAGGATTTTACGCTGTCGATTTGTTAATTTAACTTGCTTCATTATTCCATTTGTTTTTGTTTTTGTTTTTTTATTTTTCTACTTTTGTGTTTGTAGTAAAATGGGCAAAAAGGCAAATGCAATTGGTCAAAAAAAGGAAAATTTGCATTGGACAGCTTCTATGGATGCTTTGTTTATAGAGGCAATGCTGTATGAACAAAATCAAGGTAATAGACCCGATGGGACTTTCACAACTGCTGCATATAATAACATGCTGAAATTTTTGCGTGAGAAGCTTGAGATTCCTAATTTAAAAAAGGAGCACTTGAAGAACCGAATGAAAACCTTGAAGGAGAAGTTTGCTGAATGCTATAATCTGTTCCACAAGAGTTCATATGGATTTTATTGGAGTCCTGTGACAAAATTGTGGACTGCAAAGAATGAAGTTTGGAAAACCTTTCTAGAGGTATGTATGTATTTTGTAAATTAGTATAGTTCAAATGTAAATGAAAATCAGGCTAAAATATTTCCTATATTTGATTTATATTTTTTCTCCAACAGTCAAAACCCATTGCTGCCAAATGGATGACCAAGCCAATCCCTAACTACGATGCTTTGGAAGAATTGTTTGCAAAAAATAGAGCAACTGCTGAAGGAGATGAAACAGCGAGGGAAAAGAGAAAGCAGTGGGCTGAATCCACTGAAAATGAGGTGACCATTGAAGAAATTGACAACTTGATATCCCAAAATTTTGTTTCATCGGAGAACTTTATTGATTTGGATGCAACTTTACCAAAAGTTGAAGCACAATCTCACACTGGGGCTACTTCAAAACTGAAGAAAAGGAAAGTTTCAACCAAGAATGTCACTGAAGAACATGTTTCCATCTTAGCCATTGAAAAATTCGCAAATATGATCAATGATAGTAACAAGGAGATGATCAAGGCCTTTGCCAATGCAACTGTGACAATGTCAAATGCCATTTCAACTTCACAGCAGCGTATCTACTCGCCATCAGAAATTTATGCTGAATTGATTCAAATGAAGCTTGAGCAGCCCTTTCTTGATGAAGCCTATTTTGGCTGGCGGATAATGAGAAGATGGTCAAATTACTGTTCGGGTTTCCTCCTGAGAGGCGCAAAGACGCTTTGGAAAGTATGATGAATGCGTCTAAGGGTCATTGAGGAATTTGCACTCCAGTTAGCATTCACGATATTTTATTGTTTCAGTTAGGACATGTATATTTGGGTTCTCACTCGAGTTAGGATTTTGCATTCGAGTGATGTTTTTTGTGTTAGAATAGGAATTATAATCTTCAATTCTACTTTTAGTTAAAACATATATACTTTTGATTGCCATTTGGCATAAATTTAAATTTTGGACACCCTATTCTATTTGCAATGAATTAGTTGGATGATATTATATATCAGTGCAACTTTTATTTGCATTTAACTGTGTGTTGATTTTGTTGTTGAGTTGCTGGTTGTAATTGGTTTTCCAGGTCAAAATGTGTGTACAGTTGGTGGTTGGTTAAGCACTTGCAAGTGATTTTTATGCTTATTTGTTCATGAAGACAGATGTCAAAGGCTGAGGAATGAACTCATGCGCCGGTTTGATTGTCTCCCTGATTTTATCCCATACATACACTAATCATGTGCTACGTCCAATGTTTTCAAACGAAAAAGTTATTGGATGACGGGTCATTGGTTCATTGTGATTGAACCGGTGACGTCAATAATACATATAAAAAATGAAGTATGTTACTACTAATTAATACGATTATTGAACATAATCTTTTTTAATATATATAATAAGGTTGTGGTTCGATATGACCGGAAGAGTTCAATCTTCCTAAACAAAAAAACTCTGAATTTTTATTAAAGAAGGCAGTTTTTGAAATTTCAATTATAAATATGATAAGAGTTAAGGTGGAACCTCCTTTATCAAAGGATTTCTGAAATCTGACAAAATTAAAAGCTAAATGGGCAAGAGAGTTGGCTAATTTGTTTCCTTCTCTAAGCACATGGCTGAAATCAAAAGAAGAGCAATAGAAGAGATAGATTCCCATTGCCTGATTTAAGAATGATAAAACTGTATTGAACAATTTCAATGCTTTGTAATATTCAAATTTGCAGTGAAATGTGCAGCAAATAGAATTAAGATACTTAATTTTATTTTTATCCAATACTTGGATGAAGTTGCCTAAGCTCTTCTTAGCAGGTAGACTAGCAGAACATGTCACCTACTTCATGAATGCTCCAACAGCTGCATGGATAGAATTATGAACACAAGTAGAACCTTGACGCTTGATCAATTGGATGGGCCCCACCCCAGATGGACTCAGTTGTCGACAAGAGGGCTCCACAGAGCTCCAAAATCAGGCGGAAATTATCGTACATTTTACTCTTTTGATCCTCATCTAGCACTTCCTGTAACCACAACAGATAAATAATAAAATAAAACATTCTGCAGCAAATACACTCTGATACGCAGTAGAAACAACAATTCACATTACAAGTTTGCAGTTTCACTAAAAAATATGTAAGGTCATGTACTTGTTTCTGGAAAAAGTTTCAGATGAAATGAAATCAATTACCTTAGGCCTATGAAGTTAAGATGCTGTATTTTCATCTTCATGATGCATTGATGTTTCTTCTTGAGGGTCATTCTGTATATCATTGTCTGATTCCATTTTGACTGATCTATCACCTATTTCCTCTCTCTTTTTTGTCTGGAATGTGATATTGTTATCCTCCACCTCGTGCTTCTCCTGGAAAGGGCTATATGGCTGCTCAGTGTATTCCATTTTAACCTCCTCTCCTTTATCTTCCATGTCAGCATCTACATCTTCTTCTTGTGAATTGGTCACACTTGATGAAGTATCCTCGCCGCAAGGACTTTCAACTACTGAAGCTCCCTTAGAAAAGAAAACTACCATGATAACTAATTGTCGATCATATGAACTTCAATAAGACAACCAAATATTTCTACCTGAGGGTAGATAATGCAAAGTCCCAAGACTCCCAACCAGACACAGAATTTGCAAGAAACCTGCTGATATCTCCCCTTCAGGGCCTGCAGTCTTCAAGGCTGGAGCGCATCCTTTTCTGACTGACCGGATTTATCCTTCAACGATTTTAAGGTTCCCCCAGTTTGTTGTTGGCCTCCTGTTTGAGGACTAGTCGCCTAAAGTGGACCACAGAGAATTAATGAATTTAACGTACATATACAAGTAATCTTTTTGAAAATTGATCACTGATAGAGAGAAGTGAACATCTAGCTTAAATCAAAAATACTGAGTTACACAAAGATTAAGCAAAATGTGGTGTACCCTATTCAATATGGATTGTTCTGCATCAACTCCCTTTTTGGAAGATCGATTTTTTAACTCATCCTCACGCCTTTGCCTATCCATCCTGATAATGTTTTCACCATTTTAACAGGGAGAAATCAGAAGATCATTTCAAAAGATACCACAAAAACTATCAAAAACAAAATCAATTTAAAGTGTCCAATAGACCAAGACTCATAATCCTTTACAGGACTCAAGTCATCTCTCCATCCTCTACTCACCCAATACATACAATATTTAACAACATCCAATAATAACTAAATGAGATCAAATATATATACTAAAGCAAAAAAATCCCAATTCATTCAACATAAAAATCAACAGCCACGATTCAATCTAACCCAGAAAAATTCACCAGGATAGATTCAATTCTTCATAAACAATCATCAAAACTCGACAACCTCCAAATAAAAAATAAAAAAAATCCCCTAGACCGACCCCCAAACATCTAAATTTTCAATTCAAACATTAATAACTGCATTTCATACTACATTGGAATTAATGAAATGCTACCTTAGGCATTCAGAAATTCTTAATTTAATATTATAACTAAAGATTAATGTTGGGTTAGTCCTAATTTATTAATTGACACAATTACTACTAAGGGAGAGCTAGTAAATTCTATAAAAAGCATGTAGAAAGGATATTGAAAATATCACAGTAGCATATATGCATGTTACAAAACGAAATCAAATCAATTAAATTCTTAATTTAGTTCATCGTGTATATATAGTCTCCAAATGAAGAGCATCAAACATCTTAGCTACTCTATGATCCAACAGAACACAAACCAAAACAAAATACAATTAATTAATTAACCCACAAAGTACTCAAAATGACTAAATATTATCTTGCAGCTGCATGCCTCCATCGCGATGAAGAGTTTCTTCAAACTCGCGCATGATCGAATCAAGTGTGGGAACATCCGGATTTAGTAATTCATCAAGCTTCACTAAATCATCCCATTCACATTCCAATTCCAATCTTTGTAATTCTTGAGATTCCATCGTCGGCGGCATCGAATGATCAAATCTGGGAACTTCAGAATTCAGCAATTCATCAAGGTTGATAAAATCATCCCATTCCAATTCCAATGTTTGTTCTTGGGAATGATCTGTCATTGGCATCAACTGATCATGATCGGCCATAACAGAAGGATCCGCTTCTTCATGTACATCATCCGCAGCAGAACAAATTATAACATTAGTCTCCTCATCTTCTTTTTCTCTTCTTCCTGACCCAGTAATGCTTCAAGGTCACAAATATCATCCCATTCCCATTCATGTGTTTGTACGTATTCCATACAAGAAGAAGAACTGCCTTCATGATCATCATGTAGTACTAGTACCGGAACATCCGCAGTCCTATGATCATCTTTTTTCTCTTCTTGGCCATTATTTGTCAATAATAATCTTTTCGGATTAATAGCAACTTCTTGATCATCATCTACTGATCCCCTGATCTTCCTCTTGGATATTTTCTTCAAATCAAGAATAATCTCACAAACCACATAATCCGATTCACCACCCGCAAGAGAGAACTCGTGCATAATCCAATGACCCTCCGGATTACTACTTTTAGCCGCACTCCTTATTTCAAAAACTAGCATTTTCTTATATCCAATCACCTCACCCTTCCCATTATGGACTTCCCTAGGCCCCGTCTGCCCATCCCACGTGCCGCACCCCGCCGCCCGAATATACTGCTCCTTCCCACCGGTGCCGCTGTTCTTCCTCATCTTTCCGCCGGCGGCTGCTTTCTTGGCCAACTTGGTGAATACGTATATGGTTTTCTTGACTGCATTTCCCATGTTGTCGGTTTCCGACACTAGCCAATGATTTGCATCCTTCAATATATCCCAAGGATCGCCGCCGTAGAGTTCTTTCTCTTCCACAACGTTACAAGGCAAGATTTTTCCCATGATCTTTGGCCTCAAGTAGGAGTTGATAAGCTCCTCTCCAGTTGGACAGAATCTAAAACCAGCGGGAATGGCCATCTTCTCCATCAGCTCTCTCTCTCTAAATTTTCTCTCTCTACTTTCTTTTCTGATTAATTTGATAACAATACAATCCCTCAGTATAAATAGGCCACGAAAAAAACTTGAGCGCCAAGTTGTAGATAAGTTTAAATGTCTAATTTTCCTAATCTAATTAGGCTTAATCTTGTATTTCTTTTTTAAATCTGGCGGTATATTTAAGAAAATAAATATTTATTTTTATGGATTCGTCTAATTTTGATGCTATATGTTTTTATATATTTATTTTAACGCTGCGTATTAATTACAATTGATCCATTTTAATTTTAAAATGATATTGTTCTCTTATTATTTAGTTGCTAAAATGTAAAAAAAAATTATTTAACTAATATGGGATGACCAACTATATTTTAGGAGAAAATTAATTTCAAATACTAAAATTTATATTTTAGCAAAAAAAAAAAACTTTTAAAGATTTTAATGTTTTTTAAGAGTTTTTAATTTTTCTCCCATTAGATTTATAGTTTCACTTTCTACGTACTTTAGTTATTTAAAAAAAAACTCTTTATTAGGACACCATACAGTTAATTATACTTTTTGTGATATTATTTTTCCCATTTGTCATAATTTTACTTTGAGTTGCTTCTCATTTTTATTAATGTTAATTAAAGGTATCCCTAGTCATATATAGTATAATAACTAACAATCTAAAACATTAATTATTTTTTTTATGCGTGTGTATGTGTATTCATACACAACCCAAAAATAAATAAAATAATATAATAAAACCAAATAATAATTTATAATATAATATATTATAAATTTTAATAATATATTAAAAATAATATAATAATAGTATTATTATTTATTGATAATATATTATTATTATTATTAATTTTGATGTGTGGTTTTTAATATTTTTAATTAATTTATACGTGTGTGTACGTGTATTAAAAGTTTAATTTTTATTTTGGCATGTGCATTCCTTCGTATATTTTCGTATCTGTATGTGCTATATAGCTCCCAAACCCAAATAATATAAGTGTTCCACAATAACAATCTTTTTAATTGATTGAACATCTCATATATTTATCGTAATACATAACATACTATCACATTCATTGTTTGCAAAATTTAATTATAAATTAATTTTATTAAAAAAAAAAATTTATTTAACAGCCTGGAATAAGATAATTATAAGTTTATTTTAGTAATTATTGAGCCCATGAGGTCACCATTAATATTGGACTTCAAGCGGGCGTCTTGTTAGAAGAAAAGCAACACAAATAATGCACAAAAATGAATTGCCTTTTCAACTGGTTACACACGGTTTCACAAGATAATTTCGTACAATTCAAACACAAAGCTTTCCTAAGCCAAACGTGCATGTTGGTCACTAACATGAAAGGGGGGTAATTAAATCTTAAAATAGAGTGCCTTTAAAAATACACCCGTAGCCGTCCGATAAATTTGGAAATGATGGCAACCCCAAAAAGGGAAAATTCTATAGGCATATTGAAAAGCACACTTCCAACCCAGCAACTGCAAGCACAAGGTCAAAAAGACCATATTACTCGAGGTCTATCTACAAGGAGGCGTACGGCAATCCTACAGTGCCTATTATAACATAATAGGAGTTCAAATGGAACTCAAAATAAAGAGCAGGACCAAACGCCCAACCTGCAAGAATGCACGAATCGGATTCATCTCGTAGTATGTCTAATCTAAAATCTATAACCGGAGCCAGATGAGGACGGCGGTGCAGGTGGCAATCGATTAGGAGTGCGGCGGCCACCAGAGTTTGAGCCTGAGCCTACATCACCATTTTGGGCAGGATCACTATATCGACGACTGTGACCATTGGAGCCAAACCTAGAAGAATCACCAAATGAGTCGGACCGACCATTGGCAGCAGCATCAAAAGCCGATCTCCAATCATCACCTGATGAAGGGCCACTGGTTCTTGGACTGCTTTCTGCACAAGAAAATATTCAAAATAAATGAGAAACACAAATTAATAAAAAGGCAGTCTAACCAGAATGACATAATAGTCTCAAAATACTCGCACAAATGGAAAGATACCTAGTTCTGAGCAATGCATCATTTCAAACTTCTGTTGAATAATTCAACCATTGATTTGCCACATTATATCAGGAATGGCATTTGATATTTAGCTAGGTGGGTCAACATAGGGCTGTAGTAGACCACATGATTCTAATGTAAATTTTCTAGTTTTAATAGGTTTTTTAATTAAATTGAAAATGAGTATATATCGTTGTCCTTGTCATATACTTCCCCCAATCTAATCTAAAATATAGGGATCAATTTTGACTTGTGAAGTCAAAAAATTTAAGATATATTTCAATTCAAAATTGATATGAATTCATTTAGTCTTAAACATTACAATTATGAAAATCGTAAACTATCTAAAAAATACTACTAATTACATATTTAATTTATTTATTTATTTATTTTTATAAATAAAAAAAAAAGAAAAAAGGTTATACATATCAAATTTGAATTTGAAAATATCTCAAATTGACTTTAAAAAGTAAAAAATGATCTTATATTTTGGAACGGGGAGAGTAATATATAAATTTATAAACATCTCTAAGGGAGTTGCAGATAATCATGCATCATTACCCGGTGTATCATTTGACAAGCTGGCTGCAGCTGCTCGATTGTCATGAATGCTGAGTTGCCTAGTAAGCTTTGAAAGCATAGACGATTGTTTCTGATAACGTTCTCTCCTATGCTTCACATTCTGGTCCTCCATGAGCAGCTCTTCGATCCTTGCCGTGCTTTGGGAACTATCCAAAGTTACATAAAAAGTTAAAATGATAATCAGAAAATAACAAAATTTAAATAAACAGATTTAAAGGTAATTGCTGAAACATAATACACCATATATGACTTTAGATTATACTCGGTGCACATGGTTGCCTCAAATAATATATAACATTTTGCTAAAAGGTAATTTTACCAAGTTGCTTGGTATAAAATCAATGTAGCAAAAAGTTGATGCATCTTTTTCTACACATTTCCTAGCACTAATTGATGGAGATAATTCAGACATACCATGTACCCACCCTTGTATTTCACAAAAAAAGATTCAAAGAATCAGGAGATTAGCAAACTAATCATCAATGATGCTAACCTGACAGAACTGTACAACCTATTAAGCATGTCTTCTTTAGCTTTCTCTACTTGACAAAGAACAACAGCCTGCAGAACCATAAGAAATCATAAAAAAGAGTAAAAAAGATATTTACATAATGAAGGCAACAATCACAAAGTGTACAGACTTTCGGGACATTGGCAGCAAGACTGTTCAGAACAGCTTCAACGTAACCGCGTACTTCTTGAGCCATCCATCGAAGTTCCTCTTCCGGATCTGCAGGTCTTCTGGTCATTGTCTCCTAAATTGTGCAAGTAGGGCAACAGTTAGGCACTCGGAATACAATTATCTGACTAGGCATGGGAATTTCCACCCACCCCAACTTGTCCCCAATCCCCCAAACCCTACTGTGATGAATTTGGGAGAAAAAATGAAAATTTTCATATGGTTAGTGATGGGCATTGTATCTAAGTAAATCCATGAACCTTTCCCAATTAGATGTTACTTACCCAAATATCTTTAATACCTGCTTAATCATATCCTATTATTCTTCAGTTTAGGTAAATATTAACACATTATCTTTTGAAAATGAGTCAGCAATGATATGCTATTATGTAATGCTCTACCCTTTTAGCATGACTTTAAAAAAAAAATCCTTTCTTTATTTAGTTTGCTAATGCAAGGTGAACAAATAACAAACAAAATAAATAAAAACTTTATTACCATTCAGAACCAAAAAAACTTATGAATAAGACTCAACAGGATGATGGTTAGGACCAGAAAAAACTGTTGATATCGAACTGAATAGAAAAAATCACACCAAATATATGCAAGAATTTAGACCAGTAGCAGGACTGAAACACCTTTACAGAGTATTATGAACTTAATGATAAGAACTAGCATCATGTAGTTACTCACAAGAGAACCATCAGAAAGACTTTGCCGCATGTGAACACCAGAATCACCCTTTACTTGACCTCCTTTAGAGCCAATTACATTTCGTAACTTGTTTAACCACTCAACCTTGTCTGCCATACTCTCAGCCTTTAACACGACAGCACTGTGAGCTGCAAAATGAGAGTCAAACTTTAATCTGCTGTGGCATTCAAATTGGAAACAGATTGGAAATTATACAACAGACGGTAAATAGTAGTGTAAGGGATGGATATTATACCTTTTAACACAGTCTTATATGCAACCTTGTTTGTTATCTTGAATACAAGATTGGGTTTTCCAGCATCTGGCCCATTTGCCTTTTTATCCTTCGAGCTTTTTGATGGGGGTTCTTCCTCCTCAGAAGCATCATCAATAACACACTCCTAAATTATTCCAAGGTTGAGATATTAGTTCCTTGAAAAGTGCTTTCTTAGCATATATTATAAATATTAGCTATTTAGATTAAAACTAGATTCCAAATTAGGATCAGAGCAGAAACTGCAGGATCAATCTCCTCCCTCCAGCACCAGCATTAGTAACACGTGCAATAAAAAATTAATTATTTTCCAAAATAGCAGTAAAGAATAGAACAAAACCAATAAAATATAAATAAAACAAATACTATATCAATGAAGAAGTATGGTATTTGATTTACGTCTTGCCTTCTTGTAACTTGAATTATGCTACATTCAGTATTTGTGATGTTACCCATCCAATTTGACAGCCGAGTTTACCTGAGTTCTTGTATATGCCAACTTGTAACTAAGTGAACTAGCTATAAGATGTGCAAATTTGTTTCAACAAGCATGACCAATGTTCGAAAAAGTTAAAAGCGGTACGAAGACGAAGCGAGATGTAAGCCTCGAGGCGGAGCGAGGCGGAAGCTTCGATTTAAAAACATATGTTATTGATAAATATTGAATATATACAAATTTTGTGGTGATGAATAATTTAGAGACAAAGATTCAGTTATTAACACTTGACTCCGTCGAGTTATCAACACAAGAAATGTTTGTTTTTTTTGCTCTAGGGACTTAAGTGCAGGAAATATAAAGAAATAGGGGCTGAACTGAAACTTCTGAAACTTCAGGGGCTGAAATGAAAGAAAATGAAACTGTAAAGGCTGATGTGTAAAATTTTAAGGGCTATTTTGAAATTAAAGAAAACTTGGGACTAAACTAAAAATTTATAAAGACTATGGGGTACCTAACTGTAATTATCCATAAGATATTAGATGATAAATCTGATACTACTTTCCTTTCCTTTTCCAAAAACTGAGAGACGAAGAGAATGACAGAAAAATAACCAGAGAGACGAAGAGAGAGAAAGAGAAGAAGAAGAAGAAACAGAGTGACAAAGAGAGAGAAAGAGAAGAACTGAACCTGTCACAAAGAAGAAGAACTGAAGTCAGCGTAAGCCTTGATACGCCTCGAGGCGCAAGACTTTGAGGCGTAAGCCTCAACTGAATAAAGCCCAAACCTCTCAATTTCTCTGTGAGGTGCAAGCCTCGCTACAATTTACTCCCGTCTCGATCGCTTTTTCGATCATTGAGCATGAATTATTTGAACTCAAACATGACAATAGGGAATAAAGTTTACATAGAGTACATCAGCTGTTTCAGAGTTGAATATATTACACCAAAATTCATGCAACATAATTCCCCATATTCTCCCACAATCCAGCATACTTTAACATTTTAAGTTTTGGTTACATTTTCATTGGTAGAACAATTTCAAAATTATACATATTTTAATATAAACTAGATAATAGTTCCTAACCACTCATTTCTTTTTTAAGTAATTCCATACTCATAAACAAAACCTCTATTTCTTTTTTTTGCCTTTCCCTTTAGATCTGACATTCTCCAGCGCCATTTCTTCTTACTCATTGCAATTTTTTCCTCTAGGGAAAACTGAATCAAAGTACTCTGCCATGAAATGGCCTCTAGTAAAATACCCAAAAAAAAATTTTGACTGTTTTATTAATTAGATTCTCTTTCTGAGCCAAAAGATCTCAAAGTATGCCTGCCAAATAACGACAAACCAAGGATAAGAATTTCAGATTTATGAATGACCCCATTCCTAACAAGCGATCAAGCAATAAACCAACTTTAATTTAGTTTCCAGCAGTCCAACCAATATACAAGACTGCAATCTCTAACCAAGAGTCGCGTAGTTGGGAACATCTTTAAAACCTCCACCCTACTTCTGTGGAACTGTTACAACCGAATTGGAATAGAAACTACCAAACTAATAGGAATGAAAATTTCCAGCAAGTTCATGACTGAACTAGTATCATTATTTCTATATAACCGGCAAAAAGCTGCAACAAATGATCACAATGAAATCATCACAAAATGGAACAAACTTGAATTTACTCACAGCCCATGCAACAAATTTGTGTCATGAAATATAGTGAAAAAAGTCGAGAGTAAAAACAAGGTAGAATTAGTAGGGAATAATATGAACACACTTCAAGTATCAAACAAGAAGATAGGCCATGATGTGTCTAGTTTAACTGCAAATACCGTTAAAAGAATTCAAAAGATGGTAAATGTATGTTATCTTCTTTAAAATCTCGAGAAAACTACCATGATTCACAAAAGACAATTCTACATTTAATTTGTTGTCTTAAAAAGAAAATTGTACAATTAAATGCTCATTCATATTTCAAGATAACAGTGATGATTATACCTCCAAAGTGATGACCCCGCGGAAATGTCGTTCTTCTTGTTTTTTTGTGTATCCAAGCTGCAAAACAAAAGTATATCATAAATTAGAAAGTAAATAAAAATGATCATCTGCAAGCAATGAAAAGGAACTCACAAATGAATATATATATACCTTGACATTTGTATAAAAGTGAGCATTATTGAATATTGTAATTTATAAAAAGGAAATATTACGCTGCAATCAAGTGATTTAGATTACCCATGCAAGAGAAAAATTGCACACACTTTAAATATTAGAGGTTGGACATATCCTGACATGTACTTGACATATTTGTATCCTACTTTTTAGAGAGTACATTTTTCAAGTGTTCATATCAAGTAGTATTGGTATCTCATACATGTGGTCATACTTCAGATGCGTCGAGGTGTTGGGAATAATCCCCAGGTGGAATAGCATGTATGCACATCCAATAAGTGTTAAGCATTTACATAAATTATCTAAGAGAAATAGAGGTTGAAAATTATTTATAGAAAAATAAAAAGAAGTAAATTAAAAATAAATGCACCATCCTACATGATACTCTCTCCCTCCATCAAGAACAGTCCTATTTCTTTTCACCTTTTTCTTTTACTTTTTCAATTTTCTTTTAAAATATTAAGTTTAGCACATAACACACTAGTACATAATGTTTTCCTTATTTCCATAAATTAAATTTTAAAGCCTAAGAATTTATTATTGAGAGGAATTATGTTTATGCTGTCATATGCAAACCTTAATATTTGAAAGGGGAAAAGAACTCTCATCATATAATTTACTGATGATACTAAAGTATTTTAATACTTCATTCAAGAATAGCTGATATATTAAAAATCCAACCTTTCCAGTTTTCTCATTTAAAACAAACCATCTCTTACTCCACCCATTTGTTTTTGCGCTCTTCTTCAATAAGAATCCTGCCAAGATAGAAATAAAACCTCAAGTAAAAGATAGGGTACCCACGCATATGAAAAAGAAATTTCATCCTTAAAAGCTACAGAAACTAATTGTCATATGAACTTCAATAAGACAACCAAATATTTCTACCTGAGGGTAGATAATGCAAAGTCCCAAGACTCCCAACCAGACACAGAATTTGCAAGAGGGTACAGAGCTATTGCGCCTATTATTTCTTTCAGAGTAGAGTCAAATTGTTGGGTCCGATACTTATATGGGTGAAGTGGGAAGCCAACCAACAATGTCAGGAACAATCAAGTGTTCAGTAAGAACAAGTGATTAATTTTCTACTTTACATGTATTTCAAACCATAAGATCTATATTCTACTACTTCCCCATACTAAAGAAAACCGAAATTTGTTAATCATGAAATCCAATGGGCAATTACAAGTTCAGGTTGCTGATTTATATGTCTTGCCTATCTTGTGCAGCTCAAAAATGACAAAAACTACAAGTGTTCAGATAAAAAATTCAACCATCAAATGGTTGATTTTCTATTTTCCATGTATCTCAACCCATAAGGTCTCTATTCTTTGGCTGCCATAAAAATCGACAAAGTCAATGCAAACATACAATAAAGTTTGTTCATGTAAGCCTTGCCTCTCTTTAGCGCACTCCCAAAGATGGTTTTGACCGGCGAAGAATATAATCTTATGGGTAAGATCAGGCAGGAGGAATTCCGACCCAAATACTTGCCATCCAGAGTTTTTTGTCAGTTTTATTTTTGTATATAAAAGAGAGAATGTATATTAGTAGACATGGCAAAATTGGCCAAGGCCCGTGGGCCGGGCTGGCCCGTAAAAATTAGGCTTTGGGTTTAACTTTTTTAGCCCATGAAAACTTAGGCCATTTTGGCCCGGCCCGTTATGGCCCGGCCGCGGGTGGCCTGGCTCGGCCCGCGGGCTTTTTAAAATAAATAAAATAATGCTCTCCTTGAGAATTAAACTCTAGACCTCCCACACTCCTTAAACAAATGCTCAAACCAACTAAGCTACAAGACTTTTTTATTATAAAGTCACTTGTCTGTTTAGAGTATGGGAATGAGATTGAACCCTTAATTCCATTTTTAATAATAATAATAATATATTTATTTATTTATTTTTGTCATTTTCAGATAATCCCTATTTGACTAATTTTTAAAATTTATATGAGATTTATCAAAGAGTGCATTAAATTTAATTTTCCCCATAACTTGATAACTTTTAAATATATATTTGAGTTAAGTCTTACTAGAAGTAATCTTTTCCTCCTATGTTTTAAAATATAAGAAAAATTAAAAATTAAGAAAAGAAAAGTTTTTATCTCTCCGTTAACCATAAATTATTACAATTCAATATAGATAGATTATCTACAAGAATTACATATATTTTTTTTTTATATGTAGAGGCATCTCTAGAAATAATAAGTCTAGATAAATGAGTATTTTTCAACCTATCAACGCGAATGTGGTTACAAAATATAAATATAAAACGAATGGTTACAAAATATAAATCTTTTCTTTGTATGATAAATCTTTTACAAAATATAAATATTTTACTATAGTGATCAACGAATGGTTACAAAATATAAATATAAAATAATGTGGTTGATTATCATTAGCTCCACTTATGTATGATAGATCATCAGTTAATTACCATTTAGCTACATCATTTTATAAGTCATTTTTTTGTCATCCTAACAATACTTGTTTATCCAATTTAAACTTTCTTTAAACGGAAAGTTTAATTTGGTAATATTAAATTGTAATATTATTGTACTTTATAATAAAAAAAGTCTTGTAGCTTAGTTGGTTGAACATTTATTTAAGGAGTGGGGAGGTTTAGAGTTCGATTCTTAAAAGGAGCATTTTGACCCGGCCCAAATTTGGCCCGACCCACTGTCAGCCCGGCCCGTTTGGGCTGGGCCCGCCCGTTTGCCAGGTCTATATATTAGAATAAAGAGTACAAAGAGGTGGACACAAAGTCACCAAAGAAGACAGAACTAAGACAAAGTCGGTTTTATATTATTTCCAGCACCCAAAGGCTCCCATAGCCGATGCCCAAAGAGAAGCCAATCATGACACCCTAACACATACCTTGGATTACAGATCCTAATAGAGACTCATATGAGAGGAGCTCTCGATATTCATAAGATTCACTCCATATAAAATAAACTTCAGCTATGATAAACCAAAACCCACACAACAAGAGTTTCCTTCCAGATCTAATGAAATGTTCAAAAAAATTAAAGCGGTACGAAGCGTTTTTCTCCGGGCGAGGCAAAGCGAGGCGTAAGTCTCGAGGCGGAGCAAGGCAGAAACCTCAATTTGAAAACATATATTATTGATAAATATTGAATATATACAAATTTTTTGGTGATGAATAATTTAGAGAAAATGATTCAGTTATTAACACTCGACTCCGTCGAGTTATCAACACAAGAAATGTTTATTTTTTTCGCTCTAGGGACTCAAGTGCAGGAAATATAAAGAAATAGGGGCTGACCTGAAATTTCTGAAACTTCAGGGGCTGAAATGAAAGAAAATAAAACTATAGGGGTTGATATGTAAAATTTTAAGGGCTATTTTGAAATTTAAGAAAACTTTTGGGACTAAACTAAAAATTTATAAAGACTATGGGGTACCTAACTATAATTATCCATAAGAAGAGAGCGAAAGAGAAGAAGAAGAATAAACAGACAGACGAAGAGAGAGAAAGAAAAGAAGAAATAGAGAGACGAAGAGAGAGAACCGAGAAGAAAAAGAACTGAAGTCAATGCGTAAGCCTTGATACGCCTCGAGGTGCAAGGCTATGAGGCGTAAGCCTCAACTGAATAAAGCCCAAGTCTCTCAATTTCTCTGTAAGCCTCACTACAGTTTACTCCCGCCTCGCCACGAGGCGCGCCTCGCACGCCTCAATCGCTTTTTCGATCATTGGATAGTAGTAATTATTACACTTATATCTCAAAGTTGATAGATTACAGAAATGATAGAATCCTTAGAGAGTAATAGGTGAAGCTCATATAACCCAATCAAATAGAGAAAATTACTTCATTATAGGTCAACTTCGAACAGTCAAAACTACCTGGACAATATAACCAATGAGAAATCTAAACTAAACTAAAATATAAGTCTAATCACATAACTTGTGGAAAATTCAACTCAGATATATGCCAAAACTCATATATACATATATGTATACATATACTTATATATATATATATATATATATATATATAGCATAATTAATTAGAAACCTGCTGATATCTCCCCTTCAGGGCCTGCAGTCTTCAAGGCTGGTCCCTCCTGCGCATCCTTTTCTGACTGACTGGATTTATCGGCCTTCAACGATTTTAAGGTTCCGCCAGTTTGTTGTTGGCCTCCTGTTTGAGGACTAGTCGCCTAAAGTGGACCACAGAGAATTAATTAATTTAACGTACATATACAAGTAATCTTTTTGAAAATTGATCACTGATAGAGAGAAATGAACATCTAGCTTAAATAAAAAATACTGAGTTACACAAAGATTAAGCAAAATGTGGTGTACCCTATTCAATATGGATTGTTCTGCATCAACTCCCTTTTTGGAAGATCGATTTTTTAACTCATCCTCACGCCTCTGCCTATCCATCCTGGTAATGTTTTCACCATTTTAACAGGGAGAAATCAGAAGATCATTTCTATCTAAGAGTTTGAAACTAGAAGATTAGAAAATCAATGATAAAATTGAATGGGAAAATACTGCCACAACAAACAAATCATAAGGAATTCCATTCCAACAATTAGCTGCTGAAGGGAATGCTTCTTACTTCTTAGGAATCCAAGAATACAACAAACTGTCCCCATAAGAAATAAAAAAAAAATTGTCCAATTATTGTGCCTACCTCCTCTGAACCAGACGAATAAAGTGTTGTGGCGGGACAAAAGCACGCTCCATATCAACAAGTGCAACTACCATGTTCTTAGATTCATTTTTAAACCCATCAAGCGCCGTAGTCGCAATTGCCACGACCTATTTATTTGATACACCAATCAAATTTTGACATAATACAGTATGCAAACTTAATGCTGCCAATATAATACAAAGATTATGTAGCATGAAGCTGTAAGATATTGTTACCTCTCTCTTAAAAGGAGGATATCTTCCAAGCCCTGGGGTAGCATTTGCAGAAGCTGAAACTATATCCACAAGTACACGATGCACCTATTTTTGGTGGCCCATCCACAGTAGTTAGCACAGTTGAAGTATAATGTATAGTGGAAAGGAAATGACAGGTATAAATGCATAACATCTATAATAATAGGGTCTGCAGGTGCTAAGAAGTTCCTAGACAAAAATGATCCGCAGTCCCACTTTGCAAGTTGTACTTTATGCATAAATAGTTGTGCTCTTTTACATGTTTTTCAACTATTAATGCACACGAAGTACAAGATTGATGACTCTCTTTTTTTCAAGGGACTGCTAATCCCCAGGTTTATCTGAATAAGATGTACAATAAAGTGTGGCTGATCTCAATAGGAAAAGGTTCTCTACACCAAAATGCTTTTAGCGCACAGTAAAATTTGGTGCCCTCTCTACATCATATAACTTTTCCAAGTGTAAGCAAGCTAATGGGTATGATGTAATCAAAGTAATTGATCAATGTGAAGAAAAGAGCAATATGGCTAAGAACGGGTTAAATGCTTTCTAGGTCACTGTATTATAGGTCGACTTACAAGTGGGACACTGAACTTTTTTTTCTTACAGTCAACTCACTGAACTTTAGTTTACTAACACAACGTTACAAAAACCGTTAAGTCAAAGTTGACTTAACGGAAATGATGACGTGGCAGCTGACTTGTCTAAAAAAAAGCCTATGTGGCAGTTAGTATGCGACGTGGCAGTGATGATGTGGATTTGGAGGAAAATTTTGATGAAAAAATAGAAAAAAATATTTTAAAGTATAATATAAATTATAAAAATTAGCAAAAAAAACAAGAAAATAAATAAATAAAAATAATTATTTTTAAAAAAAATTAAAAAAAGCAGTTTTTTTTAATTTTTATTAATAAAAATAATTGGTTTTTTTTTTTTTAAAAAAAAATTTAAAACTCAATTTTTTTTAAAAAAGTAAATATATTTTAATAAAAAAATGCAGTTTTTTAATAAAATGGAGTTTTTTTAATAAAAATAAAAAAATGCATTTTTTTAATAAAAAATTCAATTTTTAATTAAAAAAACGCTGTTTTTTAAACTCTTTTTAAAATAATGCTGTTTTTTATTAAAAAAATGCTGTTATTTTTATTAAAAAAATGTTTTTTTTATAAACTGTTGTTTTTTATTAAAAAAACGCTGTTTTTTAAACTGTTCTTTTAAAATAATGCTGTTTTTTTATTAAAATAAAATACTGTTATTTTTTTATTAAAATAATGCTGTTTTTAAAAACGCTATTATTTTTATTAAAATAATGCTGTTTTTTTAAAACTGTTTTTTTAAAAAAAGCGTTGTTTTTTAAAAAAAAAGCTGTTTTTATTAAAATTTTCTTTTATTAAAAACGCTGTTTTTTAAAAAACTGCATTTTTTTTATTTTATTAAAAATATTTATTTTTTTAAAAAAAGGTGCGTTTTATTTATTTTAAAAAAAATAAAAAAAACCAATTATTTTTATTAAAAAAATGCGTTTTAATTTTTTTAATAAAAATTAAAAAAAAACTGCTTTTTTTAATTTTTATTAAAAATAATTATTTTTATTTATTTATTTATTTTCTTGTTTTTTTTGCTAATTTTTATAATTTATATTATACTTTAAAATATTTTTTTTCATTTTTTCATCAAAATTTTTCTCCAAATCCATATCATCACTGCCATGTCACATACTAACTGCCACATAGGCTTTTTTTAGACAAGTCAGCTGCCACGTCATCATTTCCGTTAAGTCAACTTTGACTTAACGGTTTTTGTAACGGTGTGTTAGTAAACTAAAGTTCAGTGAGTTGACTGTAAGAAAAAAAAGTTCAGTGACCCATTTGTAAGCCGACCTATAGTATAGTGACCTAGAAAGCATTTAACCCGGCTAAGAACATAGTGACAAACATTGGACAGGACAAGTATTTGCTTTTTTATAAATGATACTAGAAGAGTATAACCTGAACACATAATGGAACTATCTCCATAGCCTCTATTTCTCTACACCATTAAACATCTTGTTTATAATGACCATTCAGTCCACTTCCTAAGATCTAAACACCGGATGATCCAAAGACTCCGGCACATAATTAAGAAGTGAAAAGAGATGAAGCTAGAAATGTAACTCCCAAGCCGGCTTTAATAGGAGTAACTAACACAAAAAAAATGGTTTAACAAGCAAGCACATGAATAAACTAACTTGCCAAAAAAATAATGGTTGAACTAGAAAGCAGAAATATCTGTAAGGAAATTAAATGGAACTTAAAAGTAGAAATATCATCATATTAACGTGAAAGAAGTTTACCACAAAGGTTTACCTCATCAACACAAAGGCGTGATGGTTCTTTAGCAAGCTCTAAAACACCCTTTATTAAAGACCTTAATCCTTTTTCAGGAGATATAAGGTAAGGCTGATAACCATCTGCTTCTAGAACAACCTGATAGCAACATACATTACTAGTCATTAAATTAAAAAGGCAGAATCATAAGAAGACCTTCAACAAAAATAAAAAAAAAACACTAAAATTGATTAAAAAAAAACATACCCTCTTGACATTGTTTATATCAAAATGTTTGTCTAAAGGGAGCTGCTTAATCCTGTTGGGGAAGTTTCCCTCAAAACTAGCAACAATTTTCCATCCACTACCCTGCATAAATAAATAATTCAGCAGCTAAAAGAGGAGACTGAATAATCTTAACTTTAAAGAACATAATATACCTTCAATATTTGAAATTGCATAATACCCATCTAAACCCCCACCCCCCAGCCGTATGGTGAATGGCTACAGTTCTTTTTCTTTTTTTTTGTAGGATGTTTGTTGTTTTTCTCTTGTAGTATCTATTTGGTTGAATGCATTATCCTATATATATAGTTATACACATAAATAACTAATACTAAAATATGTGCCGAATCCCATGCCAAAATCCTATCTTTTAAGACTTGGCCAATCGTCGTACCCCCGTATCCGAACCAGTATCCTCGCACCCATATCCATGTTTCTTAGCATACTTATGACCCATTCGCTTTTAGACTTTTATACAATCACCATGAACGGTAGCTAAGTTCCCACTAAAGCTTCATATATCACCATATCCTCACTCTATAGAGATAGAATGCTCTTGGAATGTGCTCTTCATAAATCTTTTCATGGAACACTTCAATTAACTTTTTTTTATTTAATAAATTACAATTCAATCATAGTTGTTACGGCGCCACGGCGAGTCATGGCGGTAGCCGACTGCCTGGACGCCTAGGCGACAAGGTGACCGCCATGGCGTCCGTAAGGCGACAAGTCGTTTATAATGTGCAATTTATATATTATTTATTTTACTTAACAAGTATATTGGCAATAAAATTTTATATACATTAAAACTCAAAACATAACACTATGAAATAACATTAAAGACATAATTATATAAATATTTGTAAACAATAAACACCTCTTATATAATTTTGTACATTTTAAACTTTAAGTACAATCATTTAATCACAATATATTCCTAAAATCAGCTTGTCTAAAAATTAAAATACATAGACATGATATTACAGTGGAAAATTGATATTTGACATATGTATATGATGCTTGACACTTGTAAAATTGCATGTATATATATGACAATATATTAGTTATCTCCTAATATTAGTCCAGTGGTCCAGTGACATTATATACATTAGTTATCTCCTAATATTGCATACAGCCACAGTCCACACATACGCCAAGTGTAAAAATATTATATACGCTATACATATGAGTTATACATAGAAAAACTAGGGAAAAAAAAGAAACAGAGGAGAAAGAGAAGAGAATCAGTCAGAGGAGAAAGAGAAGAGAAGAGAAGAAGAACGTCGTCGTCGGAGGCACGGAGCTGGTCGGTCAGAGGCGTCGTAGCCATCGTCGTCGCCTCTCGCTGCGATGATGGGCTGCGAAGTCGAAGTCGCCTCTCGCTCCCGCTGCGATGATGGAATGCGAAGTCGGGGCTGCAGAGGATGGAATTCGTCAGAGCCTAGTTCGTGATGGGTCTTCTTCGCGAATCGCGATCGACTTCTCCTATTTTTTCTGCAGGTAAGGGTTTCTCTTGTTTTTTATTTGATGGGTCATGGGTTAGCCCATTAAAATCAGTTGGGTCAGTGCTTCCAAGGCGACCGCCTAGGCAGCTCGGCGTCTCACGGCGTCGCCGACGCCGAGCTGCCTAGGCGGTCGCCTTGGAAGCACCGACTTAAGTCGTCATACGCCTTGGACTTTCTTTATCGCCGGGACGCCATAACAACTATGAATTCAATATAACATAATATGTATGAATGATCCTGTATAAAGTACACGAATGTATAAGACACATTTTTCTTTCTATATACTCACTTCACCGGTTGTAATATGCTGCAGAAATCTATCCTCAAATTCACGGCAAAGCTCCAAAGCTAAAGCTCTTGTGCCTTCAGAACTAGTAACCATTTGTTCACCAAGTCTTACCAATTCATCTTGTACTACTTGAGACTTGCCCTGAAGCCTGCACAAGTTGCAAGAGAAAGTATACTAAGAACTTAATGGAGAATTTTAACAGATAATTTCAGGGAATGCATAAACTTCAATATACGCTCATCCACCCATAAGTTTAAACTAAGAGCTGCATATATTAGTATACATTATTTGAAAAACACGGAATTTCTCAAACGTACAACAAAGTTATAAGTAGGGTTTATATTGATAACAGTAAAGGCATTACTTTGCTTTAAATGCCTTCTTGTGAGGAAGAAACATTCACTAATTACTGTGGGAAGAAAAAAAAACACCGAACAAAATTAAGTAAAGACTAAAAAAAAAATTATCCAACAAAAAATTACTAATTAGGAAAGAAACTATACCCCGATAGGAGATTCGGGACCCTGACTTTCATACGGTTGCGAATCTGCTGAGCAAGGATCTCCACCAAAGCTAATCTACCAAGCTTGCTTTGAGGAGCTCCTGTTAATATTGACTTTAGGCTTTCACTCTCAGCACGCCAAGCAGTTTCTAACGAATTATCGGATCCAACACTGCCTGACTGAGCAGATGCTATAGAAACAGATTGACCAATCAACGCAACCCATGGGATATCAGATGTACTTCGTGGTCCTTGATTCAATAGAAGAGCCTGAACAGCTGCAAGAACTTTTTGATCAGAAGCTGCTTGGTCTATTTTACTAATTACTCCAATGGTTCTTGTACCTACAATAAACAAACAACCCCACTCAGTCATTACATTTTATAAAACTAAAAGGAAAATAATAAAAAAAATTCTTATTTTCACTAAGAAAATCAAGATGTGGCATTCATAGTGGACTCACTTTCACCATCATATTCCTTTGCAATTCTAAGGGCTTTAGCCGATGAAATATCCGGCGCCTGGGAAGCAGGAATTATAACTAACAAGATTGCATCATTGTGTTCGGCATACTTGCTCTGCAAGAAAAAACTAATTATCTTACAAAAAGATATAATGCATCTTTTGTGGAATCATGGGTGTAATTGTAAAAGATGAACATAAATATAATCTGTTTAGCAGAAACTCACCAATGAATCATCAAGATTTCCTTTATCCACTCCAGGTAAATCAACCAATTTCAATGGAGGAGCTAAATCGCAATGGAAACAAACAAATCAAAATAAATGAGTTGTATTATACAATATACAGATAACTGAAAAAAACAGCACCAAACTATATCAAAAATTTATTGCATATCAAATCAAATATATAAGCAATTATCATAAAATCTTTCCGCATGTTGTGCAGCAATTTCCATATATGGCGGCAGTAACACCTCCCTCCCACACTAGTAAGGGCAACCTATGGAAGAGGTGGATCAGCAGTACAACATTGGCAAAGGAGGCAAGAATTGCTACATTCATAGTGTGTTGCATCAGAATAGCTTATATAGTAGTACCTGGGGTCCTCCCCTTTTATGTTTGAGAATTTGGTCTTCCTTTCCTTATTTCATATGCCTCGTTACTCGGTGGTGGGGGAGTGACGGAGTGTCAGTTGAGGGGTAGGGGGATTTGGGTGTTAAACTAATGAGAATGCTAATATTCTTAAAAGATGAGCTTAAGGAGGGGAACAAGGAGGTGTATGGGGGATTCTATTCTAAACAGAGTTGAGGATACAAGGGAGGTGAGGGAGACTGATAGGATGGAAGACTGCAAGAGCTCTTTAGATTGAGATGCATCATTAGTTTTATACTTTGATTTTCTAAAGAACTTCTAAATATCGATAAATGATTAAAGTATATACCAACTATGATGAAATTGATGCTTTAGTCAGAGTTGAGAAGTGGAAAAACATTGACTGCGGCCTGGATCTACGCAGGCGGTAATCATCAGCTACCGTTATGCATTAGTAAATAGACATAGTTTAGAAACAGAGTTTAGGATAGAATTTAGAGAGAAAGTACATAGAATTTGAGAGAAAGGAGATAAACTCGGTGACTCATCACTAAGTTCATGAGAGAGGTGAGAGAGAGATAGAAAATAAGAAAAACAGAATAAAGTTTTTCATGTTCAACTGCCCTCAGTTTCAATTCTTACCTTTAAGGCAGCATAAATTTCTTTACCTATAATTTTAAAGATTACGATTCATGCCAACTAGAAACTAAAAGGATATACTACAGAATAACATGAGATTCAAGGAAAATCTGATGTCCCAATAATAATGTGTTATAAAAAGTTAAAGCTTTGTTCTTCAAAGTGATCAAAATTCATATCTAAATTTTTCACACATTATGATAAAAGGTCAGCTATGAAAACTAAGAAAGCTAAAAGCGCAAACAAGTATTACATTTCTTTCTCACAAGCAAAAGAAACAGAGCAGTAGAGCACTTAATCCAAACTAACCTGTACTCATGCGAAGCTTCAAATATATTTCATCAGAACTCTTGCTTGAAACTTTACTAAGTCTATCCTGTAAAGAATGTCTAAGGGCACCTATAATAGACCAAAAGAGCATAACATAACAAATCAGGGTGTCACAAGAGGATCAATACATCAACGATTTATAGAAAAAAAATAATTCATTGTGGAGTCTGTTGTAAACAAGTGGTTATGAGGCCTCACTTGCAGAAACTTGTTGAGATTTACTATCAATCTGCAAAACAATTGATTTGCTGCTTAAAGAACCATCCCTTTTTAGATCAATGCATATAGGAGCACGAGTAGCACCACCTTCACCAGTAGGCTGCCAAATAGAAAAAGTTACTTTTAGTAATTAACGCAAAAGTAGTAGTTTCAAACCCAATACAAAGGTTCAAATGGGAAAATACTTACCAAAGCAGGATGTCCAATTAGGCTGTTCAAAACAGCTGATTTACCCGCACCCTGAACAACTACCCCACAGTTAGAAAATACTCAGCATTGTTAATTAGATAAAGAAACTTCTTCAAGAAAGATAAATCAAAAGATAATTTGCCCAATTATTTAAGCAGTACCAAACCTACTCCCAAAATACATGAAGTAAAGAAGGTATATTAAATATACCTCTCATTCAACCACGACAATTATTCTCCACAAAAATATTACCATACTCGTGATAATATAACAATTAATTGCTAAAGTTTGACCCTGAAGCAGATTTCAAGTAATCCAAGAACCATTTGAAAATTGAAACAATACTAAATTCTCTCCAATTAAGCTAGATGCTCCATTTATACACCTTAACCGCAATATAGGCCAACGTAATTAAGAAAAGAAAATGTCATGGAATATGTGCGATCACACGGTTAATGATATGTGGAATCAACAAGATTCAACCCATATATTCATCAAATTTACTGAGAAAACATCTAGTAATACAGATACCTCAGCATTGGATCCAGTGGCGTAGCTATGCTGGAACCTGAGGGGGCCAAGAACCCCCACCCCACCCCCCACCCCACCCCACCCCACCCCAAACAAAAGAAAATTTCAATTATTTTACCTAGTATATAATAGTACTTGTTTATTTAGTTAGTAATATATATTGGCCCCTCCCAATAGTGTAAGAAGAAAATTCATAATAGTGGGCTCATGCTTTGAGAATAAAAACTTATACCATACTAGACACAATATTATAAAATTCTTTTCCATGTTTCAATGCATATTAAATAATAGTAATTATCAAAATCAAGTAAATAAATTTGAAATTAAGAGGTTCACTCATAGACTCTCTCTCCCAATCGGCTTAGTGGCTACTCCTTGTGTATCCTCTTTTATCAAAGTTCACCTTACACTCCTATGGCACCTATAGAGCTACAATATACCCACAAATTTATTTAGAGCATTAATTTGTTTACTTTTTCAACAAAAAAAAAAACTTTTTCGCAATACAAGCAAATTTTAAAAGTTTCTATTCTTATTTAGGGATCTTAAAATGTTTAATTTTAAAAGTGAAATGTATTATTAAAACAAATATATTCTAAATTTTAGCATTATACTACATAATTGCTTTCAACTTGTTTCGGCCCCCTCCCACTTAAGTTCCCGACTATACCCATGATTGGATCCATATTTTTGTAATAATTAGTTCCTGTACCAGAAGATGTTTTCCAGAACCAACAAAGTTCTTTCTACTCATTGCAATACATAACTCAAAAATCCTCTATGACTCGTGACAAAGAATCTTACTATGTATTTTTATGAGTAATAAGGCACCTAAAATAAGAAGATTCAAACACGTTCTTTTGCCCTTTGTCTAAAAAAAATATATAGTCCAAACTTCCAATGATTGATCTACTTTGAGAAGCTGGTAAAAGCGGCATATAGGGCGCAGATAGTCATGACTAAAATCATGGCAATAATAGTGTCAAAGCTGACAAAGATAGTCAGCTAATGGTGAGGCAGTATTCTGGTGACTCTTGATCTTCCATAGTAATGGTGTCAGAGGTTGAATGTGGTGGCTCTTGCTAAAAAGTGCTAATTACAGAGCCAACATCATTCGATAACAGTGGACTATGGTTGAGTCAATAGTAAATGCCGGACCAAAGGAGTAACCTAACCTCAATCTTTGAATAAAAAATTTTGAAGCAACAATGTTTAGAGAATGGACGAAAAAGTAAAATCAATTAAATTTTAGTTACATTACTCTAGGTTTAAGATCCACAAAAGAAGGGTCGAAAAATACTCCCTCCATTCAACAAAAAGTCCCATTTGTAAACTTTGAGTATATATATTTCTCTTCCGTGTTTAGCCCTAAATATAATGATTGTTTAGTTTAATATTGGTGGCATGATAGTGAAATTGTGATGATAAATTCAAGGATATTGTGTCATTTATACTATCATCAACAAAAAGATATTCTTTTTTTGGAATAATTTTTTTTACAAATGGAACTCTATTTGTGGGACGGAGGGAATACCGGAGTATCTCATTAGTATTGAGAGTTTCGCGTACGAGTGAAAAAGAACAATAGAGCATTCCAAATTATGTTAGACTTAAGAAAAAGAGAATCTGTGAAACTTCCATTTTCATTTGGAGATACATTAGAGGTCAATATCCATACTCTACATGCACAACTGGGATCGAAAGTTACAGGTGGAAACAAAAGTAGTTTTGCTCATAACAATGTGAATGATGATGTTGGAAAGAGATGGCCTGGAAACACAAGGAAGGGAATTTTAATGGGACTGTCTTTAAATGAATTTGGGTAAGATTTGTAATATGTATCCTTTGAATCATTAGGGAACTAATTTTTAAGGAATTTAATAAATATTCCCAAATAAGCCAACAAAAATTAAAAAGAATTCCAAATCCCTTCACATCACCAACTCCTTTTCCAAAAGGAACCTTTAAAGATTTGGAATCTCTTGCACCTTCAATAATTTCAAATAACAGCTGGTGTTAATGTGTTAAGGATAGGAATAATATACACATACGAACTCCTCCTTCAATCTATAATTCATATGCATATCATGATTTCATTACATCTTTGTTACTATTCTAATAACGCACAATCCCTTCTGCTCCCTCGTGAAACAAAATCAACCCCAAATAAGTTTAGTCAAGTCAAATAGAGTTGAGCTGCAACATAATCTGTGTTTAGTGAACAAACTTCCAACCAAGTAACAAATTATTAATCCCTATAGTAAGTACTTCAAAAGCTAATAAAAGCTATAACTTCTAAATGCATCCCCTAAGATCATAATCAAAAAACATATGTACATGCACTTCAAAGTTGTCTGATTCCCACTGAATGCCTTCGTCAGTAAAACTTATCAGAGGTCAAAAAAACAATTCTCTTGGGAAACAGCTTCTGGCGCCACTTCAAGAAATTTATATGAACTAAATGTTTGGAATGCTAGCAATGACCCTTACTCATCATTATCATAATCTAGAACTACTATGTACTATCTAACCTATTGACATATTATCATATACATTTACAATATACTAACAACAGATCATTGAAAGTATCCACAACCAATCAAATTGAAGATCAAAACACAACTGGATCCAGAGATCTACCCACCAAATCAATCAACAAAACCAACAATCATCAAATTTAATACATTTCAACAATCAAAGCAATGAGCTTACAGTATTTCCAAGAGCAACCGCGTTAAGGAATGTAGAAGGCCGCTTCGATGATGTGGAATTTTCATCAATATCTTCGTCGGCGAGCAACGCAGTTGCTTGCCTCATCGCATCCGAAAGCTGAGCCAATTCTTCGATCGCCTCCATTACTTCCCTAAATCAACACCTCCAATAAGAGGAGAAACAGATCGAATACAAGCGAGAAAAAGGCACCACAAGTTGAAATTGAGATTGTGGAGGAAAAAGCCCTAGGATTTGATGATATAATTAAACGAGATCTAGTAGATTGTTGCTGTGTGTGAGTATATATAAGAATTAGGGTTTCCGGCGAGAGGCCGGAGATTTGAAAGTTGAAATTTTGAAAAATTTTAGAGAGAGAAAATGGGTAGGTGCCAACTGATGTTTACGCGAAGAAGAACAAAAGCCAAAGCCTCTCTCTCTCTCTCCTTGTAACAAAATATTAAAAATAGGTTCCTTCGCAATTTAGCTCCTGCCTCCTTGTAGGCTGGCCCATTTACTGCTACCTTTATTTTGTTTTTTATGGGAAAATATTACTCCCTCCAATCTCCATTATTTAAAAAGAAATAGTACTTAAATTTATTTTACAAATTTTACTGTGTCTTGGAGTTTTGATTTGGACCAAAAAAATAGTAAATAAAAAATAAGGTCCTTTGAAATTTATTTTAAAAGATAAAAGAAAACAAAAAATGGATGTGTGATTTAGAGGGTGTTTGGGAATGACTTATAAGTTCGTTAAACCAATTTATAAGTTATTTGTTATTATTCACCTTTTCGGAAATTACTTATTTTTCTATTTATAAGTTGAGTTCTAAGTCAAAAAAAATAAGTAAGTATTCATAACTTATTTTAAAATGACTTATAAGTAATTTTAAAATAAGTTAGTCTGACCAAATGTAATGTCTATTTTGCCCCAATTTTTATTAATGTCCTTTTTAGTAATCTTTACATTTATTTTAACTTTATAAGTCATTATGAGCCGATCATACCTTGTTTTAACTTAATTTTTGCCTTATAAGTCACAACTTCTTCTAAGTCAACTTATATTTGAACTTATAAGTCATTTAAAGTAAGTCATTACCAAACAGGCCCTTAGTGCATCTTATAGTTTTTAGTCACGTACATACAATCTAGAGATTCATTACTTCACTTGTACAATGAATATGAAAGACAAGATAATTCATGATATCACTGCTAATACAAAAAACCTAAATGATGGGTTAAAACTTTATTATTATACCAGGAAACGTTATTAAAGGGCCAGAAACAACATCCCCTGCAACCATGTAGGGTTCAGCATGGGGTTCCAGATAAGGAGAAACTATGAGCAACACTTTTGGAAATAAGGAGAAGGAGCATTAACAGATTATTAGTGAGCTCAAGAAGTATGACACATGCAAATTGATACCGTCATTCTCACTGTGCCACCAAGGAATATATAAAGAGGAATTATAAAGAGCACAGAAGGAATGGCAATGCCATAAGTGATTATACCAAGACAGTACATAGCACCAAAGAATATAAAGAGGTGAAACTCATTTGTGTTGCGAGAGTTAAATAAGTTGCGGATGGCATCATCATTGGTATCAAGGAAAAGGGAAGCAAGGTCACTATATATAATAATAATGGCCTGGTTGACATTGGAAGTTTTTCTAGTTAATTTCCAGAACGACCTACAGCCGGGCATTGACCCTCCAGGCCTACGGGACAAGGAGTGAACCATGGAAGGCCATACGAGCAACAAGAGGTCAGGTCAGGAGAGAAATGGTGGTGATGACGAGCAGGACCTTAAAGCATGCAGGTCTAATAATTACAAATGAAAAATAAAGAAATAAACTAGAGTTTGTCAACTATAAAGTCAATAATATCATGCTTTTATGCCTTGAAATGGCTGTGCATGCTGCAATCTGATTTTTCAGTTGCTATTTTTTTTTCTTTTCCCTTTCTCTTCTGTAGGCAATATCCTAAGCTAACCCCATCCCATGGCACATTAAACCACCTGAATGAAACCCCTCACTAAGTAGAGATAAATCGTTTCATGAGGTCGTTGCAATACAAATAACTAAATTGAGTTCATAACTCGACCAACTGGGGCACGAAAGGCAGCAGCTGCTCCACAGGTGATCAAATCCCTTCGGTCCCTATCATTTTTGAAGTATCTGAGCCATTTCCAAGTCAAATGGTACTTGCGGGAACCTCCCTGTCCAAGTAAGTTGGCTATACAAGCGCATGTGTGTACCATAGGTCCTTCCTTAATTACCAAGCAGCAACACCGAAGATGGAACCAAAAATCTGAATAGTAAAGTCTAATAAGGACATTAAGAGATAACCTCTGGTTTCCAAAACACAGAACATGTCTTGATAACAGCCTCTAGAACATGTCTTTCAGCAGTCTAGGATAAAAATAAAACATTCACATTAGGATAAAAGTAGAGTATTCTTTGTCAAGTTTAGGATTCACAAAATAGATATAACTGAAAAGAGGTTTACGGATTTGCACAACTTGTCTAAATACTGTTTGTTTACAAGCACATGAACGTCATTATAGCCCCCAATAACTCTGGAGCATTCATATGTTAGAACACAAGAACCAAATCCAACTCTTCGACTTGGCAGGACAGGAGGGGTATTCCATATATTTTTATCGATCCTTCCTCAAAGACCAACTCTGTCTCTCACAACAGCAGCAAAACTAACAACTTCTGTCAACTTGGACTTGGAAATTGCGTCTCTACTACTACTACTACAGGTCCTGTACAGCAGCCAAACTAACAAGTTCTGTACTTTCTAGCAAAGAGCTGTAAAGGTTGCAGGGTGTGGTCGTCCCCCTTGTGACCAATCAACATAAGTTGGAATTTAGGGCTCCCTATAACATGTGAAGGTAATGTTCTTCAGGGTAGCAAGCAGGAGTACAATACTTTTTGAAGAACAAATAAACAGATCAATTTAAAGTGTCCAATAGACCAAGACTTATAATCCAGGACTCAAGTCATCTCTCCATCCTCTACTCACCCAATACATACAATTAACAACATCCAATAATAACTAAATGAGATCAAATATATATACTAAAGCAAAAAAATCCCAATTCATTCAACAGCCACGATTCAATCTAATCCATAAAAATTCACCATAATAGAACCAAATCTTCATAAACAATCATCAAAACTCATTAACGTCCCAAAAAATAAAATAAAATCCCCTAGAACGACCCCCAAACATCTAAATTTTCAATTCAAACACTAATAGCTGCATTTCATACTACATTGGAATTAATGAAATGCTACCTTAAGCATTCAGAAATTCTTAATTTACTATTATAACTAAAGATTAATGTTGGGTTAGTCCTAATTTATTAATTACCACAATTACTACTAAGGGAGAGCTAGTAAATTCTATAAAAGTATGTAGAAAGGATAATCAAAATATCACAATAGCATATTTGCATGTTACAAAACGAAATCAAATCAATTAAATTCTTAATTTAGTTCATCGTGTATATATAGTCTCCAAATCAAGAGCATCAAACATCCTTAGCTACTCTATGATCCAACAGAACACAAACCAAAACAAAATACAATTAATTAATTAACCCACAAAGTACTCGAAATGACTAAATATTATCTTGCAGATGCATGCCTCCATCGCGATGAAGAGTTTCTTCAAACTCATGCATGATCGAATCAAGTGTGGGAACATCCGAATTTAGTAATTCATCAAGCTTCACTAAATCATCCCATTCCCGTTCCAATTCCAATCTTTGTAATTCTTGAGATTCCATCGTCGGTGGCATCGAATCAAATCTGGGAACTTCATAATTCAGCAATTCATCAAGGTTGATAAAATCATCCCATTCCAATTCCAATGTTTGTTCTTGGGAATGATCAGTCATTGGCATCAACTGATCATGATCGGCCATATGTGAAGGATCCGCTTCTTCACGTATACGTGATCCGTGTTATCTGTAATATATAGTATTATTTAATAATGCATATAAATATAATAATAATAAATTATCACGAACATAAATAACTTGTAAAATGATGAATATAAATCAAGAGTCCTTTGAATTCACAAAAGTCTCCTTAAAAGCAAATTTATTCTCCCACGGATGTTAAGGGTTAATCGAATAATTGCTTCCCAAGATAAAAGCAGTTTCAATTCTTAATTAGTAGCATTACAAAATTAAGAATTCATCGAACAAATTCTATGTTTATGTCTTGAACTTTAATATGAATGTTAATGATGCGTGCGTGAAGATAAAACTTCTCGCAACACTTTACAAATAACGGGAATTTGCGAAGCGGAAGTGCAACTCTTTTCTGCGAAGAAGCGGATTCTACAGAGCGGTGGCGGGATTTTATCATCTTGCAGAAACGGGATTTTATGCGAGCGAGGCAGAGACGGCGAGCGGGAAAATTCTGCGAGCGGAGTTTTGAGGAAGGAGCGAAATAACATTTACGTATAACGGAACGGAAATTCTGAGCAGGGAGGGAAAAAATTATCTTTTAAAAGCTTCCTACACGTTTATTTATAGATTCCAGTTGGCATGTAACAGTCAAAACGACGTAGTATCCTGAACCTACCGTCACGATCACGACCCGACCAGAGTCCATGACCCAACAAGTCGATTTTCTCATTCAAATCCCATTTCCAACAATCCGCAGCAGAACAAATTATAACATTAGTCTCCTCATCTTCTTTTTTCTCTTCATCAGTTTTCATTAGTGGAACTTCCTGACCCAGTAATTCCATACAAGAAGAAGAACTGCCTTCATGATCATCATGTAGTACTAGTACCGGAACATCCGCAGTCCTAATAATAACACGATGATCATCTTTTTTCTCTTTTGGCCATTATTTGTCAATAATAATCTTTTGGGATTAATAGCAACTTCTTGATCATCATGTATCGATCCCACATCTTCCTCTTGGATATTTTCTTCAAATCAAGAATAATCTCACAAACCACATAATCCGATTCACCACCCGCGAGAAGGAACTCGTCGTAATCCAATGACCCTCCTGATTACTACTTTTAACCGCACTCCTTATTTCAAAACTAGCATTTTCTTATATCCATCACCTCACCCTTCCCATTATGGACTTCCCTGAGACCCGTCATCCATCCCACGTCTTGCACTTCATGCTTGAATATCTTGCTCCTTCCTTCCGGTCTTCTTGTTCTTCCTCATCTTTCAGCGGCAATTGCTTTCTTGCCAACTTGGTGAATCGTATATGGTTTTCTTGGTTGCATTTCCCATGTTGTGGGTTTAAACCTAATTAGCCAATGATTTGCATCCTTGATATATCCCAGGATCGCCGCGCCAGTAGAGTTCTTTCTCTTCCACAACGTTCTGAAGGCAAGATTTTTCCCATGATCTTTGGCCTCAGTAGGAGTTGATAAGTTCCTCTCGGTTGGATGAATCTAAACCCAGTAGGAATGGCCATCTTCTCTGTGGCGCCCCCAAAATTAGGTATACATCACCCGTCTTGGGTAGTCGGATACATGGTGCAAATTTAAATACAACTTACTAATATAAGCGTAGGTATGCAATCGACATAAAGCGTGAGTTTGAATACAAATATTGTCTACTAGATATTATACAAACTCAAAAGGAGTCCTCATTACAATTATTATCACACTATTTTCACGAGAATAGTGAGGACTACTAATGCTATCCTCTGGACCATTACTCCGTTCCCCAGGCTTCGTCGGCCTATATTCTCATTTCACGAAGAAGACGGTGAAAGAAAGGGTGAGAGCTCAACTAGCTTTCGATAAAAATATTATGACTAAGATAATGCGAATAAATTATAATTAGTCCTCAACAATGTTAAACCGATAAAATACAATAGACATCAAGTTTAAGCTGCGGTGGAATAATGAATCCATTAAAAGAGTCAGTAGAGAATAAAATCTACTATCTTTTATGATTTAAAGGTTTTTCATCAACATTATAAATTTGAGACTCGACTTTAATAAATATTCCACATCATCGAATCACCCTGCACTACGGCCAAGGATATTCTTTAGTATCACGACCACAATTATTCATGCACTACGGGCGAGAATAGTTGTGTATTCATTAATAGTCATGATCATGCCAACAACCGTCCATCAATGCTCTACGGGACCTTTGAGGATTTTACCACATCATTTGTAACATTACGGTCGTGATTACATAGAATAGTCTCAGTCGTAATCATCCCAAGTCCATCTATGCACTACAGCCAATACGACTTTTTTACACATCATTTATAACATTACGGTCATGATTATCTTAGAATAATCCTCGGTCATAATCATACTAAGTCCATCTATGCACTACTGAGGCCCACAGATGACTTTCAACATAATATAAACATGAGGGACGATGACAATGATATTCAATAAAACAAGTTCAAGAATTAATTTATCTAGGAACCAATAACATCCAAACTATCGACATGAATCTTTGCTTTGTAGAGTAAAATTCAAGAATCTTTGAGAAGAATATTTCCATGAAAGGATCTTTGGATAATCGCGCAAATATCAAGGATATTCCACTAATTTCATGGAGTATAGAAGTCAAAGTTTTAACCAACTTGGTATAATAAAGAATGGAATAACAAAAGAAATCACCATAAATGCGATGAAGCCTTGCAGGCGAGTTATTCAATGAGAATAATAAATAACGGAACCGGTCCGTAAGTAAAAGCATACGCAGACGGGATGTTCCAACGGAATAATAATAAAAAGACTAAACCGGTGCGGTGTAAAACACACAAACAGGATGTTCCAGATGAATAATAATAAAGAGCGGAACCGGTCCCCTTGTAAAACACACGAATAGGATGTTCCAATGAATAATAGAAGAATGTCACCAAGTATAGGTAAATCACAAGCATATCAAAGTTATTCGATAGAATAATAAGCAATGGAATAACAACAGTTCTCTTCATGAATAAGAAAGAATAACACCCTTTACGAGAGTCTGACAACAAATAATATTCCTACCTTAGAAGAAGCTGAATATTGGAAAAGTGAAGTAGCAGAATACTTTTTCTTCTTTCTCTCTATATAGTTTCTCTCTCTGAGTTTGAATGAATTAAATGAAATAATGAAGGAATGAGCTTTATTTTATAGAAAAAGCGAGGGTGGCTTTTAGTCTTAACGAAGGTCGAAAAATGACTCTTGGTAATATTGAAGAGACAACTACTATTTGCGAAGGGGTAATTAACCTTGGAACAGAAGAAGCGATTAACTCTTGGTAATATTGAAGGGACAACTACTATTTGCGAAGGGGTAATTACTTATTGTGAAAGGTAATTACTATTGAAGAAGGTAATTACTATTGTGAAGGTAAATACTATTGACGAAGGTAAATACTATTGTGAAGGTAATTACTATTCACAAAGGTAATTACTATTGACGAAGGTAAATCTTATTGACGAAGGTAATTACTATTCACAAAGGTAATTACTATTGATGAAGAGACTCTTAGATGATGACATATGGGCCCCCATAAAAACAATCAAACTTACCACAAAGCGTCTCATAATGAGACTCTTTATATACATCGAGGATTGAATAAATATTACCACAAATCATTTTATTTTTAATCAACACATTTTAATCTTTCAACAATTATTAATCATTTATAACTTGTCGTCTCGAATTAATAATATAACATATTATACAAATGATCTTTGTGACAATAATTAAATCAATAATATAAGAGATATGATGCAACAATTCTTTATGAAGATAATTGAGTATAGCTAAGTGACTTCTCACGTAAGCATCGATAATCAATCTGGTGTCTTCTTATCATGACCACGCCAGTATTCTTTGTACTTTTACCACCGGGTAGTTCAACAGTTTTAACGGTAACACCTCATGTAGTTATTTTTATAGAAAGATAATTTTGTCGTTTTCTAACTACGACAATACTTAGTTAATAAGGGTCCACTAATGATTGGTAGTCGTCGTCGAATATTCCCAAACAAAAGAATATTCCCAGAACAAACGAATATTTTATAACAACTTGCTTACTTTTGCAAAATTTATAAATATTACCTACAACTATAACATTATATCAAATTTATTCCATAATATTCAAAAATAATATTTATAGAAAATTCATCTTTATTTATAAAAATTTGAGGTCTTACAACCTCCCTTAACATGAAATTTAAGCCCTCGAAATTAAGTGCATACTGGTATGTCGAAGAGGTAAGGATACCTTGATTTCATTTGATTCTAAATCCCAAGTCATTTCCTCAACATCGTGGTTCCTCCACAAAACTTTGACTTGAGGTATAACCTTGGGCGTAGAATATGTTCCTTCTTATCCAAAATTTGAACAGGAACCTCTTAATACGTCAAATCTTGACTATTTAAATCCGGTTCTAACTCAATAATATGGTTCGGGTCTTTCACATATTTACGTAACATGGATATGTGAAAACATTATGAACACGAGACATATTTGGAGGTAAAAGCGAGTCTATAGGCCACGCTTCCTACTCGATCGAGGATTAAAATGGACCAGATGAATCGAGGATTGAGTTTTCCTCTCTTTCCAAATCTTGTAACTCCTTTCCATGGAGAAACTCTTAACAACACATGATCTCTATGCTCGAATTCCACGTCCTTTCGATGAAGATCGGCATAACTCTTTTATCGATTTTGTGAGGTTTTTATACGTTGTCGATCGTTTGAATCTTTTTTCGTGATACATACGTACCAACTCCGGTCCCAACAACGTTGCTTCACCCACCTCATCCCAAAGATCTTTGGAAATCGACACTTTCTTCCATACAACGCTTGAATGGAGCCATGCGATACTGCGATGATAATTTGTTGTTGTAGGAAAACTCCACGATGGTAAGAACTTGTCCCAACTCCTTGAAATCGAGGACATAGAGTCTTAATAGATCTTGAGAGTTTGAATAGTCCTCTCCATTTGTCTGTCAGGTGTGGCGCCCCAAAATAGGTATACATCACCTATTCGAGTTGTCAATACATGGTACAAAAAACAACTACAACTTTATTATTACAACAAGAAAAAGCGTGAGTTTGAATACAAATATTATCTTCTGACAATATCTATACTCAAATAAATCCTCATCACATTTATTGATACATTATTTTACAAAATGGTGAGGACTACTAAACAATCCTTTCTAAAATGGAACAAAAAAAAATGGAAAAAAGGAAAAGGGTGAGCTCAACTAGCCCAAATAAAGAATATTATGACTAAGATAATATACAACAAATTACCGTTAGTCTTCAACGGGGAAAAATCTAATAGAATACAATAGACAACAAATTTTAAATCAATATTCGCATCGAAATAATAATTCATTAGAAGAGTTAAGTAGAGAATGCAAACTACTATCTTCTATGTATGAATTTAAAAGTTCATCGCTCATCTTTTATCCACTCGTAACATCAATCAATATACATCCGGAATCAAATATTCATCTTTGCACTACATCTGAGCCAAAGATATTCATCGATTAATCATGTTCATCTAAACACTGCTCATCTTTGCACTACTGACCAAAGATATTCTTCAAAATCATTCATCTTTGCACTACGGATCAAAGATATTCAATAATATCATCATTTAAGATCGAGGATGATGAAAATATTTTTTTAAAAAACGAATCCAAAGAAACAAAATGACAAGGATTAAGGATTAAGGATTTGTACTTTGTTTTATCCATGTCCAAAAATACCTCAAAAATAATTATAGTGGTGTAAAATTCAAGAATGATCAAAACATGGATACAATCAAAGCTAGTATCCGTAATAGATATTTTGGACAAAAAGAAGAAATTTTATTTTTCTATTGAATAGTCAGATATCGTGAATAGTCTTGAGTATCGTGAATAAGTAACTCAGACACCAAAAGATAGAAATTTCACAAAAAAACATCTTCACGCTTCATGAATAGTACTCGTGAATAGTAACTCGTGAATAAGAACTCATCTCAGTGAATAAGAACTCGTGAATAAGTAACTCATGAATAAGTAACCCCAAGCATGAAAAAGTTCCAAATTTGATAAAAAGTTCCAACCAATATTTCAAAGATAATGATATTGAAGAAATAATATCATTTGAGAAGAAAATAACATCCACTACCTCGAAAGATTAAGTACTTCTAAATTTAATCTACCGTATAATCTTGAAGGAACTTGCACCGTCTAACAATACTCAAAGTATACTCAAAATACTCACAAGAATACGCCGATAATATAGAGAGAAAAAACTTTGATTTACGGTGTGATTTTCAATTCTAACCCAAGCACCCTATTTATAGAAATTGCTTAGAACACCAAAAGCGAGAAAATTTAATAAATTAATAATATAATTATATAAATTTCCTACACATGCCTAGAATCTGATTTCAGCCATCAAACACATGCCACATTCTAGAAAAAGTAAGAAAAAACGTTTTTCAAATTTTAAATATTTTAAACTTCCAAAAATCAATTATTTCGGAGCTTCGGAACTTCAATAATTCATAATAAATAGCCCTTTCATCAGAAAATTCGAATCTCACGAGTTTTTATAGGAAATTCAATTCTCTACAACTTTGCAGAAGAAAGTTTTTCCAAATTCCAAATAGAAATTGACCGAAATCCACAAACGGACAATTTTATAGGCTATAATCAAATTTCAGTTAATAAATGGGGTCCACCGACATGTTTAACATGTTTTAAACATTTATTGCAACAAAATACTCTTCCTCCTCGTATACTCATATATCCCACATTCGTTGTAAAAATATCACCATTATTATATTATTAAAATATAATAATATATTTAAATGAATTATTTTATCGTAAAAAGATAAAATTTCAATTTTCAACAATTGTCACAATAAAATTTTCTCCATTTATATCCACATAAAATCAATATTTTCTCATCATATGAATCAATAATTAATTATTCACAAATAATATTACGTAATCACAATATTGATGACCAGTGCGCCTTCTGAAAGAGGGGCTTTCCAATAAGAATTTCTCCTTCTTGGCAATTGTTAGGTGACCAAACCTCTCCTTAGATGTAACTTTCTAGACATTGCCAATAATGTTATCTAATAATATTATTCAGATAATATGAATTATTGCTTTCGATAATGAAAAATATTGTGTAATGACAATTATTGAAACAACAATGAATATAAAATATCAACGCAAACAATTATTAACTCAATAAAATACCGAATAAGAATTACTGTAACCATTATTGAGTAGTGCCTTCTTACGTAAGAATCAATAATTGGTGCAATACCAAGCAACTCTTGTGTTTTAACCACTCGTGTGTATTTTTTATTCAACAAAGATTAATCTGAATAACTACTGCCGTTATTTTTAAACAACTTATATTTGTCGTTTTCTTCATCCAATCACTTTCCGTTATGGGGCCCACACATGGTCGCTACTGTCGTCATTTAATATTCCCCGACAGCGATCTTAATATTCCACGACCAAACGAATATTCCCCAAAACAAATGAATATTTTATAACCACTTGCTTATTTTGAAATATTTGCGTATTTTTACCCCTAACTATCCACATTAATCAAATCAACCCTTACTATTTCAAAATAATAAATAGAGAAAATTAAATTTCATTAATAATAAGTTGGGGTCTTACAACCTCCCTCCTTATGAAATTTCGTCCTCGAAATCGGACGTGACGCATACTCGTGTTTTCAAAAAGGTGAGGATACCTCGCTTTCATTTCCGCTTTCCAATTCCCGTGTCATTTCCTCTATAGCATGATTCCTCCACAAAACTTTAACTTGTGGTATGACCTTTCATGCGTAGGACATGCTCCTTCCTATCTAAGATCTTGATGAGTACCTCCTCATACGTTAAGTCTTCTTTATCTCGTCCGGTTCTAACTCAATAACGTGGTTTGGGTCTTTCACATATTTACTGAAGTACGATATGTGAAACACATTATGAACACGAGACATACTTTGAGGTAACGCGAGTCTATAGGCTACATTTCCTACTCGGTCAAGAATTTGAAATGGACCAATAAATCGTGGATTGAGCTTTCCTCTCTTCCCAAATCTTGTAACTCCTTCCATGGAGCAACTTCGCAACAATACATGATCCCCACACTAAATTCCACGTCCTTTCGATGAAGATCCGCATAACTCTTTTGTCGATCTTGTGCCGCTTTGTATACGTTGTCGAATCATTTGAATCTTTTCGGTAGTCATACGTATCTTAACTCTCGGGTCCCAACAATGTTGCTTCACCCACCTCATCCCAACATATTGGAGAACGACATTTTCGTCCATATAATGCTTCAAATGGAGCCACACCTATACTTGCACTCGATAACTCGTTGTTGTAGGAGAATTCCACCAATGGTAAATACTTATCCCAACCGCCCTTGAAGTCTAGGACACGAGTCTTAATAGATCTTCAAGAGTTTGAATAGTCCTCTCGATTGTCCGTCCGCTTGGGGATGGTATCTTTGAACTAAATCGCAAATCCGTGCCCATAGCTTTTTGCAAGCTAACCCAAAATCTTGAAGTGAATCTTGGGTCACGATCCAAAACTATGGATACAGGGCATGCCATGCAACCTCACAATCTCATTCACGTCACATATACTAGCAAGACGTTCAAGTGAATAAGTCTCCGTGTCGGCAAGAAATGAGCGGAACTTGGTTAATCTATCAACAATAACCCAAATAGCATTGATGCCTTGAGAAACCGTAGGAAGACCCGTAACGAAATCCATGGTAATGTGTTCCCACTTCCATTTCGGAATCTCAAGTGGTTGCAATGGACCCTTAGGTACCGTATGCTCCGCCTTTACACGTTGACAAGTTAAACACATCGAGATAAACTTTGCAATCTCTCTCTTCATATTGTTCCACCAAAATGTATGTCAAGATCACGATACATTTTAGTACTTCCAGGATGGATTTCAAATGGTGTATTGTGTGCCTCCATCATAATCTTGTACTTTCAAATCGTAGTCGTTAGAACATAAAGTCAGAGTGGACTCAAGTATTCCTTCTTCATCAATTCTCGCTTAGGAATAGCTCCTTCTTGTACTTTCTTCTTCATACGCATCGCCTCCCGGCCTGTGGCTTGAGCAACCTTAACTTTTTCTATTAAAGTTGGCTCTACGCGTATACTTGACATCATCGCACTCGCTCTTTGCAGCATATGATCTTCTACTCAACGCGTCGCCTACCACGTTCGCTTTTCCAGATGGTATTGAATAGTGTGGTCGTAGTCTTTCAATAGCTCGAGCCAACGTCATTTGCCGCGTGTTGAGTTCTTTTTTGAGTGAAGAAATATTTAAGGCTTTTATGGTCCGAATATATCTCCACTTTCTCCCCATATAGATAGTGCCTCCATATTTTTAATACAAAACGATCACGCTAACTCTAGATCATGAGTAGGATAATTCCTCTCATACTCTTTTGTTGTCATGAGGCATATAGGCTATGACTTTCCCACGTTGCATGAGAACACATCCTAACCCTTTGCACTCAAGCATCATCAGAGATAACAAATCCATCCAACCAGATGGTATTGTTAGAAAAAAATTAAAATAAGTCTCCTCTTAAGCTCTTGGAAACTCTTCTCGTGATTCTTCGCTCCAAACGAATTTTGTATCCTTCCGAAGTTAGCCGAAGTTAAGGGAGTAGCGATTCGAGAAAACCCTTCCACGAATCTCCGATAATAACCACCTAAGCCCAAAAAGCTACGTGATTTCACCACCGACTTTTGTTGCTTCTAACTTTGATTGCTTCAATCTTCACGGATCAACAGATACTCCATGTTTCGACACCACGTGCCCAAGGAATGCTACTTCCTCAAGCCGTAACTCGCATTTCTTCAATTTGGCATATAGTTTGTTTTCACGAAGCCTTTGAGTACCAAATTCAAATGGTGCTCATGATCTTCACGACTTTTGGAATATATAAGGATGTCATCAATAAAGACAACAACAAAGCCCATCCAAATATTCCTCGAATACTCGGTTCATCATATCCATGAAAGCCGCAGGAGCATTAGTTAATCCGAAGACACGACTAAGAATTCATAATGCCCATCCGAGTTCTAAAGCGCCTTTGAATATCCTCGCCTAATCTTCACCGATGATATCCGAATCGAAGATCGATTTTTGAAAAGAATTGTGCCTCAGAATCGGGTCAAACAAGTCATCAATACGAGGTAGAGGATACCTATTCTTGATGGTGACATGGTTCAATTCCCCGATAGTCAATACAAAGTCGCATACTCCCGCTCTTTCTTCTTTACAAATAAAACAGAGCACCCCAAGGAGATGTACTAGATTTAATGAAACCGATGTCCAACAATTCCTCGTAGTTGGACCTTTAACTCCTCGAAGTTCAATAGAGCCATTCGATATGGGGTTTTAGAAATGGGCTTTGTACCGGTTCAAGATCAATAAAGAATTCAACTTCACGCTCGGGGTAGACCGGGAAGTTCTTCAGAAATACGTTAGGAAAGTCAATAACAACAGAATATTATTCAAATTTGACGTGTCTTTATTCAAATCCATAACATGGGCTAAGAAAGCTTGACATCCGCTTTTCAATAAACGAATAGCTTTATGATTAGATATGATGATGATTGATTTTAATGGTTTAGTTGCTTGAATTGCATAACAGTCAAGTTAGGAATATGAAAACTAACAACCTTACGAAAAACAATCAATTTTGGCATGATGAGTAGTTAACCAATCAATCCCTAAAATCACATCAAAAGCAAGTATCTTTAAAGAGATAAGGTCAATGGTAAGGTAATGGTGCCAACTTGAATCAAACAAGATTTATAAACAATGGATGTGATGAAAGTTTCTCCTAACTGAGTTTCCACAGATAGGTCAAAGTCTAATTTCTCCTGAGTCAAGTTTAAACGCTGAGCACAAGCAGGAGAGATAAATGAATGGGTAGCACCCATCAAAGTAAGGTATAAACTTCGCAAGAATTTATAAATAGCTTACCCGTGATCACCTCGTTTGGGTTCCTCGATTATGACCATCCACAACAAACGCTTCTTCCTAATCGCTGACTTTGACTTTTCTCGGGCGATCTTTTGAGTCACCGTCCCTCACGAACTAGGTTTCGCTCATCGTATAATCTCGAGCGATATGTCCTTCCTTTCCACAATTATAGCATACCTTGAATCTGTGGGCGGCTTTGACCGATATGTCCTCTTTTCCGCATTTGTAGCATATATAACCGGTGGTCGTTTCTCCTCCCTTAGAACCAATTCTTGTCACGCAAGACCGCTGCCTTCACATGGTCATTGTTAAATCTCCTCTTTAAAATCTCCTCCCGACTCGCTTCTTCTATTTTCACGGCCATGATTACCACCGTAGTGGTTACCATTTTTGTCCGTCTGCTTTCTTTCTCCATTTGGTTATCATTATTACGCTGATCGCTATCTCTGACGATCGATCCTCGTTGTGGTCCTCACTTGACCATACTCGTTATCTCGCTTCTAATAATTGAGCCTCGCTTACAACATCCTAATAGAGAGAAAATTTATGAGAAATGAGATATTGACGATGCCGGGTTTCAAACCTCTAAAAACATCCGCATCATACGCTTCTCATTCTCCACCAAATGAGGTGCAAACCTCGATAACTCGCAAACTTTGCCTCGCATCGAGACACCGCCATGTTGTTTTGCTTCTAATTAATAAACTCCACTTCCTTCATATACGAACACTTTCGTGAAAGTATTTGTCATTAAATAGTTTCAAACGCTCTCCCAGAGACATACGCCGAGTGCGGTTGGATGGGTACGCTTCACGCATCTGACGCCCCAAAATAGGTATACATCACCCATTCTCGAAATCAATACATGGTACGTAAACAACTACAACTTTATTATTACAACAAGAAACTGTGAGTTTAAATACAAATATTATCTTCTGTATAATATCTATACTCAAATAAATCCTCATCACATTTATCGATACATTATTTTACAAAAATGGTGAGGACTACTAAACAACTCTCTCTAAAACCTTCATTCCATACCCCGACTGCACTCGCTATATTCTCGCCTCCCGAGAAGAAAAATGGAACAAAAGGAAAAGGGTGAGCTCAACTAGCCCAAGAAAGAATATTACGACTAAGATAATATACAACAAATTATCGTTAGTCTTCAACAGGAAAAATCTAATAGAATACAATAGACAACAAATTTTAAATCAATATTCGCAATGAAATAATAATTCATTAGAAGAGTTAAGTAGAGAATGCAAACTACTATCTTCTATGTATGAATTTAAAAGTTCATCGCTCATCTTTTATCCCCGTAACATCAATCAATATACATCCGAATCAAATATTCATCTTTGCACTACAGCCAAAGATATTCATCACCGGGTCATGTTCATCTAAACACTGCTCATCTTTGCACTACTACCCAAAGATATTCTTCAGAAATCATTCATCTTCAGCACTACATGTGCCAAAAGATATTCAATAATATCATCATTTAAGACCGAGGATGATGAAAATATTTTTAAAGAAACGAATCCAAAGGAAACAAAATGACAAGGATTAAGGATTAAGGATTCGTACTTTGTTTTTATCCATGTCCAAAAAATACCTCAAAAATAATCATAGTGTAAAATTCAAGAATGATCAAAACATGGATACAATCAAAGCTAGTATCCGTATAGATATTTTGGACAAAAAGAAGAAATTTTATTTTTCATTAAAGTTCAGATTCGAATAAGGTCAGATACGTGAATAAAGGTCGTATACGTGAATAAGAATCTCGACACCAAAAGATAGAAATTCCACAAAAAATCATCTTCACGCTTCATGCTTAATAAGACTTCGTGAATAAGAATCTCGTGAATAAGAATCATGAATATAGAACTCACTCGTGAATAAGAACTCATGAATAAGAACCCCAAAAAAAGTTCCAAATTTGATAAAACTTCAACCAATATTTCAAAGATAATGATATCAAGAAATAATATCATTCGAGAAAAAAAAATAACATCCTTTACCTCGAAAAGATTAAGATTTAAATTGAATACCGTATAAAGTCAAGGAACTTGCAGACCGCCTAACAATACTCAAAGTATACTCAAAATACTCACAAGAATACGCCGATAATATAGAGAGAGAAAACTTCAGCTTCGTGTGATTTTCAATTCTAACCCAAGACCCTATTTATAGAAAAATGCTAGAACACCAAAGCAGTAAAATTTAATATAATATTAATATATATATATAAATTTCTTTCTACGCCCACCTTCCTAGATCTGATCTCAGCTCATTATGCACATGTTGTAGCAAGCCCACAAAAAACAAACAAAAACGTTTTTATTATTTAAAATATTTTAAACTTCCAAAAATCAATTATTTTGAGCTTTCTAACTTCAATAATTCATAATAAATAGCCCTTTTATCAAAAAATTCGAATCTCATGAGTTTTTATAGGAAATTCAATTTCTACAACTTTGCGTAAAGAAAGTTTTTCCAAATTCCAAATAGAAATTGACCAAATCCACAAACCAACGATTTTACAAAGCATAAATCAAATTTCACCAATAAATGGGGTCCACCGACATGTTTAACATGTTTTAAAACATTTATTGCAACAAAAATACTCTTCCTCCTCAGATACTCATATATCCCACATTCGTTGTAAAATATCACCATTATTATATTATTAAAATATAATAATATATTTAAAAGAATTATTTTATCGTAAAAAGATAAAATTTCAATTTTCAACAATTGTCACATTAAAATTTTCTCCATCTATATCCACATAAAATCAATATTTTCTCATCATATGAATCAATAATTAATTATTCACAAATAATATTACGTAATCACAATATCGACAACCAGTGCGCCTCCTCAGAAAGAGGGGCTTTCCAATAAGAATTTCTCCATCATCACAAGCAATTAGGTGACCAAACCTCTCCTTAGATGTAACTTTCTAGACATCGCCAATAATGTTATCTAATAATATTATTCAGATAATATGAATTATCGCTTCGATAATGAAAAATACCGTAATGACAATTATCAAACAACAAAGAATATAAAATATCAACGCAAAGAATTATTAACTCAATAAAATAAAATAATCGAATAAGAATTATCGTAACCATTATCGAGTAGGCCTTCTTCACGTAAGAATCAATAATTGCAATACCGCAGCTATCGTGTTTTAACCAACCGGTATTTTAACAAGATAATCTGTAATAACTACGCCATTATTTTTAAACAACTTATATTTGTCGCTTTCTTCATCCAATCGCTCACATGGGCCCACACACGGTCAAGCTACCGTCAGCATTTAATATTCCCCGACAAAGCATTTAATATTCCACGACCAAACGAATATTCCCCGACAACAATGAATATTTTATAACCACTGCTTATTTTGAAATATTTATGATTTTACCCCTAACTATCCACATTAATCAAATCAACCCTTACTATTTCAAAATAATAAATAGAGAAAATTAAATTTCATTAATAATAAGTTGGGGTCTTACAACCTCCTCCTTATGAAATTTCGTCCCTCGAATCGACGACGACGACTGGTGTTTCAAAAGGTGAGGATACCTCGCTTTCATTTCCGCTTCCAATTCCCGTGTCATTTCCTCTATAAAGATGATTCCTCCACAAAACTTTAACTTGTGGTATGACCTTTCATGCAGTAGGACATGCTCCTTCCTATCCAAGATCTTGACAGTACCTCCTCATACGCTAAGTCTTCTATTATTTCGTCCTGCTTCTAACTCTATAACGTGGTTCGGTCTTTCACATATTTACGGTACGATATGTGAAACACATTATGAACACGAGACATACTTTGAGGTAACGCAAGTCTATAGGCTACATTTCCTACTCCTACCAAGAATTTGAAATGGACCAATAAATCGTGGATCGAGCTTTCCTCTCTTCCCAAATCTTGTAACTCCTTCCACGGAGCAACTCGCAATAATACATGATCCCCTACACTAAATTCCACGCCCTTTCGATGAAGATCCGCATAACTCTTTTTTGTCGATCTTGTGCCGCTTTGTATACGCTGTCGAATCATTTGATCTTTTCCGTAGTCATACGCATTAACTCCTGTCCCAACAATGTTGCTTCACCCACCTCATCCCAACATATCGAGAGCTACACTTTCGGCCCATATAATGCTTCAAATGGAGCCACACCTATACTTGCCGATAACTCGTTGTTGTAGGAGAATTCCACCAATGGTAAATACTTATCCCAACCGCCTTTGAAGTCTAGGACACACGTAGTCTTAATAAATCTTCAAGAGTTTGAATAGTCCTTCTCGATCATCCGTCTGCTTCGAGGATGGTATGCCAATCTAAATCGTAAACTGCGCTCCATAGCTTTTTGCAAGCTAACCCAAAATCTTGAAGTGAATCTTGGGTCACGATCCAAACTATGGATACAGTGCATGCCATGCAACCTCACAATCTCATTCACGCATATACTAGCAAGACGCTCAAGGAATAAGTCTCCCGTACGGCAAGAAATGAGCAGACTTGGTTAATCTATCAACAATAACCCAAATAAGATTGATGCCTTGAGAAACCGTAGAAGACCCGTAAATCGAAATCCATGGTAATGTGTTCCCACTTCCATTTCGAATCTCAAGTGGTTGCAACGGACCCTTAGGTACTAGATGCTCCGCTTTACACGCCGACAAGTTAAACACATCGAGATAAACTTTGCAATCTCTCTCTTCATATTGTTCCACCAAAATGTATGTCAAGATCACGATACATTTTAGTACTTCCAGATGGATTGCAAATGGTGTATCAGGTGCCTCCATCATAATCTTGTACTTCAAATCGTAGTCGTTAGAACACAAAGTCTAGAGTGGACTCAAGTATTCCTTCTTCATCAATTCTCGCCCTAATAGCTCCTTCTCAGACTTTCTTCTTCATACGATCGCCTCCGGCCTGCGGCTCGAGCAACCTTAACTTTTTCTATTAAAGTCGGCTCTACGCGATACTTGACATCATCGCACTCGCTCTCGTGATATGATCTTCTACTCAACGCGCCACCACCACGCTCGCTTTTCCGTGATGGTATCAATAGTGTGGTCGTAGTCTTTCAATAGCTCGAGCCAACGTCACCGCCGCATGTCGAGTTCTTTTTTTGAGTGAAGAAATATTTAAGGCTTTTTATGGTCCTAATATATCTCCACTTTCTCCCCATATAGATAGTGCCTCCATATCTTTAAATACGAAAAACGATCGGCCGCTAACTCTAGATCATGAGTAGGATAATTCCTCTCATACTCTTTTAAGTTGTCGCGAGGCATAGGCTATGACTTTCCCACGCTGCATGAGAACACATCCTAACCCTTTGCCCTCAAGCATCATCAGAGATAACAAATCCATCCGAACCAGATGGTATTGTAGTAAAAAGTAAATAAGTCTCCTCTAAGCTCTTGGAAACTCTTGGGCTCTCGATTCTTCGCTCCAAACGAATTTTGTATCCTTCCGAAGTTAGCCGAAGAATGGAGTAGCGATTCGAGAAAACCCTTCCACGAATCTCCGATAATAACCAAATAAGCCCAAAAAGCTACGATTTCAACCACCGACTTTTGCTGTTCTAACTTTGTAGATTGCTTCAATCTTCACGGATCAACAGATACTCCATGTTTCGACACCACGCGCCCAAGAAATGCTACTTCCTCGCCGTAACTCGATTTCTTCAATTTGGCATATAGTTTGTTTTCACGGGCCTTTCGAGTACCAAATTTCAAATGGTGCTCATGATCTTCACGACTTTTGAATATATAAGGATGTCATCAATAAAGACAACAACAAACCGATCCAAATATTCCTCAATACTTTGCTCATCATATCCATGAAAGTCAAGAGAGCATTAGTCAATCCGAAAGACATGACTAAGAATTCATAATGCCCATACCGAAGTTCTAAAGGCGCTTTGAATATCCTCGCCTAATCTTCACCGATGATATCCGTAATCTAAGATCGATTTTTGAAAAGAATCAGGCCCCTCAGAATCGGGTCAAACAAGTCATCAATACGAGGTAGAGGATACCTATTCTCGATGGTGACATGGTTCAATTCCCGATAGTCAATACAAAGTCGCATACTCCCGCTTTTCTTCTTTACAAATAAAACAGAGCACCCCAAGGAGATGTACTAGACGAATGAAACCGATGTCCAACAATTCCTCGTAGTTGACCTTTAACTCCTCAAGTTCAATAGAGCCATTCGATATGGGGTTTTAGAAATGGGCTTTGTACCAGTTCAAGATCAATAAAGAATTCAACTTCACGCTCGGGGTAGACCGGAAGTTCTTCGTGAAATACGCCAGAAAGTCAATAACAACAGAATATTATTCAAATTTGACGTGTCTTTATTCAAATCCATAACATGGGCTAAGAAAGCTTGACATCCGCTTTTCAATAAACGAATAGCTTTTTTATGATTATTAGATATGATGTTGATTGATTTTAATGGTTTAGTTGTTTGAATTGCATAACAAAGTCAAGTTAGAATATGAAAACTAACAACCTTACGAAAACAATCAATTTTGGTATGATGAGTAGTTAACCAATCAATCCCTAAAATCACATCAAAAGCAAGTATCTTTAAAGAGATAAGGTCAATGTGTAAGTGTATGGTGCCAACTTGAATCAAACAAGATTTATAAACAAAGGATGTGATGAAAGTTTCTCCTAACTGAGTTTCCACAGATAGTCAAAGTCTAATTTCTCCTGAGTCAAGTTTAAACGCTGAGCACACACAGAGAGATAAATGAATGGGTAGCACCCCAGATCAAGTAAGGTATAAACTTCGCAAGAATTTATAAATAGCTTACCCGTGATCACCTCGCTTGGTTCCTCGATTTTGACCAAATACAACAAACGCCTTCCCTAATCGCTGACTTCGACTTTTCTCGGATACTTTTTTCGAGTCACCGTCCCTCATAACTAGGTTTCGCCATCGCATAATCTCGAGCGATATGTCCTTCCTTTCCACAATTATAGCATACCTTGAACTGCTGTGGGCGCTTGACCGATATGTCCTCTTTTCCGATTTAGAAGATACGACCGGTGGTCGTTTCTCCTCCTTAGAACCGGCTTGTCACGCAAGACCGCTGCCTTCACATGGTCGTTGTTAAATCTCCTTTTAAAATCTCCTCCCCGACTCGCTTTTCTATTTTCACGGCTATGATTACCACCGTAGTGGTTACCATTTTTGTCCGTCTGCTTTTCTCCGCCGGTTATCATTATTCTGCTGATCGCTATCTCCGTACGATCCTCGTTATGGTCCTCGCTGAATATACTGCTATCTCGCCTAATAATCGAGCCCTCTTACAACATCCGAATAGAGAGAAAATTTATGAGAAATGAGATATCGACGATGCCGTGTTTCAAACCTCTAAGAAACATCCGCCATACGCTCCTCATTCTCCACCAAATGAGGTGCAAACCGATAACTCGCAAACTTTGCCTCGCATCGAGACACCGCCATGTTGTTTTGCTCTAATCAATAAACTCCACTTCCTTCATACGACGTAACACTTTCGTGAAAGTATTTGTCATTAAATAGTTTCAAACGCTCCCAAGACATGCCGAAAAGTACCGATGGGTACGCTTCACGCATCTCCCACCAAGAGTCCGCCGCCGCCACTTTAACATAAAGGTGGCGAATGGAACCTTCGTTTCCCGCGCATCCCAAGACATCGAATATCTTGTAATTTGTTTGACCCATGTTTCCGCCATGATCGGATCCGCTTTCCTTAAATTCGTGGTCCCAACTTCGAATCGCTTGGTCAGATAACCCGTGAATTGCTATCATTTCTCCTCAGATTTTGAACACGAAGTCTCCTCGTCTCGATTTTGCATGAACCGCAAAAAAGCTTCTAAACATCCCCTCGCTCATCATCTCGCTCCAAGTGTGTTGTTCACAGAGAGAACATTGCCACCATGCATCGCTTCTCCTCGCAGTGAGTACAAAAGCCTCCACTGGCCTCATTTCCATTGTTAATATTCTCACGACATTCTCAAATACCGCCATAAAACAAGGGTTAATTAAGGAAATCAATATATCACATAATATCCTTATATACCCGACCAACTAAAAAATAAGCTTAGTAGACACACTAGCTAAGGATTTACTCGCCTCCCTCCTAGTTCTATTCCCCGATCTCCGCCAGAGATCATATCCCTAAGCTCGATACCAACCGCGACGCCCCCAAAATAGTATACATCACCCATTCTCGAAATTGTCAATACATGGTACGTAAACAACTACAACTTTATTATTACAACAAGAAAACTGTGAGTTTGAATACAAATATTATCTTCTGCATAATATCTATACTCAAATAAATCCTCATCACATTTATCGATACATTATTTTACAAAAATGGTGAGGACTACTAAACAACTCTCTCTAGAACCTTCATTCCAAATTCCCCGACTGCATCGCTATATTCTCGCCTCCCCCGAAGAAAAAAATGGAACAAAAGGAAAAGGGTGAGCTCAACTAGCCCAAGAAGAAGAATATTACGACTAAGATAATATACAACAAATTATCGTTAGTCTTCAACAGGAAAAATCTAATAGAATACAATAGACAAACAAATTTTAAATCAATATTCGCAATGAAAATAATAATTCATTAGTAAGAGTTAAGAGAGAATGCAAACTACTATCTTCTATGTATGAATTTAAAAGTTCATCGCTCATCTTTTATCCCCAGAACATCAATCAATATACATCCGAATCAAATATTCATCTTTGCACTACAGCCAAAGATATTCATCACTGGTCATGTTCATCTAAACACTGCTCATCTTCAGACTACTACCAAAGATATTCTTCAGAAATCATTCATCTTCGCACTACAAAGCCAAAGATATTCAATAATATCATCATTTAAGACCGAGGATGATGAAAAATATTTTTTTAAAGAAAAACGAATCCAAAGGAAACAAAATGACAAGGATTAAGGATTAAGGATTCGTATTTTGTTTTATCCATGTCCAAAAATACCTCAAAAATAATCATAAGTGGTGTAAAATTCAAGAATGATCAAAACATGGATACAATCAAAGCTAGTATCCGTATTAGATATTTTGACAAAAAGAAGAAATTTTATTTTTTCAATAAGGTCAGATTCGTGAATAAGTGTCAGATATAATAAGGCCGATACGTGAATAATAATCTCCGACACCAAAAGATAGAAATTCCACAAAAAAACATCTTCACGCTTCATTAATAAGACTCGTGAATAAGAATCGTGAATAAGAATCATGAATAAGAATCTCATGAATAAGAACTCGTGAATAAGACTCATGAATAGTAACCCCGACATGAAAAAGTTCCAAATTTGATAAAAAGTTCCAACCAATATTTCAAAGATAATGATATCAAGAAATAATATCATTCGAGAAAAAATAACATCCCTTACCTCGAAAGATTAAGATTTAAATTTTAACCCGTATATAAAGTCAAGGAACTCAGACCGCCTAACAATACTCAAAGTATACTCAAAATACTCACAAGAATACGCCGATAATATAGAGAGAGAAAAACTTCAGCTTCGTGTGATTTTCAATTCTAACCCAAGACCCTATTTATAGAAAAATGCTAGAACACCAAAGCGTAAAATTTAATATAATATTAATATATATATTAAGATTTCTACGCCCACCTTCCTAGATCTGATCTCAGCTCATTATGCACATGTGTTGTAGCCCACCCAAAAAAAAAAAAAAACGTTTTTTATTTAAAAATATTTTAAACTTCCAAAAATCAATTATTTCTGAGCTTCTAACTTCAATAATTCATAATAAATAGCCCTTTTATCGTAAAATTCAAATCAAGCGAGTTTTTATAGGAAATTCAATTTCTACAACTTTGCAGTAAGAAAGTTTTTCCAAATTCCAAATGTAAATTGACCAAATCCACAAACGGGATTTTACAAAAGCTATAATCAAATTTCAAATAATAAATGGGGTCCACCGACATGTTTAACATGTTTTAAACATTTATTGCAACAAAAATACTCTTCCTCCTCAGATACTCATATATCCCACATTCGCTGTAAAATATCACCATTATTATATTATTAAAATATAATAATATATTTAAAAGAATTATTTTATCGTAAAAAGATAAAATTTCAATTTTCAACAATTGTCACATTAAAATTTTTCTCCATCTATATCCACATAAAATCAATATTTTCTCATCATATGAATCAATAATTAATTATTCACAAATAATATTACGTAATCACAATATCGACAACCAGCAGCTCCTCAGAGCAGGGGGCTTTCCAATAAGAATTTCTCCTCATCGGCGCCAAGCAATTAGTGACCAAACCTCTCCTTAGTATGTAACTTTCTAGACATCGCCAATAATGTTATCTAATAATATTATTCAGATAATATGAATTATTGCTTCGATAATGAAAAATACCGTAAATGACAATTATCAAACAACAAAGAATATAAAATATCAACGCAAAGAATTATTAACTCAATAAAATAAAATAATAAAGAATTATCGTAACCATTATCGAGTAGTGCCTTCACGTAAGAATCAATAATCGGTGCAATACCGCAAAGCATGCAACCGTTTTTTTAACCAACGTAGTTTTAACAAGATAATCTGTAAATAACTACGCCAAGTATTTTTTTAAACAACTTATATTTGTCGCTTTCTTCATCCAATCGCTCACATGGGCCCACATGGGCGCACACACATTTAATATTCTCACAACAGCATTTAATATTCCCCACAAAGCAAATATTTCCATATTCCACGACCAAACGAATATTCCCCACAACAATGAATATTTTATAACCACTTGCTTATTTTGAAATATTTATGATTTTACCCCTAACTATCCACATTAATCAAATCAACCCTTACTATTTCAAAATAATAAATAGAGAAAAAATAAATTCTTCATATTGCTCCACCAAAATGTATCTACGATTTAAGATCACGATACATTTCGTACTCCTGTGATGGATCGCAAATGGTGTGTCATACTTCCATCATGATTTTATACTTTAAATCGGTCGCGTTAGAACACAAAGTCCGAGTCGACTCAAGTATTCCTTCTTCATCGATTCTTGCTTCCAAAGATAAATGACCTTCTCGCACTTTCTTCCTCATACGATCACCTCAGTGTCCGTAGCTTGAGCGTAGCAACTTTAACTTTATCAATTAAAGTTTGGCTGCTCTACTCAGTGATATTCGCCATCATCACATCGGGTCCCCTGAGTCTTTAACTCTATCTCCATCCTTTGCAAGTCACACAAAATGGGCCTCATCATTGACAATATCGCACTCAGATTTGCATATGATCTTCTACTCAATACGTCACTACCACGCTCGCTTTTCCAGATGGTATCGATGGTACGATCATAATCTTTCAATGCTGCTCAAGCCAACGCTGTTGTCGCATGTCGAAGTTCCTTTTCGAGTGAAGAAATATTCGAGGCTTTTTACGATCCGTAAAGATCTCCACTTTCTCCCATACAAGTAATGCCTCCAAATTTTAAGTGCGAAGATAATAAATGCCTAACTCTAGATCATGAGTAGGATAATTCCTCTCATATTCTTTCGAGTCAGTCATCGAGGCATAAAGCATAACTTTCCATATCGCATGAGAACACATCCCAACCTTTTTCTCAAGCATCACCAGAGATGACAAATCCTCCGAGCCGATGGTATTGTCGTAATAAAAATAAATAAGTCTCCTCTCGAGTTCTTGAAAACTCTTCTCACATTCTTCGCCTCCAACCGAACTTTCAGATCTTTCGAGTCACCGAGTTAATGGAGTAGCGATTCGAGAAAATCCTTCCACGAATCTCCGATAATAACCAAATTTAAACCGAGAAAGCTACGATTTCTTGGCCAATCGATTTAGGTTGCTTCCCACTTTGAATAGCTTCAATCTTTGCACGGTCAACAGATATTCCACGACTTGATACCACGCGCCCAAGGAATGCTACTTCTTCAAGCCGTAACTCGCATTTCTTCAACTCGGCATAAAGCTTATATTCATAAAGCTTTTGGAGTGTCACCCTCAAGTGTTGCTCATGATCTTCACGCTTTTGGAATAAATAAGGATGTCATCAATAAAGACGACCACAAAGTGATCCAAATATTCCTCAAATACTTTGCTTCATCATATCCATAAAGGCAAAGAGGAGCATTAGTCAATCCAAAGGACATGACTAGAATTCATAATGCCCGCATCGAAGTTCTCGAAAGTCGCCTTTGAATGTCATCGCTTCTAATCTTCAATCGGTGATATCCTAACGAAGATCAATCTTTGAAAAGAATTTGGCTCCTTGCAATCGGTCAAACAGTCATCAATACGTGGCAATGGATACCTATTTTGATGGTGACATGATTCAACTCCCGATAATCAATACAAAGTCGATACTCCCATCTTTTTTTCTTCACAAATAGAACAGTGAGCACCCCAAGGAGAAGTACTAGGACGAATAAAGCCAATGTCTAACAATTCCTCGCAGTTGGGTCTTTAACTCCTCAAGTTCAATAGAGCCATTCGATATGGGGCTTTGAAATGAGGTTTTGTACCGGTTCAAGGTCGATACAAAATTCAATTTCACGCCTCGGGGTAGGCCAGAAGTTCTTCGTGGAATACGCCAGAAATTTATTAACAATAGAAATATCGCTTCAAAACTCGACGATTTTTGTTTAAATCATGATATGAGCTAAGAAAGCTTTGACATCCGCTTTTTAATAATAAACGAATAGCTTTATGGCTTTGAGATGACAAAGATTGATTTTAATGGTTTGGTCGTTTGAATTCGCATAATAGGTTGATTAGAAATATGAAAGCTAACAACCTTACGAAAAATAATCAATTTTTGCATGATAAGTAGTTAACCAATCAATCCCTAGAATCACGCTAAATGCAAGTATTTTCAATGAAATAAGATCGACAGTAATGTAAGGGTGCCGATTTGAACCAAACAAGACTTATAAACAAAGTGGATGTAATGAAGGTTTCTCCCAACTGAGTTTCCACAGATAAGTCAAAGTCTAATTTCTCCTGAGTCAAATTTAATCGATGAGCGCAAGTAGAGAAATAAAAGAATGGGTAGAACCTAGATCAAATAAAGTATAAACTTCATTAGAGTTTATGATAAGCTTACCCGTGATGACCTCATTCGTTCCTTGCTTCGGGGAGGTCACAACAAACGCCTCCCTCAGACTACCGATTTTTGACTTTTCCGGGACTACTTTGGTGCCTCCATCCTAGTTGAATTTATCTTCTAGAACAACAAAATCGAGCTGTTGACCTTTCTTCCACAATTATAACATGCTTTTGACTAAGATGGCGCAAGCTTGATCTCGATGTGTCCTCTCCTCCGCATTTGAAGCATATGATAGTGGTCTTTCTCTTCCTTAACAACGGGCGCTTGCGGCCGACGCCTTTCCATCATTGTTGAATCTCCTTTTCTTGAAATGTCCATTCTTATTGTTTTGGCCCCGATTACCACCGGCGTGGTTACCATATCCGCCCCGTTGATTCCTCCACGCTTGTTGTCACCGCTCGATGACTACTCTCACGGGTATTATAATTTTGCAGTGCGCTTCTTTTAGTTAAAGGCTGACTCAAGTATCGCTCCACTAATCGAGCCCTATTTACAACATCCTAATACAAACACGCTTTACGAGAAATAAGATGTCGACGATTCCTCGCTTTCAAACCTCTTAAAAACATTCGCGCCATTCTCTCTTCATTATCCACCAAGTTGGGACGCAAACCGTGATAACTCCGCAAATTTTGCCTCACAATCGCACACCTGGCCATATTGTTTTGTTCCAACTTGATAAACTCCACCTCCTTCATGTATGCGCTAATACTTTCGTGAAAGTATTTGTCGTTGAATAAACTCCCTCGAACTTCTCCCAAGATATCTTCAAGACAAAGAAGTCGAGTACGCTTTACCGATTCCCACCAAGAATCACCTCCGCCGCAACATAAAAAGGCGGTAGTGGAATCTTTTCCTCTGAGCATCCCAAGACATCAAATATCTTGGTAATCTGCTTTATCCATGCTTCCGCCAAGTGTGTTTTGGCTCCCTTAAACTCCCGGTGGTCCCAAATCCTCGAATTGTTTAGCGGTGACCACCGAGAGTTTTCCGTGTTTCCACCCACGCTTTTGGATGTGAGTCGCTCTCGGGCATTGCCAGCATAAATCGCATAAAGCCTCCGAACATTCGATCATTCATCATTTGGTCAAGGTTGTTGTTGTACGAGGATCGTCACCTCTCGATGCACATTATCCTCGATTATTAATATGTGGTGAATCAACGATCGCTCAGATGCTCCATTATATTCTCAACATTCTCGATGTCATTTTCAGACATCGCCACAAAAACAAAAGGTTAATCGACATGTAACAAATTATCTCTATATTCTAACCAACCAATAAAATAAAGGCACATAAACTTAGTAGGTCATACTAAATAAGGTATTCCCTGCCTCCCCTCCTAGTACTATTCTCACATCTTAGCCGTGGATCATATCCCTAAGCTCGATACTAACCGCGACGCCCCAAAATTAGGTATACATCACCCATCTCGGGTAGTCGATACATGGTATGTAATTTAAATACAACTTACTAATATAACTGCCGTCGTACAATACGACATAAATCGTGAGTTTGAATACAAATATTGTCTACTAGATATTATACAAACTCAAAAGGAGTCCTCATTATAATTATTATCACACTATTTCACTGCAATAAAGAGGACTACTAATGCTATCCTCCGGACCATTACTCGCTTCCCAGACTCGTCCCAATATATTCTCATTTCCTCAAGAGAATAAAGGAAAGAAAGGGTGAGCTCAACTAGCTCAAGAAGAAATATTATGACTAAGATAATGCGTAATAAATTATCATTAGTCCTCAAACAAAGGTTAAACCGA